>OX383962.1:26946791-28307891 GCA_947532105.1 Athrips mouffetella | reverse complement strand
ATACATTTTTTTCTTTTTTGTTTTCTTTCTTTAACACAAAAACATAACGTGGTCAACAAAACTAAAATTTTAAACATGCATTGACAACTGCTATAAAGATACTTTTCAATTAAATAATACATATTCGTATATTTTTTGTTAAATTTTCACTTAATAAAAACTTATTTTTCCAAAGAAATAAGAGCAATGAAAACAATTATCATCATTGATCTAGCCGTATTTCGACAAAAATAAAAAAAGACAAAGCACTTACAAAAAAGAAAAAATCGGCCAAATGTGTGTCGGGCCACGCCAGTATAGGGTTCTTTACCATAGTTCTTTTACCATAAGAACAATTATTGTTGAGCAGGTTTTTAATTTTTTTATAATATGACCCTTACCAGACTCTAATAAAAAAAAAACCGGCCAAGTGCGAGTCGGACTCGCGCACCGAGGGTTCCGTACCACCACATAATCATAATTGTATTAGTTGAAATTTCAGTAAATTAATGTGCTAGATTTTTTGAGTCCGACACGCGCTTGACCAAATTTTATTATTTGTTATTATTTTATATCTTATGCACTATAAACATACCAATTTTCAAGTTTGTAAGTGTTCCCGTTTTTAAAATAGAACTAAAACAAAAATCTCCTCCGTGACCATTCAACTTGAGCCCTCTCTTATATGAATGTTCTTGAAACGGGAGCTCACCTCAATTGGGTAGTATTAGTTGTGAGAAAAGTTGCAATATTTAATAATTTCAGACTTTTCCCTTTATTTGTACTGTGAGACCTAGCTTCTTGCCAAATTTCATAATTTTAGGTCAACGGGAAGTACCCTATAGGTTTTGCTTTAGTGCATAAATGTATGGAGATGAGGACATAAAATGCCATATCTTTTGATTGCGTCGTTGTAAAAAAGATAAAATTTTCAGATCTTGTGTAGTTCATGAACCCTAATATATAGTATCAATTTCAACTTGATACCTCTTCCCGTTCGTGAGATAAAGGGTCTTGACAGACAGACGGATTACAAAGTGATCCTATAAGGGTTCCGTTTTTTTCTTTTGAGGTACGGAACCCTAAAAAATTGCGCTTTTAAGCTAAATATTTTGCAAACCAATCCCTTACATACTTACTATACTTACGATTATTTCTAAAACCTATCTTACGACACCCCACATATAACCAGAAAACATAATCATAAAATATTTTTTTTTTTTTCAATATTACACTCTACCATTTTGTCGGCGTGCCTAATATCGAACTAAACCCATACCAAATCACAGATTTCTTGTACAAAGGGTCTCTGAGTTAAGCCGCGTACAGACAGACAGACGGACATGACTAAATTATTTATCCTACATATAAACATAACATCACGTCTCTTTCCCGTCGGGGTAGGCAGAGACCACAGTTCTCCACCTGCTACGATCTTGACATACTTCCCTCGCTTCCTGCACTTTCATCAATCCTTTCATACATGCTCGTCGGTTAAGGGTACTTTTAATCTGGCCTTTATTTAGAAGTTCCTGAATTTGGTCCTGGTACGTTCGCCTAGTTAGTCTCACCTGGTAGATCTCTTTCGTCAATCTTCGTTCATTCTTCCTCTCTACATGACCAAACCATCTCAGCATCCCTGTCTCATCCCTGTCTGTTATAAATTTGTTCTAAAAGTTAAGAAAAGCTTTTATGCCAATAATAACATGGTTTACCCTATGTACATAATTATACAAAACATCATCAAATCAATCTCGTGGACATCTTGACGGGTCTTGCCATTTGTCATGATATTTCCGGGTACTTTATATATTTATTATTCAAAAAATTTTTACAACATAACAGTAATAAAACCAAGGCGCTGTAAAAGGTACAAATATTCTAAGACTAAGTTATGCTTAATTTTTTTCAACAAACCTTAAGCAAATAAAACGACGTCTGGGAACAAGGTCAGAGAGTGTTGTTATGAGGCATGTACGTACAGCAGACATGCAGTTGCTGCTAGGTGCTGAAAAGTCGAAGCTTCACCACGGAGAAGACCACAAGTTGTAAGAAGGGAGACAAATGTACGCCTAGTTTGAAGTGAGTGAAAACCAAGGATGCCAAGAAGAAACATTGTAGGGTACAAAAAAGTATAATAGAAATATATTTTTTTGTAGAGAAATAGAAAAAAAACAATGAAATTTCAATTGAGCAGTTTATAAGGTAGCACCCTATAATATAATTACAACTTCCCTTGCTACTTCCACTCTCATCAAGTTTACATGTTTGTCGGTTTAGGTTACTATGGCTGGCATTTTTTTTTCAGATCTTCTTGAATTTGAATTAATATTCACCTACGCCTTCTGCTTCCAACATTTCTATTACGATTTTCCTGCTATAATGAATGCTTGTAACCGGTTTAAAAAAGCAAAAAATTCAAAAACTCAAGACCAAATGTTCTTGATTCATTGTAGGATGTTAATCGCTTCCAATCTCTTAATGACGTCAGTTAAGTTACATCTCTTCACAAACAAAGCTTCGCTTCCCTTTAAAACTAAGGGGGTTTCTAAACTGCTCGGAGCAAAAAACCAGGTTATTTAATTAATTGTATGGCAGTTTGTATAGGCGATATAATTATAAATTTTAGCCTTTCAAATCCGGTGGTGTTGAAAGTGGAAAAGATCTGGAGGTCCTGGGTACGAGATTAGGGGGCATCATGGGACTATGTGCTTCATAGTTTGCTCCTCTTCGCCACACTGGCACATAGCAGAGTAGTAGTAGTCTATTGGCGACCACGTACCGGAGGACGAAGCGTTGGCAGGCCCCCCACAAGGTGGACCAACGATCTGGTCAAGGTCGCGGGAAGCCGCTGGATGCGAGCAGCGCAGGACCGGTCGTCATCGAGATCTTTAGGGGAGGCCTATGTCCAGCAGTGGACGTCTTTCGGCTGATAGGATGATGAGTAGTCTACTGCTGTAGACACTTCTGCGCGACTTCGCGCCCCTAAGACGGTACTTTTACTTTAGTGGTACGGAGCCCTCGATGCGCGAGTTGGACTCGCTGATTTTTTTTTACACACATATTATCAATTGAAATACGAACTATGTTTACAAAGGTGAACTCTGTAAGAGATCTCTTCCAGCCAACCTATTTGGTGTGAAAGCAAGTATTCACAGCGGTGATGTGAAACTGAAACTAAAAGTACTGTTTTTAGGGTTCCGATACCAAAATGGTAAAAAAAAGGAACCCTTATGGTGCCGCTCTGTCTGTCTGTCCGTCTGTCTGTCACACCTCTATATCTCAGCAACCACTTACGCTATCGAGCTGAAATTTGGAATAGTTTTAGAATATAGTTGCCCAACTTAATTGCACATGAAAATTTTTTGAAAAAAGTATGATTATTAATGTAAAGGGTGGCCCCCTTTACATTAATAATCATACTTTTTTCAAAAAATTTTCATGTAGGGGGGGCCAAATTTCAAATTGTCGCTACTAGGTCGAGTGGGGTATCATATGAAAGGGCTTTACTTGTACATTTTAAAATATATTTTTGTATTTTTTTAAGTTTCTTAGTTTTCAAGTTATGATGAAAAATGTCAAAAAAAATACCATTCCCCCCCCCTTATCTCCGAAGTTTGAGTAAGGGAAAATCTGAATTAATTACAGTTGACAGAGGTTTATGTAAACTTTACAGCAAAAATAAAACGATCTTTCTAAGTTGCACAGTTTTTCAGAAATCTGCAAAAAACCTTTACAAACAAATTTAGTTTTGCGGTCCTGAAAATGGACTTTATTGCTTCCAAAAATACTATAGGTATATCGGAACCCTCGGTGCGCGAGTCCGACTCGCACTTGACCGGTTTTTTATTAATGTAATCACTTGTAACCTTCAAAAAACCATATTAAAAAGCCTTGGTTAAAATAAACATTAACCAAAGTTTTCCACTGAGCTAACTCAGCAAATGACGTAAGGTAAGTAATTGATTGCAGTAAAAATCAATAATCTTGGCTATATAATATATTGCAAAAAAGTTGTGAATTTATCATAATTATCATCAATTTAACGTTGACTAGGAACAGGATATTCAAGTACGTAAGTGACAATTAAGGCTTCTCACATATGATCGTTTTTAGGGTTCCGTACCCAAAGGGTGAAAAACGGGACCCTATTAATATGCCTCCGATTAGCGTAACATTATTAGATTCTTTGCCTCCGATGTCTGTCTGTCTCTCAGCGGACTGTGCCGTAATAGGAAGTCAGTTGGAATTTTCACAGATTATGTATTTTTGTTGCCGCTATAAAAAGAACATATTAAAATTGAGACGGGAGGGGTGGGGGGGGTGTGAGGTGTAGGGAATGCCACAAATTTGTTTTTAGGCGATTTTTACACTATATACTTTTGTTTTAGCTCTATCGTAATAGCGGGAACATTTACAAGCGTAATAATGTTAAACTTTATAGTGAATAAGCTATAAAATAATAAAAAATAATAAACATTGATCCCTCGGTGCGTGAATCCGACTCGCACTTGGCCGGTTTTTTTATGGAGTCAGCTAGATAATTCAGAAGAGTGGACGGGGGTACGGATTTTTACATAGGGCGACTGCTATCTGACCACCGTTACCGAGAGGGTAAACCAAACCCAATCCTTAGTTTCAAGCCTTGTTCAAACTATAGTCTTAACGTGCCTTCTGAAGCACGGAAACGATGTAGCCGTTGTGCCACCAGCGGTCACCCATCAGGTTTCTGACCACGGCCAACGTTGCTCTACTTACATTACAATAAGATATGATACGATACGATACGATGCGATACGATGCGATGCGTTGCGATACGATACAATGCAATGCAATACAATAAAATACAATACAATAGAATGCAATACAATAAAATACAATACATATAGCACAATACTCTTTATTGCACACAGAACAAAGCACAAAATAAACAAACGACATACGGAGCACAATAGGCGGTTTTAACTTTCATGATCGGAAAGATAAAGCAACTTCCAACGAACGAAAATAACAACAAAAATAGCAGTAAAATTCAGACTGAAATTGAAAAATCATCCTCTATATGGATAGAACCCTCAACGTTTCCCGGAAGTGGTAACAACTTAAAGTGGGCTGCCAACTCTAAATAGTTTAACTAGTTTTGGGGAAATTAATTCAGCTTAGAGTTAGTTAGCGCTAACTGCGGATTATTGTAAACGGATGCTTGTGCAGTGACTTTGGAGATGCAGTTTATGAGACTTATTTTGAAGGTGGTAGGGCTTTTGTGGAAAGTCCGTCTGGGGAAGTACCACCCCTTTGCTTATTTCTGCCGTAAAGTAGCAGTATTTGCGCTGCTGTGTCTCGGATATGAGGGTAAGGCAGCCAGTAAAATTACCGGCACACAAGATATTTTAGTTCTCAGGGTAGGCAACGTGCTTTGCTTCCTTATTAGTGTCAAGTTACGCCACTGGGCCTGTCAGTGGGCTCTGTGGGCGGTGGTCCACCTGCTCGTTTGCTCACTTGACACATAACTTATTTCAAGCTCTGTAGGGGCTACAATCGCACCGGGGGTATCAAGTGTGATCTGCTCTTTAGATCAAGCTAGAAACACGTTGAAATAAGAACGGTATAAAGTCCAATGTTTAAATCTTTATGCGCTATTGACTGTACTGTCGAAGATTTGTTTTTCTCTCCGGGTGGTGTGGTGCCTTGCAGCGGTCTGGAAGTACCTCAACTGCTGCAAGGAGAATCTCCATCGATGGCGCTATACTGGATGCGACGGTTGTCCATGTAGAGCTATACCGCAATCTATGGCGCACCTCCAAACCTGCTTCACGGGCTCCGCGATATCAGGTTGGAAGATCTTTGGACGGCAGTTGCGAGCGCTCACAGAAGTTTAGTGGCAACACATTGGGCCCATCAATGTAAGAAATATTCTACAATTAAGACTAAAAAAGAAGAATAAGTGTTAAAGCGAATTCTGGTCGTTTTATTAATATATTAGGTGATTGGAGACGATGTGGAAAAACACACCATTTCAGTTCAAGGGTAAATCGTTCATTTTTTATTTTTACTTTTTAATGTACCTTAAAGCTGTCACCTGTCACAGTTTTTCAAACATAACCTAATCGGATACACTATACATAAGTGTTCACGATTCTAGCACTTCTAGAGTGACGACTAAGAACCAGAAGAGAGAGTCTAAACGGAACCGAAACATAGAAAAAAATAAATTTAACTGATTTTCTAGCGGACACCCATCAAGTTGTATGGATAGTACTCAAATATGTTAGGGATCCCGCACACGACCGAGAATCGGTGACCGATTTTTTGTTGGCATCCCGCTCTGACGTGTTATCACCTGAATCTTCCGTCCTTGTCCTGGCCGATAATCGCCCACCGATTCTCGGTCGTGTGCGGGAGCCCTTAATATCATTGATAGTACTTATCTAGTCCCTGCCCATCAATCATTATAAAGTTACAAGCTGTTGTTTATGAATTAACCGGAAATATTTAGTAAAACAATAATCTAACATTTATAAAATAAACAAACTACATTAACCTTGAGAGAACGGAAGAGTATTGAAATGAATTAATTACTTATTTGAGGTGCATAACTTGAATAAATAATTTGTTTATGTTTTTAATTTCTTTTTTATAATGTCGTAAAACTTGACCCTGTGGCTTGAGTAAATAAAAACACGCTATATTGTTGATTTAAGTGTACCATGTTGACAGCCCTATCGCATCAGACTTTTATCGTCTGCCCAAGTCGGCTACCTAAAGCCACGATCACTTATAACTGAATTTAAAGACTAATTCGGCGTACATTGATGGGAGGCTTGGTTATGTTAATTGCAATATCCATACTACAACCAGCAATGTATGCCGAATTAGTCTTTGAATTTAGTTAGGTTTGATCGTGGCTTAACCTCGACGGAGGCACTTATTTACATCGTCCCATTGGTGGTACAAATTGCCATCTCAGTCCAAGTGGTACCAGTCAAGAATAGTATCAAATCGTCTATACAAGTGGGTGTCGTAAAAGGCGACTAAGGATTTTGAACCGGAAGATGGGCAGCAGCGGTTTTCGGACCTCGTATTATTTTACATACCGCTGTCTGTAACCTCCGCGATCCATGGTGCCAGCTGCAACTAAAAAGCGTGATGCTTATGGTACTAAAATCCCTTCGAAAATGGTGAAACGATGAAGACTGCCATCCAACTTCCTCAACCTCAAGGTTAGTGGCCTAATTTTAAGTTGCTAAACAAATTATTAGAATGAATGAATGAATGTTTATTGTGAGAGCTACCTTTGCAGGCATGAACACTATTAGGTACATTAATATTTAAATTAAAAGTTTTAAAATAAAAACTTAACTATTACAATAAATTAATTCATTATATGTCAAATATTACTAAATTACTATGTAGATTTGGTAATATCACAATGCTTCAAATATTTTCAAAAATCAATAATAATATAAAATAGTCTAAATGCGTTATAATAGGATCCATGAACCACACAAGATCTGAAATATTAAATTTTTTACAACGACGCAATCAAAAGATATGGCTTTTTATGTCTTCATCTCCATACATTTATGCAAAAATGCAAAACCTACAGGGTACTTCCCGTTGACCTAAAATTATGAAATTTGGCAAGAAGCTAGGTCTCACAGTACAAATAATGGGAAAAGTCTGAAATAATTAAATATTACAACTTTTCTCACAACTAATGGTAACCAAATGTGGTGAGCTCCCGTTTCAAGAACATTCATATAAGAGAGGGGTCAAGTTGGATGGTCGCTGAGGCGATTTTTGTTTTAGATCTATTTTACAAACGGGAACACTTACAAACTTGAAAATTGGTATGTTTATAGTGCATAAGCTATAAAATAACAACAAATAATAAAATTTGGTCAAGCGCGTGTAGGACTTAAAAAAAATCTAGCACATTAACTTACTGAAATTTCAACTAAGACAATTATGATTATGTGGTGGTACGGAACCCTCGGTGCGTGAGTCCGACTCGCACTTGGCCGGTTTTTTTTCTTGTATTTCTACCTTTGTCCTTTGGGAAAGGTTGTTCAGTTTCATGGACAGTACCAAATCTTAAAATATCCAAGGTGATAAAAAAATAGGAGTGTAGTGATAATAATTAGGGTCAACGTGCCTTCCGAAGGACGGAAGTAGCTCTACTACTAATAGACACGACAAGTATCTGACAAAGGGACAGCTTTCCGAAATCTTAAAGTTCGTAATCAGGGAAGAAAATTGAACAATTCGGTGAATAAAACTTTAACAAAATGTAAAATAAAATTATCGTAATTCTTCATACAAACTGTCCAATCAAGTTTATAATTTGGTACGGAGATGCCGTTATTTTTTTCCTGAAAGGTATGTTCACTGAAAGTTGTCCAGTTTCGTTGACTCATCCATCATGCACTTTTATTTTTCGAAAAACTGTCCTATATTTTACGCCCATAGTAAAAAGTCGCCAGTGTTGTTGCTTATTTTGAGGTACGGAACCCTAAAAAGTTCCGTACCTCAAAATAAAAAAAACGGAACCACTTTTTTGGAATTATAGGATCACTTTGTTGTCCGTCTGTCTGTCTGTCAAGACCCCTTTTCTCCCGAACGGGTAAAGGTATCAGGTTGAAATTGATAACGGCGAATATTAAGGTCTATAAACCACACAAGACCTGAAAATATAAAATTTTTATAACGACGTAATCAAAAGATATGGCTTTTTATGTCGTCATCTCCATACATTTATGCACTAAAGCAAAACCTAGAGGGTACTTCCCGTTGACCTAAAATTATGAAATTTCAAGGTCTCACAGTACAATTTCAAGGTCTCACAGTACAAATAAAGGGAAAAGTCTAAAATCAATTAATATTAAAAAAAAAATTCACACCTAACAATAACCAATTAAGGTGAACTCCCGTTTCAAGAACTTTAATATAAAATAGGGGTCAAGTTGGATGGTCGTGGAGTTTTTAAAGCAAAGAGTAAAAACTTGTAGTATATCATATGGTAGATAGGTATGGAACCCTTAGGGCGCGAGTCCGACTCGCACTTGGCCGGTTTTTTTTATACTTAAAATAAATAGCACTTGTTGTTCTTATTCACTAGAAAGCTCGATAAAAAAATTCCCTTTAAAAATATTTAGCTTACTGTTGAAAGAGACAATAAAATGCTGTGGAGAATTGCCCGCCACACTGATACGTATGTTTATTTCCCCAGAGGTAGCCCCTCTTGGAATTTACATAGAGTTCCTAATGCCTTATTGTCCATATCATGAAACCGAGCTTTTTACGACTACTGGCGAAAAAGCTGGGTCGTTTGAAGTGACGGATTTTTGCTAGATAGAGTAGTTGTTTTGCGTTTTAAGAGTTATCTCCTGGATTTAAAGGATTTATTATATTTTCAACGTAAAATAAAAGTATGATAAAAGAATAATAATTTAAGTATGCAAACTAAAGGCTTATATCGGGTTATCTTGAATCCCTTGCCAAATTTTAGTGTAGGTCTTAATTAAATATAGTGTACATAATTTTAGCATAATATTTGTACCGGAAAACTGAACAACTTTCTCTAAGGAACTTAGGTATAAATACGAAAAAATCAGCTGAAATCAGCCTCCTATATCAGCTGATGCAGTTTCTACGGGAGTTCGGGTTTTTTTGGGTAAAGTTGTTCAGTTTCATTTTCTGACTAATATATCAAAATTATTATGTTCACTATTTCATTCAGACATGAAACTAAATAACTTTTCCAAAGACACATGGATCGACCTTTCATTTAGCTTCTTATAAACCGGCATTTTAAAACTGGCATTTGTATGGGACGATACAAATATTTTTACGTTTTTTGACCCTTTGTAAAAGTTGTTCAGTTTCATTTTAAAAACTTCCGCCATGTGTAAAAAATACGAAGAAATAAAATCAACTACCCATACAATTTTAATCAGTCTATGCATGAGGATGCATCACTTGAGTACGGCTCCTCGACAGTTATGACTGATTCTTTTTTTTTTTGTATTGGAAAAGTTACCTGCGAAATTCACAAAATGAGGTAAAACTAACGGGTACGTACGTAGGTACGAGATTTGCGTAGTGTGTTTTAAAATTTCATCGTATGTCATCATATTAGTACCTATATGATCATATCAGCCAAAACACGTCCACTGCTGGACATAGGCCTCCCAGATCTACATGCCAACTTGACCTGCGCTGCTCGCATCCAGCGGTTTCCCGCGACCTTGAATAGATCGTGTCGGTCCACCTTTTGGGCGTCTACCCACGCTACGTCTTCCGGTACGAGGTCGCACGTATGTGTCGTCGTATGTGTTCCTTATAAAAAGCTGTTTATTTTAATTAGCATTATACTTTTTGTAATACCGTGCATACGTCGTACAAAATAACTCTGGCTATGATCGGTAATGCGCAATAATAAAAAAAATAATCTCGGGGGTGAGCGCGGCAGGTGGGGGGAGGCGAGCAAATCGTTCATTGGATCTCCGCCTGTCACCCATGCGCAGAAAATACAAACTACAAACAGAAAGGTACAAATAACAGGACATTTACAAAGGCGGGCTTATCTCTTGAAGAGATTTCTTCCAGCCAACCCATGGTTGTGACAGAGAATGTTTATTTGCGGGACACAAAAGTGCATTATAGGACATAGAATATTAATATATATTACAATTCTACAATAATAAATAAGATAATATAATACAATATAATAGATAAATATAATATACATACATCCAGATCCTATACTATTAAACGAGCAATATTTCTCGGTTTCTCGAAGACGGCTCTAACGACTTCGATGAAATTTACTATACGGGGGTTTTCGAGGGCAAGAAATTGATCTAGCTAGGTCTGATGTCTAGGAAAATTCGTTTTCCCCGTGTTTTTAAAGTACCGCGTTTTAGACAAAAACCTACAGCGCGATCTGTTGGCGGTGATATTTTGGCTTAGGGTATTAATGATGAGGCGGCTAATTATAGAGCGAAGCTCGGTCGCCCAGGTACTACATATAAAACACACAAATATATATACAACTTTTCCAGAGACACATGAATCGACTTTTTATTCGGCTTTCCCATATGAACCGTGCACCGACAATACTGGCGTTAGTATGGGACGACGAAAATATTTTTTTCAATACATTTGCTTGAAAAACGTACTTACAAGGACGTAAACATTGCTCGTAAGTACTTACCGAACTAGTGCGGTAAGTAAAAAAAGTATAATACCAAGGAGTTTTTACACTCTGATCATAAAATTATTTTGTAAAAATAGTACCGTGGTGACTTTTTACTTGGGTGACGACTGCCTACCTATATTTAAAATAAAATGAAGAGTACCAGGAGAACATAAATCGACAAGAGGCTGACAGTACCCATGGTTGGTTCCTTTACCAAGTGTTACTTATACCTGTTTTCTCACAAATGTATTGAAAAACGTCGTAAGATACACGTCCGTAAGGGTTATGTTAAACTCGTGGCGATGGTAAACCCTCGACTTCGTCTCGGGTTTACAAAACGTCAACTCGTTTGTAATAACCCTACTTACGGAACTTGTATCTTAAACTACTAATTACGTATTACTGTCAGAGCCAAACTTATCGTGGGCATGCTAAATAGTTGCTGAGTGCTAGCTATGCCTGCCCCGTAAGGTCCGTTTCTGCAAAGAATATATAATATTACCACAGTAAAGAGATGTGTAATATTACGCTAACGCGTGTTCCGGGCTCGATTCCCAAATGGGGCTGCTACTGATATCGATCCGAACGATGAAGCTATTCAGGATCTGGTTGAGCGTGTCAACCCGTGACCGTGTCTGTGTTTACACACGGCAGCGCGTCAGTAAAAACACTTTGACCTTGAGGAGGTCTCTGGTTGCATGCGTTTCTAACGTAGCGTTAGTTCAGCGAGTCGAGATACTAGGAGCGCCTTGTATGCCACGCGCGAGTAAATCGCAGCGAATTCGCCCTTTCTGGACAGGGTCTAAAATGTAACTAGAGTTGAAAAAATGTATGATTAGAATTTGTGAAAGCAGGACGAAGCGATGCGCTAGACGTTGGAGCGACAGAGACAAGTATTGATCCGACATGCTCGCACGCATAGTTTTTCTCGTTTTTCTTGCTGTCAGTCAAGTCAAGCTCTGTAATCCAAAGCTCCTATGATTTTTACCAAAGCAAATGTTTTTGTATTTGCAATATGGTTGCTCTTACTAAAAGTGTAGGCGTTTCAATTTGTTATACGAAACGTGACTAAAAAATTTATTGCAGGTTATATTGGTCGAAGATTGCAGGTACTGGTTTTAGGGTTCCCTAAGATTCGTATCTAAAGGGAGCCAACAGAAATCTTACTTGAAATTTTCAAATATAATAAAAAATAAAAATAAATACATTTATCCCGTTAAACGAGCAGGAGGGTAAGTGGTCATTACCGCTAATAGCATTATCTGTCTTTATAGTGGCATATTTGACATCAATAAAACAGCGAAGTGCGTTGCTCACTTTGATTTTAACTAAGCTGGTATGTCTCATGTGCCGCGTGATTTCACTGGCTCTCTTAGCCTACGAGGCTTAGTAGTGAAAACACTGCTGCTTCACGGCAGAAATAAGCAATGGGGTAGTACTTACTTACACGGACTTTGCACAAAAGACCTAGCACTAGAAAACACCCGGAGAGTGTGCTCAAGAGCTCCACGAGCTTATTACACCATCTCCCTTCTACCATCGGGAGTCCAGACGCACCGCAGGATATCACCCATACTTGGTTGATATTTCACACATTCGCACAAAGCGCCATCTTCATATCAAACATCTTTTATTATGCGCACGGCTAAAGAGTGGAATTCTCTGCCTGCGTCTGTGTTCCCGAGTTCATATAACCCAAATCTATTCAAGTCGCGAGTGAATAGGCTTCTTCTGGGCTAGCTCGTCCCATCGTCGACCTCATCTCGGTCAAGAGTAAGCCCATTTATAATAAAAAAAAACAGTCTTACCCCTTTTCAACTTCTAAAAACGACAATAGCGTCCAACTTGGTGTTTATCACACCGTGATAAACACCAAGCGTGAATTTTAATTGGTTTTGCTCCCGAAGCCCGGTTATTGTAATCATCATAACAAGCAACTTTAGCGAAAAAGAAAAAAAAAAATTCTACTCTATTAATTTTTTTCGTCATAGGAAAGTGGTCACGTGATCGACTAACTTTGTATTGGAAATTGGAAGGCGAAAAATGTTTTTCGTGTAAAAAATTATTTTCTTCAGGAAAGTTGCTTGTTTTCATGAGTAGAATCACTGGGCAAGACTTGTTCTTTAGTGTGACATCATAATCTGGGTTCACGGGCTTGCTTCATCAAAATAAAGTACTGTTTCACAAAGTCTATGTCGATCAATATCCTTGTAAGTTGATCAACTTTCAAAAAATCATAAATCGGTCAGCTTGTGTTAGGTTCTCAATCGACCAAACGCACGAGCCGAGCGAGCGAAGCGAGTGTGCTACGGCAGCCAGAAGCGAATTCGGTACATTTTATTATTTTTCGTTTTATCAAATTGCTAGGAAAGTGATCAATTTACAATTCCGTATTATTTTCCCGTGACATCTATAATTTGTATCTTCAACAAACATTGCGGTTATTTAAAGTTAGTATCTTAAAACATTATATTTTACGGATATTTACATTTTACAGATATTTATTGAGGGATATTTTGATCAGGCCCATTCTACGAATAAATAAGAAGTCAGGAACTCTGATTCAGAACAAATTCCAAACAAAAAGTGGGCCTACGTGAAACCAAAAGGACGTATATTCAATTGCAGCGATTGGTTCGCGCGTGCTGCAATGTCAGCTAGTAGTAGTTGAGCCAATGACGCGGTGGAACGACTTCTGCACGATTTTCGTTGGGTCATTTTTTGTGCGCAGTTACAATTCCTGACTTATTATTTATTTGTAGGGCCCATTCAATTATTGCCAACCTGTCCCTTACATCCTGTATTATAACGACAAAAATTTCGTCTGTCAAAGTGGTAAAAAAAAACCGATTGTGTGACAGTGACGATACTTGCAGTCAGTGCAACAATAACTTCAATGGTGCTTGATTTAATGTATGTACGGAACAACAAAAGAACGTTAACGTTTAAAGTTAGGTATTAAGTCCAGTGTGTCAAACTTAAAGTGGCCTTAACTGTACAAAACCCATGTGGTGCGAGGCCTTCTCAGGATAAGTCGGATTTTACATTTCTAAATTCTGACCAAAAGAAAAATACTTACAAAATTTTCAGCACTTTATCGCGTAAATGCCCAAATATTTACCCAATTTACTCAGAATAGAGCAAACAAGCAACCCTGTGCCAATTTCGAATGAATCCATAAAGGCGTAAACTTTTATTAGGTTCTTTTATTCTCTGAAGCCCTTGAAAAGTCCATTTTGATTGTTACATTTTAATTAGGCCAGCTAAATGGAATTAAAATTACCTAAGGGTAGGAAAGGCAAGCTTCCTTTCTAAATAGTGATGTTACGCTGACGCGAATCAGTTCTTTGAATTTGATTGATTGAATTGAGTCATTTTTTTAAATTTTTTTATGTTACAAGTGAGCAAACGAGCAGGTGGGCCAATAGTCTTGCGAATATTCTAAGTTCACGTTGTTTGTCTGTCCGAATATAATTTTTTTTAAGGCTGATCTATATTTTTTTTGTCCGGTCTATATTTTTGTAAGTTGCCGTACCTTAAAAGGAAAAAAAAAGCGGTACCCTTATAGGATCACTTTGATGTCCGTCTATTCTTTCTGTCGGTCTGTCTGGTAAGACTCTCTTTCTCCCAATCGGGTAAAGGTACCCAGCTTCTACGACAACACAATAAAAATATACATCTATTGTGTCTCCATCTCCATGATTTTTGAAACCAAAACCAAAGCCTATAGTGGCACTTCCCATTGACCTTTAATAATAACATTTGACACAAAAAAATATCTAAAATGTATAAATATTAAAAAAATTCTCACAAGTATTCATAACCAATTAAGGTGAGCTTCCGTTTAAAGTATATTCATATAAATGAGAGGTCAGGTTAGAGTGGACGAGGAGTTTGGAATGAGTTTTGGTGGATAGGTGTGAGTCCAACTCGCACTTGGCTAGTTTTTTCGTTATCTGTATAAGCAACTCTATAACGGGCAATCACTTAACTTCGCCTTGATAGATAGATAGATAAATTCTTTATTGTCACACAAAAACAAAACAATACACAGGAGACTCTTAAAACTAGGGTGGACAAAGGCGGTCTTATCGCTTAAAGCGATCTCTTCCAGACAACCTTAGTTGCTTGTAGGAAAATGTAAATAGTAACTGTAGTAGTGTGCCAATGCCAATATATAGATAATATTTAATGTACGTACAACTACAATAAAAACAAAAATACACAAATAAATAAATAAAAAAATACATATAAAAATATATATAAAGTATATAGACAAATAGATAACATATAAATATATACAAACTCAGTTGCAAACTAAGGTACAATTTTATTAAGTAAGAAGTTATGCAGTTTAGATTTAAAAATAGGTAGTGACTTGGAGTGACGAATCTCAGATGGCAGATCATTCCAGAGACTGATAGCTTTTAAAGTGAAAGATTCCTTATAGTAGCCTGACTGAGTAAAGGGTATTTCCAACACATTATCAGTCTTGGATCGCAAATCACGAGAGCGGTCAGCACCTAGGTATCGGAAACGTTCTTTATGGTATGAGGGAGTACGAGGGTCATGCGTAACGTTGTAGAGAAGTATAAGGACATGCTCATCTCGGTGCAACCTGATAGAAAGCCATTTTAACTTGCTCCTGTATTCAGACACATGGTCAAACTTACGCAGCCCAAATATAAATCTTATGCAAAGATTTTGCAGGCGTTGGAGCTTACTTAGCAGATCCTCATTGAGATCATCGCCTTGATATGCGTCCTTGTCAAAACTTTCATGGAACATCACTATTGCAAAAGCAAATTGCGAAATTGAATCTTATAGCTACCCTAAATTATCTCAAAAATACGCTTCTTGTGGCGGAATTAAGAGCAGGGCTTTATCAAAAGCTTAGATAACAATCGTAATACCTTGAGCATTCGAATGTTACTGAAGATACTGAGATCCCTTGCATTTGAAGAATGGCCGGCTGATTTTCTATATAAAATTATCATGATGCAAAGTATAAGTCTCTTTAGAGCAGCGTGACACCAGCGGAAATTCCGTGTGGGAACGATCTGCGACGGGTCCTGTCAAATATGACACACTAGGGTAAAATTTAAAAAAATATATATTTACATAGTTCATTAAACACAAATTTACTCATAATTTTTGACAAAACTTTTCTTTTTTTAATGTTTTTTTTTATAGAATTGGATTTTTTTATAGAATTTTATACCCAGTCTTCTACATATACCTATTCTACCTGTTTGCAACTACGACCTTTAACTGACTAAAATAAAGCTGACTTGTTTAATATTTTTATTCGTTTCTTGTGGTAACACCCATAACATCTCATAAAACGTTCACTGCAGGATAGGGAACCTCCAGAACTCCATAAAAACGCGTGGTACTTTAATAGTAGATTAGTAGCCAAGGGCTGTAAGGCATCAATTGCAGCCCGAGATATTTATATAGTTCGAGGTTGCAATTGATGCTTACATCCGAGCTAACTACTCTGCTTTACATCTCGATTGTGAGGTAAGTAGGTCCTTATTACCACGAAATTGTAGGTGATCAATTAGCGCTATAGGGTAATAATGTAGCTAGAAAAGCCCTAGGGCGGTAAGTAATTAAAGTCGGACGTTACAACTACTTACCGCCTTAGGGCTTTTCTAGCTACATTATTACCCTAGAGCGCTAATTGGTCTTCAAGCCTCATTTGGGGGTAATAATAGGACCTACTTACCGAATATGAGAGATGTAAAGGGGATTTACCATAGATAGTCACCATGCTTGTAAGCGTTGTGGCTGGCGACCGCTGTTGTTCACGACCGGAGTGTGTAAGTTTGTACGATACACAGAAAGATAATGCTGCCCATCCTCCGGTTCATAAACCCGTCGCCTCTTACGACACCCACGGGTAGATATGGGTCGGAACTATTCTTCGCCGGCACCATACGCTCTAAAATAATCTTTAACTATGAAATTGCCGAAATTTTCTTATAGATTAATGACATCATAATTCCTGTAATTCTAAAGCTATTTTTTTCAGTTGTCAGATAATATTTTTCGTAAATTATATTTAAGCTTCTGTAAGCTTAATGTCTTCCCAATGATGCTTAAAAAATTATAAAAAACTTGGATTTTTAATTCCAAAAAAAATGAAAAAATGTTATTACTGAAAATTTAGTTTACTTACCTGAAATTCGCCATACAAAACGGCAATTTCATAGTTAACGATCCAATAGTACTTACAACAGTAAATAAATACCAAGAATCACATAGGAATCCTATAACCCACTCATCTCAATTTAAAATTACAATAGGTACGTTGAAAGCCAGCGCAAATTGGAAGTTTACGTGCGTAGTACCTAATACTGCCGCCAGATGTCGCTAGAACGTAAACAAAACTTTTTACGGCCCCCAGGGAGCAACAACTATTATTTTTAGGGATCCCTTCTGGTGGGCCCTACTGTACGCAACCGTAATCTGCTAAATTCGATTGTGTTGGAGATAAGGGTAGTGTGTGAATTGGTTAGACTTTTCCCTTTTGTGTGCAACGCATACTAAAAGTCGGCCCTGAATTGCGGGGGATCAATTCTTCAATATCATATTGGGTGGTAAAATGTCACCCTAAAAACAAAGATGTTTTAATATAATTGTAATATCATTGCTTAAGAATTCGGTCACAGGCTTCTTTTTTAAAAAACCGGTCGCGCGCGAGTCGGACTCGCGCACTGAGGATTCCGTACCATTAAGGTACGCAGAAGTGTATTAAATGCGCGCAAGTCTGACACGCACTTGACCGGCTTTTATTATTTGTTTGTTATTCTATGCCCTACGTATAAACTAGATTATGCACTTTGCTTTTGCTTTTTACAATTAAAAGTACCAATTTTCACGCTTGTAAGTGTTCCCGTTTTTACGATAGAGCTAAATAAAAAATCGAGAAAAAGTCGCCTAAAAACACGTTTTCAGTAGGGAAGCCCCCCTTAATTTAAATATTTTTTTATTTTTATTATTTGTTGTTGTAGCGGCAACAGAAATACATAATCTGTGAAAATTTCAACCGTGTAGGTTCCTATTACGGTTCATGAGATACAGCCCGCTAACAGACAGACAGACAGATATCGGAGACATATTAATAGGGTCCCATTTTTCCTCCTTTGGGTGTGGAACCCTAAAAAGTGGCTTTAGAGGCTTTTTTCTAAAATAAAACAAATAACTGGTTGCACTGAAAAAGGCGATGTTCTGCTATTATGGTTTCCTAAATATTGTCAACGCGGCAGGCGGCAAGAAGGTGACGATAAACTAATTAGTTTGTAAAATAAAGCTGTTTAGTTAAAGATTATTAGACACAGACATTTCACCCTAGCACCTAAATCCCACCAAATATAACATGTATAAAAATTACAATAAAACCACCAAATAAACAGCGATAAAATTATAGTGTGTTCCAAAAGTAATATAGGAGAAGATAGCGAACACTGGCGTTGCTTTCTGTGCCAACTGTCGCGTAAATATAAGTCTTTATCGCAGAGGGGAACTATCGGGGCAGACCGAGAAAACTTTAATAGGTAGGTATACATTGCGAAAGAAAAGGAAAGGATATTGATATTTGCTTGCTGGCTGAAATTGAGTATCTTTTCCAAACACTGAAATGGATTAGACAGGTTGTCTTACGACGATTCTTCTTAGATTGTATAAAACATACTTTTCCCTAAAAATAGTAGTTTTAGCTCAAGAAGAAGTGAAGCGCTTGGAGGGCTCAAACCTCTATGATTCGGAAAAAGATGTTTTTTGTTTTAATATCCAGTCACTATCAAGTACTTATTCATTTCAATAAATTACTGTAGGTAACGAAATTCGAAGGAAAATCAAATTTCGTGATGACCTAAATAAAAAAAAATTCAAAAGTATTTTTTTTATATATTTTTTACAATCTTTTGGCGATGTAGAATCACCCCTTACGAGTTAGAACGATCATCGTACTTTTTACACCCTGTATAGTTTTGCTCCAAAAGCCCAGTGATTCTACTCATTAGAACAAGCAACTTTTCCGAAGACATTTTTTTTTACATGAATTATTTATTCAACTTCATAGTAAAGTGGTCTCGTGATAGACTCATTTTAAATGGGAAGACGAACAAAATTTTTTCAAGTAAAAAAAAAAAGTTGCTTGCTAACTTGGAGGAGCTAGACCTAACATGAGTACAATAACTGGGCTTCGGGAGCAAAAAGTATGAAAATTTACGCTATATTTTTAAATGTTTCAAGTGAGCAAACGAGCAGGTGGGCCACCTGGTGGTAAGTGGTCACCATCACCAATAGCACCCACGGCTGAATTAACAATAATCCTATCCTACTATCCTATCCTACTTCCTATCCTATCCTACTTCCTACTATCGAGCTATCCTACTTCCTATCCTATCCTTCCTAGTATGGATGGATGTTTGTTACTCTTTCACGTAAAAACTGCTGAATGGATTTTAATGAAACTTTACAATAATATAACTATTACATCAGAATAACACATAGGCTACAATTTATAAACCTGTGCAGACGACGTCGCGGGCACCAGCTAGTATACAATAAAAAGCTCCCGATAGCATCTATTCGGTACGAAACCCTAAAAAATTATGTTCTATTTTTAAAAAGTACCTGGTCGACCGAGTTTTGCCGCTTCAACATTAAAATATCATCGGGCGAGCAAGCTATGCTACCTGCCAACAGATGGCGCTGTAGGTTTCTGTCCTAAACGCGGCATTTTTTAAAAATGTTAAAAAAACACAGGGACTACGAATGTTCCCAGACATGAGATCTTGATAGATCGATTTTTGGCCCCGAAACCCCAAAATCGTTAGAGCCGTTTTGGAGAACCGAGTACAAATATATATAGGATAAAATACATTAAAAATATATACTTTACACGAATTTTTCTTAATAATAAAAGTGATAAGTTCTTCTGTAAAAATATGAAAATACGTATGTATGTACCTTAATGTAAGTGGGGTTTTCAAATAAATATGTCTATTCACGTAGGTAGCTGGATCATTCTTATTGACATTATTCTATGTAATTGTGGTTTGTCTCTTGGGAAATCAAGGGCAGATACTCGTAACGTAATTTTCAAAAGAAACATTGGTTTTAATGCATATAAAACACAGAGTAAATATTGTATAGAGTCCGTCATATATAGGTACATAGTCTGTATGAGGTAGTGAAGAGTAAAACATCTCCTAGTCGACTATGACAAGTCGGTCAAAAAACTCGGTTAGGTTTTACAAATATAAAAAAATCTTCAAAAGATCTAATGTTTCATCTAAATTTTATTAGTGAAAGTGAAAATATATTCTTTTAACCAGTGTGTTTAACATTAATAGAAGGAAAGGAAACTAAAATGATTCGTAATAACCATTTTATGTTTGGTTTTTATCCACGTTTTTTTTCTTAATTTTCACTTTAAATTTTATAGTAATACCATTTATTAGTCCTAAGTTTCATATTTCTCAAAGAGAAAGGCAAAAAATTAACGTTTTTGGGATTTGATAAGAAATCATACATTTTAAGGTCTCTCGCAAGAAATGCATACGCTTACTGCTCCCTCCTTAGCAGAAAGTGCTGCTACTTAAACCTCCTTGATATTCAATCTAAGTATCAAATAATATGTCTGCGCAAAAAATGGTGCATGGGAAGATAAAGACCATTGCTGCGAATTGGCTTCTTTAAGAAAATGAATATGCAATGCAATTTTTACGATTCACAAGATTTCAAAGATTAGTATCTTGCAAAGATACCAAGAAAATCGAGCCTCGAGTGTAATCACCAAAATTGCCTTTTAGGTAAGAAACTTTGACGTTACGTTTTGGGTGCGGAGGTCAAAAGGCAGTCACTCTGTGTAAAACTAGTGCTTTCGTCAATATATCCCTTTTAGTGCGGTCAGTTACGAGTAGCTGTTTCACGTAGACACGCCTTACAATTTCACCAATTTTTTTCCAGGTACTAGTTAGGTACATAGCTCTCAATTTTTGATAGGAGACAATTCTTGAATTTCAAAAAAATTCCATAGAAAATTCTAGAATTGGCTCCTATCAAAAATTGAGAGCTATATACCTAACTAGTACCTGGAAAAAATTTGGTGCAATTTGGTGAATTTGGCGATATAAGACTATAAGGGACCGGACTATTTGGTTGCCAATTCCGTAAAATGGACTTAGTCAAATAAAACTTATCCAGTATACTTAATAAACTTTGGTGACAAAACCATACAAACAAGAGACGAAATTTTACAGAGAGAACGTAAGGTGACAATAATATAACTCTCTTGAGACTTAACGTTGTTCTGATAATAACGATACGTTTGCTGTGACGTGTACAGACAGACTGAACAGAAATGAAATTATCACAATGCCCATTAAAATATGTGACTAAAAGTTTTCATAATAGCGTTGATGACTTAAATAAAAGTATACAACGTCTAGATTTTAATAAACTATATGTATTTCTTTATATTATTTTTATGTTTAATGATTTTTCTGATGCTGGCACAATGGACCGCGGTGGTTGGTGACCGCAGCTGAGAGGTCCGCAGTCCTCCGTTCCAAGATACCTTAGTCGCCTTTTACGACACCTAATGGAAGACATTATTAGCCGGTACCACACGACAAATATTGTTAAATCTTGCTCAATTTGATGTTTTTTTTAATTAATTACCTTATTTAATTTACATACCATACCTCACTCAGTCTGTAACCCTCTAATCTCAAAATACGATTCCCAACAATTCAGTTCAAAATGAATACATAAAGACAAAACACAGTGTGTTCCGCAACAGCATTAAAATATTAAATCGCCTCTTAGAGACCCGTAGTGATAATACAGGGTGAACTTTATTTAAACAACGCAGCTCCTTTATTAGTCAAACAGATTATCCTACGTACTGCGCCATTGTGCTCACACCATTAAGCGTTGGTAGCAGGGTGTCCAAAATTTGAGGATGTTTTAGGATAGTTGTTTTCACAAATAGTTTCACATATCAATAAAAACTGTTTGTTTTGCAAAAGTGTCAGGAACTTAGAGTATATAATTACCAGTAGTATAGAGCGCGCATATTGCACGAATTGCTTAGTACGCATCGTAGGCAAATGAGCTATAGATACTATATTGATAAGTATATGACAGACAGGGATGTGCAAGGTACCGATCGACAAGGAGCTATCGATAAGTTATGTAAATAAATATCTTTGTTAGGTACTTTTTATGTTCCATATGTCATTTTCTATACTGTTAAACGAGAAATGTAAAATATTAATTTATATATTTGTTTGCAATCATATTCTCGATACATAGAACAAACAAACTAAGAAAATATAGATAAATGAATGAAATAAATGAATCATCCATATTAATGTTATTCTTGTTTTAATTTTAATTCAAAAGTAATGTGTGATAGAAATGTCAGAAAAACGTGTGGACTTGTTACTAAGATTTAAAAAAATAAATCGAGATTCGTGTTTATTTTTTAAATAATAAAAAGTTGTTCAGTATTTTGTGTAAGTTTATCCCTTAAAATATTTGACACTATATATGTAGGACCTTTTTTGTAGGATTTCATAAAATGTTGTCTCATTCACTAAATTAAAATGATTTATTTTATTTTACACCATACTATACCTACCAAAATTCTTCACAATCAATTAAGCAGTTCATACATGATATCGCAACATTCTATACTTTACATTTACGCTACAATACTTTCAAACACACATCAAAATTATTTGTAATTATAAGATTTTGTGTATAAGGTTACATTGATATTATACATATCGACTACAGCGTTGGTCGCGTCACATCACTACAGTCTCGGGCGGGGAGAGCGGTGCGCAGGCGAGCTTGTGCGTGCCCGCCTCCCACGTCTTCTTCACCCCCGCGATGTGCGATTTGTTTTCTTAAAAATAAGTATAAAAATCAACTTCCCGATGAAATGTGATACTGGATTTCAAATATTTGTGTTTCCTAGTATCTTTTTTGCAAGATGAAACTGCACATTTGACCATTTGGGTACGTAAATTATGAAAAAGATCTCTGGAGGAACACACACCGCTAGCGCTCAACCACGACTGTAAGCGATCGCGACGGGAACGTCGTTTTGTTCTCACCCGTGCCTACTGTTCCCACTTTGTTGCGCGCGCTCTATACTATTATTACTCTAAGGTCAGGAACGTAAGAAATACGTGGACGTGGTCTTTACTGGTAAAAGAGAATAATAACAACCATTTTATAATTTTATCTAACATTTTTCAAATAGATAAACTGGTTTGATTGGCCTGTTTGCGCTGTAGTTAGCGCAGTTAACAGTAACGTACTGTAAGGCATGCATTTATTCTGAGCAAAACATTTTACATCGAATATGCTAAAACTAAGGTCTAATACAGATAATAAAAATAAGAATCTGTTAAAAAATTAATCTTTTAATAAATTTTAAATCACACATTCTTGACATTCCATCAATAGAATGTCAAGTTATATATCAAGTGCATAAAATATTTATTTATATGTCTATTTATTTTTATCTTCAATAAATTCATTAATAGAATAGTAACATTTCCTAAACAACCAACCTGTAAGTTTCCTTTTAAAACTAGGGAAACTATTATTCAATTCCACAGGGAGTTTATTAAATAACCTTGTCGTCTGGAACTGAACACTGTGTCATAAACTTGCAGCTTTGATGACCCTGTCTTCTACACCATACGTGACATGTTCGATCTTTGTCCAGGACAATTATTTGTATCATGATCATAGGCGTTTGTTCTGTGTCTGGGTGTTACTTATCTATACAGGGTGTAACAAAAAAGGTTTACCAACTCTGAAGGATGTTAATCTGCCCATGAAACTGAACAACTTTCCCTGATTTAATTACTAAATGACTCGTGAGTGTTACACTTAATTATGTACCTACTTCAACGGATAAACTCACGTTTTATACAGGGTGTAAATGCCAAAGCAAGTTTCCTTGCAAGGGTGTGCTCAGACCACGAAACTCAACAACTTTTCCATAGAAACATGGGTAAAAATCGCAGATTTTTTTTGGCTTCTCCATACAAACCTTCATTAGTCGACAGTGCAATTTGTATGAAACACCTACAATAAAAAAAATCCGATTTCGCCTCATGTTTCTTTGGAAAAGTTGTTCAGTTTTGTGGTCTGAGCATTCCTTTAAAAGGAAACTCGCTTTTGCATTTACACCCTGTATTGACAGCATAGGACCGACAAGTTACGATCCTGTTCGAGTATCGCTCGGCACGTGCTCGGTCGGTGCGATACGATATAATTTCCCTACATATGAAAAAAAAATTGACCTTCCATAGAAACTGAATCAGCTCATAGTGCATTTTTTGCTCAGCTCATTGTTGCATAGAAAAAGTTGTTCAGTTTCATGGGCAAAATCACATCCTTACAACTCATCGCAAAAAAAAATTGACACGACATTAGTTTTCGCTTCACAACCAGCGCGAAATACTAAAAGTTGTTTAAAAATTTCCAACTTTTGAAATTTTGTTCACAAAATTTAGTTTAAGTTCTCATCTTAGTGACCTACTCACTTTTTAACGAGAATATTAGATCCACTGATAATTTTATATTCATTGTTAAAATATGACCATTAACAAAGGATAATTTTGAACAATCATGGCGTAACCCACAAAGGGGTCATCGCGAGGATTTTAATAGCAATAAAATGTTTGAGTTACGATTCTGCTCGTAATTAAAACCCATACGAAATATTTCGCTCAGTATATCACTTTTTTATGAGTCAATCCCAATATCAAACACAAATAGTAAAAAACATTATTTGATTACGCAAAGGTATCAACAACTGTAGGAATATGTTTCTGTATACAGTTGTAAAATAAAATAACAAAAAACCGGCCAAGTTCATGTCGGGCTACGCGCAGTGTAGGGTTCCATAGTTTTCTTTAAGATTTTTTTTATCGCAAAGCAGATTTTGAGTAAGTATTTCAGATCGTTCATAACATAAACTTTTTCAAACTCAGCGAGGCAGTAACGCCTGATTGCTATTGCTATTTATATTATTTCCAGTTTTTCAGCTATACTTCAATAACCTGTGAAGCCTACTTGGCTGTGATAGTTTTTCTTTTATTTACATCATATTATACTACAACTGTGAATTTTTTTCACATTCCCAATAACAACCGTTTAGCTGGCAGGGGATGGAGAGGGGGACTCTTGACTCCAACAAAAATTTGCGCTTTCAAGCTAAATATTTAGCAAACATATCTGTTGATTGAAAAATTATGTTTGCACACTTACGATGGGATAGACAATAAAAATAAAATTTACCCCCATTTTACTTGTAGAGGAGGTGCCCTAAAATATTATCTACTATATTTTATTTTACCTCTTTGTCGGCGTAGATGAAATACATAATACAGCCTCTCAGAGCTAAGCCGTGGACAGACAGGCAGACGGACATGATGACACTATAAGGGTTCCGTGTTGACTAAGGACCCCTAAAAGCTAAATAAAGGCACTAAAACTTTTTAGGTTTACGTTCAATAAATAATCGCTTAAAATTCGATGTTCCAAAACGTCCTCCTAATATTTCCGAACATCAGTGTGGACGCAACTTCATTTTAATTACCTAGTAAAAAATAATGTGTGGAACAAACAAGAATAAAATCAACAAAACCCTTTTTGTTTTTAATGTAGGGATCTCCAATATTAAAGAAGAAAATTATGTTTATTTATTTAAAATTTATTGCCACCCTACTCCATAGTAACTTTACATTGTCTTCAGCGGCCGAACAATCTTATCTGCCATATACGGGTAGGCTTCTGCAAAATTTATACATCGCCTAATGGATACGTCCCCTACGGGAAAATCTTTGCAAACATTTTTTGTACATCCTTTCATTACAAGATTTTCATAAAGGGAAATATATTTTTTTTGTACCACTCGAAATTTATGGTTAGGTTCTGTGGGAGAGAATATAAACTTTTATTGTTAAAGACGTTTTGGCTTCTCGTCTTAGAGTTTTCTTTTACGTAGATGATATATTATTTTGGAGTAGCAAGTTATGTGCTTATAATATGGGGTGTTTTTCGGTGGTCATACTAAAGAGAGTCCACGTTCTGTATGATAGAATTATTACTATATTCTGTGACTAACTAAACTGCCACCAAAAGTCCATCTACCGTCAGCAAATCTGCTATTTGACCTACGGACATGTAACAATTTAACAACACTGTACTGATAGCATAACAAGAACGTCGCTTGTAGCTATACCGTATTGTGTGATTCTGCTGACGGCGTGTACGGTCGGGACAATCGTTCGTCCGATCGCGGTCCGATTTTTCCCTTTACGTGTTGCTGTTTTGGATTAAAGTGTGTAAGAAAGATGTGTTAGTATATAAATTTAAACGCCATCATTTTGTACATTTTTGCTTTTGTAATTCACGTTAGAACAGGGTCAAGTCAAATCATTCGTGGCTTAATAACGATTGATCTTACAGATCGGCAAAGTTAAGTAACGTCGATCATAGCCGGAATAATAATAATAATTAGTAATTTTTAGTGTCAAAACAGCTAGAGCGTACTCTGTGCTTTAGAAGGCGCGTTAAATATTTATAGTTTTTTCTTTGATATTTACAACGGAAGCGGTAGAGTGGTTTTAAGTGCCCACGCACTTGTTTTGATTGTCGCTTCTTTTTTTCCCACCATGGTGCCGCTAAGTTTATGAACCGATGTAGTTTGGCCTTAGAAAAATAAAGGTACTTAGAAGGAGGATTATAGAAATAATTTGTCACTAGGTGGTGTAGGCGTTTTTCTATGGATTTGACAGGTTACAGGTTATTTTGAATATTTTCTATGGATCATCGATGATGGGGTTGTGACATGTTGGCAGATGTCATCCCCTACTAAAATAAATTAGCAAGGTATCTATTCCGAACGAAGCAAAGAGGTCCGAAACCTTTGAGTTTGGCTAACGTCATTAAGAGATTTTGATATCCAAAAATAAAAAAAACTATATTTGATTTGATTTGGTTTTTCTGAACTATAACTTTCGAAGCGCATCTATAGTTTTTCTTTGAATAGTTGCAACGGAAGCGGTAGAGTCAGCTGAAAATGGCTGCTTCCGTGCGTGCAGTAGTGTTGCAGTCACTGCGCAGTGCAGGTACCTAACAGGACGTGGCCTTTCATACAAGCCAACTCAAGTTTTTCAATTTTCTCTTTGAAACGATCCAGAATTTTAACGCAGGGGTTAGAAAGCGCTTTATGCGAGCCTTTTGTAAGCGAGATTGCGGGTATGGTTTATGATGTACGAAGGGGAATTTTTAAGCTATGGAGAAGTTTGTAATACAGACAGACTTATGAATGATAAAATTTTGTATTTCGAAGAGCATACGTAGGTTAATAATTTACTTGTAGAAGGTCGGTCATGCAAAGTTTCATAAAAATAATTTGAGCCATTTTTCAGTTTTTGTTGAATGACTGCTACTCTGAAAATGAGAGCCAGCGAGAAACTACTGAGAATCCTTCGTACAAAAATCTATTTTTTTGATTGAAAATGGGCTTACTCTTGACCTCGATTTAGTCTTGAAGACAGAGATGAGGTCGACGATGGAACGAGCTTGCCCAGAAGAAGCCTATTCACTCGCGACTTTAGATTCGGGTTATATGAACTCGGGAACACACACGCAGGCAGATAATTCCACTCTTTAGCCGTGCGCATCATAAAAGATGTTTCAAAGCGCTTTGTGCGAATGTGCGGAATATTAACCAAGTATGGGTGATATCCTGCGGTGCGTCTGGACTCCCGATGGTAGAAGGGAGATGGTGGAATAAGCTCGTGGAGCTCTAGAGCACACTCTCCGAAGTACAATAAATTTAGTTAATAAATTTAGTATAAAGTTGTCAATCGGACTATTCGTTTAGCCGCTAGGCTAAAGCGTGACGGACAGACCGACCGACTGACGGACGGACATTTTTAGGAAACTTGCTCTTCATGTTATAAGCTTAGAGCAACGCGTCAAACCGCGCAAGCCCGTTTCTTTGCGCGCGAAAATCGTGTTACTCTATGGGTGTAAGTGATATGGAACACATTTTTGAGAAAATTAGAAAACTTTGTTTTATTCACGACTGCCATACCTTTTTCGCTCTGCTCGAAAGTAAAAATAAGCTTGTAAGCAAAACTAGCGGCAACTAGTCCAATTTTATTATATTCTCACAACATTCCTTATTAAAAGTTTTATCATCCAATTAGTAGTTTGGCTGAACACTCTCTCGAAAGCGATCACGTGACTAAAAACTCATAAAACTTTTACATTCACCGTTAAAACTAAAAACTGGAATTTTGCACGGCTTTGTTCGAATTTTGTCCGACCAAAATTACTTCCGCCCTGGTCACATTGTGTTTAATATTATTTTGGTGCAAATATGCTTCATAAATTATGAGATAGCTATGAGTTAGTTGCCCATGGTAAGTATAAAATATTTAGTTTTGTCATACCGAAATACAAATAGTGCACATAATTTTAGCATGATACACAACAAGCTACGAAATAAAAATATTTTTATAGTACCTAATTGTATAAGGTTGATAGCAAATTCAAACAGGTCTTTGTTTTAAAAGTGTTTCTTTATAGTGGGATTATACTTACAGGGGGAAATATGTAACTTATAGCTATGCTAAAGTTAAAGAATATTATAAAAAAAAATATTTTTTTTTCATATAATAATGATGCAGAATTACCCCTTTAAAATATTGATAATACTGTTTTATAGCTTGTAAACCAAAATCAGCTAAGTACTTATTATTCATTTAAGACCCTTTATTTAGGATGTTTAACAAATTACGGACGAAAAATCAGTTTTCCATGATTATTTATTAGATTGAAATGTTATTTATGTTTATTGACGTGTTCTATGTTATTCGTATGGTGTCCCAGAATAGTAACACGCCACCCCTTTCCGTGGGTGTCGTAAAAGGCAACTATGGGCTCTTGAACCTTAAACCGCAATCACACCTTCCTAAATTCAAAGACTAATAGGGAACATGCATGATTTTTTATAGTTAAAAAATTATTCTCATTCATGTAATAAACAGTGAAGTAAAACAATTTTTCGAATAACTATAAAATTGAAAAAGATATAAACCAGCGAAGATTTGTTTCTGTCTCTTTCTAGAAAAACGAAATTTAACACGGAGTTTATATGGCCGTAGTGAACTTTGACGTCACTATTCATGTCGGATCTCTCTGTCCAATAGACGCTTAATTAATAGTTTTAAATGCTTATGTCGGCCGTATTTCTTAGCCGATAAAATTTTTTATTTCACTTTTTGTCATGTCTACTATGGTATTTACATAAGTATTTTGTTAATAAATGCGTCTAAAAAAATTTATGCATGTTCCCTATTCGGCATACGTTGCTCGGAGGCTTGGTTTTGTTAATTCCAATATCCTTACTTCAACTAGCAATATATGGCGAATTAGTTTCTGAATTAAGGAAGGTGTGATAGCGGTTTCAGGATGAGTGTCATAGCACGACACTGCGGTCACCAACCAGCGCTGTCCATTGTGCTAGCCGCAATTCTAACAAGCGTGGTGACTATGCTACGTTTTCCCCAAAATAAATTCTCGATGGAGCATCTTTCCAGCAGCAAACTTCTTATGGAGGGGTCTATAGTCTGACCGCAACCGCTGTAACGCGCCTTAGGTATGCGCGGGGAGGTGAGGGGAGTGGGAAAGAAAGAGCAAAAACTAGTTGCCGCCTTGAGCGGTGGCGTGCGATGGCCCCCTGTTGCCGCTTGGATACCTGCGGTTGCAGTCAGACTATAGACAACTAGACAACGTACCACGAAATGTAGAGATGACAAAAGCGAACGTCATAAAAAGTATGGGATGACATAAATGACACAGATGACATACATGTCATCCCATATATTTTTTTGTGAATGTGGTTTAGACGACGGCTCTCCTGATCACATTTTTTTCAATTGCCAATTGAACTCTTTTTCTTTATACGATATTCTTCCTAGTTGTATTCCGCGTCCTATTAATTTTCATTCTTTACTTTCATATGTATTCACTCCCTTCGTCAAAATTCTTTTAAAATATATCGATTATCATGACATAAAATTGTAATTTACAACATTCTTAGTATTTTTTGCCTTTTCTTTTCTTCATCTTCTTTTTTCCACTCACTTTGTCTGCTTTGAACATCAACATTTCTATACCATTCCTCTAACGTGTGTGTCGAGTCTATATTGACCATGAATTTGGCCAAATACGTCTTGGTAAAAGATGTGAAAGCCATATTGAAAAAAAAAAAAATCGCTTTGTTTATCTCCAAGTTGAGTAACATGTTGTCTAGACCCCGGGATATAATTCTGGGATGGGATGTTATTCATGAAATAATGTAAAAAAAAACAATGTTGTAAAACATAATGTTCAATAAAAATTTTTTCTTAGCTTACTAGATCCCACTGCTGGGCAAAGGCCTCCCCCGCGGCTTTCCATTGGTTACGATCTTTACTAACCTCTTCCCAATTCTTAAAGAATAATATAAAATAATAAAAAAAAAATTAAAAGAAAAGTTTCAGGCAATAGGACCCATTTTTTACAAGTCAAACTTAATTTAAATTTAAAGTTTTTAAATTAATATAAAAGAAATTTAAAATGCATTTTTAAAATTAATACACGTGACAAACTAAATTTCTACCAATATTACAAAATACTTACTGAAAGCACTTTAAGTCCCCTTATTTCCCCTAAAAGACTTACTTTCTCCTTGTCACTTTACCTGACCTTTTAGCTTTGTCTATCAAAAGCTCAGACGTAAAGACTAATTTCCGTTCAACCCTCTTAGAATGAGGAGCGACGGAAAGTAATGAGATGGACGAAAAGACCTTAGGCATCTCTTTTAGACAAAGTGTTACCATGTGTTACTGACACAGATTTGAAAGCTTTGTATAACACGATGCGAGTGAGTAACAGTTATTGCAGAAACGTTCTTCAAAATTAAAAGTCCTTTGAATCTATTGCAGTCAGTTTCTTTGTTAAAAGATCAAAAAGACTCAGCAATAGATTTAAACTAGCTTTAACTTCATAGTTGTTTTTTGCAACTGACAATAAGTATGTTAAAGTAAACCCTGAAAAATATGAGTGACCCGATGAATTGATCAAAATTTACAATTGAGAGAAGCATGAAACGGGGCAACCCGCTCTCTCATCCAAATCTTTTGAAGTGCTTTCATATGAAGCGACTGATTCCTTTTTTCATATCTAGAACACGGTTCAGAGTCACCATGTTAAAAACACAAACAGAAATGATTCTCTAATAATGCTTCTTTTCCTCACAAGTATGGTAAGCGGAGGTGGGGTAAACGCCTTCAAACTGAGTTAAGCGGCAAGACAAGTGGCTTTCTATTATCATAAACGCTATTAGAAAAGAATGAAAGAGTATAGAAAGTAGTTAACAAAATATCCTTATCCGCGCGCTCCGGAGACCTATCATTAATCTAAGAAAATATGATCATATCAGCCGAAATGCATTTACGGCTGTACGAAGGCCTCCCCAAAAGATCTCCATGAAGACCCGTCCTGCACTGCTCGCTTCCAGCGGTATCCCACGACTTTAACAAAATATCTTTTTTTTAGGAGCTCAAATGATTCTGGTAAAAAAAAAAACCGAAATTTGGGCAGACTCATATAATTTTTAAGTAGATAAGCCTTAAATAACAAAAAATGTGGATAGTAGCTACAATACTAATTATCGCTATATGTATTCGAATATTACGTGAGGATACTACTAGCTATTATTTAATCTCATGCTACTACAGGATGAAATCTAAATCATTCGACAAATTTTTAGGGTGAGTTCAGACATTGGTTCAGACCATGAAAATGAACAACTTTCCCTAAGAAACATGGGTCCGAAAACGAAAAAAAAAAAAAATTCTACCTCCCATACAAAGTAAGCCTATCCGTGCGCGCATTTAGTATGGGAGATCGAAATTTTTGTTTTGTTTCCGGACCCATGTTCCTTGGGGAAAGTTGTTAATGTTCATAGTCTGAACTCACCCTAAAATTTTGTCGAATGATTTCGATTTCACCCTGTAGTTCAAAGACCGTAATCGAGACAAATAGAGGATGGGAGCAGCGTGCATCTAAAATAATTTTTTGGAAAATCACAATTTGCATTTTTGAGTAAAATAAAAAAAATGAGTTATAATTTCACTCACGCAGTATTATACTTGCGTTTACGATAGTAGAAAGTAAATTGTATCTAGGCCTTCATATATGATGGCATCATTGGCGTCTTTTCAGAAACTTTTGTTTTCAACTCACTCGACACTCTCTCGAAGATATTTCTATTCCCAACTTGCTGTGGCTTTCAAGATGGGGCAATGCGGGTGAAGACATAAATAAAAGATTTTATCGTACCTCGAGGCTCAAACAGAAAAATCCCACCAAATAACGTGGGTACCATAGTGGGTACATACTTATGTACGTCGTCGTCAGATTATAATGTGTCGTTTAAGATCACAACTAGAAGAACTTTACTGCAAAAAAGTGCAACAACTACCACGTCAAGACGTGCGTACCAGATCAGGACGCGGAGGGAAAAACACCCAAATACGGAGTATAAAAGGGATACACCGGCAAAAAGAGGCATAAGCCTTTTTTAACGTTGCCATTTTTCGAGCAGCAATCGTATGCATCTACTAAAATATATAATTGAAGACTATAGTCTAGTCGAATCATGAATTACCAAATTCTACAATGGAACAACGACTCACATGCTTATTTGTATGTAAGGAATCTGATAAATTTTTATCTCTTGAATATTTTTCAGGAATTGTATTCAGCTATTTGAAATTCGAATTGAGAACGTTTGTAACAGATCCGTGGGTTTCCAAAATAAAAGACGGTTTCAAAGTTCCTTCGCATCGCCTTCGCATATGCTAACTCGGTTCGAAATTCGAATTCAAATAACTTTATAAAGTTATATTTTCTGCCAGGCTCAATTTGTAGCTCAAGGAGTTGCTTTTAAACTAAGGAGGTTTTGTGTGCTGTTAAATACCTAAATAATATTTTTTAAAGCAAAATTGTAAAGATTTTGTAAAGCATCTTTTAATAATTTCTTTGTGAAGACTGATTATGGATAAAATCCCAAATACCTAGCTGGCTTTGAGACCTTGAGACCCGATGTGAGAGTCATACACCTAGCTAGGGGGACCACATGATACCAATATTTTTTTGGTTCTTACATTTCGTCATCATTTCGTTCGAAAAACCTCATACAAGACAGGAGAAAGCTACACCAACAAGAGATAAAGATTTAGTTGATATAGACCTACTTATTAAAATACTTCACTGTTGCTTTTGTGGTTGATCGTGTAGACAAAATGATCCCAACCCACTGAATAAAAATCGTTTCGAGGATCGAAGGTCCTACGTTTTCCTACGAATCTTACACGAGTAAAAATATGACATAATTCAGAACATCTTTCAAAATACCTAACTCCGGTTCAATTATCAAGAATTTACGGACCTTTTGCTCGAGTAGCACTTTAGAATTTGCCAAATCTAATTCTTACTTCAAATTGTAGGATCCACCCGTTGCTAAGGGGCCGTTCAGTAACTACGTTACATGGGTTAAACTGAAACCAGTGCCCCAGGGCAGAATTACATGTAAAGCGATGGAATCTACACGGCTGAGAAACAGTATAGTGAGTAGATAGCATGAGAGGCATTATGATATGAGGACCCTGATCCAGTTTGGAGTTCAGGATCCTCATATCATAATGCCTCTGAAGTAGAAGTGGGACACTGGATAATGATTACTTTTTATATGTTAATGCATTATAATAAATATTTTAGCATTACTGAATATTGCAATTAGAGCTCGAATATCAGTGCCCGAGGTACCAGTGGTGGGCAAATTTAGTTAACGCTTACTTACTTGGCTAGCGACTGTCAAGCCATTGTAAGTAAAGCACAGTTGTATGAAAGAGTTTTGAAACCACACTTAAGCCCACGTCACACAGAGCGGTACAAGCGGTAAAGCGGTCCGGGGGCGGACCTGCGGGACCGATCAGACAGATACGTACCGCGCGGAAACCGCGGCGGGACAGCGGGGCGGTAGCGGTCGGTGTGATATTATTTATTCAAAAGACGTAAATCCTTTGCTCTATACAAAAAACCAAACTGATAACCTAAAAAAAGTCTGCGCAAAGCCGCAAATTCTTGTAAAAAAAATACAACGTCAAAGTCCGCGCCCGGACCGCACCGCGCTGCGCCGCTGCCGCTCTGTGTGACGGGTTGCATTGAACACAATGGAATACAGCGCCCGCTGCCGCCAAAAGTTCGGCCCCGCGCCGCGCCCGGTCCGCGGGGTTGTACTAGCGGCCCGGCCGCCCCCGCGGCCCGACCGCTTTCAATGTGACAGGGTGCATAAGAACTCATACTTTACAAAAAATACCGGCCCCGGAACGCTTTCGCTACCGCGTCAGTGTGACTTGGGCTTTATTGATTAACACTTTACAAGGGTGTGTTCTATGGTGCGTTCCTTGAGATTAATAAAATAGACAGTATGAGTATTGTGCAGGAAAATACTAAACAGACTGCATGAAATCCACTTTCTTCTTGCTCCTCTTTTTATGCATCCCTGACTTGATTCCACTACTTTTCCATGTATGCTATTGTGCATGTACGGTCAACCGCACGTCGGTAGAAACTTTTTCAACTGTATTACCACGACATAAAGTCCAAAAGTGTTTCTACTGATGTGCTGTTGATTGTACTACTCCACCGCCAATATAAGGCGCATGACAGATGTACCCCTTACCCCGCCTTCATCCCGCGCTTCCCCTTGTTTCCAAGCAGTGAAGTGCCGTCGACATTGTACTGTCAACAACAACAACGTTAAAAAAATCTACTTACCATACAAAGTAATGTAAGTGACCTACACATTTTGTATTAGAAAAATTTGTGTGTTGTAGAACAAAAGTTGTTGTTTTTGACCTGACTAATAATCAAATCAAATATAGTTTTTTTCATTGATGGATATTAAAATATCTTAATGAAGTCAGCTAAACTACATAATTTCACAAACAAAGTGGCGCTATCAAGCGGTGTAGTGGAAAAAATAGAAGTGATAATAAAAACCCACGCGCAATAAGTTGGCAAACGGATGTCAGGTAGGTACACATTACACAATAATAACCTTGTATAAAAGAATTGCCAGTATTGCCAATTAATTTGCCACAGGTATGACGGAGCATAACCTGAAATTAGCTTGACCGATTTGGCTTATTTCTTTTTCTTTTTCAGGACAGTGAAGAAAAATTTGAAAAATTTCCTTGTAAATTTACAAAACCTGGAACAACTGAAAGTACTTTTTTTGTATGAACTAAGTATGACGGGTATGGGCAGCAGGGCAGAACGTTAGTAGTACTCATATATAATATATAGATGCTGTAAGAAAGAAGAGTTTTACGAGAGAGAATTTTAAGAGTACCTACTTTCCATTCACAAACGATCAGCTGGATGTATGGTTTATTTAACAAAAATAAAGTGTTCGTCTTTGATTTTTAATTTTAGAATAAGATTTTTACTACTAAAAACTTTGTTCAAACCCATAAGTGGTTTGTGTCTTATCTAAGTAACCGAATGCAGTATGTCGAAGTTGAAAATTTCAATTATAAAACCGGCCTCATCTGCAATGTAAGATCCGATGTACAATACATGCGAAATTCAATTCCTCAAGGTACAGTCCTTGGATGCTGCTTGTTCATCATCTACATAAATAATTTGCCAGACGCTTTTAATGAACCCTGTGCCTTATTCGCAGATGACGTTTCAATTTTAATAACCTGCAAAGGCTCCTCTGAGTTAACATCAAAAGCTCAAAACATTTTGACTAATGTAAATCAATGGATGACGGACCACTTTTTAGAAATAAACTCTAATAAAACCAAAGTCATGCAATTTCGACCATATCAGAAAGCGGCTTTAGACGTTAATATTTCATATAATAATACGACACTCGAATGTGTTAGTAATTTTAGCTTATTAGGTCTGAATATTGATACCCATATCAACTGGAAAAATCATATTCAAAAAATAAAGTCTAAGTTATCAAGCTTCACGTTCGCTCTCCGTGAATTGAAAAAAACCACCGATTTAGGAACTGCCCTCTCGGTTTATTATGCATATATGCACTCAAGATTAACCTACGGCATTATTCTTTGGGGCAATAGCACAAACGTATCAGATCTCTTCATATTACAAAAAAAATGTATACGCATATTAGGAAATTTAAAAACCGGTCAAGTGCGAGTCGGACTCGCGCGCCGAGGGTTCCGATATACCTATAGTATTTTTGGAAGCAATAAAGTCCATTTTCAGGACCGCAAAACTAAATTTGTTTGTAAAGGTTTTTTGCAGATTTCTGAAAAACTGTGCAACTTAGAAAGATCATTTTATTTTTGCTGTAAAGTTTACATAAACCTCTGTCAACGGTAATTAATTCAGATTTTCCCTTACTCAAACTTCGGAGATAAGGGGGGGGGAATGGTATTTTTTTTGACATTTTTCATCATAACTTGAAAACTAAGAAACTTAAAAAAATACAAAAATATATTTTAAAATGTACAAGTAAAGCCCTTTCATATGATACCCCACTCGACCTAGTAGCGACAATTTGAAATTTGGCCCCCCCTATTTTGGCCCCCTTTACATTAATAATCATACGTTTTTCAAAAAAATTTCATGTGCAATTAAGTTGGGCAACTATATTCTAAAACTATTCCAAATTTCAGCTCGATAGCGTAAGTGGTTGCTGAGATATAGAGGTGTGACAGACAGACGGACAGACAGAGCGGCACCATAAGGGTTCCTTTTTTTACCATTTTGGTATCGGAACCCTAAAAATGATGAAAGCTGTAGGTCGACCTTTACTAAATTGAAAATTTTAACTTTAACCTCTCTATACATTCTAGAAGCTTGCAAATTTATTAAGAACAACCCGCAGTTCTACGAAATGGAAGATAATCAGCCCCGACTGTACCCTCGCAGGTATAAAACAAATAAAATTAATAATATACCTTCTAAATTAAAAATACATAGTTCTGGCCCTTTAAGTGTATCAATAAAAATATATAATCATCTACCGCTAAATATAAGAATAGAAAATTCTTATAATAAGATGATAAAACTATTAAAAGAATACCTAATAAATAAAACTTACTATAATTTAAACGAATATTTCAATGATAAAAATAAATAAACTAAAAAAATATACCTACATTATATAAATACATAATTAAATATTGTTGATAACTATTTAAAATCTCGGTCTATCTCAATTATTGCAATGCCTCTGAAAATGGGCTCATATGAGATACCTTATTTATAATACCATCTTGTTATGTACCATATGAAGGCAATAAATGTATTGAGTATTGAGTATTGTTTTTTAAACAAATAACTTTTATAGATGGCGACTATTACTTACTCCGTGGTTAACAGATGGCCTCCTAAAGAATGGGTCAGTCACCTCGACCTTTCCGCAAATCGTGTCGGGCCCTTAACTCTAGGGAAGAATGATAGACCTATTTGTCAGCCCCTAAAGAGATGTACAGGGTGGTAAAATATAAAAATAAAATAAATCAAAAAGTTTTGGAGAAACCAAATCAACCGTATTTAAAATCTTTGAACTTCTGAAGTTGCAAACATCATTACAACTTCTTTACGAAGATTTTCTTAAGTTTAATTTAAGATTTAACAAGATTTCATTTTCTTTGCTCATGCAAGCCTAGAACTTTACCTCAAAGTGGTTCCTCCAACGCTAGTCGCTTCGTAAATGAACCAAAAATCAAGGCTACATACCAGCTTTCTATTTTTTGTTCGGAACATGCGTGCCCAAAGATTTCTTTGTGCTGCTCGCTGACAGTCCGGGTATTTCTATCGATATTGTTTGGATTACAAATTCGATATCAAAAAGCATCTAGGGATAAGCGAAAACATGGGGCCACATGGAAACGCCCAAATTTAATGAAATATTTAAATTTTTTTCTCTAACAAAAAAAAAATTATGCGGCAGTCATTTGTATCCATACACGTTGGATATAAAAATACTTGTAGTATTTAATCGGCTGTGTATTTTCACAGCTATATATAGAGCACCCTGTATGCGGTAGACTGTAAGTACAGGCACGTTTTGGCAGGTAGAGGTTTTTCTGAATAGTAAATTGGGCACATTTTTCAAATTACCTAGAACACCCAAATCTCGATTTTTGAGTCGCTCGGCGCTCGTCATAAGAAGAGTAATTTGCTTTATGAACCCTGTAAGGGACAGGTGGCAAAATTTATAAAATCAAAGAATTGTAGTCGGTAAAGTTCATTTCAGACTCCTTGGGTTTACTAAATGTCATATCTACTTTTTCGTGGAAGAGACTAATATCATGACGTCATAGTGCAAGAGTCTGAAAAACATCCTTCCTTCGCAACTAGTTGCCAAGAAATATCCTGTTACGCAACTGGTTACGAACCTTAGTTGCCTTTAAAGTGCGACCGTTATTATTGTTATTTACCTAATAATGGTGCAAAAATAAAGAACGGGAAAATCCGTTTAGGATGTCATTCATTATGTCACCTATCTTATTATACAGGCTGTAACCAAAAGGGTATACCAACCCTGAAGGATGTGGATCTGCCCATGAAACTGAACAACTTTCCCTAAGGAACATGGTCAAAATATAAAAATAATATTTTTGACCTCCCATAAAAACTAAATCAGCTGATAGCGCATTTTGTATGTGAGGTCAAAAATATATATTTTTTTAAGGCAACAAATTAAATGATTCCCAAAATATTTTTTTATACCCCAATAAACTTCAGACAAAATGGATGAATGTACACCAAATTGGCTGAACGTACACTAAATTTGGGTAACCGGTTCGGTTAAGTTGTGTTAGGTTATCTTGCGACCACAACGCACGAGCCGAGCAAGCGGAGCGAGCGTGCCGCGGCAGTGGCTGGCGAAGTGCCAGAAGCAGATTTGGTGTACATTCATGCATTTTGGTGGACAAAATTTGGTGGATATTATTTGGTAAAAATTTACTCAAATTTGGTGGCACGTTAATACACGTGAATTTTTATTCTTTATAATCCCGAAGCCTAGTGATTCTACTCATGAATACAAGCAACTTTACCGAAGAAAAAAAAAAACTTTTCTTGGAAAAAATTTTCACGTTCCCGTACAAAATGAGTCGATCACGTGACCACTTTACAATGGGGAGACGAAAAAATTTTAACGAGTAAAAATTTTTTTCTTCGAGACAGTTGCTTGTTTTCATGAGTAGTATCACTGGGCTTCGGGATAAAAAAAACCGGCCAATTGCGAGTCGGACTCGCGCCCTAAGGGTTCCGTACCTATCGACCATAAGATATACTAGAAGCTTTTGCTCTTTGATTTTAAAAACTCCTCGACCATCCAACTTGACCCCTCTTTTATAGCAAAGTTCTTGAAACGGGAGCTCACCTTAATTGGTTACTATTAGGTGTGAGAAAAATTGAAATATTTAATGATTTTAGACTTTTCCGTTTGTTTGTACTGTGAGACCTAGCTTCTTGCCAAATTTCATAATTTTAGGTCAACGGGAAGTACCCTGTAGGTTTTGCTTTTTTGAATAAATGTATGGAGATGAGGACATATAGCCATATCTTTTGATTGCGTGGTTGTAAAAAATTTAAATTTCCGGAAATTGTGTGGTTTATGGACCTTAATATTAGTTTGTCAATTTCAATCTGATACCTCTTCTCGTTCGTGAGAAAAAGGGTCTTGACAGACAGACAGACAGACGGACAACAAAGTGATCCTATAAGGGTTCCGTTTTTAGGGTTCCGATACCAAAATGGTAAAAAAGGGAACCCTTATGGTGCCGCTCTGTCTGTCTGTCTGTCTGTCCGTCTGTCTGTCACACCTCTATATCTCAGCAACCACTTATGCTATCAACCTGAAATTTGGAATAGTTTTAGAATATAGTTGCCCAACTTAATTGCACAAGAAAAAATTTTGAAAAAAGTATGATTATTAATATAAAGGGGGCCAAAATAGGGGGGCCAAATTTCAAATTGTCGCTACTAGGTCGAGTGGGGTATCATATGAAAGGGCTTTACTTGTACATTTTAAAATATATTTTTGTATTTTTTTAAATTTCTTAGTTTTAAAGTTATGATGAAAAATGTCAAGAAAAATACCATTCCCCCCCCCTTATCTCCGAAGTTTGAGTAAGGAAAAATCTGAATTAATTACAGTTGACAGAAGTTTATATAAACTTTACAGCAAAAATAAAACGATCTTTCTAAGTTGCACAGTTTTTCAGAAATCTGTAAAAAACCTTTACAAACAAATTTAGTTTTCCGGTCCTGAAAATGGACTTTATTGCTTCCAAAAATACTATAGGTATATCGGAACCCTCGGCGCGCGAGTCCGACTCGCACTTGACCGGTTTTTATTTTGAGGTACGGAACCCTCAAAACGAATAAAAATTCCCGCTGTATAGGGAAAGTTGACATACCCTTTCTGTTACACCTTGTATTATTCACTCGCACATAAAGACACATGTCTCTCGTACTGACTTGTCTGTCAAGTTATCAAGACTGGGCCCAGATTATAATCATTTTTTTTCGTTTATTCCAACCCTTACCAATCTATTTTGTAGCCATAAGACTAAAACCAGAGTATATTTGACGGAATGAACAACATTATTTTACAAACTTGTTTTTTCTGACAGCTTTAGCCGATTGCTTTTGACATAGCTGCAAAATGTGTTAGCAAGCGTTGGAATATAAGAAACAAATGGATATTACATTTTCCGTTTCCCCTTTAACCACTGCGCACTATTGAACGATTTATTTGTTCCTTTAAACAAGGTTATTTTTGGGGTTCCGTACCTCAAAAGAAAAAAACGGAACCCTTATAGGATCACTTTGTTGTCCGTCTGTCTGTCTGTCTGTCAAGACCCTTTATCTCACTAACGGGTAAAGGTATCAGGTTGAAATTGATACCATATATTAGGATCCATGAACTACACAAGATCTGAAAATTTAAATTTTTTACAACTACGCAATCAAAAGATATGGCATTTTATGTCCTCATCTCCATACATTTATTCAAAAATGCAAAACCTATAGGGTGCTTCCCGTTGACCTAAAATTATGAAATTTGGCAAGAAGCTAGGTCTCACAGTACAAATAAAGGGAAAAGTCTGAAATCATTAAATATTACAACTTTTCTCACAACAAATAGTAACCAATTGTGGTGAGCTCCCGTTTCAAGAACATTCATATAAGAGAGGGGTCAAGTTGGATGGTCGCTGAGGCGATTTTTGTTTTAGTTCTATTTAAAAACGGGAACACTTACAAACTTGAAAATTGGTATGTTTATAGTGCATAAGCTATAAAATAACAACAAATAATAAAATTTGGTCAAGCGCGTGTCGGACTAAAAAAATCTAGCACATTAACTTACTGAAATTTCAACTAATTCAATTATGTTTATGTGGTGGTACGGAACCCTCAGTGCGCGAGTCCAACTCGCACTTGGCCGGTTTTTTTTGTATCTGACATCCTTTTCCCCGTTTACACGAACGCACAAAAGAATTTCATATTACACTGGGGTAATGCTGCCGCAACCTATATAATGCCGTTGTTTAGGGCACAGAAAAAATGTGTACGGGCCATGTTTAATGCTAAACAACAAGATAGTTGCGTACCGTATTTTAAGAAATTGAAAATAATGACACTTCCCTGTATGTATATATATGAGGCATGTTTGTTTGTCCACGATAACTTAGAAGAATTTAAATTAGTTAAACCTCGACATCCTAGAAAAACAAGAAATAAGATCGATGTTTTGCCCTTGATTCAACCGAACATGCAATTTTACAAGAACACAGCTTTTGCTCTAGCACCTAAATTATACAATAGTTTACCAGATAGTATGAAAGAATTAGACAGTAGAAAATTTAAATTGAAACTACATTATTTGCTCTATACCAAATGTTACTATAGTATCGAAGAATATTTATTAGATAAAGATAAAAATGTGCTGTAAATATACTTAAATGTACATAATAATAGATATAAATAAAGATAAAAATGTGATACTACTGTGTAAATATTATTAAGTTCTCTAGAAGTAAGAAATATTTCTAATGTTAGAAATAAGTTTTATCTATGTATGACATAGTAAACATTGCACGCCGATTTCGGTATGTTACAGTGCACATATTTCATACATATTTCATCTTGTATTTATACCTGTAACACTGCAATAAATAAATTTGACTTTGACTTTGACTTTCAACTTCCCATACAAAGTAACGTAACTGACCAACACATTTTGCATGGGAAAATCATTGGATTTTTTTTTGGAATTTTTTTTGAGCATCGTTAGCAAGGTCGTAGAACAAAAGTTGTTGCTTTTGAACTCACTTATAAGTAGGCAAACGAATGTCAGGTACAAAAAAATTGCTTGTATCGGTTACCGAATTTGTCCTGACTGGTAATTCGGCTCTTTTTGTTTCCACCCAGCTGCTATCAAACCTTCCTTAATTCAGAAACTAATTCAGCATACATTGCTCGCTGAAGTAAGGATATCTGGGGGCACGGCAGTACCCCCTCCAAGACGAGCAAACAAAGGCGCAGCCGTACCATCCTAAACAAAGGCACAGCCGTACCATCCTTTTTTCGAAGCCACTCAGGGCCCTTTTGACCCCCCTGTAACTTCCTTTTGGATAAAGCTAGAGACTTGAATTTTCAATGACTAAAAGTAAATACTATACTTAGCTATATCCTTAAATAACATACTATTCCAACTTATAACTTAAGAGCCATAGCTAGTCGAAGTTAAGCAATTTTGTCACTGACACACTCACTCACTCACTCACCGATCATCAAAAAGATCTCGTACTTCCACTATTCCTAGAGAGCTGAAATTTGGCACAGAGCTAAGGTTTAGTACTCATATTAAGGAAAACCTATCAAAACCAGGATCGTTGAAGACCTGGAGTACCTGATGGCTTTGATGTGAAATCCTCCAAAAACTAGAACATTATGGTGTCAGAGGTAGAGTCTTGGAACTGTTTAAATCGTATTGTACAGATCTGAAGTCCCTTCATATAGGATCCTCAAGTCAGATACGTGATTGTTTTGGCCAAGGTTGATCGTCTAGAATAATATCCTTTAAGAATATTATATTTTTTCTGAATCCTACGTCATTCCGTTTTATATCCTTATAATATTTTGTAATTTACAGATTCTGCTCGGTGGAGAGTGGCAATAGAAGAATGAAAAAAGAAACACACTTGTTATTTTAATACTTATATTTGAAAATAAACCTAATCTTTACATGTCTAATTTGAGTTATTTATTTTATTTTATATCACTATTTATTTAAATTTAGTCTCATATTGTTTGGTGTAGTTCATCTGAATTCATGTAGATTCATCAATTTAGGAGAGGTTTCATCTCTTTTACAATGCAATATTATTATAGCCGTTAAGTTTCTGAAAAGAAACCTATGTTAATATAAACGAAGTAATAAAAATAATGTGGGGACAATCCCCAAGTTTGGAGCACCACCTTCGCCCCAAGCAGCTCGTCCTAGGCTTCCTCTACCCTAAGTCCTAGGTCCGAGGCATATCATCACCCAGCTCACGATGACATGACGCTAAACTACCCTAACAATCCAACTGGATCGTCAGGATTCTGATCATCCTTGGAGCCGGAAATCCCATCGAAAACTTAAACTACAGTAAAGACTAGGGTTAATGTATGTGGAGAGCGGAACTAACTAACCACAGTACAACCCAGACGGTGATGATGTCTCCCCCCGGTATGTTCATGCCCCGCGTTTAAACCCGACTTCCACGTGGCCCACCTTTAAGGGACGATCACTGACTCATCCAGGGTTCACAGGGTATTGACTATTTCTTTTAGTCACCCATACCAGAGCTGGTCACCGAGCCCGCCAGGCACACGAAGCATACAGTCTTCCTTTAGGAAAACAAGGCACTCCTACAAAATGAGCTCTTCCTGTAATCCCTCCGGGCAGACAATGATCGACATCATCGAATCCCTTAGTTTGTTTTGAAATAAGTTAAACTGAAAATAATTAGCCAGCTCCACACGTCCAAGTGTGAAGTCTGTACTAGATACGGGTATAGTATTATTGCTTGCATGGCCAGCCTAGATCAATAACGGTTTTATAACGAGAGACATAAAGAGTTTGAAGGGCAACTTCCCTCCCCCCAGTCACTGAGTGACTTTATTGCACCAACAAGGTCTCCGTATATCCTTCATAGCTCTCACTTGTGATGCGTAGCTAAATCTCTTTTCCGTTACCAACCCACGCAGGACAAGAATAATGTAGAGTAACCCCAGTCTAAACACTCATTTAAATAAAATGAATTGCATCTAAACTATAATGGGATTACCCAGCGTATTTCGAAGAAGAACATATAAGAAGTAAGTAAGACAAAAGATTACTGAAGATAATCCTTAAATAAAAGTGAAGTATGATGACCAGAACCGAGAAGATACGGGATAGTAGTATCTAAGCTAGGTTGGGCCAAACATTTATGATTTAAGATCTTAAGGGAAAATCAAAAGCATCGAGTATTCAAATCCAAGAACACTGGGAGAATTTAGCGTAAACAACACTAGCTAAAACTCGATGTTCTTTTAAAAGAGGACTCAAAAGAAGTATAAAAAAATGGGATTATTGTATATACTTAAATATTCGGAACTTATCTACAATGAAAGAAACTAAACATTATAATTTCTGTTCCATTATTGTTTTTAAGAATCTATTTAGTAATGTTAAAGGTGGTTTCACACTGAGTCAAAGAATAATTTTAAGTATGATAAATTATGACATATTTTATTAAGGAAAATTAAAACTTAGAATCTTATAAGGTTTAGATTCCTGTATGATTCAATGAAGATTAAATAGATTATTTAACTACTTTAGGATGACACACATAAAGTTCAGAGGTCCCCCAAGGTCAGAGTGTCGAACAGCCGTCGCAGCCTTACGGGCGAACGTCGTCAACACACTTTACAAGAAGCAACCCACGAACGAACGTAATGTCTCCATCAAGAATATTCTTCCTATTGATTCAGGACTATTCTAATTTATTCTTTACAAACAATCTATGTCATTAGATTAAACTAGAATGTCCCTTCACAAAAGAAGAAGGTTTTAAATTATCTAACTACTCTACTTTTGGTAGACCAACGCAATGATCAGGAGGTTCTCCCGTGGTATATGCCGCTCAAACGACGCATCCAATAATGGGCGAGCGTTATCAGCACATAACACAAGAAACACCAATTCCAAAATCCAACGTTAAAACACCTTGCTAATATCCTTCCATTTGTACTGGAATAACACCAATTTATCCCACACACACAAAAGAGGGAAATCAGGATGAATCAGCGAAACCTCACACAAATAGAACGAGAAGAACTTTAGTATCAGACCCTTTTAGGCTTGAGGGCTCCAGCCCAAGAATGATTAAAATAAATAAATCCGAAGGTTGATATTATCAGATAGACTTAGACAGTTACTCCAGTGACACGCGACATACATTTGCCACAACCAATATAGTGGACATCGGGGACACATGTCACGAGGGCACCCATCCATGCTTGGTTGAACTAAATAAACCTGAGAGCTGGTATTTCTTAAACTCAAAATCTGGGACTCCTATAGAATGAAAGTAAAAGGAAAGATAAGCACCTCCTATGAACATGAGTACTGAAATGTAGTAATGTTCTCAGCATGTTCCAATTTTGGGAAATTGAGGCAAAAGATTCAAAATCACTATCAAAGCAATTTATTATTATTTGAAATAATATTATTTATAAAATTCACTCTACTTAAACTTACCCTTTATATCACAATAAAATGTCACAATCTATATCCAAGTTTTAGTTTTCAGATATATTATTTTAAGATTTTGAATTGACGTTCTAATTCTTTTGATCTGACGGAATATTTTTAAATTTTATCATATGATGACACTAGTATATCAAAAACTGGAATTTTGATTTAGGGCCAAAGATTTTATATTATTTTCTAAAAAAGGTAATTATTTAATGTATTAATATTTTCTTCCATTTTGATTTTGGGTTTTGATTTATTTTTAGTTAAAGAGATAAAAAAAAATTATAAAGATTTCAAAAATAGCGTCTAGCTTTGAGTAAAACTAAATCAAAAATGATTTATTTGTTGACTATTTGACAATAATGTCAAATAGACAATTCTACCTAAAAAAAAAGTATAATAAATATACATCGTCTAAAGTCTCCTTGAAATGATGATAATAATATACATCGTCTAAAGTCTGTTTGAAATGTTGACAAAATAAACAACATCTAAAGCCACCCTTGAAACGTTGACAAAATATACATCAGAGTCCAGTTTCTATGATTTCACCAAGGACTATTTTAATCAATTTCTCTGTAAAGGAAAAATTAATCACAATGAAATTTACATTACCTTTACAATCCAAGCAATACCTTTTTTAGCCTTCACGTTTTATCATTTGTGGTTTGCTTTTCCATGTCTATAATGTTCCTTGTAATTCCTGTACCTGTTTAGAAATAGAACATTATCCTGCCTAGCTATACGCGAACAAAGACATTTGCAGAACTAGTTTATACTTAATTATGGGAAAAGGAAATCTTTATTATTATCTACAAATAACGACTCAGATTAGAAACACAGTATGTTTTAATTCTCGCAGAGTTATTAATGTTTACAAAAGAAAATCATTAAGAGGGAATAACAATTTACTTAAAGTATCACACAATACAAGCCCCTTATGATCCCGCAGGTAGATCTGTAAAGCTGCAAATATTCTCCATTCAACTCTTCCTCTTTTGACATTGAAATCTGATTTTCTCAACGTTATTTAGCTCACACAACCTGGAAGAAACTATAAATTTCATTAAGTCACATTTCACCTTATCTCAAATACACACAACAACTTTGAACCGAAAATAAATAAAAGATGGAAAACCACAAAATTGAATACTTACATAACGTTAGTTTCACTCCACTTATTCTTTACACTTTGGAATCAAACCCTGAATGTTAACGTCTTGAAATTATACGCAAATAAACCTTCCTATACTATATCCTACACGGAGCAATGCCTATCTATGTCTCAATTGAAGGAATCCGAAATCAAGGATCTCGGTCTCCTTCAAAAGATTCATCACATCAGCTATTTGATAGCTTCCTCCACGAGCTACAAATATATATAAAAATGACTTACTGATATCTGGAATTAAACCTTCCTTTTTTTCCAAGACTATTAGATGGTCCTAAGATTCTTCCAAAAATTTACACAGCAGCAGAACAATTCGTTTCACGATTTTGCTTGTTAGGCTTTTGCCCAGCAGTGGACCTTTGTTTTTTCCGGGATTTCCTGAAACTAAGTATTCACGTTAAAATTCTATTTCAGCTCCATTGCCCTCACTATTCAACAAAACCTGATTCTTAGTTTTCTTCTGTTGCTTTCGTCCATAACATTTTTTGCAACTATTTTTTATCACAATTTGACTCGCAACTCTATTTTTAGTTATTATTCCCTATTTTCCAGCAAAAATGCCTTTTTCTTTATTCCCCTTTTTTTCGATTTTCCAGCAAAAATGCCTTTTTCTTTATTCCCCTTTTTTTCGACTCCGTTCCGACTCTGTCCCCACTGTCACGCCTAGTCATATTTTTCTACTCCCCGTTTCTCGTTACACTTCTTGACAGTTCCTCTAAATAGTATTTTATGCATTTAAAATTTTTTTAGGGTTCCGCTAGTGCACAGTATCTTACGAACAGAAAGCAGTTTGTGGAAGTCGCAGGTGTAGACGAAAACGGAATTGAGATTAAAATAAACTCTGAGATTTCGCACATAACCAGAGGCGTGCCGCAGGGCTCTATCTTAGGACCGACTCTATTTTTGGTATTTGTAAACGATACGGTCAATTATCTTACATCTGTAATTCCTGGTGTTAAACTCGTGTTGTTTGCGGATGACACGAATGCAGTGTTATCGGGGAATAATATTGAGGACTTAACGGAATTAGCAAGCCGTGCACTAGCAGCTTTTGACACTTGGTTCACATCAAACGATCTGCGACTTAATACTGAAAAGACGCACGCTATGCTTTTTCAATCTACGGTTAGGAATAGGGACACTCTAGATCTGTACTTAAATAATCATCAAATTGCTTTGGTACATCACGTAAAATTTTTGGGTGTCTTTATTGATTCGTTATTGAATTGGAAAGAGGAGCTGAAAGCGATTGAAAGCTCCGTAAGCTCGGCTTGCTATGCTTTACGAAGCCTAAGAGATGTGCTTAAGTTGGAACAACTGATTGAAATTTATTATGCGTTAGTAGAGTCCAAATTAAGATATAGTGTAAAAATTTGGGGTAATAGCTACAAATATAATATATCAAAAGCATTTACTCTACAAAAAAGGGCTATACGAACTATAGCACGTATCCCGCCTTGGGAATCTTGTAGGAATTTATACAGGGAATACAAAATTCTTACAGTCCCTTGTTTGTATATTATGGTTCTCCTGATAGATATATTAAAGCACAGACACCTTTATGAGTCCGAATTAGAGATGGAGTTACGCTTGACGACCAGAAGGAAAGATTTAAAAATGCCGTTTGCGCCAACTCTTGAAATTGCGAAACACTGTCAAAGGTACCAAGCTGTTGTTCTATTTAATAAATTGCCACTTGATTTAAAGTCCGAAGATAATTTGAATAGATTTAAAAACAAATTGAAAGCGTTATTATTAGAAAAAAATTGTTACTCAATAGACGAGCTATAAAAACAGAATGTTGGGTCTCTATTTTGTCAACACAACGAACTTATGTTTTGTTTGTTCCATATACTATTATTATTGCATTTATTGTTTGACATAATTGGATTTATTTTAGTGTTAAGTATATTATGGATTATTGTTTTAATGTATTATTATGCATGTATTAGTTTAAGAATATTCGCACACAGTGCAAACTGTTATTGAATAAATGATTGATTGATTGATTCCTAATAGACCAGCCAAACTGTGAGGAATATTAAAATACTGGCATACTCGTAGCAGAAAACACTCAATCAATGTGATAAAGTTTTAGCTGTTGATATACATCAGTGCCTATATATAAAGCCATTGAGCTGACAAATAATAAAACACGTATTTCAGGATATTTAGTACTATGAAACATACAAAAAGAAGTGAAATCCCAGCAAAAACATTTTCATATTTATTTATCGTATGGCATCTCTACTTAAAAAAAAAAAAAAAAAAAAATTGCCAAGACGAGACCATATTATAGTTAGCATTTTCAAAAAGTTATCAGATGTCATGTACAGCCAAGCTTCTAACTCTACACGCCTTAACTCTACAAGCTCTTACTTCACAAAATCTACACCTTAGTCAAAATATGTGGCTTGGCTGTTTCGCTTCCATCACGTGGGCGTAAGGTGTAAGGTCTTTTCTGTTATACAATAGTTCTTTTACTAACGAAACGGCCTAGCCACATATTTTTACTAAGGTGTACATTTTGTGAACTTAGGGTTTGTAGAGTTAAGGCGTGTAGAGTTAGAAGCTTGGCTGTACATGAGATCTGATAAATTTTTGAAAATGCTAGCTATATGGTCTCGTCTTGGCAACATTTTATAAGAAAATATTTTTGGTGGGATTTTTGGATTAACAAAACTAAACTTCGCTGCAATGTATGCCGTTTCAGTCTTTGAATGAAGGTGTGATTGCGGCTTTACTCTCAAACTGTGCTCTTTATTAACAGTCGAATGAAAATCCAAGCTTATCTCACGCACCCCATAGGTACCCTTATAAACACACACCCATACTTGATAATAAACTCCTATAATATACGCGGCTACACCCCACGACCTTACATTAACTTACAAAGTAGCTTCATATTGAAGGAACAATACTGAAGAACACTTCGGAACTACTATAAAGAGGTCTTTGTTAAAGATAATATTATCATAAGGGACTGTACCCTTAGGGTTTGTATTACATACGTACAGTCAAGACGGTTCGAGTTTGACGTATTGGACTTTGTACCATTCCTATTTTAATAGTCGTTAGAGACTGTAACTACGCAGTTTATTTATAGTACCTGGGCGACCGAGCTTCGCTCTATAATAGCCGCCTCGACATTAGAATATCATGGGGTGAGCAAGCTATGCTACCCACCAACAGATGGCGCTGTAGGTTTTTGTCTATAACGCAAATCCTTAAAAAGACGGGGAAAACAAAGACATGAGACCTAGCTAAATCGATTTTTCGTCCCCAAAAACCCACAGATACCAAATTTCATCAAAATCGTTAGAGCCGTTTTCGAGAAACCGATTACAAATAGACATATCCTACTAATATTATAAACGCGAAAGTTTGTAAGTATGGATGGATGGATGTCTGTTACTCTTTCACCTAAAAACTACTTAATGGATTTTGAATGAAACTTGGCAAACATATAGGTTAGGTCCTGGAATAACACATGGGCTACTTTTTACCGCGGTAAAACACTTCATTCCTACGGGAAAACGCATTTAATGTTAATGAAGAAGATGACTGACTTACTGACTTACATATCAACGCACAGCCCAAACCGCTGGGTCTAGAAATTCCAAATTTGGTATGTAGGTTCCTTATGAGGTCTAACGGTACACTAAGAAAGGGTTTTACAAAATTCTACCCCTAAGGGGGTGAAATAGGGGATGAAAATTTGTATGAAAGTCCGTCAGTTTTAAAGTCAGGATCTTCAAATTTTATATTTAGGCTGGCGACTAAAAATTAATATTCACGTATCGCAGGGTTTTTGACAATTCGACACCCTTAAGGGTAAAAAGACGGATTAAGTTGAAAATCCTTTATTTTTAAAGTAATATCCACATAATTTATTATTTAGGCACTAGAATTGTAATTCTATGCAACGTTCGTGACTGTTATTGAAATTCCACCCCAAATTCAACCCTAAAAAGGTAAATGGGGTGAAAAAGTCTAAAAACCAATATGGGTATTGTTTGTATGGTTTATTGGGTCGCTGATTACGAAAACTACACCAATTTTGAAATCCAACGTGGTGGACGTGAAATACCATCATCCCCTAGGGATGGGGTTGGTTGGGGTGCGATAGGGCTGAAATGACTAAAAATTAATATGGGTGTCATTTGTATAGTTTATCGGGTCGCTGATTACGAAAACTACAACAACTTTGAAATCCAACGTGGTGGACGTGAAATTGGGGTGCGATAGGGTTGAAATGTCTAAAAGTCAATATGGGTGTCGTTTCTATGTTTATATGAATATAGGGTTAAGATGGCGTTAGGGGTACGGATAGGGGAAGGGATAGGAATAGCGGTAGGGAGAGAGAGAGAGGGAGTGGGAGAGAAAAAGGGAGGAGGAGAGGGAGGGGGAGAGGGAGGGGGAGAGGGAGAGGGGCAGGGACAGGGATTGTTTGACGGACGGTTGGATAGATGGTTGGACGGTCGGACGGACGACAGATAGAAGGAAGGGTAGATGGATGGATGGTCAGATAGATAGAATCCCTCGCGGACGAAGTCGCGGGCAACAGCTAGTATACAAATATTGCTCGTTCAATAGTATAGGATTTGCCTGAGCGACCGAGCTTTACGTTGTATAATCCTAGCTGAATATAGTTAGTAGTAGTCATGTTTCGACCTATGTACTTTGGGAAAAGTTGTTCAGTTTCATGGGCAGTTTCACACCCTTCAGTAATATCACACCTTTCCGTTACCCGCTGTATATGCTCTTACCATCAGGCGACTTACCTGTTTGTGTGCCCACTTGTGACAAAAAAAAAAATTCCAGACAGAAGACCTAAATAGATCGGTTTTTCGCCCCGAAAACCCCCGTATCTAATAGGAGTTTTCGGGGCGATTCAGATAATTTGATTCAATAAAGATTCTTTACAGAATAATTATTGAATGACATGCAGAATACAATGCAAATAGAGCGAGTCTACGCCGTTTCGGATCAGCGTAAAAGAAACGGCAAGAAACCACTGTAGCACGGCCTACTTTAAGAGTCGGCTTTTTACAATGTGTTTCGCTGGAATATCAGAGCACCGTACCTCCTTGTCATTGATATGGTCATCTAATCTATAGTAATCTTTTTGACATAACGTTTGCTTTACACATTCTCTAAACTTTCTCTCAGGTAAGTGCACTGTATTGTCAGTTATCTTGTTGTAGTATTGTACACACAGACCAACGAAAGATAAATAATATACATATGTTTGAAACATTTTGTACTTATTTCTAGTATTAAAATTATGCCTGTCACAATTTTTTGTAAATTTCATCTAAACTGTTTGAGCCGGTGACCATATCGGTGCTTACAAGACACAATATCCGCGATCCACATTTTCACGGTCATAAACAACCAAAAGCATTCTTTCACACACCCATTCACAAAACTTCGACACCAAATCGTCTATCTCAAATGTACCGAGAAACAAGCAGAGCCTCGTAACCCAAACTTTGAAGCTTTTATCCTCAAACCGTTGACAGTGTTCCAACTCGAGAACAATGCAATTCAACTTGAGAACAGAAACTCGTATGTGTTGTTTATCTGGGAAATCGACATTGCGGAGTTACGATGTTTTAGCGGCAGAGCGGGTTGGTTTTCGTTACTGTTACTGTTTAAATGGAAACGCCATGAGCAAGTCATGACATTGTACTCGTACAGGGTGTTAAATAAAGTACGATCACCCTTTTAGGGGGTGATTTTACATCACTGTATAAAAATATAAAAAAAAACTTTTACCTAAAAATAAGTAGTTCTAACTCAAGAAGAAGTGATCAGCTGATGATGCAGACAAAGATGTTTTTTTATAATATCCAGTCACTAGGAAGTATCTATTCAATTCAATAAATTACTGTTATGTAATTCGAAGGAAAATTTCATAATTACCCAAAAAACAAATGTATTTTTATGTATTTTTCTTTTTCCAATCTATTAGTGATGTAGAATCACCATTTAGGATGATCATCGTACTTCTTTTTAGACCCTGTATAAGGAAAAAAAAAACAGATTTACGTATTTTTCGAAATATTTGGAACTGAAGAGTTCAAGTACACTTTTGTTGAACCGCAATTTTAAAATAGGTATGAGAGGGTCTGATGGGGGTCATAATAACATCACGTCTCTTTCCCTGTGGGGCAGGCAGAGACCACAGCCCTCCACCTGCTACGATATTGACATACTTCCCTCGCTTCCTCTATTATCATCAACCCGTTCGTCGGTTTAGGGTATTTTAACTAAACAAAATTCCATTATCATGTACTAAACTACTCATAGCGATTTTTTACCTTGTCGAAATTTTAGAGAAAAGTAAAATAATTTCGGGTATTTTTCTGATTCGCGACTCTTCGTGCTTTTACCGCAACTTAGCTTTATTTTTGTTGGAATAAAGTTAAGAGTTGAGAACTTTAGTAAGGCAAGAGGGATTCTGTGGATAGTTAACTAACTTCTGTTCTGCTCAAAGGAAGGGAACTTGTTACAGCACTTGAGATTTTGATCTTGGATTTTCATATGCAATCGTGGCTTCGTTTTATTAAACGTTTAAATATCGAACGTACTTTACGGCTAGATATCGTTTAGGCACTCTTAGATTAGATAATAGTAAACTATCTAATGTCAATCCTAAACATTTTCATTCTATTCTCCTAGCGTATACGATGATAAAAAGTCTTTCTTAGTCTACTTGTCTATTTACCCACACGGTTTTTCGCAAAGCGCTAGTAGAAGATAATTATCACTATAACCTCATCTCATTCTCACAAACAATTCCACAAAACCTACTTATTTCTGCCGTCTTATCAGCGGCTGCAAAAGGTCAGAATCACGGGCCAAACCTTTTTGTCCCTTATGGCCAATGTTACAAAATGAGAGTCGACATGGAATATAAAACACTACGGGGATAGGGCACGCATGTTAACTTTAAAGAAGAACAATTATACAATGAAAAACATTTAGTTACATTTCCTGTGTTTGGATATTTTCTACAAATCTGAAAATAGCAATATTCACATATCAACCACAAGCAGGATTTAAACCTGTATCTTCTCTATGATGTTATGTGTCTGTTAGAAGCCTGTTAAATGAACAAAAACCACACCTAGTGAAATCAATTACTCTCTATTAAATGTTAACATACTCGTAGTGGGCAAGGATCGTGTATAGAAAATCGGGATTATTTGGCGTTACATATAAGGATTGTGTAACTTCGTACACTTATTTCCTAATCCTATTAGACCAATAAGACTCGGATCGGAGCACCGGTAGTTAAATTGATGTATGGGAGAGTTATGACGTCATAAATTTTTTGTATGGATATTATTTTTTTTTACAGAATCCTATCATGTGGGAAATCTAATGAAAGGGCTTTTTGAGCCGATTCTAAAAATATAGTACATCTTAATATTTCAGTCACTGGTTTCCAAAAAATTTGAAAAATATGTTCAAAACATACCAAATTTGGGCTTTTCCTGGTAAAAAATGGCTGAATAATTTTTGTAAAATATTCATGAAATGACTCGTAATGGAGCTCATATCCAACGTTATGAAAGCATTTTTGAAAATATTAATTAGAACCTCAAAAGAAAAAAACGGAACCCTTATAAGCTTATAGAATCACTTTGTTGTCCGTCTGTCTGTCTGTCAAGACCCTTTATCTCACGAACGGGTAAAGGTATCAGGTTGAAATTAATACCATATATTAGGATCCATGAACCACACAAGATCTGAAAATTTCAATTTTTTACAACGACGCAATCAAAAGATATAGCATTTTATGTCCTCATCTCCATACATTTATTCAAAAATGAAAAACCTACAGGGTACTTCCCGTTGACCTAAAATTATGAAATTTGGCAAGAAGCTAGGTCTCACAGTACAAATAATGGGAAAAGTCTGAAATCATTAAATATTACAACTTTTCTCACAACTAATGGTAACCAATTGTGGTGAGCTCCCGTTTCAAGAACATTCATATAAGAGAGGGGTCAAGTTGGATGGTTGCTGAGGCGATTTTTGTTTTAGTTCTATTTAAAAACGGGAACACTTACAAACTTGAAAATTGGTATGTTTATAGGGCATAGGCTATAAAATAACAACAAATAATAAAATTTGGTCAAGCGCGTGTCGGACTCAAAAAATCTAGCACATTAACTTACTGAAATTTCAACTAATACAATTATGTTTGTGGTGGTACGGAACCCTCAGTGCGCGAGTCCAACTCGCACTTGGCCGGTTTTTTTTAATTTCTGGAAACCAGTAACTGAAATGTAAGATAAACTATAGGAAGTTCGAAATGAGGATATAATTATTCATTTGATTTATATTTTTCAAAAGTTTGTTTAGCCATTTCTTAACAGGAAGAGGCCAAACTTGGTATGTTTTGAAAATATTTTTCAATTTTGTAGGAAACTAAACTAATGACTGTCCTTCTAGACTTTTATATTCTATGAGAGTGGTCTTTATATTTTCGGGAACAAGCCGGAAATAGCGGGAATATTCCGCATTAGGTAGACTAGGTTTAAAGAGTGCTCGGATTTGGTTCGATTGCGTTTTTGAATAAAAAGGTTTTGTATGTTTTCGAAAAAACTGAGTAGTACGTATAATGAAGAATATTGTACTTTTATCTTTCTAGCTTTTAAAAATTATTTGCATAAAATTTGCAGTATTAAAAAAATATTTGAAAAATTGTTGTGAGAGGATTGGTCAGCCTAGACCCTGCGTTACCGGGTCTAGCTGCTTCCAGGGTGCGCCGCGGGGAGGCTCCTTTCTTGCACCCCGACACCCGCTGCACAACTACACGATGCCCATAGTCCGCCTCAAAAGTCGTAATAGCTTTCTGAGGTCAACTTCTCCCGCAACAAGCAATAACCCAAGCTCGGCAAGAGAGCAAGTGTGGGTCGAAAAATTCCCAGTCCCATCAGGATACGTCCCACCTGCAGAAACTCTGCCACCAGGACACAATCTGCAGTGGTCAACCTGGAAGTCGCTAAACCGTCTGCGAACTCAGGTTGGCCGCTGCAGAGAAAACATGGCGAGGTGGGGCTTCGCAGACCAGTTGCTAAAGCACTGTGACTGTGGAGCTCCATCTCAGAACATGGCGCACTTGCTCTCTTGTCCACTGTGCCCCTCCACCTGCACTGGCGACGATCTCCGTGAGGCATCGAATAAAGCCATAGAAGTGGCAAGGTTTTGGGAGGAAGACATTTAAAAGGATCTGGTATTTGAACATTGACACGAAGAAGAAGATTAAAAAAATTTTCACGAGTTACTTTTTCGGTAATTGTTGCCGATATCTAATGAAAATGAAAAATATTTATTACCAAAATAGAAGTACAAAAATCATGACAAATTAACAATAATACGTTACAAATTTAGAATGTATTACACAAATGAACTTAACAGCGGACCCTGCACTAAGCAAGCTTGTATCGCAGGGTACCTATGTATTCGCACATTCGTTGTTGCCATCTGTCTGAAAGCCAGTCTGAATGTCCTTTCGATCCCTAATAGATAGCCTTTAGAAATTTTCGAAGAATATGTGTTAACATACTCGTTCTTAATAAAAAATTACGAAACGAAAAAAAAGGAGGCCAACCCACTCAAAAAACGGAGTATTTTACGTCTATTTGTTTTAGGTCTATCGTAAAAACGGTGATACGTGTAAGCGTCTTACTTAATGGTATCATAGCGCATAATCTTAAGTAAAAAAAAAAAAGAACGGTCAAGTGCGAGTCGGACTCGCGCGCCGAGGGTTCCGATACATCTATAGTATTTTTGGAAGCAATAAAGTCCATTTTTAGAACCGCAAAACTAAATTTGTTTGTAAAGGTTTTTTGCATATTTCTAAAAAACTGTGCAGTTTAGAAAGATCGTTTTATTTTTGCTGTAATATTTACATAAATTTCTATTGGCTGTAATTAATTCAGATCTTTCCTTTCTCAAACTTCGGAGATAGGGGGGGGGGATGGTATTTTTTTTGACATTTGTCATCACAACTTGAAAATTAAGTTTTTAAAAAAATACAAAAATATATTTTAGAATGTACAAGTAAAGTTCTTTCATATGATACCCCACTCGACCTAGTAACGACAATTTCAAATTTTGCCACCCTCTATTTGGGCCCCCTTTATAGTAATAACCATAATTTTTTTTATTCTTTCATGTGCAATTAAGTTGGGCAACTAAATTCTACAACTGTTCCAAATTTCAAGTCGATAGCATGAGTGGTTGCTGAGATATAGAGGTGTGACAGACAGACGGACAGACAGACAGACAAAGTCGCACCTTATGGTGGGTTCCTTTTTTTTCCATTTTGGTATCGGAACCCTAAAAATGGCCTAGTGTATGTAAGTCGGAATCATGTTATGTGGTCCTTTAGTGCGTAAGGAACGTTCGATCGTACATGTACCGGCAGGTATTTTAAATTCGTCATCATACTAGTATAGTAAAGAGGTAAGTCCTGATTGATTGATTGACTGATACATCAACGCACAGCCGAAACTACTGAAGTTAGAAACACTAAATTTGGAAAGTATGCGTCTCATGTTATGAAGATTTAACATTAGAAATGGTTTTGAGAAATTCATCCCGTAAGGAATGTATTACTCGTATATGATGGTACATGTAAGGTACAGTCAACCACAACTGTTTGTATGTTCTGCTTACCGCAACTCTCGAAGTTGCGAGGAGTAATTTGTGAGCCGGGTTGTGTTGTTTACTGTACATATTTTTGTTTATCTTTGGTAATGTAAAGCTTGGGCACCTCTTGTTTTGGTTTTAAAGCTGATACACGAAAAAAAATCTTTTTACTTAAGTTTCCAAATACATGAAATAATCTAGAGAGATACATTATAATAGTTTCAGTCAGTGTATTGAACAGATTTTAGCTTACCAGTGAACAACAGTAATAACAATATAAAAATACAATTGCATACAAGTTGCTAAGTCGCTTGAGGCGAGGTGTATGTGATATTTATTATAGCAGGAAAAATATATCTCAATCTTATGAGTAAAATCAACCCTAATGTAAGAGACTTAAGACGCGCGGCTGTGAATGAACTTAGTCTAAGTTTAGCTCATTCGAGTGTAGAGCTCTCCAGAAGTAAATATTTAATGTTGAAGTGTAATAAAGGACTTCGTATTTACCAATTAAACTTACAAGGTCTATGACACAAAATTCACTTTCTGAGACTTCCTCAGTTTCAGGGCAGGATGTATCAAAGTAAGGTACGTAATTCCGTGCTTCGGAAGGCACGTTAAGCCGTTAATCCCGGCCGCTTTCTAAAGAAGTTGTCCTACATGAGCCATATCAGAGGCTTTGGGCGGCTTATAGTCTAGACAACGAAGCGGATCGTTGTATTAAGACCCCCTCATTAAATCCTCTGTCAATGAAACTTTGCTCGGGTATTGCACTATATGAGACAAAATTTCTATAAAAAAATCCAAAAAAAAATCGGTATTACTTTTAATTTTCCATACAAAAATTACAAAAAATATACGAAAACAAATTTTTGTTATTTTTTTTTGATATATTGAATTTACATTTAATTCATGATACTAATCCTGTCAAATAAAATCTGCCTGAGAGAATTATGTTGGGGTCAACTGCTTCGTTGCCTACACTATTAACAACACCATAGTTTGTGAGGTCGGTCATCGACCACACGATATGATGATGACGGTGCTGTTACCCCAAAGTTTTCAACACAGAAGAATGGAAGTAGATACTATAAACATATCCTTTCCTGTAATCATCACATTTAAGCAGATTGTTTCGAACCATTGCTCAAGCTAAAAAAAAAACTAAAAAACAAAATACCCGACTGTATAGAAAAATATGAACTTAACAGAGAAAAAGAAGTTCTAAAAATTTCATGAGGTACATACATAAATAAATAAATAAATCTTTATTTGCATTAAATGTGGTACAAATTGGTGTAACATTAACATAGTGAATCTCACATTTAACCAACATAATGGTATGCAAACAGAGAGAGTAGCATGCAATCAAATTATGTCAGAAGAAAAATAAATCATAACTATCACAATAAAATGTCAAGTTTACATAAAATAAAATATCAAATGTCAAAGGAGATAGTGCTAATATTAACAATAATAAAAATCAGTCAGATTAGAACTTGCAGGACATAAATTCGTTAATACTATAAAAACATTTATTGCACAAAAATTTATACAGCTCAGTTCTGAACCTCTTATGTGGTAAATCTTTAATGGTATCTGGTAGTTTATTATAGAGTTTAGCCGACATTTGATAACAGTTTCGTTGACTAGCTGTAGTAGAGCAAGGAAGCGCTATCAAACGATCCGGATACCGGGTTGCGAATCCACATACTTCACGATTCTTTCTAAATATATATAAATTATTTTTAGTAAATAGACATACTTCAAATATGTACATTGACGGCAATGTTAATAAATTTAATTTTTTAAATAAAGGTCTACAGGATTCCATGGGTCCAACTCCACACATTGCTCTAATAAATTTTTTTTGAATTATAAACGCTCGATTGACTTCAACACAGTTTCCCCATAAAATGAGACCGTACCTTAGTATAGAGCAGATGTAGCCATGATAAGCTGTAAGTGCTGTCTTTTGACTACTAAGTGTTGTAAGTTTGTAGAGGGCATAACTGAATCGATAAATTTTTTTACAGACAATCGACATTACATACATAACATCACGCCTCTTTCCGTCGGGGTAGGCAAAGACCACAGTCCTCCACCTGCTACGATCTTGACATACTTCCCTTGCTTCCTGTACTTTCATCAATCCTTTCATACATGCTCTTCGGTTTAGGGTACTTTTAACCTGGCCTTTATTCAGAACGTCCTGAATTTGGTCCTGGTACGTTCGCCTAGGCCTTCCCCTTCCAACGTTTCCATTCACTCTCGCCTGGTAGATCTCTTTCGTCAGTCTTCGTTCATTCATCCTCTCTACATGACCAAACCATCTCAGCATCCCTTTCTCGATTTTGGTATTGCAGGCAATATAAACTTATATTAAAAGATCCTAACAGAAATCCCGTGTGGTGCCGGCAAATAATAGTACCAACCCATGCATACATACCCGTGGGTGTCGTAAGAGGCGACTAAGGGTTAACTGGAGGATGGGCAGCAGCATCCTCCTTTGTATCTTACATCTTACTTACTGCGGTCACCTACAACTGCGATCCAGGGTGCCAGCCGTAACGCTAACAAGCGAGGTGACTATGGTACTTCCCCTTCACATTTTTCTCAGATAAAGCTAGAATTCTGGAGGGAGCTCCCTGTCCTGTAGTGGACGTTTCGATGTTATAATGAATAGAAATTATAGCTCAGGTGGAAGCACAAAGCATGAGTTTAATATAACCAGATTTTTCTTTAACAGTTAAAACGAAATTATAACAATATTTCATACAACTTGTCTCTTCCACCTGGGGCGGTGCAGTGTCCTTTAAACTGTGAAACTACGGCATTAGGGTCCAATCACACTAGCGATTTTACAACGCGCTAAAACTGCAACCGTGCAAAGATTAAGTATAATTGTTATATAATTTATATCATAACCTTCATACGGAAAGTCCTTCATTACTGTTTCATACAGCAACGCTTGTGCTTTTTATTTTTAAATATTTTTCAATCTGTCTGTACAACTTCAAGGTCAAGAGCAAACCCATTATGAATAAAAAAAAACAGCCAAGGGCGAGTCGGACTCGCTCACCGAGGGTTCCGTACGACTAAGGTAACTGTTTACCTAGTAACGTTTTATGAGATACAGCCCGCTGACATACATCGGAGGCATATTAATAGGGTCCCGTTTTTACCTTTTGGCTACGGAATCCTAAAAAAAATTGCTGGCTCCAAATGAACTCCACAGCTGCTGCCCGCACAAGACCGAAAATCGGTGACTGACTTTTTGTCGGCATTCTGTCTGACGTGTATCGCGTGACATCGCGTGAATCTTTCGTCCTTTTCTGGGCCACTGATTCTCGGTCGTGTGCGGGTAGCCTCCAGCAAGAAAAGTCCGGCAGTGTGAATTAGACCTTAAATAAAACAGTGAAACTGCGGCACTAAAACAGGAGATGAAAAATTGCGGTAGAAATTGTACAAAGACAAATCTACGTCAGAGGTCGGGTGGTAGGAAGAGATACGAGGATGAGCTTCGTGTGTAGTAGTCAGTCATAGTAAAGATAAGGTATCTATAGGCACAGAATAAAGTAATGGTACTATCATACAGCACGGACACTGTCCGCCCCCCTTGCAATCTACCCCGCACCCCCGCGCGCACCCGCCCGCGAGATTATCGTGGTCCTCCTGGGGGTCTTTTGTACTGAATATGGGTGCTTATGCGAGCTTCCAGATTCAAATTCGCGCTCGTTATATGTAGTTTCCGGGGTGTGCTATAGTCATGGGTTGTAAGTAATAAATAACAATATCTCTTTTAGTGCTATTAGTCACCATAAAGGAAAAATGGATTACAGGAAGTCAAACTTGCGTTTGTATAAAGAAACAGTGGAAAGCTTAATTTAAAAAAGCTCGTGGATTGTTTACTGTCCCTTATCTTTTTAGGGTTCCGATACCAAAATGGTAAAAAAAAGGAACCCTTATGGTGCCGCTCTGTCTGTCTGTCTGTCCGTCTGTCTGTCGCACCTCTATATCTCAGCAACCACTCATGCTATCGACCTGAAATTTGGAATAGTTTCAGAATATAGTTGCCCAACTTAATTGCACATGAAAAAATTTTGAAAAAAGTATGATTATTAATGTAAAGGGGGCCAAAATAGGGGGGGGGGGTCAAATTTCAAATGGTCGCTACTAGGTCGAGTGGGGTATCATATGAAAGGGCTTTACTTGTAAATTTTAATATATATTTTTGTATTTTTTTAAGTTTCTTACTTTTCAAGTTATGATGAAAAATGTCCAAAAAAAATACCATTCCCCCCTTTATCTCTGAAGTTTGTGTAAGGAAAAATCTGAATTAATTACGGTTGACAGAAGTTTACGTAAACTTTACAGCAAAAATAAAACGATCTTTCTATAAGTGGCACAGTTTTTTAGAAATCTGCAAAAAACCTTTCCAAACAAATTTAGTTTTGCGGTCCTGAAAATTAACTTTATTGCTTCCAAAAATAGTAAAGGTATATCGGAACCCTCGGCGCGCGAGTCCGACTCGCACTTGACCGGTTTCTTTTTTTCATGGTGCCACTTTGTAAAGCGACGTAATAACGTAACTGACATCCGACAATGAATAAAAAGTGTTTTGTTATTTCATTATTTATAGCAGTAGGGTAACTGGTACTTAAAACGTCTTGTAAAATAAAATAGTATGTGAACACAAGAAAGATTATACAGAAGGACATACTCTCGTAGTTGGCAAGACAAAGTTAGCGTACGTGAATTCGTTGGTAGCGAGCGATATATAATATTATGAAACTACATGTGAATATTTGAGGCATATAACAGTACAGTAAGTAGGTCATGCTTAAGGCTGCCTGCATTATAAAATAAAATTAACACTGAAATTGTAAGAGTCATAGAGGGTGACTTTTATTTAGTTCTTCATAGAAAAAGGTATGAATGTACTCATGATACTGAAAAACTGTCCCCGAGGAACATAGGTCGAAATACGAAAATCAAGTTTTGACCTCCCATAGAAACTGCATCAGCTGATAGCGCACTTTGTATGGGAGGTCAAAACTTGATTTTCGTATTTCGACCTATTAGTAAGGGTGATGAAGGACAATTTTCTATATGATTTGCTCATCTCTGCCTCTTTGACTGATGATAAGGAGCATCCTCTAGAAGATACAAAAAATATTGGCGGACATTCACACCCTTGCGTTTTTGAGGAATTAAGTTTTAACTATTTTGAAATTGGACAATGAAACGTACACCTGGCAGACTATGACTATCTGATTAAATATAATGTATAAAACCCCAGAAAAATAGTCTGCCACCATAATAGCCCTGCGTCGTAAAGTTACAGCTCTTCAAAATGCAAAAATTCACTATTTCATCCCGTGATAATGCAAAGCCTTCATGTCTTCCTCTTCGATTTTCTACATCTTCAGAAGTATTTTAAACAGGAGCCACAAAGGCAGACCAAAAAAACATTATTTAGTATCTTATTTTTTTTTGCTTTAACTCAAAAACGCAGCGACGCACAGGGAAACTTGTAAGGACCAAATCGATTCGTATTGAGCTGCTCTATTATCCCTATTAAAATAAAAAAAAATAATAAAATAAAAATAAAAATCATTTATTCACTTACACAGTACAAAACAAATTAATTAATAGTTACAAAATAATACTATTACTAGTCTTAGTCTAAAATATAATGTATTTTTGTGGTGTACTGTGGGAGCGAAAAGGTTGCCTGGCTCAGCATGGACCGCAGCAGCACTGCGGTGCTGTTATTCTGCCAGGTCCTTGTGCTCCTGCACCCACTTCACTCTCACATTATCCATAGTACGTTTATAATGAGTCTTATAACATTATTTTATGAAGTACATTCCCTAAACTAAGTACAAAAGTAACCTGTGATATAGGGAACCTATCTCCAAAAAATGTTGTTAAAAATATTTTATTGTGAGGCTAGGTGTAGTGCAGTCAAGTGCGGACGTGTGTGGTGTTTACATAGATTTGATTGTATATATATATATATATATATACCTATAATTAACTAGCTAACTAATTATATTAAAACTATAGAAATGAATCATGAGCAAATCATATACGTTCCATGGAAAAAGTTGTTTAGTTACTGATACTGATCCCGCCCCTGAGCTATGGCACGCAATCGAATTACCACCCTGTATATGCAAATAATAGATTTTTTTATCATAACTTGACCAGTGCCATAGTTAAACAAGTACGATGACTACCAAGGCAACTGCTCTGGAAAAGTAGCCACCAAAGCTGTTTAGATACATCAAGCTATTAAGGCCTTAATAGCGCTCAGCTTTACTTGATCAAATTAAAAATGCACTCTAATCGTATGTGCACGCTAAGATGTCACGCGCTTACAGTTTTTCGTCGAGTTCGCGGCCGCACGCGCTCAAAAACTCGGTTTTTTGCACTTTTCATTAGTATTATGTGGAATAAAAATAAAACATTCAAGCAAAAATATAGATATAATAGATACCTTTTTTGTGTGTAAAAACTAACTAGTGGACTTTTGCGGTTTTGGAGAAATTTTGTAAATTATCACAAAAACAGGTGCTGCTGGGGATTTTTTTCCTAAAACGTGGTTAGCAAAAATAAAATTCGGTTCAAGTAAAAACCTTTTTGAAATCTTGATTTATCATCCTGTATATTTTTTCAATGGTTTTGATGACCATTTATTTTAATATTTCAACGTAAAGTTAGGCATTTGACCGCTATAAGCGGCTTCTGATGCAACCAAACAACCACGAAGATGTTGACAGCTATATTCCTCATCGTTCCACCTACTACGATCTCGATATATTCATCGTTTCTTTTACTCTCACCAGATTAAAAGCACCCTAAACTGACAGGGTTGATGGCAGTAGAGGAAGTGAGGGAAGTATGTCAAGATCGTAGCAGTGTTGCGGTCTCTGTCTACCCCGACGGGAAAGAGGCGTGAAGTGTTATATAAGTATCATTTCTAGTATGGGTGCTGACGAACACAATTTCTATATGATTTTCTCATGTCTGCCTCTTTGACTGATGATAAGAAGCATCCTCTAAAAGATATAAAAAATATTGGCAGACATCCACACCCCTGCGTTTTTGAGGAATTAAGTTTTAACTATTTTGAAATTTTACAATTAAACGTCACCTAGCAGACTATGACTGTCCGATTAAACGAAATGTATAGGACCACAGAAAAATGGTCTGCCACCATCATTTCATTTTTACCTCCCATAGAAACTGCATCAGCTGACAGCGCATTTTGTATGAAGGACAAATATGTTTTTTTGTATTTCGACCTATATTCCTTGTTGTTCAGTTACTGATACTGATCCTGCCCTTGAGCTATGGTACGAAATTATATTAACAACCTGTATACAATGTGTAACAGAAAGGGTATTATGCCAACCCTAAATGATGTGTTTCTGCCTACTAAACTGAACAACAAAGGTTCGAAAATGAAAAAAAAAATCACGTCCCAAAAAAAAACATAAGCACGTACGAGCACTATCAAGCACTATCCGCTGATTTCGTTTCTATGGGAGGTCAAAAAGTTTTTTGTATCCTTAGGAAAAGTTGTTCATTTTCCTTTTTTTTAACCTTTTTGTTACACCCTGTATAAGCCAAATGCATGCGCGTCAGTGGGCGAGAATCATCACTCAATGGATACCCCGGAAAGGCCAACGCCGCACCACGAAACTGGTGGCGTGACGGTTTAGACTCGTACCGTCGCTGTTTGTCAGAATTCGCTTTGGACCGCGATAGTTGGAGGAGGCCTTTGCCTAGCAGTGGGACAGTATAGGCTAGTGAAAAAAATAATTGCATATTGATGGCAAATGCAAAAGAAATCTCACACATCACAACATATTAAAATTGGGATTCACTCAGATTAAATTTAAACTTTTACCGAAATGAATTCAGGAAAACCGTGATTGGTTCAATCAGAATGAAATCCAACCATTGACAGTTCCGGTTATTAAATCATTTATTATTCAGTAGTAATTTTCTCTTGCACTGTTTCGTGAATTTATTAAAATTTCATTTTAATGCATCATGAACTAGGCGTTTACTCTGTATTTTTGTTAATTAATTAATTTAGGTTAGTTCATTTTGTGAAAATTTAAATGCTCATATATACTATTTTAACCATGCCCATTTTGCTAACTCCCCTTTAGAGAAATCTGTCAAAATTCGCATTATGCTCTGTTCCGTACTTTAGTATTTTAATCACAACGTTTCATTTTAACTAGCACAAAGCCCTTTTATAATTTCGCATTAATATTAAACTATATGGAAATGGATCAGTTCACAAACCTTGCGTAGAACGAAACTGCAGCATGTACCAATCGAAAAGTGCTGCCACCTACCAGAAAGAATCTTCTACAACTCATTCTCGTCAACGAATGCCGCTCCGTACAGCTGGCCGCGAAATTAATCTAAAATTAAGTAAAAACCGCGTCGTTTGTAGCACGAATCGACCTACAGCTGGAACCTGTGACCTGTAACATCAGTAGGAGCTGCCACAAGACCCAGGGCCTTGGAAAGAAGAAATCCACGCCAGTTCAGGTGAGTGACAGCATCCATTTCCCACCGGTTTACTATTTTCAAATCTTTATCTTTCCTCAACATGCTCATAAATAAAAGATAAAGGCAGCTTCCTGCAGAACTTCAAAAATAGCGCGTGGTACATTAGAGGGGATTCACCATAGTCATCACGCTTCTTAGCGTTGCGGCTGGCGACCGTTGTTGTTGATGACCGCAGTATGTGAGATGGTACGATACACTACAAAAAGATGCTGCTACCCATCCTCCTGTTCATTAGCGAGTCAATTTTTGAAGAACTTTAGGTAGGTAAATTAAATTTGGACCCTTTGATCCTTCTGCTAACTTGCTTTGGAAGGTTTCAAGAGTAATGTTCACATCCTTGAAGTAAAAACGTAAGTGAGTTTGGTAATGTTACCAGTAAGACATTTGAATAGCTTTTACTCGTAGTATTGTAGTAAACTAGTATTATATGATCTGTGGTATTGTTCTCAAATATTTAATGTTTCGTTTGTAAACTGAGAAAGGTGCACAACGAATGATAAAAGAGGCAACTTGTGGATTTTGCGTAATTTGGCTCTTTCTCCCCTTTTTCGTCCATATAGTGCCAATACGTTGAATCGATTATAAAAGTAGATAAAGTTTGTAAAAAAAGAGTAGAGTTTATAAAACTTCAACTGCAATATTCATTCTATAAGAATTAGTTTCTAGTTGAAAGTAATATTTTTCAGATGGTTTGTTTGGTACAAGCTAATCGATTTTGGTTTTCGAAGGAAGAGACATTTTCACCATTCATCATAACATTCCACAAAACTTCAACTATATGACAGACCAGACCACCAGATTTCCAGCTTTTGCTGAAACAATGTGGAGAGGAACTACCATAGTCACCACGCCAAAGAATATATAATAGTAAACCACGCTTGTAAGCGTTGCAGCTGGCATAATGTACCGCGGTTGTTGGAGACCGCAGTATTTAAGAAGATGGTGACACTGCTGCCTATCCTATATCCTGTCATAATCCCTTAATCGCCTATTACGACACCCTTGGGTAGAGATGGGTTGGTTCTATTATTTGCGTCACCACACGGGCACCATACGATACCATTTAGTTTAAGCAATTATTATAAAGTAAACAAACACCAATATTACTGCAAGTTAGGCTAAAGATTAGTCAAATTATTCGCTACTCAAGTCAATCTGTCCACAAGCTCTGCATAAATGAAGGAAATTTCCGTCCCAATTCCTATTCATGACTGTCTCATTCCATTCGCAAATGGGCGCGAAATATGTGTACAGAAATTCGGGATACGCGGTGAATGTGGCAAATATTCGCGGACTGAGGCTAATCATAACAGTCAGAATATGTTATGGTTATTCGGAATTTGCATATTCCATGTGGGATACCACCATTTACTGCTCGACGACGTAAGCTGCAAGATCCCAGACGGTCCGAATGTAGGGAGTGAGACGGTTGAAATATTAATGATTTAATTTCATTTGTAGGTTCTCCAGTATATCAGAAGACGAAATGTTTGCAGGCACATTTGCAAGGTGAAGACAGCTTGTGTGGCGTATTAGTGCAGATGGCTGCTGCCGAGGATTTCAGGTTATATAGGGTGTAAGGGACGGTGTACCGAAAACTGAAAGGGCATGCTTAGTCAACGAAACTGAACAACTTTCCCAAAGAAACATATGTTGGGAAATGAAAAAAAAAATTACCTCTTCATACAAATTGCCCACTCTGGTTGAGCAGTTTGTATGGAGAGGTCAAAGTTTTTTTTCAATTCCCAACATATGTTTCTTTGGAAAAGTTGTTCAGTTTCGTTGAGTAAGCATGCCCTTTCAGTGTTCGGTACACCGTCCCTTACACCCTGTATGGAGTCTTCATGATATAGCGAACATGATTTTAGCAATTTATTTAAAAATTAAACTGTACAATATTCCCAAAGGAATATAGGTCGAAATACGAAGAAACAATTTTGACCTCCCGTAAAATGCGGTTTCAGCTGATGTAGTTTCTATGGGGGGTCAAAAACTAATTGTAGTGTTTCGACCTATGATTCTTGGGGAAAGTTTAGTCAGTTTTATGATCTGAGTATCATGCTAACATTATGTTCAATAGGACTTTTTTTATGTTACAAGTGGCCACATTAGCAAGTTTACCACCTGATGGTATGTGATCTGATCACCACAGCCCATGACACCCACTGTCTTATAAGTGAAATAATTTGACGCAAATGAGACAGCAAAGATGAAACCCACCCTGAAAACTAAGATGATTTGTCTCATGTGCCGGTAATTTCACTGTCTCCCTTACCCTTCAAACCGAATCTAGGTGACGAATTTGGTAACCTATTTTGTTTCCGGACTTAATAGGATGCACGTGGCACCCACGATACAAGATATAAAAGTGCACGCTGAGGTAGAGATTTTGGAGTAAAGATAAAATGTGGGCAGACTGTTCATCATCATCATCATGGGGTGCCATCTTCGAAATGAGGTTTGGAGGTCAGCAATCGGTATTCGTCGCGGCGTTGCGCCACCCTCTTCAACTCGTGGTAGTGTGACTGGTCGCGAAGTGATAAAAAATCTGACAAAAGTCGCAGGAAGACTCTGGGTGAGGTTTCTTTAGAATGGCTTTATTCCAGAAATTAACGTCTTGATTATAACAAAAATGACCAATTTTACTTATACCTACAAAGATGAATGAATGAATAACTCTTTATTGCACACATCCAGGAATAAAAATTAAAAATTACGGTTTTACAATAAGTGGGCAAAAGGCAGTCTTATCACTAAAAGTGATTTCTTCCAGACAACCTCTTCAAACACCAAAGATCTTCGGTAACACCACATGTTGTCATATGCGTTAATGCTGAAATTATAGGCGTCTAACCGGTGTTTGGACCTTATACGTTGTAGAATATATTAGTGCATATTTAACAGGGTCTGTGGTCTCTTTGCGAGTTTGATTCATAAGTGCCTTTGGTTCAAAAGTGGCTGTTTGCTTTGGTTTGGTTTATCCCACGCATGATTAGGATTTGTAAATAATTGATGATTTGTATGATATTAGCACGTCAGCAAGAAATTGAGTTTATTAATAGGGTCCTCCTGAAATAGTGAACATAATTTAAATAGGTTTGCAAGTTTCCTTAAGTAACCTAAGACGAAATACGAAAAATAATTTGCATAGACTGCGTCAGTTAATACTGTATAGAAAGCTCTGCGTAACTCTGCGCGCCGTGATGTCCTACTCTTAGTCTACACCGCGTTGTGCGAATCAATTTTACGCTATTGCATCCTGGCCTGGGGTGGTGCAGCTAAAACAAATCTGCTAGTTCTTGAGAGAAGCCAAAGAGCTGTACTTAAAGTTTTGCTTCGTAAACCAAGGACCTTTTCGACAGACGACTTATATTCAGAAACTGAAGTCCTTCGGGTGAGGCAACTGTTCATGTTTTAACTATGAGCAGACTGAGGAATTACTTAAAGTGTTACTCTAAACTTACTCTTTCACACACACCGACATAATCACACACCACATATGCACACAGTCAGTGCCCCCCTTCTTGCTCATCACCCCCCCCTTCTAACCTCATCTCATCATTCCCTCCAATCCTCATCCAAACTCACCCCCTCGTTGTCTCAATAGTTTTATTTCATTCTCTTTTTGCATGTTTCAAATTATATGTTGTACCTAATTAGCTTAAAACTATTTTAACCTGATGACCATATCCTGTTAACTGTTTACTGTATTGCGGCTCCTGCGATACAAGCCCCGAGCTTAGTGCAGGAGTCCATGTGTAATGTACTTGTTCTTTGTGGTTTTTTCAATAAATGCTTCTTATCTTATCTATCTTATCTAAGTAAAAAAAAATGTATTTCGACCGATGTGTCTTGGGAAAAGTGGTTCAGTGTCAAGAGCCAAGTCGTATCATCCCATGAAACGTCTACTACAGGACAGAGAACTCCGTCCAAAATTCCAGCTTTTGCTGAAACAATGTGGAGGGGAAGTACCATAGTCACCACGCTTGTTAGCGTTACGGCTGGCACCATGGACCGCGGTTGTTGGTGTTCCCAGAATGTCAGATGACACGATACACAGAAGGATGCTGCTGGACATCCTCTGGCTTATTAACCCTTAGTCGCCCTTTAGTCGTAAAGGCCCACGGCTAGAGATGGGTTGGTACTATTCTTTTGCCGGCACCACACAGAGCCAAGTAACATGCTAAAATGCATAAATATAAATTCGATAGACGCACCTAAAACGAATCATCCTCAGATCCTTTTTCAAAATAAATTTTACATGCCCAGTAACACCTCTTTGAACGAACGAACGTAAGTGAAGTTCCGACGTTTCTTTAATCTTGCCAATTTTCTTTCAAGAACCGGTCAGTTAAATCTACTGAAGCGCGGTTTAGTTTATGGATGAATCGTAGTGGAGAAAGAAGTGGAAAAATCATTTTTTAAAGTTGAATAGGTATTAACTTTTTGTACAAGAATAAAAGCTGAGACTTTTTTATATTTCAGGTTTCCGTACCTCAAAAGAAAGAAAACGGAACCCTTATAAGATCACTTTGTTATTCGTCTGTCTGTCGAGACCACTGCTCTGTGGTCGAGACCCTTTTTTTCCCGAACGGATAATGGTATCATGTTGAAATTATTACCAAATATTGAAATCTATCGGACCCATAAAGCTGTAAAAAAATCACTATTTTACGACAACAGAATCAGAAGATACGGCAATTTGTGTCTCCATCTCCATATATTTATTTGTGACAATTACTTTACTTATAGTCTGCTTGCTGATAAACACATCGAGCTAGGTTTTACAAAACAACAATTTATTAAAGAGAGGGAGATTGTTATCTTAAGATAAGATAAAAGTCTCAAAAATACGCATATCTTTGGGGCTGGCAATGTTGTGGTTAAATTTACACCAACAGGAATTTGACCTATACGAGTAGTAGAGATGTGTTATCAAGGCAGCAAACATCCGCATATATTAATTTATTGTATAAACCGACAAGTCACACAGATATTTATAAGAAAAATGTTTATAATATGAGCATTTTGATATTCAACAAGATGCCAAATGACATAAAATATTACACAAAATCTTAACTCATTCATGGCTGTTGACGAACTGTTTTTATACTCTTAGGGAATACTTTGACCACGTTTGACCGTATTGAAATTTAATTTTTACTTCTTTTGACATTCTTTTGACATAATATTTTCTGTCATTTATTTACATGCTTTGGTTATAATTTTTTTTGTACCTGTTATTAATTTATTTGTTTTCATTCTATTATTTTGTTTATTATAAAATTTACTGATTTGATTTAATTGTAATTAAATAATTTCTATTCTATTCTAATGCTGCACTTAATTAAGTACCAAAGACCGGACAGAAGAAGGATGAGTACTATTAAGTACGCATGGCAACAAGTAATTTGAAACGAAACCAATATAAGCTGTAATGCCCGAAACCAGAGACCCGCTCAATGTCAAATTGTTACCACAGACGTGCGGCCGTGTGTAAAAGCAACTTAAATGACTTAAACATTTTGTATGAGAAGATAAAAAAAATTGTGTATTGTTTGCAAAGACGTAGAACAAAAGTTGTTGCTGTTGACCTCACTACATAAGTAGGCAAACGGATGTCAGGTACAAAAAAACAACATTCTTTAAATTGGATGAATTATATCATTCGATCGATTCGAATATCATTCGACCGTAATAATATTTCGCAAAAAAAGAAAAAAATATTTTTGCAAGAATAAGTTCTCTGAAATGTTTTTTATTTCAAAGAACCCAAAAAAAGACTGTTTCTAACTGATCCAATTATCCTTAACTTTGACAACTTTTTATGTAAACATTTTATTATTCTCTAAAATAAATCTTGAATCAAAATACCCTTTTTTGTAACAAGTTAGACTCGCAACAATTGTTGTCGAAAAAAGTTGTTTATTTAATTTCAAGGATAAAATTACCACCTGAGAGGTTTTGTGTAATAATAACCGTTACATTTGATTATTTTCTATAGAGATGCGACCGGAGAAGTGAGGTGTGAACAGTAAAATAGATTTTTGGCCTAGCATTTTTTGGATTACTATTATTTATTATTATTAGCCTATGTAGTGTCCCACTGTTATCTTCAAAGGCCTCCCCTCTATCATGCCATTCGTCTCTGTCTTGAGCTATTGTTGGCCAATTCTCGAGAAAAACGTTAAGGTCGTCTTGCCATCGCCAACGGGGCCTACCTCGCCGTCGGTGACCATCCTCCGGGACCCATTCGGTAGCAAATTTTGCCCATCTATCAGAGTGCATGCGGCCGACATGTCCTGCCCAGCTCCACTTCAGCTTAGCGGTTTTTGTGCCTATGTCTGTAATGCGTGTTTTAGAGCGCAGGGTCACGTTACTTATGCGGTCCAGCCTTGTAACGCCTAAATAATAATAATATGCTGCGCTTCATAGCTCGCTGGCAAACCTTGAGCCTGGATTTTTGCAACTCTGTCAATGACCATGTTTGCGCACCGTAGGTTAGGATTACTATAGTAATGAATTTTCTGTATGCTATCATACCATCCGATAAACCGTCCACTGCAGAACAGGAATCTCCCTTCAGAACTCCAGCATTTACGCATGTTACTTTGAAGGGGATTTCCATAGTCACCGCGCTTTTAAGCATTGAGGCTGGTGACCGCTGTTGTTTGCTCTTGCTGTTGTTGACCGCAGTATGTAAGATGGTACAATACACAGAAAGATCCTGCTGCCCATCCTCCAGCTTCATTAGCTCTTAGTCGCCTTTTAAGACACCCATTGGTGATGATGAGAGATGGGTTGCTACTATTTTTTGCTGGTACAGTCAACGACAGGTCAAGCTTGACACTCGCAGTGCGACTCTGGCCCGTACGTATAGTGAAATAAGAACGGTACAAAGTACAATCTTTCAAGCTCGAAGTGCTCTTGACTGTACCACACGGAGTAGAAAACAGACTAAATAAAACAAAAAATTCCGAAATCAAATTCTCAATTTTAGTAGTAACTTGATCCCAAAGGGACACTAAATAAATCCCGAATCTACAAAGCTTCAGATTTGTAGAATCAGGAAGTCATTAAAAACTCGTTTATTTTTCAACGGATTTAAAACTGTTTGTCGCAAATTCCAACGAATTTTAGCTTCAAGTCTGTCAAAGAGAGTCAGGTTCGGATTAGGTTAGGTAACGAAAAATAGGGAAGAGTTCTTCTTACTGGAGTAGATTTGCATGAATTTGTTTTGGTCAAAATTGAAATTAAGATTTTTCTTAGTGAATTGGCAGAGAGGTTAAAAAATATTCACAACTAATGATGCTGTTATTTACACAAAATAGTAATTGAAATAGTGATACGTAATTTCTTTTTATGGTTTCGAACAAAATCTTTTAAAATATGCTTCATCATCATCATAACATCTCATGAAACGTCCTTCCAGAATTCTAGCTTTTGCTGGAAAAATGTGGAGGGGAAGTACCATAGTCACCTCGCTTGTTAGCGTTACGGCTGGCACAATGGACCGCGGTTGTAGGTGACCGCAGTAAGTAAGATGTAAGATACAAAAGAGGATGCTGCTGCCCATCCTCCAGTTAACCCTTAGTGGTGCCCTGTGGCGCCCTGTGTGGTGCCGGCAAAGAATAGTACCAACCCATACATACCCGTGGGTGTCGTAAGAGGCGACTAAGGGTTAAATATGCTTGCTCAAGTTAATTTCAATTGAAAAAAAAAATGATTTTATTAATATTGTAAATGAGGTCTAAAAATATTGAATTGTAAATGAGCTGTAACTAATCTAAAAATATACCTACTTTTCAATCCATAAACAGTCTGATGTAAATCTTTTTCACTATAAGTACATATAATTTGTCATGTTCAGTCTCATACACACGCGGACGAAGTCGCGGGCCGCAGCTAGTAGTGAATAGATGTTTAAGTATGTAAATGTCTACAGGAAAAATATAAATAAGTACCTACCACAGTTTTTTTTAAATCTGCAATCTTGCTGTCCTTTTTCGTCGTATTTCCTTGTATTTCTGGTTTTCCTTGTATTGTGTTGAATAAGAAGTTTAAATCAGCTGTGACGTCACGCTCCGCCTCACGCATTTTACGCCTGATGAAATAGTGAAAGTTGTTCAGGTGTCAATAGCACCTAAAAGAAGTACTGATCTCTACGGTTTGTCAGCCAGCCTCTTGAAATCGTCCAATAAGGCACTTGCATATGTTATTTCGTGCCTGTTTAACTTATGCATCCGTATCGGAGTGTACCCTGCGCCACTTAAAAGGGTGAAAATATGCCCAATTTATAAAGGAAAAGGTAAGAAGTCTGAGCTCAAATCTTACCGCCCCATATCACTAGTCCCTGTCATCAGTAAAATCTTTGAGGTTGGACTTAACAAAAGGCTCCTATCTTTTATGTCCTAGAGGGATACGATGTCCGAGAGGCAATACGCCTACCGACGCGGCCGCTCCACGACGGACCAGGGTGTCTACTCTCAAAGTCCGATATATCGAAACGATACTACTCGAAACATGCAAATGTAAAACTTGGTCCCTTGTTAATAGAGTATAATATTGGTTGGATGCAGTTTGAAAATTCATCCAACCAATATTCTACTTTATTGTCAAGGGACGAAGTTTTGCATTTGCATGTTTCGAGTAGTATCGTTTCGATATATCGGACTTTGAGAGTAGACACCCTGGTGCGCGAGGTGGTGTGGCGCGTGCTGAGCGCGCGCGAGGCTGGTCAGCATGTCGCTCTGGTATGCTGTGACCTCTCGCGCGCGTTCGACACCGCCAACCACTCACTCATCGCAGACAAACTTTCCCACTATGGGATACGGGGCCCACCCCTGCGACTGCTTGTTTCCTTTATGTCCGAGAGGAAGGAAGCAGTTGTTGCAGAGCGAAGTAAAACCACATCTGCTGAAATGACCAACAATATAGGAGTGCCGCAAGGCTCATGCCTATCAAACACCTTGTTTAGCATATTGCTTAATGATCTGCCACGCTCAGTAGATGGCACTGAAATATATATGTACGCTGACGACGTGGCCGCGGTAGTAACAGGCAACAGTGTGCAGAACCTGGAAACGAAACTAAATGAAACTGTCCAACGCCTCGATGGGTGGTTCAAGTCTAACGGCTTGGCCCTAAACCGCGAAAAGACATGCTTCATGACATTTAACCTGAACGGCAAAACGCCAAGTCCGTTCGCGGTCAGTATTGGCGGCACCCGACTCCAACAAGTGTGCTCGACCAAGCTACTAGGTTTTCATTTGGATGGCGCACTGTCTTGGGAGACCCATATTGACCAGGTTTGCTTAAAACTCGGTCGCACCTGCTTCGCCTTGCGATGCCTCGCTAGCACGGCGCACAAAGAGACAGTCAGAACGTGCTATTACGCTACCGTACACTCGACTTTGACCTATGGACTGGAGTTATGGGGTGGAGCGGCCGACGTCCAGCGGGCGTTTGTACTACAAAAACGGGCTATACGTGCCATGGCAGGGATACCATCTGACGAATCATGCAGGCCGTTTTTCACAGAGTTTAATATTTTACCCATGCCTTGCGAATATATCTACCTAGTAGCTCTTTTCGTTTATATTAATTTAAACAATTTTGATCGCAAAGGTGTGAACTCCACACACAACCTGCGTAGTAACGCCGACGGGGACCAGCTCGTGACACCGTTCCATAAGCTCCACAGATCAGAGCAGTCTGTGTATGTGTTTGGGCCGTCGGTGTACAATAAGTTACCACAAAACGTCAGAGATGCAGCTACCATCATGTCGTTTAAAATTAGAATAAAAAAATGGTTAGCGCAATCACAGTTTTACTGTGTAAAGGATTTTTTTATTACGTATTAATTACGTATAGTTATATTTAACACTTTTGTTAAAATAATTACTATATAATTCTATAAAAATGTGACCTGTAACCATTTCGTTACCAATAAAGTTATTGTATTGTATTGTATTGTATTGTATTGTATTGTATTGTATTGTATTGTATTGTATTGTATTGTATTGTATTGTATTGTATTGTATTGTATTGTATTGTATTGTATTGTATTGTATTGTATTGTATTGTATTGTATTGTATTGTATTGTATTGTATTGTATTGTCCTGATTTTGTGTTCATAATGTTGCGTCTTTTACACACAATATTATAGAACTGATCAATTCTTTGAAGTGTAGATACGTAAATCCTTGCATATCTTTATTTTTTTTTTCTTTTAACGGTATTAGAAAACTCCCAAATTGATGTTATACAAGCAGGAAATACATAAAGCCCTGTAGCCTGTACAACAATTATTTTTTCGTTTTAAACTGGAAAATCTCTCTCTAAGTGATTCGTTCATCACTTGTTGTAGCCCCGTGGGATTTTGGACTACAAAATCCGGATCAAGAGTCGAACGCTCCTAGCGCTTCCGATCCTTTTGTGATTGGAAAGAGCGAGTAATTGCCGTTCAACCGAAGCTGGTGCTCGTAAGTACTTACAATACAATACAAAAGCATTTATTCCCAAAAAAATACACTAAAAAGCACGTAGCAATAAAAACATAGAAGGAGTAAGGTGTGGGCACAGCATAGGGCTGGTTTTAAGCCCACCTGACGTCAATTGGAGGGTAACACAAACAGAAGCGTCATTTATTCTAGTAAACAAACAAACAAATAAGAAGTAACCGAAATAAATAACTGGTAAATTGCTGAAACTAAAAATAAAAGCAAACAAAAAAATTATAATCAAGGCTGAAAAAAGATGGTTGGACTGCTTGAGAAATAATATTAAGTGAAAACCAAGGTGAAAACCACATAGTGAGACAGTCTGCCCCACTATCGCAAGTCTCTTTTTTGTTGATTGTACCAGTGAGACTTTTGAGTATTATTAGTTCAATGATAAAAAACCGATTGAACTACTGATGCTAAAAAGTTTCACTAGTTCAACCAATTATACTGTCAATTGAACTACTGAGAATAGACGTCTTTGTTTGTCGGTCTTTTGTGTAATGTTTTTCGGTGAGTATACCCAATGAGCTTATTCTGCCATCGGTAATCCAGACGCACCTCAGGCTTATCACCCACACTTGGTTGATATTCCGTGCCTTCGCAAAAAGCGCTTCGCCACAACATCATCTAACTAAAAAGTGAAATTCTCTACCTATTCTCTACTACGTCCAATGAATAGGCTTAAAGTCGAGTAAATAGGCTTTTTCTGGGCAAGTTCGATCCATTGTGACCTCATTTCTTGGACCTCATTTAAAGTAAGTTCATATGAAACAAAGAGTTTGGAACCTTGTTTGCTGATTTGAACAAGCCTATTGACCAATGATCTTATATATGTTCTATTGACAGTAAAAAATAACGGGTAAATGGAAGTCATTTTGAATAAAGCCAAGCTAATGATGTTTTTTTTTCTAAATAAAAAGAATAATGATTAAGAAAGTTTTAAAGAAATTACACTCAATAACAAATCTAGAGTGGCGAACACGATCCGGAAGACGTAGCATGATACAGGCCCCCCACATGGTGGACCTACGATCTAGTCAAGGTCGCGGGAACCCGCTGGATGCGAGCAGCGCAGGACAGATCGTCATGGGCATCTTTAGTAGAGGCCTATGTCCAGCAGTGAACGTGTTTCATTTAATATTAACGCCCACTTTAATAAAACCGGTAACTAACGACAGACAATTAACAGCGAGTATACCTTTAAAATTAAGTCTTTGGCCGATTAAATGGCCGATTAAATAAGCTCTATTGCGTCCCATTTATCCCGATATTAATCGTTTTGCGGCTTATTGAGGCGAGAAGACATTCCCAAGGTGTTATTCAGGATTAAACAAGTTGAACAATGGAAATGAGGAAAATTGGCCCGTCGACCGCTTTTATGGAGTTTGCGTAGCGGATATTTAATCTTCAGACAAAATTCATTACTAAATGGTACAGTAATGCTTACATTTCATATCATTTCTTCGTTTTAAAACCTGACCCAAATTTTAAAGAAAAGTTTGAGATTATTCGATATACCTGCCGAGGTCTATCTCTCATCATCATAATTTATCTGTGGGTTGCTAAGTTGATGAACGACCACACAAACCCTGATGTCAGAGTTTTTGAGCCGCCAAAGGCCTCTCACATGGCTCGTAGTAGTAGGCGGGCCCAACGGCTTAACGTGCCTCCCGAAGCAAGGAATCATGTAACTTTTCGGATAATAAGGTGATCATCCTGCAATTTCCTAACCAAACTGGAGAGTTCGCAAAACGGGATTTTTGTTTGACAGTGTCCCCCAGAATCTAACCCAGAACCTGCGGATCGTGAGCCAAGCAATTAAGCCACTAGGCCACGAAGGCTGTTATCTCTGCCTGTGTGAGATAGACCTGTCACCGCAGACCTAAAAATTATAAAAGGTGGCAAAAAATGTACCATTCAGATTTTTGGGATTTCGTTAGGACGGATAACGAAAGCATGAAACCAAGTTATTAGCTTCGACAGACCTGTGCTAACTGCTCCTGGATGGAAGAACCTTCAAATCTTCGGAATTTCGTACAACAGCACATATAACAGCTCTTCAGGTCATAGAAAATCTTTGATACATCACTTCAAACCAAATCAAAATTTCAAACTTTTTGGTAACAATAGTCAATGTTTACATGTGTTGTTCCTATTTCAAGTTGAATAAGACTTAAATAAGACTTGAAGAGTTGTGAGGTATTTAATTGCACTGAAATCATAGAAAATTTTATGTGCTAGTCACGGATCAACTTTTTTTTCAAGAGGTTTGCGCCAAACACAGATATAACAGTTAACATAGGTTTTTCGAATCGTGTACCTCAGAAAATCAGTACGATGGTGTAACTTTTGGAGACCTACGATGTTCTAAATAACTGGCGCAACATTTTGTTTCCTTATGTAAATGTCATTACTATATTTTATATGTTTTTAAAATTTAACTTCTGCCTGAGACTCACTTTAAGTGTAACGACACAACTCTGGAAATTCCGCAACGGAACTTAGCGCAAGGTTTTGTCACTTTTCACAAGAATCAGAAGGTATTGTCACTTGTGACATTTGCTTTGTATTTCTAGCACAAAATAAATCGTTTATTCATGTACAACAATAAAGACATAACATGTTTAAATTATTTCTGTGAATAGAATCAGTTGTACGCTATAATCTGTAAGGTCCAAGACCATCATCAAACTCATTTACTAGAGAAACATGTACAAAAGGAACAGACGATGTAAAACTTAATCGTCCAAAAAATTTATGTGTAGTAACCAAAATTGATGTAAAATAATTTTTCAAAATAAAAACAAAAGAAAGAAAGAAAACAAGTGCAGTTTTAAGTGTATAATAGTGTATATATGTATGTTTCAGAGTATACACTCTCAACACACATATGTGTGTATTCGGTGTGTAAAATATATTTATACGTGAATCAGATACGAAGGAGATTGGTGTATATATACGAATAGTGTTTATATGTGTTTTTGAGTAAGTGTGTCATACTTGACGAAAAGGTCCGTCGCGGGTGGTTCTGACACATTTCTGCAGGTGTGCCGCTACATTAAAAAATACTGGTAAATAATTGTTTTTTCGTTTTCAAACTTTCTCACTGATAATTCTTGGAATAAGATTCAGATTCAGATAATTTTATTCAATATAGATTCTTAACAGACTACTTATTGAATGTCATGCAGAATACAATGCAAATAGAGCGAGTCTACGCCGTTTCGGATCGTGCTATAAGAATGTGATCGTGATATAAATAAGTGTGATGTGAATGGACTAACAGCCTGACGCTTTTATGTGAACAACCAAGCCCTCTAGACAGCAAATATATAAATAAAGCCGTATTTGTCTACACTCGAGTTACAAAGTAAAGTCTGCAAATAATAATCCTCGTTCTGAAATATGAGTTGAGGACCGGTCTATTTTATTATTAACTTTTATTTTATTATTGACTTTCCTTGTGTAACATACCCTCACTATTTGAAGATTTTGACAAATAAATTATATCAAAAACATTGAAATCAGCCCATTAGTTAAGGAGTAACAGTGGTACATCCGATATTTGCTCGCATACATAGGCTAAAGGCTAACAAATACATTACAATTCTTCGCGCAGTAGTATAAAAACATCTTTGTAAGCATCACCAGCTGATCATTGACGTCAATTAACCCTCCAAATGCATCACTTCTTTTTGAGCTAAAACCACTTTTTTAAGAATTTTCATTTTTATACAATCTATTAGTGATGTAGAATCATCGCTTACAAGGATCATCGTACTTTTTTAGGGTTCCGTAGCCAAATGGCAAAAAACGGGACCCTTATGGATTCGTCATGTCTGTCTGTCTGTCTGTATGTCCCAGCCACTTTTTTCCGAAACTATAAGAGCTATGAACCGCATTAAGATTTTCACACAAAAATTGGAAAAAAACAATAAATTTTAGGGTTCCCCATACTAAGAACTGAAATTCAAAAAAAATTTTTTCATCAAACGTATGGGTTGTGGAATATCTATGGATAGGTCTTGAAAAATGATATTGAGATTTCTAGTATAATTTTTAACTCACATATAAATTTTAGTTACATCATCATCATCATCATAATAAAGTTTTTTAGCAATAAAAATACCATATTTTTTACACCCTATATAATCCACAGAAAAAATTAAATTTTATTGTGCTCAAGTCTTCCTTGAACTATCTCTTGAACAAGGAACTGAAGACGTGACATTAACATTTTCATGAAACTTGAAGTTGATTCAGAGCCGAGTTGAGAATGTTACGACATGTTATCAAATAACTTTGTCGGTTTTACTGGAGTCAAGAGCTGCTCTTGTTATATTATGAGTTATAATTATTATTAGGTAAGTTTGAATGTTTACCTATCCTTTGGGCATGTGTAGAAGGATTGGCGAAATAATTTTCGAAATTATGCTCCCATATTCAGGATGTAAAGGACAGCTTTTCAAAACCTTACCAATGACTTTTTAACATTGTTTATCAAAACCCAGTACTGATGATATTTAATTATAGTAACTAGCTGTATCCACAACTTCGTTCGCGTGGAGTTTAAGCTTTTACAACAAACATAAACAACTGGACCATTTCAAACGGATTTTTAAATTACGTATTTGGCTTATCTTCGTGCAACATAATATAAGCTTTGTTAGCGGCGAAACCATACTTGAAAACCCTCAATTGAAATCGGTCCAGTAGTTTGTGATTATAAAATATCAGTTTAGTAGTAAGAATCTCTGAAATTTTTAGGGTTCCGTACCTCAAAAGGAAAAACAGAACCCTTGTAGGACCACTTTGTTGTCCGTCTGTCTGTCTGTCTGTCAAGACCCTTTTTCTCAAGAACTCGTGGAGGTATCAAGGTGAAATTCATGTCGAATACTCAAGTCTACTGTCCCTTAAAACTGTGAAAAAATCAAACTTCTGAGCAAACGCAATCAAAAGATACAACCGTTTATGCCGCAAATTTTCGAGTTCTTCGACACTCGCAAAGGAATGAAAACCTACCTCAGAATATGGAAATTTGATACGAAGAAACGCCTCATATTCATATTCGTTTATTTGTATTTATCATAGCACAGAAAAAGGAAAAATTGCGAAAAGTATTATTTTTAGTTAAATCATATAATAAAATCCTTTTCCTCATGAACGCATAGAGGAATTAAAATGAAATTCATATCAAATACTCAGGTCTATAATACCTTTAAGCTGTAACAAAATCAAACTTCTATATCAACCCAATCAAAAGAAATTCAAGCCACATATTTTGAAACTCGCAACTACTCGCAAGGGAATTTGGCATGAAGCAACGTTTTAAAATGTCTCCTCACGCGACAATTTCCATCACAATTAGTTGTGACAATCTGTAGAATCGAGATTGTCTGTACTCTACTTACAAAGCAATTTCATCAAGATTTCATGCCGCGAAATTTCAAAATTTTCAAAACTATCTAAATTTTAACATGCGGGACTTGTGCTTACCATCGATTCCTCAAATTACAAGCAATTAGCGTCGAAAAGAAGATGATAGTGGCTAAAAACATTTCTTTTGTCGCTTTTATCTTACAACAATAATAAATGACAGCCACAGATTAGATATAATTCGTCCTAAAGATAGAGTCGCAAAATTGCGATCATAGAGCTAAATGTATGAAAATTGCATGCAATCACGCTCCATACATTGCAATTTGGACACAATTTGTTTGACAGATTATAGATTGCTAAGATAAGATTGTACAATTTGACAATTAGTTGGAAGTCAGCCCCAATCTGCCTACATACGTTGCAATCTGTTGACAATCTGCAGATAGTGAAAACTGATTGTGATTGAGATTGTTGCGTGAGTAGAGCCCATTATAGCACATATAAAGAGAAAATCCGGAAAACCTTAAATTTTTAGTAACATCACATAATAATTTTTTTTTGCAATAAAATACCATAACTTACCTTTATACTTACTTACTCAGGTTTGTACGGAACCCTCGGTGCGCGAGTCCGACTCGCACTTGGCCGGTTTTTTTTTAGTTGATCGTTATTAATTAATTATAAAAACAACTTTTTATTTCTGAACTCAATCAAACATCGTAATAGATAAGCTAAAACTTTATTCCGGCTTTACATTGGTAAAATGCTACTTAAATTGTAGAAATTTCTTTCAAAAATCCTCCAAAAACCAATTACTTGATGAAAATCGAATCTGCCTCCATCTGGAGCAATTCTTTATTTCATGACAAATCAAATTTTTGTTCGCAAATTGTGTTAAAGTCTGTATGATTAGATTGCCTCTGAAGTGCTTCGAAAATTTGGGAGTTTCGGTAAAGGTAATGCTGAGTGGAAAGAAAAGTAAGGGTTAAACCACACTACTGGCAGAGATATTATTGTCATTTTGTACGAAAATATAAGAACTGACTCATTCACACAATACATGCGTAGGCGGTGTATTATACCTGCACTTGCACAGTTTCCGATAAAGCGTTGCTCGGCTCTCTAGCTTCAATTTGGTTCACTTTTGACAAGCCCGTTGGTGTGGTTGGTAGTGAGCCTGCCTTACACGCCGTGGGCTCGGGTTCGATCCCCGCCCAGGACAAACATTTGTGTGATGAATACAAGTGATTGTTCTGTCTGGGTGTTATTTATCTATTTATGTATGTATATCAATCCCTGATGCCCATAGTACAGGCTTTGCCTAGTTTGGGATCAGATGACTTTGTGTGAAATGTCCCCCAATATTTATTTATTTATATTACTTTAGAGACATTGTCAAACAAAAACCCCTTTCGTAAATAACATTTTTATTCATGTAGACAAAAACTCCATATTGTTTTATTATCATTTCCACCAGATTTCCTAGAAATCACCCATGTAGGGAGTTACAAAAATAAAGGTCTGTTTAGCATAAATGTCGCAGGTATATATTGTCTGCAGCAGTTAACGGGTAAATTGTAAACGGTAAATTAACTAAACCAAAACTTTTTTATGAAAGGATTGATGAAAGGATGGATATGAAAGGATTGATGAAAGTACAGGAAGCAAGGGAAGTATGTCAAGATCGTAGCAGGTGTAGGACCGTGGTTTCTGCCTACCCCGACGGGAAAGAGGCGTGATGTTATGTATGTATGTTTGTATAAAACTTTTTTTGTCGTTGGGAAAAAATGCTTAATGCATGGGGATGCAACCGGGGGTTGGGAGGGGTATGTAGAAGTACCCGTACATCCGGTATACCTTCATGACCCAGCGGAACTCCCGCATCGCTCGAGTAGCAGGGGACTGGGAAACCGGCAGAGCCTTTACTTCCATCCAGTTCCACACAGGTAGGGAGAGTGGTACACCATGACACCGGTACTCCTTTCCCGTCGCGGTGCCTCCTAATACGACACGACAGCCCGCCTCAGATGCGATAGTGCCCTTACACTACCGCAACCTACCACCCTAGGCTGCTATATGGCGGGCTTGGAGGCCTAAGCCCAGAGGACCATTCCCGCCTGGAGCCGCCCAGCCGAACACCTGCACGGCCCCATGTGTTCCTCTTCGCTTCACCGAGGGAGACCAAGCCACGGATACTGATCCCCCTCCGCCACGACGAGGCAGTAACTCACCATGGGGAAACTAACCGAACCTAACCTAACTTATCTTGCCTAATATAACCTGACCTAAACCTAATAAGCCGTAAATTTACAAAAATAGACCCAGTGAAATTATAATTTACCTAGTTAATTAGTAAGAAATGGAGCCAATGGACTATTTACCGGTAAATTGTAATTTGTGACAGTTTATTTTAGTGACATAAACACGAGAAAAGCCTTCTCATTAGTACAATACTCGTAATGACCCCTTCAATTCATGTTAGCGTAAAAACAAATTCATATCGTGTTTCAAAGGGAAATATTATTTTCGCCTCCTGGAAATATCTGTTTTGATTGTTACTATGTTATATATTAGTTCTATTCTGCGTAACGATCACTAAAGAATTTCCTTTGATAGGAGGTAGTACAATGGATTGTCATAAAATTTACACTAATTATGTTTATTGAAAAATAATTGTTATACATAGCTTGATTGTTATTTCATTGACGTATTATATCCGCTTACAATTAAAAATTTATTAATATAATTAATTATAATACTAACTTACTTTATAATTACTTCCCCTCTACATTTTTCCAGCAAAAGCTAGAATTCTGGAGGGAGCTCCTTGTCCTGTAGTGGACGTTTCATGGGATGTTATGATGAATTAATTATTTTAAAAAGTGAAAAACACGTCTAGCATTAAAAAATAAATTTTAGCCAAATTCTAGCATGATATTCAGAGCTAAAATCTCAACAACTTATTTTGGTTTTGGACCCAAAAGTTGCCAATGAGACCCTATTACGAAGCCTATGTCTGTCTGTCTATCTGACCTTTAAAGTGCGGTATCTTTTGAACCGCATTAGCTATACGGTTGAAATTTTCACAGAGTATGTGTTTATATAGGGTGAATTTTAATTAGTTCTTGATAGAGAAATGTATGAATGTACTCATGATACTGAACAACTTTCCCCAAGGAACATAGGTCTAACTACGAAAATCAAGTTTTGACCTCCTATAGAAACTGCATCAGCTGATAGCTATCATCATTTTGTATGAGAGGTCAAATTTGGTTTTTCGTATTTTGACCTATGTTCCTTGGGAAAAGTTGTTCAGTATCATGAGTACATGCATATCTTTTGCTATCAAGAACTAATTAAACATCCTATATTTGGACGGATTAATAAAAAAAAAAATGAAAAGTTAAAAAAGAGGGGTCCCAATACAAGAAAGGCAAAACTATTGTAAAAACGTAAATATTTATCGTAAAGCAAAAACAAATGATAAAACTGGTCAAGTGCTAGTCTCACTAGCGCACGTTTAGTACACTTCGGCGGGACTGCGCGTCCCTGACTAAAGCCCGCGTCACACAGAGGCGGTAGCGGAAGCGTTCCGGGGCCGGTATTTTTTGTAAAGTATGAGTTCATATGCACCCTGTCACATTGAAAAGCGGTCGCGGCGCGGTATTTTGTTCCCGCCTAACCGCCCCGGACCGCTTTCGCAATCATACCGCCTCTGTGTGACTTGAGCTTAAGATGGTATTTTTATCTTAGTCATACGGAACCTTCGGTGCGTTAGCCCGACTCACGCTTGGCCAATATTTTAGACCTATGTCCTAAGTACCACACTCAAGTATAGTCAGACATTTCATAATCACGCTGTATAATTGTTCATCAACTCAATTCACATTTGCCTACGACGAATGTTAAAAAGTCACATAGGTAAATCAAAGTAGGAAATAATATAAAAAAACCGATCAAGTGCGAGTCGGACTTGCTCGCCGAGGGTTCCGATTGACTTTTTGTATTTTTGGAAGCAATAAAGTCAATTTTTAGGACCGCAAAACTAAAAGGTTATTTGCAGATTTCTATAAAACTGTGCAATTGAGAAAGATCGTTTTATTTTTGCTGTATTGTTTACATAAACTTCTGTCAACTGTAATTAATTCAGATTTTTCCTTCCACAAACTTCGGAGATAAGGGGGGGGAATGGTATTTTTTTGTCATTTTTCATCATAACTTGAAAACTAAGAGACGTACAAAAATACAAAAATATATTTTTTTAGAATTGACAAGGAAAGTTCTTTCATATGATACCCCACTCGACCTAGTAGCGACAATTTGAAATTTGACCCCCCCTATTTTGGCCCCCTTTACATTAATTATCATACTTTTTTCAAAATTCTTTCAATTGAGTTGGGCAACTATATTCTAAAACTACTCCAAATTCCAGGTCGATAGCATGCGAGGTTGCTGAGATAAAGAGGTGTGACAGACAGACAGACAAAGTCGCACCATAAGGGTTCCTTTTTTTTACCATTTTGGTATCGGAACCCTAAAAAGAATAACCAAACAGACGTAATTTTAGTCAGAAAAAAGTAAAATCATCGTCGCTCCTATAAACACAAAATATTTCTCACTTTTGCACATCAGGCCACCATTGGAGGTTAGAGGTTTCAACAACAACATGAATTACAATTACAATCCGAAATATGAATAATTCATAACCATTTTAGCAATTCGGCCCTATTCAGGGTCCCTCAAGTAGAACTTTTCATACTCTACGTGATTATCTAAATATTATATTGTAAAGGTAAATGATGTTTCGATAGATAGTAGAATGAACCACTTTTAGGGTTCCGTACCTCAAAATAAAAAAACGGAACCCTTATAGGATCACTTTGTCGTCCGTCTGTCTGTCAAGTCCCTTTTTCTCACGAACGAGAAGAGGTATCAGGGTGAAATTGATAACTAATATTAAAGTCCATAAACCACACAAGATCTAAAAATTTAAATTTTTTACAACGACGCAATCAAAAGATACGGCTTTTTATGTCATCATCTCCATACCACTAGAGGTATGGCTGTAATAGAAAAGTGGCTTGCGGAAAATTTACTCACACTTAACAATGACAAAACCAAATATTTATGTTTTTACAAAACTGCAGCCTCTGCCCCTAAATTTGAAACAAGTCTAACCATACACTCTTGCTCACCGCCTTCAACTTCTGACTTATGTGGTACTATACCAAACAATTCCTGTACCTGCGCCGTCATATCACGATCGTATGAAATCAAATACTTGGGTGTCACAATAGACGAGAGGCTCACTTTTGAAAAACACATTCAGGTTATGGCAGCCAGAACCAGAAAATTGATCCACGTCTTCAAAAATCTTAGATATGTAGCCAGTAAGGAAGTATTAAAGACGGTTTATACAGCACTCTGTGAATCAATACTCACATATTGCATAGACGTGTGGGGCGCAGCTGCTAAATCTCACTTGATTTGTTTGGAAAGGGCGCAAAGGGCAGTTTTGAAGGTGATGCTTCGTAAGCCATACCAATATCCTACAAGTCAACTTTACAAAGAAGCCGAAGTATTAAGTGTTAGAAAACTATACATACTTCGAGCTGTAACAAGCATGCACAAAACTATGTTAAACGCTGCAGATTATAACGATTTGGTTAGAAAAAGGAATTTTAGAGCCAAACTAATACCTGCTAAAAGTTCTTTCGCACAGCGTTTTCCCCCTTTCATGTTTCCTTTTATTTATAACAGAATATCACGACTTCATGATATAAGGTACTTGTCAGTTCATGAAATAGAAAGTAAATTGAATCTAGAATTAATAAATATGACTTACAACAAAATTGAAGCAATTCTTATTCCTATAAAGTAAAAGCCATCACTCATACACACACACACACACGCACACACCGTACACACACTCGCACACATACACATGTTTGTTTTTGGTTTGTTATAGTTCATTGCTCATTTTATTATCATCCTTTGGAAATGTATCAATTAAGTTAGTTTGTATCAATTAAGTCTGAAAATGTATCAATTAAGTTATTTTTGCATGAACTAAGTATCCCGGTAATAAGTCCTTATGTGAAACTAATATGTTATAATGGCCACGTCACAGGCCCTGCCTAGTGTGGTTATTTAAGTTTATATATAAAAGAAATGTGGACTTTTTAATAAAGATTTTTGTATTTTTGTATTGTATACAATTATGCAAAAAAGCAAAACCTACAGAGTACACTGTACAAATAAAGAGAAAAGTCTTAAATCATTAAATATTTCAATTTTTCTCACAACTAATAGTAACCAATTAAGGTGAGCTCGCGTTTCAAGAACTTTTCTATAAAAGAGGGGTCAAGTTGGATGGTCGCTGAGTTTTTAAAATCAAAGAGCGAAAGCTTTTAGTACATCATATATGGTAGATAGGTACGGAACCCTTAGGGCGCGAGTCCGACTCGCACCTGGCCGGTTTTTTTTTTAGATTACCAACACATTTTGCAGCTATGTCAAAAACAATTGGCTGCAAAGTAAAACAATGTTATTCTTTCCGTCAAATATACTCTGGTTTTAGTGTCATGGCTGCAAAAGTGTTGGTAAGCGTTGAGATTCCAAAAAAAAATGTGTTATGGTAATTATAGTTTATTTTATTTTATTGAAAATGGGCTTACTCTTGACCTCGATCTAGTCTTGAAGACAGAGATGAGGTCGACGATGGAACGAGCTTACACAGAAGAAGCCTATTCACTCGCGACTTGAATAGATTCGGGTTATATGAACTCGGGAACACAGACGCAGGCAGAGAATTCCACTTTTTAGCCGTGCGCATTATAAAAGATGTTTCAAAGTGCTTTGTGCGAATGTTCGGAATATCAAGTATGGGTTATATCCTGCGGTGCGTCTGGACTCCCGATGGTAGAAGGGAGATGGTGGAATAAGCTCGTGGAGCTCTAGAGCACACTCTCCGAAGTACAATCTGTAGAAGACCGACAGACATGCAAATTTGCGACGGTGGGCCAGACTGTGAAATTTGGTTTTCACCAGCATCTCATCACCAACGAGCTTCTTGGCTCTGCGATCTATCGAGTCAAGTGCGGCTAGTTGGTATTTGGCTGAGCCATCCCAAAGGTGACAGCAGTTCTCCATGCACGATCGGACTAGTATATTTCTATTATCTATACATTCAACAAATAGTTATTGTGTGTTTCCGTAAAAAAACATTCTTCATGCACATTTAAATCGCCGCCTGATAGTAAAATCAGCCAGTTAAGGTGATCTGTGACGGCCAGCTTAGACCCGAACGCAACTAGATGGAGCCACTGCTGCTAATATCAGGTTTTATTTTTTTAATGCAATAAGTACCAACTATATATGTGCAAAAAGTTGATCAGCGTTTTCATGGTGCAACTTCAACGCCTAACAAAAATTTCGATAAAAAAAAATATCTCCATATGAGTAAAGTCAATTACTCTCGTCAGTCCGTGATTTACATGAGTACGATCACTCACACATGCACACAAAGCACAACCATACAGTTTTGACCGGACGCCCACAATCGTAATATTGAACCAAAAATTGCTAACAAAAACTAGTACTTTCAGTACATTAGCTGAATTTTTGTATTAATCAGCGAAAATTTTTACTATAAATAGCAGCATTTGTTCGTTTTTCAATAGAATTTTTGTCCTGCGTAAGAATGCAAGGCATTTGAATTTTTGTATGGAAAATGGATCACCTTAGGTAATTAAACTTAGGCGGACTGTTAGTGGACATAGCTTTTTGTGATAAAAACACTACACAATCAAGAGAGAGTAGTGATAAATGTAATGTGTAATAAAAGATAAACATGTAAGAATGAAAAGAACATCATTGTGTCACTTAGAGATAACAGTTTCATCTTCATTATCATCATAACATCCCAATAAACGTCCACTACAGGACAGGGAGCTCCCTCCAGAATTCTAGCTTTTGGTGGAAAAAATGTGGAGGGGAAGTATCATAGTCACCTCGCTTGTTAGCGTTACGGCTGGCACTATGGACCGCGTTTGTAGGTGACCGCAGTAAGTAAGATGTATGATATAAAGAAGGATGCTGCTGCCCATCCTGTTAACCCTTAGTCGCCTCTTACGACACCCATGGGTATGTATGGGTTGGTACTATTCTTTGCCGGCACCACACGGGGCAGTTTACTACTATCTAATCTGTGGAGATAGTGTGAACGAAATCACTGTACAGCTCGTGTATAATATCTACAGTTCTGAAATATCTCGGCATTTTTGGAAACGATTTATCTTATCTTACTAACCATGTATGTCCCACTGCTAAGAAAAGGCCACCCGCCTTTCCCTCGACTACAGGTCTCTAGTCAGAGCCCCTAGTTGCCAGTCTTTGCAAACAATAAATAAATAAGAAAACATGACATGACCGTAATGCCCGAGATAAGAGCCAAGAGAAATGGGTTAGCCTTTGTTCATTGAATGCCTTAAGACGGGTCATTTCCTTAATGCGGTGCAGGCTTATCGCCAGTTGCACAAAGCTTCTCGTTAGTTAAAACTCTATTAAACCTTTCTTTAAATTTTCCTTTCTGTTTTGGCGTGGTTGAGTTCGAAAGAGATAGCAAGACGAGCTGCGGATGAAAATGCTTGTCAATGGCAAGCGAAAATAAAGTCGCAGTCAAACTTTTTTTCCTACAGAAACCGATTAGGTATACATTGCTCGTTGAAGTAAGGATATTGTAATAAACAGAACCAAGTCTCCCAGCAATGTATGCCGAATTAGTCATTGAATTTAAGAAGGTGTGATTGCAGCTTAAGGATGTGTGGAAGGACTCATAGAAAGCCTTTTCCCTGCAGTTAGATAAGACCAAACTCAGTTGATTCAGACGAACTTGGAAAATAGTTATATAGTGAAATAGTTATTTAGCATGCATGGTGGCAAATTTTTTATTGGGGTGTGTGCCTGGTATTGAATTGAAACTCGAGCAAGCAAAGCAAGTGGTTCAAAAGATGAACCCTGGGGGTAGCGAGGGTTTCAAAGCACGAGACGCAAAACAACTTTACTGGCGAGTGAACCACAACATTTTTCACCTCACTCCAGACAGGAAAATTCTAAAGAATAGTGCTAATGCTTTATACCATAAAATCCATCAACAAGTTTAGTTCTATTTTCAAAAACCTTTACGATCACGGGCGAAAATTAATTTTTCACGCATATTTCGACCGATAAAGCAAAATTTTCCGACCGAGCAAGTGAGGCGATAACATATTTATATACTTGTGATTGCGATCTAAATAGAAACAAATACCGAAGAGAAAAAACTGTTAATAAAAACAACTCCAGAATAATCTCTTGCTCTTGCCGAAGCTATGAATTGCACACTCCACACAGATATTTCAAATAGATGACTAATGTAGATGTCCAGTTATCGTCATCCATCAAAGAAAACGTGATGTGTCATGGTTAGTACGCACCGAACAGGGCGGGCCTTTTGGAAATTTGCTGTGCATTGCTGTTTTGTACCAAATTATAACGGGTGTAAGAGTCGGTGTACCGAAAACTGAAAGAGCGTGGTCAGTCAACGAAACTGAACATCTTTCCCAAAGAAAAGTTTCTGAAAAATTAAAAAAAATTACCTCACTACACAAACTGTTCGATCAGAGTGAGCAATTGTATGGAAAGGTAATTTTTTTTCCTAAAAATGTTTCTTTGGGAAAGTTGCTCAGTTTTGTTGACTGAGCACGCCCTTTCAGTTTTTAGTACATCCTCCCTATACCCTGTAGGCACAGAATCTGTAGGCACGTAGCGTAGCGTAATGCTCAAATTTTTTTACGAATATAATTTTTATAAATATATTCAATTGTAACTGATACCAGATAAAAAATAATATCTCCTTTGGGAAATCCTATACACATCTTGAAACACTAGTAGTTATGTATATCTGTCTCTTTTTGAAATTGTATGTAACTCCGATGCTGAACGTTAATATGCAGAACTCAAAAATGTACCGCGGGGGTGCGCGGGGTCGTAGTGCGAATCTTTCATTGGCTCCCCGGTCGGTATCCATAAGCAGGAAATAACCGTCAGCATCGGATTTAAAAATCTACCTGCATCATCTGATGGCATTTGATCAAAAAGAACAGAACGCATAAGGTCATAGCTATTATGAAGGAGTTAGTAACCTGGTTTCAAATTCAACTTATTGAAATCCCTCTTAAAATTTGGGTACTAGCATCTAATCTGTGGTCATAGCAATATTTCTTTACAAGTTCTTGCAGTTGTTTTTCTCTGCTCCTCCATCATACATAACAAAAGCTTGCTCTATCTAGCTAAAAGTGACCAGCCTGCTTAGCACGCTCCCTGAGAGAAAATATATCTCGGAGAAATGTCACTTTAATTGGGGAATTATGTCATCTAATCTATAACTTCCAAGCGCGAAGAAATGTCAGTGGAGGAAAATGTTTAGCAAATTTACAAATTACGTTTTTGATATTTTAGACAGAGATAGCTTTATACACTAATACATGTAGCCATCCTTGTCTTTAAAAATGTGTCGCACTGCTCGGCTGTCAAAAAAACGTGACCATGCTTAAAGTCTTTAATCTATGGGCCTAGATAAACTGACAACTGGAGCGTGCTAAGTCGGCTGTTCATTCGCGAAGTATCTTTGAAAACAATCCAGACGCACAGATGAAAAGCGAATTTCTGCTATCAAAGCTTATTCAGGCAGTATGTAACGTCATATTCCTGTGATTGAGGGCCTTCGAATCTGTGATTAATATTTATGGCTCGGAGTTTTATGACTCTCTATCAATTCCAAGGGTCTTTCTGTGGTGGCCGGTGATAACATTGTTCGATATGTGTAAAGCAAGTAATTAATGAGTGAAGTTATTTCAAATGAAAAGAGTACTAGTCTATGGCTAACTTCACTGGAAAACCATTGGGCCACCCAGTGGCGAAACTAAATTAAAACGGAGTGAAGTTAGTTTGTATTTCATATGATTGCGGCTGCAAAAATAATAGTCTCAGTCCTATTCTTATTTGAAACACATAGTGGATAATCTATAGATTAGTGAAAAGTGAAAGCAGTGAAAGCTGGGTATGGCAGAAGAAGCATGGAAGTAGAATTAATGCAGTGGAAATGAGAGCGCTAAGGAGCATGATTGGTGTTAAATTGAGTGACAGGATTAGAAATAGTGTGATAAGAGAACGGTGTGGCGTAAAAGAAGACGTAGTGACCAAAATCGAGAAAGGGATGCTGAGATGGTTTGGTCATGTAGAGAGGATGAATGAACGAAGACTGACGAAAGAGATCTACCAGGCGAGAGTGAATGGAAACGTTGGAAGGGGAAGGCCTAGGCAAATGTACCAGGACCAAATTCAGGACGTTCTGAATAAAGGCCAGGTTAAAAGTACCCTAAACCGACGAGCATGTATGAAAGGATTGATGAAAGTACAGGAAGCAAGGGAAGTATGTCAAGATCGTAGCAGGTGGAGGACTGTGGTCTCTGCCTACCCCGACGGGAAAGAGGCGTGATGTTATGTATGTATGTAGTGAAAAAATGCAATTTTTAATTACTTAATTAAGTAAGTAGTTACGGGCAATGTTTACGTTCTTGTAAGTCCGTTTTTCGACTTCCGTTACTGATTATATATTATTTTTTCACAAATGAATTGAAAAATAACGTAAGATACACATCCGTTGGAGTTATTTATTACAAACTCGTGACGATGGTAAACCCTCAACTGCATCTCGGATTTACAAAGCGTCAACTCGTTTATTGTAATAACCCTACCTAAGGAACTAGTATTTAGAAATACTATTAATTTGTTCTGCGGCAGCGAAATGTGTAAAAAACATGTAAACAAAAAATTTCTTAACACCTGTTTGCTCAATATTTTGACATTGGAAATGTATTTTCGTTCGCTTCAGTAGGTATAGGCTCTGATTTCACGAAAAAGTGCGATCCCCTTAAGTATATCTCAAAAAGTTGTGAAGATATGATATTCAAGAAATATTTTTTTCTAAAACTAGGTACTTGTTTTATTTAGTGTTACGAGTATTTATGTTCTAAACGATTAATGTCGTTAAATGTCAAGACATTTTGCTCATCAAAATACTTTTCAGTGACCTTTCCTCTACGAAAAGCAGCAAAATTATGGAGAGTCTAAAAAGATTTATATTTCATTCGAAGTAATAATTTACTCAAATGTATATTTATGAGGATTTGAATGTTTGTAAGTGTTTCTAAAACGGCTTACTTTGAGCATAAATTTTATATAAGTAAGGTTTTTACAACATTTTGAGTAGTTAGTCAATTTTCGTAAATGTACGTTACACACGCGTACAAAAAAATTAACAATCGTTTTATCGTTTGTCGCATCGTAAAATAGTATTTTTACCACATTTGCTCATAAAGAGGCCCTAATTGCACTGAATGAAAGTCCATTTGGTGCCAGCAAAGAATAGTACCAACCCATCTCCACCTACGTGGATGTCATTAGAGGCGACTAAGAGCTTATGAACCGGAGGATGGTCATCAGCGTCTTTCTATGTATCATACCATCTTACAAACTGCGGTCACCAACAACAGCGGTCACAAGCGTGGTGACTACGGTGAATCCCCTACTATATAAGTACCACGCGCTGCTAATAGAGTTCCATAGGGAGCTCCTTGTCTGGCAGTGGACATTTTAGGGGGTGTTATGATGATACACTTATGAAAGGTATATTTGTTAAAAATCTCAAATCAAATAAAACATTTAGAATAGCATACGCAAAAATTGTACATGTCGAATTGATAACCTCTTTTTTTCGTTAGCAATAAATATTTATCAAAACATTCGCATTAATATAAGAAATCTATAACTACAATTGCTTATCTTGCATAACGTCCACTTCCACTTTTTTATTTAATTTATAGCCTTTACACAATAACAATACATTTTTAGTACAGGGTCATGTATGCATTGACTTTGATTACCATAGAAATTTAGGCGGCTGATTGTCCCTACAACTGACCAATCTAGGTTGTACTGACGCAAAGTTCCTTCAAATACAGCTCCACTAGGCATAACCTTCACTACAACAGTATACTCCTTCCAGTTAAATGAAAAGTGCTCATTCTTTGCCGATCTTGACATAACCTCTTCAATGTTTAGTATCTCATCCAACTCTAATACTGCACACTTATGATATTCTTTCAACATTTGATTAATTAATTCAACCATATGTTCTGAGACAAGAATTGCTTCACGGCTCGTTTTTGCTAAGCCTACTCGATCGTGACAAGCACAGAAGTGACTAGGTATCCCTGCCATCTGACATGTTCTATTCTCAGGAACTTTCAAAAACAAGCTAATACCTCTATTGTTAGCATAATTTTGACCTCGAATACGGATTTTTTCATCTCGGATACTGTCCAAATCTATAAGATCACGAAATGTTTCATGCAAATCAAATGGTGTCGTTAACTGCTGAATATTGTATTTTAAATTATTAAAAGCTTCAGTATACTTAAAACGGAAAGACGAAGGTGTCAAGATGAATGCTAGTGGAAGTCTTTCTTCTAAGTAACCTTGTCTTGTTCTTCTGAATTTGCCCCATCTGATTCCATGATCACTTATTAAAAAAATTATCGCCTTCTCCATATATCCTGAAGACCCTAAATCCTTAAAAAACTTGTCATAACTATCATCCATTGCAACTGCATATTCTAGATAGTCGTGCGTTATAGTTGTCTCCCAAAAAAATCCAAACAACTTGTTATCAAACAACGTTGTAGTAATATCTTTAATATAATCTAAGAGAATTTGATATGTGTAATGTTCATTGACACATAAATTTACGTAACCAGGCTTATTTTTTCCGGCTTTAGTTTCAGCTTCTGCTAAGAAAGGATGTAAGTAATAATCTGTGGGAGTTTTCCGAAATCCTTTTCTCTGGTGGTTGAATGTGCCCAGCCAACTGCTGTCTTCACCAAAAGCTGTGTAGTATCCCGCTTCCTTCTACCAGTGCCATAGGAAGGGGCAATCGTCAAACGTCGTCATGCTGTACGGATGGCAAATTTCTTTTATTTCATCCAGCGCGTAACCCATAAGTAAAGGAACTACATTCGGGTAGGAGTTGTACGCCACCTTATTGTATCCTAATAATTCTATTGCCCCTTTTTCTTTAATAAATGACAATGTTTTTGGCATTGTGCGATGAAAATTTAACCTTGACACATTATCTATACCAATAATCAAAACGTTATAGCCAGATTTTTCAGTTCTATGAATTGTCTTATTCACAACCTTATCACTGTCGTAAGATGAACGATTTTTGAAAGGAGCGAATACAAAATATTGATCGTAAAGTGTTCTCTCGTTGTAATAACAAGTTGTTCGAACGTATTCATGTTTTATTTCTAATGAATCCTTGAAATATATACATTTTTCATAGCTTAATCTGTGATCCACATTTGAGGAATAAATATTTGGTATGTTATTTGGACGATAAAATGAACGATAGCAACATTTAAGTTTGTTATGGTTGTTAATTTTATAATATTCTAATATTCTTTTGTCCTTATCGATCCAAACATGCGATCCATTACGCGATACTAGGGAGTAGTTAGCGTTTGGACAAGGTTTTATATCTGGGTATTTAAAATATTTACGTGCCTCAGTACTGAAAGGTTCTATAGCAGGTATGTGGCAGCCATTAGTTTTAATAGAATAATTATCCTTAATTATTTTATAATTACTTGATTGTGTCGAAGGTATCGGATCCTTATTGTAACTAAACATTAGTACAAAAACACAGCCGAAGATTGTTGACAGAATTGTGATACGGCAGCATTGCGAAGGCACTTTCTGTTTAGGTTGTTTTTCAGTTAATAATTTATATTTGTATTGCATTTTTATTTTGTCTTCACTGTCACATAACACATTGACAACTTCATAATTATTTAAAGAACCTCACTACTCTGGTTATGAAAAACGACTTATTGTTTCTGGTAGCAGTGTGTTATTTATATTTGGTTATTACTTATGCATTCCGTTACTATTTCAATTTCACGGCTCGTTTGAGGTGACCTTCATGACAGCATACGTGGGACACTCAGAAATATTTGCGACACTAAAAAAAATTGTTCTACAGGTACATATATTTTTATTAAATCTTTTCAAAGTACTCTCCACCAGCCTCTATACAAAGATTCATGCGTCTGAACCAGTTTTCAAAACACTTTTTCCAGTCCGCCGTAGACACCTCGTTTACAGCCTGCTCGAACGCAGCCAGCGCATCTTCCGGCGACGAAAATTGTATCCCCTTGAGCTGATTTTTTATTTTTGGAAATAAAAAGAAGTCACACGGTGCTAGATCAGGGCTGTAAGGAGGGTGACCCAGGAGTTTGACTGGTGTGCTGTCCAGGAAGTCCCTCGTTTTGAGCGCGGTGTGTGCAGGCGCATTGTCGTGGTGGAGCAGTAGTCCGCGGAGCCCTGTGTTTGGTCGCTTGTTGCTCACAACAGAAAAAACTTCTGGTAAACATTTGGTAGTATACCATTCGGCGTTGATGCTTCTTTGATCTCGTAAGGGAATTGAGGCCAAGTGGCCAGTCAAATTAAAAAAGCTGGCGATCAAAATCTTCCCCCCGCTTCGAGATCGCTTCACTTTGGTAGGCGTTGGTTCATTTTGAAACACCCAAACTGTCGACTGGCGCTTGGTTTCTGGATCGTATTGATAAATCCAGGACTCATCACCTGTTACGATGTCGTAAACACGCCGAGACGAGCCTGCTTCAAATTTGTTCAGCATATCACGGCACCATTCCACCCGGGCCTGCTTCTGAGCGTCGGTGAGGTAGTGCGGCACCCAGCGCGATACTATCCTCCTCACGCGAAGATGCCCGTGTAGAATCTCGTGAACGCTTCCCGATCCAATCTTTAATATGTGCTGAATCTCCTGATATGTAATTCGCCTATTATCTTGGATTAAATTTTTCACTGCTAGCACGTTTTCTTCCGTAATAGCCGTCAAAGGGCGACCGCTTCTTTCTTCATCCCCCAAGGTTGGTCGACCGCGCCTAAATTCGTTATACCAACGATACACGGTTGCCTTGGAGGGGCCTTCATCCATAAATGCCATTTGAAGTCTATCGAACGATTCATCCGGTTTCAGGCGACACTTGAAATCGTAAAAAATCATAGCTCTAAAATGTTCCCGGCGCAGATCCATTTTTCAGTAAGACACGATACTTTGAATTGGCTCGCAAAAAATGTGGAGGGAAATTTTGAAAATGGAACACACATATTTTTACTTACAAGTAATCATATTTTCGAAAAAGATTCTGACCGGCCAGTCTCCCATATATAAAAACTATTTTTCGCAATACTTTCTGAGTGGCCTGGTATATTCTATTTTTGTAATTAATTTGTCGTCGGATACAACAGCAACTATTTTTACCCGACTGCCCCAAAACAGGAGGGTTATGTTTTTCGAGTGTATGTATGTATGTATGTATGTATGTATGTATGTATGTCGATTTCTTTGTCGCGCTCTGCAGCCTAAACGGCTTGGTAGATTTCAACATGTGAGGTGTCGTTAGGTTCGTATTTATTGTAGGAGTGTCATAGGGTATAAAAAAAATAAAAAAGTACTAAATAAAAAAACTATTTCAAAAAATAAAGTACCCGACTGAAAAGAGAATCTTAATCGGTTCCGATTGAGATGAAATTTTGCATACGTATGTGAATCGGATGGCAATGCAATATTATTGTAACTTGGAGCTGATCTGATGATGGAGCCGGAAGATATCCATACAAAGGTGGAGATATTACCGCGTTTTAGAATCCTACAGCGCCATCTGTAGGTGGGTAGCGTCGCTTGCTCACCTGGTAATATTTTAATGATAAAACAACTCTGGGAGGTTTCTTTACGAAATAGTTGGGCTTTATAGCTAGGCCTTTTGGAAATAAAATCACTTAGTTTTAGCATACAAGGCAATGACTAAATTTCCCGTGCAAGATGCCGCATTCATTAGTTTTGTAATATACTGTAGTTTTTCTACTCCATAACAGAGGCGCTGTTTTTATTACCGCGTTTTAGAAACCTACAGCGCCATCTGTTGGTGGGTAGCGTCGCTTGCTCATCTGGTAATATTTTATTGATAAAACAACTCTGGGAAGTTTCTTTATAAAATATTTGGGTTTAGCTAGGCCTTTTGGAAATAATTTTCTAAGTTATAACATATAAAGCAATGACTAAATTTCCCTTGCAAGATGCAGCATTAATTACTTTTGTGTTATACTGTAGCTTTTCTACTCCATACCAGAGGAGCTGTTTTGTTATATCGACTACCCAAGGAAGTTTTAGCCCACGCTTCGCCAAAGCGAACCACCAGCGACTAAAACCTCCTTGTGACTACCAAATTCAACCATACCTTACGTACGGTCAACCGCACGTGAATGGAAAGATTTGCAAATCTATTACTATGTCACAAAGTTCGAAGTGTTTAGACTGACGTGCTGTTGGGTGTATGTAGAAAAATACAGTCAGCAGAGAGGGACTATATATCGCTTCTTAGTATAATAAAGAACGTCCACGAAGATATGAATGGCGCTGTCGTTCCTGGTGGAATTACATCTAAGCCGTTCAAAATGCGCAGAAGTGTCCGCCAAGGTTGCGTGTTAGCACCCACCCTGTTTGGTATATTCTTCTCATTGCTATTAAGAGAAGCATTCGGCAATCTACATACAAGGGCTGATGGGGAGTTGTACGACATAATTTCATTTCTCAAGTCCAAGCACCATCGCGAGGACGTTTTTATCGACAGCCTTCTATTTGCTGATGATGCAGTCTTTGTGGCCAACACTGCAGATGATTTACAAATCATCGTCGATAAGTTTTCACGGGCATGTTCCTTGTTCGGCTGAATACAAGAGTATGGCAAAACAAACATCTTACGACGAACACCAAGATGATCGTTTACCAAGCATGCATTTCAAGCATACTGTTGTATGGAGCAGCAAGGACGACGTACGCAAAACAAGAGCGACAACTTAATGCCTTGCATATGCGCTGTCTCCGAAACATCCTAGGCATCTCCTGGAAGGACAAGGTAACCAAACAAACCGGTCTTACGACGAGCACTGTTTGGACATAACCAAATGGCGTAAATCATTACTGGATGGACGCAAGGTACACGATGAACCCTGGTGTTGTGCCCGTTGTGAAAAATAACGACATAACATCAGTTATTGATACTCGTAACACAAGCTTCACCAGCAGCGTGTGGCAGGACCTGCCGCTCCCGAGTAGGCTTATTCAGCCATGAAAAACGGTGAAATCGACAGAATATTGCTTAAATCGTCTGACATAGACGGCTAAGGCCTATGATGATGATGTATGTATGTATGTATGTCTAAACGGCTTGATAGATATCAACATGTGAGGTGTCGTTAGATTTGTATTTATTGTAGGAGTGTCATAGGGTATAATATTTTAGTACGGCACCTTTGAAGAGAAAAAAAGGCTGAAATACAATTTTTAAAATCATTACTTTTACAACATGGGTATCAAACAATAGCTGGTACAAACCTGATTCTAAGGTTTAAGCAAATGTAACAACATAACTTGAAGTAGCAAATCTAAAAACTAAAAAGTTTTAAATAAAAAATTATTAAATAACAAAAAACCCAACTGCTTAGCACAAGAGAGGGAAACAAGCTTAAATCTATTGGATTTGGTAACTTGAATTGTATAAGATACTGCAGGCGGGGACGAACAAAATTAAGTCGTAAACATCCACAAAACGTTGTTTCGTCCCCGCCTGCAGGATCTTACACAATTCAAGTTACCAAATCCAATAGATTTAAGCTTGTTTTCCTCTCTTGTGCTAAGCAGTTGGGTTTTTTGTTATTTAATAATTTTTTATTTTCTGTATTCTGTCACTTTGTGCATTGTCTTATAGACCACTGTTATGTTCTTCGGGTAGCTGGGGACTTGTTGAAATAAAATCGGAGCTTCCACTTAACTCAACTTTATTCTAATCTGAGCTGATCTAGCTTAACTAGTACGACTAAAAAATGGGTCGGAGGTGTTACTATTGGTCAAGAGCAATATCTTGGTCTATTGTATAACAGTTTCTGGAGAATAATGATCAGAATATTCTAATTTACAAGAGTTTATATAGTGCTGAACAAACAAGTCTTATCATCAGTCACGTTGTGTGCGTGCGATTTTCGGGAATTGAAAAATAAGTACATTAGATGTGACCTGGGGTCATGAATAACATAGATAGTTTCTTTGCCAAAATGCCGTAATTGATAGATAAAAGGTAATAAATCATTTCAAATACAATAAATGTCAACATAAGTTTTGGGCTAAATTCCTAATGAGGTTAGATAAAAATTAATAACATTGTTTATAAAAATATCAGGCGATGGAAAATACAAGGTATATAGCCATGGTACTGATAGATACCACAACCAAACAAGAGTTATAATATGTCATACTTTGTCTGTCATACTTGTCGTACAAAATATAAGCCCATAAAATAATACCCCACTCGACTTAAAGTAAGGCCATCGTAATAGGTCTTTTCTGACAGCTGTCAAACGTATGTAAAATAACGACCTGCAAAGAAAAATGAACCCTGTGTGGTAGTGTTAAGGAAATGTCAAAACGGACTTCTTTCGTTGGCCCAACTTTAGTAACGACAATTTAAAATTTTGTCCTCCTATTTGGGCCACCTAATAATAAAAATTAATTTTTTTTATTAGTTTCTTTGCAATTAAGTTGGACAGTTATATTCTAAAACTATTCTAAATTTAAAGTCGATAGAATGAGTGGTTGCTGAGTTATTATAATACCGGTGTGACAGACAGACAGACTGAGTCGCACCATAAGGGTTCCATTTTTACCATTTTGTTTCCGAATCCTAAAAATGTAACAATCTGGTCGGTATCAATAGCACACAAAAAATAAAAATTAAAGTTTTGTAAAGATTACAGATTTTTTGGTTCCACAAGTCAATAGAACTGTTTTGTTCATTTTGTATATAAATAACAACCACATCACATATCCTCTTAATAAAATATTCATGAGCAAAATAGCACCACCACAAAATTTATTAAAATTTACAATGTGGGGTAAAACAAATCCGCGACACGCGTGCAGTGTCACGAATTATTTCATGTAAATTTTTATGCTAAACATGGATTAATTTATGGCAAAGTAGGTACAACCCTTCAAGGTAACGTCCACACCTAAATATTGATTCAAACGTGGATAAAAATATTTCATCAAAATAAAAGGCTTTTCCAAATATTTGCCAGATATTTACCAAGTTTAAGATCCATCAACACAACTAAGGAGAGAAATTCATACTGTATGGCTTAGTTGTACTTTCTGTTCTTTTTAGGGTTCCATACCTCAAAATAAAAAAACGGAACCCTTATAGGATCACTTTGTTGTCCGTCTGTCTGTCTGTCTGTCAAGACCCTTTTTCTCACGAACGGGTAGAGGCATCCGTGGACTACACAAGATCTGATAAATTCAATTTTTTACAACAACGCAATCAAAAGATATGGCTTTGTATGTCCTCATCTCCATACATTTATGCAAAAAAGCAAAACCTACAGGGTACTTCCCGTTGACCTAAAATTATGAAATTTGGCAAGAAGCTAAGTCTCAGAGTACAAATAAAGGGAAAAGTTTAAAATCATTAAATATTTCAAATTTTCTCACAACTAATAGTAACCAATTAAGGTGAGCTCCCGTTTCGAGAACTTTTCTATAAAAGAAGGGTCAAGTTGGATGGTCGCGGAGTTTTTAAAGTCAAAGAGCAAAAGCTTTTAGTATATCACTAGCGGTCCGCCCCTGCTTCGCACGGGTAGATAAAGGTTCTTGTTGCGTCGAGGGTTACTAAAAAACCAGCCAAGCGCAAGTCGGACTCGCACCGAGAGTTCCGTACAACTAAGGTAAAAATACCGTCCTAGTTATGAGCAGTCATACCGTCTTAGTCACTCAGAAGTGCATTAATTTCGCTCTAGCCAACACGCACTTCATCATAACCATCATACCATCCCATAATACGTCCACTACAGGACAGGGAGCTCCCTCCCGGAATCCAGCTCTAACTAGAAGAATGTGGAGGGGAAGTACCTTAGTCACCACGCTTGTTAGCGTTACGGCTAGCATCATGGACCGCGTTTGTTGGTGACCGCAGTATGTAAGATGGTTCAATACACGGAAAGATGCTACTGCCCATCTTCCGGTTTGTAAACCCTTAGTCGCCTCTTACGACACCTACAGGTAGAGATTGGTCGGTATTATTCTTTGCCGCTACCACACGGAACGACACGCACTTGACCAGTTTTTATTATTTGTTGTTATTCTATAGCTTATACCAAATATACCAATTTTCACGCTTGTGACCCCCCTTTTTACGATAGAGCTAAATGAAAACTTGAGCAACATCGCTCAGAAAAACTAAACGTTAGTTTACTTTTATTTAATCTGTGGAAAAACACGATTTTAGTAGGGGAGCCCCCCATTATTAATATTTTGTTTTTTGAGTGTTTCTTATTATAGCGGCAACAAAAATTTCAACTGTCTACCTATTACGGTTCATGAGATACAGCCTGCTGACAGACAGACAGACTTCGGAGCCATATTAATAGGGTCCCGTTTTCACCCGTTGGGTACGGAACCCTAAAAATTTGGATAATATTTTGAATTAAATGTTTAGGTATTTAAGTAATAGACAAAGCTAGATTTCTCATCATCACATACACTTTTTGATGCCCTGCCTGCCTACCCCGTGAGAAAGGGATATAGGCGTGAGATTACACTCAATTACACATACAGGAAACATAAGCCAAATTTTTCGTGTCTATTCTCTCTTGTAGATAAAACCATTACAGTCACTTAGAGCGCTGTTTCTTTAATTTCAATTTTGATAACGATTAGTCTCACGATAACTTTTGAATGGTATGTCCGATTTGAATAATTCAAAAAGTAATTTACAGGTACTGATATAGCCTTGAATAAAAAATCATTTATTTGGATAAGGATTAATAGGTACGAATAATGTGGCCTATATAGTTTGTACCGGCGTTACTATTGCATATTTTATCATGAAAAAGTAGTTATTGTGACATAACTGTAACAGTTAGACATATGATATTGCAGACTTTTTGGTAGATATTAATGTCTTCTATAAACATGTAGTACATCACTTAGCTCTATTGTTAATAGATTCGGCAGCGTACCCGATATAAGGATGTTATTTGGTATTTTTTTCACACCTTGGGTTACATTATCGAAGTTTTCATACGGAACCCTAACTTTTTTGAAAATACTTTATAGCCTATGTTCATCACAAATAATGAAGGTTTCTAATGATGAAAGAATTTTTCAAATCGGTCCAGTAGTTTCGGAGCCTATTCGATGCAAACAAACAAACAAACAAACACAAAAACAAACAAACAAACAATCAAATCTTTCTTCTTTATAATATTAAGTATAGATGTAGATATGGTAGATAGGTACGGAACCTTTAGGGCGCGAGTCCGACTCGCACTTGGCCGGTTTTTTTATAACATTGTCATTTGCCGTAGCCTAATTTCTACAGTATCGGCTACTTTGACAAGAATTACTGGTATTTAATAAGAGCGACTGCCATTCGAACTTTGCAACCCATGGTATAATAGACTTTACTTTACTTTACTTTACTTTACCAGATTAGTGGCCAACTTGACTCGTCATATAGTTTTTAAGCCGCCAATTCTAACTTGGCTTGACCATGGACCAACGCGCCTTCCGAAGCACGGAAACGCTCTAATATGTCATGCTACTAGCGGTCACCTGTTCAGGTTCCGAGCACAGATAAAGTTGCTTAATTATCGTGATTACTTTATCTAATACGAGTCAAGGCAGCTAAAAACGATTTTTTAAAGGAACATTTGAGAATGGAAAAAAATACAACAAAATGGTTTTGAATGATCACACAAATAAACTGAAATATGAAAAAGAAAGTTATGTCAGAAACCGGCATGCAATAAAAGTAACATTCCCAGTTCGACACTTTCACGAGAAACCGAGCATAGGAAACGCGTTTCTTGTCATACCGATAAAAGCTTTCAAGATTACGTACAAACGCAGCGATGCTCAAAAATATCAAATTTTAAAAATTAAAGCGTAAAACCTAAAGAAAATCGAAACTAGAGACTAGATCGAGGTCAAGAGTAAGCCCATTGGGAACAAAAAAAAACTTCCTAGAAGAGGGCCGGTACCTAAGTTCTAAATTTAAAGAAATCTCGTTTGTTAGTGTGTTGAAGGCTAAACTGCCGGGTGTGAGTAAAAAAGACAAGACAAACGAGCGTTCCCAACCATATACTTAGCTTGCGGGCGGGCGCGGAAGAGTTTGCTGCCAGCGGATCACGGTGGAGTTCGTTGCTAGCGGGGCATGGTGGAGTTCGCTGCTAGAGGAGTACGGTGAAGTTTGTTACTAGGGGAGCGCGGTGGGGTTAGTTGCTAGCGAGATGCAATGGAGTTCGTTGCTAGCGGGGTGCGGTCGAGTTCGTTGCAAGTGGGGCGCTGTAGAGTTCGTTTCTAGCGGAGTACGGTGGAGTTCGTTGCAAGTGGGGCGCTGTGGAGTTCGTTTCTAGCGGGGCGCTGTGGAGTTCGTTTCTAGCGGGGTGCGGTGGTGTTCGTTGCTAGCGTGGCACGGAGAAACTTGTTGCTAGTAAAGCGCGATGGAGTTCGTTGCTAGTTTGCAAACACAAGATAAAGGCAATTTCGTTACGCCAGCAAATAACATAATGATAGATCAGCATTAATACAAAATTTTGTGTAAATTATTGCACGTGTCAAAAATTGTGCTTTTATTCGTTTGTTTTTTGTCAGATCTCTCTAATACAGATACTGATTATTTTTTTCGTCAAACCGGAAAAAATTAGGGCATTTCTAGTCAGCGTTGACCGTTGACACTGGCTAAGATGAGGTCGACGATTGGACGAGCTTGCCCAAAAAAGCCTTTTCACAATTAGAGAAAGTTAAAATTCCTTGAAGTTTCTCAAACTTTGCTTGTTATCAAAACGAACGTATAAACACTGGCACACACAACAAATATGAAATTAAAATTTCACTTGTTTGTATAAAACTGAGCATCACCGTGAGAGAAAATACCATAGTGCCTGTTTCCCACTAAAGCCCTAAAGCTTCTCCCACTAAAGTGTAAATGTGTCTTTCAAAACTTTTGCAGAAATATTTGGCATAAAAAAAGGTAAATAATATAATGACTGGGCGTTCGAGCTTTTATTTGCTCTGTGTGGCACTGAAGGGGTTTTGAACAGCGAATTTTTTAAAAGAAAATACTCACAAAAAAAAACATGGAAAACGAATTTTTCCAGAAAAGATACCTAGCTCGATTGTTTTTTGCCCCTGAACGACCCCGTATATCTATACAGGGTGTTAATTTAATTGCGTGCCATAGCTTAGGGGGTGTTTCAGTAACGATATAGGAACACAAAAAAAATATTTAAAAAAAATCCTACTTGAAAAAAAAAATTCATTGAAACGAAACTAACGCGGAAGGCAATGACCCGGACGGACCACTGCACTATCAACGAGCCAGTGCGCAGGTATCAATGTATAAGGTAGGCACATACATAACTGAAACTCTTTCGCGCGCTTTTGATAGCGCGGGGCTCCAGGTCATTGCCCTCTTGTTTATGTTCAGAAGTTAATTTTTTTTTGAAGTAGGATTTTTTAAAATATTTTTTTTGTTTTCCTTTATCGTTACTGAAACACCCCCTAAGCTATGGCACGCAATTAAATTAACACCCTGTATTAATCAATTGCATTGCCTACATCAACCAAAATAATATTATATATTTAATTTACGAGCAAATTTGAATTCAGTCTTCAAATAAGCACTGTATACTTAAAAACAATTAAGGAATGCAAGGATTTATTTTTACAAACTAAATAAATGAAATGAAAACTTCTTCAACTACTCGGTAAAAACACAATCTGCAACGTTGGAAATTCTCGCTATTTTAAAAATAACATCACTGCTCAGCTGAAATGAGTCGCAAGAGAAAAAAACCGGCCAAGTGCGAGTCGGACTCGCGCCCTTAGGGTTCCGTACCTATCTACCATATGATATATTAAAAGCTTTTGCTCTTTGATTTTAAAAACTCCGCGACCATCCAACTTGACCCTTCTTTTATAGAAAAGTTCTTGAAACGGGAGCTCACCTTAATTGGTTACTATAAGTTGAGAGAAAAATTTAAGTATTTAATGATTTTAGACTTTTCCCTTTATTTGTACTGTGAGACTTAGTTTCTTGCCAAATTTCATAATTTTAGGTCAACGGGAAGTACCCTGTAGGTTTTGCTTTTTTGCATAAATGTATGGAGATGAGGACATTAAAAGCCATATCTTTTGATTGCGTCGTTGTAAAAAACTTAAATTTTCAGATCTTGTGTGGTTTATAAACTTTAATATTCGTTATCAATTTCAACCTGATACGTCTTCTCGTTCGTGAGAAAAAGGGTCTTGACAGACAGACAGACGGACAACAAAGTAATCCTATAAGGGTTCCATTTTTAATTTTAAGGTACGGAACCCTAAAAAACAACGGAAAGTGCGAGTTCACATAAAAAAATTATGACGAGAAAGTTCTACAAGATATTTTTGACTATGAGCTCAATGCAAGCTGAATGCTTTAAGCTTTTTGCTTTGCTATGGACATTTTAGAAAAGCGGGGTTTGGACTAGAATAGAATAAGTTTATTTGCACAGTATAAGTTCAATACTTATAATATAATAATTGCAATGATTGATTAGACAAAGATAAGTAAGACAGTTTCAAACATACTACTTGAAATTGTGGAGCCTTATCTTCCTATGAGCCTTATGGCTATCATATAGAGGTATCATATAGACATAGTTTTCTATGTCTACTACCAGCTTTCCGCCTGCGGTTTCACCCGCATTAAATGCGTTTTTCCGTGGGAATGAAGTATTTCCTAGCGGTAAAAAGTAGCCTATGTGCTATTTCAGGACCTAACCTATATGTGTGCTAAGTTAAAATCCATTCAGTAGTTTTTGCGTGAAAGAGTAACAAACATCCATCCATACATCCATCCATTCATACTTACCTACAAACTTTCGCCTTTATAATATTAGTAGGATAATTCGATTTTGTCTTTCCAATTATACGATACGGAACCCTAAAAAGGAAATAAAAACAATTTTTACTGAGTATTTTTAGAGACGCAGCATTTTTCCGCTCTGCAAGCTAAACCATTTTGGACCTCTATAATAAGTGGCTCTTTGATAGAAATAGGGCAAAGAGCTCTCCTTGTTCGTGACTTTATAAGGCTTCGTGTAAACGGGTAAAGTCGGTAGAAAAATAACATTTTTATTTCTGTAGAGACTGCAAGAAATGTCAACAGTTTTACCTCGTTCGCAAATAGAATCAGTTCTGTTGCTTTATTGCAAACTCAACCTTAAGTATGTATGTAAAAAGCATTATTAGGACTTCCGACGGCGCCAAAGGGTGCTCTTTTACATACGGCCCCTCGTTTCAGATGGTGCCAAAGGTGGGGCGTTTTTAATGGCTGCCTGTACTTTCAGACCGAAAAGAAAGTTTTTTCTGGTCAAAATGCAGCGGATAAAAAAGTTAAACGCGGTAGACTGGTCCTTACAGAGTCCTAAGGACTAAGAAGTCTTTAAGTGAGTGATGCAGAGATGCTGAGACATAAACGAAATGTGATCTGTATGTCTCATTTATCGAACATGCGATGGCTTTTGGGTCAGTTCAGAATTCGATATTATGATATGATGAAAATTCAAGACCTTGTCACCGAAAGCTTCTCAGCGGCAGGGAGAAGGTTGAGACTCTTCAGGGTGTAGGTAGGGGATCCAAAACGCCAGCATAAAGTTACGAATTTATTATGATAAAGAAGGTATAAAATACAAGGCGGTGGTCGTGCTGCGCGCGGGCACGTCCGAGCACGACCAGAATCAAGGGTAAACTGACTATTTTTGACACGAATGACATCGAAAGACAGAGATAGAAGACATTTGAAATAGGAATTTGGAATTTTGGGCCAGGACAATAGAGCCAGGATCACGAAAGGAGGCAGCATGCGGGGCATGCAGCCCCCGCTCCGTGACAACCTCTTAATAAATATTTATTTGGAGTAAGTCAGAAGTAAGTAAAAGAATTGACAAAGGGCTGTCTACGTACAATGAAGTGCTTAGAGGAGTTAGACAGGGTTGCATTTTGTCTCCCGTGCTGTTAAATGTGTATGCAGGAGGACTCTTTACCGAGGCACTTGATTGCACCATTGAAGGCGTATTCGTCAACGGCTTTCATATTAATAACCCGGATACACTAACTACTCCTGTGGACTCAAATCCTTCAGGTACTTTATCCGTTACTTGCATTTATATGTGCAAAAATTTTATTGCCTTACTCAGATCATGAAAAATAACTTTTCAGAAAAATCATGTTTACCGAATCAAAATATTTTCTAAAATACCTACATATTTATTAAAACTAAGCCTGTTTATAGTAATAAAAATAACCATGGGAATAATAAAATAAACTGTGTACTTACCTAATTTATCTAAATCACTCATCTCACTTATATCATAAATGCGAAAGTATGGATTGTTTGTTTCTCACTCATACCTAAACGGCTTTTTTATTCACCAGAAAAAAATTAAGGGATGAGTCTGCCCATGAAACTGAACAACTTTTCCCAAGGAGCATAGGTCGAAATACGAAAATCAATAAAATTGTTGACCTCCCATATAAACTGCATCAGCTGATAGCGCATTTTGCATGGGAGGTCAAATTTGGTTTTTCGTATTTTTACCTATGTATTTTGGGAAAAGTTGTTCAGTTTCATGGGTAGAATCATCCCCTAATTTTTTTCTGGTGAATAAATAATAACGCTGTGTACAGGCTATAATTTATCCCGGAAAATGCATGGTTCTTGAAGGAGACACTAGGATGACATAAAGACAACGCGAGCAAAGCCGCAGGCTAAAGCTTGTTTTAGACTAAAACCAAAATGTAAGTCCACCTTTTACACAAGTCACAGCCTTTTGCCGAATCCTCGCCACCAAAGATTTATCGTTACTCCTACACCCGACTTTGTTTGCTTTATTTTCTATTTCAAAATCTTCATGGTAAGTTGTTCACATTTGTGTTCGTTGTAATATACTAAAATTTGGCCAGGGGTTCAATAACCCTGAATAAAGAATGTTTACGAGGGTTATATTACTAGGTTATTTTTTTGGGACCTGATTTGCGTATGCCCACCTTATTACAGAGGTCAAAAGCAACAACTTATGTTCTACGACTTTGCTAACAACGCACGAAAAATTTTCAACTACCCATACAAAATTTTTTTTTTTTTTTTTTTACAGAAATAAAAACTATTTTATTTATTAATATTAACAGCAAAAATTACAAATAGCATAAAAAATAATTGTCCAAAAATTAATCGAATAACCCGCCCCTGATCGTTCCCGGTGCAAAGGTGCCCATTACACTAGCTGCATTGCCGCGCTGAATGGCGACGGCTAACCTTTGCATCAGGAACGATCCTGAGCGGGAGTCGCCCCCTTTTTCACGAAGTCGCCGGCCGATCTCAGCGACAAAACATTTTGCGTCGGAGCCCCAACACCCTGTCGTCTCCACTGCCAGCGGCACAAATATATATTGCGGCAAGAGGGCTGCATATTTCTCCATTTTCTTTTGAGCGGCTAATTCAGCGGCTGCACCAGCTGACGACGACGTACGGCTTAAGTGGCTAGGAGCGAAGGTGCTGACACACGTAGCGTCCCAAAGGAGGCAACGCCCCTTCGCCCAAGGAACCAACGTCAACCCATCTGGCCTTTTACCGTCTGTTCGACTAAGGCCAGGAGGTTCTAGGACACATGGGACGCTCGCGGAAATCAGTGCCCTCCTGACGATGTCATTGAGAGCGTGGTGACGCGGAAACCTCCCTGAGCAGCGACAGCAACTCATAGCATGGTGACCGTTGGCCTCCACCATGGAACCGCAGATGCATTTATGTGGCTCACAAACATCGCAGCCCAGGCGGAGAGCAACGGCCACCCGCAAAGAGTTATCGTCGAGTAACGTGCCCAGGTGAGGTGATGGCAGCGCCTGCAACCACGCTCCGGATTCTGACTGTGACACCGCCTTGATTCTAGCCAAGTCAGCACCTGAGGCCCCCTCCGCAAGACGGTCGAGAATTAGTTTGGCACCGATATCATCCCAGGAACGCTGCACACGCGGAATCTTGGGAGCAACGGCGCCCGAATTGCAAGCCGACCAAGCCGTTAAGGCATCCGCGGCAAAAGGGATACTGACCTGATCACCATTGGAAGACAAAATAGAAGTGACCAAACCCGTTACCCCATGCACAGACGCCAAGAAGGCTGGCAGGCCGACATCCCGTGCACACCTCACTCCCAAACCACCATATCGGATGGGCAAAGCAGCTTGGCACCACTGATCGGAGTTGAGGGCGACATTAAGAATACTCTCGACCGTCAATCTGAGTTCGCCATCAAAGGAGGAGACTTCTTGACTATACAGCCAAGTTGGTGCAGTGCGCAACAAATAAGTTATTTTTGGCACCGCGAAGCACATGCGCAAGAGTGTAAGCGCAACATGGGCTGGTAGATGTTGGAGACGTTCACGCGCTGCGGTGAGAGTTCTCTTTCGATCCAATATAGCTTCCGGAACTGCATCAGGGAAGATCGGCGAGCCCAAGAGGCAAAAAGATGCAGGAGATAACTCCTTAAGGCCGGGAAGAAAAGAATGAAAATGAGTGCACTCTAAAGAGGCCTGTGAACTGCAAGGGAAAATCTCACACTTGGCCGCATTGATTTCCAGCCCCACCTCTCTAAGACGCGGCACCAAATTAACGATGTCTTGCTTTACTTGCTCTGGTGTACCACCAATAGTACCATCGTCCAGGTACCAGAGGTTGAGCGGTGATTTTAATTCCACAATCATCTCGTGGATGGCGAGGCTGAAAACAAGCGGTCCAAGTGGGTCTCCCTGTTGAACCCCAACTTGAGACGAGATCTGAGTGCCATCAAAGAAAAGGTTGGAAGGAGCAAGGTAAACCTGATGCAGGAAGGGATACAAAGAGGGTATCTTTTCTCGAACCTGGTGCAGTAGAACGTCCCTCTCCAGAATTAAAAATTAATTGGATAAAACCGAAATTCATAAAACAAAATCTCAAAATTCAACAATAAAATTATAACAACGTAGGTACAAAATGCTACAATATAACAACGAATAACTAGATTTTATTGCAACGTCATTTTAAAAAATAAACAGAAACAGATTTCAACTAAAGTCAATAACGTTCGTTTACTTAATTATTAAGTAGTTATGGATACAGATATAAGTCACAGAGTAAATGAGCTGTGAGATTTTGTACTACAACTTACTTACAACTTTCAACTTTGTCTTACTTAAATAACTACCTAACATACGTTAGTGATACTTTCGTGTGAAGGTAGTCGACGTTTGAGATCTTGATGCGTAATAAGAAACGTTGTGTTACTGTCATACTGACAGCGGTCGGTGATGAAGACCTCAGTCTGTCACTGCGGCGCCGGCGCAAACCGGCCGGTAGATTCCATAATTCGTGTTTACTTCGTTTTCTGTGGTGATTGGCCAAAAGATTTGGCTACTGTGTATGTGTGAGTGCCGATTTTAAAATTTGAAACTGCCAATTCCTGAATCCGGGCAGAAAAATTGCGAAATTCCAGCTTCAAAATGATATGCTTGCCGTTTTCACTACGATGGTGAGGTGATAATGGCCACTATCTGTCGAAACATTAACACTCGCTGACTTTGGTAAGTCTTATATTTCGGTTTTTGTTTATCAAAAACTTGGGCAGTGTTATTGTTGAATTTTAGCTTCAAAATGGTATACTTGCTGTTTCACTGTGATTTTAAGGTAATAATAGCTTCTGTCTAACGACACTTAACACTCACAGACTTTGGTAAACCTTGTTTTTTGAATTTATTAAATAAAATCTTGGGCTGAGTTGTTGTTCAGCCTGGGGTTGCCAGACCATCAACCATACAAAATGGGTCGGTCACGTGACTGACTACTTTAGTATCCTTGGGGAGTCGAAAATTTTTAGTGCGTTGTTAGCAAAGTCGTAGAACAAAAATTGTTGATTTTTACCTCTGTTATAAGGTGGGCATACGCATATCAGGTCCAAAAAAAACGGCCAAGTGCGAGTCGGACTCGCGCACTGAGGGTTCCGTACCACCACATAAACATAATTGTATTAGTTGAAATTTCAGTAAGTTAATATGCTAGATTTTTTGAGTCCGACACGCGCTTGACCAAATTTTATTATTTGTTGTTATTTACCAATTTTCAAGTTTGTAAGTGTTCCCGTTTTTAAATAGAACTAAAACAAAAATCGCCTCAGCGTCCATCCAACTTGACCCCTCTCTTATATGAATGTTCTTGAAACGGGAGCTCACCACAATTGGTTACTATTAGTTGTGAGAAAAGTTGTAATATTTAATGATTTCAGACTTTTCCCATTATTTGTACTGTGAGACCTAGCTTCTTGCCAAATTTCATAATTTTAGGTCAACGGGAAGTACCCTGTAGGTTTTTCATTTTTGAATAAATGTATGGAGATGAGGACATAAAATGCCATATCTTTTGATTGCGTCGTTGTAAAAAATTGAAATTTTCAGATCTTGTGTGGTTCATGGATCCTAATATATGGTATTAATTTCAACCTGATACCTTTACCCGTTCGTGAGATAAAGGGTCTTGACAGACAGACAGACAGACAGACAGACAGACAGACAGACAGACGGACAACAAAGTGATCCTATAAGGGTTCCGTTTTTTTCTTTTGAGGTACGGAACCCTAAAAAATAACCTAGTATAATATCTGCCAATGAAACTGAGCAACTTTTTTCAAGTAACAAAAGTACAAACGCACGGCACGAAGAAACAAACCGGTATAAGCTGAACTAGCGCTACGTTACAATCACCCGAAACCAGAGACCTGCTCCAGATCAAAGTGTTTCTACCGACGTGCGGCCGTGTGTACGTTTTTTTTTCCTAATTTTCATGGGAAAAAATACACACTTTTACGGGTAGATACAAATTCATCATGGTTGTTATACGGTAATAGTAGTACCCTTTTCGTGACGCATTGAATACCAAATATAATAAATATTCAGATGCTTTACAACTCACTACCATACAAAATTACCATAGTTCCACATTAAAGTACGCGATGGCCTTGTGTCGTGGGCAGTAAGCAACGGAATACATACAAATACTACATCCTACTAATATTATAAACGCGAAAGTTTGTAAGTACGGATGGATGGATGGATGGATGTTTGTTACTCTTTCACGTAAAAACTACTGAATGGATTTTAATGAAACTTGGCACACATATAGGTTAAGTCTTGGAATAACACATAGGCTACTGATCACCGCGGGAAAACAATTCATTCCCACGGGAAAACGCATTTAATGTTAATGAAGAAGGTGACTGACTTACTGACTGACATATCAACGCACAGCCCAAACCGCTGGGTCTAGAAATTCCAAATTTGGTATGTAGGTTCCTTATGAGGTCTAACGGTACACTAAGAAAGGGTTTTACAAAATTCTACCCCTAAGGGGGTGAAATAGGGGATGAAAATTTGTATGAAAGTCCGTCAGTTTTAAAGTCAGGATCTTCAAATTTTGTATTTAGGCTGGCGACTAAAAATTAATATTCACGTATCTCAGGGTTTTTGAAAATTCGACACCCTTAAGGGTAAAAAGACGGATTAAGTTGAAAATCCTTTATTTTTAAAGTAATATCCACATAATTTATTATTTAGGCATTAGGTTTGTAATTCTATGCAACGGTCATCACTGTCATTGAAATTCCACCCCAAATTCAACACCTAAAAAAGGGAAATGGGGTGAAAAAGAATAAAAACTAATATGGGTATCATTTGTATGGTTTATTGGGTCGCTGATTACGAAAACTACAAGAATTTTGAAATCCAACGTAGTCGACGTGAAATGCCATCATCCCCTGGGGATGGGGTTGGGGTGCGATAGGGTTGAAATGTCTAAAAATCAATATGGGTGTCATTTGCATGGTTTGTCGGGTCGCTGATTACGAAAACTACAACAACTTTGAAATCCAACGTGGTGGACGTGAAATCGGGGTGCGATAGGGTTTAAATGTCTTAAAGTCGATATGGGTGTCGTTTCTATATTTATATGAAGATAGGGATAGCGGTTAAGATGGCGTTAGGGGTAGGGATAGGAGAAGGGATAGGAATAGGGGTAGGGAGAGGAAGAGGGAGTGGGAGAGGGACAGGGAGAGGGAGAGGAAAAGGGAGGAGGAGAGGGAGGGGGAGGAAGGGGAGAGGGAGAGGGGCAGGGACAGGGATGGTTTGACGAACGGTTGGACAGATGGTTGGACGGACGGACGGACGACAGATAGACGGAAGGGTGGATGGATGGATGGTCAGATAGATAGAATCCCTCGCGGACGAAGTCGCGGGCAACAGCTAGTATTACATAATTCTACTAAACAGTCCTACAAATCCTTGGGAACATAATATACGAAATGTCATGAATTCATGAATAATACCCGAGTTGTCAACGTAGAACTCATGCAAGGTGATGGAATATTGTTAGCAAGCAGTAGCAAGCTACATTATCATTCAACGGAATCCGTGTTGACATGTATAGGTAAAGAAATAAGGACGGCGCTAAGCTTAAAGTGCCAGGATTGACGTGCTTATAACCATACAGACTATGCTTATATTGTTTTTCGATGTGAAAATTAAGAAATAATTTATTAGAAAGAAGGCAAAAAAGAAGTTAAACCATTGCTTTCTACAACATAAAAAAACTGGTCAAGTGCGAGTTGGACACATGTGCCAAAGGTTCCAGTATACCTAAGTTTAGTATATTTAGAAGCAATAACGTCCATTATTAGGACCGCAAAACAAATTTTTGTTGTAGGTAAGTAAAGATTTTTTGCAGATTTCTAAAAAACTGTGCTACTAAGAGAGATAGTTTTATTTATTGATATTTACATATACCTCTATCAACTTTGTAATTAATTCATATTTTTTCTTTTTCACACTTCGGAGATAAGGGAGGGATGGTATTATTTAGACATTTTTTGTCATAACTTCAAAACTAAGAGTTGTTAAAAAATACAAAACCAACAAGTATAGCCTTTTCATATAATACCCCAATTGACAAAGTAACGACAATTTAAAACGTTGCCCCCCTATTTTGGCCCCCTTTACAATAATGATCATATTTTCGTCTATTTTTTCATTTTGAATAAAGTTGGGCAATCATGTCCTAAAACTATTCCAAACAAGTTGATAGCGTGAGAAGATGCTGAGATAAACAGGTGTGACAGACAGACAGATGAAGTCGCACCATATGGGTTTTAATTTTTTTTGTTCGGAACCCTAAAAATCGTTAAAAATTGTAATGGAACACCTTTAAAAGCCAGCGAAATACAGAAGTATACCAGTTACTCTGCGGTGGCTTCACATTACCATACGTTACACCGACGCCAGTGCGGCTATGATTATTTGCATAATTACTGACCGAAACTAGCTACAGAGAAGATTCAACGAATTCTAGTTTAGAATCCCAACTAGCACCAACTAGAAGTATCTAAGCTCTGCACAAGGAAATATAATTTTAAATTTCTTTTTCAACACATTTGCTCATAAAACAGCTCTATTTGCACTGTAGTTAGGTCCATAATCCAGCTTATTAAAAACGCGTGCTTTTCTCATTATATATATCGGCGCAGGAGGCCATAATATCATAATCCCAAGTCTCACAAGGATATAGTGGGTTCGGGCATAATTAAACAGGATCGAATTATTGTCACATCACGTTTCGTGCTCCGGGCTTATGATGAGGCACCCGGACCCTTCTGTTCCAGTCTGACCCTGGGTAGCTATTACAGCTGACTCCATGTTTGCACATCCTGTGCTGTGATACCACTAATCATTAGTTCAGGAGTTGTTATTATGATTCGTTTTGGGTCCAGGACGATTGCAACTCTCCAACAAGATGGTTTGTTGTGACGTCCTTTCACCTTGACGCTTCATAAGATCGACAGCTAACTAAATACTCAGCTGCCAGTCTATTCCTGAAGCAAGGAGGCGTCACTCGGTGTCGCTAAGAAGGTGCTGCTAGTATGTGCCTACATATATTATAGCACTAGTTATATAATTTTTATTTTTTTTATATTAACAAAGAGCAAGGAGTTCTAATGTCTAAAATATTTATAACATTTTCGTAAATTTAAACCTAATGTTGATGAAAATATATTATATAAACAGTTTGTTGCATGAGATTAGTTAAATTTGACAACAATTTAACATTAATTGATTTTGTAAGCAATAAATTTTAAGTTTTTGTGCTTTTTCAATGACTACGCTGTTTGGGAGCATTGCCACTGCTTCGTCACAGCTCCTCACTTGAAAAAAGAAATGCGCGCACAACAAGAATTCCGCGCGCCTTTTTTCAGAAGTATTTTCATTTGCTTTGATTTTTGTGACTACGATGGTTTCAAGCAATGAAGAAGAACTTAATTAAACCCCGCAGGAAATAATTACTGGGGCACAAAATGCAAGTGAGAGTCTCCTTACAGCAAAATCAAATAAAAAATACATTCTTGCCTACGAAAAGTTTATTGCATGGAAGAACAGCAAAAATGCCAATTCGTTTTCAGAGAATGACTTTTTGGCTTATTTCAATGAGCTGGCGAATAAGTATAAACCTAGCTCTTTGTGGTGTATTTATTCCATGTTGAAAAGTATTGTGAGAACGTAAAATGGAGGCTCAGGAATCGCAGCCCGAACCGCAAAAAGGTAAGTGAATTTGATTCGTTTTTATTCGCAAATGTGTTGAAAAACGTCGTAAGAAGCTTGTGCGCTTTGGTGATTACACCCTCGGCTCTATTACGCCCTCGCCTGCGGCTCAGGCTGCAATTTCAGAGCCTCGGCTGTAATATCCAAAATAGCGCACGTGCATCTTAATGTACTATTACGATGTAAAGAAGGAAGATAATGCTATTGTAACTGCACTTTTTTTGACACTAAAGAAGTAAGTTATTTTATTAGACTTTTCGTACCTACGTCGAAACCGAAGTTATGTTTCAGAACTTCATTTAAAAAAACCGGTCAAGTGTTAGACGGACTCGCGTGCCGAGGGTTCCGATATAACTATAGTATTTTTATAAGCAAGATCAGTTAATTTTAGGACCGCAATACTAAATTGGTTTGTAAAGGTTTATTTTCAATTTTTAATGAGGGTTTTACTTAGAGAGATCAATTAATTTTTTCTATAATATTTACATAAACGTTTATGGACTATAATTAATTCAGATTTTTTTCTTTAGCAAACTTCGGAGATATGTTATTTTTTAGACATTCTTCATCATAACTTGAAAACTAAGAGCCGTAAATAATACAAACATCAATATTGGAATGTACAAGTCTTTCGTATGACGTAGGTAAGAGAATTTAAAATATTGACCCCCCATTCGGGCCCCCTTTACAATAATAATAATATTTTTATTATTCTTTCGTTTGCAATAAAGCAATCATATTCTAAAACAATTCCAAATTTAAAGTCGATAGTATGAGAGGTTGCTGAGATAAACAGGTGTGACGAAGATGGACGACATATAACGCTTCCGTTTTTACTATTTTGGTTCGGCAATCTTAAAAGTTGTTCAAATTCGACAAATTCTAAAGTCGCAAAAAAAGGAACTAGAGTAGAGATTGTAAAACCAATATTATTTTTAATAAAAATCTAGAAAACGGGCGTTTCCCCGTATAGTAGGATAACTAAGAAGGCGAACCTTGCACCTAAACCTGCTGGGATGAAACTTGGCAGGAGTCAAGTACATACCCATAGGTAACATATTAGAAGTGGTGCTCCCCAGCAGGACGCGACTGAGATGCACAGTGGGGCATAATGTCGAAAATGTGTAGTTTTTTACTAGGTTGAAAATTGTATCTGTTGAACCGACATAGGTAGCTAGTTGAAAATTTCTCAGAATATGTATTTTTAAAACAAATATATCACCTTAAAATAAACTAAAATATATTTTAAAAAATAAGGGGGGTCGCGCACAAAAAACGTATTTTTTTTGTTTTTGCTCTATCGTCAGAACGGTTAGTAATTCGAGTGTCAAACTTGGTATGAGTATAGTTCACTAAAATGACAATAAAATAATATGTCCTGACTGACTGACTGACTGGCTGACTGACTAACGTCTATCCGTGACCGCTTTAGCTATACGTGTGAAATTTAGTATGCAAATTTTTTGCATGCCGCAAACACCACACAAGAAAGGATTTTTCAAAACTCATCTCCCGAAGGGGTGAAATAAGGGATGAAAGTTAAAGCTGAGTAAAAAATTTTTAAAATCTTCCATCCCTTATTTAACGCCCTTGGGGGATGAGTTTTTGGAAAATTCTGTCTTAGGTGGTGTTTGTGGCATTCAATAAATTAGCATACTAAATTTCACACGTATAGCTAAAGCGGTTACGGATTGACGTCAGTCAGTCTATCTGTCAGTCAGTTAGTCAGTCAGCCAGGATAAATTATTTTATTGTCATTTTAGTGAACTATACTCATACCAAGTTTAACACTCGAATTACTAACCGTTCTGACGATAGATCAAAAACAAAAAAAAATACGTTTCTGTTATGGCGACCTCCCTTATTTTTTTAAATTTTTAAAGTTTTATTATAAGGTGATATAATCCATACTAATATTATAAATGCGAAAGTAACTCTGTCTGTCTGTCTGTCTGTTTGTTTGTTTGTTTGTTGCTCTTTCAAGCCTAAACGGCTGAACGGATTTTGACGAAATTTGGTATGGTGATAGATGGTAACTTGGAGACGGACATAGGCTACTTTTTACCCCGGGAAAATATCTCATTCCCGTGGGAATCTACACATACAATAATACTCTAGCGGGGTTGTATGTGCTACAGCACACCGAAACTACTTAACCGATTTTGATGGGACTTTTTTTATTCAACTAAGTACCGCTGATTACGAAAACTACTACAATTTTGAAATCCAACGTGGTAGACGTAAACTACCATTATCCCCTGGGGATAAGGTTGAGGTGCGATAGGGTTGAAATGTCTAAAAATCAATATGGGTGTCGTTTGTAAGGTTTATCGAGCCGCTGATTACAAAAACTACAACAATTTTGAAATCCAACATGGTGGACGTGAAATGCTATCATCCCTTGGGGATGAGGTTGGGGTGCGATAGAGTTGATATGTCTAAAAATCAATATGGGTGTCGTTCGTATGGTTTATCGGGTCGCTGATTACGAAAACTACAATGATTTTGAAATCCAACGTGGTGGACGTGAAATACCACCACCCCTGGGATGGGGTTGGGATTCGATAGGTTTGAAATGTCTAAAAATCAATATGAGTGTCAGTTGTATGTTTATATAAGGATAGGGATAGCGGTTAAGATGGCGTTAGGGGTAGAAGCAGGGATAGGGGTAGGGTCAGGGATAGGGAGAGGGAGAGGGGGAGGGATAGGGAGAGAGTGTAAGGGAGGGGAAAATGAGGGGAGAGAAAGGGGGAGGGAGGGGTAGAGGGCGTGGGAGGGGGTAGAGGGAGGGGGGGTAGAGGGTGGGAGAGGGGGAAGGGGAGGATGAGTGAGGGGAAGGGGGAAAGGGAGGGGAATGGGAGGAGGGCGAGGGGGGAAAGGGAGGGTGATGGGGAGAGGGGAAGGGGGGAAATGGAGGGGGAAGGAAGGGTGAGGGGGGGAAGAGGGAGGGGCGAGGGAGAGGAAGAGAGAGTGGGAGAGGGTGAGGGAGGGGGAGTGGGAATGTAGGGGGGGGGATACAAAAGGATAGATAGGGAGGAATAGGGATCTTTTTTACTTTTATGAATACCTCCTCGCTACCCATTCTTCACTCCCTTTATTGCCTTCTTTTTTAAGTTCGCCTGTAACGGTTGACAATGAAAATTCCGCACTACCTACCAGTTAAATAAAATCAAAAGATAATTAAGTTTGTAGTAAGATGCATTTATTCAACTTGGATAAGTACAAATGCATCTTTTACGTAGGGATCAAGAAGGATAAGCGCTCCGTAAAATATGTTTCAATTAAGTTCGAGTTCTGTTTTTTTATAAAATCTACGCGGACGAAGTCGCGGGTAACAGCTAGTTGTTTAAATAAATGGTACAGCAGCACTGCCCTTACTTTCTCGCGATAGGCAATTAAAAAGTATCAACTTCAAACTTGAATTTGTACTGCTATACATATAGCATGGATATACAAACTTAAATTTTAATTTTACAAAAAAAATTTTCGCGTTAAATATTCAGATCTATTCAGAAATCAAATTGTCAAACATTGAGACTAACTAACAGTAAACGATTTTGGGAAAATTGAATGTTTAAATTTTGGCAGTACTGGAACAGCCTTTATATGAATTTTTACAGATCTATGAATACTACCGTAAGATACTTGCGTAGAATTTCCCAACACATATTACTTAGGAAAAGTTGTTCAGTTTAGTCTACTGAGCAAGCTCTTTTTAGGTTTTAGTACACCCTGTATACTAGATTTTTGCAAAAAGAAATCTAATACAATATCCAGTCAGGTAGATAACCAATTCAGAATCCAAATTGTAGAACATTTAAAAAAGATCAATGAAACCATTTTTGAGTAAATCACATTTTTACATTTTAGTATTAACGGAACACCCCTTATATGAACTTCCACAGACAACTAGATACTGCCGTAAGATACCTTGCATGGTGATTCTTGGTCATGCAAATTTTCATAAAAATGTTTTAAGCCGTTTTGAGCAAATCGCAATTTTTCATTTTCATTGTATGACAGCTACCCTCAAAATGAAAGCCAGCAAAAAACCACTAAGAGTCCTTCGATGGATTTACATAAAAATCTTAAATTTAAAATATGGTATCAATCGGACTATTCGTTTAGCCGCTAGGCCAAAGCGTGACGGACAGACCGACCGACGGACCGACCGACGGACCGACCGACGGACCGACCGACCGACCGACCAACCGACCGACGGACGGACATTTTTGGGAGACTTGATTTTTATGATGTGCAAGTGATATAGAACAAAATTTTTTAAAAAATTTAGAAAATCTTTTTTTCACGAATACAATACCTTTCTCGCTCCGCTCGAAAGTAAAAATACATGTTCTGTGAAATTTTCAACCAGCTACCTATGTCGGTTCAACAGATACAATTTTCAACCTAGTAAAAAACTACACATTTTCGACAATATGCCCCGCTGTGCATCTCAGTCGCGTCCTGCTAGGGAGCACCACTTCTAATATGCTACCTATGGGTATGTACTTGACTCCTGCCAAGTTTCATCCCAGGTTTAGGTGCAAGGTACCCCATACAAGCTCAGCCTTAGTGATCCTACTAGTAGTCCAATGCTTTTGCAATGTTTACTACTCGGAAGTTAACTTTATTTTAGTTGTACAACAACGGATTGATCTTTAATATTTTTGTAATCTAAAATTTAGAGTACAAACGTAGGTACTATTTGTAGTGCAATATCACCAAAGAAATTTTCATAAGCCCAAAAATTGTTAAACAAGAATTCGTTAAAGCCCAAAGATTTCCAGACCAACTGGTGTGTATTTAGTTTTAAGTGTAAGCGGATTACCTTACTACAAACCGGTGACCTAATTAGAAGCAAAAATCTAGTTTTATTTTCAGTAAAACTTTTTGTTTGCTTCCAGTAGCGTTGGTTGCTTTGAGTACAAAATTAAAAGAGGTAAAATAATGCCTTTGCTACTTATAACATAAAAATGGTTTTGAAATATCTTTCATAAAATTTATGACAGCTTTTTTCGAAACGATTTACTTTCAAAGATGTGATAGAAAGCGCGAAGGATTTGAATCTGCCCATGAAACTGTTTTTCTTTTGAGGTACGGAACTCAATTTTACATGTATCGTCCTGCAGCTTGATCGTAACTATTTTAATGTGTGCTGTGTGGCGTGGCACAGCAAACATGCCTCAGCAAATAAAATAAAAAGTCTTCAGCTCTCTATGTACACGCAACACCATATCAGTAGAAGCACGTTTGGACTTCTTCTTCTTCTTCGTGTCAATGTTCAAATACCAGATCCTTTTATGGACTGGACCAGATCCTTTTACGTTTGGACTGTATGGCGTGGTAATATTGGTAATAGAGTTGAAAAAGTTTCTACAGACGTTCGGTCGACCGTACATGCAAAAGCGACATTTTCCTCTATATAGGATGACTTTTAATTAGTTCTTGATAGAAAAAGGTATGAATGTATGTACTCATAATACTGAACAACTTTCCCCAAGGATCATAGGTCGTAGTACGAAAATCAAGTTTTGACCTAGCTGATAGTGCATTTTGTATGGGAGGTCAAATTTGGTTTTTCGTATTTCGACTGTGTTCCATGGGAAAAGTTGTTCATTATCATGAGTACATGCATATCTTTTGCTATCAAGAACTAATTAAAAGTCACCCTACATAGAGTGTGGTTGTTTTTGAAATAAATAAGATAGCGTATAGGTAGTTACTGAACACGATAATACCCTTTTGGTCTAGATACGATTCTTTGAAGAAAATGAAACAACATTACAAGAGAGGCCATAATGGCTCAGAGTTATGAAGATGAGCGTTCTAAATGAATGTGTTTTCATTTTGTCTGGAAGTAAAGGAATTCTAAAGAATTGGCAATGTACGTTAGTCTCTTTACTGCGCTATTCTCATTTCGACTTTACTAGCATATAACAAAAGCACCTCAATAAAATGAAATTGCAATTTAAATACAAATCGGTTTTTAGTTATGAGGAATTCCAAATGATAGCGTGTAATGAATAATTAGCAATGTACGCAAGTTTGTAAATTGGGAGCGGCAAGCTCTCTAGGCTCGTGCAATGTGGTCTCAAGAAAACCAAACACCCTTGCTTTACCTAATGGACCTATGAGCAAGCTCGCGCTACTAATGTGAAAGTGAACTGTGGATGAACGTGAGATGATCATCAGCTGTTGTAACATTTTGGTATCACGCTAATAATTTGACAGCAACTTCAACCGTAACTGGTAAATAAACGAAACGCAGCTGCTGTCAAACTCGAGTCCCAAAGTTAGTTGAGAGCAACTACAAATTCAAATTCTTTGGTGGAGAGGAACTTTTTCAGGACTGTTTCTAAACCGTTCACGCCAAAATAAAACTAGTGCTGCCAGTTATGAATCGATGCTCGATTGTACTTTAGTAACAGGTCAACACTATAATACTAGTGTTACATGTCTATCAGCTTTGATCGCGCTTTTATTCAAGTTAGCTAGACCATGGTTAACTAAGGCGATACCAAAATCCTGCTCGATAGAACTAGAATTGTATTAGAGTCGTTCAGCAAACGAATTGTTGACGTTGAAAATAAGGCGATTGGTGTCCAGGGACTGAATTCTTGTAAATCACTGGGTGATAAAATATCACTTTTGAGACTGAAAATTCACATTTGCCCTGATAAACTGTTAAAAGGTAAATCAGAATACATTAAAATTACCAATCAAAGACTGCTTTATATTTTAAGAATATCAATATTCACTTTTGAAAAGAAAAATCTGTGATTTTGAATTTTTTGAGTGATATTTTATCACCCGTTGATATTCAAGAATTGAGTCCCTGGACGTTTAGCCATCTCGATAAACGTTGTATTCAAGGTTTGGGCTAGGTATTCTCTAGCCGTTCATTTGAATGCCAGCAGTCTGTCAACCGCCTAGGCATTCAATTAACTGCCTGATTAAACCAGTTGGCTGCGACACATACAAACCTAACATTACGCCTCTTTCCCGTTAAGGTAGGCCATTGAGCTCATTATACTCTGGGCAAACAGACACCATAGCCCTCCACCTTCTTCGATCTTGACATACTTCCTTCGCTTCATCTACTTTCGTCATCAATTCTTTTATACAAGCTCTTCGCTCACGTGACATAACGTGACATAAAAGAAAAAGGTAAAAAAAGGTAGAGTTAAGAGTAGACCGCCACTTTACTCCTGAGCCAAGAGGTTCAAACTTTATGACTGTAACTAAAGTGGCGAGTTTTTAATTTTCAATCCCTGAATGCTCTTGGCTGCCGTCCAAGCGTTTATGATAACCATTTAAAATTTGCACTTGATATTCATTTAAATTTTAAACTTCTAGCGATGATTATGTACTTAGGACATGCAAAATAGTAGTTTATTATTGCTGAAGTATAAAAAGATACAAGGGTTATTACCCACTATTATTATTGGCTGCAAAAGGAAACTTTTACTACGTGGATATTTTTTAAACTGAATGAAAATTCACATAATCTTATACATGAGTACTATACTTTGAAATTTTAAAGACTGAAACTTGACATCTTCTTTAGAGAAAATGAAATCGTGTAAATAGTGTACGGCATGCGAGTGGCCTGTTGCGGGAACTTGGCCTGCGCACTGCCGTGCGCTTAGATTATTTTCTTCTTGACATCTTCTTAAATCTCTTTTAGAGATAAACCCGCCTTTGTTAATGTCCTTTTGTATGTAACTTTCTGTTTGGAAATTTGTGCAATAAAGAATATATATATCTTCTTGACAACTTCTTTATAGTTAACAAAACAAGCATGCCATTTTTAGGGTTCCGTACGTCAAAATAAAAAAACAGAACCCTTATAGGATCACTTTGTTGTCCGTCTGTCTGTCTGTATGTCTGTCTGTCTGTCTGTCAAGACCCTTTTTCTCACGAACGAGAAGAGGTATCAGGTTGAAATTGATAACCAATATTAAGATCCATAAACCACACAAGATCTGAAAATTTCAATTTTTTACAACGACGCAATCAATAGATATGTCTTTTTATGTCATCATCTCCATACATTTATGCAAAAATGCAAAACCTACAGGCTACTTCCCGTTGACCTAAAATTATAAAATTTGGCCAGTAGCTAGGTCTCACAGTACAAATAAAGGGAAAAGTCTAAAATCATTAAATATTTCAATTTTTCTCACAACTAATAGTAACCAATTAAGGTGAGCTCCCGTTTCAAGAACCTTTCTATAAAAGAGGGGTAAAGTTGGATGGTCGCGGTGTTTTTAAAATCAAAGAGCAAAAGCTTTTAGTATACTCGTATCATATGGTAGGTAGGTACGGAACCCTTAGGGCGCGAGTCCGACTCGCACTTGGCCGGTTTTTTTATTGTAATACCAACGTTTCTGTTTGTGTAACCGATTTAGTTTTACAACTTTACAACTCATTTAAAGTGGTTAGGGGAGTCATCTGAACTCTAAAAATGGTTCCAGCTGAAAATCAGCGCCTTAGCCTTTGGCTTTGGCATGTGCTGAGCTGGAGGCCAATTTAGCTATTTTTTAGGGTTCCGTACCTCAAAAGAAAAAAACGGAACCCTTATAGGATCACTTTGTTGTCCGTCTGTCTGTCTGTCTGTCTGTCAAGACCCTTTATCTCACGAACGGGTAAAGGTATCAGGTTGAAATTAATATCATGTATTAGGATCCATGAACCACACAAGATCTGAAAAATTTTTTTTTTCACAATGACGCAATCGAAAGATATGGCATTTTATGTCCTCATCTCCATACATTGCAAAAATGCAAAACCTACAGGGTACTTCCCGTTGACCTAAAATTATGAAATTTGGCAAGAAGCTAGGTCTCACAGTACAAATAATGGGAAAAGTCTGAAATCATTAAATATTACAACTTTTCTCACAACTAATGATAACCAATTGTGGTGAGCTCCCGTTTCAAGAACATTCATATAAGAGAGGGGTCAAGTTGGATGGTCGTTGAGGTGATTTTTGTTTTAGTTTTATTTTAAAAACGGGAACACTTACAAACTTGAAAATTGGCATGTATATAGTGCATAAGCTATAAAATAACAACAAATAATAAAATTTGGTCAAGCGCGTGTCGGACTCAAAAAATATAGCACATTGACTTATTGAAAGTTCAACTGGTGGTACGGAACCCTCGGTGCGCGAGTCCGACTCGCACTTGGCCAGTTTTTTTAAATGTGTTTACACTTATGTTTTTTTTTCTTTTGAATGCTAAATAAATATTATTTCTTTCTTTCTTTCTTTTGGCTGAAATGATGAAAATGAGGTAATTTAATAAGATGGTCCATGTAATGTAACGATATTTGGTCACGTCCCTACCAAATACCAACAAAAGTATCCTATTACTTCACAATTAAGTTTTGTATTAGTAACAGATTACACCAGCATCAAAATATGTTTCTGAATGATACATGTATATTATCCTCATCACGTTTGAAGGATAAGAGAAAGGGTTGGCGAGGATTTGCTCCGATCCTTGGGATCAACTCCTGATTCCCGGGAATTGGAAACCTGAATTCGCGTGCCCTTGTCCTTACTTGTTTTCTTTTATTTCGTCTTTTTTTGTCAAACGTGGTTAAGCTTGCGTAATAATTGAATAGCATTTGTAGATATGTATTTGTTGGATGGATTTAAAAGAACGTCAGCTTTTTATCCATCCTACACATCAAAAAAAGCCGAGTGGGTTTATTTTGTCGCTTCGGCGTCATTTGTTTTGTGAAGCAAGGTAATGTAACTGTCATTAGTAATATCCTGCAAATAATAAAAAAGAAATTAGATTTTACTTTTTTCTTGTTCTATGCATTCCATTTTTACAAAATTATACTTTTACAAAAAAAGCTTTCAATCAAAATTTTGCATTATATGAGCTTTATGGGATAACTTTCAATTCGTTCTTGATATAGCGCCGCGAAGCGCCGCGATGTGCTAAATCTATGGATATAATAGTATAACCAGCCACTTTGCCTAGCGTTTGTGGACTATGAGAAGGCCTTCGATTCGATCGAGACGTGGGCCGTGCTACGATCTCTCCAGAGGTGCCAAGTCGACTATCGGTACATTGAACTGTTGAAGGATCTGTACAAAACGCCACTATGTCAGTTCATCTTCAGGACCAGGACTCGAAACCTATCCAATTGCAGCGAGGAGATATGACGTCTTCAAACTCCTGGAAGAGATAAGACATCTTCAAACTCCTGGATTGGAAAGGACTTGGCATCAACATCAATGGCGAGTACATGACCCACCTTCGATTTGCCGACGATATTGTCGTAATGGCTGAGACCCTGGAAGATCTCGGCACGATGCTCAATAACCTTAGTAGAGTTTCACAACAAGTGCGTCTTTAAATGAACATGGATAAGACGAAAATTATGTCTAACGCCCTTGTTGTACCCACTCCACTCAAAGTTGGAGACTCTACGCTCGAAGTTGTTGATGAGTACGTATACCTGGGACAAACAGTCCAGCTGGGTAAATCCAACTTAGAGAAAGAGGTTACTCGTCGAATCCGACTCGGATGGGCAGCGTTCGGGAAGCTCCGCAATATCTTCACGTCCAATATACCGCAGTGTCTCAAGACAAAAGTCTTTGACCAGTGTGTGTTGCCAGTGATGACATATGGCACCGAGACGTCGCCGCTCACGATGGGCCTTATCAGAAAGCTCAAAGTCACCCAAAGGGCTATGGAAAGGGCTATGCTCGGAGTCTCTCTGCGAATCAGAAATGAGGAGATCCGCAGAAGAACTAAAGTAACTGACATAGCCCTGAGAATCGCTAAACTGAAGTGGCAGTGGGCAGGGCACATCGCAAGAAGAACTGATGGCCGATGGGGCGTGAGGGTTCTAGAGTGGCGACCACGTACCGGTGCGCGAAGCGTTGGCAGGCCCCCCACAAGGTGGACCGATGATCTGGTCAAGGTCGCGGGAAGCCGCTGGATGCGAGCAGCGCAGGACCGGTCGTCATGGAGTTCTTTAGGGGAGGCCTATGTCCAGCAGTGGACGTCTTTCGGCTGATATGATGATGATGATGAATAGTACATTAAGATGCAAGTGCGCTACTTTGATTTTTGCGCTTGAGGCTTAGAAATTGCAGCCCGAGCCGCAGTCGAAGGCCTAATGGAGCCTAGGGTGTAATCACCAAAGCGCACACGCTTCTTACGACGTTTTTCAACACATTTGTGAATAAAAACTAACTTTCTACGTACACCCTATTTCCATAAGGAAAATTCGTAGACTTTTATTTCTACGTACACCCTATACTCCAGATTTGTGTTTTGTGTGTGAGTATTATCGACGTTGAGGAACTACTGATTAGTGTTTTTTTATTTTTAGAAGTCAAAAGACTTTTGAAAATAATTACAGTAAACACAACAAATATTTGTTAAATGGCGCGTATCACTTTTTTGGAAGACTTAAGTACTTAGATTATACGTGCGGCTTACTCCTTGAATTATTTAAAATTGCATATTTTGTTCGGTTCTTTTAGCGATGTGCCCCTGCCCACTGCCACTTTAGTTTAGCGATTCTCATGGCTATGTCAGTTACTTTAGTGCCTTTGCGGATCTCCTCAGATTCGATCCCGCAGAGAGATTTTAAGCATAGCCCTTTACATAACCCTTTGGGTGACTTTAAACTTCCACTTTATCTTTTTATAACTTTTAATTTATCCGGGAGTGAGATCCTAGTCATTTGTCAAACAGGATTTTCCTAGTACAGAGATCAGTTTATAATTTGTATTAATTAATCTTATAAACTAGCCATGACTTTGTGATGATAACAATGAAAGAATATGATTATTAAACAAAATAAATATAAAAAAACGCAAAATGAAATATTTTTTTTGTAATGTAATTTGATAAATAAAAGAAAAATAGTGTATGCATCATTCAACGTTGTTTTGTTATCAATATTGTGAGTTTTTATAATTGTAGCAGTGAAATGGTTAAAAAATGGATCTTTAAAAAAAATATATTACTGCGTTTTTTGGTAACAAAATTGCCACAAAATTAGACAGTTTCAAGATCATTGATATGGGTATGAGCCTTAAGGAATATCTTCCTTTAGATACATGGCATAGAACAAATCACTTATCTTAAAACTGTATAACTTATTGAGAAACCAGAACCATTCACTTTCAAATAAAACACAACAATTATACGTTTCTCTGAAACCGACAAAATCTCGACAGTTCAAAATTAATGTAGCCTGCTACGAATAGAATAGCAATGCAGTTCAAAATATGAATTGCTATGCAAACAGTGACGGGCACCACGGCGCACGAAGCAACGCGAACCGGCAGGTCGTTATGCAAATACGACGCACTCAAAAAGGATTTACTGACCTTATGCTAATCCAATACGCTGATGAGCTTGCATTAGACCCAAGGTTTGACCTGGAAATTAAAGTTATGGATGGATAAAACATCATTACTATACTATAAGCATATATTTAGTACATAAAACACTAAAAAGGGGACTTCTTTGCTGGACTAAGTATTAAAGAAAGATGCATAATTGGTGTACTGACTGAGATTTCATAGGCACCTCAATCAATGTTTTACAAAATTTTGTAAGTCTAAGAGTAGTTATTACTTCCGCACAAACCATAAACGCAGAAAAAATACATTTTTGCAACAAATAAGTTAAAAATAAGCGCAAAATCCTTGTAGTAAGATCTTTTAGAAACAAAGAAAGACCCATTTTTAGGGTTCCGATACCAAAATGGTAAAAAAAAGGAACCCTTATGGTGCCGCTCTGTCTGTCTGTCTGTCTGTCTGTCTGTCCGTCTGTCTGTCACACCTCTATATCTCAGCAACCACTTACGCTATCGAGCTGAAATTTGGAATAGTTTTAGAATATAGTTGCCCAACTTAATTGCACATGAAATTTTTTTGAAAAAAGTATGATTATTAATGTAAAGGGGGCCAAAATAGGGGGGGCCAAATTTCAAATTGTCGCTACTAGGTCGAGTGGGGTATCATATGAAAGGGCTTTACTTGTACATTTTAAAATATATTTTTGTATTTTTTTAAGTTTCTTAGTTTTCAAGTTATGATGAAAAATGTCAAAAAAAATACCATTCCCCCCCCCTTATCTCCGAAGTTTGAGTAAGGGAAAATCTGAATTAATTACAGTTGACAGAGGTTTATGTAAACTTTACAGCAAAAATAAAACGATCTTTCTAAGTTGCACAGTTTTTCAGAAATCTGCAAAAAACCTTTACAAACAAATTTAGTTTTGCGGTCCTGAAAATGGACTTTATTGCTTCCAAAAATACTATAGGTATATCGGAACCCTCGGCGCGCGAGTCCGACTCGCACTTGACCGTTTTTTTTTTTCTATCTGCCTTTCACAGGGATATCCAAAAAGCATTAACGTAGTAGGTATGTCTAAAATTGTCATAGTAATCCGTTCATATAACTGAAATAAGAGTAGGATTGCAAATTTATGTGGAACACCACTGAAATAGTTGTTTGATGCATATCATATGTGCAGTAAATACGGTAACACATACTTTACTGCACTTATTTTAAGGAATTCAAAATTATAAAATGATGGTTTCCATATTATATGCGCAGTAAGTACTTTTCAATTGGGTTGGTTATGGGTTAGTTTACCAATATCAAGCAACGATGGTGAAATTTTAGACCCGTAATTCTTTTGTAAAATGGTTCCTTGCGCGTATTATTATTATGAATATGACTATAAAATATGAATTCGGAGCCCCTTTTATCATAGAAACAACTACCAAATTCTTTTGAAATGATACTTATATTAGAATCATGATTCTAAAATTAAACTATGACGTCGTTTTCCTCTAAAGAATTAAAATGTTCCTTACTGCGGTTAGTTTAGTACAATTTTTAACAGACTTCAAAAGAGGAAGTTATCAATCCGACACGTATGTATGTAATTTTGTCAAAAAAATACAATTTTCTCAATATTAGTGTATAAATGAGCTTCGAAATAAATGTACCAAATATAAGTGTATTAACATGTGTGTATATTTGTAAGTTTTTATGTACTCGTACCTATAAGCATATCTCTGGAAATAAAAGTCAGAATGCAATAATTCTTTTTTTGTTGAACTATGCATTGTTCAACTGAGTGTTCAGTGCAAGTTTTATCAAAATCGGTTCAGCAGTTCATTAAAATCGGTTCAATAAAACCAAAAGTTCACGCATATATCAGGAACGAAAAGTCATACTGCAATATCTTTTTATTAATTTTCAATAATGTGTACCTACTCCTATGTAAATCTGATGATGAAAACGAACGACATTTAAGATTAAGACGAACAATTTTCGAATCTTTCGTCATAGATTTTAAACTAAAAATAATATAAAAATTTAACATTGAAATCAACTTTTAAATTTTAAACATTATATCAAAATAGCTTAAGAATTATTGGAATAATTATGATCTTATTAAACTTGCTTGCGAATTTTCAAAAGTCGTAGAACAAAAGTTGTTCAGTTTCATGTCCAGACCCACCACCCGAGAGGTTTTGCGTTATTTAATTAACACGTTGTATAGACATTATATTTAATATTGCGACTTTTGGAAACTAAGGTTTCAGGAGGATAATGTCACCGAGGTCCCTTTGTTATTATTATGGCGGCATATTATTAGTTTAACCTTTTGATAGCAGTTCAACAGCTTGTTTTAGGTTAAGCTCTATTAGTTTAAGCATGGGTTTATGCTTATAGCTTTTTCATTAGTTACGTGGTTTTGAGTTAGTACTTGGCGACCGAGCTATGTTTTGTATAATTTTAATGAAAACCCACTAACAGATGGCATTGTATGGTTTCTGAAACGCACTATTTTAAAGAAATGCTGAATAAAACGTAGAAAACTAATTATATTGCGGCCGCTTAGTATTTCTACGTGGACTTCTTCTTCTTCTTATTTAAGAGCTACGCTCTTGTCGGTGGAGTAACTTCCACGCCTTCCTATCTTCTGCAACTTGTCTGACTTTCTGATACGACACGACATTTATTTTTTCCTTAATCTGGTCCATGTAGCAACGTCTTGGCCTTCCTCTACCTCTCCTTCCCTCAACCTTTCCTTCTATGATAGTTTTTAAAAATTTGTCGTGTCGTATCAGATGTCCCAACATGTTCCCTCGTCTATTTTCAATAGTATTTAATATGCTTCTTCTTTCATTAACCATGTTTAACACCTCTTCATTAGTTTTCTTTTCTGTCTAGCTGATTTTCTCCATCCTCCTCCAACACCACATCTCGAATGCTTCTAACCTTTCTCTATCTCTTTGCGTTAGGGTCCACGTTTCACAGCCGTAGAGCGCAATACTCCATATAAAGGCTTTAGGACACGCCTTACAAAATGCACCAAATTTTTTCCAGGTACTAGTTAGGTACATAGCTCTCTATTTTTGACAGGAGCTAATTCCATTGAAAATACAGGAATTGGCTCCTAACGAAAATTGATATCTATGTACCTAAATAGTACCTGGAAAAAATTTGGTGCATTTATAAGGCGTGTCCACGTAAAGGCGATATAAGACGTTAAGCGACTGGACTATTTTGACAGACATGAGACCTATCTAGATAGAATTTTCATCCCCGAAAACCCTCGTATACTTACAAAATTTTATCGAAATCGTTACAGCCCTTTTCGAGACACCGATTACATTATGTTATATTTACAAAAGAGGACGTGGATATTATTTGAAATTTATTCTTGGTATCCAAAAAAACTGGCCAAGTGAGAGTCGGACTCGCGCGCTGAAAGTTCTAAATTTCAATAAAAGCAATAAAGTCCATTTCAGGACCCCAAAACTAATTTTGTTTGTATAGGTTTTTTGCAGATTCCCATCTTTCAATCTATTTTCTATAAAGCCCTTTCAAATGATTTTTTTTAATGCCAAAAGTGGCTAAACGAGCAGGTGGGCCACCTGATGGTAAGTGGTCACCACCGCCCATGACCCCCATTGTCTTATTAGTGAAATAATTTGACACTAATAAGACAGCAAAGCGCGTTACCCACCTTGAGAACTAAGATGGTATGTCTCATGTGCCAGTAACTTCCCTGGCTCCTTTGCCCTTCAAACCGAAACACGGCAGTACAAATACTGCTGCTTCAAAGTAACGACAATTTGAAAATATTCAAAAATATCTTTTATTCGCTTCCTCCAGGATGATATTTTTTTTTTGCATTTTCCATTTGTGTTAATGAATGCAAGGAACACGCTATAGTTTTGTTTGTGGGAATCATTATTTCAGACCCTGGCAATGTCCATTTTAATACTTCTTTTTGTGATGTTGAAAAAAATCTATAGCATCAGGAGGGACTCGAACTAACACTAACATCAACATCGCGAATGGCTACGGTACCCAATGAATGACAATCTGTGATGCAATTTTTTTTATACGTAAGTATTATATTTGAAGTGAAAACTTCTTTAGCGGCGCTTGGCACTTTTTTAGATGGGTAAAAAATCGCGTCGCGTCAGATCTGTACCTGATCGAAAAAGCGTCAACTGTCAACCGTATTGTTATAACGATACGGGTTTTTATTCAGTGACATCAAAGAAGTACGTGAGCAATGGCACGATTGACCCTTACAAAAAACATTATATTCAAAAATGCAAGTTTTCACTTTTGCCGGCACTCCCGGCGAGTGGTTGTACAGTTTTTACATTATAATCTAGTCTCACACACGAAACCCTGTGAATAGGGCACTGCAATTATAGGTACTTATATACTACTTAACACTAGTACAACAAATATAATTAACTTATCATAAATATTATTTTAATCATGTTTCAACTTTTATCTTCTAAGAATTCTTTGACAGTATAATAACATTTTTGTATTAAAAATCTCTTTAACTTGTTAATAAATATAGTATCTTTAGCCTCGTCTTTAATTTCTTCAGTAACTTTATTATATATCCTAACAGCCATTACATAAGTACTTTTGCAGGTATGTTAAAAGCGATCGGCTAGAGCTGACAGAAAAAACAAGTTTATACAACAATGTGCTTCTTTCCGTCAAAAATTCTGTGGATTATTTAAAAAAAAGTGGATTATAGTCTCATGCTACGGCACGTCTACGGCAGTCCTACACTTTTCAAAATGTTTCATTCGGCCACATTAAACGCTTTAAAACAACACATCTAAAGAAATCAGCCAAAGAAGATTTTCCTCAATAAACGTCCAAAATAAAATTAATTACGCCATATTTTAGCTTAAAAAGGACAATACTAAAGAATGTACAGAACCACTAAACAAATTTTTAATTGCCAAGGCTTAAGAGCCAGCCCTAATTATCAGGGTCGGCATTTATTACCAGCCGACAACCCTATTAAGTTTATTTATTGTTTGTTACCATAATTACTTTCGTTATTTTAGTTAAAAATGCTTGTAACTTTATTTTAAGTGTAATGTTTACCTTGAGATGTAAGTTAAGTAAATTTTGGCAAAAAATATCCAGTCGCTCATTGTTTATTAAAAAATAGTAAATATTTTGAATTAAAAATATAATACAAAGATAAAAACATATTGTAAACACTAGAAAAAAATAATAATTTCAAAATCACTCTATTTCCAATAAGTAAGTAAATGTGAAAATAAAGTTTGAAATCCTATTAAACAGTGTCATTACTACTTCATATATATTAAGATTCAAATCACAAGAGTGCAGATAAGGTTGTATATGCAACTGCTCATAATTTGGTTAAAAACACTGGTGTCATGCTTTTATGGAACTTGCATCGCTCCACTCAATGCAAATAATAGAAACTTTAAGAAACTTTAGTGTACTCACATCATCATTACCCTATCCTTATTCCATTTTTGGAAATGGTTTTTCGGAGTCCGCTACCTAACCCAGAAGATTTGACGAGGGCATTGGTTTTTACACAGAGCGATTGCCATCGGACCTTGTAACCAAGCGCTTACGTTTCGTTTTTCCTTGTTCTAAATTTATACAGCCAGTGTCGGTTTACAATCAGCTGACGTTCTAAATTCAAATTATTCTGCGCGTTCGCAATGTTTTGACATTTTTCATCACTTCATATCGATCGATCTTTTTTGGATCGATAAATCTATCGTTTAATTTATAAATTTAGATTATAAATATTTGTAGGCTTTGCTCCTGAACCATATTCAACCCGTTCTACGCCACTGCAACTTCTGAGCCTTAACGAACCCACGAACATCCCTGACGCGACTTTCCACCGTTCTGTCGCAACCTCTACCACCCAGAGGGCGAACTAGACCCAATCCTATAGACTGAGTTTTACCTAGCCTAAATAGCCTAGCTTTACGACTACCATCAAAGTACACTTTATTCATGTTATGATTCGTTGATCACTTTATTACTCCAGTTAAACTAAAACTATTTACGTTGCTTCACAAACAAATTGCCACCAAAGTGAAAAAAAAAAACTTCGAAATAATAAAACTTCTTTGCTAATAGAGTCGTCAACCCATGGAATAAACTGCCCAAAGAAGTAGTCTCAGCACCAAATGTCAACATTTTTAAGAACAAACTAAACAAACATATAATAGAAATTAAGAAAAAGAAAGCACACTAGTTAACTGAATACAGGCATTATCAGTTGTATATCGACTGCCTGCCTGCTCATGGATAATAATAATAAAGTGGCAACATTGTATCAGTATCACTGTATCTTCGTACATTGTGTAAATATCATTGAAAATAGCCAGGACCAACGGCTTAACGTGCCTTCCGTGGCACGGAAACGCTCTAGTTGTTGTGCCACTAGCGGTCACCCAGCCGGGTTCTAACCGCAGCCAACGTTGCCTAACTTTCGTGATTAGACAGAAAGGGCAACTACCACTCGGCCACGAGCAGTGCTTCGCATTTACTCACATACATTATTTAAATTATATTTACGGAAAAATACCATAACCAATACCATAATTTTTTTAATGAAAAGCATTTTTACTAGTCTTCCGAACACGATCAGATTAAGAACTGAAAATTACGGAAACTTAACAACGTAAGGGCTTTCCCCCAGCCAGTGCGAAAAACGGCCACTTTTAGCAGTTTTTGTACCTGTAACTTCAGTGAACTATATTTTTCAGGATTGATAGGTTCTAAATAAACTTACTTAAATTACCTTACTCACTTAATTACCTTTATTTCGTAAGACAGATTTTTGATAAGTTTTGTATTTAGCGAGTAATATTTTTTTAATTGATTGGCTCGGGGAAAGCTCTTACGACATTTTCTTATATCAATCACGATGACATGTGATGCATTTATCAGGTAACTTTTGCAAAATATGACGTCAAAACCGGCCAAGTGCGTGTCAAACCACGCGCAGGGTAGGGTTCCATAGTTGCCTGAATCAATATTTCTAAGCGTCTTTTGATTTTTCATAAACATTTTCCCTCCTAACGAACATAGCGGTCCAGCACCTGATGGCTAATGCTATTTCTATTATTAACAGTATTTTGAATATAACTGGTTAGCCTGTAAAGTCTACTTAGCTGTGGTAGTTTGCCTTTTACGTTTTCGTATATTACCACTGCAAATTTGTTCACATTTCTGATATTAACTGTATAGCTGAACGAGGGGGAGACACTTGACTCTAACAAAAAATTGCGCTTTTAAGCTAAATATTTCACAAACGAAACTTTTAATAAAAAAACGTTTTTAGAATCAAATGCTTACAATGTTTTTAAAGGTCTATCTAACGACATCCCACAACATGAGGTAGACGACAAAAAAAAAATTCATCCCCATGTTACGTGAAGGGGAGGTAGGTACCCAAAAAATAATTTTTGTTCACTATTTTATTATAACCACTTTATAAGCGTGAGTCATACCAAATTACAACTTTCTATTACCAAAGGTCTCTGAGCTAAGCCCCGTACAGACAGAGAGACGAACACGACGAAACTATAAGGGCTCCTTGTTGACTACGGAACCCTAAAAAGTAATAGCTTAAAAATTTACAAAGACATTTATTGCTATTCACGTTTCAGGAAAACAAGGAGAATATTTTAAAATTCATGAAAGCATCCAGATTTCCCGTGAAAATTTGCTCAAAGTACAAAACAGTTTTCAGGCCATTAGCACTTAACAAAGTCGTAAGATCTTGTTATCTTTTGGAATAATAATATTCTAAAGATAAGTTTTAAGCTAGGTTAAGTCTAGTTTAGTAAGCCTGAAATATTTGATTACTTTATAAAACTTTTTAGTCTTTGAAAACTATAATATAACCTCTTTGCCAGAACTTTAATGTTAACGTTCACTTTTGTTTAAGTTTAGAGTAAAAGCTGGAAAAAAAAGGTTAAAGGTTGTTATTTTAAAATCTTGTAAAAAAAAATCATAAAAATAATAATCATTTTAATCTTTAAAAAAAATTAAAACAAAAAAAATACGTAACTAAAAAAAGTCACGTAACTTTAGGTTTATTAGAGATTAATTTACGTTATTGTTGTACATAAATATTTTGTGTCTTAGATAAATGATTCTCTGCGCGCACCGAATCATTTATCTAAGATTGTACGTTTGTTTTCTGACAATAAACAAAAGAAAAAAATGTTCATGCGATTGAGATACAAATAAATTAAGACAGGTATATTTCATACTATTACCTGATTGAGACTAAGAATTTTGAAATCCTTTCTTAGGATGAGTTGCACCATATACGTCTTGCTTTCTACAGAATGGAGAGAACCAGAAGCGTATATTCGGTTGTGGTTAAATTTGATAGAGCAACCGACCCTCGGTAGGCACTTTGGATCCAACAGGTTTTGCTGTGCGTAATTTATTCGTAAAATTATTGCCTCATACATCGATTACTACAGTCTCCACAAAAGTGATCCTGCATGCGGTCGAGGGTGCATCAAATTTTGACATCACTTTCTGCGTACTAAAAACATAGACAAGGTTGAATATTAGTAACGGTCATTCATTCATTCATTCTTTTTGGCTCAGTGAACCAAAGTCCTGTGTGGTGCCGGCAAAGAATAGTACCAACCCATACATACCCGTGGGTGTCGTAAGAGGCGACTAAGGGTTAACTGGAGGATGGGCAGCAGCGTCCTCCTTTGTCTTACATCTTACTCACTGCGGTCACCTACAACCGCGGTCCATGGTGCCAGCCGTAACGCTAACAAGCGAGGTGACTATGGTACTTCCCCTCCACATTTTTCTAGCAAAAGCTAGAATTCTGGAGGGAGCTCCCTGTCCTGTAGTGGACGTTTCATGGGATGTTATGATGAACCAAAGTGGTTCTTGGCCTCCGACATTAAAGTACGCCACGCTTCCCTGTTCTGTGCCAATTCCGTCCAGTCGGGCACTCCCAGCTCTTTAAGATCCTTCCAACGACTTCATCCTTCCAACGGTATCTTGGCCTGCCAACAGGCCGGCGTCCCGATGGTTTGCCTTGATACGCCCTCTTTGCGGCTCGATCCCCTGCCATTCTCTCAACGACGCACTGACGCACTGTCACCTACTCTTTTTACTTTATTGCTCGAACACATCATTCGTAAAGTTCAAAGAAATGATGGCGGAGTAGAATTAAATGGCAAACATAAAATAATAGGGTACGCTGACGATCTAGCAATTATGGGGCAGTGTGAAGATGATGTGAAGAAGATGACAGAAGTGCTGGAAGAGGAGGGACAGAATGTTGGACTCAAAATCAGTCGTGAGAAAACAGAATACGTGCACATAAAAAGATTAGTAACGGTCAGAAGGGAAAAATCAACCTTATTGTTTAGTGATGTGCAAAGGATCATCAACTGTTAAGTGCAAGAGTCAAAGATTTTAGAAACCCACGCACAGAACGAGCGCGTGTTTTCTTAAGTCAATAGGTAGACCTCATTTTCGGTACACTGTACAAACGTTCTTCAAAGGTTTTAGTTGATGATATGAAACAACTCAGCTTTGGTAGTTATTCCATGTTTATAGAGAGTCTCAACATTTAGTTTTTTGTGTCGCAACACATTTGTGAACATTTAAATACGTAAGTTAAACGGAATATACATATTTTCGAGAAAAATAGTGACAGGCATATTATCAACATAAGAAACAAGAATCAATTTGCTCCTCATGTTAGCCATATTTACAAAATAAGTAAGCATTTTAAAGGTCAATGTATACGCTTCCATAATAAGGTACCCACTGACATTGAAAGTTTCATCATCATCATATCAGCCGAAAGACGTCCACTGCTGCATATAGGCCTCCCCTAAAGAACTCTATGACGACCGGTCCTGCGCTGCTCGCATCCAGCTGCTTCCCGCGACCTTGACCAGATCGTCGATCCACCTTGTGGGGGGCCTGCCAACGCTTCGTCTTCCGGTACGTGGTCGCCACTCTAGAACCCTCACGCCCCATCGGCCATCGGTTCTTCTTGCGATGTGCCCTGTCCACTGCCACTTCAGTTTAGCGATTCTCAGGGCTATGTCAGTTACTTTAGTTCTTCTGCGGATCTCCTCATTTCTGATTCGATCGCGCAGAGAGACTCCGAGCATAGCCCTTTCCATAGCTCTTTGGGTGACTTTGAGCTTTCTGATAAGGCCCATCGTGAGCGGCCACGTCTCGGTGCCATATGTCATCACTGGCAACACACACTGGTCAAAGACTTTCGTCTTGAGACACTGCGGTATTTTGGACGTGAAGATATTGCGGAGCTTCCCGAACGCTGCCCATCCGAGTCGGATTCGACGAGTAACCTCTTTCTCTAAGTTGGATTTACCCAGCTGGACTGTTTGTCCCAGGTATACGTACTCATCAACAACTTCGAGCGTAGAGTCTCCAACTTTGAGTGGAGTGGGTACAACAAGGGCGTTAGACATAATTTTCGTCTTATCCATGTTCATTTTAAGACCCACTTGTTGTGAAACTCTACTGAGGTTATTGAGCATCGTGCCGAGATCTTCTAGGGTCTCAGCCATTACGACAATATCGTCGGCAAATCGAAGGTGGGTCATGTACTCGCCATTGATGTTGATGCCAAGTCCTTTCCAGTCCAGGAGTTTGAAGACGTCTTCCAATGCAGCGGTGAACAGTTTAGGAGATATGACGTCTCCCTGTCTCACTCCTCGCTGCAATTGGATAGGTTTCGAGTCCTGGTTCTGAAGACGAACTGACATAGTGGCGTTTTTGTACAGATCCTTCAACACTTAGATGTACCGATAGTCGACTTGGCACCTCTGGAGAGATTGTAGCACGGCCCACGTCTCGATCGAATCAAAGGCCTTCTCATAGTCCACAAACGCTAGGCAAAGTGGCTGGTTATACTCTTCGGTCTTCTGTATAAATTGCCGTAGCGTATGTGGTCTATGGTACTGAAGCCTTTACGAAAACCGGCTTGTTCGGGAGGCTGAAAGTCGTCGAGCCTGCGCGCGAGACGGTTCGTAATGACTCTCGAGAACAGCTTATAGACATGGCTCAGAAGTGAGATGGGTCTGTAATTCTTCAGCAGGGTCTTATCACCCTTTTTGAAGAAGAGTACCACCACACCTCTGTGCCATGCCTGTGGCGTTTTCCCTTCGAGTATGACAGAATTAAACAGCTTCTGAAGAGCTTTAAGCACTGTCCTTCCGCCTGCTTTCAGAAGCTCAGCCGTAATTCCATCGTGCCCGGGTGCCTTGTTGTTTCTAAGCTGTCTGAGAGCCATTCTAATCTCGTACAAGCTGACGTCCGGGATATCTTTGGTATGGTGTCGGGTAAGTCTAGGTCTTGGATCGTTTGCCAGACTGCTAAAGGGTGGGCCGGTTGACTTGTATATCTGCCCATAGAACTTCTCGACTTCCCTCAGTAGCTCAGGCTTGGACGATAGGGTTCTGCCATCCTCGGTCTTCAGCCTCGTGAACTGGCTCTGTCCAATAGACAGATCTCTTGCAAACACTTTGGAGTCTTTGTTCCGCTCAATCGCTTCTTTAATATGGTTAGTATTAAATAGCCGAAGGTCGCGAGTCAGTGACTTAGAGATCTGTTTATTGAGCCGCCAATATTGAGAAGCATCTTCCGGAGACTGTAGAACCATTTCGCGTCTTTCTTCAATTAGCTTGAGGGTATGGTCAGAGATCTTTTTGGTTCTTTTAGTACGGTGGGGTCTAAAGTACTTTGACCCAATTGTATGGACAGTTTCCACGAACCCGTTATTGTAGTCGTCCACATCTACGCATTTACAAAGACATTCAAAGCGGTTTTGCAGTTCGAGCTGAAAGCCGTCGGGGTTTTGGATATTGGTGGGTACTGGTCGGAGCGTAGACTTCATCAGTCGAGTTCTTTCCAGCTTTACGTTGATATTCAATGTGCCTCTTACCAACCGGTGATCGCTTCCGGTTTTAACCGCATTGATCACAGAGACATCATTGAATATTTGCTTCTTAGTCGACATGATAAAGTCAATCTCATTTTTTGTAGCACCATCGGGACTGATCCAGGTCCATTTTCGGTTTTCCGACTTTTTGAAGAAGGAATTCATCATAAAGAGTCCTTCTTTCTCCAAAAAGTCGGCTAACATGTGGCCTCTGGAATTCCGATATCCAACAGCAAATTGCCCCACCCTCAGCTCACCACCGCCTCGCTTGCCTAATTTTGCGTTGAAGTCCCCCATGACAACGGTATAGTGGGTCTTAGACGTATGTATGGCTTTAGATATATCCTCAAACATAGCTTCGACTTCATCATCAGAGTGTGTCGATGTGGGGGCGTATACCTGTATGACCTTCAGCGAATACCTTTTGGTGATTCTGAGTATAAGGTACGCTACCCGCGACGACACACTCTCGATCATGACGACATTGTTCACGAGAGACTTGTGGACCATAAACCCGACACCTCCCTGGGACAGTTTTTAGGATTATCGAGTCCCCCCCCTCTCTTCGGACTTCAGATAGACCCAAGATGTCCCAGTGTAACCTGCTCAATTTTTCTTCGAGTTCTGCAACCTTCTCGTCGGTCCGCAATGTGCGCGTGTTATAAGTTGCCAGGGCCAGAGGTCGTCGTTGTTTGTAGCTCGACATCTGCCAGGGATTCTTCGCACCCCCTGCCCCACCGTTACCATGGCCGCTACCGGAGCCAGGAATAGCGGGGCCGCCGGGGACTAGGGGCCGGAGCTTATTGTTGTGATTCATGTTGATTCTTAGGTGGTTTTACCATAGTCGCCACGCTTGGCAGACGGGTTGGCGCCCGCAGTAAGATGAAATAATACACAGAACGACGCTGCTGCCCATCCTCTGGATTTCATTTCCCTTAGTCGCCTCTTACGACACCCACGGGAAGAGATGGGTCGGTACTATTCTTTTTAGGCCGGCACCGCACAGCACGTTTACCATTAGATAAATTCGAAACTGTTATACATACATACATACATAACATCACGCCTTGTTCCCGTTGGGGTAGGCAGGCTTGCTTCCTGAACCTTCATCAATCCTTTCATACATGCTCGTCGGTTCAGGGTACTTTTAACCTGGCCTTTATTCAGAACGTCTTGAATTTGGTCCTGGTACGTTCGCCGAGGCCTTCCCCTTCCAACGTTTCCATTCACTCTCGCCTTGTGGATCTCTTTCGTCAATCTTCCTTCATTCATCCTCTCCACATGACCAAACCATCTTAGCATCCCTTTCTCAATTTTAGTCACTACGTCTTCTTTTACGCCACAACGTTCTCTTATCACACTATTTCTAATCCTGTCACTCAATTTCACACCAATCATACTCCTCAACGCTCTCATTTCTACTGCATTAATTCTACTTTCATGCTTCTTCTGCCATACCCAGCTTTCACTGCCGTACATCAGTGTTGGTACCAAAACGCCTCTATGAACAGCCAGACGAGCCTTGTGAGACACCTTCTGACTCTTCATAAAAGCATGCAGAGCACCATTCACCATGTTTCCAGCATTCAATCTTCTTTCGATATCACTTTCGCACTTTCCATCTCTCGTAAACTTAGAACCCAGATACACAAACTCCTTCACTTGTTCGACTTGTTCACCACCTATTAATATAGTACACTCTGTCATACACTCTTCTCTTTCAAGTACCATTACTTTCGTCTTGCTTACATTTACTTTCATTCCTTTCCTATCAAAAGCCACATTCATCATTGTTACCATCTCCTGTAACTCGTCAGCAGATGACGCAAGTATAACTTGGTCATCAGCGTAGAGAAGACATTTGATGAGTAACTCATTCATTCTCAGTCCACACATACTCTCTTTCAGATTAGTCAAACAATTATCCATGAACAGGTTAAACAGCCAAGGTGACGCTACACATCCCTGCCTAACACCTTTTTCGATGCTAAACCATTCAGTGTACGCCCCGTTTATTCTGACGCAAGCACTGGAATCCTCATAGAGAGATTTCAGTGCTTGAATCAGATGACCCTTCACCCCATACATAGACAATGCCGACCACAATTCATTCCTCACCACTCGGTCATAGGCCTTTTCCAAATCCACGAACGCGCAGTAGACTTTTTGGTTTTTGGCCAAAAACTTTTCAGCTATATACCGCAAGGAAAAGACCTGATCTGTACATCCCATTCCCTTTCTAAATCCCGCTTTTACATCCCATATTTTTTCGTCAGTATCTTTCATCACTCTTTCAATCAAAACCTTTGCATACAGTTTGCCGACGACACTGAGAAGACTTATCCCGCGGTAATTTTTGCAGTCCTGTTGTGACCCTTTTCCCTTGTACAGCGGCACAATCACAGCCTTGCACCAAACACCTGGTACTCGGCCGTTCGTCCAACACAGGTTGAAAAGGCGGTACAGCTGACTAGCCACAATGCCTCGCCCAGCCTTCAACATTTCGACCGACACTCTATCATATATCTATATCGAAACTGTTATCAAGCACTGTGCATCGCAGTTACGTCCTGCTGGGGAGCACCACTTCTAATATGTTACCTATCAGTATGTACTTGACTCCTGCCAAGTTTTATCCCTGAAGGTTTAGGTGCATACAAGCTCGGCCTTAGATCTCCTACAATCTATGCTACAAACAAATTCGGGGTATTTTTTTTCTCGTTTAACACATTGTGTGGGTTGTCCTTGGATAGGTCTTTTAAAATAATGTGTATTCGCAAAGATAATTTTTCGATTTAGGTATCAGTGTGCGAAATTATCAACTTGAAATCGCATTTTTTTGTTAAAGTCAAGTGTGTCCCCCTGCCAGCTAAACAGTTGCTATTGGAAATGTTAAAAACTATCACAGCTAAGAAGGCTTCACAGGTTAAAGAACTATAGCCTAAAAACTGGAAATAATAAAAATAGCTATAGCAATCAGGCGCTAGGAACTCGCTGAGCATTAGGAGGTAAAAAGTTTATGTAATGAACGTTATGGCATACTAAATCAAAAGCTGCTTTGCGATAAAAACCGGCCAAGTGCGAGTCGGACTCGCGCACCAAGGGTTCCGTACCACCACATAATCATAATTGTATTAGTTGAAATTTCAGTAAGTTAATGTGCTACATTTTTTGAGTCCGACACGCGCTTGACCAAATTTTATTATTTGTTGTTATTTTATAGCCTATACCCTATAAACATACCAATTTTCAAGTTTGTAAGTGTTCCCGTTTTTAAAAGTAGAACTAAAACAAAAATCGCCTCCGCGACCATCCAACTTGACCCCTCTCTTATATGAATGTTCTTGAAACGGGAGCTCACCACAATTGGTTATCATTAGTTGTGAGAAAAGTTGTAATATTTAATGATTTCAGACTTTTCCCATTATTTGTACTGTGAGACCTAGCTTCATGCCAAATTTCATAATTTTAGGTCAACGGGAAGTACCCTGTAGGTTTTGCATTTTTGAATAAATGTATGGAGATGAGGACATAAAATGCCATATCTTTTGATTGCGTCATTGCAAAAAATTGAAATTATCAGATCTTGTGTGGTTCATAGATTCTAATATATGGTATTAATTTCAACCTGATACCTCTATCCGTTCGTGAGATAAAGGGTCTTGACAGACAGACAGACAGACAGACGGACAACAAAGTGATCCTATAAGGGTTCCGTTTTTTTCTTTTGAGGTACGGAACCCTAAAAATTCAAATTTACTGTATCAAGCCTATACATTCAAATACAATCTGTATCAACCCTACGCATTCAAACAAACAAAAGAGCGTGTAGGTTTTTAATGTCTCTTCTCTTTTTACCCGACTGCCTCAAAACAGGAGGGTTATGTTTTTCCCATTCTTCTTCTTCTTTTCGGGTCGACGCAAATGCAATAAAATTAAATGAATTATGGTGCCAATTTGTTTGTGAAGCGATATAGTTTAGCTGACGTCATTGAGATATTTTAATAGCCAATAATGATTAAATGATTTTGAGTATGAGTTTAATTTTAATCAATCTAGTGACGCACTCAAGAGAAGACATTATAAACATTATTAATACCAGGGCAAGTGATGAATCACATAAAGGAAATTCAAACGCTCCATAAAATTTATTATGTGGTCAGTAGCAGTAAAAGAAGCTATAATACGCCTGCTATACGACTATGTCCGGACCTAAAAGTTTACGATTTTTTAAATCGCCTGACCGCCCATTCTGGGTTAAGACATCTCAAGCCATAGAGTTTTTGAAAAGGAAACTGTAAATCTGGGAAGTACCGAGTAGTTCAATATTTTTAGAAATGGTACCCAGGACAAATTACGGCCGACAATTTTTTTTATGGAAGTGTTCCTTAGGTCCATCCAAACATATCTAGAAAGTTCCCTGCCGATCCCATTTTCGCTCCCCCCTCCCCCCCCTCAAAAAGGTCCCTAATTTTAGATTTTTCTATTTATCTCTAAAACAGTTGAAGTTAGGGGAAAGTCGTCAATCTAAGACTTTATGGTTATAAAATTACCAATCTATAGACACCTATTTTATTTCAATGTAACCTACAGTACCTGAAATATAGCTACAAACAGTTCACCAAAAATTAAAAATTATCTTCAAATCATTTTTTGTACTAACTTTTAACAAAAACTACTTGAGTTGTGGCAAAATTATTTAAAAGCATGTGAATCTTGATACATTTAGGAATAAAACGAGACATAATTCATCATTATTGCAGCACTGGTTCTCGATTTACAGCGAGTTACATCGAACACCCTGAGATAATTTTATAGGACAAAAGAAGTAGGAACAGTGAAACTGACGTTGTCTTTCAGGATTAAATAATGGCACTTAAAATTTAAATACATCAAATAAAAATAAACAATTTCCCCTGAAAATCTAAAAGATTTAAGCTTTAAGTAACTAGATGGCGTCACTTGTATAATAAAATAAGAAATAAAATATAATAACAAATGGGTTGCTTTTATTTTAAAACATGAGATGTCAGACGATAGCTCTTGTCATGTTCTATTAAAATATATATATAAAACATTTTTTCAAATGTTATTTGTTCGTTAAAATATTAAAAAGTTTCGCTCGAGGTTTCCGCTTGAACTATTTTTCACCATAAATCACATTTGCAGCTTATGACTCAGGAGTAAAATGAATAGAGAAGACTCTCATAAAAATCCTTTTAATTTTGCAAGCTGTTTAGTGCAGGCCTTACTTGTATTACCTGAAATATAGCTACAGACAGTTCACCAAAAATTTAAAATTATCTTTAAATAATTTTTTGTACTAACTTTTAACAAAAACTACTGGAGTTGCGGCAAAATTATGTAAGAACATATGAATTTTGATACATTTAGGAATAAAACGAGACATAATTCATCAATATTGCAGCACTGGTTCTCGATTTACAGCGAGTTACATCAAACACCCTAAGATAATTTTATAGGACGAAAGAAGTAGGAACAGTAAAACTCACGTTTCACTAGGATTAAATTATGGCACTTCCAATTTAATTGAATGGAATAAAAATAAACTATTTCGCCCAAAAAACTACAAGATTTATGCTTTAAGTCACAAGATGGCGTCACTTGTATAAGAAATAAATTGTAATTACAAATGGACTGCTTCGATTTTTAATATTTTAACGAACAAATAACATTCGAAAAAATGTTTTATATATATATATATATTAATAGAACATGACAAGAGCTATCGTCTGACATCTCATGTTTCAAAATAGAAGCAACCCATTTGTTATTATATTTTATTTCTTATTTTATTATAAAAGTGACGCCATCTAGTTACTTAAAGCTAAAATCTTTTAGATTTTCAGGGGAAATTGTTTATTTTTATTCTATGTATTTAAATTTTAAGTGCCATTATTTAATCCTGAAAGACAACGTCAGTTTCACTGTTCCTACTTCCTTTGTCCTATAAAATTATCTCAGGGTGTTTGATGTAACTCGCTGTAAATCGAGAACCAGTGCTGAAATAATGATGAATTATGTCTCGTTTTATTCTTAAATGTATCAAGATTCACATGTTTTTAGATAATTTTGCCACAACTCCAGTAGTTTTTGTTAAAAGTTAGTACAAAAATGATTTGAAGATAATTTTTAATTTTTGGTGAACTGTTTGTAGCTATATTTCAGGTACTGTAGGTCACATCGAAATAAATTAGGTGTTTATAGATTGGTAATTTTATAACCATCAAGTCTTAGATTGACGACTTTCCCCTAACTTCAACTGTTTTAGAGATAAATAGAAAAATCTAAAATGAGGGACCTTTTCGAGGGGGGGGGAGGGGGGGAGCGAAAATGGGATCGGCAGGGAACATTCTAGATATGTTTGGATGGACCTAAGAAACACTTCCATAAAAAAAAATTGTCGGACGTAATTTGTCCTGGGTTGTCAAAGAACATTTGGATAAAAATATTGAGCAGAGTTCAAACGTGAAAATTTTGTACCTATTGCAAATATACTCATATAATTATGTACCCAATGTCCTGTATAATAATAATAATATGCACCTAAAATCCCGTCCCACGTGGGTCGACTCATGCACACGTGACGAATTTTTAGAGTTTCGTAATCGACAAGGAACCCTTATAGTTTCGTCATGTCCGTCTGTCTGTCTGCCTGTCAGCGGCTTAGCTCAGAAAGTGTACTAGAATGTTGTAATTTAGTATGTACGGTCAACCGCTCGTCGGTAGAAACTTTTTCAACCCTATTACTACGCCATAAGGTCCAAAAGTGTTTCTACTGATGTGCTGTTGAGTGTACATACATTTTCTCTACGCCGACAAAGTGGTAAAATAAAATCTTGAAAATAAGAGTTAAGGTGGGGTTGAATTTTTTTTTCTTGTCTCCCCCATCGTGCGGGGAGTCGTTAGATAGCTCTTTTAAAAACAATGTAAGTCTTTATATCATTTTTCGATTTTATGTTGGAAAGCACAATTTTATGTTGGAGTCAAGTGCCCCCCCTGCAAGCTACTTCACCGAAGTAGCATATATGATGAAATTAAAAAGAAAACTATTACAGGTAAGTATGCTTTACAGGTTAATGTGGCGTAAAAGAAGACGTAGTGACCAAAATCGAGAAAGGGATGCTGAGATGGTTTGGTCATGTAGAGAGGATGAATGAACGAAGATTAACGAAAGAGATCTACCAGGCGAGACTGAATGGAAACGTTGGAAGGGGAAGGCCTAGGCGAACGTACCAGGACCAAATTCAGGACGTTCTGAATAAAGGCCAGGTTAAAAGTACCCTAAACCGACGAGCATGTATGAAAGGATTGATGAAAGTACAGGAAGCAAGGGAAGTATGTCAAGATCGTAGCAGGTGGAGGACTGTGGTCTCTGTCTACCCCGACGGGAAAGAGGCGTGATGTTATGTATGTATGTATGTTAATGAGCTATAGCCGAAAAACTGAAAATAAAAAAAATATCAATAGCAAACAGGCGCTAGGACCTCGCTGAGCATTGGGAGGTAAATATTTATGTTATGAAAGTTATGAAATACCACATAAAAACCTGCTTTGCTATAAAAAAAAATCATGATAGCTACGGAACCCTATACTGCGGGTGGCCCGACGCGCACTTGGCCGGTTTTTTATTATTGTACATAATTTGTTAAGATGTTTATAGCCGTGATATAATTATATCCATTGGGCTATGGTTATTGAACTTAACATAACAAATGTAATTTCTAAAAATCCTTCCTTAGTGGATGCCTACACTGAACAATGTACAATGAAAATTTTGAGCTGAGTGTTAAGATTTAAGTTTTATATTAATTTTGTTTTACCACAAAAGAATCTTCCCTACTGATACCCATTTTCTTTGTTGCCTAAAAGTTCAGCACTTACCCAGAAGGATGTAACACTGCAACACGACACTCTTGGGCGAGATATACGAACAAACAACAATCTAACAGCCATTTTGACCTTGCGTTTTGAAACATTGGAGTTCTTAAGGAACTTTATGAAACGATGCCCTTGAACTTTACTGCCTTTGAAATTTTGAAAAGTTTAAATCACATGAATGAACCTAATTTAATGAAACTGATAACTATTGCTGCCCCATCTCATCCAGTACGTGACTAAAAATAATATTAACCCATCTTTACCCGTAGGTGACGTAATATGTGGGTTGCTAAGGGATTTTGAACCGGAGGATGGGCGGCAGAATTTTTATGTCCCTCAATACAGAATCCTCAGAGAAAAAAACTGCATAAAAATTTATTTTGACGATGCCAAAAAATAGTCATGAAATAGTCATAAATAGTCACCATAAGGAAAAAAATAGTCGCGTTACAATTCTAGAGTTATAGCTATGGCACAGTAAATATATAAGCTAAAGCAGTATGGAAACTCTCGCCTTTTTTTGAAAAAAGAACTATTCTGCGTCGGAGCGTCAGGGTTGTAACCCAGAAGTTTTGAAATAAGAATAGTATGATGAACTCAAATATTGGGTGCTTCTATCAACTTTGTTCCTTTCAGCATGTTTTCAATTTTTCATGTTTTTTTTCACACTTAGTCGCCTTTTACGACACAAGAAAAGGTTAAGTCACTTAGTCGCCTTTTATGACACAAGGGCAGATTAAGATACTTAGTCGCCTTTTATCGCACAAGGACAGGGACATACTTATAGGGACCATATATGTACCTATTTGTTTGTATTATGGTTTTGGCACCCACGACTGACTTCAGCGCGAAAACTGCTTATTTTCCTGTAGCGGTGTGTGCATGTGTGAGTGCGCCAGTTTTGGACGTTTGTTAGGAGTTTCCATACTGCTTTAGCTTATATATTTACTGTGGCTATGGTTTGCTGAGGATTATGGGCATAGGCTATAGACAGAATCCTCAGTTCTGATGCAAGCAAACCGTGGGGACTATCGACTTGGTTTTTATTTTAAAAAATAGTCATGAAATAGTCGTCTTGACTTCCAAATTCTCGAAAATAGTCGTTCAAGGATTTCAGAGTTACAGGGATAGCTTGCTGAGGATTCTGTGCATAGTATTTCACTGACGCAAATTCCTGCAGAACGTTTAGGTTTTTCTGTTTGATACTGATGTCAAAAAATAGTCAACAAATAGTCGTCTCAAACCATAATCACTTTGGTCTGGTTTACCTTGTAGAAGTATGTTAAAAATGCATGTTAACTTCGCCATACATTTTTGAACTCAATCACAGTCGTGTTCAAAATGCATAACATCTTTGATGGTAACTATTTTGTTACTTTAATTTTTTTTTATGTATTTGGAACCCATGCAATATAATTAAATCTGTAATAAAAAGCAAAGTTTATTTCTTTTTATTTTTAATAAGGCTGTGTATTAACGTGCCACCAAATTTAAGTAAATTTTTACCAAATAATTTTTACCAAATTTTGTCTACCAAAATGGATGAATGTACACAAAAATTTTTTTTGGCACTTCGCCGGCCGCTGCCGCGGCACGCTCGCTCCGCTCGCTCGGCTCGTGCGTTGTGGTCGCAAGATAACCTAACACAACCTATCCGAACCGGTTACCCAAATTTGGTGTACGTTCAGCCAATTTGGTGTACATTCATCCATTTTGTCTGAAGTGTATTGGGGTATAAAAAAATATTTTGGGAATCATTTAATTTGTTGCCGTTTAATAAAGCTTAATAAACTACAATAATTGGTTTTAAACTAAAATAATAAAAAAAGAAACTTCTTAATGAATATATTCAGTACAGATTATTTTTAAGTTAGTTTTTTGTATAAATCACGGTCTTCGTACTTATGTACGTTAAATGGTTAAATGAGTAATAGAGGGTGATAATTTTATTGCGTGCCATAGCTTACGGGGTGTTTCAGTAACGATAAAGGAACACAAAAAAAATCCTTAAAAAAAATTCAACTAAATTCTGAAAATTTTAAAATTAGCCCTACGCAGAGGGCAATAACCCGCAGCGCAATGACCCAACCGAGGCTGCACTTTAAACGAGCCAGCCGCTGTTAGTTTTGGAATTTACATCCAATTTTTAAGTAGGATTATTGAAAAAATGGAAAGCCTAATTTCATGTATTCTATGATGTTAACTTTACATTTCACATAATTAACGTAGAACACGGCAATTGTCGTTGTTATAGCAACACTGTAGGTCACTTACCTAAATACTCGCCGGCGGCGGCGAGCGCTAGCTCGGTCATACAATTTGGTCGAGCCGAACGAAACATCTCGTCGCAGAATATTGGTGCTTTTTCTATTATACGATCCACGCTAAACATTTCCAACTCTGTTTCTATGCCATTAAGTCACTGATTTGTATTATTCTACTGATGTAGTATTGGGTAAAAGAAACACATATGCAGCGAAATTAAAATTTTTAATAATCGCCGAATAGAAAACGCGTGGAGGAGCTACTGGTCCATGAAGGATTTACTTAAAGGGACTCTCCCATTGTCCTTGAAACGGAGACTCGTCGACATGTGCATCTTGCCCGTCCTAACCTACGGAGCCCAGACATGGTCACTGACTGAGGCACAGAAGTCCAGACTTGCGGTCTGCCAAAGGGCGATGGAGCGCAGCATACTAGGTGTAAAGAGGACCGACCGTATCCGGAACACAACACTGCGGTCCAAAACCCGTATCGCTGACGTCGGCAAAAAGGCTGCCACATTAAAGTGGGATTGGGCGGGTCACGTGTGTCGGATGCACCCGGATAGGTGGGCCAAACGCGCCACGGAATGGGTACCCCATGATGGACGCCGAGGCAGAGGAAGGCCCAAGTAGCGGTGGAGAGATGATCTGGATGCTTTTAGAGACCAGTGGCCCGTGGTGGTGAGAATAGTCGCAATAAATAGGGAGGAATGGAAATGTATGGGGGAGGCCTTTGCCCAGCAGTGGGACAGTATAGGCTAGTAAAAAAAAAAGAATAGTTAAATGCGTAGACAAACAACATTGATCAATCAAGAAATTAGTAAAGTTAGTGTAGTTCATTCAGTAATATTCGCGAACCTACCAATTATTATTAAAGTATTTTTTTTACTGTATGCATCTGGGTGTAAGCCCGATATTCTAGTTTTACCTTTCATTAAACGTGGAACCTACATTTTAAGTTTCTAGACCAAAAGGTTGAGGCTGTGCACTGATATGTCAGTCGGTTTATCCTCTTATTTACCTTATAAAAATAGATAACACAAAAATAGGGTCTGCAACAACATATAAAAATAAAAGCCTCTAACAATATGAAAATTCATTTTTTTTGACAACTTGAAATCAATGTCAAATAATTTTGTTTATCTACACTCATGTCGTAATCTTTGACTTATGATTCAAAAAGTTGATACATAAGGCTGAATATTACGCAGAGTATGCATAAAAAATTAAAAAGTTACCATTACGTAACAATTTTTGTATGAAAATTTTTGCAAAGGTGTTACGTTATTTAACTTTTTAATCATTACATAACACTTGGATAAAATTCTTCTTGAACCTAAACCTTTTTAAAGAAGACTGAATATAAGGTCTTTTAGAGAGCCGGTTATAAATGTAGCAGTTTTTCTTAGTAGCTGTCAAATATCAGCAGCATATTACAAAGTGTACCTCATAAACAACCTATTATTTTGGAGCAGTTAGAGTAACAGTTACTATAGTTACAATTATTTCATCTGTGGCGGATAATATGCGCGCGCAGCCTGAAATTAGAAGGACTTGGAAATAGATATGAGATTTGCCGCCATTCTCAAATGTTTACCTTTTTCAAGTATTTTGTGCCCGTGAAAGTAATGTGTGTGAAAGTTTATTGGAAAAGTGGATAAAGTGGTGTAGTCAGGATACTGCAGTTACAGATACATACTCAATAACTTATGTATGATCTTCTCCCATATTAGTCTAGGACATTATACGACATACATACTCGTAACCTACAATGGATTGGGAAAAAATGAAAATCGAAAAGAGAAACATGTCTTGTTAAGAAAATGTTCTGCTTGTATATTTCAAAGAAGACCTAGCGGATATATCAAGGCGGCTTCTTCAGACTCGTATCAGCACTGTAATATACATAATATAAGTTGCCTTTACTGTTTACTTACTTTTGTTTAATTTTTATTGCATGAGTGAAGATAAAGTAGTATACGCAACTGCATATAATATGGTATTAAAACACTCGTTTGATGCTATTATCACACTCGGCTACGCCTCGTGTGATAAACCCAAACTCGTGTTTTAATAACCTGTTTTATATGACAGTTGCATAAACTACTAATACGCGACTGTACAGAGAAAAAATGTATGGCGAAATTAACATGCATTTTTAACATACTTCTACTAGGTAAACCAGACCGAAGTTATTATGGTTTGAGACGACTATTTGTTGACTATTTTTTGACATCAGTATCAAACAGAAAAACCTAAACGTTCTGCAGGAATCTGCGTCCTTGAAATGCTATGCACAGAATCCTCAGCAAGCTACCCCTGTAACTCTGAAATCCTTAAACGACTATTTTCGAGAATTTGGAAGTCAAGACGACTATTTCATGACTATTTTTTAAATAAAAACCAAGTCGATAGTCCCCACGGTTTGCTTGCATCAGAGCTGAGGATTCTGTCTATAGCCTATGCCCATAATCCTCAGCAAACCATAGCTATAACTCTAGAATTGTAACGCGACTATTTTTTCTCTGAGGATTCTGTGTTGAGGGACATGAATTTTTTTGCGTATTGTACGGTCGACCGCTCGTCCGTAGAAACTTAACTCTATTACCACGCCGTAAGGTCCAAAAGTGCTTCTACTGACGAGCTGTCGAGTGTACTGTCTTTAATACTGTGCTCACCAACCACTGCAGTCCATGGTGCCAGCTGACACCCTCTTAAATATACGACGTATTTTTGCTGTAAAGTTCTTAAGGGAAATTCCTGATTTTTTTATCTTTCGAGCGGAGCGAGAAAGGTATTGTATTCGTGAAAAAAAGTTTTTCAAATTTTCTCAAAAATGTGTTCTATATCACTTATATATCATAAAAAACATGTCTCCCAAAAATGTCCATCCGTCGGTCGGTCGGTCGGTTGGTCCGTCGGTCGGTCTGTCCGTCACGCTTTGGCATAGCGGCTAAACGAATGGTCCGATTGACACCATATTTTGAATTTAGGAGTTTTATGCAAATCCATCGAAGAGTTCTAAGTGATTTCTTGCTGGCTCTCATTTTGAGGGTAGCTGTCATACAAAGAAAATTAAAATTTAAATTTTCTCAAAAACAGCTCATGGAATCTTGATGAAACTTTGCATGACTAAGCATCTCCATATAAGATATCTTGCGCCAGTATCAATTGATCTGTGTAATTTAATATAAGGGGTGTTCCTGTACCACCAAATCGTAAATATGTGATTTACCCAAAATCGGTTGCATTGAGTTTATTAAAATTTTCTATAATGTTAATCCTGGATTGGTTGTCTACCTGACAGGATATTCTTTATGATTTTTTGAATAAAATTAAGTACACAGAGTGTACCAAAAACTGATAGGGCTTGCTCAGTAGACTAAACTGAACAATTATCCATAAAGAACATGTGTTGGGAAATTAAAAAATCTCCATGCAAGTATCCTACGGTAGTATCCATTTATCTGTGAAAATTCATATAAAGGGTGTTCCAGTACTACCAAAAGTTAAACATGTGATTTACTCGAAATCGTTTGAGGTTTGTTTGTTGTTTGTTTTGACAATTTGAATTCTGAATTGATCTGTATTTCATTCGAACATTTTTTTGGGAAAACGTAAATAAAATTTGTATTTCCATACTATGTGTATGGCATTACAAATTTGAGTTTGCAGTTGATAGTTTTTCCTTGAGTATTGTGAGAAAGTAAGTGCAGTGTTGCTGTACTATTTATTGGGGATATACGTTGTTCACTATTCAGGGGCAGCGTCCTTGCCTCCTTGGTCTAGTGGTTAGAGCGTTCGGCTTTCGATCCGAAGGTTCTGAGTTCGATTCCCGTCGGGGACACTGTCAAACAAAAATCCCTTTGCGCGACCTCCCCAGTTTGGTTGGGACATTGCAGGATAAATTACCAGATTGTCCGAAAAGTTTGATGATTCCGTGCTTCGAAACGCACGTTAAGCCATTGGTCCCGACTTCTATCTACGGACGTAGTCGTAAATGAGTCATGTCAGAGGCCTTTAGCGGCTCAAAAACTCTGACACCAGGGTTTGTGAGGTCGGTCATCGACCTTGCAACCCACACGATAGGTTGATGTTGAGGTCGAGGAGTATTTAAGTAAAGCGGAAACTGGGTGGAATCGTCCTATTAAAACCTCTAAGTAGAGAGAACAGCAATGTACGTGACTTCATTTATTAGCCGAAATACGGCCAGAGTCGTACAAAGTATTTCAAGAACGGTAATGCGCTGCCCACATTTTATCCTAAACTGCAAGACACCAAAGATACCACCTAACCTATTTGTGATTTGTACTATGTCTATACTGAAGTACATTAAAGAGTAGGCAAAGTTAAACTTATTATTGGAAGCTTTTGTTTTTATGCCATGAACTATCAATGTATTTTGTTTTGTGGTAACGTATAAATGCTTGTCTATTAACACCACATATGGATCGGGAGCGCAGAAGTTTTCTTTCGGGTGATAATCAAGGAGAAAACGAGATGTCTTTATAGATTGGAGATAGTAAGAGAATCACAAAAAAACATGCCACATGTTCCAGACCGGAGCCCGGTATTCAGGAAGCCTTTTTTATATTTTTAAGCTGGTTTGTTTTAGTTAAAGCCTTCGACTTTCTTGTCTGGCAAATGTTTTTTTTTGTATCAACATAAACTACTCTATCACCGGCAATGACTTTTTTTCGCCGTGAATATCAAAAATCATATATATATATATATTCTTTATTGTGCACAATAAAACAAAACAGTAGTGATAAAATAGGTTCACAAAGATCAGAAAATCAGAATCATTGATGATATCAGAAAGACATTTTCGAATAAAAGATTTTCAGGCTTGTATGTTTGGATATAATGGTGATATTCAGGGCGAACAAAAGTGATTGCCCAAATAAAGTAGCTTATGGTGATACTTAGAAAGATTAACTTTAACATTTCGGTTTAAAGTTGGGTGCTTCAGCTAAAATAGATCAGCCTGAAAAACTGAAAAAGGCCTCCTGAACGTATCTGTACTAATTACGTCTTAATAACTCCAAGAAATCAAACTACCGATAATATAAAAAAAATGTTCTATTTTCTTAACATTAAATTAAAATACACTTGCTGCTAGGTTTTATCTAGTTGAACTAATGAACGCATAAATATATTAACTAATTAATAACTCTCTTGTCTATGGGACAAGTTGCTTAGTTTATTTTATTTATTTTACTAGGTGAGCACATCAGGAAACAATGTTACTAAATTGTAGAGTGATACATCAAAAGTGAACTAGATTGATTGATTGACCCTTTAACGTGTCACACAGCATTTTTATTTATAGTTAAATTAAACATCAAAAAAAGCAATTTAAACGGAAGATGCAGTAGATGCTCAGGATATTGACAAAAATGTGTGAGCTTAATTTAGAATACTTTTAACATTATTCTTAAAGACACCTAGGCGTGGATTTAAGATGTCCTGTGAATAATTGGACTAAAACAGTTATTGTATAAGCGACACATGTTGTAACCACTGGGTTGTAGTAAGAGGTGTTGTTAGTAAACTTGCAGAGTAAAATAAGTCTTCGGGATACGTAGGTTGTGCTATTAGAGAGTAGAGAAGGGCAGTAAAGTAAAGAGTGAACGATTTTGAGGAGGTTAATAAGTTACATTCGTTTTTTTTTACCAATATTTAAAAGAGTCACTTGAACTTTTGCAGTCAAAGTCCAAATTTGTAGCTTTGTAAGAAAAACATTAAAAAAATACATATTTAGCATGTTGTGTGTTATGTTTTTTCATACATCTAAAGTACCAAGGTTTAAAACAAACCTTGCTTTATGTTTCTGTTCATATTATTTGCAAAGAACTGTACTAATGTTTGATTCAAAATGTTTGCACATTCATCATTATCAGCAATATTTGAATGTACAGCATCTACACAACACACCTTAACATCATTTTTGAAAAATTTGTTCAAGCCATGGTCTTCTCCACTTTCAGTCTTTAATGGTTGCTTCTTAGGACGAACATAAACTGCTGGTGAGTTCAGTACAGGAACTTCAAGAGCATTGAAGTTTAGAATCATTTTTAGTCTATTAAAGGTCACTTTAGCTTTTGAAATCATAAATTCTTTAGAGTATTTCAGCTCATTGGAAAACATTTTCAAAGCGGCTTTAATTTTATCTTCAAAAGAGTCAATAAGCGCAAGTTTTTGCGCAATATGATTGTGAATATTCGGATCCGTTATATTTAAACCGTGCATAATTATGTGGTTTTGAAGTTGTTTATCATCAGTTGAGCTTATTAAATCCATTGCTAATGAGCGGATGACCTCCGGTGATCCGTCTAAACAAAACACAAGTCCTTTGTGACCTGTCGAAAAACACATAGTTCAAATGACAATAATAAAAATACAAACAAAGCATAAAATTTCTAGCCAAAACAAGATACTCAATAATATCAAGCTTAAACCAAATGTCTTTTTGAAATACCTTCACTTTCCAATTTAGCTGCTAACGCCAAAATAGGCAAACCACCAAAACTGTACCCAAGTAAAACAAAAGGTGCGTCAGGGCAAAGTTGATTCTTCACAGTCTGAAATATTAAGAATTCCGATGTCATGCGTGTACACTATTCAAACTTGGCTTAAGTGTAGAGTAGTATTCAACGTGAGTGCGACAAAAGACAACTCTTTTTCAATTAGTCGCGTAGAAAATGACACTATCTGAAGGTTATATGCTTTGAAATTAATATTTTATTTCTATACAACACTTACTTTATGTAATCTATCAACTAGTTTTTCTAGTTTATCTTCCTCTGTGTCTAGGCCCAGTTGTAGTACGCATGCTCTAGCGTTGAGTTTGCCGCACAGGTTTTCGAAAGTATTAGCGCAGCTTTCTAAGCCCGGTAGTAAGAATATTACGTTCTTATTATTGATCTGGAAAATCAAAAAAGTAGTTAAGCTTGTTAACTGATCCGACAGTAAATGTCTACTACATATGATTAGACATAAATTTTTAAAGGTAACCAAAGTATTTACATACTTCGGATAAGGCAGATTTGAAGTAGATGTATGGTTCATAGGCAAGTTTCTCGTCTCCGAAGTTCCTGACTAGCATATTCAAGCCCATGGCAACCAACTCACTGCTGTTATTTGTTTGCGGATCTAAGTTGGAAACTTCCGCAGGTGCTTCACCTGCTTCTAATTCTGACAACCTAAAAGTGTGATCCAATTAAGTTACTTTATTTCAATAGCAAAACTAATTTTAAGGATCATTTACTCAAAGTGGCATTATTTAGATGATATAACGCAATCTTACTTTGAAATTGTTAACATTCTTATTTCTTGAGCGTTAAGGAATATTTCGTAATCCCTCTCAAGAGTCTGTTTGATCTCCACCGCCATAACGCTGTCCATGCCCATTTCAGAAAGTGGAGCTTGCTTGGAAATAGTTTTAAGATCACTGATACCTGAGCAATCATAAAAAAGTTTATTTAAGCTTTTTTAAAAATCTTTTGTAACTGGTAGTATTTCTTTTAAATAGAGTTTATTATTTTTCATTTCTTATGTTACTAAAGAAACTGGCATAATATAGCTAGTAGACATGTGCTCACAAATACACATAAGTTTTTACAAACTAGTAAAATAATGTTGATGTTTTCATACCTAGAATTGATGCAATGGCGTTGATTATACTGTTAGCACCAGTATTTGAGGCTCTCTTCTCCGCTACCACAATAGAAGACACTATAGTAGAGTCATGTTTTAGAAATTTGTCCATTGCTTGAATACATGAAACAATTCTTTGCTGCAACGTTCCTCCAATTTCTAATTGAATGTTTTCTTCTTGCATATCGGCAACTAAACCAACCTAAAAAACAAGAGCAAAAGTTTCATTTTAAAAAGAAGGTATAAAATTAAGTTATATATTAAAGAAGAAATAACCATCCCTTTGTAATACATACATCGCCAACAGCTCCCCACTGGATTGCTAAACCAGGAAGCCCACTAGCTTTTCTCTCCTCACATATTCTCTCCATCACAGAATTTGAATAGCCGTAATTAGTCTGGCCGGCATTACCTCGACCACAGGAGACCGAAGAAAATATTACAAAATCTCTGTAACAAAAACATTCTATGCAAAAAGCTGAACAAACATTATAACGAACCAGTCGTAGTATAGAACTAACCTCCTATATGAAAGTAATAGTATTATGTATCATAATAATGAAAACCAAACTTATAGTATTTTACATACTTACTTTAGTTCTGGACAAATCGTTCTAGTCAATTTATCCAAATGTATAGTTGTCAAAGCCTTCGGAGCAAATGAGTTTCTAAAAGTATCAGGTGTCTGATTTTGAAAAACAGCATCATTTAGTATAACTGCCAAGTTAAAAATGGACTTTACTGATCCCATAGCTGCAGCCATTTTCAACATTTCTGCACACCCTGATTCGGCTGTGACGTCTGCTGTAGATATCTCTATTTGCACTCCGTAAGATCTCCAAGCCCTGTGGTTATAAATTTTGTTATCATGTAGAAAATCAGCTACGAAAAAAAATTGCAAGTCGAATTCTTTCACAGTCAGTGCTACAACCGTATTCGAAAAGCCTGGTAGCCGTTAGATATTCCTCTCCTAGATGACATCAACAGTTTTCGAGCTCCTCTTAAAACAAGCCAGTCAGCAAGTTCCAGCCCAAATCCACCCAAACCACCAACTATTACGTAAACTTGTGTTTCATCACACGAATACCTGTAAAAAAAAACATTACAAATAAAAAAAAGTAAGATCTTTTTTGTCGTGTATTTACGCTTTGCAACTTACCTTGGTATGGCATCGATTAAAACAGTAGTTGGTTTGGCTATAGTCAGGCAAGGTTCATCCTCGCGGATCTTGATGACGACCTGTAAAATTATTTTAATCTGATAATTTCAGGAAACCGTTAGAAAAACCATTTAATTTTAATCTGACCATTTTGACCTCGGAATTTCTCCAGGCATGACATTTAAAAAATATTATTTTAGTTAATGCTGTGGGTGTGTAATACCCTCCATGTAAATGTATATCCCACCAAAAACATAAATGAAAAAATGTAGGCCAAGTTCTTGTACATAAAAAAAGAGTTGAAATCAAATCTAAGCTACAGCTAAGTAAATAATAATCAGAACTGATATTAATCATTCCAACTTGGTGGGTTTTCATCACACCAATACTTCTGAAAAGAGCAAATCTTGCGGAGGTAAGTTTTAGAGTTGGACTTTTTTCCTTCATTAAAATTTCAAAACCCGCCAAGTTTGAATGACTAATATCGGTTCTGATTATTTTTAACTTGGCTGTAGTTTAAATTTGATTTCAACTCTTTTTTTATGTACAAGAACTTGGCCTACATTTTTACATTTATGTTTTTGGTGGGATTTCATTTCTTTTTGCTCAGTTTGCTTTATAGTACCTATCGCAACGTTGTTCATATTATATTATTATTATTAAAATGAAGTGTGTCTGGTCCACCAGATGTAATAATATCGAAAATGTACGAGAAATTTGATAGAGGCCCCACCTGCGTTACCGGGGTAGCCTAGCCAAATAAGACGTAAACGTAAACGACACACACAACATAAGCCCGAAGGCATATAAATAGTAATTGAAATTGGAGTTTTAGCCAGTATCAAAGCGCTAAACTGTTACCGCCTTCACCGTGTGGAGGTACTCCCAGCTTATGTTGATTACCAAACCAATATTTTAAGATAGATATGTTTTATAAAATCTGAAATGTTCGTTCATAGTTTCTTTAAAACATAGTTAGGTACTTGTTTTCATGCATGACTAATTCTGACCTTCTAGAAGTACTACTTTTTTAAATATTTAGTAAATTATTTTTAGTCTGACTCGCACTTGACCATTTTATATTTTCTAAATTTTTCCTTAACTTTTATGCTAACGACTACCCTGATGCCAAATTTCAGATTTGTAGGTCTTAGAGAAGTATGGCCAACATTTTTATACATAATAATGACTATAACCTGACTCGCACTTGACCAATTTCCAATTTTCGATGTTTTCTTTACTTTTTTAAATGTTAACGACTATTCCCATGCCAAATCTCAGATTTTTAAGTCTTAGAGAAGTATTACCAACATTCAGCAAATTAATCCGCAGACACCTGAAATATCAAGAGACGGTCATAGAACTTCAAGTAACTTACCTGGTGCAAAGTCGCAGCAGCAAAGCAATAGGATCTCCGTGGACGCATTTCACCTTGATGAAACATCCAGAGAAATACTGCAGATCTTGTCTGTAATTAAGTATCTAAAGAGTCAATTTCTTGATTGTTCGTCAATTGTAGAAAAAGTTATGTTGGTCATTGCGCATATGGTTCAATATGTGTAAGGATAGATTATCGCATATAATGATGTGGAACGCGGATGGCGTACGCACCAAGATCCATGAACTTCTAGATTTGGTAAGTGACTTATCTATCGACATTATTGGCATTTGCGAGACGAGACTCTCTAGTAAAAAGGAGTTGGACACACCTGCTTATACATGCTACCGACAGGATAAGCATGTTTCAGGCAGGGGTCAGGGAGTGGCCATTCTTGTCAAGAATAATGTCGAGCATTCGCCTATTCCAGCACCAAAAACAAAACATATGGAAATAATAGGGATCAAAACTAAAATATCGGGTTATGATCACTATATGCTGTCAGTATATCAGTTCCCAAATCTCCCACTCCTACGTAGTGACCTAGACTTGTTACTGACTCTTGGCAATCGTGTGGTCATAATGGGAGATTTAAACGCAAATGATGAACATTGGCACAGTAATTCGCGAAACACACGTGGTAGAACACTGTTCTTACACATGTTAGATCACGATTACGTGATTTACTCATCTGAATTGCTAAGCCAAATTAACTACCGGGCAGACCTTGCCGCTACAAACCCTGACTTAATTTTGGCTCAAAATGTAAGCAGTATCGACAATATTAAGGCCATTCCGGCGTTGTCTTTAAATCACTTACCTATCTATTTTACTAAAGGGGCTAATCTATCTCGTAAGCCTGTCACTCAATTTTACAATTATAAAAAGCCAATTGGGTAGGTTTTAGATCCTATATTGATGCTAACATCACACTTACGTCTCGTACTTTCACGACAATGGATCAAGTAGATGAATCAATTGAACAATTTCAAATGCATGTTCTAACCGCTCGTGACCTTTACATCCCCCGCTATAAGGAAAATACAAATGTAACAAAATTTCCCAGGTATATTAAGAGATTGATTCGCTACAAAAACCAGCTCCGTCGTTATGATATAGGCTTAACAAGGGGTGCTGTAAAGACATATATTCGGTCTGTCATACGAATGCTTCAATATAAAATCGAACTTAACATCAAAGCTCATAATGACAAGACCTGGGATACTAAGTTATCGAAAGTTGACAATCCTGGTACTGATATTTGGCGAGTTGCAAAATCACTGAAAACCAAAAAGAAAATAAATCCAAAAAGATTTTTTAATAATAATAATTTATTTTTTTTTCAACTGTGTCCTATTTGATTTTATTAAAATATTGTGTGTTATATCTCTTTGTTTGTTTGGTTAGTTTAAGGTAAGTTAACTCTTACTCTATTTTAGGTAACTGCAGTACATTTTCAATTTAATTTACTTTATTTTACTTTATTTTACTGCATTTTTTTTTTATCAAATCCTTAAGATTTAGATTTCTTTATTTCATATTATCAAATTCAAAATTACATAGATTGTTCAGATGTCAATGAATAATATGATCGTCAATAATATTGGAAATAAAATAAAAATAATTCAAACAAAATAAAAGTATGTCAAAAGATAGGTAAAAAAAAGCAAATTCATTGTAATTATAATATTTAATGTCAAAATAAAGCTGGCAGATGGGTCAATGTCTACCACCACGGCAGATCAATGTGAAGCTTTTGTTAAAGCGTTTCGTGATAACATGATGCTCACGTTAGATTGGCCTTCTAGTCCCGATATTGAAGAAGCAGTTAATTCTTCTCATTCTGAAGTTGATAATTTTATAATAACTGAGCTTTGCCATCCAACACGACCAAAAGAAATCGGGAAATATCTCAGATTACTCAAGTTTCGAAAATCACCCGGGGAGGACGGTATCCACAACTTGTTACTGAAGAACCTATCCCAAAAGGCTGTAGTATTTTTAACAAAAATTTTCAATGGTTGCTTGTACCTAGGCTATTTTCCCAATGTTTGGAAAATTGCAAAGGTAATAGCTTTAAAAAAACCTGGTAAAGACGAAAGCTTACCATCCAGCTATCGGCCGATTAGCTTGCTACCAAAATTGGGAAAACTATTTGAAAAAATCATCCTAGCGCGGTTAAAAGTAGCCACTGAAAATCTTTTACTCCAAGAACAATTCGGTTTTCGAACTGCTCACTCTACAGCGCGCCAACTTGCTAGAGTATCTGAACATATAAGTCATCACCTTAACCTTCATGAGTCGACTGGTATGTTCTTGCTTGACATAGAAAAAGCGTTTGACACCGTATGGCATAAAGATCTCATACATAAACTTCTCAAATGTGGAGTACCACTAAACCTTGTCAAACTCCTGAAATCTTATCTTCTGGATCGTAAGATAGCAGTTCACATTGGTACCACGAAATCTTCCTTGCAATTGGTACCTGCGGGTGTCCCACAAGGATCAATTCTCGGCCCATGCCTATTCCTACTATTTGTAAACGATATTCCTATTCAAAACAGAACAAGCCTTGCTTGTTTTGCTGACGATACCGCTTCATTTACTTCTGAAAAAGATATATTGACATCGTAATAAGTCGGCTTGAATGGTCACTTGAAGCTCTTTATAGTTTCTTCTCCAGTTGGAAATTAAAGCTTAATGCTACAAAAACTGAAGCGATTTTGTTCACTCGTCAACGGAAAATACCTAAAAGGGTTCTGTACATCTCTGGTCATGCTATACGATGGAGCACATCGGTTAAATACTTAGGTGTAACCATGGACAGCAAATTAAACTGGTCCAAACATGTAGGACATTTACGGGTCAAAGGTGCCCAAGCTATGGGATCCTTATATCCTATCTTAAATAGGCGGAGTAATCTTAGCCCGTCTACAAAGCTAAGAATATATGGCACTCTGGTACGACCGTGCATTACATATGCGTGTCCTGTTTGGAGTAGCACGTGCGACACGAACTATGAACACTTGCAAGTGATTCAAAACAAAGCCATAAAAATAGCCTTCAACACGCCTTTTCTAACAAACCTTAAGAAACTCCACTTTGAAATTAAATTTCCAACCATTCGCGATTTCATTTTAAAACAAACACTTAGATTCTTTACCAAAAATGATGACTTACCTTATATCGATAGATATGGCACTTACAAACTTCCACATCACTATGTTTTGTTTCCACCGGACGACGTACCCGAGCAGCGCGATGACCAAACGCGTGATCGTCGACAACCGGTAGTGCGTCCCCTCGCTCGCCGTGCGCCCAGTGCATGCGGGGGGCGAGGCGGCGCTCCACGTGCACCTAGTTTGGTCGGTTCAATACAAAGTAACTACTAGTTATCTAAGTATACCTACTTTTAACAAGTTCAATTCTTGTTTTGTAATTTATTCCTGTGTGTTCTTCTTAGTCATAGATATAAGCATCAGCAAATAGTAAAACTAAACTATTGTTTTTACGTGTAAATCAATTGTGGTTAAAGTGTAAGTAGTGCTTAAATATGTGTTATGTCATAAAATACCGACATTGATGCTGTTAACTTTAAGAGGCAATTCCTAGCCTGTAAGTACCTTATTTTATTTGTAGATATAGTTGTGTTTAAACCTATTATATTCTGTTAGTTATAGTATTATGATCAAATAAAGACCTTTGAAAACAAAAACAAAAAACCGTCATTCTTAAACTTAATTTTGACTAAAACCTGACTCGCCCTTGACCAATTTCCAATATTCGAACTTTCCCATTACTCTTACCCTGACGACTAGCTAAATGCCAAATTTCAGCTTTGTAGGTCTTCTAGAAGTGGTCAAACATTTTGATGAGCTGTCAGTCAGTGAGTAGGTACCAAATTTACAATTTTCTCGAGTCTATAACTTTTTTCTGTAATATTGAAACTTTTTATTCAAAGTATATTAAATGGTGTTATTATGTCCGTAAAGTTTCATCCAAATCTATTAATCAGGTAAGAAGATACAGGGGGGTCAAAAGTGGCTCGAAGCGGTTCGGGTAAATAGTGCACGGTGTGCGCGCGGCCTGTCGTGCGCTTTGATAATTTTGTGTACTATTTGCCAGTAGTTAGCAAATATACCTACGCCTATTACTACATCGAATCAGGATTTCCTTCATACAAAATTATTTGTCCTCTTAACGAATTGCGTAACAAAAACATAAGAATAAATTTTTTAATTTAATTTTTCACCCGCGTGACAGGCATTGCCTAGTGCGAGGTGTACGAAGTAATATCTACCAACATTTTTTTTTTAGTTTATTAAGGAACAAACAGTCACAACAACACACAACAAACACAAAAACAAAACAACAACAACAAACAAACAGTTTTTGTTTAAATGTTGTAAACGTTTTTGAACAATGTAATTCCTAAGTTTATTTGGTACGCTGCCATTGTAAACTTTCTTTGATTTACATTGTTGACAATCAGAAGCCAGGATGGAAGTATTATAAAAGGTGAAAAATGTGTTCTGAGGAGGTGGAAGGAATATTTTGAAAGTCTGTTTGAGAGAGAAAAAGCAGAGGCCAGCGAACCTAGGTCTTCTGTGGAAATGAATGAGAATGAAGAGGAGAATTGTGTAAGTGAGATAAGTATGGATGAGATTATGAAAGCGATGAAAAGTATGAAATCAGGTAAAGCAGCTGGGTATGATAGAGTGTCGGTCGAGATGTTGAAGGCTGGGCGAGGCATTGTGGCTAGTCAGTTGTACCGCCTTTTCAACTTGTGTTGGACGAACGGCCAAGTACCAGGTGACTGGTGCAAGGCTGTGATTGTGCCGCTGTACAAGGGAAAAGGGTCACAACAAGACTGCAAAAATTATCGCGGGATAAGCCTTCTCAGTGTCGTCGGCAAACTGTATGCAATGGTTTTGATTGAAAGAGTGATGAAAGATACTGACGATAAAATATGGGATGTACAAGCGGGATTTAGAAAGGGAATGGGATGTACAGATCAGGTCTTTTCCTTGCGGTGCATAGCTGAAAAGTTTTTGGCTAAAAACCAAAAAGTCTACTGCGCGTTCGTGGATTTCGAAAAGGCCTATGACCGAGTGGTGAGGAATGAATTGTGGTCAGCATTGTCTATGTATGGGGTAAACGGTCATCTGATTCAAGCACTGAAATCTCTCTATGAGGATTCCAGTGCTTGTGTCAGAATAAACGGGGCGTACACTGAATGGTTTAGCATCGAAAAAGGTGTTAGGCAGGGATGTGTAGCGTCACCTTGGCTGTTTAACCTGTTCATGGATAATTGTTTGATTGATCTGAAAGAGAGTATGTGTGGACTGAGAATAAGTTAGTTACTCATCAAATGTCTTCTCTACGCTGATGACCAAGTTGTACTTGCGTCATCTGCTGACGAGTTGCAGGAGATGGTAACAATGATGAATGTGGCTTTGGACAGGAAAGGAATGAAAGTAAATGTAAGCAAGACTAAAGTAATGGTACTTGAAAGAGAAGAATGTATGACAGAGTGTACTATATTAATAGATGGTGAACAAGTCGAACAAGTGAAGGAGTTTGTGTATCTGGGCTCAAAGTTTACGAGAGATGGAAAGTGTGAAAGTGATATTGAAAGAAGAGTGAATGCTGGAAACATGGTGAATGGTGCCCTGCACGCCTTTATGAGGAGTCAGAAGGTGTCTCACAAGGCTCGTTTGGCTGTTCATGGGGGAGTTTTGGTACCAACACTGATGTATGGCAGTGAAAGCTGGGTATGGCAGAAGAAGCATGAAAGTAGAATTAATGCAGTGGAAATGAGAGCGCTAAGGAGTATGATTGGTGTTAAATTGAGTGCCAGGATTAGAAATAGTGTGATAAGAGAACGGTGTGGCGTAAAAGAAGACGTAGTGACCAAAATCGAGAAAGGGATGCTGAGATGGTTTGGTCATGTAGAGAGGATGAATGAACGAAGATTGACGAAAGAGATCTACCAGGCGAGAGTGAATGGAAACGTTGGAAGGGGAAGGCCTAGGCGAACGTACCAGGACCAAATTCAGGACGTTCTGAATAAAGGCCAGGTTAAAAGTACCCTAAACCGACGAGCATGTATGAAAGGATTGATGAAAGTACAGGAAGCAAGGGAAGTATGTCAAGATCGTAGCAGGTGGAGGACTGTGGTCTCTGCCTACCCCAACGGGAAAGAGGCGTGATGTTATGTATGTATGTATGTATGTAACAATAAATAATTTTGATTTTTACTTTCGAGCGGAGCGAGAAAGGTATTGTATTCGTGAAAAAAAAAGTTTTTCTAATTTTCTCTAAAATGTGATCTATATCACTTATACATCATAAAAAAAACAAGTCTCCCAAAGATGTCCGTCCGTCGGTCGGTCGGTCGGTCGGTCCGTCGGTCGGTCTGTCCGTCACGCTTTGGCCTAGTGGCTAAACAAATAGTCCGATTGACACCATATTTTGAATTTAGGAGTTTTATGCAAATCCATGGAAGGGTTCTTAGTGGTTTCTTGCTGGCTCTCATTTTGAGGGTAGCTGTCTTACAATGAAAATGAAAAATTGAATTTTCCTCATAAACGGCTCATAGAATCTTGATGAAACTTTGCATGACCAAGCATCTCTATGTAAGATATCTTGCGCCAGTATCAATTGATCTGTGTCATTTCATATAAGGGGTGTTCCTGTACGACCAAATCGTAAATATGTGATTTACCCAAAATTGGTTCCAGTTAAAATTTTCTATTATATTAATCCTGGATTGGTTGTCTACCTGACTGGATATTCTTTATAATTTTTTTGAATAAAATTTATTATACAGGGTGTACAAAAAACTGAAAGGGCTTGCTCAGTAGACTAAACTGAACAATTATCCATAAGGAACATGTGTTGGGAAATTTTAAAAATCTTCATGCAAGTATCCTACGGTAGTATCCATTGATCTGTGAAAATTCATTTAAAAGGTGTTCCAGTACTACCAAAAGTTAAACATGTGATTTACTCGAAATCGTTTGAGGTTTGTTTGTTTTAATGTTTGACAATTTGAATTCTGAATTGATCTGTATATTTCATTCGAACATTTTTTGGAAAAACGTAAATAAAAGTATAGTAACGTAAATAGTTTGTATTGCCATACTATGTGTATGGCATTACAAATTTAGGTTTGCGGTTGATAGTTTTTCCTTGAGTATTGCAAGAAAGTAAGTGCAGTGCTGCTGTACCATTTATTTTTATTGATGTCGGTAATTATAGTTTTATTTGTTTAATTTTAATATAATATTTTTGGTTCCAAATAAATTTCCATTATTTTGTTTTTTTAATTTTGTGACGACCAGATTTAAAATGTCAACAATCCAACAAAAACAAGCCAATCACATGCCAGAAGCGATGATGTGTCGGCTATTTTGTTATCGTAGGCAAACGTGGAGGGATGTGTGATTTTTGTCGACTACCAAAATGCTTAATGAGTTTTGTTTTGTTTGCCATATTTAATTGATTGTATAGATATATTATTTTCAACTATTAGTGAAATGCAAGGTGCGTATGTCTCATTGGAATTCCTGTATGGTTTAAAAAATAAGTTAACTTTCAAAGTAGGGAGTCTCTTTATTTTTGTTATGATTTGTCTTGTTCTTTTTCTCACGTCACAAAAATTTTATAACAAATATGAACTAAAGCCGCAAATCGTAGTAGAGTTCTGACAAAGAAACAAGACAGTTTGGGATTAGTTAATGTGTGGAAGATTTTGAAAGCAAATAGTTGAAAGTGGCTGACTTCATTCTCAATAAGTTGTTACAAGAAGTGCTGAGCAATAAAGGAAAAGTTTGTTAGTGCCCGTTTACAAAAATAAGGATGATATACCTACAAGTATTCGAGGGTATCATAGCTCATGTCACATATTTGAATGTATGGTAGAACGTGGTCGAAAGAAGAATGGAAGCATAGTGTGAATTCACCAAAAGCCGTGTTCATCCCAGATCGAGGGATGACGGTCGCGATTTTAAATACCCACGTTGACATTAAAACTTTCATAATGGGTTCATCGACTTGGACAATCCTTACGATCGCGTACCCCGTAAGGTTACGAGTATATGGTGGGCCTTAAGACAGAGAGGTGTGCTTGTAAAGTATTTGAAGATTATTCAATCCGGTATCTAAGTTTGGTCAGTTGCTGGCAGTAGGCTAGCATCATGGATCGGCGTTAAGTTCTTACCTCTTCTTGCTATTCATGGATGATCTGACATCAGATATCCAGGAAGAGCCATGATAATGTTCTCGTCGGAGAATATGTACTCGAGGTCCAGAGTAGACTAGGAAAATGAAAGCAGAGACTCGAGAGCGTTGGTCTATCAATCAACAGAACCGAAACCAAATACATGTTCTGCGATTTCGGCGATGTCTCAAGTCTTACGCATGTTGCCTAAGCATTACGCTACCAGTTTGCTCCGTCTTTAGGTACCTCAGTTCGTTTGTACAGAGAGATTGCGATATAGACCAGACATCATATACCAAGTAAGCCTAGATGAAATTTAATGCCGTCAGGTCAAGGGACAACATGCGACTCCCTAATGCTTTAATGAGACCGTGATGTGACCTGTCGTCCTGTATGGATCGGAATGTTGGGCCGTGAAGGTGACGAATGAGAAAGAAATACATGCAGTGGAGATGCGAATGTTGTAATGGATGTGCGGAGTGATAAGGTGGATAAGAATAAAAACGAATAGGTATATGTATAAAAGAAAGCTGGAAAGTGCCGCGTTTAACTGAAGAACGAGAAAAGTGCTTGGATATTATTATGAGAAGAGAAGATCAGCAGGTGACAAAAAGAGTGATAAGTATAAATGTGGATGGAATGAGAGAGTGTCGAAGGTTGAAGAAATGATGGATGGTGTATCAAAACCCGACCAAGCCTGATGGGTAGTAAATAAGCAGGAGCAGTGGAAGTCTTCTCCAACAGACTTATCTGCGTTATTGATACTTGACTGCGAATTACATTATTATAATTAAAATTTTCGTGATCCAAAGGAAGATGCTGTAGATGAAGTCCGACAAAGGGAGAGGGGTAGGGATGAGACAGGATAGTCTTCGTCGTTGGTGTCTTCAATTCTTCTTTTCAGCAACTAATTGACATGCATGCCACGTGTCACACTTTTTCACAAAAGGTTTTTCAAGATAAATAATGTCCATACACTTAACAAATGGGGCGTCAAAACCAGGGCCCGATTTAAATGTTTTTAAGGAATTTTAACCACAAAATGATTTCAAAATTCACAAATCTTGTTAAAAACGGAAAACGGACGGACAAGCAGTAATTTTCTTCACAATAAAGCACTTTTCACAGTGGGGCGAACACAACAATAGGGCCCCACACAATATTTTAACCGTATTTAGCGCAATCAGCACATAACTTAGATTATGAATAACGGCAGCTTACTTAATCTCCACGGATGACAAGTGAGTGACAACTGCTGTGATGCCATCTCAAAAAATATAAATTCGTACAATAGATATATTATGCAAAATTGAACAGATGGACTGTGTGAAAGACGATTAAAAAAAAGAAAGGAATGATGAAAGTCGATACAGAGTTATAATATGTAAGCGATCAACATGTTGCGCCAACTCTAAATATATAATGGATAAGGGCAGAAAAATAATAACTTCGTATAACGATGACTCACTTTGCCGATGTGTTTTCCTGCTGCAAAATACCGGTAAGCAGTCTCTACTTCATGTTTCTCAAATAAGCAATAAGTAAGGGGACGCACTGCACCGCTTTCTATGCCTTGCAGTATCAGTTTTTGCAAATCCTGGTAGACAAAATCAAACATTAGAAAATGGTATTGATTTATGTCTATAAAATTTAGCTTGATGTGAACTAACCCTTCTCATGTTAAAACTCTCAGTTTCACCAATATATTCTAACATTATGCTGTGGAAAGAGATCTCCTTTTGCAGGAAACACGTCTCCAGCTGTGTGTTACGGGTGATGTCGTACTTCCCAATCTCCAAAAATCTACCTCCTTGACGCAGGCATTTTACTGTTGCCTGAAAAATCAAAATTGAAGTATAAAATAATTTCATCAATCATTTAATCAATCATTTAATCAATCATTTAATCAGTATTTGATAATTTTCTTTTGCTAAATATCTTCGTCACCGAATATAATAATTGATTCTCTTTGTAGCAGAGGAATCATATCCTCAACAATCAATTAGGCATAGTCTTAAAACATGACCTAAAGAAAATGTTAAAAATATTTACGTCGGATAAATTACCTGAAGTATGTCATCAGCTAAAGAGTTGAGTACTAAGTCTACGCCTCTGCCATTAGTTTCTCGTTGAATCATTTGTTCGAACGTCGTATCTCGTGAATTACCGATGTGACTCTCTGGAATTTAAATTTCAATGAGGTACAATTGTTACACACAACCCAAATAACTTAACATCAGTTTGTTTAAATGCTTACCTAGAAGCTGAGGGAATAGTCTCTTAATAAAAGCCCTCTTAACGTGACTGCTTACGGTAGTGAACACCTCTAGTCCGTGATGCAGCGCTACATTGATAGCAGCCTGACCCACTCCACCAGAACCTGCATGGATTAAAATAGTCTCTCCACGACGCATCCTGCCTACTAGTACCTTTAACATAATACAAAACAAAATTATAAGGGTTGTCTTGTCATCATCATGGCAATTTTACTGACAAAAAGGTTTCAATTCTTTGTCGCTCTTATAGGTCGACCTTGACTAGTAGTGAATGTTTTAGAGTCTAAGAATCCCTAGTAGGCTGTATCCTTGGATACGTCTATGAAGGTAGGTACAGTCAAGAGCACGTCAAGCTCCCATCCAAGTCCACTCATCCTCTCTCTCCCTCAACGCCCCTTCTCTCACCACCTCTTTACACTTCACCCCCTGATCACCCCCCAAACCCTCACCCCTGCCTTTCCTTACTCCACAACCCCGTTGCGTCAACTTCCCTCCCCATACACCCCAGCCCTCACCCTCAGAATTATCCAAAACTCAATGTGGTACCAATTATTGTCGCTAAAGGGCCTACTTCCACTTTGCAAGAAATTATGCCTCAAACGAAAGCATAGATGTATCCAGGTAAAAATTTTAAGTTATGATAATAATGAAAGTTGCCAGTGAGAGTGTTAGTGCTTACCAGTGCCACATAAACAGTTGAGTAAACGGCTGGTACTGTTGCAGCGTCTTCAAAGGTCCATTCGTCTGGTAAAGGCCATAGGAGAGAGCGATCACATTCCACCAAATTTGCTATACATTTCTTGCCGAATCCCATCACTCGGGTACCACTATAACATTTTATCATGAATTAATAAACAAGATCGTAATCAAAAGGACTTGGGTAGGAATTGAAAATGATTGAAATGGGTAACACATAGCCATAGTTTTTTTGTGTTGTGGCTAAAGTTGGTCTAAATAAATAAACGTAAAAAAATAACCACTCGTATTTATTAGGTATCAAAAGAAGTCTTAGCGTGTTACGCTCTCTACTCTCTTGCTGTTTTGTATGTTCATATAAAAGCTTGTTCTTATTTTTTAACGATGAATTATTTTTATAATTTTTCGCAATTATGTTATCAAACACGAAAATACTCGTACAACTAGCCACAGACCTTAGAACCAGATTTCTTGACAAAACGAATCAAACCAGCCCAAGCTCGTCGGCGTTGTTTCGTTTTGTCATAGAACTCCCATAGATGCCTTCCATCCTCCATCATCATACCCGGGATATCATCTAAGGCCAGGGTCCTCGGCAAGACGAATCAGGTGAACCCTAACGGGGTTGCATCGTTGTACAAGAGTTCCCATTCTTCCAGCCCCCTTTTGGTTCCATCATGAGACTCTAAATATCATCTATGAGTTTAGTCCTCTTCAAGACAAATCAGATGGGGGCTGCGTCATTTTCCTACCTTTCGGCTCCATCATCAAATCAGCTCCATGTATTAATCGTTCAATGCATTTAAAATTTCAGCTCAGAAGTGGGTCTTGCAAGATTCCATTACATACAAACACCAAGATAGGTGAAACTAAATAAAAGCTTTTAATAAGACAATGGTGTAACTTCGTGTGTCTGTCTGTCTGTCTGTCACACCTGTTTATCTTACTAACCACTCATTTGGAACAGTTCTGCCCAACTTTATTGCAACCGAAAAGTTTAAAAAATATTATTATTATTGTACAGGGGGCCCAAACAGGGGGCAAAATTTAAAATTTTCGTTACTAGGAGTTCAAGTGGGATATCTATTATATGAAAGGGCTTTACTTGCACATACTAAAATATATTTTTATATTTTTAATTACTTTCAGGTTTTAAGCTATGATGAAAAATATCTTAACAAAACCATACCTCCACTCTCCGAAGTTTGCGAAAGGAAGAATCTTAATTTATTATAAAGGTTTATGTAAATATTACATAAAAAATAAAGAATCTCTCTGAGTAGCAGAGTTTTTCAGAAGTCACCTTTACAATCAATTTTAGTTTTGCGGTCCTGAAAACGGACTTAATTGCTTCTAAAAATACTATATGTATATCGAAATTCGAAACCCTCGGCGTGCGAGACTGACTTGCACTTGATCGGATTTTATTTTATTGCTAAGCTACGTCAGAAAGTGGCTTAAAACTATTGACAACAGAATAATCAGGCATGCAACACATTGTTGAATACTAATGTTCATGTTTACAAAACTGGGACCAGCAACGAATTTCTACAAGAATTTCAATTAAACTACGTAACTTGCCCACCAAATTATAATGATGGTATGAAAATGGTGTTTTATATATAATATAATTATGGTATTCAAGCCTTACTTTGCAGTTCTCCCAGAATACTCAAGACCTTGTACGCAGTCCTGGTTGAGTCGTCCTCGAACCACAGCTTCTACAGGCACACGGCCCAGCGCTACCATTACATCGCGGAAGTTAAGAGGTGCACAGTATACCTGTCGAACCAAACTTCGTCAAAATGTAAAAAAAAACCTAAACAATTTGACAAAACTTCTTTTTTCTGATAATTTTCTTGCCGAAACTTTTTAACTTTTTAAAGATACCTAAAAATAGTATGAAAATCCTTTATTATCCAAACTACGAGTAATATTATAAATGCGAAAGTAACTCTGTCTGTCTGTCTGTTACGCTTTCACAGCTAAACCACTGAACAGATTTCGATGAAATTTGGTACAGAGATAGTGTGAATCATGAGAAAGGACATAGGCTAATTTAAATTTCAAAAATGAGACTGGAAGGAGGTAGGGGATGAAAGTTTGTATGGGAAATCAATTAAATAATTTCTGTTACGCTTTCACGGCTAAGCCGCTTAACGGATTTTGATGAAGTTTGGTATTAAGATAGTCTTAATTATAAGAAAGGACAAATCCTACCTTTCATTTAAAAAATGGGACTGGAAGAGGGTGAAATAGGGGATGAAAATTTGTATAGGAAATCAATTAAATTATTTATGTTACGCTTTCATGGCTAAACCGCTGAACCGATTTTGATGAAATATTGTGTGGAGATAGTCTAAGCCATATAAAAGGACATAGGCTTCTCTTGATTGCAAAATCGAAACTGGAACGGGGTGAAATAGGTGATAAAAGTGTATTTGTTTGTTTGTTTGTCCTTCTCTCACGACAAAACGGAGCAATGGAGTGACGTAATTTTTTTGCATCGTGATAGCTGAAGGTCTTGAAAGTGCTATAAGCTACTTTTTACCGCGGAAAAACCTCTAATACCAATAGGAAATTACGTTTTATCATAGCCATACGTCACTTCTGTTAATATGGGTTTCCAACTCCTTGCAGAACACTGATCATACGTGACCTATTTTTTTGCATGGAGATAGATACAGAGCCCGAGTGTGCTATTGGCTACTTTTTACCTCGGGAAAACGTCTCATTTCCATGGGAAAACAAGTAATGATATAGCCACACGTCAGTTCTATTGATGTGGTTTTCCAACTCCTTGCACAAATACTGATCATATGTCTAACACTCATAACATCCATCCATCCAAACTATCTAAACTAATATTATAAATGCGAAAGTAACTCTGTCTGTCTGTCTGTTGCGCTTTCACGGCTAAACCACTGAACCGATTTTGATGAAATTTGGTATGGAGATAGCCTAAACCATGGGAAAGGACATAGGCTATGTTTGATTTCAAAAATGGGACTGGAAGGGGGTGAAATAGCGGATGAAAGTTTGTATGGGAAATCAATCCAAACTAATCCATCCAAACTTCAAACTAATATTATAAATGCGAAAGTAACTCTGTCTGTCTTTCTGTCTGTCTGTTACGCTTTCACGGCTAAACCGCTGAACTAATTTTGCTGAAATTTAGTATGAAGATAGTCTAAACCATGAGAAAGGACATAGGCTACTTTTGATTTCAAAAATGACACTGAAAGGGGGTGAAATAGGGGATGAAAGTTTGTATGGGAATCAATTAAATAATTTATGTAACGTTTTTTCGGCTAAACCGCAGAACCGATTTTAACGAAATTTAGTGTACGGATAGTCTCAATCATAAGAAAGGACAAAAGCTACTTTTCATTTAAAAAATGAGACTGGAAGGTGGTGAAATAGGGGATGAAAGTTTGTATGGGAAATAATTTATGTTACGCTTTCACGGCTAAACCGCTAAACCGATTTTAATAAAATTTTGTACGAAGATAGTCTAAACCATGAGAAAGGACATAGGCTTCCTTCGATTGCAAAATCGAATCTGGAAGGGGGTGAAATAGGGGATGAAAGTTTGTATGGGGCATCAATACTTTATTGCGTTTTTAACTATCAACAGAACTATAATGTCTGAATATCAATATGAATGTCGTTTCTATTGTCATATAAGGAAAGATAGGGATAAGGATAGCGGTAGGGGTAGGGGAAGGGGTAGGTAGAGGTAGGGATAGAGGCTGAGATAGAGTTGGAGATAGGGTTAGTGATATGGGTAAGGGTAGGGATAGGGGTGGGAAAAAGGATGGGGACAAGGGTGGGGACAGGGGTGGGGAAAGGGGTGGGGAAAGGGGTGGGGACAGCAGTGGGGACAGCGGTGGGGACAGCGGTGGGGACGGCGGTGGGGACGGCGATGGGGACAGCGGTGGGGACAGGGAAGGGGAAAGCGGTGGGGACAGCATTGGGGACGGCAGTGGGGACGGCGGTGGGGACAGGGGTAGCGACAGCGGTGGGGACAGGGGTGGGGACAGCGGTGGGGATGGCAGTGGGGTCAGCTATGGGGACAAGCGTAGGGACAGTGGTGGAGACAGCGGTGTGGACAGCGGTGTGGAAAGCGGTGGGGACATATGGATAGATAGGGATATACAGGAACAGGAAGGTATAGATACAGATAGATAGGGCAGGATAGAGATAGATAGGGATAAGAAAGGATACATAGGTATAGAAAAGGATAGATAATGATGAATGGGGATAATTAGGGGTAAAAGGGGATAGAAAATGATAGATAGGGGTAGATGGGGATAGATAGGGATGGACAGGGACTTTTTTGACTTTTATGAATACCTCCTCGCTACCTATTAACTCCTTTTATTGCTTTCTTTTTAAGGTTCGGAAGCATTAAAATATGTTTCAGTTGAGATCGATTTCGGTTTTTTCATAAAATCCAAGCGGACGAAGTCGCGGGTAACAGCTAGTTAATTAATAAGTCCAAAGTGTACTCTCACCTCTACTAAACAAACACTGGGATCTGAAGGGATTTGACCCTTCGAATATTTTCCTTCCCACCATCGCAATGAACTCATATCTCCAATTGTCGCTGTATTGACGTATGCATGAGCAGCTGGGATCGTTCCTAACTCTTCGAGAAGAAGATGTCGATACGTTCCCCAATGACCCTGCAAAAACCAAACATTTAGAGAAAATGGTTGTTAAAGTAAAGGAACCCTGGTTTCTGGAAATAAAAATATAAGAGTAAATTTATTAAAAGCCCTACTCACATCTTTAAACACGTTTATAGCCAAACCTTTGTTCAACTGTTCTTTGTAGAATTTACAATCAGGGTTGAATGCGGGAGCAGTTCGGTCAGCTATAAGGAGACCATGAACTGTCTCTCCTCCAGGCTCCCTTCTTAAACAGTTGACCAAACCAAGTAAACCATTTACTGGCTCATTTTCACTGTATAGAACTAGCTTCTGTCCTTCTTTTAATTCTTTCTTTACTTTGTCAATCCAAGAAAATTGTATATCTTCGGTAACAATTTTAACATATTTTGTTAATTTAGTGTTGATTTTTTCTCGAATGAGAACTATGTATTCGGTACCAACACAATGTGTCGTAAGGATATCATATTCATTAGAAAACTCGAAGGCATCAGGAGTCTTATTTTCACGACTTAAAACGAAACAACCTATTTTAAGCGTGGCAAGAGCATCACGTAGTACCTAAAAAATAATCAAGATAAGTTCTTTGCAAGTTAAGTGTAGTTCTTTATACGTAATATTACTTAGAATTGGTGAAAATAACTTACGTCTTTCCTCTTTAGTAAATTCGCACCTATGAAAAGAACATTGTTGGTTTCACTTGATATCTTTTTACTAGCAACCGCAATGTTTGGTGGCATGACTATAGTTTTATTACTTAAAATCATTAATTCTGTGTGAACCAAAGGAAAGTCTGCCAGAACATCCCCTATATTTTCAATAATGGGTTTGAGATCGTTTGTTTCATATTCTTGATCAACAAGTTCGATACACTTATATTTATAAGTTTGAATATTTTCATGGATGAATTGAAGATCGCTGCGGAGTATATCTTCAATCTGTTGGCAAAAATAAACGTTTATGAAAATGTTCCATTAAAACCCATAATACAAAGTGTAAAAAAGTAATCTGAATCTTTCTTTCAAAGGGTGATTCTGAGTTTTTAACAGGTTGTATAGGAATAATTTATAAATACCTTTTCTTAAAAAAAAAAAATTTTTGATTCAAGGACGCTGACGAAGATGTTTTTCGTCATGTTTTCCATCCATTAACCAGAAAGTACCCTCCATTCCAATTAAAAACTGTTACGTAATATAAAAGGTTGGAAAAAGTACAGAAAAGGTTCTCGCGTTTTGTTTACAAACTAAGATACCCCTTTATGTACCCAACGATGTTCCTACAAGGAACTTAAATGTACAACTCCCTTGAAACGCAGCGACTCTATGACCAGGTTATTACAGCCTGCAAGCTATTGCGTGGCCGCCTCGATGCACCGGAGCTGCATAACCAAGTATGCCGTTTCCATGTAACGGATAAATACTATATACTAGATTCCGTTTGGGATCTCTGCGCCTGTTTGCTGCACCTACTCGTAATGCCCGCACCGTTGCAAGACAATACTCCCCAGTTAGTTGAGCCATCAAAACTCAGAATGGGCTCCTCATCTGTCAACCTCAATTGGATGTGTTTGTGGATGATTGGTCTATTTTAAAAAGGAATGTTTTGAACATTTCTGAAGACAATTAATATGACAATTTCTCTATTATGCGTCGATGTATGTGAAAATTGTATTTACCAACTTTAATGCTTTTGCCTTTGGCTTTGTTTTTTGCGTTTTGGCTAGTCTGTAAGTTACGTTTTTGTAGAATGAATCAGTAAATAATGTAAATCCTAATTATATGATTCTCCTAAATTAAATTAAATGGAAATTTAAGAATTAAGCATATTTTTATATATTTTGTAAAATCTATTATGGAAAATCACTGCCGAGATGGATCATTGTACTTATTTACAGCCTGTATAAAAACGTAAATGAATATGTTTAGGGCTAATAGTTAGGCATATTACCCACCAATAATATTTCTTTGCTGAAGTTGGACAGAAACATATATTTCTCATGTACCGGGATACCCTTTGGTGGTTTCCTGTTTATTCCTGTAACATGCAATCCACGTATTTCAGCACCACCAGATCTGAAATACACAGATTTTTTTTATATTCCATATCATAAAACCAAAAACAAAACCCAGGGTTTATTTTAAATGAGATACTACAAATGATTTAAACATACATACCTTGACATTTGAATGTTATGGAAGTTTTCAAATTGCAATGTTTTATCGTTTTTTTTGTCATCCATCCCTTGTGTTAATTGATTATGCTTAAACGCATTGATAGAAAGTTTTTCAATCCTGGTAGGTACGTAAAGGTTTCGAGTATCTTGAGAAACGATGTTGGTTTGTAGTAAGGAGTCAAGGAATGTGACCCAATTGTGTTTCCATGCTAGTTGACCACTTGTACCATCAACGGAACAACTTTGGACTCCGCGGAATAGCCCTCTAAAATAAACATGGATGAAATAAACTGTAAACATAGTTTTTTTAGCTTAATTTATCGGATATAATGAATAATGCAAGACAATCATTACTTGTATTCGTAGCCTCTAATATTAAGCTCTTTGTAAAAATCTTTTCTTGTCATTGTCTCTTCACAATTTTTTCCAAAGTTTGTAGCCATATAGGTTTCGTCTTTGCATACATTTTCTCTGTCATCTTCTTTTAAGTGAATGATACCAGTTACAACTGACATGCTATTTTCTGATATCTGAGAAAGACATAATAAAATTGTAATTATTTTATAATTATGAATTTTCTTGCTTAAATGATAGGTCTCAACGAAATCTTAAGTTTAAGTGACAGATTCAAAACTTAATTTATAAGCATAACTTTGAAACTAACATAGCAATCCCAGTCTTTTAAGCACAAATTATGGAACTAATATTAATATAGTTTATAGTTTGTAGCGTATCTACTCGTATCTATGTCATTGTTTTGTTTTCTTTTTTTAATGCAATTTAATTCAATATTTGTTGTGTGTTTCATAATTTACTATGTTATTTAATTGTGTCAATTCAAATATTCCATTTACTTTGCAGTGCCCTTGCCAGGGCATCATATTATGTGATACTTTTTCTTATTTTTAACATCTTATAAAACCATACGATAGCAAGTAATAAATAAATATAAATAAATAAATATATTCTCAAATTATTTCAAGTGACAGCTGACAAAATAAAAACTATTATATCTTTGCAACCAGCACTCATAAATTCGATTTCATATTTAGCAGATATCTTTAAAAGCAATATGCCAAGTATTTTTTGGTACAATCAATGTAAGATATAAATAATAGCTCCATGTCAAAATTTGCACGTACCTCAAATTTCCCACCCCCTTTTGTAACCGTAACAGTAAAATCGAGTATTCCGTCCTTAGGAATGTGGGTAGCCTTATGAAAGTACACTTCTTCGAATACCACCGATAATTCGTTGTGTACACACCCCAACATATAAGCTAAAGATTCCCACACAAGGACAAGATAGCCTGTAGCCGGAAATATCACGCGACCTAAAAAACACGGTTCAAAGCTATTGCAATTTAAGTCATTGTTATGAACTAATGACTTATAACAAAAGAAAAAAGAATTCTCGACTGGCTAAAGAATTTTATAAGGCATGCAGGCAGGAAAATTTGTATAATGGTGTCATAACAAAAAAAGTCTTCGATTGTTGTAATTACTATACGTCCTCTCTTTTTTTAATTTCAGGCACCATTATACTTTTATTTTTTATTTATTTTTTTATTTTATTTATTTAGGAAACAAACAGCCTTTGCAATAACAAAACATACATAACACATTAGGATACTAACAATAAGCCAAAACAGTTTCCACTAAAAGCTACTACATAATGTTGTTGTGAAGGAGAGTATCAATGTAAAAACAAAGCATACATGAAATAAATTAACTACAATAAATTTATGCAAGATATGGATACTACTATAATTTAAAGGGAATCTTATGTGATTAAAGAAATATAAAAGCACTTATTTATTCTTATGACACTGATTTTTGTTTAATATTATAGTCTTGATGGCAGTTACAAACTAACATGTCTTTGAATGAAATATATAAACATCTCTATAAAATTTGTTGTTGTCAGAACAAGCTCTTATTATAAAACGATTCTTAGCATAGTTAGTTAATGCAGTAGGAGTTACAAACAACTGATTATAACGTAGTCTTACTTTAGAACAGTTAAGCGTTATTTTACTCAGTAGATAAGGGGAATCAATAACGTCATTTAAAATTTTGTAAAGGTAAGTTTGGTCTCTATATTCACGCCGCAGTTTCAGAGAGATTTGTTTGTCTAATTTCGAGTTTTTATGCCGAAAACCTACCCAACGGACAAATTTCTTTTGTATGCGCTCAACAGAATCAACATACTTTGCACAGTATTATTTATTTATTATGTCATTCCTCAAAAATCACATCTAACAACACCTCATTTGTCAAAATCCATGTAGTAGTTACAAAGAAATATAGGATCGGTCGAACTCACCTCAGTCGGAAATAACAAAAGATGAACATTACTAAAAGGTTTGAAAATATTATAAACACAAGTTAAAATGATCTTACCATCAATAGCGTGTCCTGATATGTACTCGTATTTTTTTTCTCTGATATCAATTTGTATGCTACGAGAACCAAACGGGATTTTAATGACACGGTTAACAGAGGAAGACCTGAAAAGAGATGTCATGTTAAAAACCCATAATTGTCTTTTAATAATAAAAAATCATTATTTACTTACCAACTATCAAAATGGTCCCATTCAATTAAATGAGACAAGAATGGTGTACCCTGTGATACTGGAAATGATACTTCTGGATAAAGGTTGGCTAAACGAAGATTCACGCCCATTTGAAAGATCCTGCAAACAAAAATATTTAATTTTACTCTACATACAATACATACAAGGTGTAACAAAAAGGGTAAATTAACCCTGAAGGATGTGAATCTGCCCATTAAACTGAACAACTTTCCCTAAGGAATAGAAATAGGTCGAAAATCGAAATATGAAAAAAAAATTGACCTTCCATCGAAACCGAATCAGCTCATTTTGTGTGGGAGGTAATATTAGGTCTTTACCTTTACCTATGAAATTGCCGTTTTGTATGGCGAATTTTAGGTAAACTCAATTTTCAGTACTAACATTTTTGCATTTTTCTTAGGAATTATAAATCCAATTTTTGAATTTTTTTTTAAGCATGATTGGGAAGACTTTAAGCTAACACAAGCTTAAATTTAATTTTCGAAAAATATTAAATGTAAAAAAATATAACAAATCTAATGATGAAATCGGACGACCTTTAAGACGAATAATTTTCAAACCTTTAATTTTATATATCAAACTAAAAATAAAAACTTTATTTTATGCGTAAATTGATAACCTTGAAGTCTACTTTCAAATATAAGACAAATGAAAAAAAATGCATTAAGTAGAATTATAGAAAATATAAGAAAATTTAGAGAAAATAATATAAGAAAATTTCGGCAATTTCATAGGTAAAGACCTATTTTTTTTTAGTTCGACCTATGTTCCTTTGCGAAAGTTGTTCAGTTTCATGGGCAGAATCACATACTTCTGGGTTTAAATACTCTTTTTGTTACACCTTGTGTTTGTCGGAAACATGTTAGGTCATAGGTACATTATTATTCTTGCATTTATTCACTTTATTCTAACGGTTGTAAATAAAATAAAGCTGCCGGGGTAGTTTCTATAATCGCTTGCGCCATATGGTGAATTAGTTCAGTAGGGCGTTGGTGGGTATTTTTATTTTTTTTGTATTTATATTTTTTATATTTATTTTGTATAAAATTATTTTAATCGAGCTCAAGCTTGTCTTTTGGGAGCGTTTCGAGTCAGTCGTTTCTTGATAGTTTGAGGAGCAGCGTTTTAACCAATAGCTAAGTATGCGTCGTACAAAATAACTCTGGCTATGTCAGTTGATGCGCAAAAGTCAAGACATATGAAAATATGTAATTTTTATCTTCTGCGCATCTATGACATAGCGAGAGTTATTTTGTACAGCCTTTACCACACAGTTGTTTTGTTAGCTCTAGAGGTTAGGTTAAGTTATATTAATAGAGATGATAGCTCAGCTCAATAAAAATAGATTTGGTCCTTAAAAGTTTTCTGTGCGTCGCTGCGTTTTTGAGTTACAGTAAATAAATTAAAAATAAGATGTTAAATAATGTTTTTTTTTTCTACCTTTGTGGCTTCTGTTTAAAATACTTCTGAAGATATAGAAAATCAAAGAGGCAAATATGCAGGGCTCTGCATTATCACGGGTCGAAGTAGTAGTTTTTTTTTCATTTTGAAGCGCTGTAATTTTATAACCCAGGGCTATTTTGGTGGCAGACTATTTTTCTGTGGTCCTATACATTGTGTTTAATCGGGCAGTCATCGTCTGCCAGGTGTATATTTCATTGTCAAATTTCAAAATAGTTAAAACTAAATTCCTCAAAAACGCAGGGGTGTGGATGTCTGCCAATAGTTTTTGTATCTTTTAGAGGATGCTTCTTATCATCAGTCAAAAAAACAGACATAAGCAAATCATATAGAAGTTTTGCCGTCAGCACCCTTATAATACAGAATGCATGCTCGTTTTAGCCGCTTATTTGTTTTGTTTTTAGGCTTATTCGTTTTCGCTATTTAAAAAATTAATACTTAATAATTCAATTGTTTTTGTATCGTTCGTATTCTGTAGTAGTATAATAGGTACCATTATTTTTAGTATTTTATTTTCTAAATAAAGTGTCCTGTTTAATCATATGTAAGCAGCAGAAACCACGATACAGGCTGTGCTTAGTGTGGGTACTATAGTTTTTGTAAAAGATTTCTAGACCATTTTATTAAATGATTTATTATTAATACGTGATTAACTACTTTGTGATAGTCGAGACACAGTGCACGTGGGCTTAGAGATGTAGAGACATGGATAGGGCTGAAAGTATTGTGGTCTTAGTTAATTGTGCAATTAAACCAACAGGTAGGAGAATGAGTTAAGTGCTAAGGACCTGACAGAAGAAAAATGAGTACGAGCAGTCATGGGCAGGTATGGTAGTTGTCAGTTGGTAGATGAAAGTCAAGTGATAATAATAATGCTATGATAGCCGTCGGCTATGTTCTTTGCCCCTTCCTCCATTTGAATTCCAATTCCAAAGACAAACTTTATTTCATAGTTTAGGAACAAACAGTATCTTAAACAATACGCAATAATCCATCTTAATCAAATATCCTTAATCAACAAGATCCAAAGTCGCAAGGGCAAGCAGATTATGTCAACAGTTTTTTTTTATGATTTCGACGTGAATAATTCTTACCGTCCAATATTTGATAATGTAAATTTTAGATGATCAGCATTTTTTGTACAAAGTGGAATCAATGAGATGCTGTTCACGTTCGAATACCCTTCTTCGTGTAAACCAATTTCAATCATGATGATGTCTTCAACTGAAGAAAGTTTCATTATATCTTTTGTTTGTGAAAACCAATGCTTAGGTTTGTTATTTGTTAAAGGTAAAACGTTCTTCAGACATGTTGATAATCTTTTTGAACCTGAACAGGAAAAAACGTTAGTTAAACGTACAGTAAAATTGAGCCAAAAGTCCAAAGAAACAAAGAAATACCCAAAGGTGTCTTACTTCTCAAATTGAGATCTATTTCATGGGCTGCCATTATTGCCTCTTCAGCAGTCATATAACCATCGGCATAGGCACTGCACAACTCTTCAATTCCAGAACCTAAAATATTATAAATCATTAAAACGTATTGGTCCTCAATACTTGCAGCATTAAATATTTCAGGGCTTATCAATCTTATCATCCAGTACTTACCCATGATATAATCAGGTTTTATTCCGATAGAACTCAAAATGTCTGTTAAGGCAATACACACCGCAATCGAACCAACAACAGAGTGTTTGTCTTGCATTGCTTTATCTACATTATACAATTGTGATAAGTCTATATTTCTTTCTTTCAAAGACATGGAACATCTGTAATTTTAGAAATATTGTATTATCCAATTTGATGGTTATTGAATTTGTAAATAAACGATTCTTTTATATAAAGTGCAAGCTGTAAGTGAAATCAAATGTACCTATTATATGCAAGAACAAGGAAATTGATATTAACTAGAACTTAATAAAAAAACTATTTGTCCTCGTTGATTTGATGTTCAAATGAAAGGCTTGAGCTTATATCTTTAGGATTTTGTAAGTAGCCCTTCTTTTTTTATGTCACAAGTGGCTAAACGAGCAGGTGGGACACCTGATGTTTACTATTATTTAATCTGTGCTGATGGTAAGTAGTCACTACCGCTCATGACACCCACTGTCTTATTAATTAAATATTTTGACACTAATAAGACAGCAAAAAGCGTTACTCACCTTGAAAACTAAGATGATATGTCTCATGTGAAAAAGCCCTACCACCATAAAATTTTCCTTGATTTATCTGTTAATAATGTTTACCTGTAAATAGAAGCTGTGAAAGCAGGCAGTACTGAAAGTTTCTTTATAATGGAAGGCCAGTGCGACCCTAAATCATTGTACTTGAACAAAATCTTGCTCTGTTTACGCACATCTGGAATGGAAGTTATGTCACGACAAAGCCGAATACTTTGGTTTGGAGTTGATCCTGTTTGGAATAGAAATTTGGTGATATAGACAAAAACATTATAAAATCAACAGAACTACAAACTTTTGTCACCTTACCTAATAAAACATATCCTCTGTACTTATGTCCAGGAATGTCGCGTTCAAAAATGGAATGCCACAAACGTATCTCTTCTACGTCTACTGGACGACACTCCAGGTCATCCAAGATTCTAGCGACACCAGAATCTGTCCTCCCTGTCACACACACTAGTCTTGGTATGTTATCAGCTGGAAGCCCTCCATTCACCTAGTACGAGTACATATTTAGCCAGAAAGTAAAAATCTAATGTCAATTTTCATATTCTTTACTTAATTTCTATACTTTTATACCTTTGCTTTTGAAAAGTTTGCCAAAAGCACATGTGCGTTTGCTCCTCCAAATCCGAAGCTGTTTAGTGCTAACAGACCTCTGCCCCAAGGGGTGGTTTCAGTAACAACTTTAACTCGACCATCGAGAAGGCAGGTGCATGCGGGACGTGGTTCTTTTAGGTGAATTGTAGGTGGAATAAGACCAGTGTTATAAGTTATACACGCCTAAAATAAAACAAATGAAAAGTTATCTAAATTATTGGTAGGTAGTCATATTATACCATGTAAAATGAAACAAATCAATTACTTTGGCCAAAGCATTCATTCCTGAACTGCCTTCTGAATGCCCCAAATTTGATTTTATGGAGCCAACCAGAAGAGGTCCTTTACGGTCTTGACAAAATGTTTCAGATATAGCCAACATTTCTTCAGGATCACCAACAGGCGTACCTATCAAACAATATCCAATCACTAATTTAGTTATATCAAAATCAAATAACACTTCAAAGTACGATTATTTCTTATTTATCTTTCTCTCACCTGTAGCATGAGCTTCAACATATTCCACGGTAGCTGGATTTACTCCACATTCGGAATAAAATGCATTAAAGAGCTGTTTTTGTATCTGACCTGACGGGTATGTAATGCCTTCATGCTTGTATCCATCACAGTTAGTTTTTGCATGTATTACTTTGGCATGTACTCTGTAAATATTTTTATTGAATAATGTGAGTAGCATCGCTTACCTAATATAAATTACTCAAATACGATGAGACTAATAACTACCTTCTAGAATCTTTGGCTTTTTGCAAGTAGCACGCTACAATACCTTCCGATCGAACGTAGCCATTGCCGTATTTGTCGAAAGATTTACATACTCCTTCAGGGGATAAAACTCCTAGTCTGAAAAAATTAAACAGTGAAATTTTAGTTTTTCATACAGTCAGTATTAGATAAATCGTAAGCTTGACAATTTCATGTTCAAATTATAATAACCTGGAAAACATAAGCGTTGTTCGAACGGCTAAGCACATGTTGGCCCCAAGTACGAGTGCTGAGTCGCAGTTGCCATCTCTTATAGATGCATAGGCATGTTCAAAAGCAGTAAAGGAGCTGGAGCACGCAGTATCGATAGTATAAGATGGACCCTTCAGTCCAAACCAACGGGAAATGCCGTTAGCCAACATTGATCCAGAACATCTGGTTAAAAACTGAATTGGTTACAATTTTAAAACGTGTTAAGAGCATGTGTTCCACTATTGTGGAATAAGTACTGCAACTTTCACTTAAGCTACTGAAATAGTTTTTGGAAGTTCATATAATAAGGCGTCAAACCAAAATCTGCATTTCACAGAATAAGAATAAGCGAGTAGATAAATTTTAAAATAAATCGACAGATACAGTTGTAACTTGTAACGACCACTTTTGTTAAGTGGTTAAGTGTTGCACGATTAACTGGAAGCTTATTTCATTTAATATCTTCAGAGTAAATGCTGAGCAGGTAAAAGCAAATATCTTACGCATCACTCAGTGTCTTGCCGTGACATTGCTGTTTTCTAAGGTAGAGAGGTGGAGAGGTAGAGAGGTAGAGATGTAGGGTAGAGAGGTAGTGAGGTAGAGAGGTAGAGAGGTAGAGAGGTAGAGAGGCAGAGAGGATAGAGAGGTAGAGACGTAGAGAGGTATAGGTACAGGTAGAGGGAGAAGGAGGGGAAGGGGGAGAGGGAGGGGGAGGGGTGAGGGAGAGGGAGGGGGAGAGACAGAGGGAGGGGGAGAGAAAGGGGGGAGAGGGTTTTAGTTTTTCTCAATTCTGCGAATTGGCTCTGTATTGAAATATTACATAAAGGTGTCTCTCTCTCTCTTTACATTTGTTAGTATACTGATGCTGAGTTCCTCTGTTCTGAGTAATTTATGAGTAACGTCTGTATATTACGAGTATATAAAATTCAGCTGGATCTTGAATTATACTCATTGATTTGCGCAGGGTTAGTCCTGTTTTCCTTAGTTTAAAATTACTCCGAAATGACGGGAAAATATCTCATTTCTTCGGAAAACCGGTAACAATATAAATACGAAATCCTCGCGAGCAAAGCCGCGGGCAACAGCTAGTATTTCATATTTCGCTACCTCTCGTTCCGATTTACTTCATTTTACGAGAAGTCTTTTTAAACTTTAGTTCACGGCAATAATATAACACATAAATAGAAGACTGACCCCAGCAAACCGTTATCATTGGTTGAAACTTTTTCATAACGCCAGACCAAGTCACTTTCGGTACCACAGTTTCCAATAAATACGCCTGTATTTGTATTGTTCAATTCACATGGATTTATACCTGAAAAAGAAAGAGAACGTGATTGTTATATATGTATGTAAAGAAGATAAAGATATGAACTACAATTTGCTGTTATCATTATTATTATTATTGTTTTCGTGCGGGTTGTATTATCAAAGACTAACCTAACCTAAACTCTCAAAATCTTGTGTCAGAGTTTCGATAACGATACTCGTAGTTATTTTTTGTACAGGTCAGCAAAATTATTATTTGAGTCCAGTGCCTTGTATTGAAACTCGAGCAAGCGCAGGATTCTAAGATTGAACCACGAGCGAAGTGAGTAGTTCAAATGTAGAATTCTGAGCTTAGCGAGGGTACTAAAAATTTTTCATCTCACTACAGCGAGAAAAATGTTAAAGAATAAGGCCAGTATCTTAATACCGTATTTCATCATCACGTTCTCATTTGCACGCTTGCGGTCAAAAAATAACTTTTGCGCACAGACCTCGTCCGATAAAACAAAGTTTTTTGAGCTTGTGAGTTGAGTTATTTGTTATGCAACTCAGAAATTTTTCTTTTGCGCGAGTGTCTTATATTAAAACTTAAGCAAGTGAAGTATTCTAGGATTAAGGATTCTAGGATAAGTTTAATAGAGGACCCGCTTCACTCGTGGCTCAAAAGAAGAATCCTGAGCGTAGCGAGTGTTTCAAGGCACTAGACTCAGCTAATACTAACAAATAGTGCCATTACCTACACCACCGTTCTAATTTCCGCGCAACCTTTTCCACTCAAGCGGCCAAAAATGTCTTTGGCAGGCAGATTTCGACTGATTTAAATTTCAAAAACCTTTTCCACCCTAGCGGACAAAAATTACTTTTGCATGCTTGACCGACGAAGCAGTTTTCTAAGCTTGTGAAGTGAAAATACACTTATAGACACATCTATCAGCCCACATAGCACTCTGAGTTTTTAATGGATGGTAGCTTAAAATAAAATAATACAGTTGAGCAAAATATTTTATGAAATAATGATGCGATATTGCAGCTGGCTCATTTGCCAACTCTTTGGCTAGCATTAAAACTTTTTGATTACCCTAACATTTATTTTAGCTAGGGTTTTTTAAAACATAAAATGCAAGGCATATGCAACGTGGGCATATGGGTCTGGGAGTATATATTTATTTGTTAACTGCACGCAAGATATGAAGCGAAGGAATTATAAATCATAAACGGAGCATGTCTTTGCACGAGTTTTGATTGACCGGAGAACTTACTCATTGGATATTCCAAACAAATAGTAATACTACCCGCTTCTGCACATTGAATCTATAACACTGACAGTTTGATGGATGACTCACAATTAATATACATCCCAGTGCCATTTATCTATAAAGGCCGAATATGAAAATTTCCATGGAAATCCGGACATAAAGGCCCAGACCCTTGGATAAAATACAAAATAATTATAATATCAGAGTAACAACCAGAGATCAGTACCTCAATTTCGATTGACTATTGGGGTAAACATGAGAGGTAGAATTCCACAAGACATGCCAAAATTCAAGCATACTGGATTTTGGATGGGAAACACAATGTCAGCTAATACCAAAAGCGCATTTTCGCATATTTTAATGACTCTCAAAATTGTTGTCTATTCAAATTTTATTTTTATATTGTTTTGGACGTTTTACAGCATGATAGCTTAAAGATAAAACTAAGATGTTCAATTGTCTTTGTAAAAAAAATTACCAGCATCAATAAGGCATTCGAAAACTCTTTCCATCAAAAGTCTGCAAGCAGGATCCATAGAATGAGCGTCTTTATAATTTATTCCAAAAAACGACGCGTCAAACTTATCAATATCATGCATCTTTCCCGAACGTTGCGGGACCTCATGGTGAGTTTTTTTCCATCGACGATCATCGTCTGATATCATATCTACCTGTTGGGAATTAAGAGCATAGATATTATTGTTATCATAAGTAGCCTATGTAGCGTCCCACTGCTGGGCAAAGGCCTCCCCTCTATCATGCCGTTCGTCTCTGTCTTGAGCTATTGTTGGCCAATTCTCAAGAAAAACGTTAAGGTCGTCTTGCCATCGCCTACGGGGCCTACCTCGCTGTCGGTGACCATCCTCTGGGACCCATTCGTTGGCTAATTTTACCCATCTATCAGGGTGCATGCGGGCGACATGTCCTGCTCAGCTCCACTTCAGCTTAGCGGTTTTTGTGCCTATGTCTGTAATGCGTGTTTTGGAGCGCAGGGTCACTTTACTTATGTCAGTTTTGTATAAACCTAATAATGAATAAAAATCGAAGACAAATTATACACAGTGTGTATGCAAGGAGTTAACTCCTTGTGTGTATATAATACTAGTGTCAATATTATTCTAGTAGTTACAAACTAAAACAGGTCGAAATGTGTTACTGTCTTTGTTACCCCCTATCGGCTGATAAAAGACAGCAACACTTTAAAACCTGTCTAATTTATTTTTCAACACATTTGCTCATAAAACAGCTGTATTTGCACTGTATTTAGGTCCATAATCCAGCTTATTAAAAACGCGTGCTTTTCTCATTATATATTACAGCACTAGTTATATATATATATTTTTTTTATATATTAACAAAGAGCAAGGACTTCTAATGTCTATAATATTTATGACTTTTTGTAAATATATACGTAATGTTGATGAAAATTATTACATTACGAGTAACAGTTTTTTGCATGATATTAGTTAAATTTGACAACAAATTAACATTAATTGATTTTGTAAGCAATAAATTTAAAGTTTTTTTACTTTTTCAATGACTACGCTGTTTGGGAGCATTGCCACTGCTTCGTCACAGCACAGCTCCTCATTTGAAAAAAAGAAATGCGCGCGCAACAAGAATTCCGCGCGCCATTTTTCAGAAGTATTTTCATTTGCTTTGATTTTTGTGGCTAACTAACAATGTCGTTCGTCGGTTTCAAGCAATGAAGAAGAACTTAATTTAACCCCACAGGAAATAATTACTGGGGCACAAAATGCAAGTGAGAGTCTCCTTCCAGCAAAATCAAAGGAAAAATAGGTACCTACATTCTTGCCTACGAAAACTTCATTGAATGGAAGAACAGCACAAAATGCCAATTCGTTTTCAGAGAATGTGTTTTTGGCTTATTTCAATGAGCTGGCGAATAAGTATAAACTTAGCTTTTTGTGGTGAATTTATTCCATGTTGAAAAGTATTGTGAGAACGTAAAATGGAGGCTCAGGAATTACAGGTAAGCGAATTCATAATCATAATCATTCATTTATTTGCGTGAATATACATTGTTAAAGATCTTAAATTTAGTACAGTAGATATATTCAACCTGTATTCAGGTGTGCAAAGCGAAGGCATGCATTCGATTCGTTTTTATTCGCAAATGTATTGAAAAACGTCGTAAGAAGCTTGTGCGCTTTGGTGATTACACCCTCGGCTCCATTATCCCTCGCCTGCGGCTCGGGCTGCAATTTTTGAGCCTCGGCCGTAATATCCAAAATAGCGCACGTGCATCTTAATGTACTATTGTGTGTGCCAGAATCGACACCACTGTCGGTGCAGGAAAGAGGCTCAGTCTTTGATGAAACCAGTGCTGATATGATAACAAAATGTGAAGACTGTTTTATTAATGGTTCTTGAATATTTTAATGTGTAGCCTATAAATGGTTTCGGCACTGTCGTGTACCACCCACATCCAGTTATTACGCGGCTTACCTTATTAAAAAGATTGTGCGCCAACTCTTTAACAGATCTAGTATTTGGGAAGTATCCCGCTATACCAGTAATGTAGATGTCATCAGCTGATGATGGTTTCTCAAGGTGGGAATTTGAAACGGTAGCAGCTCCGTTTGGTGATGGACTCATCTGATATAAAATTAAATACAAAAAAAATTGTAATCATAAAGTTTAACAATAAATAATGAATATTTTGCTTGAAAGTCTTAAGAAATATGTCGATTTACATTATTTTCGCGTACAGTTTAGACTTTGTACATAAACAACTGAAGTTATTCAAACGGGGTTTCAATAACGTATTTGGCTCACTTACGTTAAATTTATACGCTTTGTTTTATTGCACTCGGTTCACTCAAATGAAAGCTACACGAATACAAAGTATCAAGCGGCGTTGCCTTTTCTCGCATATCTTATGTTTGAGTGACACTATTGCAATATAACTTAGCTTATGTGTTGCACAAAAGTAAGCTAAAAACGTAATTGAAAACCAAGTTTGAATTTATTTAGTAGTTTGTAAGTTATTGGCGCCACCACTTGAAAATTCGCGTATCTTCTGTTTGAATGAACCGATTGCCATTACCTTTTTGTTACAAAAAAGTTATCAAAATTAATACATTGCTAAAAGTTTTCTTTGAATCGGTTTCGTAGTTTGTGAGTTATTGGTGCAAAGTACGTTTGATGGTTTTCATACGTGTGGTTTCTGTTTGAGTGTACCGATTCCAATGAAATAAAGCTGAGATATTGCACGAAAATAAGCTTAATACATTATCAGAAACCAAGTTTCAATCGGATCAGTGGTTTGCGAGTATCGCGAACTCACAAACCGACTAACGGACAAACAGACAAAAATTCCAAAAATGGCTCAAATGGGTTGAATTACCTTTTTTGTGACCCCTTTTTTAATGTACAGAATCGGCTTGCTTACGATTTTATTATATGTAAAGATGGATTTTCATCACTCAGTCGAATGAACAATAAAGAACAAAAAGATGGGTTCATTAACAGCGGCGTATTTGATTTATTTATACTTTATGCCTGCTGCAGCACCTATAACAAATATTCAAGGAGGACAGATAAATTGAAATAAATCTCATGATGAGCTTAGTTGATAGCTTTTGCTGTTGATTGCTGTTGCTGTTGATTGCTGTTGCTGTTGATTGCTGTTGCTGTTGATTGCTGTTGAGCATCACGTGACTCACGAAGAATAAAACGAATGGATTTTTCTTTAAGCACTAAACCATTCGTAAGTAAATATAGATAGATAGATAGATATACTTTACGTTATATTTATAGGGCCGACTCGTTTCGATCCGATACGCGGATTTTTACTAACTCAAAGGTATTGATATTTTTTATACTAACAAAATATTATTTATTAATTATTTTCTTGGTTATTTTCTTGTACCTGACATCCGTCTGCCCACTCATTAGTGAGGTCAAAAGTAACAACTACGACTTTGCTAGCAACGCACAAATTTTTTTAACATCCCATAGGTACAAATGTGTTGGTCACTTACGTTACGTCTTTCAAAGTCGTAGATCAAAAGTTGTTGCTTTTGTTTTGACCTCACTAAAGAGTGAGCAGATGGATGTCAGCTAAAAAAAATAACATTGTATATTTTGTAAAAAAAAGTTTGCACTTATTTACCTTGTCGTTGGTTGAGTGTCCTAAGACAGTGTCACTAAATAATAATTTAAATTAGCGAAAAAACTGTTACACGTAGAAGTGTCAAAGCAACTCTGCGACTGTTTGAAAATATTTCATTAAGTAAGACAATGGTCTCGTATGAATCACACTTAATATATGTTTAACTATCTATACATATAATAAAACAGTAGAAACGGTGTGTCTGAACTTTTGATGATTTTAACAAAAAAATAGTGTAGGCGATAAGAAAGGATTAATAGAACACAAAAATATTTTTTATTAATGTTTTGTCTGTCTGTCTGTCTTTCTGTCCCGCTGTGTGTATTCGATAATCTCCGAAACCACTGAACGGATTTTCTCACGGTTTTCCCAGGGAATTTAGACTTTTCTTGGAGCAACATACAGGATATGTATAATTTAAATCGGTCAAGCAGAAGCTACTCTAAAGCTAAGCTTAGTTTTATTGCACTTAGTTTTGGTGCACTCAAATAGAAGGCACGCGAAGTTTCAAACGGCAGCGCAAATAAGAAACTACTGAACGGACTCAAACGATGATTTCAAAAAAGTGTTTGGCTTACTTTTTTTCAACATATTAGTTTACTTTCATTGAAAATGGTTCACTCAGACAGAAAGTGCGCGAAGTTTCAAGCAGCTACGCCAATAACACACAAACTACAGAACCTATTAAAACGGAGTTTCAGTAACGTGTTTGGCTTAGGTACTCCGCGCAACATAATAAAATAGTGTCGTTGCAAACGGTTCACTCAGACAATAGATACACGAAGTTTTAAGCACCGGCCCCAATAACTCACAAATTACTAAATAGATTCAAACGGGGTTTTCAAAAATGTGGTAAGCTTACTTCTTTACAACATATTAGCTTTTATTTAGCATTATAAAAAATGTTTGAAAGCGTTTTGTGCGAATGTGTGGAACATCAACCAAGTATGGATGATATCCTGCGGTGCGACTGGACTCCCGATGGTAGAAGGGAGGTGGAGCTCTTGAGCACACTCTCCGAAGTACAATCTGTAGAAGCCTGACAGACATGCAACTTTGCGACGGTGGGCCAGACTGTGAAACTTGGTTTTCACCAGCATCTCACCACCAACGAGCTTCTTGGCTCTGCGATCTATCGAGTCAAGTGCAGCTAGTTGCTATTTGGCTGAGCCATCCCAAAGGTGACAACAATTCCCTATGCAGGATCGGACTTGGGCTTTATATACAACTAAAAGCTGTCCAGGAGTTAAGCAACGCCTAAACTTTTTGAGGATGCCCAGCTTTTTTGCTGCAGTTTGGGCTTTTTACTTACTGTTAGCCGAAGTTTAGGTTTACACACAGCTTTATGCCAAGTCGCTCGAGGCTGTCGGTAACTGGTACAGTTGTATCTCGAAAAGTAGGAGCCAGATTGAACGGACTCCTTTTGGCGGATAACAGACACGCTTGTGTTTGGTGGCGTGGAAACTCACCAGATTTTTGTCACCCTACTCGGAGACACGACTTGAGGTTGAGGACACGCCTGTGTTTTGGTGGCGTGGAAACTCACCAGATTTTTGTCTCCCCACTCGGAGACACGACTTAAGGTTCAGTTTATTCGCTCTACCATGGCCTCTCTTCGAGAAGAACGCATCTCGTCACTGCTGGCTTTTGCACTTGACATATATCTCTCGACGACAGTACTGTCATCTGCGTACCCAACATTACTAGGACCAAGTAGGTCGTTGACGTGCAGCAGGAAAAGAGTCGCAGAGAGAACAGACCCCTGAGGAACCCCGGCATCAATAGCCAGAGGACTACTCGGATCTACCGTTCACTCAGAAAGTCAGAAATCCAAGAGCAAAAGTCAGCGGGAATGCTGTATGCAGGAAGTTTGCTAAGCAGACATGTATGCCACACCCTGTCGTAGGCCTTCGAGATGTCCAGTGACACCGCAAGCTTCGCAGTATTTCTCGATGGCCACCCCCAGCAATGCGTGACATACTCTAGATTCTGTGAATAGAAGATCCCCAGTTGATCGTCCCTGGCGAAAACCATACTGACTGTCACTGATTAGGTCGTTAGCTTCTAGGTATGTCTGCAGTTTTCCATTAAGTACCCTTTCCATAACTTTTCAGAGTATGGAGGTGATGGCGATTGGCAGATAGTTGCTGGACTCGGAACGACAACCCTTTTTGGGCACTGGCTGTACGTTGGCAACCTTCCAAGATTTTGGCACCGATTTTGTTTTTAGAGACAGGCGGTATAAAAGTACCGCTCTTTTTTCAGTAGCAACAGAAGCTGAAATGACTGATCCTCAGATTTAGTTATAGGTTTTGTTTTGTATAAGAAATAAAGAAACCCGTATCACACTTCGTCCCTATGGAATTCGACATAGTAAGCGACCTAATAGTACATACGTAAACAAAAGGTGTTTAATTCACAAAAAATACGTACTATCTGTACTGTGAACAATATTACAAAAGCGAAAATTGCTCTGTCTGTCTGTCTTTATCGCTTTTACGACTAATCCAATAAACTGATTTTGGTAAGACTTGGTACGCAGATAGTTTAAACTATAGGAAAAGTCAATAGCTACGTTTTTCTGCACCCACGCGGGCGGAGTCACAGGCAACAGTTAGTCTTATGAATGCAAATTTTGTTTTGAATATTAATTCGTTCATCGCATAAACAAAAAAATCCCCTAATTTTTAAATAAAAGTTAATTAAAATGGACTATTTTAATGCTTTAATATACGCAATTAATGCAGCGTTTTAGTAACTTTGATGTTGTAACACTACGGTTTATCAGAAATACGGGCCTGTGTGGTATAGCTGATGCTGGACCACAGAATAAAATAATAAAGAACGGACACTCTCCGCCCCTCTTGCAATCTACCCCACACCCCCGCGCGAACCCGCCCGCGTGATTCTCGTGATCCTTCTGAGGGTGAGGAGAGGTTAGAAATCTGTAGAATGCCTTTTACTTGTAGAGGAGGAACACAATTTTTATTGTTTTTATTTTACCAATTTGTCGAAAGGGATGACAATTATGTATATCCGTACTAAATAACAGCTTTCTAGTACTAAAGGACACTGAGCTAAGCCGTTTACAGACAGACAGACAGTCGCGCAGACAGACAGACGAACATGACGAAACAATAAGGGTTCCTTGTTGACTACGGAACAGTATGGCGACACTGAGAGCCTATTCAGATTCATCCCATATATTACTGAAAGGAAAAGAAAATTTGAAAGTTTAATTTAATATTAAGTCCTATTATGTCCCATTGCCTTTTAAAACGATTTAAGGAGTAAACATTAAAAAAATCCGTATTTTTTATATTTTATAAGTTCTGGCTTCTGAGTGTTAAAACAAACAACAAATAATTAGTTCCTATCGTACTAGTGTTATATTCAAAAGTCGACCTTGAGCAACTCGCTCCACCTTAAAATGTTTAATTTAACATAATAACTATGAAGAACTAACTTGGCATTAAGTCGTTACTTTTTTTGAATACTAAATGAACAAGAGTTCATAAAAAGTCAATTATTATCGTTTGGCGTATTTAAATCACTACATAGTTTAAAACAAAGTCGCTTCTCGCTGTCTGTCTGTATGTATGCTTAGATCTTTAGAAATACGAAACGGATTTTGATGCGGGTTTTTTCAATAGATAGAGTGATTTAAGAGAAAGGTTTATATGTATAAAACATGCATAATATATCAGAGAAACACTGATAATTTTGGAGGTTTGTAATGTGATGTCGTAAATAAACACATTTTTTTGCGCTTACATTGCAAACGCTGGCTGAACCCTAAGGGATAGATAAAATAATGTATTACAGTATTGTACATCTTAAAAAGATCTACAAAAAATATGCTATGGTATATGTCTATGTCTTAGGGATAACCGACAATAACCATTTTTATCCTTTCAATAAATAATGGCTTATTTACGAAGCGATTTTGAGCAATACAACATTAATGCTTATCCAATTAAGTGCCTTAAATACATTGTACATTTAATATAGGTCAATATGGTTCGTTACAGCATGTGATTTGAATTAATATTTTCGAAGATTTTACAGATTTAAAATGCAGGGACAAAGCGGTTGCGGCGGTACCGGCCAGAGAGCCGGCAGCGCGTACCTGTAATGAAAATCCCACCAAAAACATTGTGTAAAAACAAAGCCAAGTCTCGATGGAGCTGCTTGTTTATCTCTAATAAACCAGCCAAGTGCGAGTCGGACTCGCGCACCAAGGGTTCCGTACTACCACATAATCATAATTGTATTAGTTGAAATTTCAGTAAGTTAATGTGCTAGATTTTTTGAGTCCGACACGCGCTTGACCAAATTTTATTATTTGTTGTTATTTTATAGCTTATGCACTATAAACATACCAATTTTCAAGTTTGTAAGTGTTCCCGTTTTTAAAATAGAACTAAAACAAAAATCGCCTCCGTGACCCCTCTCTTATATGAATGTTCTTGAAACGGGAGCTCACCACAATTGGTTACCTTTAGTTGTGAGAAAAGTTGTAATATTTAATGATTTCAGACTTTTCCCATTATTTGTACTGTGAGACCTACCTTCTTGCCAAATTTCATAATTTTAGGTCAACGGGAAGTACCCTGTAGGTTTTGCATTTTTGAATAAATGTATGGAGATGAGGACATAACATGCCTTATCTTTTGATTGCGTCTTTGTAAAAAATTTAAATTTTCAGATCTTGTGTAGTTCATGGATCCTAATATATGGTTTTAATTTCAACCTGATACCTTTACCCGTTCGTGAGATAAAGAGTCTTGACAGACAGACAGACAGACAGACAGACGGACAACAAAGAGATCCTATAAGGGTTCCGTTTTTTTCTTTTGAGGTACGGAACCCTAAAAATGCTGCAGTTAGATTTTAACCAGCTGTGTAAATGGGCACATGATGTTGGGTTGTCAATAAACTATGAAAAAACTAAGGTAATGCATATTCATTCCCCTTATTACCTAAAGTCCACTGGTCAGGCACCCCAAATCATTGCCCATGAACATAACTGTATGCATACAAACAGCTATAACTCCTGTGCTTGTAAACCTTTGGAGCTTGTTCAATGCCACACTTACCTTGGTCTTCGTATTGATAACAAATTTAACTGGGCCAACCATGTAAACCTTGTGTGTAGTAAACTCAGAGCAATATTAGCTAAATTTAAAATACTTATGTCGAAACTACCATATAATAGATCTCGTAACCTACGTCAACTAACTAGCTCACCTACCTACGAAGTCCCCATGTATACTATGGAATATGGCAAAAGACACCGGAGGTACATCCATCCCTCTACGTTGAACAATTTGCCAAAGGATCTGTTAGACAAAATTGAAAATAAAAACGCTAACCAAATTAAAACTATTGTTAAATGGCACTTTGTTCAACAGTACGGGAACGATGTGCCTCCGGCCCATAAAATGTAATCCATGTGATTTTATTGTTAAAATAATTTAAATATTGTTTCCTTATATTTAACTTTTCAAACTGCGCGCGCAAGTTTAAAACTCCTTCAGCGCACATAATCTTTCATTAATAATAAGATTATGCGCTTGGTGCATGTAATTTTTCATAAATTTTTTATTGAAATAAACAGTTTAATTTTTTTTTATTATTGTTATCCAGGTAAGTTTGTTGGCTGTAAAGCCGGGAACAGATGTGTTCAAGACCATACCAGCAGAGCATTCCAAGGATTGCCACTCAGCCTAATACGACGAAAGAATAATGACTGACTTATAATGAACATAATGAATAAATGATTTGTATTTGAATATTTGATGCTGAATTTTAGGGTCAAAAGAAATTAATGCGCGTTGCGGTATGTCATCGTCGCGGGTTTTCCTGATCGGCATTTTGTACTAAAGTTAGTTGTTTTCCCTGTTAGTCCAGCTGCCCGCTTGTTTCTGAGGTGTGAGGCTCCATTTGAGATAGTTGGTAGTCACAACGTGATGATGCGCATCGCACGGTGGATCTGCGCATCTCTTTCGACGTATGTGCACTCTGCTTTGGAGACCGCTACAGCCATTGCAGATGTTTGCAGCACATCGGTCCAGGTATTTTTACTATGTGCCCACTAGTTGGCCAATAAGAACTAACCCGCAATTTTTTTTAATGTGCGGTAATAGAACATTTAGATGCAAGTGCGCATTTTGCGCATTACACTCGAGACTCAGGAATTGCAGCCATAACCGCAGGCAAGGGCATAATGGAGCCGAGAGTGTAATGACAATGCGCAGGTGCATCTTACGACGTTTTCAACACATTTGCGTTTAAAAATACTAAAATTTGCCAACCAAACTCAAACTCAAAATATTTTTATCATTTTTGTATATTAAAATCACTTATATGTCAGCTAATTTACATCGCTTCACAAACAAAGTGGCGCCATGGCGGGAAGAAGCGACAATAAAAACCCTCGCGCTCTTTTAAAAATGTTTGAATGGTTGATGCAATAAACATAAGTAAATTTCAATTTTGAATTAGCCTGTTAGAACCCTAGCCTGATCCCATGGATTTTTCTCTTTTAGGTAATCTGATATTTTATAATAACCTTTCTAATACAATTTTTGCTTGATAACAGCATTGAATTTCTCTTACGGCAAACTTTCAATGCCGAGAAAGTGGCGGTGGATAGGACATATCATCCGGCGTTACGACATAAACGCTGCTTCAATAGCATTCGAGTGGCAGCCGAGTGGCAGACGGGGTCTTTAGTCAACTCGGTACATTGAAAACTCTGTACAGTGTGCCGAGTTGACCAATCGATTTTTTTCGTTAATTTCCTTTAGTCAACTCGGTACACTTGTACATAGAGTTCAAAATCTATTGTTTTTTTTTTTCAAATCTGTGTACAATCGTGTGAAAAAGTTCAGAGAAAATTAAAATAATATAGCATTATTGAATTTTATAATTTTATTTAATGCAAAATCTCAGTCATTTGATTTATTATATTCTATTAAAGAAAAACTATAAAGCTATAATATATAGTCGTTTGATCCGAAGTTCAAAATAAATTATAAGATAAAGTAATTGAAAATCACAATCTTTTATTAAAAGTAAAACTAACAGATTAAAAATCACAGTTGAGATAATGTTGTCAATTCTGGCATAAAAAATCAACTTACATTTCAAAATATTAATTAAATCCTAATGGTAGCAGTGCTAGCTAATAAAGTTATATAGTTAAAATAAAAACACTTTTCTCCGCGTCTGTACAAATGAAAAAAAATTACAATGTACCGAGTTGGCCAATGCAAAAAAGCACTTTCGACTAAAGAGCGGGCAGACGTAGACTTGGGCGACCCGTTCACTCCTGGCGACATACCATCGAGATCGAGCTCAAGGCTGCTGGACTGACGTGGGAAGAAGCAAAATGGACGGCGCAAGACAGGGGGAAGTGGAAATAGCTCGTGAAGGCCCTATGCACCAGCGGAGTGAACTAGGATAACAACAACAACACATTATGTGCGAAATTTCCATTTGGAAATTTACGAATATTCAATTTGGTTTTAAATACACGTGATGCCTCACAAGTATGTTGTTTACAAAGTCTATGAACTCTCATGATTATGTATAGTTCATTGTTTTCGATTTGTGCAAAAATTTTGCTTGACAACTAACTACATGCAATGCAGGCATATGGAATAATAAAACCGGTCAAGTGCGTGTCGGGCCTCGCGCAGTGTAGGGTTGCGTATTTGCCTCAGGAATCATTATATAAAGCTAGTTTGATTATTTTCCCTCCTAACGAAGGTCCACCACCTGATTGCTTACTTTTTCTATTATTTTCAGTATTTTGACTATAACACTTTAACCTGTAAAGTCCACTTAGACGTTATAGCTTTCCTTTTAAATTCCTCATAAATTACACATCACCGCTTTTTTTTTCCACGTCGCGACACTTGACTCTAACCAAAAATAATAAAATTTTATTTTACCACTTTCTCGGCGAGACGAACATGCATAGGTACTCATAGCAAAAAACAACTTTTTAGCGGCGGACAGACAGACAGAGGTTTATGACGAAACTATAAGGGTTCCTTGTTAACTACGGAACCCTAAAAAAATATCCGCCCATCAATCTGAGCAACTTGCCACGTGGTAAATAAAGAAGACATAGATTGATAACCTATAATTTGCATTGAATAATTTGTTATTACAAATACATAATTAGACATGCCCGTTTTTTTAGGGTTCCGTAGCCAAATGGCAAAAAACGGAACCCTTAAGGATTCGTCATGTCTGTCTGTCTGTCCGCCCGTATGTCACAGCCACTTTTTTCCGAAACTATAAGAGTATACTCCTAAAATTTGGTATGTATATGTATTCTGTGAACCGCATTAATATTTTTTCACAAAAATACAAAAAAAAACAACAAATTTTAGGGTTCCCCATACATGAACTGAAACGCAATTTTTTTTTTATCATACCCATACGTGTGGGGTATCAATGGATAGGTCTTCAAAAATGATGTTGAGGTTTCTATTATAATTTTTTTCCAAACTGAATAGTTTGCGCGAGAGACACTTCCAAAGTGGTAAAATGCATGTAACTTCTAAAATAAGAGAATTGAAACGGTTCACACGTTGACCCGTGTCTGTTTCAACAAATATTACAAATATCTTGTACTTAGACATCGCCATGAGCATGTCGGTTACATGGGAGCGTTGCCCCATTTTTCATGCAGGCGTTTTCTTAGATTTAAAACATGAAATGTCATGAATGTTGCAGTAAACAACCATTAAAAACACCTGAAGTAGTTAGAATGTAGAAGTGGTGTTTTGGTTGAACAATTGGTTTAAGACGGTGGAATTGAGGTAAACAAACATTGCGTCATCACGGTCGCAAGCGTTTTGAGCGGTCCGCGCGCGGCTTAAGCGGCGCAAGCGGCCATCTGCAGTTCGAACACGGCTTGGGCCGTAAAGAACCGTGTTACTCGGTTAAATCCGGCTTGAGCGCGATTCGGACTAGTTGGGCCGGCTTGAGCCATGCTGAAACAAAATAGAAAGTATAAAAAGGCGAAGGTAGGTAGGACGGGCCCTTTTTCTTCTTCGCGCGCTCGGGCAGAGCGGTAGTGCTCTTCGAACTATTTTCTATAATTTTTACTAATGTAAGCACATAGACGGTGTTGGAGATTCAGTCGCCCAAGAGAAAGATGCGAGGATCCATCACTCTGAAATGTGCTGTAAAACATATTTGATCGCGCTACGAATACAGGAATAGGCTTTCGATTCGATAAATAATAAACTTTATCAGTGTAGACACTGCGACGGTGTTGGAGATTCAGTCGCCCAAGAGAAAGATGCGAGGATCCATCATTTTAGCGTTATCAAGAGATTCCAATAAAAGATATATATATTTAATCGATACACATTTTAATACTGGATCGTAGGATAACACGTACAAACTAATTAAGAAAGTATCCAGCTTTTTATCAAAATATAAGATGACTCGAATGGTTCCGATACCACCGTCGAGAGGAGAATGTCCTCGTGTGGCCACCACTCGGAACGAAATTTGTACGAATAATTTTGGATAAAATCGGGTAAAAGTTATTGAAAAGAACCAAAATGTTTTAAATATGTTTGCCATCGCTAACAGACGGCCGTCCTGTTAACGGAATGTCCTCATTCCGTTTCGGCCATTCGAGTCTTTTGTATGTCTCTATACAGTATCAAATAATTTTTAAAATCTTTCCAAATAATAATTCCAAATAATAAAATACAAAATTTAACAGTAAGAAAATAGGGCAATGTTTAAACATCACATAGTGAAAATCACACAACTTATATAGGTACTTATTCTGACTCAATGAAAATCACACAATTTATTCTAACTAAAATTATAGTCGTCCAAAAAAAAGGTCTTCTTTTTCTTCCCTCTTAATTTTTGGATCAACGAAAAATCAAACTTGGGCGTAGAGCTTCGTATCGCAAAATATATTCCATGTTGTTATTTGGGGCTCCTGTGAAAACAAAAGAATGACTTTAGGAAATTTAATTCGATATTCCAAAAAGCGACTTACCAAAATTTTCAATTTTAATTCAGTTAGAATAACAAATTATAATTATTTTGTGATTATTCACTGTCATTAAAACAATTCTAGCTACAATAAAATTATTTAATTCAAAGTTAGGTAGCATACATTACATAATTAATGGATTTGTGATCACTGCATTATAAGCAGTATATTTCACTTTAATAATTAATTAGTGATCACTGCATTATCCGCAGTATATTTCACTGTAATAACTATATAGTGATCACTGCATTATAAGCAGTATATTTCACTTTAATATGTAATTAGTGATCACTGCATTATAAGCAGTATATTTCACTTTAATAAGTTATTAGTGATCACTGCATTATAAGCAGTATATTTCACTTTAATAAATAAGTTAGCAATCACTGCATTCAGCAGAATATTTCACTCTACAAGGAAATACTATAATACAACAATATTAGGTACTTACAATTTTTATTCCCTTCTAAGGCCTCAACATTAATAAGTTTTACGGCAGTTGGCTATTCATCAATTCGTTATTTCTATCTGCAACATTGGCTATAGGAAAAGGGGTTAGGAGGGTTAAGGAAAAGGAAAGGATTGAATAATTAATATTTTTGTGCAATGTTTAAGCAGTCTTTGCATCTAGTCACTATTGATCGGTACAACTAATGTCACTTGAGTCTTCAGTATTTAAATTATCGTCATGGTCACTAATATCAGATGTAGCAAAAGTAATCCACCGTTTTAATGCATCAGCAGGATAAATGCTTTTATATTTACGTTTAGAATGACCCTCAATGGTAGATATCTCATATCGGTCATTTTTAAGTACTGCGGTTATTTTGAAAGGGCCCTTGAATTTGGGGCACAGTTTTTTTACTTTTGCCGTCCGCAGGAAGATGATGGTTTGGTATCATGACAAGATCTCTTAACGCAAAGAACTTAGTAGGCGCTTTCTTTTGGTCGTAGTAATCTTTCATATTTTTTTGTTTTTTTTGTGGTTCTTTCCTCAACTAAACTCCGTATTGTGTCTCTAGTATTATTCAGTTCTTCAATAGAAGTTTTGTCAAGTGTGCTTGCGGCGGGTGGCTCTTCATCAGAAACGGGAGATTTTTGAACGGAATTTAGCAAGTGACCTTCGATAGGATTAATTGTTCGTCTCCCAAATACGATTTCTGACGGAGAGGTTCCCGTAGTCTTATTTTGGGTATTATTCAAACTCCATTGTACTTTGTTTAAATGTTTGTCCCAGTCGCGTTCATCTAAACCGTGATTAGATGCTGCTAACGATTCCAGAATAGTTCGGTTAAAGCGTTCAATCTGGCCGTTAGCGTGTGGTGTTGCAACTGCATTTAGAACGTGTCGCGCCCCAACAGACTCAACAAACTTCTTGAAAATTGACGATGTGAAACATGTCCCTCTGTCTGATACTATAACCTTCGGACTACCTATAATACTAAATATTTCAGACAAGATCTTTATAGTTGTTTTACTTTTCAGGTTCTTAATAGCTCTGATAAAAATGAATTTACTAAAGCCATCAATAACACCTAATATATATGAATTACCACCCCTACTTTTAAGAAACGGGCCTAGGTGGTCCATATGCAGAATATGGAATGGAATGTTTCCTTTAGGTATTGGGTGTAGAAACCCGCTAGTTTTAGCCGTCGATGCCTTATTGTACGCGCAATTTAAACATCCAGCAACATACTTACGGATAAACCTGTTCATTTTGGGAAACCAATAGTCCTGCTTAATTTTGTCGAAGGTTTTGTCAAATGAAAAATGACCAGCTTCATCGTGGCCTAGCTGGCACACGCGCCATCTTGCATTATTAGGTACCACCCACTTTAAATCTTCACCGACTTTCCGATATATTTTATTATCTTTAATGACATAATTATCTATTACATCTTTTATATCTTTGCTGTTACTGTTTAAAACATCTCTCTCTAACTTAAGTTTTGGATCTGTCATTTGAACTGTTTCTAAACATTCTGTGATGGTAATGTTCATTATTTCAAACTCTCGTGCATCATTTAAGTCATCGGAGTCATCACTACCTCGAATTGGGTTTTTGCTCAAAGCGTCCACATGGCGCATGCTTTCTCCAGGTCTATAATCTATACAAAAATTGTATTCTTGTAATAACAGCCACCAACGGGCAATGCGAGGCACAAGGTCTCTTTTAGTTAACGTAGTTCTTAGCGCATTGCAGTCAGTATACACCTTGAACGGGATCTCAATTAAATACGTGCGAAATTTCTTTAATGATAGCTACACAGCTAGGGTTTCTAACTCATAGGAATGAAAGTGTTCTTCTTCTCTAGTTGTCTGCTTACTAAAATATGCTACTGGCTTTAGAGGGGATTTTTCGTCAGGTTTTTGCAATAATATTCCGCCTAAGCCTAACTTGCTTGCATCACAATGTACTTCTGTCAAATACTTCGGATTGTATAGTGCAAGGATTGGTTTTTCCATAAGTTTGGATTTAATATTTTGAAAAGCCACTTCCTGATCTTGTCCCCACTGCCAGGGCATGTTAGATTTGGTTAGAATCGTCAGTGGTTTGGCTATAGCTGCAAAGCTAGGAATAAACCTACGGAAAAAGCTGGCTAGCCCCACGAATTGCCTTACTTGATGCACATTAGTGGGAGTCGGAAACGAAGCCACAGCTTCAATTTTCTTATTTCCTGGTCGCAAACCTTCATTTGACACCTCGTATCCTAAATAATCTAGCTTCTTCTTAAAAAAGTTTCATTTTGTTATGTTCAGTGTCAATCCGGAACTTCGCAAAGAAACAAAAATCTTGCGTAATTTGAGTAAGCCTTCTTCGATTGTTGATGCAGGTGACAAAATGTCATCCATATAAGGGATGGCTAATTCATGCCTATCTTTTCCAAGTGTTTTATTAATCATGTGTTGGAATACCGCTGGGGCATTTACTAAGCCAAAAGGCATGCGCGTATATTCGTAGTGCCCATCGGGCGTTACGAAAGCTGTAAGATGTTTAGAACCCTCCGCCATGGGTATTTGATAATATCCCGACTTAAGATCGAGGCTAGTGAAATACACCTGTCCGCTAAGGCGATCCAATAAGTCGTCTATTAAGGGCATCGGGTATAGATCCTTAACAGGTTTTTTATTTATCGTCCGATAGTCCACGCATAAGCGATATTCGCCGTTTTTCTTCCTAACTAAAACTATGGGACTTGCGTAAGATGAGTTGGACTCCCGAATAATATTTGTGTCAAGAAGTTCGTTTATCAGATCGCGTACTATCATTCTTTCACTCTGTGGTAGCCGATAAGGTTTGTAGGATACCGGTATATTGTCATGTAGTTGGATATGCATTTCAGTTATGTCAGTTGTCCCTAATTCGCTTAAATCCAATGCAAAACAGTCTCTGAATTCATTTACTAAGTCCAGTAGTCCTTGTTTTTGTTTTTGTGTCATGGCACTGTCAGTATTTAACATATCTAACGTTATATTTTTGTCACTTTTAAACTTTGTCGTATAGTCATCATTATTAGTAAGGGTCATTCTTTTTACCTCGAATTCTGCTGGAGGTTTCGTAGGTATAGAGTCATTTTGAATGGGTAATAACCGTCCTCGAGCTATAAGCTTGTCTCTCTTCAGCAGAACTTCTTTATCAGAAAAGCTTATAATGGGCACAAATCCTTGGCCATCGGTGATAGAGTATATACCCGGTAAAGTTATGAGTTCTTCGTTCTCCTTGAATGATGTATTTCCTGGTAAGTAAACGTGTCCTGTATAGCCAGCATCGCAGCGTACTTTTATAGCTTGCATATTTTTTATTGTTACATCTTCAAAGTTAAATATTTGGATTTTGTTAAGCTCAGCATCGTTCGAATACATTATCAAACTTGAACTGGTTTTGTAGACTATAATTTCTGGCATTTCGGTGATATTTTGGCCTAAGAGCAAATCTGTGCTTAAATAGTCATCGGGTACCACAAATGCTTCGATATTCGTTTTCACAAAGTCAAAAGATATATCAAATTGTACTCTTCCCATTGGCTGCATGGAACCGAAGGCAAATCCTTTAATAATTGGTAAATCTGCGCAATTTATTTGAAGGTTCAGCTCATCAACTGTACTTTTCTTTATTAGGCTGCACTGACTTCCAAAATCTACAAAAGCAGTCCTTTTAACCTCGTTAATTTCCACGTACTTATTGTATATATGACTTGTCCCATTTTCTGCTGTTATCTTTTGAACTCTATTAGTGTTGCTAGTGTTAGCAGTGTTTCGGTCGATTCTACAGTATTCTACTTTATGTCCCATGCGGCCGCATCTTGTGCATTTTTAAATTTCCTTTTTGCATTTAGGTGAAGTGTGGCCAGGTTCTGAACAATTGTAGCATATACGACCTGATCTGCTAAGAGTTTTATTATTTTTGCCTTCCTGATTGGTAGAGGATGTATTGGGTATTTTCGATGTTGGATTCGGCTTTCTAGCATCCTTATTTGGATTTTGTACCGTTATGTTGCGTAGATATTTTAATAATTTAGTCATCTTCTTGAAATTAGCACCTTGGGCATTTAACTTAATGTTACTGTCGTAAATTCCGTGTATAAGCCAATCAACTGCATCTTTGCCTTTTATATTACAGTGACTCACAAGCCTTGCTTTATTGTAAAAATATTCTTCAAGGGTTTCCTCTTTACGGCTCTGTCTCGATAGCATTTCAGAGAACCTGTCTGCATAGTTTCGGTCATCCGGGAAAGTTTGTAATAATTTTCTTTGCCATTCCTTCCAGTTTAAATTAACTGATGACAATCCCTCATACCACTGGCGAGCTAAGCCAGACAACTTGGGTAGCGCATGAAAAATAGTTTGTGTGTCGGTCCATTTGTAAATTGCCGCAGTCTCGTTTACCTTTCTAAGCCAAGTTTTCACAGATTGTGTTCTTTGACAAGGATCAAAATTAGGTATTACGTCATGTGCGCCTACATATGTGTTGCGTCCATGGTTACTGATTGCATCTATAAATCTTTCCACGACATTTTTTTCTTTCGTCCGTCTACGGTATCCGTGGCGCTTCGAACGCCTTGACTTTGAATGTGAAGTATCACTTGACGAAGAATCATTGCTTGTGGTGCTATCGCTCGAACCACTGCTATGACTACGAGTTGTGCTCCTATTTCTCTTACTCTTACTACGTGTCTTCCGATAATGATTTTGTCGTTCTGAGCGGGATCGACTTCTCCCCATACGTCTACTTCTGCGATGGTCTGTTCGCGATCGTCTCCGTCTATTTTTATGTTTATTATTCTGATCCTTTGGCGAACCCCTTTCTCGGGATCGACCACGTGACAGATACCGGCGCTTGTAGCTAATACTGTAGATCCACTCCTTGCCCTCTTTCTGTTCCTGATTTCATTGTTCATTTCAGGGGTAATAACACTTCGATCTGACTCTGACATTTTTTTGGTAGTTTTAGTATCTCGCCTTCTTATAATAATATTCTTTATTTTAATTAAGTAAGTCAGTCATTTATTATAAAGGATAAAAGAATGAACGGAAGGGAGAAGAACCACAATTAAAAATAAGTGAAAATATAACCAACGCACTTAACAAAATACAATAAAATATGTATATATATGTCGATATAAAACATCATAGCAGAAAATAAATTGACTTGTCTCATTAAATAAGTATCTTTACCGAATACTTTTAACTTACACATTTACTTCGTCATTACATATTGTACAATATGCAAATACATTACATTTTAAGTAGGAAACACATACAGTCAAGGGTCGCCGACCACTACGCTTTAGGAGCATATAAATTAAGACCAATAGTGCATAATCTTATATGTGTCTGACCGTACGTGGTTGTTTATTCTGTGGTATCCCCACGCCTACACCAAGATTTACTGCGAGAACACGGCCACGTAGCTGAGCACCCGGAACGAGACGGGTAGGAATCTACGCTCGCAGTGTCGCGTGTGCTTCTCGCCCATGTGTGTGGACATCCCTTTATGACCACAGAACTAGAGTAGGTACAACAGGGCTATCATGTCAGGTGGGTAATATCGGAACTAAAACCGCTGCATTGAGAATTCTACATGTTACGAGCAAAATATACGACAGCAGCGTCCCCGGCAATGTCATCCAACGACCGAGAGTACACTCCACAGCACATCAGCAGAAACACTTTTGGACCTTATGGCGTGGTAATAGAGTTTAAAAAAGTTTCTACCGACGTGCGGTTGACCGTACCTGTGTGGCACTAACTATATATTTTTTTTTGTGGGTAGTTCTATACCAATATTGTTTCGAAATACGTATTTCAAGACAGAATTATTTATATTATTTATTTATCTTATTAAATGAGACAGAAAACACAACGTGGAAAGTAAAAGAAAGTAAGTACTTAAGTTTATAGGTACACCAAGATAAACAGAGTGGGTAGGTAAGGTATAAAATCATGCAATACATACCAGTGAGCAGATTCTTTTTTCACTTCTGAACTTTTAGCGTTATCAAGAGATTCCAATAAAAGATATATATATTTAATCGATACACATTTTAATACTGGATCGTAGGATAACACGTACAAACTAATTAAGAAAGTATCCAGCTTTTTATCAAAATATAAGATGACTCGAATGGTTCCGATACCACCGTCGAGAGGAGAATGTCCTCGTGTGGCCACCACTCGGAACGAAATTTGTACGAATAATTTTGGATAAAATCGGGTAAAAGTTATTGAAAAGAACCAAAATGTTTTAAATATGTTTGCCATCGCTAACAATCACTACGAACAGTGTTGTAAATCATACTTGATCGCGCTACGAATACTAGAATAGGCTATCGATTCGATAAATCCTAAACTTTATCAGTGTAAACACTACGACGGTGTTGGAGATTCAGTCGCCCAAGAGAAAGATGCGAGGATCCATCACTCTGAATAGTGTTGTAAATCATATTTGATCATGCCACGAATACAGGAATAGGCTTTCAGTTCGATAAATCGTAAACTTTGTCAGTGTAGACACTGCGACGGTGTTGGAGATTCAGTCGCCCAAGAGAAAGATGCGAGGATCCATCACTCTGAACAGTGTTGTAAATCATATTTGATCGCGCCACGAATACAAGAATAGGCTATCGATTCGATAAATCCTAAACTTTATTAGTGTAGACATTACGACGGTGTTGGAGATTCAGTCGCCCAAGAGAAAGATGCGAGGATCCATCACTCTGAACAGTGTTGTAAATCATATTTGGTCGCGCTATCGATAGGTGGGTAGGGTTGTCGATTCAGTATATTTCTATTCGGTTATCAGCAAGTCCAGAAGCCCGCATGCTTTTGAGACTGCTTCGCGTCGCGTAGATCTTCGAAGCAATCGTTTGCTTAATGTCAACTCAGTGTCCGTAAAATAATTTAACGTAATCAAGACAGTGCGCCGGGTGTCTTTTGTCTGAGTTTTGGGGTTATATTGAGGGAAGGAAACGACCTACAGAGGACAATAGAGGCCACTGGAAGCGAGCAGCGTGGAGCCGGTCACCGTGGAGGCCTAGGGACAGGCTTCTGACCAGCGGTGGACCTTCTCCGTCTCGCCTAGAGGGAGAAGCTAATCATCTAACGAGGACGGAAGAAGCCGCAGAAAGTGAGCAGCGTAGGTCCGGTCTTTGCAAAGGCCTAGGGAGAGGCTTATAACCAGCAGTGGGCGTCCACCGGCGAGGTCATATCAAGGTTTGATCGAAGAAAAACCGTGAGTAATTTTAAAACTACCTTGTCGTTCACACCATGTTTTATCTATTTTGTGCTATTCAAATCGCGAGATGTGTCAAAAATGCTTATAAAAGACTGTAGAATTCGTCCTAAATTCAGTGACTAAATTCAAATGTGATATTCTGGTATATTTTACGGGTTTGTTCAAGGGCCTTATGGCACAGCAATATAGCTGAAGGGTTCATGGTAATGTGGGTAGACCGTGATTTAAATTCTGTGATCTAATCTATCAGTGCAAAAACTAGCTAGCTTATCGAAAGATGGATATTTTTATGATGAAGTTTGCCTAAATTTTGGATAAACTTATTTTTCTCTGACTGAACAGCCTGTCGGGAGATGAACGTTATTTTGTTCTGTTGGTATAAAATTAGCTTCAAAATCTGGATCACATGAAATCTAGTGTTTTTAATTGATAAAATGAGACACCAAAGGTCTTTTGTCATGCAGTGGACGTACCGGGTTTAATATTATAATAAATCAAGGAAAGAGTTTATTTCCTACCTTCATCTAACTTTATGAATTCGCCTAATTTTGATGAATGGTTGAGATGGGAATGTGTCTTATCTAGTACATACTTACGTTTTGATAAAATTGCTGTGTTCTGTGTATGACATATTAAATCATGCCTTCCTTAAATTTAAAAGGGGAATTTTCTTACAAGATGAAATCAAAAGCTTGATAATAATTAGTCCTGTATTTAAGGTGAAGCAGAGAGCTAGCCTGAAGTGGTCTCTTTTCTGTACTAAAAGAAGGCAGATTGTCCACATTGTGCAGATCGAATTATCATTAAGCCTAGCTATCGTACTAGATGCATAGTCGATTGTGCGTATGAACGTACTGAAATAATGCTTTCTCAATAAAATACATTTGAGCTAAGAGGACGGGAAAGATAAGGAACATTCCCTGATCCTTGCGAGATTCTAAAATAATGTTTCTCAGGTTCACATATAAGAACTAAATCACTTACATATTTTCTAAAGTGTTGCTTTCATTGTTCAATGTGTTCTTTTATTGTTCAGATTTAATTATGACTGACTTGGGTCTTGGACCTTAACAAGTAAATGTAAATTCATGTAAATAATTGTTCCAAAAATTCCGCTTATCTATTGTTTTGCTAAGAAGATGAAACTGTATTTTATATGTGTATACATTCCTATAAGATCTGGATTGCGGGACAAGTCCAGGTTTCTTTTGAATCCTCCTCTCAATCTTTCTATTGTGACATGACAAAACTACAAACTTACTACCAGACAAGATGGACGGTGTAAAGAAATATCCCTTGCTATTTGTTTGCTCAAGTATATCTAGAGTAGCTTCATAAAGCGGAATTGGATAGGTATGGCAGAGAATTATCCAGTCAGGAGTCGAGATTCATGAATGACCGCGGTGGATTGGGGCGGTCATTTCCCCCAAACAAATGGGGGACCATGATACCTATCAACTAGCTAAAGCACCTTTTCTTCCCTTACATTGGTTCTCTTAGATCTCCCTAGAAGTCAGTCATAGTTTATAGCTACTAGTTCATAAAACCACCCTCAACCATATAACCTCACATTCTAATTATCTTATTCTATTTTCTTACCTATTCTACATACTTACTCCATGTTGCTTTTGTCAAGTTCTTGTTGTTGCAAACTCTTCAGACGTTGGAGCGTAAGCTCATACTAGGATAGGTAGGCTTTAGGAGTTAGGTTAGTATAAGTCATGCTCTCCCTACGGATCCAGCTGCACTTTGGCCACTGCGTTAGGTCTTAGGCCACTAGAACGATCACAAGCCAAATTATTCATTATAACAGGGTTTAATAGTAGGGAACAATTTTGGGTAGTGCTATTTTGTTTTCCTATTCTATGCGTTGGATTTAAATAAGTTAAAACAAAAAAAAAAATCAAGTCAGGTTAGCCCGTGTCTCTATAGCAAGTAAGTCAGAATAAGTAGATAAGCGAAGTCAGTATAGTAGTTAAGGAGTTAGGTAGGATCGAGTTAGGTGGGTAAGAGGGAGAGTGACAGTCTGGTGCCGTGAGTCATGACGTTGAGTCAGGCTTACAGCTAGGGTAAGTAGGCTTGCAGCCGGGGAAGTTACAGAATAATAAAACTAAAAAAAATATATAATGTACATTACCATGCAAACTTCCACCGAAAATTGGTTTGAACGAGATCTAGTAAGTAGTTTTTTTTTAATACGTCATAAATCGTAAACCAAGTTCCATAAAAAAAAACCGCAATTTACCTTTCATTCAATCAACTCAAATATAAATTTTAGTTACTTACGTCACATAATAAAGATTTTTTAGCAATAAAGATACCATAACTTTTACTTATATACGTACAGGTTTGTACGGAACTCTCAGTGCGCGAGTCCGACTCGCTCTTGGCCGGTTTTTTTTATATACATATGTGATGGGGGACTAATTGAATCGTTATGCAGAAATGAATTGATAAATTCATCTTACTGTCGCTTCTTTATTTTTCATATGGCGCATGGAGCCACTTTGTTTATGAAGCGACGTAAATGTAACTGACGTCATTAAGTGATTTTTAATACCCTACAATGAATAAAGAACATTTAGATTTTTCTGTTTTTGATAAAAGAGAGAACCAAACGAGTCCTCGTGCAGTAAAGAGCAAGTCGAGCTTGACACATTTAACTTTGCACCGTTCATAGTTGTATAAGCTGAAGTAGAACTGCGAGTGTCAAGTTTTACACCTTCTTGACTGAACGTATCTGTTCTAAAAATAAAAATTCTTTTTGCTGAAGTTTAATTGATTTCTTTCATAAAACCAGAAGCGACTAATTGCAAACTAGCTATGCCTACGACTTCGTTCTCGTGGAGTTCGGACTTTTATAGTATATACAAATAACTGGACCGATTCCAACAGGGTTTTCAATAACGTGTTTTGTTTACATTTGTGCAACATTTAAGCTTTGTTTCATTGCAATCGGTTCATTCCAACAGAAGCTAAACGAATGCAAAATATGAAGTGGCTTCGCTGCTTGAAACTTTGTACTTGAATATTTTCTGTTTGAGTAGACCGATTGCAATGAAATAAATCTTATATTTTGCAAGGATGTAAACAAAATACGATATTGAAAATCCTGTTAGAATCGGTTCATTTAAGTTGTTAAATTTTATAGTCCCAGTAAAATATTGAAAGAATCGCAGTTAAAGGGCGTGTATTAAGCGAGTAATATTTTTTTTACTGATCGCGCTAGTCGATGGCGGGTAGCCTCCTAATTAGAAAGAACCCTATAAATATACTTTATTTTTACTGTGTTGTTGTTAAAAAATATGGAGTGAATTTCACACGTAGACACAGAATTAATAATAGTAGTAGATAAATACTACACAGACACTAAACAATGTTGGCAAGAATGACCTCTAATTATCAGAAGTTGTTAGTCTGCTTTAAATAGGGTGACTTTTAATTAGTTCTTGATAGAAAAAGGTTTGAATGTACTTATGATACTGCATCAGCTGATAGTGCATTTTGTATGGGAGGCTGATGGGAGGTCAAATTTGGTTTTTCGTATATCGACCTAAGTTCCTTGGGAAAAGTTGTTCAGTATCATACCATACATGCATACCTTTTGCTGTCAAGAAGTAATTAAAAGTCACCCTATATGGTTCAAAAATGTATTTGGGCCACGGAGCACTGAATGGTCGCGTACCATTTGCTACCTAGAGGTCATCACTTTTCAACAAACCAAGCATGTCAGGGGGCGTCATCCATTTTCGCACAATTCTCCTCTCCTGCTATCCAAGGCAACCTGAAGTCGCATATTTAAGGTGATCTGTAGCGGCCAGCTTAGCCCCGAACGCAACTAGATGGAGCCACTGCTGCAAATATAAGGTTTTATTTTTTAATGCAATAACTACCAACTATATATGTGCAAAAAGTTGATTCGCGTAAATTTCATCGTGCAACTTCAACGCCTAACAACAATTTCTATAAGAAAAATATCTCCATATGTCCACTAAAGTCAATTACTCTCGTCAGTCCGTGTTTACATGAGTACGATCACTCACACATGCACACAAAGCACAACCGTACAGTTTTGACCGCACGCCCACAATCGTAATATTGAACCAAAAATTGCTAACAAAAATAGTACTTTCAGTACATTAACTGTATTTTTGTATTAATTAGCGAAAAAATTAACTAAAAATAGCAGTATTCGTTCGTTTTTCAACAGAATTTTATGTCCCGCGTAAGTATGCAAGTCATTTTAATTTTTGTATGGAAAACGGATCACCTTAAACAGCAGAATTTTGTTTCGTCTGCCGCTGGGCAGCACATTTGCGCGTAACGCAGTTGCGTGGCACGTCTATTACTTACTGCCGACTATACGTGTAGTAGCGGGTCGCGCCAAGATTCTGTACTCTGTGATTTGGACTTACATTTGGCCCAATCGACTTATTATTTCGCCCAATCTTGACTTAATTTCTATCATTCTCTGTATCTCGTATCATTAACCTTAAACACTATTTACCTCAAATATACCACATAATTTGTCCTCTATGAAATATGGACGCGACTATGTTGTTAATTAATGGAACATGCCATGTTAGTAGATTAATCTTGCGAGAAGACTTTATTACGACGTGGAATTATTATGTTGACGGACACAGGTGCTCCTGGAAATATTTAGTTATGGTTCTGAAAACTAAATATTTAAATAATTTCTGTAGAAAATTAATAGATTAGATTAGATTTATTTATTTCATACTATCAAATTCAAAATTACATAAATTGTTCAGATGTCAATGAATAATATGATCGTCAAATAATATAAAACAAAAAATAATCAATAAAGAAATACAAACATGTCAAAAGGCGGCAAATACAAAATAAAGATTTATATAAAAAATAAATAAAGATTTATATAAAAAATATATACAACTTACATGCAAAATGTTTAAGAATAATTTGACGTAACAAATGTGAAACTAAAAATATGGAAAAAAAAAACCCGACTGCGTAACAGAATAGAGGAAAACGTGCTCTATGATCTTAGTAAACTTGAACTTTATAATATTTTGCAGGTGCTAAAAGATATGCGAACCTTCCTGACCAATACAATCTGGATCTATTTAAAGCAACAGTAAACGCAAGCATCTTCTAGGTAGACATACTATATCTTCGACTTCATCTTCAAATACCAACAGGTGAGATAAGAGTCAAATGCTTAGTAAAAAAAAATATAAAAAAACCGGTCAAGTGCGAGTCGGACTCGCGCACCGAGGGTTCCGTACCACCACATTATCATAATTGTATTAGTTGAACTTTCAGTAAGTTAATGTGCTAGATTTTTTGAGTTCGACACACGGTTGACCAAATTTTATTACTTGTTGTTATTTTATAGCTTATGCACTATCAACATACCAATTTTCAAGTTTGTAAGTGTTCCCGTTTTTAAAATAAAACTAAAAAAAAAATCGCCTCAGCGACCATCCAACTTGACCCCTCTCTTATATGAATGTTCTTGAAACGGGAGCTCACCACAATTGGTTACCATTAGTTGTGAGAAAAGTTGTAATATTTAATGATTTCAGACTTTTCCCATTATTAGTACTGTGAGACCTAGCTTCTTGCCAAATTTCATAATTTTAGGTCAACGGGAAGTACCCTGTAGGTTTTGCATTTTTGAATAAATGTTTGGAGATGAGGACATAAAATGCCATATCTTTTGATTGCGTCATTGTAAAAAATTGAAATTTTCAGATCTTGTGTGGTTCATGGATCCTAACATATGGTATTAATTTCAACCTATACCTTTACCCGTTCGTGAGATAAAGGGTCTTGACAGACAGACAGACGGACAACAAAGTGATCCTATAAGGGTTCCGTTTTTTTCTTTTGAGGTACGGAACCCTAATAACACAAAACGAATTTTCGTACCCGCCTGCAATGTTTTGTAAAATTCAAGTTTACTATGATCCTAGACCATATTTTCCTCTTCTCTGTTACGCAGTCGGGTTTTTTCTTTAATATACAGGGTGTAATGGACGGTGTACCGAAAACTGAAAGGGCAAGTTCAGCCAATGAAACTGAACAACTTTCCCAAGGAAACATTTCTGGGAAATTAAAAAATAAATATTTACCTCTCCATACAAATTGCTTACTCTAATCGAACAGTTTGTGTGGAGAGATATTTTTTTTTTATTTCCCAGAAATGTTTCTTTGGGAAAGCTGATTAGTTTCGTTGAACGAACATGCCTTTTCAGTTGAACTTGGTGCAATGAGCAGCACAGTCCTCCAGTTCAGAAATCCGACAACTTTGCGACACCATCGTTAAGAAATGGAATGGTGCTATTCTTAACTAGCATCACATGTCAGTGAGAATCATCGTATTAATCCTAGTAACGTACACTGCTGAATTTCATATTTTGCTGGAACTATTTAGAGGGTCAGTATCAAGTCACCAAGTTTGTCAGTGTTGCGGCTGACGTTTGTTGGTGACCGCAGTATGTACGATACACATGACGACACTGCTTGCTACCCATCTTCCTGCGCGTGTAGGGCCGGCAAAGAATAGTACCCGTCGATCTTTACCCGTGAATATCGTAAGAGGGGTTAAGAATAATAATTAATATTATGTCGTAGGCCAATCGTTGAATTGGGCCGATCGAGATCTGCCTGGGCACAACACGATACGCCGGCATTTCTTGATTTGCCTATCTAATACCCGCCGTAACGTTTGACGATTTTCCCAGCCATGCTTACCGGCCATGGTGACCAAAGTACAAGCAAATAAAATGAAGTTTAGATAAAAATTACGTAACTAGATAACAAAACCTGACCTAACACACAGCTGACAGAGCGCAAAAAGAGCCACAAGCGACGCGAAACGGAACTACATTACGATGCGCCCAGCCATATCTCGATTTTCCCAGCCATATTTTGATGTGGCCAAGTGACTGGTAGGGCAAATCGACAAATAGGTTGCTTTCATCGATCTTCCCAATTTCATATTGGGCACATCATAAAATAATCGGCAAGAGCACGAAATGCCGGCACATCGTGATGTGCCCAGGCTGATCTCGATCGGCTCATTTCAACGATTGGCCCACGACATATACAGCACGACGACGCGACGTAGCAATAATAAAACAACTAGCTATTAGTGCAGTGGAGACAAAATGTAATTAATTCTGGGTAGATCTTCTTGTTTTTATAAAAGAGCAATATTTTAAAAGTTAAACCCTCCGTATCTTACATTAAGCCAATGTTTTCAAGCTACAAAAGAATTCTTAAGTAACTTTAACTAGAAGCATCTTGCTCTTAAATACGGAACATAAAATACAAGCTTGTTGGTTGCGGTTATGCATTGTATTGCTTTAAACTAGAAAACATTTTAATGGACACTTAGCTGCGTTAATGGTCATTTTAAATTCAAGTTAATGACTCGTTAAGTTCGACTTTACTTGGTTTTGCTCTTTCTTAGTCTTGTGCTTGAGAAGTCTTTTAAAGTTTTTTAAAGAAAATTGAAGACGTAAGTGCTTATAAATCTACAGCATGGTCGGTTACGTTTTTAAACGTTTATGGGAACAGAGGAGGGTTCTTTATTTGTAGCCCCCTAGTTATATCAATAGCATTTCTAATTAAAATTTGGCGCAATTTTCAGCTACGAGTGCAGTAGCTAAGCGTAACTTAAGACGATATGTATTTTTTTTTTGGGTAATTGGAAGATAAATATATTTTTATTTACTCAGTATCTTACCATGATTTTCAAGTATCATGTGCTCATGATTAATGAAAATCGACTCAACAAATTAAAAATCCAAAGTTGCCTCATCAATTTTCATTCCTTCCTCTTTTTGTGGAATCTGAGGTGTTTTAAGTAATTGAGGTATTCGTACTAATTCGTAGTTGCTATCATATGCTCAACCTTTTTGAATAATTAGTTTTACAAAAAGTTGATATTTAATATCGGGCGCTTACGTCATTTAGTTATGGTAACACGCACATCTAATCTGTCGCAATCTAATGCGTTGCGGATGTAATCACTTTATCCCTTTTTTAACGCGAAAAGACTGCGCCCACTGTCAAATAACTTTCTTTTTACATATCCTCTTAATGTACGAGTAGCAAAACCTGCGTACACGCAATATAAGTTCGTCTCATCAGTGAACCCCCACGTCTGTCAATTTTCTTTGCAACGGCCGACTTCAGTCAGGAGTTTTAAAACTACACACTAAAAGAACAGTTTCCAAAATGTGACTTGCTGAATATTAAATACAGTAAGTGACAAAATCTCGTTTGTTTAAATTAAGCCAAAATACATATTTTTTTTTTTTGGTTATTTTGTTTCGTGAAAAAACTTGGTTTCTGTGTCTATCTGTACACCTATTTTTGCTAGAGAAAGTTAAAAGGTAACTTTTTGGGGTAGAAAAAATTGGATCAAGTTATGTTAGAGCTTTATCGACCGAGCAAGCCCCATTAGTTTTTGGTACACCGTCAATTGCACTCAGCTAATTAAATATAAAATAAATAAATGTAGGGTGACTTTTAATTAGTTCTTGATAGCCAAAGATATGCATATACTCATGATACTGAACAAGGAACATAGGTCGAAATACGAAAAACCAAATTTGACCTCCCATACAAAATGCGTTATCAGCTGATGCAGTTTCTATGGGAGGTAATCTTGATTTTCGTATTTCAACCTATGTTCCTTGGGGAAAGTTGTTCAGTATCATGAGTACATTCATACATTTTTCTATCAAGAACTAATTAAAGGTCACCCTATATAAAAAATATAAAATAAATTAATATAAATATAAAATACATATAATACGACACACGTAAAATACCAAAATGCATGAATACCAAAAATTCTAAAAAGATTTAAAAATATCATCCAATACTCAGTAATAATGTTACAAAGATACAGCAGTCAGACATTTCCGTAGGATTTTTCCTTTGCTTTCCTACAGAAATGGCACATATAAAACGAAATGGAATCTGTACGTCACATGTACCGGAAACGCATGTATTGAAAGATGTCATTTTCAATATGTTTATTCTTGGAAGCGGGCTCAAATACAGAATAGTAGACGCCGCACAAAATAACTCTGGCCGTGTCAGTTGATGAGCAGAAGTCAAGTCCTTAGAAAATAAGTCATTTTTAACTTCTGCTCATCAATGACATGGCCATTTTGTACGACGTCTACCATGGTAAATAAAGCTTGAATTTTCATTGGTTTTGCTCCTGAAGACCAGTGATTCTAGTCATGATAACAAGCAACTTTCCCAAAGAAAAAAAAAATTTACTCGAAAATTTTTTTTCGCAGACCCAAAATTAGCAGATCACGTGACCACTTTACTATGGAGAAGCGAAAAATTGTTTTCGAGTACTAAATATTTTTCTTACCCGTGGGTGTCGTAAAAGGCGACTAAGGGTTATAAACTGGAGGACGGGCAGCAGCAACCTCCTTTGTATCTTACATTTTACATACTGCGGACAGCTACAACCGCGGTCCATGGTGCCAGCCGTAACGCTAACAAGCGAGGTGACTATGGTACTTCCCCTCTACATTTTTCCAGCAAAAGCTAGAATTCTGGAGGGAGCTCCCTGTCTTGTAGTGGACGTTTCATGGGATGTTATGATGATGATGATGACAATGTTAAATATAGCTTGAATTTTCATTGGTTTTGTTCCTGAAGCCCAGTGATTCTACTCATGATAACAAGCAATTTTCCCGAAGAAAAAAAATTTTTACTCGAAAAAAATTTTTCATCCTCCCAAAATTAGTAGGTCATGTGACCACTTTACTATGGAGAAGCGAAAAATTTTTTAGAGTTATTCTTTTTTCTTCGGGAAAGTAGCTTGTTATCTTGAGTAGAATCATTGGGTTTTGGGAACAAAAATTCGCGCTTTATACAACGTGTGATTCCATTCCAAATACGCAAAACCTCCCGGGGGGTAGTTCTACCCATTTAAATAACTGAACAACTTTCGTTCTACAACTTTCGGAAATTTGAATTTTAAAAAGATTACCAGATTAGATTTTGTATGAAGATTCAATTTCTATTCAATTTTTATTTTTATTTCCAAAACTACTAGAACAAAAAGTTGTTCAGTTTCACGAGTGGAACACCACCTGAGAGGTTTTGCGTATTAGAATTACTTGTTGTATAAAAGTACCTACAAATACTCCGTACTCCGTACATGCTCTTTACAAAAACTTTTTTCGTAAATTTGTTAGGTACAGGCAAAAGCAAGTCAAGCTTGACACTCTCAGACGACTTTTGACTTTTACGACTTTTGTCTCTATGCTGTAGAAGATAAGCGCGGTTTTCTATTATGCAATCTGTGATGGTGTCAAGTCCAGTGTGTCAAGGTTGACGTGCTCTTAGCTGTACCAGCTGAGCTGAGGTTATCCGACATTTTTCAACATTTTTCATACAATATTTATATTCGACCTGCTTGATGGGGAATCACTGGAAGACTATTCATGTTCTAAATTCTAAACTCATTTTTGGGCGCTAAATATTGGAGGAATCAGCTTTTTTGCTTGTCTTTATTGGCAAACCGTTAGGCCGGTATTTCGCTGTGACACCACGGTGGCGCGACTGGTTGCGCCACTGGTGTCCGTAACTAGACACCAGTAAAGACACCAGAGTCCCTACACCCTGCGGCCACAGTATTAAGAGCTATATTTCACTGGGAGTGGTAGCGCGACCAGCATCCGAGCTGGTGGCGCGGCGCCGCCAAATTGGTTGCACAACCAAACGGACACCAGGTGAGTAACTCTCTATAGAGCTGTATACATTTTGTTGGTAGCGGCGACTGGTTGCGCTGCCATGGTGTCCCAGTGAAATACCGGCCTCAAGCGATTTTTCTTTTTTGCCACACCCTATATTTAACCGGATATGCCGGATATTAAAATCTCCTCTCTTTTTTCGATTGTAAATCAAAAAAGTGACTTTGTTACGGAGATTTGTTGAGCTTGTTTGGTATAGTCACTGATCTACACTCATCTAGCACTTCAGTGGAAACATTTGTAACTCTATCATTACTATTATATAATTTGTAACTCTATTACCAAGCAACAAAGTCCAAAATATTTATACTGACGTGCTGTTGGGTGTACACTGGATCTGTGTTTGTGATGTTGTTTTCGTGTCAATTTCATCCCCGCTATTTTTGCGTTTTGTGCCATATCATATGTGTATCGAAAAAACGTCCATGTAAATACAAACAGATACTACATACAGAACTTTTAAATCCTATTTTTTGGTAAATAAGACTTAAGGGGCTGATAAGAGCTGAATTACCTCCATTTCTAACAAAGGGCAGAATGCGCGTGCTAGAACGGAGCGGATTCGCGCTGTTTTACGTTTTTCGCTGATTTTTGTATTTTTTTCAAATTCTGTACCCATAATATTAATTACTAGCTGTGCCCGCGGCTGCGCTCACGTGAAATTCAGACAATGTGCAGTCTCTCCCTCTCCTCTCCTTCTCCTCTCCCCCTCCCTCACCCCCTCCCTCGGCCCCTCCCTCGATCCCCTCCCTCGGCCCCTCCCTAGGCCCCCCTCTCCCCTTTTCTCTACCCCTCCCTCGCCCCCTCTCTCACCCCCTCCCTCTACCCCTCCCTCTTCCCCTCCCTCTCCGATATTTTACGTCCACCACGTTGGATTTCAAAATTGTTGTAGTTTTCGTAATTAGCGACCCGATAAACCAACAAACGACACCCATATTGATTTTTAGACATTTCAACCCTATCGCACCCCAACCCCATCCCCAGGGGATGATGGTATTTCACGTCCACCACGTTGGATTTCAGAATTGTTTTAGTTTTCGTAATCAGCGACCCGATAAACCATACAAACTATACCCGTTTTGGTTTTTAGACTTTTTCACCCCATTTCCCTCTTTTAAGGGTTGAATTTGGGGTGGGTTTTCAATAAAAGTGATGTACGTTCCACAGAATTACAACCTTGATGCCTAAATAATAAATTTTGTGGATTTTAATTTGAAAATAAAGGATTTTTAACTTTCTCCCCCTTTTCACCCCTTAGAGTGTTGAATTTCACGAGAGACACGTGAAACTTTATTTTTAGTCTAAAGTCTAAATACAAATACTGAAGATCCTAACTTCAAAACTGACGGACTTTCATACAAACATTCATCCCTTATTTCACCCCCTTAAGGGATGAATTTTGAAAAATTCTAAAACTCGTCCTTTTTTATTTTTTACCAAGAGCTTAGAACCAAATTTCTATAATTCTACATTTAAAATGTAAGACTTATAGACTAACATACGGAAAAAAAACATCCCCCTTTTCACCCCCTTGAAGGGTGGTTTTAAAAAAATGCTTAATCACGTGTTTCTTTATTTTTTACCAGAAGCTTAAATTCAAATTTGTGTGAATCTAGCTCAAGAAACAAAGGACTTTCATACAAACTTTCATTCCTTATTTCACCCCCTTGGGAGATGAATTTTCCAAAATCCTTTCTTAGTGGGTGGTTTTTACGTGCATAAAACCTGTGTACAAAATTTCAGATCTGTATCTATGGCGGTTACGGCTCGGCGTTGATGAATCAGACAGTCAGTCAGTCTAGACATGCTCTTTTATATCTATATATATAAAAGAAGAAGGTGACTGACTGACTGACTGACTGACTGACATATCAACGCACAGCCCAAACTACTGGGTCGAGAGATTCCAAATTTGGCATGTAGGTTCCTTATGAGGCCTAGGGGTGCACTAAGAAAGGGTTTTACAAAATTCCACCCCTAAGGGGGTAAAATAGGGGATGAAAGTTTGTATGAAAGTCCGTCAGTTTTAAAGTTAGGATCTTCAAAATTTGTATTTAGGCTGACGACTGAAAATTAATAATTACGTGTCTCAGGGTTTTTGAAAATTCGACACCCTTAAGGGTGAAAAGGGGGATGAAGTTGAAAATTCTTTATTCTTAAAGTAAAATCCACATAATTTATTATTTAGGCATTAATGATGTAATTCTATGCAACGTTCATCACTTTTATTGAAATTCCACCCCAAATTCAACCCCTAAAAAAGGGAAATGGGGTGAAAAAGTCTAAAAACCAATATGGGTATCGTTTGTATGGTTTATCGGGTCGCTGATTACGAAAACTACAACAATTTTGAAATCCAACGTGGTGGACGTGAAACACCATCATCCCCCTGGGGATGGAGTTGGGGTGCGATAGGTTTTAAATGTCTTAAAATCAATATGGGTGTCGTTTGTGTGGTTTATCGGGTCGCTGATTACGAAAACTACAACAATTTTGAAATCCAACGTTGTGGACGTGAAATACAATCATCCCCCTGGGGATGGAGTTGGGGTGCGATAGGTTTGAAATGTCTTTAAATCAATATGGGTGTCGTTTGTATGGTTTATCGGGTCGCTGATTACGAAAGCTACAACAACTTTGAAATCCAACGTGGTGGACGTGAAATACCATCGTCCCCTGGGGATGGGATTGGGGTGCGATAGGTTTGAAATGTGTAAAAATAAATGGGTGTCATTTCTATGTTAGGGATAGCGGTTAAATTGGCGTAAGGGGTAGGGATAGGGACAGGTAGAGGTAGAGAGGTAGAGTGGTAGAGAAGTACAGAGGTAGAGAGGTAGAGAGGTAGAGAGGTAGGGAGGTAGAGAGGTAGAGGGGTACAGGTACAGGTAGAGGGAGAAGGAGGGGAAGGGGGAGAGGGAGGGAGTGAGGGAGGGGGAGGGGGTGATGAAAAGGGAGAGGGAGGGGCAGGGTGAGAGGGAGGGGGGGGAGAGACAGGGGTAGGGGGAAAGACAGAGGGAGGGGGAGAGGAAAGGGGGAGAGGGAGAGAGAGGGAGAAGGTTTTAGTTTTTCTCAATTACTTCTGCGAATCGGCTCTGTTTTGAAATATTACGTAAAGGTGTCTCTCATATCTCTCTTTACATTTGTTAGGATACTGCTGCTTAGTTCATCTGTTCTGAGTAATTTATGAGTAACGTCTGTATATTATATAAAATTCAGCTGGATCTTGAATTATACTCATTGATTTGCGCAGGGTTAGTCCTGTTTTTCCTTAGTTTAAAATTACCCCGAAATGAAACTTCGGAAAACCGGTAACAACATAAATACGAAATCCACGCGAGAGAAGCCGCGGGCAACAGCTAGTATTTAGATATTTAGATAAAACAGCTATATTATTATGAATAATGTGCAAAAGTTTTGGCATCATAGATTAATGGTTACTTCAGATAAACGGTTTAAAAGCAAAAAGCAGAGGAAACTGGATTTTTTATGGCGTACAAAATATATGTTTAATCGTGTTTCAGAGTTGGCCATATTATTGTAAACATGCGTAATTATCACATAATTGTTTTTCACGGCCATATATTCATCACTTTTCGTTAAAAACCTGCTCAAGTGAAGCGTATTTAGCTCTTATCAGCCCCTTAATTCATGGTCACGATGTTTATAACGTGTGATGCCCCGCGGTGCTTTAAAAGTCTCAAAATTTAAAAAGCTTTGTCTAAGTTCAAAGGCCATATTGTTATCTATCATATTCAATAAAAGTAATAACGTATACGTAACGTACTTTGAACCTACCCTATAGTTGGCGAAGTATAAAAAGACCGCCGAAAATGATGCGTAGTGGGGTAAGTACACCGACGCGTTCGTATGTGGTAGCTATACAGTAGTAAAACTGTAATAATATAATGAAAAAAAAAAAACTTTATTTCTTCAAACAATGCGAACTTAGTATTTACTGTGCAGCTGTCTTCAAGTAAGCATAGCGCCTGTGTTTGGAAACCCCGTTTGTGTAGTAAAACTGTAAGTTGTATGACAGCGTTACTTAGTTACTATGCTGTGTCGCTCTCTATTATTCAACGTGTACCGGTAAGGTGTGATAAAACTGAAGAGTATGAATTTGCCCATGAAATTGGACAACTTTTACAAAGGATCATGGGTCATAGAATACAATCAATTTTTGACCATCCATAGAAACTGCATCAGTTGATAGCGCATTTTGTATGGGAGGTCAAATTTAGTTTTTCGTTTTGCGACTTATGTTCCTTCGGAAAATTCGTTCAGTTTCAAGTGCAGATTCACACCCTTCAGTACTTATTATCACACTATTCCCCGTAACACGTTGTATAGCGAAATGAGTCCTTGTCAGTAATGTTCCGCAGGTGACTGCAGAATTTTCTTTACACCGACGCACGAAATGCTCACTTTCGAAACAAGACCGACAAATACGTAACTATCTCATCTTGCCAATAGTAGAGTCAGAATAGCAATTGTGAAAAGTTATCGAGTTTCAAAGTATCTCTACCGCATGTGAACGCGTCAGTGTACTAAAGGCGTAAGAGACAAGGGCGAGTTTCTACGACATTCTTTTGTCGCACCGCCACGGAATTTGGCTGAATGGAGGCGTGTGCTTTGTGGTGCTGGAAAAAGGGTCCACGGACATACGGTACGATTAGGTTTTTAACGTTAGGCAAAAAATATGGTTTTATGTGAGATAAATAAATTTTTCATACAAACAAACTTCTGCCTGATTATTTTAGCATGTAATGTACACTGCGAACGACTTATCTGTTCAGGCAGCGGCGTCGCTGTCTTCCATCGCAGTGTGTCAGTTTGGTGTCAGTTGTAGTAGTGCCGCCATTCGTAAGTTCTCCAAATTACCGCCTGAACAGAAAAGTCGGTGGAACTGTAAACCTTTCGAAGGAACAACATGAATTTGTCATAAATATTTTATTTGGTGCATTCGGTGTGATCACTAAAGTATACTAAAGTAAGGCCATCGTAATAGGTTCGTTATGACAGCTGTCAAACGTATGAAAAATTTTGACCTGCAAAGAAAAATGAATTTTGTGTGTTGGCGAAAAAGAAAACGTCAAAACAACCTTGTTACATTGGCCCTACTTTAGTTAGTAGCATAATTAATATGACATTTCTTCCGTCCACTTTGTAGGTTTATTTCATTCTGGACAAGGATTTCTTCGACCATTCCACAGTACATTTCTAGATAGTTAAAATAAAAATAGAAAAAAGAAGTTTTGCTTGTAGGTACATCTATGGACTATAATAATATTTCTTTTAAAATTATGTAGTACTTCTCGATTTAACCAAAACCGAACATTAACGATAATACGTCCTACAAAGTCGCGTCCAACTAATCGGACCGTGTGTGCTTGAATACCCTTAATTCACGCCTCGGCGCGCATTCCTCTTCATTGTTGGATATCGCAAATGGTGATCCTTGGTAGGCATCCGATAAATTGCATGGAATAAATAATAATATATAACAACATTCCTAACGAAATTCTTGCAAATTTGACGTTGACGCTCCATCCGAATGAAGAGAGATTTACTTTGACATTCAGATGATTGAGAAGTTATACAAGCTCCCAGGAGAGTTTTTGTGGATTACGTTCGATCACATTTTCCCAATTACTTACCAACTTCAGATATTCATATGGATTGTTGTCTGTGAGTAATTCTGTTGTTTTTATACCTAACTGTAAATTAAATTAATCACAGGCCTAACAGGTGTCCACATATGTATTTTAGAGCTGTTGAGTTTCTTGGTCTAAATCATAGGTCACGTCTAAATCCCCGTCATACAAAAAAAACCGGCCAAGTGCGAGTCGGACTCGCGCACTGAGGGTTCCGTACCACCACATAAACATAATTGTATAGTTGAAATTTCAGTAAGTTAATGTGCTAGATTTTTTGAGTCCGACACGCGCTTGACCAAATTTTATTATTTGTTGTTATTTTATAGCTTATTCACTATAAACATACCAATTTTCAAGTTTGTAAGTGTTCCCGTTTTTAAATAGAACTAAAACAAAAATCGCCTCAGCGACCATCCCACTTGACCCCTCTCTTATATGAATGTTGTTGAAACGGGAGCTCACCACAATTGGTTACCATTAGTTGTGAGAAAAGTTGTAATTTTTAATGATTTCAGACTTTTCCCATTATTTGTACTGTGAGACCTAGCTTCTTGCCAAATTTCATAATTTTAGGTCAACGGGAACTACCCTGTAGGTTTTGCATTTTTGAATAAATGTATGGAGGTGAGGACATAAAATGCCATATCTTTTGATTGCGTCGTTGTAAAAAATTAAAATTTTCAGATCTTGTGTGGTTCATGGATCCTAATATATGGTATTAATTTCAACCTGATACCTTTACCCGTTCGTGTGATAAAGGGTCTTGACAGACAGACAGACGGACAACAAAGTGATCCTATAAGGGTTCCGTTTTTTTCTTTTGAGGTACGGAACCCTAAAAAACCAGTCAAGTACGAGTCGGACTCACGCGCCGAGGGTTCCGATATACTTTTTGTATTTTGGGAAGCAATCAAGTCCATTTTTAGGACCGTAAAACTAAATTTATTTGTAAAGGTTATATGCAGATTTATAGAAAACTGTGCTACGTAGAAAGATAGGTTTATTTTTGCTGCAATGTTTACATAAACTTCTGTAAACTGTAATTAATTCAGATTTTTCCTTTTAACAACTTCGGAGATAAGGGGTGGGGGGGGGGGGGGGAGAATGGTATTTTTTTTGTAATTTTTCATCATAACTTGAAAACTAAGAGACGTGAAAAAATTCAAAAATTTATTTTAGAATGTACAATTAAAGCCCTTTCATATGATACCCCACTCGACCTAGTAGCGACAATTTGAAATTCGGCCCCCCCTATTTTGGCCCCCTTCATAGTAATAATTATATTTTTTTCAATATTTTTGCATGTGCAATTAAGTTGGGCAAATATATTTATAGAGTGGTTGCTGAGATATAGGGGTGTGACAGACAGACGGACAGACAGACAGACAAAGTCGCACCATAAGGGTTCCTTTTTTTACCATTTTGGTATCGGAACCCTAAAAATTACAATAACACTTACGAATTTACAAGATCGTATTACATTGACCTTGACTCTTGACAGCCACTGGCCTACACGTCACTCGGCCTTCGTAACTTGGTCGAGTTATACCTCCGCTTCTCGCCAAATACATGCTAAACTAAAACAAACCGTAGTTTTTACGCAATAAGGCATAATCTCGAGCTCTACCCGGGTCGCAATTACCGTATCCGATTGGCATTACCGGGGCTTCAGTCAGAGGTCCAACAGTTTCAGTTTTAAGAAGATATTTTTTCATCCCATCTATTCGAAAATCGCTGAACGGTTCGTCAATTAAGGCGAACAAAATAGCTGTTTTCTCCAAGAGACTTTCGTAGCGGGTAAAAATGGGATTTAAAATTAGAATTTAAGTAATAGGGATATTTAAGGTCAACCATAGAGGTTTGAACCAAAATATTGTATGAAAAATGATACTGGCCGGTTGTACTATTAAAATTATTATGAATATAAAAAAAACCGGTCAAGTGCGAGTCGGACTCGCGCGCCGAGGGTTCCGATATACCTATAGTATTTTTGGAAGCAATAAAGTCCATTTTCAGGACCGCAAAACTAAATTTGTTTGTAAAGGTTTTTTGCAGATTTCTGAAAAACTGTGCAACTTAGAAAGATCGTTTTATTTTTGCTGTAAAGTTTACATAAACCTCTGTCAACTGTAATTAATTCAGATTTTCCCTTACTCAAACTTCGGAGATAAGGGGGGGGGAATGGTATTTTTTTTGACATTTTTCATCATAACTTGAAAACTAAGAAACTTAAAAAAATACAAAAATATATTTTAAAATGTACAAGTAAAGCCCTTTCATATGATACCCCACTCGACCTTGTAGCGACAATTTGAAATTTGGCCCCCCCTATTTTGGCCCCCTTTACATTAATAATCATACTTTTTTCAAAAAATTTTCATGTGCAATTAAGTTGGGCAACTATATTCTAAAACTATTCCAAATTTCAGCTCGATAGCGTAAGTGGTTGCTGAGATATAGAGGTGTGACAGACAGACGGACAGACAGACAGACAGACAGAGCGGCACCATAAGGGTTCCTTTTTTTACCATTTTGGTATCGGAACCCTAAAAAGAAATATGCTTGAAATGTAAACAAGACTACCTACTTCCTAATTGATACAAAAAAATCAATAACATTTTCAGTTGTTACAAATAATACTTAATATGATTTTTAGTATTGTTTCATCAAGTAATAATATTGTAATGGTATTTTATATTAAAAATTAATGACGAGTTAGTGTCAATGAGCCTCTTCTTCTTTTCTCATAGAGGGAGATGAAAAGTAGAGTGTATTACGCGGCTGCAAAAATATTTTTACCTCGGGCGACCTATTGAATCCCTCGCTACACAACTTTCCCCAAGGAACATAGGTCGAATTATGAAAATCAAGTTTTGCCCTCCCATAGAAACTGCATCAGCTGATAGCGCATTTTGTATGGGAGGTTAAATTTGGTTTTTCGCATTTCGACCTATGTTCCTTGGGAAAATTTGTTCAGTATCATGAGTACATGTATATCTTTTGCTATCAAGAACTAATTAAAAGTCACCCTATATATCTATGGATGTCGAAACGTGTGACAGATTGAGCCACGTCACTTAAACCTCATTAACTTTGATTAACATTTCAAACCTTTCCCTAGTAATTACAAAGTTTCCTTTACTGTTGCGTTTAGCTGTAATTAGGAGTGGATTATTTTGCTAATGATAACATTAGGACTTCTGCAGAACTGGCGATAACGAAGTCTCCTGGCCATTTCTGTCGCCTTAGTACATTTTACTGGAATCCCTTAAGATTTGTAAAAGCAAAATGGGATAGAATTAGAATTGCTTGAATTTTGTTTTGCAGATAATGTTTTTTCGAGGATTTAGTTGGTTTAACAAAATAATACTATTACTAGTCTTCGTCTGTACTAGTCTAGTCTAGTCTTATTACTGCTTCATAGACGTGCAGATTTTTGTTGTGCACATTGCAAACTGTTATTCTTCAAATTTGAATTCTACTTAAGCTAAAGCTTCTTTAACTTTTTAATTTCTTTTCAAAAACAAATTTAAAAGTGTTGCATGAAACATATGTGCATAAAAAAAAACCGACCAAGTGCGTGTTGGGTCACGCGCAGTATAGGGTTCCCTAGTTTTTTACGATTTTTATCGCAAAGCAGGTTTTGATTAAGTAATTTAATAAGTAAATAAATAATAATAATATCTCGTTCGGAAAACGGACCAGTTTCATGTTACGAGCTACACAAATTTGGCCAGGGCTTGAAAAACATTCCGATTGTTAAGTTACTCGTATATCAATTTATTTGTACCAGATATTTTTCTATTCTATCTTCATGCTACTGATAATCTGTTTAAGAGTCCTGCAATCAACCTTTGTAGATGATGTCATTGGTATTTCCTCCAGGAAGACCACACCTCCCCTCAGCTGCTTTGAGTCTGTCAAAGATTCTGAAATATTTCAAACATGTTTACAAACAACACAACTTGAGCTTTGATCACCGAACAATTCTGGAGGAAAATATAACTTGTTACATATTCTGTGAAAATACTCAAATGTATTTTTTTTTTCAATTGAGAGTATAGACAAAAAATTTTCAAGAAACTTATGCAGTGTGGACAGATATATTTAACAACTTATGAAATAACCTGCATGGAAATGTTGCAGAGAATTTAACGAATACATATTTTGTTTGAAATTTTACTTTTAAATCTATTAGATTTTGCAAAAAAAAAGCAGGGTTAGGGACACGTTTTGGGGGGAGGAGCATAAGGAAGCGGAGGAGAGGATATCACTGGGCAAGACCGTGTTAACCGGGGCCAAATTAGTCTCAGACAGACCTCTACCACTACTTTATATGTCTACCCCATGGTGTGGGGTGTCGTTACATAAGTCTTTTGAAACTATTATGAGTATGCACAGACAATTTTTAGTCTTGGGGACGTTAACCCGGCGTCATTGTGGTGGGAAATTGCTACACGGGCGTTGAGGTGGGTCAATATAACCCACATATATCTGTACCCTCGGTGAAAAACGCGCTAAGTCAAAAAAACGTGTTTTGAGAAAAACTGATTTGAAAATTTTTATAGTTTAGACGCTCATAACTTTTTTGTTATTTACTTTATAGATGATGGAGTTAGTGCTTCTGGTAGGAAATTTAAGTATTAATGCTGTGATGGATCAAACAAAGCTTTTGAGTGCATACGCAATAAGTGATGAAGGAAAAAAGCAAATTATATTATTGGCCACATTCAAATGAGCATATGTAAAGTGATTTATCAAAATTTGTATCATTTTACATAACAACTTATATATTGACAGCTATTAGTGAAAAGTGATATAATAAACACTAAAAATTGATACAAAATAGTCGTTTTGCATTATTTAAGAAATCTTGTAGAACAAAACTTTCATAAAAACAAAGCTTCTGTTCTGTGAGTTTGATAAAATACATGAAATGTCAAAAAACACTAAATTGTATTAATAAACACAAAATTTTGTTTGAAATATTTCGGTTTATAATAATATATAATAACTTATCTTCTGGTTTTCTTTTATGTCAAATGATATAACTCTGCAGGGTGATATAAGACTGAATGATAGTAGAGTGATCAGAATGACATGAAAGGTTTTTGTTATAGCTTTGAACATCATTGTTAATCAGTATTTTTAAGCTATTGAATAGCTTATATCGCGGGCTTTGAGCGTGACGACCGAATCAAGAAATTCTGTAACGAAAATAAACCTAACAAATCATCTAACGTCGTTACAGTTCGGCAGACTTCGGCACGGTGTTTGTGTGCCTGCGACTAGACGTATGCGTGTAGACTGTACGAAGCTAAAACTGAAACTACTAACCCTAGACTACTCATGTGCTGAGTCAAATGATAGGTCTCGATGAGATCTACATTTCGGATGACAGCTGTCAAATTAAAAATCGCTATAACTCGAACACTACTGACCCTAGACTACTCGTGTGCTAAGTCAAATGATAGGTCTCGATGAGATTTACATTTCGGATGACAGCTGTCAAACTTAAAATTGCTATAACTTGAACAATACTGACCCTAGACTACTGATGTGCTGAGACAAATGATAGGTCTCAATGAGATCTACATTTCCGATGACAGCTGTCAAACTATATATCGCTATAACTTGAAACTACTGACCCTAGACTATTCATGTGCTGAGACAAATGATAGGTCTCGATAAGATCTACATTTCGGATGACAGCTGTTAAACTAAAAATCGCTATAACTTGGAAACTACTGACCTTAGACTACTCATGTGCTGAGACAAACTATAGGTCTAGATGAGATCTACATTTCGGTTAACAGCTGTCAAAGTAATTATTGCTATAACTTGAAAACTACTGACCGTAGACTACTCATGTGCTGAGACAAATGATAGGTCTCGATGAGATCCAGATTTTGGATGACAGCTGTCAAACTAAAACTCGCTATTACTCGAAAACTACTGACCCTAAACTATTCGTGTGCTCAGACAAACGATAGGTCTAGATGTGATCTTCATTTCGGATGACAGCTGTTAAACTAAAAATCGCTATAACTCGAAAAAAAATAACCTCCACATACAAACTGTCCAATCAAGTTTACAATTTTGTATGGAGATGCGAATTTTTTTTTGTGTGATGAAATCCCCTTTGACTCCATAGCGCCAAGCGAGTCATTGTCGGATATTTTTGATTTTAGTGATGGCAGCAGTGATAACTGTGTTCCGAATAGCTTGGAATTAGGCGATGAGTGTTCCACAGAAAAAAAATGCGTAAAGTAGAAACAGACACGAGAAGGAAGATATAGTTCCTGAAAACCGCTTCGAACCTTAAACGGCAGATACAAAAACATTCCAACCAAAAAAGAAACGAAAGTCGCTGAAACATCGAAGAGAATATCATTTGGATAGACTACTCAAAAGAAACGCGGGGCTACCTTTTGTTACCAAGGTAGGTAAGTTTGTCCAGAGTAGATAATTAAGTTATACTTAAATCATGTAGAGCAAAATGTAAAGATAGACTTTCAAAAGACGCTAGACAACACATTTTAATAAGTATTGGCACTTGGGTGCATGCACATATGATGAGTGCCCAAAATACTTGGAAAGACTAAACTAAACTATGTTTGAAAAAGAAGCAGTCTGCTAAAGTTGGAAGTAAACGTCAACGAGAATATGACAATAAATACCAACTAATACACTGTGAAAGCGAGTACGACGTTTATAAAGGCTGATTTGTGATTGTTTTAAGTTTTAGGCGAGTTGAACCGGTTTTTGCAAACTGTCAATAAAAAAATACACAAATTTGGACATGTGACTAAAAGTGAAAGCAGCTAGTTACAGAAGAGTATCAGAAGCAAGATTAAATCAGTCCAGAGAACACATAAAAAAGTTTCCTGCATATGAAAGAGCAAAATCATAACGAAAGTACTTGAGTTTTGACATTTCTGTTGAAAAACTTTACAATTTGAACGTATTTGAAAACGATAACCCTAGTTAGCATAACAGTTTACAGAACAGTTTTCAAAGATATCAATTTATATTTTGAAAAACCATCTGTAGCTCTTCTTATCGTATCTTATTAAGTGGAGCTAAGTTCCTTTTTGGACCTCAGAGCACGGCTCGGCTCTATGGGATATTTTGTGCTTCCCCTGCCTTTGCTCCTGTGATCTTCCGCTCTCTTCGAATATGCTCGTTATGAGTTTCGCTGTAGATTTTAGCGGAAGGATCCTGTAGTCTTCTGGTGTCAGAGAAGCCTGACGCAGAATCTTGATACGCTTGTAAGTCAATGTTATGGGTCTGGTGCCTGCTTAGGTTTCTTAGATATTTGAAGTAACCTAATTTTGTGGTCCCTAGAAATTTCTTCGAATGTGTAAGTCCAAATGTATAAGGCCAAGCTCAAATGGGACTGGGCAGGCGACGTTTCCCGTATGCTTCTGGACCTATGGGCCAAGACCACCTGGCAGCTGCAAACCGACAAAAGGCGTCGAGGCCGACCAAGGCGCCGATGGCGCGATGAACTTACCGCCTTTTGCAAGGCCTGGCAAGAGCGGGCTTTAGATAGGGACCAATGGAGTGAAGAGAGAGAGAGACCTTTGCCCAGCAGTGGGACATTATAGGCTAGATAAGATAAGTGTAAGTCCAACAGTGTTTGCCTTCTCAGTGCAGTGCCTTCTCTGGGCAAAGTCCTTGAGTGCGCTTCTGATGGTAATCCCTGATAATTCATTAAAAGGTTTTTCTGATCCCTTCCTGGCTAGTTTTTTAGCCGCTTCATTGCCCTTTGCTCCTACGTGTCCTGGGATACAAACCAGTCGTATTGCGTTGTGCCTACCTAACCTATTAAGGGTTTGGATGGCATCAAGGTCTATTTTAGAATCTACCTTGCAGGATGTGAGAGCCTTTACTAAGAATTTAGATAGTTTGGCCCGTAGTGCCTCTGTCTGGATTCTCTTTTTCACAGGCAATAATTATTGCATACGTTTCAGCCTGAAAGACTGCAACCTGTGGGACTAAAGGTAAGTGAGGAATTCCCAATGCTTTGACTGTGTTCATATCCTTTGATATAAACACCCGCCTCGGTACCTGACTTCATTTTGGATCAGTCCGTGTACCATGTCAGATTGCCCTTTTTTGAGGGGTTCAATCCTTTATTCCAATCCTCTCTCGAGGGTATGTGGATCTCATAGAGTCTCTTGAACATGAACCTAGGCTGTGTTAGCTAAAGTCGCTATACGAGTATCAAGCTTGACCTGCTCTTTAATATACTTACTAGTTACTAGATATCATCACAAAAATTACCAATAAAAACATCATTAACTGATTGTAGAGGTCATTAACTTCATGTTAATAAACATCCTTCTTTCAATCATGCAGAATCAACCCTAGAAAAAATATCCTGCTTCATTTTACACCCTGTATACATACAAACAAACAATAATAAATAATGTATTTTTTTACGTAACTGGTAAGTAAAATATTAAGATCAATCTCCACGCAGTTCGGGTAAAATAGCAGCTTTCTAGTAATGCAGTAATCTTTTAATAACTTCTAAGTTAATCTGGTGACTAATGATACCATTCGGAAAAAATGTAACAGAGTCTTGTGTTTACTGATATAAGTTACTCACTTTTCGCGGCATATTTTCAAATAAGCGACGATGTGTACACCGCAGTGAGGTTTTGGGGATACTGGAGTGACGAGGGCCCGCGTAACCCGCGTAGATTGCCCCCTCACTCCGCAAACATGTATCTTTTCTTTCGGGCTTGCCTGACGCTCACGTATTGAAAAAGGATAGAATGAGAAAACTTGTATCACTTTACACAAATTATTTTGATTTTTACCTGACAAAAACTGGAAACTTTTCCGATATAAGTGAGTTGTATCACTAGACCCAATTTCAAAATTTGAAATAGGATTCGTGAAAAATAATGCATTTCTATTTGTATTTATATACTCCAAAACTTTTTTTTTGATGTATTTGTTATTAGTGGTAATAAAAGAATTGTAGCATTATACACATACAAGTTATTAAAAATAATGTTGCGTGGTCTAATATAACTTAAATTGTATTAGTACTTACAATCGTATACGAATTGACTTTTAATGTTATAAATAATTTAATTGGAGTTATATTTCTTTACGCTTACAGTTTTAACAAAAAACACTAATTTTAATCAGTGCTTGTCGATTTATATCACGTGACACGATACTCAGAAGTCAAATAGACGAAAAAAGTCAAATTATATCATGAAGCACGAAAAATATCTCCGGATTTAGAAGAGCTACAGCTACGTCGATAAGACAGAAAGATAGAGAATTAAACACAAATCAAGAATCATTTAAAAAATGAATTTTGATACAACTCGACTTAGCTTCGTTTTCACCGAGGGTACAGATATAATATATGATATTTCCATCGATGTTTCATATAACTTCAATTTGTGTTATTATAATAAATATTTAGTTTTATCTTGGGAATTAAAAAAAATTATTAAAGAACATTTAATCATGCTAAACAAGATTTTACATAAACGCATAAAACATGTTGGAAAAATTAGATCCCTTAGGTTTTCATCAGTTTTCTGTAATTAATAAATAATAATAAATAATAAATAATATAAATAAAATAAATAAAATAAATAAAATAAATAAAATAAATAAAATAAATAAAATAAATAAAATAAATAAAATAAATAAAATAAATAAAATAAGTAAAATAAATAAAATAAATAAAATAAATAAAATAAATAAAATAAATAAAATAAATAAAATAAATAAAATAAATAAAATAAATAAAATAAATAAAATAAATAAAATAAATAAAATAAATAAAATAAATAAAATAAATAAAATAAATAAAATAAATAAAATAAATAAAATAAATAAAATAAATCATCATATCAGCCGAAAGACGTCCACTGCTGGACATAGGCCTCCCCTAAAGATCCCCATGACGACCGGTCCTGCGCTGCTCGCATCCAGCGGCTTCCCGCGACCTTGACAAGATCGTCGGTCCACCTTGTGGGGGGCCTGCCAACGCTTCGTCTTCCGGTACGTGGTCGCCACTCTAGAACCCTTACGCCCCATCGGCCATCGGTTCTTCTTGCGATGTGCCCTGCCCACTGCCACTTTAGTTTAGCGACTCTCAGAGCTATGTCAGTTACTTTTGTTCTTCTGCGGATCTCCTCATTTCTGATTCGATCTCGCAGAGAGACTCCGAGCATAGCCCTTTCCATAGCTCTTTGGGTGACCTTGAGCTTCCTGATAAGGCCCATCGTGAGCGGCCACGTCTAAATAAATAAAATAAATAAAATAAATAAAATAAATAAAATACATAAAATACATAAATTACATAAAATAAATAAAATAAATAAAATAAATAAAATAAATAAAATAAATAAAATAAATAAAATAAATAAAATAAATAAAATAAATAAAATAAATAAAATAAATAAAATAAATAAAATAAATAAAATAAATAAAATAAATAAAATAAATAAAATAAATAAAATAAATAAAATAAATAAAATAAATAAAATAAATAAAATAAATAAAATAAATAAAATAAATAAAATAAATAAAATAAATAAAATAAATAAAATCTTTATTGAGCAAAGCCTAATTACATTATGAACAGTTCTTTTAGTTCCGAATGGTACGGTTATATATCTGAATAATATATCTATGAAAAAAAGTTTAATAAAGCTAATTAGGATCTAGTTTGTAAATGCAATCACTGCGGTAATATATGAAATATTCAGGGCAAATTTATTTGTTGCACTCTCGGCATGTGTGTTTCGTTTTACGTTCCTTTTGCGCATAACATGCTTGGAATTCTCACATAGTGCAATTTAAGTTAAATTTGGATATTTGTGTAAGTCATAATTTTTGTAACATATCATTACTAACGGTTAAGGCTTCTGTTGAAGCAGACTCCTAAAAAAATTACAAAATTCGTTAGTCGTATCGATTGATGTTTTTACTATCAGGTACTTTAAATTAGGACGAAAACAATCATTTAAATGCAAAAATCACTTAAATAAAGGTCAAAAAACTATGTTCAGCAATAAAAAGCCATATGTGAAAAACGGCGCAAATATTTACTTTTTTGAGAATTAGGCACATTTAGCTCCTAGAATTTCCCTTGCCTGACTGATTTTTGTCCAAAAACGTTTAGAAGACTGTCCTGGCTCCAGCTACTGAGAAGAACAGCAACGTCAGACGCGTATTCAAAAAAATATAGCAATTTGTAAAAACGCCGGGTCATTTTGTCCCAACCCCAATGACGCCGGGTTAAAATGGACTGGTTGCACTTTAATCACATTAGTGCGAAGAACATGGGTTATTTTTACCTTTGACCAAGTCTTTGATTTCCTGTGCATCAACATGGTGTCCAGGCCGGCGCACGACACAAGCCACAGCCAAGTCCCCACATTCATCATCCGGTATACCAGTCACTACCACATCTAATACTGCAGGATGTTGACGGATTAGTATCTGTATTTCAACTGGAGATATCTGAAACAGTAAAAGGTCGTCGATCTCTCAATCCACACGAGATAGACCGTAAGGGCACTGCATGTTATCCTACGTCATCTAGTACACGAAATGTGCAACTTTGTAGCGATAGAAGTGTCCAAATAGGTCCACAAAACGTTGGTCTGCCAATCCGAAACCTGGCAGGTTTTGTACAGTTGGAGAGAAAAGTGGTTAAATGACAGATTACACGAATGAAATCTATTCGTAGAAATAGAAAGTACCTATACAAGTAAAAAACAACAGGTCTGCTTTGCATCCTCTTGGCAGTTTCGCTAGTCGGACCACAAATGTGGTCGAATGTGATTGGACCACAAATTTGGTCGGATTGGCGAAACTGCCAAGAGGATGCAAGGCAGACTTGTTGTTTTTTTACTTGTATAGGTACCTTCTATTTCTACGAATAGATTTCATTCGTGTAATCTGTCATTTAACCACTTTTCTCTCCAACTGTACAAAACCTGCCAGGTTTCGGATTGGCAGACCAACGTTTTGTGGACCTACTAGGCCACTACTATCGCTACAAAGTTGCAAATTTCGTGTACTAGATGACGTAGGATAACATGCAGTGCCCTTACGCTCTAAGACAAAAGTTATCAATATTAATCTTAGTAGGTACTTCTCAAATCAAATTGTATGCATATTTTTACAGTTGTGTTGAGTGTTGTACTTTATTTGACAAATTAAAATTATGAATTTCACACTACTTTACTAGATATGGCGTATGTGCCTAAACTATACTAAAAAACCGGTCAAGTGCTTGTTGGGCCGACAGGGTGATAGTTGCCATCAGAATCATTATTAAAACTCCAGGCCCAGCGTCTGATTGCTATGCCTATTAAATCTCTTAGTTGTAATAGTTTTTAAATATACTACCACTGTGTTTTTTTTTATATTTCCAGTATAACAACCGTTTAGCTGGCAGAGGAACACTTGATTTTTAAAGTAAATACTTCGCAAATGAATCCACGTTCGTCCTTCAATACATTTAGTGTCGGCCATTGCAGTAATGTAATATAACGTTTGTAAGTCATCGAAAAAAAACATAATTCTGTAATTTCCCCGAAAACTTCAAGTACACACCTAATATATTATAAACATTGAGTCGAATAATGCATCAGTTGGTTTTTATGAAGGTACTTACTTGATGATTTTTATATTTGAGCATCAATTTTATCCTTTCCGTAAAGAAGAAATTCCAGTGTTCATCTCTGTAGAACATATCACCAGTCTTGAACCAGCCATCTTCTGAAAACGACTCATTTGTTGCGGCTTCGTTTTTGTAGTATCCCTGAAATAGAAAAGGATGCGTTTTAAATTCTGGGTGTCTACTCTCAATTTTCAGGTCAGTGTAAGTGTAGTAAAGTAACCTAGTAACTTTTTTTTATTTTTTATTTATTTATATTTATTTTGGAGAAAAAACAGACAATAGCGTATATTAGGTCTAAATGAAATAGAGTTAAATTAATGTGCTTAACACTACCTCCATGTACATTTCTCGCTTACCTGATTGATTAATCTAAAATCACATTAAACCTAGTTAGCTTCTTGTCCTAAACGATTGGAAGGCAGGTAAGCTATGTCTGCTTGGAAAAGGAACAAAAAGTAATTAAAAATTAAACCAACTTCAAGAATGGAGAAATTAAGGTTTTTTTAGGTCAGTGCCAGCCTTATTATCAGTAATAGAATACGTGTCACTTGTTAGTTGTGGTATGCTAATGAAAATAAGTGTTTTTACGTGACTACGACAAACAGGAGTTTTAAGATTTTGACTGGTATGTATGTATCCATCCATCATAAATTTGACAAATAAGGTTTCCTTAGAAGCGTCTTGATCACCCGCTGGGACTTTAAGGGCTCTGCATGTTATCTTACGTCATCGAGTACACGAAATTTGCAACTTTGTAGCGATAGTAGTGCCCTACTAGGTCCACAAAATGTTGGTCTGCCCGATAATAAACGATGGTACTGTTCTTAGACAGTACCACTCCTGAGTCTTATTCCTTATAGTAAATTGCTTTTGAAGCTTTCCCTACCTTAAAAACACTTGGTCCTTTAAGCCATAGTTCTCCTGATTCATTTGGTCCCTTTATATCCTCTTGTGTCTCAATATTTATTAGCTGAAATTTAAATATATTTCGAAATAATAGATTCGCTCTAAAGGATGTCAATTGTTAAAAGTACATCGTGCGGAAAGTAGCAAATGCCTTCACGATCTGCCAGCTCGTGCACAAATATAAATGCACTCGTCGGTTATAAGTTGTTTATTCCGAAACAACATAGGTAGCTGGTTGAAAATCTTACAAGACGAATACTGCGGAAATCCTGCCACGTTGCGCCGCGGCTGACCAGATGTTTTTAAAGCTACTAAAAGTCCCCTGTCTCTAAAAAGTGCGTTTGTTCTGCTTTTTTGCATTTACGCAATTTTTTTTTGCCCCAAAGCTCAGACTAAAGTGGTCGGACTAGGAAAACTGCCAAGGTGAGGTCAGGCCGACCAAGACAATTTTTTTAACTTAAATTTAGCTATAATTTGGCGTATTCACCATTCTGCTTTTTGATGAGGTAAAATGTATCATTTTTACTGCAACATAAAATTGGTCGGACACGAGGACCTGCCAGGTTTGAAGTAGGCTGACAAAGTTTTTTAAGCTTTGCTAAGTGGTTAGAAGCCCCACAGACTAGTTTTATTCTGCTTCTCGATGAGGTATTTTCATTTGAGTCAATTTGAGCACTTACTGCGGAAAACGTGACAAGTTTCGCCGCGGCCGACCAGTCGTTTATGAATCTACTAAGTGTCTTTTGTCTCTGCAAAGTGCGTTTGATCTGCTTTTTAGGGATCCGTACCTCAAAATAAAAAAACGGAGCCCTTATAGGATCACTTTGTTGTCCGTCTGTCTGTCTGTCAAGGCCCTTTTTCTCACGAACGAAAAGAGATTTCAGGTTGAAATTGATAACGAATATTAGGGTCCATAAACCACACAAGATCTGAAAATTTCAATTTTTTACAACGACGCAATCAAAAGATATGGCTTTTTGTGTCCTCATCTCCATACATTAATGCAAAAAAGCAAAACCTACAGGGTACTTCCCGTTGACCTAAGATTATAAAATTTGGCAAGAAGCTAGGTCTCAAGTACAAATAAAGGGAAAGTCTGAAATCATTAAATATTTCAATTTTTCTCACAACCCAATTAAGGTGAGCTCCCGTTTCAAGAACTTTTCTATAAAAGAGGGGTCAAGTTGGATGGTCGTGGAGTTTTTAAAATTAAAGAGCAAAAGCTTTTAGTATATCATATGGTAGATAGGTACGGAACCCTTAGGGCGCGAGTCCGACTCGCACTTGGCCGGTTTTTTCGTTTACCGCCGCCATTATACCGTTTTAATAGGGTTCCGTACCTCAAAAGAAAAAAAACGGAACCCTTATAGGATCACTTTGTTGTCCGTCTGTCTGTCTGTCTGTCAAGACCCTTTATCTTACGAACGGGTAAAGGTATCAGGTTGAAATTTATAATATATATTAGGATCTATGAACCACATAAGATCTGAAAATTTTAATTTTTTACAACGACGCAATCAAAAGATATGGCATTTTATGTCCTCATCTCCATACATTTATGCCAAAAAGCAAAACCCTACAGGGTACTTCCCGTAAACCTAAAATTATGAAAGGCAAGAAGCTAGGTCTCACAGTACAAATAATGGGAAAAGTCTGAAATAATTAAATATTACATTTTTTCTCTCAACTAATGGTAACCAATTGTGGTAAGCTCCCGTTTCAAGAACATTCATATAAGAGAGGGGTCAAGTTGGATGGTCGCTGAGGCGATTTTTGTTTTAGTTCTATTTAAAAACGGGAACACTTACAAACTTGAAAATTGGTATGTTTATAGTGCTATAAAATAACAACAAATAATAAAATTTGGTCAAGCGCGTGTCGGACTCAAAAAATCTAACACATTAACTTACTGAAATTTCAACTAATACAATTATGATTATGTGGTGGTACGGAACCCTCGGTGCGCGAGTCCGACTCGCACTTGGCCGGTTTTTTTTTTCTAAGGTAGGCCTCTTTACTGTGGGCCGACGGTCTATTACTATACACGTTGTAGATAACTTAACAACTATTGATATGTATGATTTCTAAAAACGTACTCTGTGTTGTAGATGTGGCGCTGGTTTGCCACAGGAACCACGAGGGACTGAAAAATTCCACAAAAATGCCTGTGCACATATTTCACTAAGTCCGTACATGTTGTAGACTTCAGCATTCGGCGCTAGAGCCTGGAACCAAAAATTAAACGAAAAATACCTTTTATTTTTAATTTGAACACCTGTTGACGGCACTGTACAAATAGCTACTTTGCAGTGATTGCATCATTTACTACTAAACATTTCTATTTTAATGCTTAATCTGCCTTTGTGTGTTTTTTGTTGCTTAATTTTATTCCACATGGCGCTACTTTGTTTGTAAAGTGATGTAGTTTAACTGACGTCATAAGTTGATACAAAAATATCCAACTTTATTTTTTTTCCTATAGTTATGTTTTTCTGTAAATATTTAGCCTACAGGTTTGCTTTAACACCTACTAGCTTTATTTAAAAAAAAATGGGTTTCTGTAATCTTAGCTTGCAGTGACACTATCCATCATAGGTTAAAATAGCTCAGTTAAAATACGGTTTTGCAAAACATAAACCGTCTTACTACAAAAAAGACATCTGTTGGACACTTGATTTAAAAAATGCGCTCAAAAAGTGGCTATGTCAGTTGATGCGCAGAAGTCATCATAAGAAATTAAGTAATTTTTTACTTCTGCGCATCAATGACATAGCCAGAGTTAATTTGTAAGATTTTTTTAAATCAAGTGTTCAACAGATGTTTAACTTTTTTGTAGTAAGACGAACTATATTTACAAATCCACTTTAAATTTAAATCGAAAACAAAAGAACTTTGAAATAAAGCTTAGGTAAAAATAATAAAGGACAAAAATATACTTCATTTAATAGGTAAACGTTTAGTTTACAAATATGCATCAACATACCATACCATACCAAATATACCAAAGATGTATATTTTTTAATATAGAATCTACAACTATTAGCGATAAGACCGCCTTTGTCTACCCTAGTTTTAAGAGTCCATCCATCCATCCATCCATCCATCCATCCATCCATCCTTCCGTCCGTCCGTCCGTCCATCCGTCCGTTCGTCCATCCATCCATCCATCCATCCATCCATCTATCTATCTATCTATTTTCATATATAAGGCCCAAGGAAGTCTAGGTAAAATATATAAATAAATAAATAATAAATAAAATATATGAATAATAAATTTGAATGCAGGTGATACTTATATTTTCATGAAAATTATAATGTATTGATTCAGAATTCGATTGCTCACAAGCATATGCATAAAATCAATACAATAGTGTAGAAACACGTGTTGAATCACATATAAAATGCACGCTAATCTTAGGATAAATCAAGCAAACAGCTAAGCAAATTACACTACGGAATGATATTTTTGCTGTGATAATAACAGCTCATGTACAGGTACAGTATTAAAAGTGACAAGTGATTTAAATAAATTTGTAATTAATTATAGAAAAAAATTACTTAGTGGGTTGGCGTTAAGAGGCATTTTTCCATTTCCCTCCTCTTTTGGTTGCCCTCTCACCAGGTACTGTTCAATATCTTGTGCAGAAATTTGCCATTCGTCAACTTGGCTGGTTGAGTATCCTCTAAGAAAACTCATTGTAACATGAGGACCAATTTTAAAAAATAAAGCATAGCTAAAGCTTCTTATTCATTTTTTTGGCAGAATAAAAATATTGGTGACAAAAAGGCATTATAAAAGCTGGCTTGGTGGCTTATTCCTTCTAAATACTCACTTTAAGTTCATCAATCAGTTCAGCAGATACGGCACTTCCTCCAGCAAATATGAATTCCACAGATGAAAAATCACATTTCTCACGTTCTCCAGATTTTATTATAGTTGTTAGGAATGTTGGACTGCTTAGTAAATAAGTTGGCTTAAATAAAAGCAACAAACTGATTAGCGTGATCTAAGAGCACAGTAATTTACTAGGAACTTTGTTTTTTGTTTATATAAATAGTGATCAGAAATAGATGTTCACAATAAATTTCCTACAAACAGTCAAGTTTGACTGCCATTAAATAAAAATGTAAGACAAAAAGATAAGGGAACCCGAAGAAAAAAAAATCATGGAAATCCAACCCAAGACATCAACTACACCATACAGAGTGGTAAAAGACTGAAAAACATACCTTATAAGTGTTAATCAAATAATATACGTGATCCTGGGTCATTGGTTGAGGTGATATCAGTAGTGTGAATTTCAAAAGCGGTGCCAAGTTAAAATTTAGTATAGCACTAAGCCACTGCAGAGGAGATAGCACTAAATACATCTTTGTTGGCGTCGGAAACTTTAATTCTCTAGACCTGTGGCATAAAATCATGGCATATTTAGTTTTTAGTGTCATCATTGTATTGCATAATAATAAATAATTACAAAAAAATATTATTTGAACCTTTTAGAAAGGCTAAAGCCATGTACCAGCAAAGAAAGTACACTCGGCTGCATGTCGGTGGAAACACTGACCTTGAGGAAGTCTCTGGTTTCGGGTGTGTATAGCGTAGCATAAGTTTAGCTTATACTGCGGTTTTGGTATAACTTCCTTGTTGCCGTGCGTACCGACCTATTTCCATACGTGGTAGTCGTAAGAGGCGACTAACGGATTATGAACCGTAGGATGGGCAGCAGCGTCTTTCTATGTATCGTACCCTCTTACATATTGCAGTCACAAATAACTGAGGTCCATGGTACCTGGCTAACAAGCGTGGTGACTGTGGTACTTCTCCTCCAAATTACATATACCATGCGCTTTTGCTGGAATTTCGGAGGAAGCTCTTTTTCCGGCAGTGGACGTATCATGCAATGTTATGATGAGCAATGGAAAGGAACAGATCTGTGAACTTTATCTGTTACTATGACAAGTATTCCTTTGAATAATGTATTTATCGGATACATTAAGAAAATTAAGCATAACACGCTTAGTTTTAGTAATGCATCTGATAAATTTTTGACTTACCATAACAATGGATTAGCAATAACAAAATTTTTGTGTGTAACAACCGCCTGTTTTGGGAGACCAGTTGTGCCACTGGTTGATATCAACATTGCTGGTGATTCTGCTGGATCAAAATCTGATGGTCTGAAAAGAAAGTTCTGGTATACAGATTTATTATGTAGTACAGATTATAAGTATTCTTATTTGGATTAGAGGCAACTGCAAGCAGCGTTACTGAATACACTATCAAGTCGAGCAGTATTTAATTTAACTTAATATTTTTACCATTAAAATTAACTTACCTAAATTTTTCAACATCTGCATCATTTCCATATTTCTTAACAAACTCATCAAAAAACATAGAGTTGTCTACATTTTCACATAATTCATCAAAAGTTATAATTTTTGTATTTAGTTTAAGATTATCAAGTACTCTTCGGGCTTCTTCAGCTTTCTCACTTTTACAAAAAACTAATTTTGGTTGATCTATAGAAAACATATGCTCGAGTTCCTCTGAAAATATAAGTTACATAGATTCAGAAACAAAATCGGAATGGAACAACAAAACTATTATATTTTCTGCAACCTACTCTAAATTGAAATGTGAAATAGAGCAGAAGCGTCGGCTCTAAGAATAAGATTATTCAGGTTTCTAAGTATTTATGAGTATACAAAAGAAAACATAAAATACAGACCTACTAAAAGTAAGAACCAATTTAGACAAAAGTGAAAGAGTCCTCATCAAATCCCCTAGGTCTCCGTAAAAAACAGAATAAGACTAGGGCAATAATGATTGAGGAAAATTAAATGAAAGTATAATAGTACTTGATAGAGAGGCCATAGCATAGTTAGTAATAAATAATTATACATCATCTCTTTCTACAACGGAACAACACTTAGGAAAAGAAGAAATAGATACATACTTGCTTGTAATAATCTGTCAATAGGTGCTATAATAACTCCAAGGTAGTATGAAGCATAATACGGAATGATCAAATCCAAGTAATTTGGTGCCATCAAAATTATGACATCACCGGTTTGCAAGCCAAAAGTTTTGAATGCGTTAGCGCATCTAACGCTGCGCTGGAGAACGGATTGAAAGGTTTCAGTTTGGCCCGTTGATCCATCTATCTTAAAATTAAAGAAAGGACCCAGTGCAAGTATAAAAACATTACAAAACAAAATTTTCAGTTAACAAGAATGTTTCGAAGAATCATCAAATGTAAAACTTTGAGGATTCTTTTAAAATAGAGGCATGACTGGAATATTAAGAGCTGGAAAGTTATAAAACCGTTCCAAAAAAAAGTTGGTCCCAAATCCTTTGCGCAGCAGTGGGACAGCAATGGCTAATAAGATAAAATAACCTCCTAAATGCAGGTACATACATCTGTTATCTAGTTTTTAAATCTGGCTATTAGCAGTGCGATGAAAAGGGATTACAAATTAAAATTTCGTGAACTTGGACAATGAAGGCTTTATTTCTCTGAAAGAAGCTTAAAACAATGATACTGGAGAATTGAAGAAAGCAATCACTACGCCATATTTAGCATTTTAGAAGAAAGTTTGTTACAAATATGAGGTCCTAATGAAATATTGAACATAATATTACCGCGCTACTCAGACCATGAAACTGAACAACTTTCCTTGAGAAACATAGGTCGAAATATGAATAACAACTTTTAAACTCCCTAAAAACTGCATCAGCTGATAGCGCATTTTGTTTTGTTCCTTAGGGAAAGTTGTTCAGTTTCATTGTTTAAATAATATGCTAAAATTATGTTCACTGTTACATTTGGACCCTATTATGTGTCTTTGCATTATATTGTGGTTTGGTCACGATCTTGCTATGACTTTTATTTAAAGGATCATTTGTAATATATTTTGTCCTTGTCCTACCTGGAGTATGAAATCTGGAGCATCTTTAAGTCCCTGCAGTATGAGCTTGCCGAGATGATACCTATCAGAAGCGCGACCCGATTCAGCTACCACGCGTGCGCTTAACTCACTCATGTACCAATGTATAGCGTCCCTTCCATATTTTTTATTTTCCATTTCAAATAGAAAGTATTAAAGATGTTTACGTGTCGCGTTTAAATAACAGACTGATAAATAAGTACTCGTAAATGTAGCTGTTATTTATCGCAATAAAGTTATAGTCTTCTACCTGAGTACCCATTTGCAGTTTAATACTAAAGTGATAACAGAATATCGTTAAAGGAAGAATACTATCAATAAATGATGTTGTTTAAATAAAACATTGTCTTTTTTCAATGAGGCTTTCTAAATGTTGCCAGCAATGTGGAAATAACGTGGATTCTATAGAATATTAAAAAGGAAAATTATTTTCTCACATTGATCACGTGCTCGTTTGATAGTGTGTATGTGTGGATCTGTGTGTGTTTAATCTGTAAAAACTACTTTGCGTAAACAACCGCAAAACTTGCTTGAATTTGTTAGGATATTCCGATAAAAAGTGGTCCTATGTTTTATAGGAAAGATTATCAATGATTTCTGATTTCACGACCTTTTATATTAAGGGCTTTCCCCCAGCCAACTAGCGCCCTCATCTGTTATAAAAATATTACTCGCTAAATACAAGACTTATCGAAAATCTGTCTTACGAAATTGAAGTAAAGGTACCTAGTTTATTTAGAACTTATCAATTCTGAAAAATATAGTTCACTGTATATACAGATACAAAAAGTGCGAAATACGGCCACTTTTAGCAGTGTTTGTATCTGTAACTACAGTGAACTATATTTTTCAGGATTGATAGGTTCTCAATAAACTAGGGTACCTTTACTTCAACCATGTTAGACAGATTTTCGATAAGTTATGTATTAAGCGAGTAACGTTTTTTAACTGATGGGGGCGCTAGTTGGCTGGGGGAAATCCCTGAAATCAATCATTCGTATACGATTCGACATGTTTTTGTAAAAGTAAAAAAAAAACATTCAGCCGTTTCTAGGCTGGAAAGTCCGAAACTCGATAGTCGAAAATAATTATTTTGATAACAAGGAGGTCAATTATGATTTCAGATTAGTTATTCGTCCTACACTGATTTCATTCTTGTATCCGATGCTTTGATTCGATAATGTACAAAATCCTCTCTTAAGGCCATGTACGTAAATGACCAGGCTTCGGGAGCCCGAAATAGTTAATAATGTTAAATATTTTTTTGTTTTGCAAATGTTTCTAAAATATCTATTCCTCTTTGTCTAGCAACGGAACAAATAGAACTGCACGATCTTTACCGACAAGGACCTAGATAAGAGCGGCTTTTTACTATCGCAAACGATAGTAGAATAGAATGAAAATGTTCGGGATTGACAATAACTAACGAAATGTTTCGTGACAGCTAATGTCAATCCCATACATTTTTATTCAATTCTATAGCGTTAACGATATTAGAAAGCCACTTGTCTCATGGCCAAGAAGAATATGACACTGACGCAATTTTGTTTCAGTACTGATTCGACAAATATCGCGTCGTTGCTGCACCGCTTCCTTATCGACAAGTCAGAAACCGGCCTACGGATTGCATTTGAAAAACGATGTAAACAATCAATTAACAATCCTAAATGATTTTAGGAGACTTTTATTACTATATTATACACTCACGGACACGGAATTTGCTCCATCTATTTTTAAACCTGCTTTTAGCTTTACTAAACAGTGTGTATTTCAGCACCTTGTTAGGGTTTCGATACCAAAATGGTAAAAAAAGGGAACCCTTATGGTGCGACTTTGTCTGTCTGTCTGTCCGTCTGTCTGTCTGTCTGTCACACCTCTATATTTCAGCAACAATTCATGCTATCGACTTGAAATTTGGAATAGTTTTAGAATATGGTTGCCCAACTTAATTACACATGATATAATTTTGAAAAAAAATATGATTATTAATGTAAAGGGGGCCAAAATTGGGAGGGGCAAATTTCAAATTGTCGCTACTAGGTCGAATAGGGTATCATGTAAAAGGGCTTTACTTGTACATTTCATAATATATTTTTGTATTTTTTTACGTTTCTTAGTTTTCAAGTTATGATGAAAAAACCGGCCAAGTGCGAGTCAGACTCGCGCACTGAGGGTTCCGTACCACCACATAAACATAATTGCGTATTAATTGAAATTTCAGTAAGTTAATGTGCTAGATTTTTTGAGTCCGACACGCGCTTGACCAAATTTTATTATTTGTTGTTATTTTATAGCCTATGCCCTATACACATACCAATTTTCAAGTTTGTAAGTGTTCCCGTTTTTAAATAGAACTAAAACAAAAATCGCCTCAGCAACCATCCAACTTGACCCCTCTCTTATATGAATGTTCTTGAAACGGGAGCTCACCACAATTGGTTACCATTAGTTGTGAGAAAAGTTGTAATATTTAATGATTTCAGACTTTTCCCATTATTTGTACTGTGAGACCTAGCTTCTTGCCAAATTTCATAATTTTAGGTCAACGGGAAGTACCCTGTAGGTTTTTCATTTTTGAATAAATGTATGGAGATGAGGACATAAAATGCCATATCTTTTGATTGCGTCGTTGTAAAAAATTTAAATTTTCAGATCTTGTGTGGTTCATGGATCCTAATATATGGTATTAATTTCAACCTTATACCTTTACCCGTTCGTGAGATAAAGGGTCTTGACAGACAGACAGACAGACAGACAGACAGACAGACGGACAACAAAGTGATCCTATAAGGGTTTCGTTTTTTTCTTTTGAGGTACGGAACCCTAAAAAGTAAAAAAAAAACCATACCCCCCCCCCCCCCCCTTATCTCCGAAGTTTGAGAAAGGAAAAAGCGCGCGAGTCTGACTCGCACTTGACCGTTTTTTTTAAAGTAAACTGGATAGCGCTGCTGATCATCTTTGCGAAAATAGAAAATGAAACTAAACGGTAACCCAGTATGAAAATGATTAAGTCAGTTTGATTTCTAGTGTAAAATTTCTGTAATATATTTTCTTCTAAAACGTTTTTTATAGTTATTTTACAAAGCCATAAAAAGGGAAATTACCTATTGATGAGCGTGCCACATATGGACGTGGCGTGCTACTTTAAAAACGTAGTTGACAAACATCATAGTTGAAAGGTATTGATTGAAAAGTAGTTTATGGCACAACCAGGGTATTAAATGAAAAATATACATAAAAAAAGGTTAGGTATTGTGCTTTAGTGTAGGAATTCAAAAACACTTGCTGTAAAGTCGTTAAAATTCATTAACTTAGGTAGCAACTTAAGTAAGATCAAAGTTATATTTGCGCTTGATATATTTTTAGAGAGGTGCATATTCCATGCCAGCGAGTGTATAAACTTATACAAGTAAACTAGATAGTGAGAGAATCTTATCACAAGTCATTAAACTTTAAACTCTTGATTACAACATTACAAACCAGAACTACAAGTAAATTGTGCCACTTAATTTTGGATAGTCCACTAACTTAGTGGTGTCCAAATTTGTAAAAGATGAAAATTTACAATCCAAGAAATGTTAATGACGCTGCACATTGGTACATGAGTGATTTAAGTGCTCGTGTGGTCGCCGAGTCGGGTCGCGCTTCTGATCGTCACCATCTTGGCAAGCTTATATTGCAGGGACTCAAAGATGCTCCAGACTTTATACTACAGGTATGACGGATAACCACCTACTTAAATTGTGTATTTTTTGCGATTTTTTGCCATGGAATCTGTCTAACGCACGAAAAATTTTCAACTTCCCATACAAAATGGTTCGGTCACGTGACCACTTTAGTATGGGGAGCCGAAAATTTTTTGTGCGTTGTTAGAAAAGTCGTAGAACAAAAGTTGTTGCTTTTGACCTCTGTAATAACGTGTAAAAATAGCCTAGTATAATAGAGAAGATATAGAATTTGGGGTCGTAATCATTCCCATAGAGACAGAGTTAGTTTTTGAAATGAAAACTAGCTTAGCGGCGCTTAGCACTATTTAAGATGGGTAAAAAATGTTAAAGTCACGTCAGATGTCGCGTCAGATCCGTAGCCTGATCGAAATAGCGTCAACTGTCAACCGTATTATTATTACAATATGGGTTTTTATTCAGTGACATCAAAGAAGTACGCGAGCAATGGCGCGATTGACCCTTACAAAAAGCATAATATTCAAAAATGCAAGTTTTCACTTCTGCCGGCACTACCGGAGTGCAACCTATCCTTTTTTAGTTCTTTGTTTGTATCTTTTTGACATATTAAAAAATCCAAAAACATCTAAGCTTGTACGCCGAAGTTTCTATGGGAATTTGTTTTTTTTTTTCGTATAACGACCTATTATGCTGCCGTGGAAAAGTTATTCAGTTTTTTGGTCTGAGTAACATACTAAAATTTATGTTCTGACTTAAAATTGCCCTATTTTGTTGAAATAAGTACATTCACAGTTTATAGGTCAGCTTTAAATCGTTCTAGCACAAAATTTTACGCTGGTGGTGGGTGCACTACCCAAAGTACGTGCAGACGAAGTTCTGGACAAAGCTAGTTTATTTCTAAAAGAAAAGCCTGAGTAGGCTTCCCTCAAGGTCGACAGTATGATTCTGGTTAAGGTTCCGGCAAGACGTGTTAAAAAAACCGGCCAAGTGCGAGTCAGACTCGCGCACTGAGGGTTCCGTACCACCACATAATCATAATTGTATTAGTTGAAATTTCAGTAAGTAAATGTGCTAGATTTTTTGAGTCCGACACGAGCTTGACCAAATTTAATTATTTGTTTTTATTTTATAGCTTATGCACTATAAGCATACCAATTTTCAAGTTTGTAAGTGTTCCCGTTTTTAAAATATAACAAAAACAGAAATCGCCTCAGCGACCATCCAACTTGACCCCTCTCTTATATGAATGTTCTTGAAACGGGAGCTCACCACAATTGGTTACCATTAGTTGTGAGAAAAGTTGTAATATTTAATGATTTCAGACTTTTCCCATTATTTGTACTGTGAGACCTAGCTTCTTGCCAAATTTCATAATTTTAGGTCAACGGGAAGTACCCTGTAGGTTATGCATTTTTGAATAAATGTATGGAAATGAGGACATAAAATGCCATATCTTTTGATTGCGTCATTGTAAAAAAATAAAATTTTCAGATCTTGTGTCGTTCATGGATCATAATATATGACAGACAGACAGACAGACAGACGGACAACAAAGTGATCCTATAAGGGTTCCGTTTTTTCTTTTGAGGTACGGAACCCTAAAAAGTGTTAAAATAAAGCAATTTCTATCAAGTTGTAAGATGATCGATGGTTGAAGTGTTTGTCTATGCAGGCGCATAACAACGAGGCCAACATTTTGTTATCACGACGCAGGTCGTGATTAAGATAATTACGAGTAATTCTTCATAACCATTTTTTTTTTCTCACAAAACGTCTTATTATTTCGTGAAATAGACTATTTTCTCCGGTAAAGAGTACTTTTGATTATGATAATAATATCTAAAATAATAATGAAATTCTAGATTGATGGAGAAACTGGACGATTTGAAACTAATGCATCTGTTCTGAAAAGATCAGTAAAATGTGCAGTTGCCTTGAAGAAATATGGACTTAAACAAGGAGACGTCATAGACCTGTGGGCGCCGAATAATTTGGATATAGCTGTCGTGTATTACGCTGCTTTGTACCTTGGAGTCACTTTTTCGGCTGTAGATAAAAATTCTAAAGTTGGTAAGTGTGAATATACAATTTTTTTTTTATTCGCTTGGGAGGCAAATGGAAGGTGCATGGCCTTTAAAAATCATTGGGATACCCATGGCTAGAAAAATCGTTCGTATAGTTATTCAACCGTTGTGGGAAATTTTAAATTTTAATATCTTAATTAAGACGGGTTTTTTTAAATTTATGGAAATCTTTAACAGAATTAAGAGTTCTTACCACGTTATACGTCCGATGATACTCTATACATTAATTAACTAACTTTGTAATACATCAACTTAATAATAAAAAGATTAGATCTGGCATAGGCTTTCGATACGATCTCTTTTCCCTTCATCATTATCATATCAGCCTAAAAACGTCCATCGCTGGACATAGGCCTCCTCAAAAGATCTCCACGACGACCGGACCTGCGATGCTTGCATGCAGTGCGTTCCAGCGACCTTGACTAAATCGTCGATCCACCTTGTGGGGGGCCTACGTGATAGGGGGGCCTGTCTACGCTACGTTTCCGGTTTGTGGTTGCAACTCTAAATATACGGCTCATCGGATAGCGGTTCTACTAGCGATGCCCTAAAAAAAATCTTACATGATTTTCTGACGCGTAAATTTGTTTCTGGTATGATAACCTAACCTTACCTTAATATTAGCTGCTAAGCCAAAACGTGAAAGACCGACCGACTGACCGACCGACGACGGAAACTTTTGAGAAACTTTCTTTTTTTAATGAATTAGTGATATGGAACATATTTCTGAGAAAATTATGTCCTTTTTTTTACGACGACAAAACATATTTTTCCTAAAGTAATAATTAAGACCGTTTACATGACTTCCTGTTTTTAGATGAACTGGCATTAGCACTAGAATGTGACAAACCAAAGTTAATATTTTGTCAATCGGAACATCTGACTGTTGTACACAAAGCTCTTGAAATATCCAAACTGAAAGCTGACGTTATAACGTTCGATGAAAATACAGGCAATTTGAACGTAAACTGCTGTAGTTTTCGAGAATTTTTGAATAAATATGGAGATGATACATCTGTGGATGATTTCAGGTATGTACATTATTTATTTCACAAATTCAATAGAACTTTTCCAGTATTTGAGAAATAACTAGATCAGATTTTGACATAGCTGTTTTAAAAAATATGTATATCATGTAATTTGTTTCAAACATTTTGAGCATCGACCACAGAACCCTTCTTGATTTCAGGGTGTGTGGAATAAGGATATTAAAAAATAAATTGGACCTGCAAGTATATTTAGTGATCTAAGCCCTCGAGATACAACCATACGAGTATATAAATATTATTTATGAGAGCGTGATTATCCTACGTAGCGCCACTTTATTTGTGAGGCAATGTAATTTAAAATTGACGTAATAAAGTGCCCAAGTAGCATTTGTGTTATTTTAAATAATTCACATTTAGTTCACTGGTGATTTCTAAATAAACAAAAAAAATCGGCCTCTCCACAGAGCAGGGAAAATAGTGGGGCACAGCGACTAGCGACTGTTCTCTGCTCTGTGAGCCTCTCCATATAAAATATCCAATCAAGTTTATTAGCAACTTTGTATGAAGATGCTGATTTATTTTTACCATTTCTTTTTTTTTACTGAAAGTAGTTCAGTTACGTTGACTGATTATGTCCTGTCAGCTTTTGAAAACCCGTCCCTTGCACCCTTTTTTCAGTCTCTGCTTAGTATTACTGCCCTTATGATAAGGAGGGCAGTATTAGTATCGTATTTTAGTCAATCTAGATTAGACCTTACTGGCCCCACTTTGATACATAAGGTCTTTACATGAACTGGCTTTATTTTTCAAAATGATATCATATAAACGTATCTTTAGGGCTTCAGATTTTGATCCAGAGACCACAATCGCGTGTTTAATAAGCACCAGTGGAACCACAGGTGCACCTAAGAAAGCCATGATGACTCACAAGAACTTCGCAGTTACGGGACCTCATCTATGGTATGAATCTCACGGTACCATTTAGTTCTACAGCTTATCTCACCTGGTAATAGCAATAACATAGAATACTGCTAAAAGAGTGCTGTTTTATGCTACTTTAACACTAATTCTGACACTTTTGTCATCATAACAAATTGAAGTGACCGCAATACAAAGAGTAACTTTAATAATAATAACTCAAAACCTCTCGGTGGTAGTTTTAAAAGTTCTTTATTACATCTTTTGGAAATTGAACTAAAATAAAAAAATCTCCTTACAAAATAAAAATCTGATCAAATAATTTTGTATGGATAGTATTTTTTTTGGTACCTACCAAAGATGATTGATTATTTGGGTGTAACTACGACCCGAGAAGTTTCCCGTTATTCCCGAATTATTTTTGTTATAGTATTCTTCTACATGAACCTCCAGGTCTACTTATATATATTTTTTTTTGTTTATATCTACATATTTATCATATAATGACTGTATGTGTTCTAAATAAATAAATAAATAAAAATAAAATAAAATTACAGTTACACGTTGTATATTTAACAAATCCTTAAGTTTAAATAAGCTTTATGCCATCGCCCGTAAGAGCTGGCCGTTGGAAATCCTAAGTTATCAGGTATCAAGACGCAACCACTTATCAAGTATCAAGTTCTACGTTGTCATATTTTTGCAAATACATAGTGTTTTATTTTCTTTCAAGGACCAGATTTACCACCTTCCCAACTCCAACTAAGATGGCGTTTATAGCAGCGCCAATACAGTGGATATCTACAACGATGCATTTTAACTTCTCTCCCATAATGAGGTACACGCGTTTACAATCTTCAGCGCCATCTAGCAGAGATCATCTTTATAATTTGATAAAAATCTATAAGGTAAGGGCCAAAATCCGAGAAGATTATCAAACCAAAGTAGGATCCGTTAACCTATTTACTGCACTCTTTGTAGTAAACAATGTTTCACAGAATTGCTTTGCTTAGGAAGTATTCAGATTTTTATGTTACGTATCTAAATTGGAGCACATTTTATCTGCTGAAGTTTTTGTACCTCGCCGTCCGTAATTCGTTTTCCTAAGATATATTATTAATGAGTCGGCGGTCTAGTAACTTATCTTTTAATAATTTCAGCCAACTTAGTTTACAAAAGCTTACATATTCAAACTTATTCCAGCCTACATTCCTGGCTACAAGTGCCAGTATGATGGTAAACCTCGTATCATCAGAAGACCGTGACAATTGTGATTTCTCCAGTTTCGAGCTGATCATCTTTGGAGGCAGTTCGGTGTCAGTCAAATTGTTGAAGGAAGTTAAGGTAAGTTAGTACATACATAATTCTTTACCTTTTTATGGATTTTCTTTTGTTGCTTTTCTTGTTGGCAGAAATGCGATACCTTCTTCCGTAGGCAGAGACGTCACTTAAAGTTAATTTTCCATTAAGTTTCGTGTTGTCCCTTTTGATTTCATTTACGACGAATGTGACAGCTCGAAACTTGTTTTTGCTCCGTACATTGTCGGCGCTTTTCTTTTGTTATTTGTATCAGCTTGAAATCGTCGCAGTGGACAAACAAGTTTGTGAATAGATTTTGGAAACTACGCGCAGAGCGTGAAATGTTAATACTTAAACCAAAAACCTTTGCGATACTGAATAATATGTTCTAATTTTAAAATCCTGGGGCCACAAATCTTAAACCGACGAGCTGATAAAAGTAGCGGAAGCGAGGGAAGTATGTCAAGATCATAGCAAGTGGAGGGCATTGGTCTCTGCCTATCCTGATGGGAAAGAGGAGTGATGATATGAATGTATGTATAACAGCCTGACTTCTGCCATCGACTCTTTTTTAGGGTTCCGATACCAAAATGGTAAAAAAAAGGAACCCTTATGGTGCCGCTCTGTCTGTCCGTCTGTCTGTCACACCTCTATATCTCAGCAACCACTTATGCTATCAACCTGAAATTTGGAATAGTTTTAGAATATAGTTGCCCAACTTAATTGCACAAGAAAAATTATTGAAAAAAGTATGATTATTAATATAAAGGGGGCCAAAATAGGGGGGGCCAAATTTCAAATTGTCGCTACTAGGTCGAGTGGGGTATCATATGAAAGGGCTTTACTTGTACATTTTAAAATATATTTTTGTATTTTTTTAAATTTCTTAGTTTTAAAGTTATGATGAAAAATGTCAAGAAAAATACCATTCCCCCCCCTTATCTCCGAAGTTTGAGTAAGGAAAAATCTGAATTAATTACAGTTGACAGAAGTTTATATAAACTTTACAGCAAAAATAAAACGATCTTTCTAAGTTGCACAGTTTTTCAGAAATCTGCAAAAAACCTTTACAAACAAATTTAGTTTTGCGGTCCTGAAAATGGACTTTATTGCTTCCAAAAATACTATAGGTATATCGGAACCCTCGGCGCGCGAGTCCGACTCGCACTTGACCGGTTTTTTACACAAATGAGCATTGGGCCACAATAAAATTGGTCGCCCCTGCCTAAAGCAGCTACTTTTTACCCTATTAGGGTTCCGATACCAAAATGGTAAAAAAAGGAACCCTTATGGTGCCGCTCTGTCTGTCTGTCTGTCTGTCTGTCCGTCTGTCTGTCACACCTCTATATCTCAGCAACCACTTACGCTATCGAGCTGAAATTTGGAATAGTTTTAGAATATAGTTGCCCAACTTAATTGCACATGAAAATTTTTTGAAAAAAGTATGATTATTAATGTAAAGGGGGCCAAAATAGGGGGGGCCAAATTTCAAATTGTTGCTACTAGGTCGAATGGGGTATCATATGAAAGGGCTTTACTTGTACATTTTAAAATATATTTTTGTATTTTTTTAAGTTTCTTAGTTTTCAAGTTATGATGAAAAATGTCAAAAAAAATACCATTCCCCCCCCCTTATCTCCGAAGTTTGAGTAAGGGAAAATCTGAATTAATTACAGTTGACAGAGGTTTATGTAAACTTTACAGCAAAAATAAAACGATCTTTCTAAGTTGCACAGTTTTTCAGAAATCTGCAAAAAACCTTTACAAACAAATTTAGTTTTGCGGTCCTGAAAATGGACTTTATTGCTTCCAAAAATACTATAGGTATATCGGAACCCTCGGCGCGCGAGTCCGACTCGCACTTGACCGGTTTTGCTATGGCGAATTGCATAAAGCACGTTCCACCTTCTAATGATATTTTAAATTTAATTAAAAACATACTGTTTATTTAACTATTTTAATACAAGAAAGTTGATACCAAATACTTTTTAAGATAGTAAAATATTTTTTCAGCGAGTGATACCAAATGCAGATGCCTTTCAAGCTTATGGATTTACCGAAGCAAGCACCTATTTTGTATTTGAAGTAGGATCGTCCCCTAATGGGTCTTGTGGGAAACCTACAGGATATTTTCAATACAGGGTATGTATTTGAAAATTTTATGTTCATAAAATGTGTAATACAATAATTCAACAAGCCGTTGGCAAAGTGAAACACAAGTAAATAACAATTTAGAAAACCTTCCGCGCCAAGAATTGTAAGTCATCAGGCTGGTCTAACCACAGAAATTCAATCCTGTTGATACCGCAAAATATAGCGATGTTAATTTTTATTCACTTAATAAAAACCAACCGTGTTCAACGTCGATCGATCCGAACCATTGGCGACGACGGCTTCCCCGGCCGACTCGACCATCTAGCACTGCGGAGATACGTGGGACACTCAGAAATATTTGCGACACTAAAAAAAATTGTTCTACAGGTACATATATTTTTATTAAATCTTTTCAAAGTACTCTCCACCAGCCTCTATACAAAGATTCATGCGTCTGAACCAGTTTTCAAAACACTTTTTTCAGTCCGCCGTAGACACCTCGTTTACAGCCTGCTCGAACGCAGCCAGCGCATCTTCCGGCGACGAAAATTGTATCCCCTTGAGCTGATTTTTTATTTTTGGAAATAAAAAGAAGTCACACGGTGCTAGATCAGGGCTGTAAGGAGGGTGACCCAGGAGTTTGACTGGTGTGCTGTCCAGGAAGTCCCTCGTTTTGAGCGCGGTGTGTGCAGGCGCATTGTCGTGGTGGAGCAGTAGTCCGCGGAGCCCTGTGTTTGGTCGCTTGTTGCTCACAACAGAAAAAACTTCTGGTAAACATTTGGTAGTATACCATTCGGCGTTGATGCTTCTTTGATCTCGTAAGGGAATTGAGGCCAAGTGGCCAGTCAAATTAAAAAAGCTGGCGATCAAAACCTTCCCCCCGCTTCGAGATCGCTTCACTTTGGTAGGCGTTGGTTCATTTTGAAACACCCAAACTGTCGACTGGCGCTTGGTTTCTGGATCGTATTGATAAATCCAGGACTCATCACCTGTTACGATGTCGTAAACACGCCGAGACGAGCCTGCTTCAAATTTGTTCAGCATATCACGGCACCATTCCACCCGGGCCTGCTTCTGAGCGTCGGTGAGGTAGTGCGGCACCCAGCGCGATACTATCCTCCTCACGCGAAGATGCCCGTGTAGAATCTCGTGAACGCTTCCCGATCCAATCTTTAATATGTGCTCAATCTCCTGATATGTAATTCGCCTATTATCTTGGATTAAATTTTTCACTGCTAGCACGTTTTCTTCCGTAATAGCCGTCAAAGGGCGACCGCTTCTTTCTTCATCCCCCAAGGTTGGTCGACCGCGCCTAAATTCGTTATACCAACGATACACGGTTGCCTTGGAGGGGCCTTCATCCATAAATGCCATTTGAAGTCTATCGAACGATTCATCCGGTTTCAGGCGACACTTGAAATCGTAAAAAATCATAGCTCCAAAATGTTCCCGGCGCAGATCCATTTTTCAGTAAGACACGATACTTTGAATTGGCTCGCAAAAAATGTGGAGGGAAATTTTGAAAATGGAACACACATATTTTTACTTACAAGTAATCATATTTTCGAAAAAGATTCTGACCGGCCAGTCTCCCATATATAAAAACTATTTTTCGCAATACTTTCTGAGTGGCCTGGTATATTGCATCTTTATCCATACCACCTAGATAACTGGCAATCTTCTACCGTAAGTTTTACGACCGCACAGGTATTTTTGGACGGGTACAACAAAGCAGCCTTAAAGAAACGAGCCTAAAAATATTTTAAAGGCCGACAGCGCATTTGTGACCCCCCTGGTATTGCAGGTGTCTATAGGCGACGGTGATCACTTACCATCAGGTGACATGTCTGCTCGTCTGCCTCCCTCTTCTATAAAAAAAACCGGCCAAAAGCGAGTCGGACTCGCGCCCAAAGGGTTCCGTACCTATCTACCATACGATATACTAAAATCTTTTTTTTTTATTTTAAAAGCTCCGCGACCATCCAGCTTGACCTCTCTTTTATAGAAAAGTTCAAGTTCAAAGTTAATTGGTTGGAATTAGTTGTAAGAAAAATTTCAATATTTAATGAATTTAGAATTTTTCCTTTATTTGTACTGTGAGACCTAGCTTCTTGCCAAATTTCATAATTTTAGGTCAACGGGAAGTACCCTGTAGGTTTTGCTTTTTTGCATAAATGTATGGAGATGAGGACATAAAAAGCCATATCTTTTGATTGCGTCGATGTAAAAAATTGAAATTTTCAGATCTTGTGTGAAAAAAAGGGTCTTGACAGACAGACAGACAGACAGACATACGGACAACAAAGTGATCCTATGAGGGTTCCGTTTTTAGGGTTCCATACCTCAAAACGGAACCCTCAAAACGGAACCCTTATAGGATCACTTTGTTGTCCGTCTGTCTGTCTGTCTGTAAAGACCCTTTATCTCACGAACGGGTAGACGTATCAGGTTGAAATTGATACCATATATTAGGGTCCATGAACCTCACAAGATCTGGGAGTTAAAATTTTTTACAACGGCGCAATCAAAAGATATGGCTTTTTATGTCCTCGTCTCCATACATTTCTGCAAAAAAGCAAAACCTACAGGGTACTTCCCGTTGACTTAAAATTATGAAATTAGGCAAGAAGCTAGGTCTTAAAGTAAAAATAAAGGGAAAAGTCTTAAATCATTAAATATTACAACTTTGCTCACAACTAATGGTGACCAATTGAGGTGAGCTCCCGTTTTAAGAACATTCATATAAGACAGGGGTCAAGTTGAATGGTCGCGGAGACGATTTTTGTTTTAGTTCTATTTTAAAAACGGGAACATTTACAAACTTCAAAATTGGTATGTTTATAGTACATAAGCTATAAAATAACAACAAATAATAAAATTTGGTCAAGCGCGTGTCGGACTAAAAAAATCTAGCACATTAAGTTACTGAAATTTTAACAAATACAATTATGATTATGTGGTGGTACGGAACCCTCAGTGCGCGAGTCCGACTCGCACTTGGCCGGTTTTTTTTATATTTTGAGGTACGAAACCCTAAAAAGTAGACAAATCATACTAGTAACGTTGAATAAGCTTGTTATCAAATTTTCTAAATGGCGTTGGTTATCCATAATGGCACCATATGTGATTTTCTTATAATGGCTCCTTTAATTATTTTATTGTTTTACAGCTCGTTGATACAGAAATACAGAAAGATATAACTGAACCTAACAAGTCAGGAGAACTATGGGTGAAGGGCCCTGGTGTTTTTAAGGTAGGTAAGTAAGTGCAGCCTTGCACAACAAACTTCCATTCATTTCCATTTATTTATAAGCATAACCCATGTGAATAAAACAGTTGATTTTTTCTAGGGATATTATAATAATTTGGAAGCAACTAAAGAGGCACTGACTGAAGACGGATGGTACAAAACTGGTGATATAATGTACAGAGATGACGATTTCAACTTCTATTTCGTTGATAGAATGAAGATGCTCATTAGATGCAGACATTTCCTGGTAAGTTTTTATAGTTGCACTATTAGGAATCTTTGTGATGTAGTATCAGATAATGCCATAGAGAGTCAGATTTAAAGAGGTGAACGAAAAACGTTCGGAATTTATTTTCTCATATGAAAAAAAATGATTTTGAATTCATAAAACTTCCTAGATTTACCTAAAAAGTATGTACAGTCAAAAGCACATAAAACTTGATACACTGGACTTTGTGCGGTTCTTATTTACAGTCCAATCACTGTTGGGGCGTAGAGTCACGGTGCAAATGTTATCTGGTCTTGACTGTACGAAGTCGACCGCACGTCGGTGGCAACCAGAGACCCGGTTTTGGGCGTCTGTACCCTGGCTTACACTGGTTTTATTCCCAGTTACTTGCTTCCGTGCGTTTCTTCATTAAGCTTGTTTAAGCTTTTGGATCCATTTTTGTCAGTTTTTTGGTCCGTGTGGTGCCGGCACAGAACAGTACCTACCCATATCTACCCGTGAGTGTCGACTAAAGGCTTATGACCCGGAGGATGGGCAGCAGTCCGCAGAAGCATCTTTCTGTGTATTGTGGCGTCTTACATACTGCGGTCACCAAAGCAACCGTCGCCAGCCGCAACGCTTACAAGCATGGTGACTGTGGTGAATCCCCTCCAAGTAACACGTGTGTCTGCTGGAGTTATGGAGGGAGGTCCTGCAGTGGACGCTTCATGGGATGTTTTATTGATGTGATGAAGCTTTTCAGACGACCTAGAACAAACGAACATAAGGTGATCTGTTTTCCATACGAAAATTCAAATGACTTGCATTCTTACGCGGGACATAAAATTCTGTTGAAAAACGAACGAATACTGCTATTTATAGTTAAAATTTCGCTAATTAATACAAAAATACAGTAAATGTACTATTTTTGTTAGCATTTTTTGGTTCAATATTACGATTGTGGGCGTGCGGTCAAAACTGTACGGTTGTGCTTTGTGTGCATGTGTGAGTGATCGTACTCATGTAAACACGGACTGACGAGAGTAATTGACTTTAGTGGACATATGGAGATATTTTTCTTATCGAAGTTGTTGTTAGGCGTTGAAGTTGCACGATGAAATTTACGCGTATCAACTTTTTGCACATATATAGTTGGTACTTATATCATTAAAAAATAAAACCTTATATTTGCAGCAGTGGCTCCATCTAGTTGCGTTCGGGGCTAAACTGGACGTAACAGATCACATTAATCCTCAACTTTTTAGAAAACGGCTTGAATTCAAATCAATCTTTCTAGATATCCCCAGCAGAATTGGAGGAAGTGATACGTCAGCATCCAGCAGTTTTTGACGTAGCAGTATCTGAAATACCTGACCCTGATTGTATGGGCGTTCCTGTTGCTTGCGTTGTCAGAAGACCTGGTTACAAAGTCAGTGCCCAAGACATTAAAGAGCTGGTCAAAGGTAAGATTTGTAATACTTGACTAAGAAAATCCTACAAACAGGATACAACACAGAAATATAAGACTAACTGATAGTCAATTAAATTTCAAAACACAATAGTGAGAGTTACTACATCAAGGATAAAAAAAATATCTAGATACTTGAGATCAAAAACACACTCAATGTACGGAGCGCACCAAGTCTCACCGGTCAGCATAACAGGTGTACTGGGGGGTACGCTTGGTTCGGATTTTGCATCAACTTTATCATCGCAGGCAAGGCACCTCGCTGCCTTTAACTCTTCACTGTACTTATACAAATATGGTGCATTCCTTGCAGAATTGCCATTGCTAGATCTTGTTCAAAATGTCGGAGCCGCAGACTTTCCTATCCAGTGGACAACGTTTTATAAAAACAAAACAAAACAGGAACTCCATTGCTTTTTAACTAGTGTCTTACTTGTGGCTATAAACATATAAGTAAAATGAATTTATTCAACTTTCGAGTCCTTAGGGCTAGATTGAGGTTTAGAGCAAAGCCATTCTCAATAAAAATAAATATTAACTTCCGCTCCGTACGCAACGATTCCGATACTATACGCCTAGATATATTTGAAGGTTTATAATTTTTTTAAATCAAAATCATCATGTCAGGAAGACATCATGGTCGACCTCAAAAAAGATGGCGAGAAGAAGAAGAAGAAGCTTAGATTATTAATAGGTCATCGAGCCCGCGGAGACTTTCTTTAATCTAAAGGCAAACAATCGTCCAAAACGGAAATGTGTAGAAGAACAAATGGGAGGCCCTTCAGTGAGACATGACCGACTCCTAAAGAAATAATAATATTATTGTTTTTTTTTTAATAAAAATTATTGTTTTTTTTTTTTGTTTCAGCTAAACTTGACGATTGGAAGCAATTAAGAGGTGTTGTTTTCCTAGAAGAGCTACCTCTTACCTCCACCACGAAAATCGATAGAAGAATGCTGAAAGAAATTGTCCTTAAATGTACCAGGGAATAAATTTAATTTATTAAATTTAAATTAATTTTCAATGATTCCATTGCTGTTTTAGTTGAAGATACAAATACTTGCCGACAGTCGTCCTACACAGTAATCTATCCTAAGCTTATCCCTATCCTGAACTTCTTACATTTAAGGGCGGATAAAGGCACGCAAGTTGTCAACCATCGCGAAATGAAGTGTTCCATAAACTTAACCCATTCATTGCGGGTTCATTCCACGAGGCAGGTTTCTCTATGCCACATGAGAAAGGCTGAGTTTATCGGACAGCGACACGTTAAATCGTATACACACCGGAATTACGTAAAAAAGTCTCAGATTGTCAACTTATTTTCCTCGACTTTGCCTTATGCCTTACTTTACCTAAAAACCAAAACCTAAAACCATATGTAATTCTTTTGTATTTTTTCAAATAATAATAATAATACGGCATCTCTTAATATTTTTTTTACTTATTAGGTCTTGAGACAACAAAAGAGTGAACAGTGAGTTCCTTCAATACAAGGGGATAACTCTGTGTCGTTTTATCGAACAACTTTCTTTGAGACCAAAACTGAAATGTAATAAATTTTCTTTCCACTTCTCATAAAAATTAATCGACTGACTAGCTCGGTTCGCATCGGAAGTGAAAACAAAAATTTCAGCATGGATCCCATAAAAATAGTGGTTCAAACGACACTGATTTACCTTAATAAGGACCACCAAAAAATGCAATTGCAAGGGCTTGTCAAAATCATAATAAGTAAGTTACGTCATTTTTATCGTGTACGAAAATTAAAAATTTATTTACAACAAATGGGACAAGTCATCATCTACTTACTATTACCTAATCTGTGGTACTACTTAATATTATGTAGACGAATTGGGTCAACCCGGAACGAAACCCACTTTAAGGCTCAAGTTCTCGCATGACGACGTGTGGTTACAACTTACAGCCTGAATGTATGGAGCTAAACTACTTCGACTTAAACTTACTTCAATGAAACAGCGGGATGAAAGAGAAACTTTACAGAATGGTTCAGGTAAAATTAAATATAAGTTTTAGGTAAAGTACTCGTGCGTATCAAAGTTTTGATTGTAGGGGATTTTCTTATATTCTTGTTACAAAATTAGTTTGAATAATTTTTTTACCATTATATAACTTTTAAAAGAGCGCTTGGGTTTTTTATTCTCGCTTCTTTTTTTTCCACATGGCGCCGCTCTGTTTGTGAAGCGACGTAAATGTAACTGACGTTATTAAGAGATTTTTAATATCCTACAATGAATAAATAATATTTTGATTTGATTTGAACAAAAGAAGTACACACCCACCAAACCTGTTAAAAGGGGGTATTGAAATAAAAGAAGTATATCCTGAAAATACAGACAACTAACTCTTTTGTTTTAGAATTGACGTAAAAATCCCAAAGAAGAACAAAACGATATCGCTTTGTTGCATGTCTGTTCGCTGCTTTCCGTGATATAGTTTTCTTTTCAAAGAGGTGTTACCCATCATTTCACCTAAATTCGCCCGCCGAGTGCTCAGCCTCAATCGAACAAACCTCCGAATAATTGTGAGCAGTATTACAGGTCATATCCCGCTCAACAAACACCTATTCACAGTCGGCGTCACTGACAACCCTTTTTGTAGGGGCTGCCTTGACGCAGAAGAGACGGTCAATCACGTAATCCTGGAGTGTGGTGCGTTGGCCGATCAATGGTCTAAAATCCTCGACAACACGAGGTCACTTCGAGAAGCCTGTGAATGTTCCACGAGACTTCTGAGCTTTTGGAAGGAGCTGATCTGGCTTAAATCACCAGCACAACCTGCACGCAAAAAGGACTAAATTAGAGTTTAATTGCGGAAACATGAGCCCACTCACTAAGTTTTCTTTTCAAAATATCTGTCAAAAACCAAAAAAGCTTTTTTTTTTATTATATAAAAGAGGAAAATGAGCTCTATGAAAGGACTTTGGTTAAATTGGATGCTATAAGATATTGCACCCCACCTGCATATTGGTTTTAAATACATTGTCATTACGAAAAAAATGATCAACCAACATACAGTAGCATACAGACAGAAAAACTTGATCCGTTTTAAATGAACGAATGCCTTCACACGTTAATTGAATATTCAGTTTTAATTATCTTTTAAATACAACATCATTGTTTGTTGTTTGCCACTCATGTAGCAGCATAAATGACTACCTCTGCGATTCACGTTTTGGTTTTAAATAGGGTGTTAAAGTACACATCACTCTAGAAATCGAACTGAGGATTCAAATTGGACAATTTATTTTGTCCTTATCAAAAGAGACTGCTTCATGGGGTAGTGCGTTTTATATAAAAAAAGTATACAGGGTGTTTAAGTAAACACTGTGATCCTTATGACTGTGCATTGAGACCATGAAACTGAACAACTTTCCCCAAGGAACATAGGTCGAAATACGAAAAAAAAAAACTCCCATACAAAATGCGCAATCAGCTGGTGTAGTTTCTATGGGAAGACAATTTTCTTTTTCGTATTTTGACCTATCTCCCTCAGGGAAATTGGTTCAGTTTCATGGTCTCAATGCACTGTTTCAAGGATCACAGTGTTTACCCTAACACCCGGTATAAGGATATTTTTTATTATCGCCCCGGATATTTTAAGAAGTGACTCTGTCCAAGAAACTGAACAACTTTTCCTGAGAAACATAGGCCGACATAGGTAAAATTTTTTCAACTACACATACAAAATGCATCAGTTAACAGCACATTTTTGCTTTAATTTTGACATTGAATATTATTAATAACATTTGTTTGACATATTATTATTTTGTATATTGCAATCCATTTTTGACATCATTGTTTATTCATTTCTTTTTAATTATTGTTTTGACGATCATATTATACTCTGACATTTGAACAATCTATGTTAATCTGAATTTGATAATGTGAAATAAATAAATCTAATCTAACTAATCTAATCATTTTTTTTCGTATTTCCACTAATGTTCCAAACTAATGTTGCAAAAGTTGTTCAGTTTCATGGTCAGAATCTACCGTTTTTAAATGCATCAATTATTCTATTAAAGTCTATCCAAAACTGCTGGGATTTTTGATATCAACATTTTGTGTAGCAAGTGCTACAACGTAGGAAACTGCTACAAAATAACTACGGATCGGAATTGTAAGATTTTTCTCAAAAATGTTATTATTTGAATGTTAAGTCTGTGATTTTTCAGTTTAATGAAAATTTCTATTATTTCATTTTACCATAAAATAATAAAATGGATTAAAAAGCTTTTATTTTGTAATTTGTTAAAAAAAAATCTAAATTCCTATTCACTATTCAGTTTATAAAAATGATTCTTTTATGATATTTTTACAAAAATCAAGAAAACTTATATCTTTTTTATTAAACTTTTCTTAGTTAAGTACAGATCTTGTCTCAAATTACTGCGATATTAGTAAAATTTGCAGAAAACTAAATTACACGTTCACACATCATCCTAACGTTTGAACTTAGAGAGAAATTTTTAGATTAAAGTGATTTGTATAATTTTTCTATCGTCTGTTCGAGATGTAATTTTGAATAAAAATTCAGAAAAGAGAGGTAATAGTTAATTAAATTACAAACAATGCGTGTCGGGCCACGCGCAGTATAGGGTTCCGTAGCTTTTAAACGATTAAGTATTTATCGCAAAGCAGGTTTTCATTGTTTCATAACGTTCATAGATAATTTTTCTCGAACATGCTTGGAAATTCGATCATTTTTTTGACAACCTTCTTCGAGCTGTACTGGTTTAATTTGGGCGAGCGCCGGCCGGAAAATCCATTTCTATCGTGCTTTGCGGCCGAATCATTTAATTTGAATGAGTTATTCAAAAGTGGAATGTAACCAAGGAGGTAACTTATCAAAGCTTTAAAACTGGCTTGCAAAAAGTAAGCTATAAATAAAAAAATAATTTCAGATTAAATAGACTATGAAAATAAAAAACTGCAATGTAAACAAAGGAATATATTTGTAAGTAGAATGTTTTTATAAACTTGGTTTGAATTTCCGCGCATTTATTGAGAAAAGTTTTTTTTTTTTTTTACTATGTATGGGCTTACTCTTGACCTCGATCTAGCCTTGAGGACAGAGATGAGGTCGATGATGGAACGAGCTTGCCCAGAAGAAGCCTATTCACTCGCGACTTAAATAGATTCGGGTTATAAGAGCTCGGGAACACAGACGCAGGCAGAGAATTCCACTCCTTAGCTGTGCGCATTATAAAGGATGTTTCAAAGCGCTTTGTGCGAATGTGTGGAATATCAACCAGATATGGGTGATATCCTGCGGTGCGTCTGGATTCCCGATGGTAAAAGGGGGATGGCGGAATAAGCTCATGGAGCTCTTGGGCACACTCTCCGAAGTACAATCTGTAAAAGACCGACAGACATGCAATTTTGCGCCGGTGGGCTAGGTTGTGAAACTTGGTTTTCACTAGCATCTCATCACCAACGAGCTTCTTGGCTCTGCGATCTATCGAGTCAAGTGCGGCTAGTTGGTATTTGGCTGAGCCATCCCAAAGGTGGCAGCAATTCTCCATGCAGGATCGGACTTGTGCTTTGTATAAAACTAGAAGCTGTCCAGGAGTGAAGTAACGCTTAACCTTATTGAGGATGCCCAACTTTTTGGCCGCAGTTTGAGCTTTTGACTCAATGTTGGCGCCGAAGTTCAGGTTTGCACACAGCTTCATGCCAAGAAGCTCGAGGCTGTCGGTGACCGGTACAGATGTACCTCGAAAAGTAGGAGCCAGATTGAATGGACTCCTTTTGGCAGTGAATAGACACGCTTGTGTTTTGGTGGCGTTGAAACTTACCAGATTTTTGTCACCCCAGTCGGAGACAAGACTTAAGGTTGAGTTTATACGCTCTACCGTGGCGTCAATAGCCATGAGGTCAGAGGAGCAGCCATCAAGGACTACTCGGATCGACCGTTCACTCAGGAAGTCAGAAATCCAAGAGCAAAAGTCAGCGGGAATGCCGTATGCAGGAAGTTTGCTCAGCAGACTTGCGTGCCATACCCTGTCAAAGGCCTTCGAGATGTCCAGTGATACGGCAAGGGCTTCGCCGTGTTTCTCGATGGCCTCGCCCCAGAAATGCGTAACATACACTAGAAGACCCCCAGTTGATCGTCCCCGGCGGAAGCCATACTGACGATCACTGAGTAGGTCGTTAGTTTCTAGGTAAGTCAGCAATTTTCCATTTAGTACCCTTTCCATAACTTTGCAGAGTATGGAGGTGATGGCGATCGGACGATAGTTGGTGGGGTCGGCACGACTACCCTTCTTGGGTACCGGCTGTACATTGGCAACCTTCCAAGGTTTAGGCACCGTTCTTGTTTTAAGAGAGAGGCGGTACAAACGCGTCAGCACAGGAGACAACTCAGGCGCACAGTTCCTCAAGACTCTTGCTGGTATTCCATCAGGACCGCTAGCTTTGTTCACGTCTAGACTTCGAAGTACTCTACGAACCTCTTTTGAGTGTATTGTGATCTCCGACATTGAAGAATCACAGCGAGGAATCGTCGGTGGCTGATTAGAGTCTGCATCTAGGCGAGAATTGCTCGCAAATAGAGATGCAAATAAATTTGCTTTCTCTGTTGCGGAGTGGGCTAGTGACCCGTCTGGTTTCAGCAGGGGAGGTAATGTAGGACGGCAGAAGTTGTTTTCGACTGACTTGGAAAGAGACCAAAATTGTTTACTACCAGAGGGGTAGGATGCAAGTTTGGTCCCTATGCGACTGACGTGGTCGTAACGGGCCTTCCGGATCACCCGCTTGCAGGACTTTGCAGCAGCATTAAATGCTCTTTTCTTCGCGCGAACCCGCCGAGCTCAAACTTTGCGGTCACGGGCTTGAACCCAGGCTTGGTATGCAGACTGCATTCGAGCCTCAGCGCGAGCGCAGTCTGCATTGAACCAAGGTCGGGCTTTGTGACCGAGCGGTATATCGGAGAATGGAATATAGTATTCCATTCCCTGCCGTATCATATCTGCAACCGCTTCAGCTGAACAGGTGGGGTCGCCCGAAGAAAAACACACTGGCTGCCATGGGTAGGACGCAAAGAAGTGCCGCATCTCATCCCAGTCTGCTGACTCGTATCGCCAAACTCGCCTCGTGCCTCTTGGGCTATCATCCGGAGGAGAGATGATTGACACGGACTTCACCAGACAGTGGTCGGATGTTCCCAGTGGGGCTGATACCGACACGGAGTGCCTGTCCGGATCTGTGGTCAGCAGCAAGTCCAATCAATTGGGCGTGTGTCCGTCAACGTCTGGCACCCGCGTAGCAACATTCACCAGCTGGGTGAGATCTAGCGACAGTGCTAGTTTGCGCGCCTCTCTCCCAGCATGGTCAGTTTTCTGGTATGGGAACAACCACTCGCTGTGGTGGGCATTAAAGTCCCCCAGAAAATGAAGCTGCGCTGTTGGGTACCGTTGTTGGGCACAATCCGCCTTCTCCATTAGCTGTTCAAAGAGCCTGGATGTCTCCTCGTCACTGCTGTGCGACCGATAGACACCGGCGTAGAGAGATTCCCGGTGTCCACCAGTAGCCAGATTGTAGAAAACCCGGAATCCTCAAAGCAACGGAGACGCCGATAGCAAATGTCATCGCGAACGTACACATAGACCCCAGCTCGTTTTTTGAACTTGTGTTCCAACGAGTATCCTGGGTAGTTGAGGTACGCCGCGTCTGACGGTGTTCCTATTTGCGTCTCCGTTAAAAAGAATAAGTGCGGCTTCTCGGTCTCGAGATGATGGTGGACCGGGTCGATATTTGAGTGCAACCCCCTGATGTTTGTAAGGTGCACTTTAAGCGGGAGGAAGTGCCGCCGTTTGGTAAACTTATTTCTTTTCTTACTTTTTTTCATTTTGAGGAGTGTGTGGTGGGGAAATGGAAGAATGGTCGAGACGCTACTCCTTTTTCCAATTGGACGCTTCAGCTCATTTGACCTGTGGGAAACTCATCTGGAGACTGCGGGGACGCCCGAGCCTCCCCGAAATGGGTCCATCGGGTCCTCCCGTCCAGTCGCCAGCTGGCACGATGGAGCATTTCGGGATTTTTCGCTAGTTGGCGGGGCAGCCTTTCCCACGTCGGCTTTCGTGGTACTTGGGCCCCCTACTACCTGCGGTCGGCCAACGGCAGGGACCGTGCCTCGGATCCCGCTACCCTCCAGTATGAGTTACCCGGTACAAACTTGCTTAGAGACCAAGACCGAATCAGAGCCGCGCTACTGACCACCTCCCATGGCACTGGCACTCCCGCACTCCGACGGAACACAGCTAAGCTGTTTGGCGTCGGGCTCCGGCAGGAGGGTGGTCGCGAGCCAGGCGGCCAAAGCCTACCACCGCTGTGAGGGACCTTCAGCCGCCGCCACAGAACATAGTGTCCCGCGGCGCCGTTGCCTGGGGTGGACCGCTAGGAGGTAGGCCCCTACCACCCCAAAAAGTACCATATTAGCCTTGGCCGAAACCAGGTATTCAAGAACTCACGCATGTGGGCCTCAGCTAAGCCTCTGCTCAAATTGTCTCATCCGTCCTTCAATACATTTTTGTCGGCCATTGCAATATGTACTATTGTTTCTTCACATCCTTATAATATTTTGAAACAAACTGTATCACATAACCACAGTCTTCCGCCCTCAGTTAATCACAATATTGGCAAACGTTCAAACTTGATTTCCTCTCGTGTGTACATTGGCTGAGATTTGTTTGGTTTCCATCACTCAGGCAAACAGCACGTTCTGCTCGCATAGTTTTTGTTATTCTGTGACTTATTTCATACAACACTCTAAGGATTGCTTACATGCTTTACCTGTGCATAAGTTACCCAACCCAGCGATAAGCCAATTTAACTTTTAGGGTTCCGTATCCAAAGGGTGAAAAACGGGACTATTAATATCCAGCCACGTGCTTTCGGGTACCGGTAGTACCTAAAGGTTCTTTAAAGTAAATTGCTACTTTTTCGCCAAAATACGCATTTACTGCACTTCGAAATGGCCCCAGTCGGAATCTGGGATGCCTGGTATCGGATGTATTCAATAAAGACAGGTTAAGACTTGCATTCTTAGAAATAAAACTTATACCTAGGTATCTGGTAGAGCTCGTGAATATTTCAGTAGCTTGCTCAATATGTTGCTCAATCGGCCATGGGTTCTACCGGTACCCAGAAGCATTGGACTATAATTAAATATTCTTGTTGAGCTGGTTTTTACACAGAGCGACTGTTATGTGACACACGCTACCCAGACCCGATCCTAGATGAGGCTTTTCCAGGTTGGTGGCCAACCTCGCTGTCAGAGTTTTCAAGGTGCCAATTGGCCTCTGACTTGGCTTAACGACTACTATCATTGACAATAGCCAGGGCCAACGGCTTAACGTGCCTTCGGAAGCATGGGAACGCTCTGGTTGTTGTGCCACTAGCGGTCAGCCATCCGGGTTCTGACCACGGCCAACGTTGCTTAACTTTCGTGATTGTAAAGAAACAGCTATAACCACTCGGCCACGAGCACTTCTTGTAACATAAAAAAATAATAACTGGAAAGTCCTTGAGCAAAACTTCATAGTTCTAGAACCAGACTCATTTTTGGTTGTGGGACGTTGTCTGTTGCTCATCAAGCATCATCCATCACTAATGTTTTAATTAAGTGTAGCGACGCACCTGCAGAAATTCCGCGTGGGAATGAACCGCGACGGATCTTTCCGTAAAGTCTGGGATTTCAGAGTTTACCGCAAGGTCTTGTCACTCATGATATTTGCTTTGTAAATGCGGATCGATCTGACGCGGAATATTCACAGGTGTGTCAGTACACTGTAAGTCAAAGAGAAGAAAATTCTTGCTATAAAATAATGTTTTATTAAGTTTACGAAACGTATTTTGGGTACATAGATTTTTCTAGACTTTAATATGTGGAAGAGGTAATAAAGCTAAAAATATCGAAGTTTGTCGTTGTGGGAATTATTTCGACCTACCCCTATTGACTTTCATACAACTCCTCCACTCCTGCATATTCTCAGTACAACTGACCCGCAGGACCACCAGGCAGTGACCCCGCGCTCACTGCCTGGTGGTCCTGCAGGTGAGATTTCAAGGGGGGCGGAGTGTGTCCGTACTGTATGATTTTATTCTGTGCTTGTAATATACCTAACTGTTTGGTATAGTCCTAGAGATAAACTACTAGAGATTAGTAAGCAACTCATGTAGTTTACAACTTGCAAGTTTAGAAAGCTCTTAGTAACTTAAGTTATTTCTCTCACGGCGAAACTTTGAAGCAATTCTCTTTTAACATACGAGTTTTTAAAGAAAATAATACTTTAAATTACTAGCATCAAATAGAATTTCCAATTGTGAAAAAAAAACAACGTTATAAATGAATCAAATAAACGGCCACATAATCATTCAATCGCATAAAGAAGTCCACTGTTGAATTACGAAATCTCTGCTGAATTTCACTGCAAAATACAAATACAAAAGCTTTTATTCCCAAAAAAAAATATACATTAAAAAGCACGCGTAGCATTAAAAACATAGAAATGAAAAGGTGTGAGCACAGCATATGGCTGGTTTAAAGCCCACCCGACGTCTATTGGAGGGTAACACAAACAGAAGCAATATTAATATTATTATACGAGTAGAAAACAAACAAACAAAAAATTTATAATCACAAAAAAAACAAGCACAAGAACTACATCATAATTATAATACGAAATAAAATAAATAATTAATATGACAAAATCTATATCAAAATAAATAAATATTTGAACTTAGCTACATACGAACAGTAGCAAGTAAGTGGCAACAAAACCAGACAAACGAATACTGGCGCTACACTATAAAGATGTTACCACTGACGTGCAGCCATGCGTACATGTTTGAACTAAGCTCAAACATAATTCACATATGCATATCTACTCTCTATGGGACACCGAAAGTTCTCAAAGAGAATTTGAAGCTTAAATAGCAAAGATTTTAGGTTCCGTCTAAAACTGATTAAAGGTTTAGCGGAACGAATAGGCGGAGGTATGTCGTTCCAGCATTTAGTCGATGCGAAACGGAATGAGCCTCGAAATGCGGCACTGCGGTGCCACGGCACCATCAACATCATAGCATTGACGGTGCGCTGACGTCCCTGCGAGCCTGTCCAACGTAAATTGCTGGCCAGGTTCGCAGGAAAACCAGACTGCAGAACCTTGTAAGTGGCGTACAGTCCACTCGCAAGCTAAAATGGCAACCAAAACCCTCAAGAACTGTATTTGCAAATAGGTGTTTTGATTTCACTGGGCCATATTCATACAACAAAATCAACACTATTTTAAATGTCGTGCACTTAACCAGGTATCCATGTAAAAACATATTAAAACATGGCTTTTAAGTTTAGATTACGAGAAAACTGAAAGCCTTCTAAAAATTTGTAGCTAACATTTACAGGAACACCATCTACCAACAAATATATAATTACACCATACCCTTATATCCCTTAGTCATACATAACATACCCTCATGCATGTACAGTCAAGAGCACATCAAGCTTGACACATTGGACTTTGTACCGTTCTTAATTCAATAGAGGTACGGCCTAGAGTCGTGCTGCGAGTGCCAAGCTTGACCTGTAGTTGACTGTATACATACTCACAAACACACATGCACTCATACTCACAAATACACATACTCTCAAACACACATGTACACATACTTACAAACGCACATGTACACACATAATGCATTACATCTACACTTCTTCATCTGCACATTTTTGTTTTTCGTTTTAAAAAAAAAAAAAAAATATTTTACTTTACTTTTAACTAACCTTTCTTTGTATTCAGCGGAAGAGCGCTGGCAACCCACGACACAGGGTATCCTAGTGTGGGTGTCAGATTGAATTGTAACAATGATGTTCTTTTTCTCAAATAAACTATTTTGTATTTTGTATTGTACGCTAAATGCAGACGACTACGACTGCTCATGTCTATCATTTTAAGTTTATTTAGGACGGGTTTAATACGTGCTCTACAATTTAAACGCTCAGAGAACCTAACAAACGAGTTTTGGACTTTCTGAATTCGGTAACTTGTCTTTTCTTCAATACAGGGTCCATAATCAGTGTCGCAATAGTTAAACTGCGACAATATTAAGGACTCGGCGAAAGTTCGACGTACTTCCGCACTCAAAAACTCCCCCACTCTATATAAGGATTTTAACTTTTACATGGCACTCTTTATTTTTAAATTTATATGTTTCTCAAATTTTAAACCTGTATCCATGTAAAGCCCTAAATTTCTAGCGCAATCCACTATTTCTATGTCATTGTTCAATAGGTGAAAGATAGGTTTCTGGTTAAGAACTTTTTTGACGGCAAATTTGGTTCCAAACAAAACAGCAACAGTTTTACCTGCATTAAGTGCGAGTCCGTTGTCTCGCGCCCACTCGGCTGCTCTCTGTAGGTCCTGGTTTACGAGGCTCACAGCGTTCGCAACGTCATCGCACCGATTCTCCGGTATGACTTTATTTTCTTCAAAAAATGCATACAGCTGTTTGTCAATTGTTTTTTCCAATATTTTGGATAGGGCTGGTAAGATGCTTATCGGCCGCAAATCCTTGTAATCAGCAACTTGATCTTTCTTTGGAATTGGAGTCAATAGTGCAGTTTTCCAGCATGTAGGAAAGCAGCCCTCTAGTTAGCATGTATTAATTATATGAAGCAGAACAGGTACAGTTCTCGGCAGAGTAAATTTTAACATCTGCATTGATATTTCATCGACCCCTTCGGCGTTTGAAGTTATTTTTTTAATTATTCCCAAAAGTTCCTTTTCATCAATCGTGTTAAATGAAAATTTAGGCGGGGTCAAAGAATGCCCATGCGAGTTGTAGTATTCTAAGAGTGACGCGGGGACCTCAGAAGTATCAGGCAGCTTGAGGAAGTGCTCATTTATTTTCTTAGGGTCGTTGATTTCCTGAGGAATTTCATTTCTCGCTTCCTTGGTACTGATGCATTTCTCCACACCTCTCCACATCAACTTAGGATTTTTAACGTGCTTATTAATATGAAGTGTAAAAGAAGCTTGCTTTTCTGCTCTCAACATTGTGGTGACGTGATTTCGTACCTGCTGATAGTACCTATGCTGCGCGGAGTCACGCGCGTACGCAGCAGCCCGAGTGCCGGCCCGTTCACGCAGCACCATGCCGCGCCGCACGACGTCAGCCATGGGCGTGGCGTCGGCCGACATCGACGCACAATTAGGGGCGCGTGTCGATCCCATAACTGCAAAAGCATCAGCACAAACGCGTTTACCTTGCTATCAATTCCATTGAAATATACTATATTTTCCCAAGCCATACTGACCAAATCTGTCATGAATTTATCTTCATCGATATTATCAAGATTTCTATAAATTGTTATTTTTTGTAATGTTCTCTTACTAGGATATTTTTTTTTACTTAATATAATAATATGTTTGCGTATGCCCACCTTATTACAGAGGTCAAAAGCAACAACTTTTGTCCTACGACTTTGCTATAACAACGCACGAAAACTTTTCAATTTCCCATACAAAATGGGTCGGTATGGGGAGTCGAAATTTTTTTGTGCGTTGTTAGCAAAGTCGTAGAACAAAAGTTGTTGCTTTTGACCTCTGTAATAAGGTGGGCCATACGCGTATCAGGTCCAAAAAATAACCTAGTATACAGGGTGGAATTTTTTAACGTCACCTCGAGGGAAAATACTCTAAATAGCGGAGAAAGAAAAATTTACTCAAAGGAAACATTCCTTTATTTTTAAAAAGAAACATAACTGCATTCGAAGATTTTCAAAAAGTTGCTCACACTTAGGAATTGAACCGGCTAAAATATAGAAAAATAACACTCTGTACATTTATGGCATCGACCGCTAGGGTGAAATCATAAAGATCAAATCTTTCTAACGCATCCTCCAGTTCAAGATCACTAAGACGTATTTTAAGAAACTTACGGAAAGAGATGGTGTGATACTATTTTGAGCTGACATCACCACATGAACTATTCTTAGTTTACGGCAGAAATGTAAGGTATCGCATAAATCCAATAACAAATATATAAACTTTTACACAAAAACAAGCCAAGCGCGTATAACATACACTTTTTGCTTCCTAATGCTCAGCGCGGTCCTAGTGCCTGATTGCTATTGCTATTTTTATTATTTCATGTTTTTCGGCTATAGCACATTAACCTGTAAATCCTACTTAGCTGTAATAGTTTTCTTTTTAATATCATCATATATGCTACTTCTGTAATATTTTCATATTTTCATTGGAAGTGGGGAGGGGGGAGGGGGACACTAGACTCCAACAAAAAAGGGAAGGAAAAAGCAAGAACTAGTTGCCATCGTGAGCGATGACGAGCGATGCCCCCCCGTCTCGCCGCTCGCATACCTAATGCGCGGTACAGCGGTTGCGGTCAGACTATGGTTGTATTACATTATTGTACCAGTTTTTGCCGGTCCTGGCTTCAATTATAGATAGTGGTAGCTAGCTTTTCTTGACAACATGATAGGAGAAGCTAGTCCTATCCTATCCCAGTGTTATATTATATATAGATTAATTTCTTTACAAAAAATATTTGAGTTTATTACTCAGGCCATACAATTAAACATCTTTTAAGCAATTAAACAGACGAACAAGAAAAAAATTGTCTTTTTTAAACTTAAATTATTTTCACTTTTGATATTATAATAATCTAATAAGAACAAAAAAAAATATTTTGAATTATTTTATACTTTTCAAATACCGATTAGATATATTCAAAGTCGACGTAGCGTAGGTTCGTAAGTGACTTGGCAAGTGCTTTGAACTTTTGAAACAACAACGCCTACAGTTTTGGCTGCGAACCAAAGTGTAGACCGTATAATTAAACAGAGGTTTTTAGCCTTTTGCACCAATATAGTCCAGTCGCTTAACGTCTCATATCGCCTTTACATGAACACGCCTTGTAAATGCACCAAATTTTTTGCAGGTACTAGTTAACCAATACTTGGATTTTCAATTGAATTGGCTCCTATATGAAATTGAGAGCTATGTACAGTCAACCGCTTGTCGGTAGAAACTTTCTCAACCTTATCGCCACGCCATAAGGTCCAAAAGTGTTTTTACTGATGTGCGGCCGTGTGTACCTAACTAGTACCTGGAAAAAAATTGGTGCATTTATAATAATAGGTCTTTACCTATGAAACTGCCGAAATTTTCCTACAGATTAATGAGCTCATAATTCCTATAATTCTAATGCAATTTTTTTCATTTGTCTTATATTTGAAAGTTGACTTCAAGGTTATCAATTTACGCATAAAATAAGGTTTTTATTTTTAGTTTGATATATAAAATTAAAGGTTCGAAAATTGTTCGTCTTAAATGTCGTCCGATTTCATCATTAGATTTGTTATATTTTTTTACAGATAATATTTTTCGAAAATTAAATTTAAGTTTCTGTTAGCTTAATGTCTTCCCAATAATGTTCAAAAAAAAAAATTGGATTTACAATTCCTAAGAAAAATACAAAAATGTTAGTACTGAAAATTGAGTTTACCTAAAATTCGCCATACAAAACGGCAATTTCATAAGTAAAGACCTAATAGTAAGGGTGATGAAGGACAAATTTCTATATGATTTGCTCATGTCTGCCTTTTTGACTGATGATAAGGAGCATCCTCTAGAAGATACACCCCTGCGTTTTTGAGAAATTAAGTTTTAACTATTTTGAAATTTGACAATGAAACGTATACCTGGCAGACTACGACTATCTGATTAATTACAATGTATGGAACCCCAGAAAAATGGTCTGCCACCATAATAGCCTTGCGTCGTAAAGTTACAGCGCTTCAAAATGCAAAAATTCACTACTTCGTCCCGTGATAATGCAGAGCCCTGCATGTCTGCCTCTTCGGTTTTTTACATCTTCAAGAAGCATTGTGTTAGTACAGTAACTCAAAAAGTTAGATTTAAGTGTGATGTACATACATTATTCTTCTAGGAATAAGTTATGGGTATCGACGAGATCTGTATTTTGGGTGACAGCTGTCAAAATCATAACGGCAAAATTTTGGAAATTATCGCTTTATGACTACAAGTGACAAAAGATAAATGGTAGGTCTCGACCAAAGTATACTCCTAGTTCTATCGTCTCGAGAAAATTTTAATTTCGGGTTACAGCTGTCCGAATCAAAACAGCCATTTCCTTGACTACAAGTGTATGCGATGAGGTCTTCATTTCAAGTGACAAGTGTCTATGTATGTATTTATTTAACGCATTTAAGCCTCCTCAAAGTCTAGACTTTCTCTTGGGATTATATGATATTGTGTGAAATATCCACTCAAAAAGAAAATGTTTGAAACTTAAATGGTATGATACACAGGAGGATGCATGGAGGATAACAGTAATAACACGCCAAATATAAAAATATATTTCTGTTTTATTCCCAGAAAAATAATCACAATCAAATCAACAAGAAAGTAGTAAACGATAGCAAGAAATTCAAAATATTTTATGCATTTTTTGTCCTAAACAGTTATTTATGGATTCTAGGGGTTGATCATGGTTATCTGAACAAAATTACCTAAAACGTAACGTTTTAGCTCAACATATTTGTATTAGTAATATCGTTAAAATTTCCATATTCAACATGAAAAATCCATCAAACTGTTTTGCTGTGCAATAAAACGTTTTGACTAGATTGTGAACTAACAATAAGGGCTGTAACGGGCTGCCTGCTTCTAAAATAATAACTGTAGTAACATAAATTCTAAGACATACTGGGCACGGCTCCAGATTGTAACACTCTAGGCCTGCTAGATGCCTGGTAAAGGCTATTAAAATAGAAACCCTAACCTATTTCTAGATCATGGGCACAGCCACCAGTTTGTAACGTCTAGATGCCTGTATCCTAATGGCTTACTTAAACTTTACTTACTAGTTTCCTATCCTGGGCACGAACCCAAGCATCAGATTTTAACGTCTCCTAACCCCTAGAGCTATCCTAATAAGATGAAGGTGTGAATATGTAGTTTAAAGGTTTATGAACCTGTAAGGAATAATTGAATGTGGTAGAGTCTAAATTTCTAACTATCCTAGCTGAACCTAAGGGAAATCTAAGGAAAGTCCTGTAGTTCTTGAAGCCTATGTATTGGGATTGTCCTAGTTGTAAATTGGCCGATGAGATGTTGAAGCTGCTTTTTGGACCCGACGAGGTGATCAACGAGTAACCCTAATTCGTTTGAGTGCGGACCATGAATAAGTTGAATTCCTATACAATTAATTTCCTAGAATAAATGTATTGATTAGTATGAGCCTATAGGTACTGTAAATAATTTGTGTGAAAGGAAGCAGGTAGATCCGAAGGCTGTAAATGGTACATGAGAACATCAAAATAGTACATCTAAACTTCTCCAAGATTGATATTTGACTTACTTCAAGGAAATTTAGTTTATTTTTAACAATGTAAAGGCCTGAAATACATCCAGTCCTTTCAGCTCAATCTTTCCATATAGATAAAGGTGTTTTATTACTTTCTATGTGCGAGATGACTTACAAACTGACTCCTGTTGTATTTGCAACCCCGATATGGATGTATTGCAATATACTGGGTTTTGTCTTTCCCAAAGTCGAATTTATATATCATCAGCCTTGTATCTTAGCTTGTGGCATAGAAAAGAGTGAGTTTATTAGATGAATCAAATGCGTTTTTCATTTGCAGCATTTGAGCCAAAAAGACCTTCTTTATAACAGACTTAGAATTGAATTTTATATTGAAGTGGGTAGTAGCTTTCAGTTGTAGCTATACCTTTTAAAGTAGTAAAATTGATTGTATAGAATCCCAGAGAAGGATAGATATGCTCAAATAATTGACTGGCATAAATAGTTCAAAGTAGATTGGCTGATATGAGGAGTAAATATTAAATCTTCTTACCCGTCTGCGACTGGCATACTGCAATGAAGACTGAGTTGTCTGGACTGCTGCTGGCTTGGAATTGGACGCTCAGCTCCCCTGCGCTCAAATGGTTTGTAGCTTTCGGTTCCTATTTCACATGGTCCATAGACCTCCTGTAAGTTTAAAACGAATATGAACTAAGCACTAAGACATTTAGTCCCCCTTCGGGTAAAACTACTCTATAAATATTGGGTTTTATTCTTACTCAACACGCGTTTTGACGTTTAGAGCTCCAAAGGTCGCTATAACACAAAAATTTTTAGTAAAATAATAATTTTCTTGACAAAGATCGCCATCGGCGGGTAACTTAGGAAAGCGTCATTTAATCGTAATGTCGAATTGAACTTAATTTACTAATTGGGTGACGAAATGCCCTAGATACTTAGCTTTTGTCAATTGCAGCGGTGAAACTCGACGTTCGGTCACCTTTTTTGAAGAATTTTCTCACATTTTTTTTTGGAGTCCATCTTGTACTCGTGCGGTCGCAGCAAGAAAGGGCGATGTAGCTTCCATATTCCACACGTTTCGAATTTAGAGATAAGACCGCCCAAACCAGCCAATCAGAGAGCTACAAACCAGCAGCTACGGCTAACGTCACCAATCCTACCTACTTCCCTCACACATTTCTATTTCCTGTTTGACAAGTAGACTTTAACCAAGGAGGTTTTAATATGCGCCGATTCGCGGCGCTAGACGAGTATTTTCAAGCAATTATTTTGAGTAATAATGCATAATCAGGCCTTTATTTTCATTACGAGTCGAACAAAATCTATGATCATTTATATTAAGATTCCTATTGTATTATTACTCATTTTAAAACTCCTAAAATAGAATATACTCTATTATATTCTTCGTGTAATTCCGTGTCGGTCCATCGGCCCGTTACATCCACCCCCCAAAATTTGCGCAGAGCATACGCGTCCCCGGAGCAAATTTTCCACCATTTAAATTTCACGAAGATAATCTAACATTTATTAACCTTTAACCCATAAAGTGAACACACGTAGATCCTGTTGTAGTGTAAGTTTTAAACCAAAAGAAAAATGTCTTCAATAAGAGTTCAAGAGTTAAACGTCGAACATATTGGTTATACCCCAGAAATGTCGAGAATTTCGAACAAACAATATCCACACAGGAACACTGAGGTCTCAAACTCAGCCCGTCAGAAGGACAGCTCATGAACACATCCAATCTAAGGCAGGTTGTTTTGTCTTTCAACGTTACCCCGGGATAGACACATAAACCCCCCGTAATGAACAAAGTCAGCCCTGTCCCCTAATTAACTGTTATATAACCAACAGTCGAAGTCCAATACTTGACTCAATATCGCTTCCATTTCTGTTTTGGAGCATGTGCAGTGTAGTTTTTGCATAGCTGTCAGCTTCTTGTAGAGTAGAAGTCATTTACAGGGAGTACATCAACACTCACATCAGACATCAGAGTAATTTTCGTACCCAATGTCTCTTAAAATTAACCTAGCACCTATGATCCCATAAATACTTCGTTGTAAGTGTAGTGTGCAGGGTCAACAGTCAACAAATTTTTCCATCGGTTGAGAATCCATTAGTTCATAGCAACCCTCCACTCTCTTATCTTCCATATCTCATATTCAATCATCAACATTTACCCTATTACCAATATTATCAATATTAGCAAGATCACTGATATTACTAATATTACCAATATTTCCTCTTACAATTCCAATCATTCCCTTTATTTTCTTTCAATATTCATATAACCTTTCTCTTTCTCCTCCTTCCACGTTTACGCTGTTACTACGAACCACTGGTCTCCCCAATGAAACTTATGAGATTAAACCAATCGATTATGCTACTAGGTGAAAACCGCTCAGGCAAACGCACCGGCGCTGCGCAAAATTAGGTGAATAATTTACATTTCCCAAAACTCTTAGTTGATTCTATTGGCCTAATCACTTACAATGTCTAGTTTATTAACTCCTAAGCGCAATTGATGCAATAATTCACATGAGAAATATAACACCAATTGTAAATTTACCCCATCAACCCTCGATTTACACCATACAAATTTATTTGAAATGGAAGAAGTATTTTGCCAGGAAGGTTGGGAATGCGGCTATAAGTCCGTCCACAAATCAAAATGATTCCTAAGAAAACACCTTTCTTTCCAAGGACCTACGAGTCGGTCCCCCAAAGATCCTTTCAAATAAAACTCCTCGACAGCTTGTCGCAACGGATTACTCACGTGTAAACAAGTCGTCTAGCACAATACTTTAAAGGTGAATCATCGAACTCTCTTTCTCAAAACTTTCCTATCGAGCTCTATTTTCGCGATCAAAATTGTTTTACGACACTTCAAAAGTGATGGATCTTCTCATTTTTCACATTGGGCAACTGAATCCCCAACACAATCTAGGTGTCTACATTGTTAAATTATATAACTGACCGGATATTTAACCGTGAATTACGAAACTTTTTACTATTCAATTGAAATTCACTGTTTACCCGAGCCATCATTACCTGCTCACCGCCGAGCTTACTCGTACCTAACCAGCAAAATTCAAATAAATTTCAAAAGTTTCTACACAACCAAGGAATTTATCACAAAAATATTTAAAATACATAATAAAAAATTTACCTGCGAATAATCGTATCACTTAACCCCGAAGGAGTATCTCTCTTAAGGAGGTATATCTCTATGTCGTAATTTAACTACCCAATTTAAGTACATTTTCAGCTAAAACCTCAACCTCGAATTTAACTTAAAATACCCTAAAGTAAAGAAAATTAATATACACAGCAGATGTTTCCCGAATCTCGGAAGGTATACAAAATGCCTCGCCCCGTTTAAGAAAAAGTACGCCTAAGATTACCTAAGAATGTCCGGTGACATTAGAACTTCAGCTACGGTACTAATAAAATTTATAATTACGCATACATGCCAATGTATTTTACGTATTGCAGCTTACGCATCTATGATAGTCTTACACACACAAATAACTCATTCCTTACGCATTATGCTTTTAATAATATGAAATTTCTCGCTGTACGCATACATACCTTACGCCTTAAACACTCTACGCTTTACGCCTTATGTATATAATAATATAAAAACTCTTGCTGTACGCATACGTGCCTTACGCCCAATAAGCACATGAAATTCTTACACAAAACTGAATCAGTGCCTAAGAAATTTAAATGTAGAGTATTTTTATTCTATTCTTCCAAAAGACTACGCTTAAGCTTACCTACGACAAGTGAATTTACTAATATTATAACGTATGTTAAATGGTATTCTTCATAAATATAGACCCCCTTTTTATTTGATTTGGTTTAGTTTAGTTTGGTTTGATTCGAATTGATTTGATTTGAATTGATTTGATTACATTTTATTATATTACATTTTATTTAATTTTATTATATTATATTATATTTATTATATTACATTTTATTTTATTAACCTTGCTAGGTTTCCAATCAAACCTTCCCAACAAAATTTTTACTTTAGCCGGAACCGAATTGACAAACACCCATATACAGGAATAGGACATGAAATACAACTTAACATTCTCGACCCCACTCCATATGTCAATCTCAACCTTACTTGAACTAAATTTATTAAATTAAGTTAAAACGAAGACCCCTTAAAATAATATTTTCATATCTACACGCCTACTACCCTAATTGCCCCAATTCTTTTCTTATCAACACATAGATCCAATTTCCTCAATATGTATTTCTTAACTATTTCCTAAAGGTTACTTACGAAAACCCCCCTGTATGTCCTCACTTTAAGAGTATCAAAATATATAATTATGAGTTCAAAATAACTAAAGGTAAGTTTTTTTTTATCATTACTTTATTGTTTGGCATATTATTATAATCTCCATATTGGTATGCAATTATTTAACCCTGTAAATTATTTTGTATAAATAAATTATTCTATGTTGACTCACTCAAACCTTCTAAAACAAATCCTGACCCTATGCGTATCACAACTGAATAGATATGCTTTATTATTTAACAGCAAGTCATCATTATGATAACATTCCATACAACGTCCCATGCTACCAGAGAGCCTCTCCCTAAACGCTAACAAATATGACTGCTGTTGTTGGTGAATACAGTGTGTAAATTCAAAGGAAGGCGCTACTGCCCAACCTCCAGTTCACGAGCCATTATTCGCCTCTTATAACACCCATCTAGTTGGTACTATTCCTTGCCGGTACCGCACAACAGCTGTAGTAAGTATTCAACCCTAACACATGATTTACTGTCGACCTGTCTCACCCCCCATCCTGTTATGAAATCTACTCTGTCAAGTAACCGACCGAACGAATAATTACTAGAAAAACCTTGAAAACTCCTACCCCAGGTTTAATAGGTTGGTCCATGACCCAAGAGTGTTATGTAAATATTTCTATAATGATTATGCTATGGCATTCCGCAAAGTCCCCAGTCGACCAACAAATAAAGTATTACTATCAGTTTAGCAAGCTATGCTACCCATCAACAGATGGCGCTGTTGGTTTATGACTAAAACGAGATAACTACCTATCCTGACCTAACTTAAGACCTAGTCTAACCTTCGCACTGAAAACCCCGCATGACAAAACTTCATTTAAACCGCTATAGCCGTCTCCTAGAATCAAATTGCAAGCATATTTATAAAGATTACTCGCTAAATAGTATAGAATTTAGTCATGACTTACTTGTGTAAATAATCTAAAATAAGTATTTAGTATAATTTAATTTTATAAATGAATTAGCTAAAGGTTTTCATTTTTTTTTCGAATAAGCAGGTATCAATTATTGTTCTGATATTATTCTACTGTAAATATTCCAAATTGCAACAAATTCCAACCTGAAATTTATATTAGCATAGCTGGTGCCCGCGACCTCGTCCGCGCAGGACAATTGTACCCTATGTGTTACTTTGATGTATCAGCTATATCATTGTAAAGTTTCACTAAAATCCATTCAGTAGTTCTTACGTGAAGGAGTAACAAACATCCATTCATACTTACAACTTTCGCGTTTATAATATTAGTAGGATAGGATAAGGATTTAAAAAGCTTTGAATTTTATAGACTCAATCTTTTAGCATTTTGTATCCTAATGTTTTGAACAAATTACTACTAAACAACTAAGTATTCAATAAGATTTAAAACTATTAACCAGATTCACTTTGCCTAACTCATCTGATTCGAGCCTTCAACTATTTTTCTTTGAATCTCACTGTTAACCTTTAAAATTTGCACCAAATACACATTTTCTAACCAATGTAGTACGGTTGAGTTTCTTTTATCACTATTTAGTACAGTTTTTCAGGTAATTTAACTATCATAACTTAAAATAATCGATAAACAAAGAGTATATTCTGACAGTCAGCTGTCCATCGCGTTCAGAAATTAGTCACATGGTTGTTCCGTTTCGAATAATAACTACCTTTTGACAGCAGTCCGTCTCGACCACACGTATGAACGTCACATTTGCTACCCTCTATCAGCACAATCTTCGCCCGATCTGGAACGTGCCCCACGGTCGGATGTATATTCCTTTACTTCAAATTTTTAACGCTAGGGCTGTCAATTCAGTTGTCGACTAAAATATTAGGTCTCGATTTTTTATTTTAAGGTCTCACCCCCCCCTACAAAACGATCCGACTACAACCCGCAGATAAGACATAGATTAGGTAAAGCAACGAAAAATTTTTATATCTTAAAATTCTAGTCAAGCTAATATTAAATTTTCATTGTAGGTATTTATGTATTATCTAGTAAAATTTTATTTGAAACGTAACTTGAAAGTATCCACGCATTTAAATTTCAATTATTTTTTCTACGAGTATAACTATTAAATCACTTACCCTAATAACATAACTTATCATGGTCCGCACCTTCCATTCCACAGCAACAGATTGTGGCCACGATAGTAGCCACTCTTACAAACCAAGACAATCCCAAAAGTCAAAATAAACCCTACATTAATCTACAGCATAATTTATCGATAAAATGCTACACTATTTATTCGCAACTATTCCTACACTACAATAGACAAATCTTTTCCCCTTTTTTTTCTTATGATAGTGTCATGTGTGTATCCGAAATTTTAACAAAAATCAGAACGTGTATTCGAATTCATTAATCACAATCGGAATTGCCAGACATATTAAAATTCTGCATACTATTATAATTTTTCTAACTATGCTTGAAGCACTTTTATTAAATTCCTACAGTAATAAATTTCCTGAGATTAGCTGAAAGAGATTTATGTAAAATATTAAGTATGACATTTTAATTCTCCTACCGCTTGTTACTTCAAATCCCTAATGAATCATCGATAATTAAGGATTATATTTCCAAAAGTGCACAAAATTTTAAATTGAAATAAGTAAGTAATGTGTGATTATAATCATGACAAATACGTAATTATAATCATGACACGATTTGTTATTTATTACCGTAATACAGCAAGACGCATTGCTCCCCTAAGAAAAGATAGAAAATAAAATTAGTTCCTATTCGCGGCGCAAGTTCTATGTCATAAAATTAATATCTAGTACATCAATTGGAATTTTCACACAATTCTATTTGCTAATACTACTTTCTTAAATTGTTCTACCGTTTTTAAAATACACTATTTGGCAACACATATTATCATGACTGACAACCCGTGACATGCGAAAAAATATTACAAATTACAATTTAGATTGGTTTGGTAAGAAAAATCACTTTTACATGCTAAAATGTATTGAAATTACTTCCTCAATCATTGCAAAACCTAATTATATTGTTCGTTTTTTTCAGATTTCCCATCGCAATAACCCTGAGGGAGGAATTTAATACCAAAAGAGGTTTCCAGCTTATAATTATAGCTTTTATATGAACAACCAAATTACAAAATGGCGCTCAATTTCAAGGTAAGATTTGTTTAGTAAATGCCGATTTTAATTCTACTTGTTTACTTTTATCTAAAATTTACTTTCTCGTTTTGATTTTTTCAGGTCAAATAAGAAAACTGAAAATTTCGCGGCCCGCCGCCTCTCAGAATTACAATGGTCCACAGTTTCAATTTAGAAACAAAGATTGTTTACTCATGCGTAGGTAAGTCTATAAACGTATTACCTATAACAAATAGATTTTTCCCTGCCTAAATCCCTCTCAAGCAAATAATTTCCATTATTTATTCTTTACATATTGTTTACTGTAAAAGAACATAAAATTCTACTTTTACAACTAATGTATCCTGATAGTAAAGTAACCTATTAATTTCTATTTTTCAGTGAAGTGTAAACTCAAGAAATTCGACAAGATGCAGCCCCGGACCTTATCAACAGCAAAATATAACGACAGCATCATGGACCCATCAGATCACTCAACCCCCAATTTCTGAAGCCCTGAAGCTAAAATATTTAGTGCAAAAGTGATAAGAATTGTTTGTGAAACTAAATATTTCAAGTGTCTTTCTGTGCAAGAAAATAAAAGTGAATTGTGTTCTGAGGTGTTATTTTTAATCATTCACTTAAGTAAGTACTTATCTGATAAGAAGCAAGTCTCCCATTTAGTCAACTAGGATAACAAATTAATTGCAAAACATTAAATAATTATTTCAGCTCTTAGAATACCTATCTGTTATCATTCTTTGGCACAGATATTGACTGAACTTTAATAAACTTTATGATAACACAACGGCAGTAAAAGAAAAATTCTAAAATCTAGTCTAAACTCTAAATTTAGTGATATAATCTAACCTAGGCAATTTGCATATATCCTTAGTAACATATCTAGTTGTAACCTAAAGTCTAAATCCAATTTTTGCTAATAGAATATATAGAATTCTCCCTAATAAGTTAATTAAATTCTAACCTAGCAACCATATTAAAACAAAGCCTAGAATATTCCCTACTAAATAATATAATATAACTAACAGAGGTTCATAATACTGGTCATGGTATCTTCAGATTGTAATGGCCTGCCTGCTAATCGAAGCCAGATCATCACTGGTCAACGGCATCACCAAGATTGTAACAGCTGAACTGGGTCTAGTTGCCTGGTAAAGGCTGGTAGAGGCTATTAATAAAGAAACCCTAACCTATTTCTAGATCATGGGCACAGCCACCAGTTTGTAACGTCTAGATGCCTGTATCCTAATGGCTTACTTAAACTTTACTTACTAGTTTCCTATCCTGGGCACGAACCCAAGCATCAGATTTTAACGTCTCCTAACCCCTAGAGCTATCCTAATAAGATGAAGGTGTGAATATGTAGTTTAAAGGTTTATGAACCTGTAAGGAATAATTGAATGTGGTAGAGTCTAAATTTCTAACTATCCTAGCTGAACCTAAGGGAAATCTAAGGAAAGTCCTGTAGTTCTTGAAGCCTATGTATTGGGATTGTCCTAGTTGTAAATTGGCCGATGAGATGTTGAAGCTGCTTTTTGGACCCGACGAGGTGATCAACGAGTAACCCTAATTCGTTTGAGTGCGGACCATGAATAAGTTGAATTCCTATACAATTAATTTCCTAGAATAAATGTATTGATTAGTATGAGCCTATAGGTACTGTAAATAATTTGTGTGAAAGGAAGCAGGTAGATCCGAAGGCTGTAAATGGTACATGAGAACATCAAAATAGTACATCTAAACTTCTCCAAGATTGATATTTGACTTACTTCAAGGAAATTTAGTTTATTTTTAACAATGTAAAGGCCTGAAATACATCCAGTCCTTTCAGCTCAATCTTTCCATATAGATAAAGGTGTTTTATTACTTTCTATGTGCGAGATGACTTACAAACTGACTCCTGTTGTATTTGCAACCCCGATATGGATGTATTGCAATATACTGGGTTTTGTCTTTCCCAAAGTCGAATTTATATATCATCAGCCTTGTATCTTAGCTTGTGGCATAGAAAAGAGTGAGTTTATTAGATGAATCAAATGCGTTTTTCATTTGCAGCATTTGAGCCAAAAAGACCTTCTTTATAACAGACTTAGAATTGAATTTTATATTGAAGTGGGTAGTAGCTTTCAGTTGTAGCTATACCTTTTAAAGTAGTAAAATTGATTGTATAGAATCCCAGAGAAGGATAGATATGCTCAAATAATTGACTGGCATAAATAGTTCAAAGTAGATTGGCTGATATGAGGAGTAAATATTAAATCTTCTTACCCGTCTGCGACTGGCATACTGCAATGAAGACTGAGTTGTCTGGACTGCTGCTGGCTTGGAATTGGACGCTCAGCTCCCCTGCGCTCAAATGGTTTGTAGCTTTCGGTTCCTATTTCACATGGTCCATAGACCTCCTGTAAGTTTAAAACGAATATGAACTAAGCACTAAGACATTTAGTCCCCCTTCGGGTAAAACTACTCTATAAATATTGGGTTTTATTCTTACTCAACACGCGTTTTGACGTTTAGAGCTCCAAAGGTCGCTATAACACAAAAATTTTTAGTAAAATAATAATTTTCTTGACAAAGATCGCCATCGGCGGGTAACTTAGGAAAGCGTCATTTAATCGTAATGTCGAATTGAACTTAATTTACTAATTGGGTGACGAAATGCCCTAGATACTTAGCTTTTGTCAATTGCAGCGGTGAAACTCGACGTTCGGTCACCTTTTTTGAAGAATTTTCTCACATTTTTTTTTGGAGTCCATCTTGTACTCGTGCGGTCGCAGCAAGAAAGGGCGATGTAGCTTCCATATTCCACACGTTTCGAATTTAGAGATAAGACCGCCCAAACCAGCCAATCAGAGAGCTACAAACCAGCAGCTACGGCTAACGTCACCAATCCTACCTACTTCCCTCACACATTTCTATTTCCTGTTTGACAAGTAGACTTTAACCAAGGAGGTTTTAATATGCGCCGATTCGCGGCGCTAGACGAGTATTTTCAAGCAATTATTTTGAGTAATAATGCATAATCAGGCCTTTATTTTCATTACGAGTCGAACAAAATCTATGATCATTTATATTAAGATTCCTATTGTATTATTACTCATTTTAAAACTCCTAAAATAGAATATACTCTATTATATTCTTCGTGTAATTCCGTGTCGGTCCATCGGCCCGTTACAGGGCCCGTCCAGAACCTTTTTTTTTACGCGCGTGCTGATTCGCGCGTAGGCACTCGCGCGTTGCCGAGACACTAGAGCTACATATATTGCCTCCAGAACAGTTTCTACCAGAGTTTTACGCGCGTATACTCGCGCGTAAGAAAATCTTCTGGACGCAATATATGTAGTTCTAGTATCTCGGCAACGCGCGAATGCCTACACCCGAGTCAACTCGCGCGTAAAATAAAGGTTCTGGACGGGCTCTTACTCTATCTTTGTTTGAAAATAAGAGAGTGACCCATTATTTATCATCAGGCAGGATGATGTGGGACTCTACAGTATCACAATGAAGCATTATTCCGGGATCTTCACAATTAACACAATGCTGTCTTACACAGAAGCCAGTCGTGGTATCCGCTCGCACAATAAAGGCCTATTAACCCACACTAATTAGACAGTGTTAGCTTAATGTGTATATGTGTGTATGGGTAGTTCCTTTTGTGTTTGCCTATATTGTTCATAGATCTTGGTTCCTTGGTATGTCAAGTTAATAAACAAAACGTAATTTATAGAGTAAGATCTAGTAAAATTATAATTGCACGGTAAATTGTATTGACAATCGGCTCCATTTCTTACAATACGATTGAACTAGCGTCATTGTATTTTCACGGGGCTTGTTTAGTATTTTTTTGTAAACCTACCCTAGTGTAATCTAGTAACCCCAGTGAAAACTATTAGGTTAGGTTATGTTAGGTTTGACTAGGTTAGTTTACAATTGACTGTGGAATCATACGAGGTGCATTCAATACGTACATAGCCTCATCGCCAGAGGGCGCTGTAGTTTCAAAAGAGTTTTACCACAGTGTAGCACATTCTTTTTTATATTTTTTTCAAATTTTCATCCCAATCCCTTCATCCGTTTTAATTTTACAACTTATGGAAGCGAACGTGTCGATCGGTTTTACAAAAATGGAAAAAGAGCAATATCGTTCGGTGATTCGATTCCTATTTTTGGAAGGGAAAACGAGCATCGAAATCAAAGAGCGCTTGGATGCTGTGTACGGTGACTCTTCTCCATCGATGGCCACCGTCAAGAATTGGTTCAACGAGTTTGCACGGCCGTACGTCGGTTTTTGATGAACCACGTCCAGGTGCACCGAAAACAGCTGCTACGGAGGAAAACATTAAAAAAATCTATGATCTCGTATTGGCAGATCGCCGATTGAAGGTTCGGGAGCTAGCTGAGACTGTAGGCATTTCAGAAGGAACAGTGCATCATATTCTTCATGAGGAACTCGGCATGAGAAAGCTGTCGGCGCGATGGGTGCCGCGTTTACTCACACCGGTAAACAAGCGCAACCGTGAGACCACATCGGAGACGTGTTTGGCGCTGTTTAAGCGGAATCCAGCGGAGTTTTTGCGTCGTTTTGTGACCGTCGATGAAACCTGGATCCACTGGTACACACCAGAGACCAAGGAGCAATCAAAACAATGGATCCGGACCGGGGAACGTGCTCCAAAGAAGGCGAAAACTGTAAAATCGGCCGGAAAAGTTATGGCCACCGTTTTCTTGGATTCACAAGGTGTGATCTATATCGATTACCTCGAGAAGGGTAAAACAATTGCAGGGCTTTACTATGCCGATTTATTGGGCCGATTCGACGCCGAATTAAAGAAAAAACGACCCCATCTGGCGAAGAAAAAAGTGCTGTTTCACCACGACAACGCACCGGTTCACACGTCTGCCGTTGCCATGGCCAAATTGGTCGAATTATGCTACGAATTGCTGCCCCATCCACCGTATTCTCCAGATTTGGCCCCTTGTGACTTCTTTCTGTTTCATAATCTGAAAAAATCACTCGCCGGGAATAGATATGGATCAAATGAGGAGGTCATCGCCGCCACGGAGGCCTATTTTGCAGAGTTTGACAAAAACTATTTTTCGGACGGGTTAAAAAAGTTGGAGCATCGCTGGGCTAAGTGTATCGAACTAAAAGGAGACTATGTTGAAAAATAAATTGCCACTTTTCCAAAATTTTCGTTTACTTTTTGTAGGCTAAGTATTTATTGAATGACCCTCGTAATATCACGGCTCTGACGATTGCGAAACATATAAAATAAAGAAACCGCCTTTCGTCTTCGGTAAAAGTAAGTGAAGTAGAATCCATGTATAGGGTTCGGTACCCAAAGGGTGAAAAACGGGAACCTACTATAATGCCTCCGATGTCTGTCTGTCGGTCAGCGGGCTTAATATCATGAATCATAATAGGTAGACAATTGAATGTTTTACAGATTTTTTGCTGTATATACATACTTACTAATCTTGACTTATGTGTTTCTGTTGCCGCTATAACAACAAATACCGAAAAAAAAACCAGGGCTCCTCCATTATTAAACTTGTTTTTTTAGGCGATTTTTATCCTAAAAACGGGAACACTGCGTGAAAATTGGTACGTTTATAGCGATTAGCTATGGAATAAAAAATAATAATAAATACTGGTCATGTGCGTGTCGGACTCGCACATTTTTAATCCATCTTTAAGACGGTATTTTACTCGTACGCAGCACTTGGCCGGTTTTTTCGTTTATTTCAATGTTTACCGATCTATTTTGCAGCATTTACACTCAAACATGGTTTTACAGATTTTTTTCTAGCCGATTGCTTTTACATAGCTGCGAAATTATGCGTTGTAGTGAACAAATAAATGGATCAAAAATATTTTGTTGCCCACGTCATCAAATCAACACGTGTATCAAAAATCCTTCGCGTTAATAAGGTTATACACAAAATGTACGTCAATTCAGCAAAGCAGATTATTTTCCAAGCAAGACACAATGAATAATGTAGCGGAAAAATAATGAGGTAATACTGTCAGACAGCTGTCTCGAAGGAGATGGGACCGACAATGTGAGGGAAACGCAGCAGCTAGTAAAATTTGTTTTTTTATGAAATAGCTATTTTTGCAAACAAATTTATTTTTGGGGATTTTGGATAGAGAACGCTTTGGCTTCGCGATACCAAACGTATGTCAAGGATATCTCCTTGTGAAAATGTAACTGCAATGTAGTGCAAATGGTGCTTCATAAAATTCAGAGTACTTACGAGTACATTTTTGGAGACAAACTTTGATTAAGTAAGGATTTGAAAAGGATGTTGATATCAGCACAACATTTAATGTAGCCTTTTAATAAATAATATTTTTTTAAATCAATTTAGTAGTTAATCGTTAAAATTCCAACAATCAAAATGCTTTTCAATAAAATAATTTTAACTTACTGACAGTCTACAGGGTGTAACAAACCCTATCCATCCCTTAAGGATGTGAATCTGACTATAAAACTTTACCAAATGAACATAGGTCCAGATACGAAACATTATTTTTGACCTCCCATAGAAACTGAATCAGCTGATAGCGCATTTTGTATGGGGAGTGAATTTTTTGTTGTATTTCTACCTATGTTCCTTAGGGAGAGTTGTTCAGTTTCGTGGGCAGAATCACATCTTTCAGTGTTGGTATACCCTTTCTGTTACTACTTGTGTATTAAAATCACAAAATATTTACTGATAGAAAATGTTAGTAAAAATGTCTTTGCCAAGAGATACATTTCTTGATTTTATTAAAAGTAAAATGATTCAGATTCAGATAATTTTATTCAATGAAGATTCTTTACAGAATACTTATTGAATGTCATGCAGAATACAATGCAAATGGAGCGAGTCTACGCCGTTTCGGATCGTGATATGGCAGCGTAAAAGAAACGGCAAGAAACTACTGCAGCACGGCCTACTTTAAGAATGTGATTCAATATTAGCATCCAAGTTAACAAAGTAAAAAACTTCATGATAATCGCAACTTTGAAGTAAAACTATTAAGAGCACTCTAAACTTTGAAATCCCTACTTAACCGCGAATGTAAAGTGTATCAGAAATAATCCCGATAATCTCTCAACTCAACCCACCGCGTAAGCCTGCCCCAGTGTGTGTTGACAGTAATATTGGTGGGTTAAAGCATGGAAAGGATGTGCACTGAGCCCCTGCTTAATTAAATAGGTTGGTTGCTACGTACTTAAACGATGGCCAGTACACACACATAAGTAGTTTTACTTCATTATTCTAATACAACATGATTATGAAAAGTGTGATTTTACTTGAGTATGGTACTTAGTACATGAAACTGAACAACTTTCCCCAAGAAACATGGGTATGAAAATGAAAAAAAAATTTTTGGCTTCCCCATACAAATCTTGCGCCGTCAATACTGGAATTTGTATGGGACGACCAAAAAATATCTCATTTTTCAACCTAGGTTCCTTTAGGAAAGTTGTTCAGTTTCATGTCCTGAGTACCATACTCAAGTATAATCAGACATTTCATAATCACGCTGTATATTACAGAAAGTATCTTTTATATCTTGTACTAGCGGCCCGCCCCGGCTTCGCATGGGTACTTATCTACGGGTAGAGTGGTGCTTTTTATTACTATACTAGCTGTGCCCGCGGCTTCGCTCGCGTGTTATTCAGATAATGTGCAGTCTCTCCCCCTCCCTCTCCCCCTCCCCTTCCCTCACCCTCTCCCACTCCCTCTCTCTCTACACCCATCCTACTCCCTCTCCTCCCTCTCCCTATCCCTGCCCCTAACCCTACCCCTACTCCTATCCCTATCCTTAACGCCGTCTTAACCGCTATCCCTATCTTTATATAAACATAGAAACGATACCCGTATTGATTTTTAGTCCACCACCTTAGATTTCAAAATTGTTGAAGTTTTCGTAATCAGCGATCCAATAAACCATACAAACGACACCCATATTGGTTTTTAGACTTTTTCACCCCATTTCCCTCTTTAAAGGGTTGAATTTGGGGTGGAATTTCAATAACAGGGATGTATGTTCTACAGAATTACAACCTTAATGTCTAAATAATAAATTTTATTGGATATTTCTTTAAAACTAAGGAGTTTCAACTTCATCCCCCTTTTCACCCCTTGGGGTGTAGAATTTTCAAAAACCCTGAGACACATGAAACTTAATTTTTTGTCGTCAGTCTAAATACAAATTTTGAAGATCCTAACTTCAAAACTGACGGACTTTCATACAAACTTTAATCCCTTATTTCACCCCCTTGGGAGATGAATTTTCCAAAATTCTTTCTTAGTGGGTAGTTTTGACGTGCATAAAACCTGTATACAAAATTTCAGATATGTATCTATAGCGGTTACGGCTCGGCGTTGATGAATCAGTCAGTCAGTCAGGACATGCTCTTTTATATATTAAGATTATGACGTAGTCTTCAACTTGCTACACAATTTTAAAACATTCTAAAATATTTCGTTGTACACATCATTTATAACTTCTTCAGGATTAGGTGCAAAAATGAACATATTGAGTTTTGATGTTACACGTGACAGGGCCCCATACAATTGCCCGTGTGAAAGACAGGAGCATCTATCATTTTGCCCATAATTTTGTTGACTGATGACATTATTGAATCGTATAATTTTTTTTCTCTGGATTCAAACGACACTCATTTTGAACTATCTGTTAAAGTCGAGAATGGTTGAACATATCTAAAATTTTAATAATCAGGCTTCAGACGACCAGACGCAACGACGTGTGCCCTCCGTGTGTGCCCCCCCCCGGTGCCCCGTCGGGTCGGCTATCAACGGAAATGCGCATCGAGTGTGAAGCTCATTCTAGGACTTTAATTAGAGTGATTTTAATATTGTGATATCTTCTAAGATATTCATTTAAATAACATGGTGTCAAGGACAATTTTGATTTATGTTCATTGCTTGTTATTACTAACCTTTTAAATTAGATAAGGATCCGTACCTTAAGGGCAAAAATACATTCAAAAATACCTTATTTTGAAAATCTACTTTTTTGCTATAAAAAGTTGGTTACTATGGATAATCCTTAAAAGATAGATAAATACTATCGCAGACTTTTCTTTAGAGCTCTTAGAGAGCAACAATACATACAAACATTCATACATAACTTTCATATAAATGAAACCATTAACGCAGCGCACGCCCAGAAAGCTTTCAAGAGGCACGTTTTTTTCCAACTCGATCGACAAACATCATCATAGTTCAGTTAATTTGCAATAAATATATATAATTATAACCGCAAACCTTCCTATTGAATTAATCTATCTATTAGTGAAAACCGGATCAAAATCCATACAGTAGTTCCTGAGTTTAGCGATCACAGACAGACATGATGCATTGATCATTGGACCCTCCAGGCGCTTCACTTCTTCTTCAGTTAAAACTACTTGTTTTAGAGAAAAGTATTTTTTATTCAATTTATGATGTAGAACTTTTCCTTGATTATCGCACTTTTTTAAATCCTGTATTTATTGCCACAGAAAGTGCACCAGCTGATTACGCATTTTGTAGGGAGAGGTTTTTTTTTCCTTAGAAAAAGTTCTTCAGTTTCATGGTCTAAGTAACTGAATTAGAATTAGAAATTATTTATTTGCAAGAATACATATTGATAAATAACAAGGTCTTAAATATTAGTGTCCTGTACAGTATTCTGCTTGAAGTCAAGCGTGCAAATTTTTGGTAATATTTTAATCACAATTACATCAAATCAATTAATTTCATAGTAAACAAAGAAATAGAATGAAAACAAACAAATTAATTACAGGTATAAATGAATAAAAAATAAAAGCATGTACAAAAAAGGTCAGAAAATATTATGTCAAATAGAATGTTACAATAAGTAAAAATTAAATTTCAATATGGTCAAAGTACTCCTTAACAGTATAAAAACAGTTCGTCAACAGCCATTCGAATAATTTATACTTGAATGAGTTAATATTTTTTGTCAATTTTATGGCTGGCTCAAATAGTGCTTACAAATTTTTTCACATCAGGTATACTCGTAAAACTAAATCTTATGGCGATTATGAACATGTAAGATTATCTGCATGAATATGATATCAACTTTCATTTTGTTTAATCCAACAAAGTACTATAGAGTTGTAAGCAGTTAAAACTAAATAAACAGTTTATAAAATTATTGTTCACATTTTTATAAAGAGTCACTTTGTACAGCGACGTAGATTAACTTTTACTTTTTTTCGTGTTTTAACTTCATCATAATCACCATATCAGCCGAAAGACGTCCACTGCTGGACATAAATTAAATTAACTTAAATTTAAACAACTCAAAAAAAGTATTTTCTTATAGTTCTTGAGCTTCCCAGCGCCGGTAAATCAATCCAGTGACATCCAGATCGGAAACTGAGAACTATCACACACAAAAACAATAAAGAAATAATAATAATAAAGAGTAATAAATGAATAAGAACTGATCACATCCCATATTTGAACGCAGTAACAACTTATTGCTCTTATTAAAAAAAAAAAAAAAAAACCTACAATATCATGCTGTGATTATTCATGTGCAGTGATTATTCCTGTACTATTTGCCCTCTTGATACGATGTATGCATTGGAAGTGCAATAAATTGGGCTACAGACTGTGTACACGCTTAGTCATTGATGTGGCATGTTATGTAAATACGGAGCCGGGAATCGCATTATTTACGATCAGTTTGGTGCTGTGGCTGCGGTTGGCTAGTATGCCATGTCCAAAGTTTAGTACTGACTTAAGGCTGATTTGTATGATTCAAAAAAAGTAAAAAAAGTATTAATTTTATCAATTGCAGGATATTACCAGATCGCTGTCTGGATAAACTGAGAAGGACCTGTGCGAGCTGGAAGGGCTTTCGTGGACAGTCCATCTGGGGAAGTACCACCCCCTTGCTTTTTTCTGCCGTGAAGCAGCAGTGTTTGCACTGTTGTGTTTCGGTTTGAAGGGCAAGGGAGCCAGTGAAATTACCGGCACATGAGACATACCAACTTAGCTCTCAAAGTGAGCAACGCGCTTTGCTGTCTTATAAGTGTCAAAATATGCCATTAATAAGACAGTGGGTGCTATGGGCGGTGGTGACCACTTACCATCAGGTGGCCCACCTGCTCGTTTGCTCACTTGTAACATAAAAAAAAACTTCAAGCTGTTACATAATATCACGCCTTGTTCCCGTCGGGGTAGGCAGAGACCACAGTTCTCCACGTGCTACGATCTTGACATACTTCCCTTGCTTCCTGTAATTTCATCAATCCTTTCATACATGCTCGTCAGTTTAGGGTACTTTTAACCTGGCCTTTATTCAGAACGTCCTGAATTGAAGCTCAAGCTATTACCGGGCACCAAATAGCACTAAATCGAGACAACTGGCGCCTTGTTGTGTCGGAGGCCTATATCCCCTTTTGGGTCGCTAAGCCATCATAGTAAGTAATTAAGGATATTACCAATCTAACAGCCTTCGTGGTTTAGAGCTCTGGGTTCGATTCTCGTTGGGGACACTGTCAAACAAAAATCTCTTTGTGCGACCTCCCCAGTTTGGTTAGGACATTACAGGATGACCTAACCTAACCTGTCCTAATCAGGATGACCTAATTGTCTGAAAAGGCTTGATAATGCCGTGCTTTGGAAGGCACGTTTAGGAGCCATGTCAGAGGCCTTTGGCGGCTCAACAACTCTGACACCAGGATTTGTGATGTCGGTCATCGACCTTGCAACCCACACGATATAATAATGATGACTAAAATCCAAAATAGTGTATGGATCTAGATCCATTGGTCAATCATAACATCCCATGAAAACTTCCACTACAGGACAGGGAGCTCCCTCCAGAATTCTTGCTTTTGCTGGAAAAATATTGGTAATTATGGTAAATTGTCCTAAGTATTTTGGCTATGAATTTCAGTGGGTTTTTACTGAGAACTTTTTATGAGATTTTATGAATGATGAATTCCTTGTGAAGTAAATTTCAACAGCGGCACTTATAATTAGATTTAAAAAGTATATTTTTTGTCTGAATAAATTATTTTCTTTTTCCAAAAGCCCCGTTTGTCAATAGCCTTTTCACCAAGCGCCCTCATGCGGTTTACCGAATTGCCATCCTCTTTCACTGGCACTTCGTGGGATCGCGAGCAATTGTTGAATTCGTACCGGTTTTTACCGCAAATTGCTATTCCGTGTTTTGAAGGGTTCCGCGTTGGCTTAGGTATTGGTATATAAAATAAAAAGAGAAAATTCTTACCTTGCTGAATGAAAAGTTTGTGATTCTTACATAGCAGGCCATTATTCACTTCAACGGTTCATCTGGCCAAAATTTACTTTATCATACACCCAACTTAAAATATGTTATAGCTGTGAAAATACGCAGGTAAGTTGAAAATAATATCTAAAATGAAATACTTTTGAATTTGAACTTGGCAACTTAATGTCAGCCGCAACGCTATCAAGCATAGAATACATGATATATTCCATGCTATCAAGCGTGGTGACTATGGTTCATTCCTATCAAATTGTACCATGCACTTTTGCTGGAAATCTGGGGGGAGCTCCCAGGCCTATAGTGCAAATAGAATGATTAAATTAATGACTGTGAAGCACACCAAAAGACGGGAAAAGCAGTCAACGCCAATTCTTTTAGTTTTGCCTATCATCTTAATTACTTTGCTAATTAATTAATATCCTAACCATACGAGAGACAAACAAACGTTAATCGTAAATTAAATTCAAGTAAGTCATTTACTTAACTCTGCAAGTTAGGTGTAAACAGAGTAAACACCCACGCTTTTATGGGAGATAATGAATTTATTTGCTATCTCGTATAATGAGATTAATAATCTGGTGCAAGTTAAGAGATCAAGGTGTTTATTATAAAATGTGAATTTTCATTGGCTTTAAGGAGTGATCACACCTAGCTGAATTCAAAGACTAATTCGGCATACATTGCTCGTTGAAGTAAGGATATTGCAATTAACATTACCAAGCCTTCCAGCAATGTATGCTGAATTAGTCTTACGATCTCAGGTGTGATCACTCTTTTACTCTCGAAGTCACTAAGCTTACAACTGGGACAATTAATGAATTGTACTAATAGAAGGAATACTCATTTATTTTGTTATGGGATGACATCTGCCATTGTGTCCCAAGTTGAAATGTCAAATCATCAAACGTGATTTGACATTCTCAAACAAAATTTACGGAACGACGCCTATGCCGTATTAACAATGACTGAATGAATGTCAGAATACCTTGTGATACACATTTTCATTAATCTTCCTTCTGTTACCTATTGTACTGTGCTAAACAAGCAACTTTCCCAAAGAAAAAATACCTATGTCGAAAAAAAAATTTCCTCTTCCCATAGTACGACCTACTACGTATTTTTTTCTTCAGAAAAGTTGCTAGTTTCCATGATTGGAATCACTGGGCTTTGGGGCGCAAATCCAATAAAATTGTATATTCTGGTTCTATGACATCTTTATTACAGACACGGGCTGGGAATTGATCGTCATGAGCTGCTCTGTGGTTAGAGCATAACCTGGGTTGCAATTCTCCTAAATCTTAAGCAAGTTAAGAGTTCCTGTCGACTATCCGGCGAAATTATTAAAAATTACGACATTTTATCGTGATACATTGACTGATTTATTAGAAAACACGTTGTTGTATATTACAGAAGAATCGATGTATAGAGTTATTAAAAGGGTTCACGCACACAGACACAAAACTCACTCACACACCAGTAACACGTCAGTAAGAAGGTAAGAAGGCTATGGTTCTTTTCACTTAGTTTCTTAATTTATCTTCTTATCTTTCTAAATATAGCAGTAGGTAGGTAGCGTCAACAAGTTGTAGCTCGTATTTATTTTCTTTTATTTTATATATTTGTGAGTATTTCTGCAAAAAAGGAAGTAAATAATAAAGTCCTAATAATAACTCACACGTACAAGTGTTATCTCAAGAAACAACTTGGATTTAATAGTGCTAATTCAATTGATAAGTTTTCGAACGACAAAGTTTAAAAACTCCATAGAAAGTGACAGTTTTATGTGAAGTTCTTTATAAACCACGCACAAACCAACTTCACGGACTTTTTGTGTTAATCATACAGCCAGTGTCCTAAATTGTATCAATGAAAATTGAAAAGTTTTTACTGTAAACAAACATTTTTTAAAAATTTAACGAACGAGTAACATGAAAGTTTGTGTTCTAATAACTTATTATTTTGGATGTGTCGAGGGTTCTAAAATAGTTTTGTGTTTTTTTTAGTAGTTACTTTTAACAAGAGACTATTTCAATTACCAATTTTATAAACATATTTCATTTTATTGGTATTAAACTTAGGCGCTTTCCGGTACTGTCAACGCCATCTATTTTTGCAATCAAGAGCTTGGCAAACCACCCATTCACAAAACTAAAATGAGTATTGTTTCAAATAAATCCGAGAGATGGCGGAAAGGTCGGTAAAGTGAAACAAGTTTCATGAAATTGAAGAATTAATTAATTAATTCAAGAATTGTACCGCCCTACTTCAAATTAAATAGGTTTTCACCAAATGGATGTCACATGCAAAGAACTAACAAATGAAACCTATTAAAAATTCGGCAAGTTGTCAGCAGCGCCACCTTTTACCGAGGTGCAAAACCAAATAAGAAGAAGCCACAGATAATTTATGTCCCCAATTAGATGCAGAGCTTCTATTGCAAATTCTATTCATCCGAACACAGATAAAAAAAGATCAGTTTCATCGAAAGGACCACGCAACGCAACGAAGGATCTTTATGACAACAACGCAAAAAACAGAAGCGCCACCAACTGTATACAAACTTTGCAACCTTCTTCTTGGTTCGTTCCGGAGGTGTTTACATTTTCTTCAGTTTTTCTGCGCAGCAGCGGCGGTAGTGTCGTTCCTACTCAATGGTGTTGGTACTTTGTTTTTGGACCTTTGGACATATTTTATCTAGATTGTTATATTTAACAACTGTCGACCGACGTGAGTCAGACTAGTTATTAACTTACCAGGGTAATGTAATATCTGAATCTGTATTGGTTTTTAAATTGTTCTAGCTTTGACTGCTATGTATGTACATATTTTTATTTGACTTTTATGCTCTGTTACAGCTAACGTCTTAATTTTTTTTTTCCTCTGTTTTGTGTGTAAGTGTTTATGTGTGTAGTTTTTAAGTAAAACCGTTGTTGGGTGGTATTTCTTCATTTGTACATATAAAATACTATAAATACGAGTATATACTATTTTAATGGTGAGAACATGTCGCAAAATGCTGGTGCGACTCCAAGCGATAACCAACCGTGCTCTAATTTGTCTCAAGGAGAAAATTTCAAATGCAATCTTTGCGTGGGATTGCCTCGCTATTTTCGAAGTAAGAATGGACTTAATATACATATTTCAAGAATACATAAGCCAAAAGGTCCAAATACTGTTACACCTACTACAGCTACTGCGACATCATCGCCAATATCGCCATCTTACATTCCGAACCCATCCCTGTCTGCCGAGCCATTCTGGCAGACTCTGAGTCGTTTAAAAAAGCACGTCCCGGTCATCAAACGTATACCTCGTGGCGCCCGGACAAGTATAGCAAACGCTTTGAAATGTTGCATAGATCGAGTGGCAACTTCCAATTGCAAAGCCAGTTGGGAGGAATTACTTCTATTTGCCTACCGGTTTCTACACGTTGTTGTTGGCACAGAAGACAACAAAAAAATAAGCCTAACTCAAAAACTAAAAAATAATTGTTCCCGGCCACAGCCCCTTCCTGATCCCGACAGTAGGCTTCCATGTAAGCACAAAGGTGGAGAGCGAAACGTCTTTAAAAAAGTTGAACAGAAGGTTAGTGATGGTGACTTAAGGGGCGCTAGTCGGCTTCTTTTTTCAAATGACATAGTCGCACCAGTCAATGATGAAACCTTGGAATCCCTTCGTTCGAAGCATCCGAGCCCTTCTGACGCAAGTCAACTTCCCGAATCTCCTCAGTCTGACGTTGTACCGCAGGTGTCCCCCGAGGATGTTCTCTCAGCCGTAATGTCTTTTAAAAATGGTTCATGTGGTGGCTTAGACGGCCTATCCCCGCAGCACCTCAAGGACCTGCTGTGTATTTCAGCTGGAGACGCTAGCAGAGGTTTGGCGGTGAGTTTAGCGACCTTAGTAAACTTGATGTTGTCGGGCAAAGTAAACGAAGATATTTTGGATTTACTGTATGGTGCGAATCTCTGTGCTCTAAAAAAGAAGGATGGCGGTATAAGGCCAATTGCAGTTGGAACCACTTTGAGGCGGTTAGTATCCAAAATTGCGTGTAAAAACGTTATGCGTTTCTTAGGGGATAAATTTCAGCCCATTCAGGTTGGATTCGGATCTAAAAGCGGCTGTGAAGCTGCAGTACACGCAACTCGTACGTTTCTTAATAGCGACGCTGGAGAGGTTCTATTAAAAGTTGACGTCAAAAATGCCTTTAACTCAATTGACCGTGGTGCGTTTTTGGCCCAGGTCAAGGAACATATCCCTGCCGTTTTTCCGTATTTATGGCAATGCTATAGCAAACCATCGAAATTGGTATACGAGGATAAGCTTCTACTATCGTCAGTAGGATGTCAGCAGGGAGATCCCCTGGGCCCTGCAATATTTAGCCTCGGAATTCACCCATTAATCTCTTCCCTGCATTCAAAATTTAATATTTGGTATCTCGACGATGGTACCTTAGGAGGTCAAGCTGACGTGATTTTGGAAGACTTATCAAGACTAATAAATGGCTTTGAACAAATTGGCTTGAAACTAAACTTTTCTAAGTGCGAGCTGTACATCCATCCTTCAGTGGCACCAGACTTGAGACGGAAAATTCTAGCGAATTTTGAAGAGGTTGCTCCCCACATTCAGAATCCTGATGATTTAACATTACGCCTTCTAGGAGCTCCTCTCCTTGATGATTCCATCCCACTCTTTATCGAAGAGCAAATAGAAAAATTTCGACGGTCATCAGATCGCCTTCTTAACATAAATTCACATATGGCTTTATCTATAATAAAATTTTGCCTCTTTGTACCGAAATTTACTTATGTGCTACGCAGTTGCCATCTGTGGAAATTTGAGAGCCTGCTTTTGACAATAGATGACCTTATTTCTGACCTGCTGACTAAAGTTCTTAATTGCCAGCTTACTTCAGGAGCATGGTCCCAAGCTTCACTTCCAGTTCGCTTTGGCGGAATCGGGATACGCAAGGTTTCCGCGGTAGCTTTACCTGCTTTTTTGGCTTCTTCCTTTGGTTGCAGTAAATTATTCGGCCATATTGTTGGCCCTGCTTTGAATCAGGTTGAAGTTCTTCATAGGTCGGAAGCCTTAGATAAGTGGACGTCTCACTGTCGCTGTGACGCTCCGACTTTGTTGCATTCTCAGCGACAATGGGACGAGCCTCTATGCAAGAAGACTCAACAGGATCTACTTGCCGGATGCCAGAGCACGACAGAGCGCGCGCGCCTCCTCGCTGCTTTCGAAAAAGAGTCCGGTTACTGGTTAAATGCACTCCCGTCGTCAAAAATTGGCACATGTCTAGACGAATGCACTCTTTCCCTCGCAGTTGGCCTCAGACTGGGCCTTAGGACCAACCAACCGCACCTATGCAAATGTGGGGCAGCGGTCGACGAGCTGGGCCACCACGGCCTCTCCTGCCAAAGAAGCGCAGGTCGCATCCCACGGCACGCAGCGCTCAATGACGTCGTTCGTCGGGCTCTCGCCTCAGTTAACATTCCGGCAAAGTTAGAACCAAACGGAATTGTTAGGTCTGACGGCAAGAGACCCGACGGACTGACGCTCATCCCTTGGCAACAGGGTAGATGCTTGGTGTGGGATGTAACCTGCGTCGACACATTGGCCCCATCTCACGTGCGTGCCACCTGTGAACGAGCCGGTGCTGCGGCGAGTAACGCCGAAAATTTAAAGACCCGCAAATATTGCGAGCTATCGGAGTCTTACATGTTCTCACCATTAGGGTTCGAGACAATGGGTACTTGGGGTCCATCAACCAAAAAGTTCATCAAGGATCTCTCGGAGCGTCTCAATGAGACCTCTGGTGACCGAAGAGCTGGCAGCTTTTTTGCTCAAAGGCTGAGTCTCGCCATTCAAAGGGGCAACGCTGCTAGCCTTTTGGGAACCATGTCTTGTGGGGATGCCCTTGAAGAAATTTTTAGTTTATAAAGTTTATGTAAGTTATAAATTGTAGATATTGTGATTAGATGTTATGATCTTTCTAAAAAAAATACAATTGCTTCGAAACATCGCAATATGAAACAAATAAACACAAGCAGTCAAGAAATACTATATACTACATTTAAACTTTGTGTATTGGAGGTCTGAAGTTGGTAAAATTGGTGTTTTGCAAAATCGGCTACAATCAAAGAAAATACCAGTCGGCGCAACTGGCTCAGAAAGAAACGTAGTTCGCCGGGTGTTCACTTTCTGAAAACGATTCGTAGTTGGTAAGTTAAATAAATGCAATCTCATGCAAAAAAAGTTCACAGTATAATTATCCATTCTAAGTTTAAAACTTTGAAATTAAAAATATGCTTCATACAATAAAAAATACTCATACTCTACTGAAATGCATTTAAAAATTACAATTACAAAAAGCAAGTAGTAGCATAAGCATGTTCATAGGTGGTAACACTACGTACAGAGAGACATGGATGAGATGTGACATCGGTTCGAAACTTTAGTTTTAATTTGGGAACTTTTGAGTCTTTGATGGGGAACTTTAGCAGAAAAATAATAGCTATCACTGTTACGTGAAAAGGTAATCATGAAAGGAAAAATATTTAAAAGTACCTATTACATAAATTAGAGAAGTTTTCTTTATGATTATCCCCATCTAGCTAATTCATGCTTTTGATGTATTGGTAAGTCGAAAGGTTCCATTTGATAACCGCGCCGCGTCTCGACGACTTTCCGTTCCCCACAACAAAAAACTCCTCATGGCAATGCTAAAAAAGAAAAAGGTTTTCAAACGGCGGCACTTCCTCCAGCTAAAAGTGCACCTCATTAACATCCGCGGGTTGCACTCCAATCTCGATCCGGTCCATCATCACCTCGAGACCGAGAAGCCGCACCTATTCTTTGTAACGGAGACGCAGATAGCAACACCGTCAGACGTGGCGTACCTCAACTACCCGGGTTACTCGTTGGAACACAAGTTAAGGAAACGAGCAGGGGTCTGTGTGTACATCCGCGATGACATTTGCTATCGGAATCTCCGTTGCTTTAAGGATTCAGGGTTTTCAACGTTGTGGATTCTGGTGGACACCGGCATTGAGAAATCTCTCCACGTCAGTGTTTACCGGTCGCACAGCGGTGACCGGTGAGCGGTGAACTTACGTACCTTGGCAGCTGCATTACCAACCAAGGAGGCTCGACCGAAGATATTGAAGCTAGAATTAATAAAGCAAAAGGCGCTTTTGCCCAACTCAAACCTGTCTGGACATCAAATATAATCACCCGTCGTATGAAACTAACCTTCTTCGAGTCGATCGTCAAGAGCGTGCTGCTGTTTGGCTGCGAAACGTGGAGAGTGACGAAGGCACTGACGGACCAGCTCCAAGTGTTCGTCAACAAGTGCCTTAGGTCCATACTCCGCATCTACTGGCCGGACACGATCAGTAATGAAGATTTGTGGGCCCGATGCCAGCAAAGGCCTATGAAACAAGAAATTGCGCAGCGGAAAAGGCGGTGGATTGGGCATACCCTCCGGCGTAACGACATAAACGCGGCATCAATATCGTTTGAGTGGCAGCCGAGTCAAATCACATCAAAATCGTTTATTCATTGTTGGATATTAAAATCTCTTAATGACGTCAGCTAAACTACATCGCTTCACAAACAATGTGGCGCCATTGTGGGAAAAAAAAGCGACAATAAAAACCCACGCGCTCTTTTAAATATGTTTGAATGTACAAGGTTGATATACAACATACATAGGTCAGTTTTAATTTTGAATTAGCCTGTTAGAACCGTAGTCTAATCCCATGGATTTTTCTCTTCTAGATAATCTGATATTTTATAATAACCCTTCTTACATAATTTCTGCTTGATTACAGTTTTGAATTTATCTAACGGTAAACTTTCAATATCAGTGGGTACCTTATTATAGAAGCGTATACATTGACCTTTATATGTTTTACTAATTTTGTGAATACGGCTGACATGAGAAGCAAGTTGATTCTTGTTTCTTATGTTGACACTGTGCCTGTCACAATTTTTATCAAAAATATGTATATTCCGTTTAGCATATATTAAATTCTAATAAATGAGTGGCAGACGAAGACCTGGGCGACCCGTTCACTCCTGGCGACGTACCGTCGAGAGCGAGCTCAAGGCTGCTGGACTGACGTGGGAAGAAGCAAGAAGGACGGCGCAAGACAGGGGGAAGTGGAGACAGCTCATGAAGGCCCTTTGCACCAGCGGGGTGCCCTAGGATAACAACAACAACAACAACAACAGCGGTGACCAGGAGACGACCAGGCTCTTGGAGCACCTGATGGAGAAGGCGGATTGGGCCCAACAGCGGTACCCAATAGCACAGCTTCATTTTCAATTGTGCCGATCCAAGCACCGCTGCACTCGATGGTTATGAAAAAGTCGGTGAATTCGTGTATCTTTGATCGATGATAACCTGTGATGGGAGCTGCACCGCTGAAATTCGTCGTAGAGCTGGTATGGCCAAAAATTATTTGGAAGAACAGAGGTATTTGACGTACGACTAAAGCTGGGTACTCATTAGCGAGCTGTAACCGTAACCGTTGCATGTATTGTAACCAAAAAACATAGTGTGTACGTTGTTCGCAAACCTGCTGCGAGCGGTACGCTTGCGGCTCACAGCGAGCCGACGCTTACAACTTAGGTACTCATTTCTGAACCCGTAACGTTGCACATAACTGTAACCGTTACTGTAACCTAAAACATAGTGTGTACGTGGTTCGCGAGCCTGCAACGAACACTACACGAGCGGCACGCAGCGAGCCTAAGCAGCGAGCCGACGATTGTCGGTTTTTGGCGCAAATCAAAGGGCGCTCGCAGTGCGTTCGTGGACGTCATAAGAGAGGTTGTTCCTAGCCGCTGCGAACCAGCTATACACGGTGTAAAGAAAAGTACCGATTTCCTTTTAACCACATGTTCTATAAGTAGAATATAGAACAATAAGCATGTTTAAACAACAGATGTCACCGACTCAAAATCTTCCTGATCCATCTAATTGGGGATGTACCAAAGTCGGCAACAGCTGGCAACTTACATGGACAGACTTGCCAGTGGTTGCCGAAGCATGCATGGAAATGATCAGATGCAGATGCAAAAAGAAGTGCAGTGGCCACAGATGCAGGTGCTTGCAGCGGCAACTTAAGTGCACAGATTTGTGCGCTTGCGAAGGCAAATGTACATAAAAGACAGAATATATCTACATGTAGGTAGTTTACGCACATATCTATGTTGATCGATTAATTACAGACCTTTGAGTTACTCGAAATTGTCTTTAAGTTTAGCTCAGCTATAAGTTTAAATATGACGGTATAACTATAGGTGCACAGGGTTCATACACGGGTGTTCAGGGTTCTTATTATATAAAAAAAATTAGAATTGACCCCTATTCTTTAAAAACAAAATTCTATTCTTACTTGATACTGGTTCTTACCAACATATAATGTCGTTTTTGTTGTCCTGTATTTTTCTAAGAATTTGTATGTCACTGCCGCTTTGAGTAAAAATTTTTTTTACGTTTTCTTTTACAATAGTTTTCAACAAAGCTTATATTTTTAGAATCTGTATGAATGCGGCATTTTAAAAATATTTTTTTAAAACCGATACCGATAAACGTTAAAACAATATGGCCATTAACAAAAAAAATATTGAACTTATTTTTTATTATTTTGGACAGTAATTATTATTTTTTGTATGTAAATGCTTCTTTTTTGTTTCAGAAAACAATCTACCATCTTTTGTTTAGCTGAAAACGATACCAAACTAGTAGCTAAAATTTTGCAGTTATGATGAGCCACGGTCTCGCGGATAAGGAAAACTTTTCCCCCTCCCCCTACCCCCCACCTGGCTTTTAGCCCCATACTCCCGGGCGTTTTTAATACTAGTCTACCTAACTAACAAGTGTGCCAAGGCTCATACTTTAATCCGGAAAATATTGGTCCCCATACATTGAATGCCCATACTGACTCAGCTACATACCTTGGACTGCCATGCGAACTAATGAGTCCATATTGATAGAACTTAACATCACGACGCGGCTCTTCAGTATATACTGAAAGCGTGCCCTGCGTTTCTTCGCACACACTATGCGATCTAAGTCAAAGTTAAGTGTGGTTTTAAAGGCATTTTTTGGAAAAACAGATTATTTTTAGGCCAAATAGAAGGCAGACGTGCTTAAGGTAGGGCACCTACGAGATGGTCAGAAACAATAAAGAAGGCAGTGGGCGGCAACATGCAGCGGTCGGTTCACACATCATATTATCGCAGTCTATGAAAGGAAAATATATGTGGTCACGATCCTCATCAGTGAGGGACCGAGGAAAAGAGATACTAAAGTGGTCACGTGATCGACTCATTTTGTATGGGAAGGTGAAAAATTCTTCTCAACTAAAAATTTTTTTCTTCGGTAAATTTGCTTGTTATCATGAGTAGAATCACTGGGCTTCGGGATTAAAACGAATAAAAAAACACGCTGTATAAGGGTTATTTTATTTTCATTTTTAATTACGGTACTCTAAAAAGGACCTTGGACGCTCCTTTCCGTGATTGGTGTTGTTTAGAAAACCTACCCAAATACAATAACGCACTTTTTGGAAAGACACAGATGCTAACAGATTTGTGCAACAATTTTGATTTTTTCATATTTTTTTTTTATTCCGTAACTTTTTATGTTACATAACGAAACAAACTGAAATGAGCTTATGGCAACACTGTTAATGTCAAAAAATGACCTTTAGACATTCTTTCTGTGGAACATGGCTGGCTCTGTAAGGAGTTGTTGTCACAAGTTGTTGTGTCCCGAAATGTGGAAAAAGCCGTGAGTAATCTAAAATTATAATTGAATTGAAATGTAATTTGACACTCCTAAAGCAATTTGTGCCGGAAAATAGCTGCCAAATACAAGCTGAAGGTACATAAAGGTCCTCTCAAGTTTCGGTGTACTCACTGCTTGTAGGGTGCCATGACTTTGATTCAGCCTCATGGTAGCTTATGTAAGCGTCAGTTAAAGAAGTATTACCATGCTGACATCAGTATGGTAACTAAGCATTGTAGGTATCACTCATATGCTGATGACATTCAATTGTACCTACCCTTTAGCTCTTGTTTACCATTATCTTTATTTCTGTTGGAACCCTAGATGACCTGGACTACGCTGACGATTTAGTGTTGATCTCGCCAACATTACCCCAACTGCAAGCGAAACTTCAAAATTTACAAGAAGCTGCTCATCAGACTGGGTTGCGAATCAACGCTCGCAAGACCGTCGACATGCGTGTGTTCCCAAATAACGTGTCCCCAGTGCTTCTGGATAACAACCCACTAGCTACCGTCAACTCGTTCTCATATCTGGGTAGTACGGTAACCAACACAGGTGGGTCCGATGAAGATATTGAAGCTAGGATAAAGAAAGCCAAAGCAGTCTTTGCCCAGTTAAGACCAGTGTGGCAATCAAATGTTCTCACCAGACGCATAAAACTTTCCCTCTTCAAGTCAATTGTGAAGTTGGTGCTTCTCTACGGCTGCGAGACGTGGAGAGTGACAAAAGGCCTGACAAACAAGATCCAGGTCTTCATCAACAAATCTCTGCGGACCATCTATCGTATCTTCTGGCCGAACACTATTTCCAATGAAGAACTGTGGTCCAAATGCCAGCAAACTCCAATTGCACAAGAAATCTCCCAGCGCAAATGGAGGTGGATTGGTCACACTCTAAGAAGGGAGGAAAATTCGGCCAGCATTGCCTTTGAATGGCAGCCGGGAGGCAGAAGGAGACGTGGACGTCCCACTCACACTTGGAGGCGCTCTGTGGACAAGGAGCTGAAGGAAGCTGGACTGTCGTGGAGCGATGCAAGGAAAACTGCGCAGGACCGGCCGGCGTAGAAACAACTTATTGAGGCCCTCTGCACCAGCGGGGTGCCATAGGACTACAACAACAACCTTGAAAAAAAGTATTCAACTTGGACAACAAGTTTATCTTATGGAGCTGTTCCTAGCATGCCTGGTAATTTTTAAATGACTTAAACTTTTATTATTCTTTCAGTTTTCAATATTTCTAAACTAAAACTGTTTTAACATTAGTGATTATCTACTTTTAAGGCTTCAAAATTTTGAGAGATGCAACAAATATTGTGATAGAAAGAATGCATGCGGTACATCTGGTGTGGCCTCTACATCATCTGCTCCTCCTCCAAAAAACTTCAAGTCAGAATTTGTCAGTGCAGAAAAATCTTTAAAAGGTAAACAAATTATGCTAAGATATTTCTGTGTTTGTTTGTAATATTTGGGGGTTGTACAAGACACCACTTTTTTGCATTATGGCTGATACAATGAACAGCAGTGGATGTTGACTGCAGTATGGTAGTACGACGGTAGTACAGAATGCCCATTCTCAGCCACCTTTTTTTTCACCAGTCTGAATCATACGGCAACATTCTTGATGTAGTCATCTTGTCTAATATACTTTTTACTTTCGAGCGGAGCGAGAAAGGTATTGTATTCGTGAAAAAAAGTTTTTCTAAATTTCTAAAAATGTGTTCTATATCACTTATACATCATAAAAAACAAGTCTCCCAAAAATGTCCGTCCGTCGGTCGGTCGGTCGGTCTGTCCGTCATGCTTTGGCCTAGCAGCTAAACGAAAGTTCTGATTGACACCATATTTTGAATTTAGGAGTTTTATGCAAATCCATCGAAGGGTTCTAAGTGGTTTCTTGCTGGCTCTCATTTTGAGGGTAGCTGTCATGCAACGAAAATGAAAAAATTAATTTTTCTCATAAATGGCTCATAGAATCTTGATGAAACTTTGCATGACCAAGCATCTCCATATAAGATATCTTGCGCCAGTATCAATTGATCTGTGTAATTTCATATAAGGGGTGTTCCTGTACGACCAAATCGTAAATATGTGATTTACCCAAAATTGGTTCGATTGATTTATTAAAATTTTCTATAATATTAATCCTGGATTGGTTGTCTACCTGACTGGATATTCTTTATGATTTTTTTTGAATAAAATTTAGTACACAGGGTGTACCAAAAACTGGAAGGGCTTGCTCAGTAGACTAAACTGAACAATTATCCATAAAGAACATGTGTTGGGAAATTTAAAAAATCTCCATGCAAGAATCCTACGGTAGTATCCATGGATCTGTGAAAATTCACATAAAGGGTGTTCCAGTGCTACCAAAAGTTAAACATGTGATTTACTTGAAATTGTTTGAGGTTTGTTTGTTTTAATGTTTGACAATTTGAATTCTGAATCAATCTGTATATTTCATTCGAATTATTTTTTTTTAAATGTAAATAAAAGTTTGTAATTCCATACTATGTGTATGGTATTACAAATTTAAGTTTGCGGTTGATGGTTTTTCCTTGAGTATTGCGAGAAAGTAAGTGCAGTGCTGCTGTGCCATTTATATACATAACATTTACTTTATGAATTCTTTAATTATATCTCAGGTAATTGAGCTACATTTTCCGTTATTTTGTTGTAAATTGTACAAAAGGACTAATAAAGATGTTTTGACTTTTGTTTATTTACTATGTGGTTGATCAAGTTAATAAGTACTTATTTCTCTTATAAGTTATGCCATGCCTGTCACAATTTTTAGGTAATTGAGAATATTGTTTCTAGACAAACAACTTTTCAAAAGTAACATTTTTGGCAAATGATAAAAAATTTTGACCTCGCCATAGAAATTGCTCACACTGATCGAACAGTTTGTATGGAGAAGTCGAAAGTTTTTTCATACCCGAAAAATGATTCTGTGGAAAATTTATTCAGTTATGTTGACTGAGTACGCCCTTACAGTTTTCGGTACACCGTCTCTTACACAGTTTGTATCGGTTAGTTGTTTGTGATTTTTCTAACATTTATTTTTTTTTGTTTCAGAAAAAGATATTTTACCTAAAGTGTCAGGAAACAGCAGACGTCATTTTATTTTTTGACCAATTGTTTGACTCCCTTAATGGGAGTATCGAAAATTCAAAAAAATGAAGCGGGAAACCTCTTCTAGCCGCATTAACGCCAAGATCTCAGCATAGTACGGTATGGTCGAAAGCAAAAGTAGTACTGAATTCCATGACATTCCTAGTGAATAACAAAGAAACAACAGTACCAACAATAAAAAACTTTTTACATACTGTTAACAATATCGAGTATTTAAGGGATGTACTTTTTGAAAATTACAATATTAAATCAATATGGATGCGACATTTTAACCAAGACCCGTAAGAAAACTTTTTTGGAGCCATAAGAAGCCACGGTTTTAGGAACACAAACCCATCTCCACAAGCTTTTGAGATCGCGTTTGCGTCCCTGTTTTTAAACAATTTGACAGGGGCGCATTCACAATTAGACCCGGGTGTCTAATTGTGAAAAAGATACATGTAAAAATATGTTTAAATCTATGAAAGAACTTTTCAAGCAAAATGAAGCAAATAATACATCTCTTAAGATAGATTTAAGCTATTTAGAAAAAGATATATTTATACCTTATGAAGTTAAGTGCGATAACCCAAAAAGAAAGGCACACATGCAGTATGTAACTGGTTATTTATTGAAAAAAAACATAAACTCACATCTTCAAAGACTGTGTTACATACAAAAACAACTTTTATGATAAAAATAAAACCAGTGAGTTTTTGAAAAGTAGAGAATACAATAAAAAAAAATGAAAAGTTGTTTTACCTTAACAAAGATTCACAGGAAATGTTTTCGACCATTCAGGATGTATTAGTTTGGGTAACTAAAACCCACACCAAATCAGAAAATATAAAATTGTACGCAAAAACTATTTTAAGTATTGAGGTAAATACTAACTTTATTAACTGCATTGAGCATAAAGAAAAAAATGTTGATTTATATTCGATTTAGCGTGTAGATTTTTTATTTTTAACTGGTGTAAAGATATAAATAATATTTTAATGACACGCTGCCGATCTGATAATGATGATGAAATGAAAATGCTTGCTCTTAATTATTCAGGGTGTAAGGTACAGCCCTCCGAATACTGAAAGAGCATGAACAGTCAACGTAACTGAACATATTTTAGCGAATAAAACTTTCAGGAAAAGAAAGAAAAAATCGGCCTCTCCATACAAAATTGCAAACTTGATTGGACAGTTTGTATTGAGAAGCCGATATTTTTTTTCGTTTCCTGAAAGTTTTGTTCACTGAAAGTTGTTCAATTACGTTGACTGATCATGCATGCCCTTTCAGTATTCGGTATTCTCAGTATTCGGAGGGCTGTCTCTTACACCCATTATAAGAAAAAGAAATAAACGTATGAAAAATAAGGCTCGTGTTTTAATTACTATTTTATCCACATTTTATTCTGCAGTTCCAGTTGATGCTGATAATAGTAGATTAGTAGCCAAGGGCAGTAAGGCATCAATTGCAGCCCGATATATTTAGGCGCACGAGCGCAGCGAGGGCGCCTATAGTTCGAGGGTGCAATTGATGCTTACACCCGAGCTAACTACTCTGCTTTACATCTCGATTGTGAGGTAAGTAGGTACTTACTTACCGCCCTAGGGCTTTTAGGTAAGTACTTTCTTACTTACCGCCCTAGGGCTTTTAGGTAAGTACTTACTTACCGCCCTAGGGCTTTGAGGTAAGTACTTACTTACCGCCCTAGGGCTTTGAGGTAGGTACTTACTTACCGCCCTAGGGCTTTTCTAGCTACATTATTACCCTAGAGCGCTAATTGGTCACCTACAAGCCCCATTAAGGTGGTAATAAAGACCTACTTACCGAATATGAGAGATGTAGGTAAATGTTATTTTATCTTCATCTGCTCTGATGTAGATAATTTACATTTTATCACCATCAACTGGGTATTTATTCATAAATTTGGATGATTCATTAGCCCTACAGGTTCGTTTCTAACATAGTACTTAATTTAGTCGATTTGCGCTAAATGGCGCTAATTATTATATATTTACTGCATTTGAACAGTCAAGAGCAGGTCAACTAGACACATAGTATAATATAATTTAATCAAATTACTGTGACTTGTAAAATCTTAACTTTATCAATAAATTGATTGTTTTGAGCTTTGTACCGTTCTTAATTTGATTACTAAGGCTAGAATTGCTTTGCGAGTGTTAAGCTTGACCTGCACTTGACTTTACCTATTAATACGCAAAGCTAGCCCATCTGACTGAAGCTGACAGATAAAATATCTGTTAATACCTAAAATATTAATTTATAAATACCTATTATAGAGTTCACAAAAGAGTCAGTGTTTTGTAAACAAACTTTTTTCTTATAATAAAAAAAATCTTATAAAAAAAGATTTATTTCCAATTATACGAGGCACACGTTTGTAACCACAATACACAGAGGAACACTTAGTCTATTGTTTTACATACAGAAAGTCAGAAATATCTACATTTTTAACACATGAACTTGATGTTTTGATTTTGTTTACAAAACACCTGACTATTTCCTGATCTCTGGTATATGCTGGGAATGACAAAAAGTACAGAATATGCTCTTAAAATATTTATTAGTTTAAGATAATAAGATATTTTCATTTCTCCCCAATAAGTAAGAAATTAGAAGTGGCATATTTGGTAAATCTGACCAGTAGTCATAAAAAATCTTAAGACTCTTTGTAATATTTTTGTATAGATATTTGTCTTTCAAAAAAGCTCTTTACAGCTTACAAAATAACTCGGGCTGTGACCATTAATGTGCAGAAGTTGAAAAATGAGTCGCGGGGGTGAGCGCTGCATGTGGGGGAAGGCTAACGAATCATTCATCGGCTCTCCGCCTCTCACCAATGCTCAGAAAATAACCATCATAGCCCGACTTATCCTGAACGTGCTATACCTTATCTAATAATTTGATAGCTTATTCAGTTCCCAAATATACCCTACAATTTTTACTTTATTACTTACATTAGCATCCAAGTAGTTTTTTAATGGGCTTTTGGTACTGGGGCGTTTAGCTTTTAAGTAAACCACATACTAAATTTATCAAGGAATATCCACAATCCCAAATATTACATCTCAGTTTCGTTTTATTGAATTAATTACAGATTTCTCGAGAATTTTTACTCTTTTCATTGCTTTTGTTTCATATTTGTTAAAATAATAATAATTAATATTTATTCGACCAGTGAACCATCAGCGGTTTGACTGTCGAAGACATTGATCTGAAGATCTTAGATCCTGTGATTTTTCCCTGGTGGACGCTAAGCCACAGTTTGGAATCAGATTATTGGGTAGTACATTTTTTGAACTCATCCAGAGACCCGCTCAAGGTTAAAATGATTTCACCGACGAGCAGCTTTGTGCAACTAAGCTTCAGAGATTTTGCTCGTGCAATATAATATGTGTAGTGTGGTAGTTTGATTAGCTTTGTATGCATTCACTATCATTCACTTCACTAGTATTGTGTGATTTGAATGGTCCAGTCAGTTGCACTAATTCTATTCCAATCTTCACTTCTGTTCACTTATAGGTGGTAAGAGAGACTACTCATACATTAGCTATAACAATACCTTTGTGCCCATATTTGGTAGGTTTATTTATAGCCCTGAAAGATTTTCACCCTGTAAAAGAAAACAACAATGTTTTACCAAAATTTTGATTGGGTTAAAGTAAACATTCAGTTTTATTTTATCCGTAGGTTAGTTACTTACTGTTAAAAGGTTTTGTTTAAGTATAATATATCACAGATTTAAAAAGGAGAGCGTCTCCTTTTTTATAATTTCTAAATAATTTTTGTGTAAATAATGGCCGCCATTGTGGATGCGTGAGAGTGCGTGACGTATTTTAGATAAATGTATCCATCTCTTTCAGTTTCATAGCGTCGTGTATCTTGCATATCTTTCTCTTCTTTCTTAAGTATAAAATTTTATCCTTGAGTTGAGTTGACAGATATTTTCTTTTCTAATTTTTACGCTGCTCGTTGTGTATAGAATAAATTTCTAGTTCTTTTAGAAAGCATGCAATGTACACGCGTTTTCGCCGATAGCAAATACCGGACTCTTAACATTAACTCAATGTTAAGAAATTTAGGAGAATAGCGACCCTGCAGGGGCGCTATCACGGTTGCCAAAACGTGTCTACCATACCATATACAAAACATTGCCTTTGCAACACATTTCCCGCGCAAAACCCGGAAGGGTGTAGCTTTACGCAGCATTCCCCTCTGCCAAAGTAAAAAAATGTCACAACCTTTTTTTGTATTTCCTTACCTGGGCTTTGCCCTCAAAAATCATGTTACTCTATGTGCAAAGGCAAATGGCAATGGTTCGCATAATGGCAGACTCGACTCGGCTCGGCGGGGCTACAGTTGGCAATAATTTAAATAACAATACACCAAGAAAATAGCCCGGTGTGGTGCCGGCAAAAAATTGAACCGACCCATCTCTACCCGTGGGTGTCGTAAGAGGCGACATCCTTCTATGTATCGTATCATCTTACATTCTGCGGTCACAACAACAAGTGCATTTATTTCCCAATTATTAATAAAATCATTTCAATTACATAATTGCAGTATTTCAAGAAAAAATAAAAAACCATTTGAGAAAATGGTATGGGCATTGGGCACAGCTAGTGGCTGGTTTTAACAACCGCGGTCCACGGTGCCAGCCGTAACGCTAAAAACCGTGGTGACTATGGTACTTCCCCTCTTCATTGTTTCATTAAAAGCTGGAATTTTTGGAGGGAGTGCCTTGTCCTGTAGTGGACGTTTCATGATGACACCAAGAAAATATGAACTTACAAGAAAAATTTAAAAGACTTAAGCTTATATCTTATTCTATACACATATTGAACCAGGTTGTAAGGCGCGGTACCGGTAACAATGATGGATGCCCACATTAGCATCCCGATGGCGACTATTTATCTCGTTCGGATCTCAATCAAGGGGACGTGATCGGCTCCACTGACAATATGTATTCATCAGAATTAGGGTACCTGTCATTTGACAACCTTTAGAATATTTTACGAGGCATTTTTTGGAATATCCTATACTATTAAACGAGTTTTTTTTTTAAGTAGCCCTAAATGTCCCACTGCAGGGCAAAGGCCTCCCCTTTTTCTTTCCAAAGATCGCGATCATCGGCCACGGTTTGCCAATCGGCTTCGAAAGCATCTAGGTCGTCGCGCCATCGTTTCCTAGGCCTTCCTCTTCTTCGCTGGCTATCGACGGGAACCCATTCAGTAGGGGCTCTGGCCCATCTCTCCGGCCGCATCCTGTACACGTGACCCGCCCACTACCATTTCAGCTTTGCAGTTTTTTCGGTAACGTCAGCAGTGCGAGTCTTGGAGCGCAGGGTAGTGTTGCGGACTCTGTCCGTTCTCTTTACACCTAGTATACTGCGCTCTATGGCCCGCTGACAAACCGCTAATTTGGACTTCTGGGAAGCAGTCAAAGACCAAACCTGTGCACCATAGGTTAGGACAGGCAAGATGCACATGTCGAAGAGTTGACGTTTGAGTGATAAAGGAAGGTCAACTTTTATCAAGTCCTTCATAGACCAGTAGCTCTTCCAAGCATTTTCGACTCGGCGATCGAGTTATCTGTCCTGTCGGTTGCTAAAAGAGATGCCCGTCAACCACTACCCTATGCTTCGTGCTGCTAGTCATATGTGTAAAAAAGAAAATTTAATTTTTTATATAAACTTTTTACATAAATTTTTATATGCAATATTTGTATATAAGAATTTTTTTATACATACATATTTATAATAGGTTTGTTGAAAACGGCTCTTACGATGTCGGTGAAATTTACCATACGGGAATTTTCGGGATCAAAAAATCGATCTAGCCAGGTCTCATATCTGGGACAATTCGTTTTCTCTGTGTTTTTAAGCAATTTCAAAAAATACCGCGTTTTAGACAGAAACCTACAGCGCCATCTGTTGGCAGATAGCATAGTTTGCTCACCCGATGATATTTTAATGTTGAGGCGGCTATTAAAGAGCGAAGCTCTGTCGACCAGGTACTGAAAGCTAATAGATGAAGAGCTGACAACGGATCACGTTGATTTATAAATGGAGCAACGAAACCACCCTTACTTAAAATTACAGTGACGTGAAAAAAATAGAGCCATAGGAAAAATATTTTTTCATGAATAAAGAAAAAATCATACAGGTTTTAAAAGTTTAAATAATACTTGCACCAGGACCAGGACCGCTCAAAAAAGAGAAACGTGGTCAAAGATGGAGGAGGCCTTCATCCAGAAATAGGTGCCCAATAAATAGTTTTAAGTTTTAAATATTTATTATAATGTGCATGATATTATATTAATTTGCTTAATTTTAATACTTTAATAATTAAATGAATAATTATTATGAATGATATTTTAATGTAATTTAATTTTGTAATATTTTCGAATGCATTTTATATTATTTTCTTGTCTGTAATTTGGGAAATTAAAGGCTATTTTAATTTTTAATTTTAATTTTAAAATAATGGTCTGTATGATGGTGCTGGTGGGGTACATGTCTCTGTGTGGTGCACCTAAAAATAAAACCACCACATGTCTTCCTGTGTGGCATAAAAGACGGCTAAGGGATCGTGAACTGGAGAGTGGACTGGAGTGTCCTTTTGAGTATTGTAACAGTACACTGCGTTTGCTTCCTTTCGTGGTAATTGTGCGAGCCGCAACGTTACCAAGAATGGTGACTATTATGATATCTGTTCCAGGAAAATTGACGTATACATAATTCGCCGTTTACAAACGGCCAGCATATTGTATACGTTCGGCCAATTATGAAACGGCATACTATTTTTTTATATTTTTTTTTATTTATTTGTATGGATAGCCAACATAATACATATTAGTTTAAAGATTTAAAAATATAGGTCTATAGGTTACAAGTGAATATGCATCACACTTAAAGGCTACCACATCATGCTAGAAGTTAAAAATTACATAATAATTATAATATTATATCATTATAAGAACTAAAATATCATGCATGTCATAACCGTTAAAACCGTTCAAATTCACCGTTAAAATTTACATACCTAATTATAATATCACTAAAAGAACTAAAATATCATGCGTCAATTCAATTTTCATTCAATTCAAATATCATTTACGAAAAGTATTTTTATCTTAAACAGATCAGATTACCTAAAAGCATATTACATTATTGTTTCTCATACAAATATCTTTTCTCTCAAATAAAATCTATTTATGTCAAAGTTGGAGACTCTACGCTCGAAGTTGTCGATGAATTCGTATACCTGGGACAAACAGTCCAGCTGGGTAAATCCAACTTAGAGAAAGAGGTTACTCGTCGAATCCGACTCGGATGGGCAGCGTTCGGGAAGCTCCGCAATATCTTCACGTCCAAAATACCGCAGTGTCTCAAGACGAAAGTATTTGACCAGTGTTTGTTGCCAGTGATGACATATGGAACCGAGACGTGGCCGCTCACGATGGGCCTTATCAGGAAGCTCAAGGTCACCCAAAGAGCTATGGAAAGGGCTATGCTCGGGGTCTTTCTGCGAGATCGAATCAGAAATGAGGAGATCCGCAGAAGAACAAAAGTAACTGACATAGCCCTGAGAGTCGCTAAACTAAAGTGGCAGTAGGCAGGGCACATCGCAAGAAGAATCGATGGCCGATGGGGCGTAAGGGTTCTAGAGTGGCGACCACGTACCGGAAGACGAAGCGTTGGCAGGCCCTCCGCAAGGTGGACCAACGATCCGGTCAAGGTCGCAGGAAGCCGCTGGATGCAAGCAGCGCAGGACCGGTCGTCATGGAGATCTTTAGGGGGGGCCTATGTCCAGCAGTGGACGTCTTACGTCTGATATGATGATGATACTTTTTATGGGCTTACTCTTGACCTCGATCTAGCCTTGAGGATAAAGGTGGGGTCGACGATGGAACGAGCTTGCCCAGAAGAAGCCTATTCACTCGCGACTTAAATAGATTCGGGTTATAAGAGCTCGGGAACACAGACGCAGGCAGAGAATTCCACTCCTTAGCCGTGCGCATTACAAAGGATATTTCAAAGCGCTTTGTGCGGATGTGTGGAATATCAACAAAATATGGGTGATATCCTGCGGTGCGTCTGGATTCCCGATGGTAGAAGGAGGATGGCGGAATAAGCTCATGGAGCTCTTGGGCACACTCTCCGAAGTACAAAATATTCTCAGATTGTGAATGGGATTAGATCAGTTCTCGTACATTTTTATGTTAGTTAGGCAAACCGATCCCGAATGGGATCGGTTAGGTTGGGTTAGTTTATCTTACTACCACAACGTACGAGCCGAGCAAGCGAAGCGAGCGTGCGTGCCGCGAGAGCAGGCGGCGAGTGCCAGAAACGATTTCCGCGTTGTTATGTAAAATGCCGAGGCGATATATACAATGACTTACTCAAAAACTTCTCGCCATTTTGTAAAATGCCAAGACATTATGTGAAGCGGTAAATTATATGAAATTTGCCAGCGACATATCTACAAAGGGTATATCCCTCTTAAATTACAGATTGCATCTCTCCCTCCCGTTTATTAAAAATATTATTTTAATAACAAAACACTTTAGTCTAGACTTTGAAACACATAAAGACAATATATAAAGTTTCTTCACTTTAAACCTTTCGAAGAACAAAACATCAGAATAAAAGCAATACTATTGCGCATCATTTTGAACAACATAAATAACTTTGGCTTTAACATTTTCTGCTATTAAATATTTGCTTCAACTATCAAAAGTGTAATAAATTTACCGAAGAACGGAGCAACTAAAATGCTAAAATAGAGGTGGATTTTATTATTGAAGATAAAGTAAAATAATAGCTGGCTCTATATTTTCAGGAAAGGACAGGGGCTGGCCCTAATCATTTGCAACGGGTTTAGTTCGCACAGGGAGGTATTTTGGGGACGTTATTTAGTTATTATTGTCCATGTGATACCGGTTAAGAATTATACTGGCCCTTTAATACACGTGAGTGTCGTTAAAGGCGACTATGGGATATCGAAGCGTCCTTCTGCGAATTGAACCACTACTATACTGCTGATTTCAGATTTATTTATTGAATATAGATTCTTTACAGAATATTTTTTGAACATCGTAACATGCAAATTACAATGCAAATAGAGCAAGTCTACTACCATTACGGATACATGCTATGGCAGCGTAAAAGAAATGGCAAGAAACCGCTGCAGCACAGCCTACTTGAAGCGTCGGCTGTCACCAACCACTGCAACCGTGCTACTATGGTACGACCTCTTCAACACTTATATAAATATACCACAAATTATTGCTGTTATGGAGGTAGCTCCCTGATTAGCAAAACATTTAGTTTGGATGAACATGCTAAACTTAGCTTAATAAACTAAACAACTTTACGAAAAAAATTGGAAATAAAACGAATAATTATTACAAAACTGCGTTCAAACAGACTGAAAAAGTGGAAATTTTGTTAAATAATAAGTGTTATTTTTTTTATCATCAAGCATGGAACGCATTTTTGGCGATTTTCTTACTATACCGTCTTAATTCGACCCATGATTACTGTCAGTCGGGGAACCGGTACGTAATAATACCTTTATATCCCCGCATGTGTGGTCTTATAATACACAAAAGATCTAGCTAATATCACGAAAACATATTAAACAGCTTTCTTAAGCACGATATGATAGCATACCTTGTATACCTATATGTACTTTATGTTTATGTAAAGTGTTTTGTCACACTGTTTAAATGTTTAATCATCACTGTAGGTACCAAAATTTAAAGGAAATTGGAGGAAAGGATGTAAACTTTTTAAATTAGTAGTTCAACAGATCATTGCGATCAGTTCACTCAAATAGAAACAAAATAAATGAAAATTATCAAGCGCCCTGTGCATAAACTCACAAAGTACTAAACCGATTCGAATGAAATTTTCAATTTTGTGTTTGGCTTACTTTCATGCACTATACAAGCCATATTTCATTGCATTCGAAGAGAAGAGAGAAGAAGAGAAACAGAAGATATTGGAAGCTAAATTGGCGGCGCCAAAGCCGCTCGATATATTTAATTAGCGTAGCTTTCGTTTTAGTGAACCGATAGCAATGAAGCAAAGCTTATATGTTGCTCGAAAGTAAGACAAATACGTTACTAAAAACCGCTTTTGAATCAGTTCAGTTGTTTGTGTAAACTGTAAAACTCCACACTCCACGCAAACGAAGTCGTATAGGCACAGCTGTTACTTGATACTTTGCATTCGTGTAGCTTCTGTTTAAGTGAACCGATTGCAATGAAAAAAAGCTTACGTGTTGCACGGAAGTAAGCCATAATTCTTTTTTGGAAACTACATTTGAATCGGTTCAGTTGTTTGTGTACAATGTAAATGTCCAAACTCCACGTAAACGAAGTCGTGGAGACAGCTAGTACTATATAGGGTGACTTTTAATTAGTTCTTGGTAGAGAAAGGTATGCATCTACTCATGATACTGAACCACTTTCTCCAAGAAACATAGGTCAAAATACGAAAATTAAGTTTTGACCTCCCATAGAAACTACATCAGCTGATAGCGCATTTTGTATGGGTCAAATTTGGTTTTTCGTATTTCGACATATGATCCTTGGGAAAAGTTGTTCAGTATCATGAGTACCTACATGCATATCTTTTGCTATCAAGAACTAATTAATAGTCAGCTATAGGTATATTTTTTGTTTTTAGTAATTTATTTAAAAGTTGAGAGTAAACCTCCTGCAAGGTCTTTCATTATATTAAAAATAAAGGAAAACAGTACAAAGTATATAAAAACATTACGTAAACATTCAAAGCACGTCTCAAATTAAATATCTCATTCAGATTTTCTGAGAAAAGATAAACAAAACGTTCCCAGGTTGCAGTAAATAAAAAATGTAAATTTAATTAAAGCTGTGTAGATAATTGTAATTTCAGTATTTTGTATTCAAAAGAGAAGTTTTATTGGAAACTAGCAACCCTGTTCAGAAGTACACGCGAGTTTGCTGCATTTTGTTGTACATTGCTTAATCGTTAACCATTTGGTCACTTTCATGGCTAAACGAAGCGGCATTGTACAAGAAATCGCGCAAAAAAAATCGCGGCGAATTCGCCCGTTCTGAACAGGGTCTATGTTTCTACGGCAGAATGACATGATTTTCAGGTTATTCCGATTGGGAATGCTTTCCAGGAAATTATTCAATAGTTCTTCATATGTACCTATCTGTGAATTACAAAAACAGTCAGCTAAATCGCTTGAACCATTCTATCACTCTGGCGCTGTACAAAGTCAAAATTACCTCCCTTTCCAGCAGAGGGCAGAATATGCGTGCTAGAACAGAGCGGATTCGCGCTGTTTTACGTTTTTCTCGGCGTACACTCAACGAGTAGAGATAGGTGATGTGATCGATTCCTTGTACATCAAGTCGTTACACCAGTCTAATTAAGTATGGCTGTTTTTTCTCGGATTCTTGTTAAACAACCAATCTCTCCTATAAATGTATATTAAAATCGTATGACCTCGGGAACATATATTTTTATTTTTTATTTATACTAAAATTCTAATACAATCAATCAATTAGCATTGTTAATAAAACTATAATAATAGGTAGTTTACCTAAAAATTAAAATGTTTCCCCATTGGAATTGCTAAAATTCGGAGTTTCAGTAAGGTAATAAGTTAACTCGAAATTGCACATAAAGGATAATACGTAATGGAAGTAAGTTTAATGTTTTACTTCTTAAATATTATTTTAAATACACTTTATACAAAATTAAAATGTCAACTGTAATGATAAACTTTATTTTTGAATTTTTCGGTTTAAAATGTATTTTTCGTCATCTTCCTTATATATTTTTTTCTTTAATACTATTTTACATATATGTATTTAAACTTAATTTTGTCAATAATAATAAAAAAGTCACATTTTTATTTACTTCCAACCCACTCATATAAAAGTTTCTAAATACCCTGGCCTAAAGGAAAAACCTATTAGGTCGTGACGCAATAGAGATAGACTATGTTGGTACTAATCTTTGCGGGAACCACACGGGGTACCAACAAACTAGTGTTGGTTTAATGTACCTACAAACCCTAAATTAAATAAAACTATTATTTATTTTTGTGGTGAAAGATCGTCCAGAAACAAATGGCAAGAAACAGCACGGACTACGATTCGGCTTTGCTCATAAGTATCTCAAACCTACTAGTCACAGTTTTCCACTTTCAGCCAGGTAAACCGACAAAACAAAACTAAGCTTGTAGTACAATTTGATTGACTTTTGGCGCGTAACTTTTAACTGAAAGCCGCGTTGACATCAAAAGCGAGCTGGACTGGAGCTACGCAGTAACCACTTTAAACAACAAAATTGGATTTTGCTTTTAGAAAGTTAGATATTTTCAGCTTGCACCTGGGCTGTCTGAACTATTGTCTTTTTATTGTAACTACACTACAGCGTGAATTTGTATTGGTTTCGCACCCGAAGTCCAGTGATTCTACTCATGATAACAAGCAGTTTTTTCGCCTCTTCATAGTGAAGTGGTTACGTGATCGACTCATTTTGTATGGGGAGACGAAAAAATTTTTTTGAGTGAAAAGATTTTTTCTTCGAGATAGTTGCTTGTTTTCATGAGCAAAATCACTGGGCTTCAGGTGCGAAACCAATACTAATTCACGATGTATATTAAACATAGGTTTATTTGTATTTTAACGTCATTGTTTTATTCATTATGCAGAAACGGTCACCTCCCTCCACTTTTCTTGTGTATATCGCAGGTAAATTTTCGGAGCGTTAAATTATAATTTACTAACATAAATTATAATTTGACCGATGAATTGTAAACAGTAAATTATAAAGCCTTCTAACCTAACCTAATAGCCCGTAAAATTACAAAAATAGGCCCTGTTTCCTGTAAGAAATGGAGCCTACTAAAAATTTACTGTTAAATTATAATATGACTAGGTAAATTATAATTTGACGGCTCTGTCAATTTACCTGCGAAATATATGCTGTATGCTGTATACGAGTACAACATGTAACGGAAATGTGTGATAGATAATACTATAGATAATCTTCCCATGAAACTGATCAGTTATTGCCAAACAGGTCAAAATGCGAAAACCAAATTTGACCTCCCATACAAAATGCACTATCAGCTGATGCAGTTTCTATGGGAGGTCAAAATTTAAGCGCACGGCAGTGCGCAGGCCAAGTTCCCGCAACAGGCCACTCGCATGCCGTGCACTATTTAGACGAACCGTTTCGACCCACTTTTGAACCCCCTGTAGCTCACTGCCTATTGCAAGTACAGCGATAAAACTGTACCTACATAATTATATACTAATACTGAAGCAATTTGCCAAATTTCATAGAAATAGCTACAGCAGATTCTGAAATATGACCCCGTGAAAATTGCTAATTTTGGCACTTAATGACTGACTGACTGACTCACTCACTGACCGGTAATCAAAACCTCCAGGCCACTTCCAATTGTCTTAGAGTTATGAAATTTGGCATTCAAGTAGTCGTTAGGATAAAAGTAATTGGAAAATTCAAAAATTTGAAATTGGTCAAGTGTGAGTCGGGTTTTAGTCAAAATTATGTATAAAATGTTGGTAATACTTCTCTAAGACCTGAAAATCTGAAATTTGGCATGGGGATAGTCGTTAGCATTAAAAAAAGTATAGCAAAAATTTGAAAATTGGAAATTGGTCAAGTGCGAGTCAGGATATAGTCATTACTATGCATAAAATTGTTGGTCATACTTCTGTGAGACCTACAAATCTGAAATTTGGCATCGGGGTAGTCGTTAGCATAAAAGTAAAGGAAAAATTTCAAAGAAAATGGTCAAGTGCGAGTCAGACTAAAATTAATGTACCAAATATTAAAAAGGTAGTACTTCTAGAAGGTCAGACTTAGTCATGCATGAAAACAAGTACCTACCTATGTTTTAACGAAACTATGAAAATACAAACAACGTTGCGATAGTTACTATAAATATAATATAGCAAACTGAACAAAAAGTATTGAAATCCCACCAAAAACATAACTGTTAAAAAGGGGGCCAAGTTCCTATCGGCTAATTGTTTGCCTACAAAAGGGTTGAAATCCGATCGAATGCCCAGTTTAAGTGCACTTTAATATCGATAATATTCGTCTTCATCAGCAGCCTGATCCACTAGTAAACATTTGACATTCCCAAGACTCGCCACCACATCCAGTCCTCCGCCTTCCGCATCCAGCCACTATCCGCCACCTTATTCACGTCAACAGTTCATCTGGCCGAAATTCACTTTACCATACATACATACATAACATCACGCCTCTTTCCCGTTGGGGTAGGCAGAGACCACAGTCCTCCACCTGCTACACACACCCAACTTAAAATATGGTATAGCTGTGAAAATACTCAGGTACGTTGAAAATAATATCTAAAATGGCAAATGTTTACTAGTGGATCAGGCTGCTGATGAAGACGATTATGATCGATATAAAAGTGCATCTAAACTTGGCATTGGATCGGATTTCAACCCCTTTTTTAGGCAAACAATTAGCCGATAGAATCTTGGCCCTCTTTTTAACAGTTATGTTTTTGGTGGGATTGATTTTACTCAATGACCTTTGTTCCTTGGCAAAAGCTGTTCAGTTTCATGGGCAGATTCACACCCTTTAGTATATTACAACTTTCCGTTACACGCTGTATAAAGGTTGTAAAAAAATAACAATGATCTTTTTAAGGGGTGATTGCACGAAAATACGAAAATATACTTTACATCTCTCATATTCGGTAAGTAGGTCCTTATTATCCCCAAATGGGGCTTGTAGGTGACCAATTAGCGCTCTAGGGTAATAATGTAGCTAGAAAAGCCCTAGGGCGGTAAGTAATTGTAACGTCCGCCTTGATGGCCGCCTCCAGCAGCGTTTTAATTACTTACCGCCCTAGGGCTACATTATTACCCTATAGCGCTAATTGGTCACCTACAATTTGGTGGGACTAAGGACCTACTTACCTCACAATCGAGATGTAAAGCAGAGTAGTTAGCTCGGGTGTAAGCATCAAATGCACCCTCGAACTATAGGCGCCCTCGCTGCGCTCGTGCGCCTAAATATCTCGGGCTGCAATTGATGCCTTACAGCCCTTGGCTACTAATCTACTATTTATATTTTTTAAATTTTGGGTGACCTTGAAATTTGGTTTTCGTTCGAAATACATTACAGTAATGTATTGAATTGAATAAGTACTTGCTAGTGACTGGATATTATAACAAAATACATCTTTGTCTGCATCACCAGCTGATCACAGAGGTCATTGAACCCTCAAGGCGTTCCAATTATTCTTGAGTTAAAACTGTTTCTTCAAAAAGTATTTTTTTAATATTTTTTATACAGTCTATTAGAAATGTAGAATCACCGCTTAGAAGGATCATGTACTTTTTTACAGCCTTTATGGTATTTTCTGATAATGTCACTGGATAGGGCACATGACCGGACTTTGGTGGATGAATGATTGCTAAAAAAAGGTTAAGTATGCCTTTTTGTACTCATAGTCGTTCATATTATTATGTATATTTTGAAACTCCAAATTAAGGACACACGAAAGTGGTAACACATCTAACGAAATTCAAGATCGAAGCTTACGAGTGAACTGCTCTTCAACCCATTTATGTAGAAGATATCTTGATCTTATTTAAAACTTGATGCAACTAGAAACAAGACCTACATTGTTTCGTTAGTATGTATTCAAGTTGAAGCATGGTCCTGCAGTTGCATTAGTGCATCAAAGTTAGTAATCCTCTTAGAATTCTAAGTAACATCGTCCGTCTTCATACGTCTTGGATTAAGCTCTTCAGTTGGTTTCTGTTACATTAGCTATCGGTCCTTACTAGTTGTATATCAATGTCATATTTATTATCTTGGTATACTTCAACTACACTTGAATGATGGATGATTTTACGAAATTTTATTTCAAAGATATGACATAGTCTTTAAAATGTTATTAGAGTAGATTTATTAATGTCACATGTGGTGCTGGCAAGGATACCGACCTATCCATAACTATGTGTCGTAAGAGGCGACTAAGGGCTTATGAACTGGAGCATGGGCAGCAGTACCTTTCTGTGTATCGTACCATCTTACATACTGCGGTCACCGACAACAGCGGTCGCCAGCCGCAAAACTGCTGGAGCTCTGGACGGAGCTCCCTGTCTTGCTGTGGACTTTTGTCAGACGTTGTGTATACAATTTACATTATAACCAACTTGATTGGTTCATGGCATTAAAATTAGACTTCTTATTCTATTTTTGTGGCTGTATTCATCATAACATCCCTCCCTCCAGAACTCCATCAAAAACGCGTGGTAGTTAGGAGGCGGTTTACTGTAGTCACCACGCTTGTAAGCGTTGCGGCTGGCGACCGCTGTTGTTGGTGACCGCAGTATTTAAGTATTATGGTACGATACACAGAAATATGCTGCTGCCCATTCTCCTATTCACAAGCCCTTAGTCGCCTCTTACGACACCCACAAAGAGAGATGGGTTGGTACTATTCTTTGCTGACACCACACGGGCTAAGAAACACTGCAGTCACCAACAACCGCGGTCCATGGTACCAGCCGTAACCGTAACGCTATAAATCGTGGTGACTAAGGTGGTGACTTCCCCTCCAAATTGTACCATATGTTTTAGTCGGTTCGCTGGGGACCTCTCTGTCCTGCAGTGGACGTTTCATGGGAAGCCTAACTTCCTTTCCTTTGACCACTCGTAGATAGCTTGACCACACTCTAACGCCAACTAAGTGAAACGTCTTCCCTCCGCCCCGAAGTGATTTGTTGCTTGCCAGTTGTCATTAGTTAGGGGAATTCGGTAGTAGGCTGTACAATGTTGGCTGAGGACGCTCAATTTGTTTGCGGCGAGGGCAGGTGAACGACTGTACGTGTGCTAGCCTAATTGTGCCAGAAATACATACAGTCTGGTCCTGTCAAATGTTTGTAAGTTGGATAGTTATACTATTCTACAAAACGAGCAATAGTTTTTATATATAACCACGTACTCAAAAACGGCTCTACCGGTTTCGGTCATAATTACAACCATAAGAGTTTTCAAGGGCGAGAAATCGATCCACCTTACAATATGTTTCATGTCTGGAAAAATTAACTTTATCTGTCTTTTGGAAAAAACTATTGCGCAATTCAGGAAACCATACAGTGCCATCTGTCACCCAGGTACTGAAGAAAGAACGCGATAAGTATGGGTGGAACATATGTAATTCTAGCAGATACACAGAGACAATTTACAATGTTTTAAAATTATCTATGACGAGTACAAGAACCCTAGAAGATGTACAGATCCATGTAGCTGAACAACTGTTATCATTGAATATAGGTCGAAATACGGAAAAATCAACGGCACATGGAAACTAGATTTCAGATTCATTTATTTAACGTTGATTCTTTAGAAAATACTTACTCAAAGTTGTAACATGCAGAATTCTACGCAAATAAAGAGACTATTAACGTTTCAGCTCGATCCAGAACCTGCCGATCCCATCGAACGATCTTCCGATTATTGGATGAAATCCTAAGTTAGGATCCGATTGCACTACACATTATCCGATGATGGGAAGATCGGACGATCAGATCGGAAGGTATGGATCGTGCATTCGGATCATAAAATATCAGCGTGATAGAAACGGCATTCTTGCACTTGTTTCTACCACTGTAGCGCGGCCTACTACAATCAGATTTATATACAATGTGTTTCTTGTGTTTCGTTGGAATATCACACCTCTTTTTAAGCTTTTTTACATAACGTTTGCTATATTTCTACTAAATCAGTTGATAGCCCTTTTTATTGCATTTTATTATACGTTACTGTTACATCTTGTCTTCGCAATATCAATAGAACAGACACTCTCCGCCCCCCTTTCAATCTACCCCAGCACCCCAGCGCGCACCCGCATGTGCGATTCGCGTGGTTCTCCTGCGGGTCAGTTGTACTATACTGAATTTGCAGCCCTACTTGCCCTTTCAATTTCAAATTTGCGCTCGTTGTGACATTAAAGCCATTGATTGAAATGATGGCCGCTAGATGACACTAGATACGTTTTAAAACACGAAAACGTTGTGTCTTTAGCTATAACGACCTCCAATCCATATTCGGCCGCGGACAATTTTTCATTGGGTTATGATGGAAATGTAGTAAATTTTTGAAACAAAAGCAGTAAAATAGTTCAACAAATTATAACAATACAGGCTGTTAATGTTAATGTTAAAAAAAAATCCTACTTAAAAAAAAACTAAAACTCCATTGAAACTTAACGAACGCGGAGGGCAATGACCCGGACGGAGCATCAGTGGTACGCAGTATCAGTGGATAAGGTAGGCACATACATAACTGAAACTCTATCGAGCGCTTTTGATAGCGCGGTGCTCAAGGTCATTGCCCACCGCGTTAGTTTAGTTTAAATGGAGTTAAAAACTTTATAAGAAGGATTTTTTAAATTTTTTTTTTTTAGTTCCTCCATCGTTACTGAACCACCCCCTAAGCTATGACACGCAATTAAATTAACACCCTGTAATGTTCAACAATTTCGCACGTACAATCAACATAAAATTTACAATATGTGCTGACAAAATCGCAGGCAAAACCGCGTAATTTATTTTTATATTTACGGACGCCCTCAGGTAGCAGACTTTGTAAAATAGAACAAGGCTAAATAGTAGGGGTGCTGATGACAAAATTTCTATATGATGTGCTCATGTCTGCCTCTTTGACTGATGATTAGAAGCATCCTCTACAAGATACAAAAAATATTGTCAGACATCCACACCCCTGCGTTTTTGAGGAATTTAGTTTTAACTATTTTGAAATTTAACAATGTAACGTACACCTAGCAGACTATGACTGTCTGATTAAACACAATGTATAGGACCACAGAAAAATAGTCTGCCATCATAATAGCCCTGCGTTGTAAAGTTACAGCGCTTCAAAATGCAAAAGAAAAACACTACTTCGTCCCGTGATAACGGAGAGCCCTGCATGTCTGCCTTTTCGATTTTATGCATCTTCAGAAGTATTTTAAAAAGCAGCCACAAAGGCAGACAAAAAAAGCACAACTCAAAAACACACCGACGCACAGAAAAACTTATAAGGACCAAATCGATTCGTATTGAGCTGATCTATCATCCCTATCAATATGAATCATGAGCAAATCATAACTAAAATCAGGCCGTGTGTAGAGCAGCATACGGAATAAACTCCAACATCCGCTCACGGCAGACTCTAATGATCCGCTCTGATCGTTGGTTCCCACTTTGTCACAGTTTCACTCGTTTTAGGTGCATTCGTGCCGAAACCTAGTATTGAATCGAGTGCATTTACATGTATCTACCATTGTACAACGTGTAACAGAAAGGGTATAAAAATCCTTAGAAGGATTAAACTTAAGAAATTTTAATGAAAAAATATAAGGTCCTAATGAAATAGTGAACATAATTTTAGTATGTTACTCAGACCATGATACTGAACAACTTTCCCCAAGAAACATAGGTCGTAATACGAAAATCAATTTTTGACCTCCCATAGTAACTGCAACAGCTGATAGCGCATTTTGTATGGGAGGTCAAATTTGGTTTTTCGTATTTCGACCTATGTTCCTCAGGGAAAGTGGTTCAGTTTCATGGTCTGAGTAACATACTAAAATTATGTTAACTATTTCATTAGGACCTTATATTGAACCCAATAGAAACTGCAGCGTGTATAGAAGGTTTGATGAAAGTAAAAGAAGCGAGGGAAGTAGAGGAAAGAAGAGTGATGTTAAGTATGTAGAAATAACATCAACTGATTGCGCATTTTGTGTGGATGGTATAAAAATATTTTACTTATTGACGTTTTCACTAAAAGCGATTTAACCTCGCGACTACATCAAACAAACATTAGCAGCGCGGCTTTCGCGCGACTATAGCGCTACAAATAGCGCGACAGCAGCGTGGACTCACACTATTGCGAGCACCGTCTACCAGCCATCCACTAGCGCTCAGCATTCACTAGCTATCAGTTGATAGTACATAACTGCAATGGCCGACAAAACTGGTATTGAATGATGAATGTGAGAATTTGGTCAGGGGCGAAACTTTCGATTTCAGCCAAGGCTTGTACAGAACTTTTCTCAATAAATGCGCGGAATCCAAATTAAGTTTAATCCATACAAACATTAAAAACTTTATACCTACCAATATAATTTCTTTGTTTGCATCTGTGTTCTTTTTGTAAGCCAGTTCGAAATTTAAACAAAATATTTGATAAGTTACCTCCTTGGTTGTTATGATGTGATAAATACTTCCTTCGTTCTGACGCTTTGATAAGTTACTTCCTTGGTCATTATGCATTTTGTAAAATAAATAGACAGATATGAGTTGTCATAGTAATTTACGCGGTAGCAAAACTCTATAGAAATGAATTTTCACAAAGAGATTTGAACCTCGCTACGCTGACCGAGCGTAGCGAGGTTCAAATCTCTTTGAATTTTCATACTAACTTTGCCGACAACTGCTCACGAGTATTTAACCTGTACACCTATTTTGATTTATTTCGAAGTAGGTTGCAAAATAAATGATCGAATTTCTTAGCATATTAATTGAGAAAAAAATTACTCGCTGAATACAAAGCTTATCGCAAGTCTGGAAAGACAAATCGAAGTAAAGGTACGGTATAAGTAAAGGGTTTAAGTAACATAAGTTTCATGTAGTTACAGATACAAAAACTGCCAAAAGTGGCCGTTTTTCGCTGTTTTGGTATCAATAACTACAGTAAAGGTACCGTAGTTTATTTAGAACCCATCATTTAAGTACATAAGTTCCATGTAGTTACAGATACCAAAACTGTTAAAAGTGGCCGTTTTTCGCTGTTTTGGTATCAATAACTACAGTAAAGGTACCCTAGTTTATTTAGAACCCATCATTTAAGTAACTTAAGTTCCATGTAGTTACAGATACAAAAACTGCTAAAAGTGGCCGTTTTTCGCTGTTTAGGTATCAATAACTACAGTCAACTATATTTTACAGAATTGATAGGGACTAAATAAATAAGGGAACCTTTACTTTAATCTATATTTTCAGTTAGGGGAGTAATATTTTTTTAACTGATGTGGTCACTTGTGGACGGCGAGTAGCCTAATGTGATCATCATCATCATTTTTATTCGTAAACAATATACATTGTATTCGAAAATGAAATAATCAGTTTCATGGGCAGACTTGTTTCTTTCAGGCTTGTTTCTTTCAGGCTTGTTTCATCCATTCTGTTTCGACTGAACAAAGAACAACTTAAAAGACTCATGAACTTTTAGAAGGGAAGGCCTAAGTATTCAATTTTAAAATTTGAAATGTGTTGGATTTATTGCTTTACTTAGGTTAGTACGAACTTTATCCGAAAAAAAGATCCATTTCAGTAAGAGGCTTTCAGTTCTACATTTAAAGATTTACTTTGACTAAATGCTCTGTCGGTATTCTTAAAAATCTAAAAAAAAAGTGTGATTAAAAGCGTTCTTAGTCAATGGTGTTGTGGGTTGTATATGCACGGCTATCCAAATTTTTTGAAAATATTCCAGATCCGATAATTTTACTACATGTAGATTCTTAACAGAATACTTATTGAAAGTCATAACATCACTGAGCACTATTACACTACACTCCAACTGTGCATTACAGGCAGAATACAATGCAAAATATAGAGCGAGTCTACCTCCGCTTCGGATCGTGCTATCAGCGTAAAAGAAACGGCAAGAAACCACTGCAGCACGGCCTACTTTAAAAGTCGACTTTTCAAGAAACCACTGCAGCATGGATTCCAAATAAGCCTTTTAAGTCTTCGCAAACTATACTGGCCAAACACGATTTAATTTAATTGAACAGCAGCGCCAACAGATGATGATGTAATTTATCGGTCCCCTTTCATTCGACAATAACACTTTAAAAAAATGGTACTACGTATTTTAGAGTACTTATATGATCAGGGTGTAATTAGTGTCCGACTGAATTAAAAATTATAAATAATGTTAGTGTGTTTAAAAACAAATTGAAGTTATTACTACTAGAAAAAATTGCTATTCTTTCAATGATTTTTATGAAAATTGACATTTTGTTATAATTTTAATATTTAATAATCTTTTAGTTCTTTTGTTTGACCTATTGTTTACATTAATTTTCTTTTGACATTTTAAAATTCATATTTCAATCAATAATTTTATATAGGTTAAGAAATTAATATTTCGCACACAGAAATTCTGTTTTCGAAGAATAAATAATAATAATACAAGAAGTCAACGTGTCAAAACAACTTTCTCTAAGAAACCTCCCAAAATAAAGAGAAAATGTACACAGTAACATCATTTAATTGAAGTGAAGTACTTAATTCAAATAGCTTCAATTAATTAGTACCTGGGGGACCGAGCTTCGCTCTATAATAACATTAAATATCATCGGGTGAGTAAGCTATGCTACCCGCCACAGGTGGCGCTGTATGTTTCTGTCTAAAAAGCGGTATTTTAAAAAATGCCTCAAAACACGGGGAAAATGGATTTTCCTAGACATGAGACCTAATTATATCGATTGTTCGCACCCAAAACAAAAACCCCTTATAGTTAAATTCATCGAAATCGTTAGAGCCGTTTTCGAGAAACCGATTACAAATGTACAAATATATATATGTACAAATATAGCTCGTTTAATAGTTAGGATTAAACAAACTTCAATTTTGCTATGGAATAAAACTTTTCCAGAATGCGAGTTACACTCACACTTGACTTGTTTTTTACGCTCAAAATTACTTTTGGCTATTCGTTTTAAGATAAAAGAGTGTGATAAAAAGGATTTGGAGCCCTTGAGTTTGGACGACCCGTTTAAATATCAAAGGTTCTAATATGAAATTTCTTTGGTCAACCGTAAATAACGTAATGCTTTTTGTCTCCAGACAAGATTTATATAGAATGTTTTAAACAAAATGCTGTATGTCAATTTGACAGAAGGCTAAGTACCAAGGTATTAGGTTACTACGCTAAGAAGTTAAATTGAGACACTGAATAGGAAATTAAAGTTAAGTTTTATTTAATTTAATTTAGTTTAATTTAAAAAATGGTATAGAAATGAATATTTTCATAACTTTTTAATTAAATAACGAAAAACCCGGCTGCGTAACAGAAAAGAGGAATACAAGCTCTAATATTTTAGTAAACTTGAATTTTATAAAATACTAGCTTTGCTTGAGCTAGAGTTCATAAAAAGATTCCATAGATAAAAGCACTTTCAATATTTCCCGCTTTTAAAACGTATTTCTTTTTTGTTTTAGATCTACCGTAAAAGTAAAGTATAGAATAACAACAAATTATAAAAACTAGTCAAGTGCGTTTCGAATTCGCGCGCATTTAATACACTTTTCAGCTGGGGGCTCACACTTGACCCGTTTTTTGGTCTGCAGGAATTCCATATTAACTTTCATCCCTAATTTTTATCTCCTTGGGGGATGATGAGAAACGCTGAAACATGTTTATTACTTACTTTTTTTAGCCTAAATCCTCATTTTTAATAGGATTTTCATACGAACTTTCATCCCTTATTTCACTCCCTTGGGTGATGATGTCTGGAAATTCCTAAAACACATGTTTCATTACTTCTTACTATTAGCTAAAATCAAAATTTTCAAGTACCGCATGTCAAAACTGTAAGATTTTTATACAAATTTTCATCCCTTATTTCAACCCTTTGGGAATGATATCTCAAAATTTCTGAAACACGTGTTTCTTTATTTATAATCATCAGCTAAAATCAAAATTTTCAAATATCTCATGACAAAGCTGTAGGATTTCAATACAAATTTTCATCCCTCATTTAATCGCGTTAGGGGATGAATTTCTAAAAATGCTGAAATACGTGCTTTTTTATTTTTTACGGAGAGCTCAAAACCAAATTTGTATTATTGTATACCTTTAAAAATGAAAGACTTATAGACCCACATAAGGAAAAATAATAATCCCCTTTTTCACCCCCTCGAAGGGTGATTTTTAAGAAATGCTTAAACATGTGTGCCTTTATTTTTTACCGAAAGCTTAAATTCAAATTTGTGTGAATCTAACTCAAAAAACAAAGAACTTTAATAAAAACTTGTTTCATACAAAAATTGTACTGTGATCCTTCGATTTTTGATGTACGCTTCTTAGTATTCTTCGATTGTGGGCACGCCATGACTATTAGCGAAATTTCAACGACTCGTGTTTCCAAAATTCAAGTAAGATTTTTTAAATTGAATATATATAATGCACTTTACAACAAAACCTCATTTTTAAATTTAGCGTAATATTAATAAAACTTTTTCAAGACGAATCTAATCTTGTCGCACTAAGTTGGCTGGGTTCTCGTAAGGCGATTGTAATGCCTGTTCTCTGTTTTTAACTTTATTTGCTTCGATTTTTGATGCATGCTTCTTAGTATTCTTCGATTATGGTCACACCATGGCTATTAGCCAAATTTCAACAACTCATGTTTTCAAAATTCACGTAAGTTTTTTTTAAATTTATTATATCACTAGATTAATTATTTAACGCACTTTACAACGATTTTTCCTTTATAAAAAATTTCAAGACGATTTTTTGTCAAAAAAGTCACTTGTATACGATGACTAATAATTTGTGGCGTCATGAATGTATATGAATTCAATTAGTCTTTGTGTAGTTGCTTCACTTTTTTCTAGCGATACACACCTAAGGCTTTGTACTCGGCTTGTGGGCGACTGAAGGGGACGCAATCGCGAGTACTGATTATTTGTGATCGATTTTCGTTCGCGCAATCCGGCCGACCGAGCATGGAAGACAGGACATGTCAAAAAACGGAGAAAACAAATTTTCCCACACGTGAAACCTAGCCAAATAGATGGATTATTCGCCTCGAAAACCCCATTTAATAAATTTCATCAAAATCGTTATAGCCGTTTTTGAGAAACCAATTACAAATATATATGTAATTAGGTACAATATAGGATATTGATAAGCGAAATAAGCCAAAGATGGAACATTCATCGTACAAACAAGAATCTTTGTAATTTGAAAATCACTCATGTTCTATACAGGAATATCTTCCTTGCATTCTGAATTTAAAATTCAAATTCATTTTTAAGAAATTGAAATTCATTTTTAAGTGATTTTCAAATGTACCAAATGGAATTTAATTCTTATTTGTGAAAGAATGGGGGCAGGTAGACTAGATGCTTTGTTCTATCGTAAAATTAAAATGTATGGGATTGACATAAGCTAACGAAATGCTGACTAACAGTTAATGTCAATCCCATACCTTTTATTCATTATTCATAGAAAGCTCCTTGTATTTGGGGCCGGGGGTTATTAAGTAACGTGTGTAATGCAATATATAGAGTTTTATGTCGATTCAGTGATAAAAGATAAAGTTGATAACACCATGCGTAGTTTAGTCTTACAGTTGTCAAAATAGAACAAATTTTGATATTAAACAAGAACAAATTTTAAATTTTGATATACGCGTAGTATAGTCAGCAACTATACAGGTTCATTTATAGGGTTTAGTTCCCAAATTGTGCCAAAGGGATCCTATTACTAGGCCTACGTCGTCTGTCTGTCTGTCCTACATTAAAATGGCTACAGTGACTATATGATTGAAATTTTGGCAGAATATGTGATGTTATTATTATGGTGGATTAGCTATCAATAAATACAATGAAAAATGAACAATAAGGGGGTCTCCAACATATACGACGCACAAAATAACTTTGGCCCTGTCATTGATGCGCAGAAGAAAAAAATGGCCTATTTTTGACTACTGTGCATGAATGACATGACAGGGCCAAAGTTATTTTTTGCGACGTGTACAAGAAACGTGTTTTTTTGTTTTAGCTCTATCGTAAAAACGGAAACACTTTTACAAGTGTGAAAATTGGTATGTTTATAGTACATAAGCTATACATACACACACCAACTACAAATCAAAAACTCATCAAGTGCAAGACGGACTTAAACGCATTTGATACACTTTTGCGCGACTGCACTGCACGTCTCTGACTAAGACGGTATTTTTACCTCAGTGTTACGGAACCCTCGGTGCGCGAGTCCGACTCACACTTGGCTGGTTTTGTATTAGTATTTGTATATTACTAAGACCACAAAAACTAACATTTGTGAACTTTCAAACCTTGCGCAGCCAACAGAGACTTTTGTAAGAGACGATTATAGTACATTGCTCATCAAGGAGAGAAAGGGACTGAATAACAACGAGGGTGTCGTTTAAGACTTGAGGCGCAGCCGAGGGCCTCAATGCACCCGAGGGCCTCAATGCAGCTGAGGGCCTCAATTCACCCGAGGTGGGAATCGTACTTTCATTCGAGTGATGCATAGTGCTTTAGACTTCACCTACGAAACAACGACACAAAATTAAAACACAAAATTGACGATTCAGCAAGACTTCATTCTCTTCAAATATTTTTCTATGGCGTTCACATCTCTCTACGAGTAGGTACTTCGCCAATGTCAAAAAAGATTTTCATTGATATCTGTTCTTTAGTTTTGTGATTTTGTCTGGAAAAATGCAAGTGTCCAGTAGCATCTCGCGGACTTAGAAATAAAAAAAATTTGGCTTTTAAAATTATGATATTAACAGGGACTCAAATCAAATCAAATCAAAATCGTTTATTCATTGTTGGATATTAAAATCTCTTAATGACGTCAGCTAAACTACATCGCTTCACAAACAATGTGGCGCCATTGTGGGAAAAAAAAGAAGCGACAATAAAAACCCACGCGCTCTTTTAAATATGTTTGAATGTACAAGGTTGATATACAACATACATAGGTCAGTTTTAATTTTGAATTAGCCTGTTAGAACCGTAGTCTAATCCCATGGATTTTTCTCTTCTAGATAATCTGATATTTTATAATAACCCTTCTTACATAATTTCTGCTTGATTACAGTTTTGAATTTATCTAACGGTAAACTTTCAATATCAGTGGGTACCTTATTATAGAAGCGTATACATTGACCTTTATATGTTTTACTAATTTTGTGAATACGGCTGACATGAGAAGCAAGTTGATTCTTGTTTCTTATGTTGACACTATGCCTGTCACAATTTTTATCAAAAATATGTATATTCCGTTTAGCATATATTAAATTCTCATAAATGTATTGCGACACAAAAGTCAAAATGTTGATTTCTTTAAATTTATTTCGAAGAGATTCTCTAGGCTTCATTTTATAAATTGCACGAACAGCTCGCTTTTGTAGTAAAAAAATGCTGTTTGCATCCGCAGCATGACCCCATAACAAAAGGCCATATGACATGAGACTATGGAAATAACTGAAGTAGACTAACCTCGCGGTGTCTACATCCGTCAGAGCTCTTATTCTTTTCACTGCGTATGCTGCAGAACTAAGTCTGTTCGACAATTTATTAATATGCGGTCCCCATTGTAATTTGTTGTCTAAGGTAATACCTAGGAACACAGCTGATTCCACAAGACTCAATTTATCGTTTTTCACTAATAGGCTTGTAGCAGTTGGCTTTACATTAGGCAAAACAAATTTAACACACTTAGTTTTCTTTTCGTTAAGTAAAAGATTATTTACGGTGAACCACTCAACTACATTAGAGATTGTACTATTTACGTCGTCAAAATTTGATTGTTGTCTTTTGACTTTAAAAATCAAAGACGTATCATCTGCAAATAGTACTATCTCATTCTTGTCCTTTACAAGGTTTGGCAAATCGTTAATGTAGACAATGAACAGGAATGGTCCCAGGATTGAGCCTTGTGGAACGCCCATACAAATTTTTGATCCTAGTGACCTTTTCCCATTTACATCAACCTTCTGCATCCTTTCACTTAGATACGACTCCAGAAGGCTTAGAGCCTGGTCTCTAATTCCATAATGGTGTAATTTCCTGATAAGAATATCATGATGTACACAATCGAAAGCCTTGGACAAGTCACAGAAAACGCCAATGGCATCACTTGACTCCTCCCAGGCGTCAAATATACTTTGAATAAGCTTAACACCTGCATCGACTGTTGAGCGACCCCTGGTAAAACCGAACTGTTTTAGGTTCATCAAGTTGTTGCGATAAAAGTGGCTCTGAACCTGATTTAAAATTATCTTTTCAAATATCTTACTAAGAGTTGGTAGAACAGAAATAGGTCTAAAATTAGTGGGGTCTGATTTACTACCAGCTTTAAACAACGGAATAATTTTACTATGTTTCATGAAATCAGGAAAAACACCATCATCTACACATTTATTAAAAATACTAGATAAGTATGGTGCAATGCTTTCTATAACGGCACTAATAATTTTAACTGACAGGCCATCTATATCGGCGGTCTTTTTCATTTTAAGTGATTTAAAGGCTTTAATTATAACGAAAGCATTGACGTAACTGAATTTAAAATCTACATTGCAAACATCTACGTGTCGTTCGAGATAAGATTTGGCAAGAGTGGGAGATGAGTTCAAAGTTTTGGTAGTTGAAACTGGAATATCCGTAAAGAAGTTTTCAAAAGCTTCACTAGATAAGGGACTATACGTGCAACGATATTAATAGAACGCCATCGACCGACATTGACAAAAATATAAAAAGAAGTGGATTTTCATACAATATTCCATCCCGCATATTTGTACGATTGCAATGACGTACATTCTTGCTCATTTTTATAAAAAGATTTAGGTACTTTCTTAGCAGGTGAAGCGTAATTTTTTTTTCTGAACCATATTTATCTCGAAAAGCATATTATTAAAAATGTTATGTTAGTAGCTTACTGAACCTGGCAACTGCGGCAACGCCGTGTAACGGGCCGATGGTCCGACACGGAATTACACGAAGAATATAATAGAGTATATTCTATTTTAGGAGTTTTAAAATGAGTAATAATAAAATAGGAATCTTAATTTATATGATCATAGATTTTGTTCGACTCGTAATGAAAATAAAGGCCTGATTATGCATAATTACTTAAAATAATTGCTTGAAAATACTCGTCTAGCGCCGCGAATCGGCGCATATTAGAACCTCCTTGGTTAAAGTCTACTTGTCAAACAGGAAATAGAAATGTGTGAGGGAAGTGGGTAGGATTGGTGACGTTAGCCGTAGCTGCTGGTTTGTAGCTCTCTGATTGGCTGGTTTGGGCGGTCTTATCTCTAAATTCTAAACGTGTGGAACATGGAAGCTACATCGCCCTTTCTTGCTGCGACCGCACGAGTACAAGATGGACTCCAAAAAAATGTGAGAAAATTCTTCAAAAAAAAAGTGACCGGACGCCGAGTTTCGTCGCTGCAATTGACAAAAGCTAAGTTTCCTAGGACATTTCATTACCCCAATTAGTAATTTTAGTTCAATTCGACATTAAATAGTACATCGAGATCGCCCGCCGATGGTGTTTTACTAAATGTTTTGTGTTATAGCGACTTCCGAGTACTCTGAACGTCAAAACGCGTGTTGAGTAAGAAAATAAACCAATATTTTAAAAGGGTAGTCCTTATAAAGGGTGGTTAATGTTCTAGGGGCTTAGTCTCATTTTTTTTTAAACTTACAGGAGGTCTATGGACCATGTGAAATAGGAACCAAAAGCTACAAACTATTTGAGCGCAGGGGAGCTGAGCGTCCAATTCCAAGCCAGCAGCAGTCCAGACAACTCAGTCTTCATTGCAGTGTGCCAGTCGCAGACGGGTAAGAAGATTTAATATTTACTCCTCAAATCGGCCAATCTACTTTGAACGATTTATGCCAGTCAATTATTTGAGCATATCTATCCTTCTCTGGGATTCTATACAATCAATTTTACTAACTTTAAAAGGTATAGCTACTACTGAAAGCTACTACCCACTTCAATATAAAATTCAATTCTAAGTCTGTTATAAAGAAGGTCTTTTTGGCTCAAATGCTGCAAATGAAAAATGCATATGATTCATCTAATAAACTCATTCTTTTCTATGCCACAAGCTAAGATACAAAGCTGATGATATATAAATTCGACTTTGGGAAAGACAAAACCCAGTATATTGCAATACATCCATACCGGGGTTGCAAATACAACAGGAGTCAGTTTGTAAGTCATCTCGCACATAGAAAGTAATAAAACACCTCTATCTATATGGAAAGATTGAGCTGAAAGGACTGGATATATTTCAGGCCTTTACATTGTTAAAAATAAACTGAAGTTCCTTGAAGAAAGTCAAATATCAATCTTAGAGAAGTTTAGATGTACTATTTTGATGTTCTCATGTACCATTTACAGCCTTCGGATCTACCTGCTTCCTTTCACACAAATTATTTACAGTACCTGTCGACGACGGAGGTTGCCTGCCAGCCTGATGCTGGCAGGCTTCTGTAAATATGTATATTTAAACTTAGACGTAAGCCGTTACTAGAAAAACTGCCCTGTCACAATTATAATCCTAACAACCCTAATAACTCATATGAAGATTTATTCACATTGATTAATACTGAATTCAGTAAAATTTTCACTATTAGGAAAAAGCAAATCATTGTAAAATTCAAGTTCAGTGACTGGGCTACCGCTGGTATTCGCAAAAGTAGAGACAGACTTTTTGAATTATATGAGATAAGAAATTATTCAAATGACGACAGTTTCATTGAATATGTAAAAAATTATTCAAAATTGTTTAAATTAGTTTGTTTAAAAGCAAAATCATTTTTCCTACGGAAAAAAATACAGTCTGCTGATAACAAAATTAAGGCTGTATGGAATGTTATAAACAGTGAAACTGGTAAAGTGAAACCGCGTGACAATCAAATCACACTTCATACAAATCGCGGAACCATTAGTTCAAACGTAGAAGTGGCTCAAGAATTCGAAACCTTTTTTACTAATATTCCTTTGAAAACAACAGAGTCACTCAATTCATCATCTTCACTTGCTAGCGGTTTACTTCAAAAGAATGTGGACGCCTGCGAAACTGAATTTGGGTTCAATCATGTCACCCCTAACGAAATTGTTAAAGCCTTTAAAAGTATTAAAATGAAAACTACTGAGGACCTATGGGGAATGTCAGTAAAAGTCTGCAGTGCGATCATTGATACTATATCTCCATATTTAGCTGTTATATTCAATGATTGTGTCGATCATGGTACTTTTCCTGACTTAATGAAAAAAAGTAAAGTAGTTCCATTATTCAAAGCTGGTGACAAAAAGGATCCCAGTAATTTTAGACCAATATCAGTCTTACCTGTACTTAGTAAAATTTTTGAGAAGGTCATACTCAATCAAATGCTTTCGCACTTTAATAGAAATAACTTACTACATGACCATCAATTTGGTTTTACGAAAGGGCGCAGTACAACGGATGCCGGAACTGCACTTTTAAAATACATTTTTGGCGCGTGGGAAAAATCTGAAGATGCTATTGGTATCTTCTGTGATCTATCCAAAGCATTTGATTGCGTAGATCATAGCACATTGTTGTTAAAACTTGAACATTACGGTGTTAAGAATAATTCACTTAAACTACTTAAGTCATATTTGGAAAACAGGATTCAAAAGGTACAAGTAAACAAAACGAAATCACTGGGATCTGTTGTCAAAATTGGCGTACCTCAAGGGTCCATATTAGGGCCATTTTTATTCCTTATTTATATTAATGACCTCCCTACTGTAGTGAAGAATCTGTCAAAGATTGTGTTATTTGCTGATGATACTTCATTAATATTCAATGTAAGTAGAAAATCACAAAATTATAACGAAGTCAATGATGCACTTGGACAGATTCATGCATGGTTTACTGTTAACAATTTAGTCCTAAACGCCAAAAAAACTAAATGTATTAAATTTGCACTACCAAATGTAAGGTCTACTTCACATAACATAGTATTGAATAATGAACCATTAGATTTTGTAAATAGTACAGTTTTCTTAGGGTTGATACTAGACTCTAAACTTCAATGGGGCCCTCATATAACGGCTCTTTCTGGTCGATTGAGCTCGGCTGCATATGCTGTCAGAAAAATCAGACAACTTACTGATGTAGCTACCGCAAGGCTGGTTTACTTTAGCTACTTCCATAGCATTATGTCTTATGGCTTACTCCTTTGGGGCCGAGCAGCTGATATACATTCAATATTCGTTTTACAAAAGAGAGCTATAAGAGCAATTTATTGCCTGAAGACTCGTGATTCCCTGAGAGAACTGTTCAAGGAAATCAACATAATGACAGTGCCATGCCAGTATATCTATGAAAATATTATGTATGCTAGAAAGAACATTCATCAATTACCTAAAATTTGTGACAGGCATAATTTTAATACTAGAAATAAGCACAAAATTGATCAACCATATACTAGATTAACTAAAGTCAATACATCTTTCGTTGGTCTGTGTGTACGATACTACAACAAAATACCTGACAATATAGTGCAATTACCTAAGAGAAAGTTTAAAGAATGTGTAAAGCAAACGTTATGTAAAAAAGCTTACTATAGATTAGATGACTATATGAATGACAAAGAGGTATGGTGCTCTGATATTCCAGCGAAACACAAGAAACACATTGTAAAAAGCCGACTCTTAAAGTAGGCCGTGCTGCAGTGGTTTCTTGCCGTTTCTTTTACGCTGCCACAGCACGATCCGAAACGGCGTAGACTCGCTCTATTTGAATTGTATTCTGCATGACATTCAATAAGTATTCTGTAAAGAATCTACATTGAATAAAATAATCTGAATCTGAATCTGCCAATTCCAAATTACGACATTGATTAGTTTTGGCAGTCTCTCGGTCTCTACTTGATTTTCTTGTTAAATACTGTGTTTTACCGTTTTTAAATTATATTTTATTAACCAAAGGAGCCGTCTTCTAATTTCGCAGCCAACCAGCGCAAATCAGTAATATTTTTGGTCCTTTCGATCCGTGTTTTCTTGCGAAATTCCAAATTTTACATATCAAAATTTGAAAATGAAGACACGCTCCCAGACAAAGGCACAGTGTGGTGAGGCAGATAATGCCTCCCGCACCTCACACAGTACCAGGGTAAGTGAGCGAACTACTTTAAGTGCCAGAAAGGCAGCAGAGGCCCGTCACCTCCGCCGCTTGGCAGACCTAGAGGAGCAGCTGGCGGAAACTAAGAAGAAAGCCTTGGAGGCAGAGTACGAGGCGGAACTAGCCGCCATCGGCTCAACTGCAGGCAGCATCGCTGTTGATCCCGTCGTAGTCATCGACACGACTAACCCACAGCTCCCTGCTACCGAGCCAACCCCTCTACCACCAAATGAGCCCTCTTCACCCGCTAATCGCCCTCTACCACTCACTCATACTAATGTTAATCAAGTACCTTTAAGTCCCGGAGATGGGCCGGGACGTTTTACAGATTGGTTGTGTGATGTACAACGCGAGTGGGAGGCAAACGATGCCCCACCGCCTCCACCGCAGCCCACCAACGTCCACCCTGACTCCAACAGCAGCGTGTTGGCTCTGGCCCAGGCTATCGCAAGCCTATCGAGGGAGCAGATCACCGCCGCTACGAGGAAGCCAGCAGTAGTGTCATCGCTGCCTACCTTCGCTGGAAATCCGCACGAATGGCTAGCTTTCAAGCGTCAGTACGATGATACTAAGAATTATTTCTCGCCAACTGAGAACCTGAATAGGTTAAGGCTAAGCCTTCATTACGAGGCGCGCGAAGCAGTTGCGTCCTTACTTTATACTGCCGAGGACCCTACATGTATAATCGACACACTTCGCATGCGCTTCGCCAGACCCGAAATAATTATAAATTACGAACTTAATATTTTAAAAATCTCTCCAAAACTAAATTCTGAATTTTTCGGTCGTGATTTAAATATTTTGGCATGTAAATTAAATAACTTTTTGGCAACAATAAATTTTATGAAAGAATTTGGCTATCTGTTTTCACCTGAATTGTTTCAGTGTATATTAGGCAAATTAACACCATTGTTATTAGCAAGATGGCAGGACTATGCTGCTGACTATGAGGCTGCCCATCCTCTGGCTCCTCGCCTAGAAGTTTTAGGTAAATTCCTAACTAGAGAAGCTGATAGGAGTTTAAGGTTTGGCCCAACACAGCCTTTCTCTTTCTCACCTCCTACTTTCCCAAGAGAAGGGACCAGTGGTTTTATCCCACCTAGGCCTAGTCCAGCAGTGGGTCTTAGTAACCCGAAGCAACCTAACATACCAGCAGCAGAAATAATATCTTGCCTCTACTGCAAGAAGGCTCATTCAGTCAAGGTGTGCGATAAGTTTACTGCCTTGTCTGTAGATGATCGATGGCAGTGGGTGATGAACCACAAGGTATGTGCAAGATGTCTCAAAGACAACCACCGGTGGCGCACTTGCAAGGCAAAACCGTGCAGTCTATGCAAGAAACCTCATCATAGGCTACTCCACAAAGAGAGACCCGTACAGCACGAAAGGCCTATGCAAGCGTGTCACAACACAACAACCATATCGTCATCATCATCATCACAACCCATCCCCTCACAGTTTGGAACCACATCTGCTGCCGTATCACCTTACTTGCCGTCCGCGACCGCCAACCCTGTATATACTACAAACATTCCTAGTTTTCAGCCAGTATACCTGAAAATTGTTCCAATAACGCTCTTCGGACCGAAAGCATCAGTTGATACTTATGCACTTTTGGACGATGGCTCCATCGCTACACTGATGGATACGGACATTGCAAAACAGATTGGTGCAGAGGGCACACCAACAGAGATCAGTCTCGAAGGCGTTACAGGAACAAAATCAAGCATAAAATCATTCATTTTTTCTGTAGAGCTGAAAGGTAAACATTCATCTGACATAATAAGTTTGACAAACGTCCATACCGTGCCAAACCTGACATTGACGACACAGTCAATCAAACACCAGGACATAGATAAACTAAATTACCTTTCAGACCTCTTTCCACAAATTTACTATGTTTCGGCGACCCCAAAGGTTTTAATCGGTGCAAATAATTGGCATGCACTTTTATCAACGGAAAATCGTATTGGAACTCTTTCACAACCCATAGCATCAAAGACAAAATTGGGCTGGGTACTTTTTGGCGGGAACACAAAAGTTAACTTAGAACCTTATCTAATTAACAACGTTACACTACAAACTTTTGACGATACCAAACTAGATGTTTTGATTCGAGATTATTACAAATTGGAATCGTTAGGAGTTTGTAAAGCGGATCCTTATACGGAGTCTGAGAAACGCGCGCTACATATATTAAACGAGACCACGCGACGGCTACCAAATGGGCGGTTTGAAGTTGGTCTACTGTGGCGATCGAACGTATTTGATACCGGTCTCCGAATTTTGGGTATGTTTTGGTTACCAAAATCAGACAATTTCATGTTTAAAAGTTCGATTACCCAAAATTCTATCAAACTTACTAGACGATCGGTTTTAAGTGATCTAATGAAAATATTCGACAAATTGGGCATTCTGATCCCACTTACTATTCGCGGTCGAATACTTTTTCAACAAACGTGGCGGACAACGAAAAGTTGGGACGAAGAGCTCTCACCCAGCGAGTGTCGCCAGTGGGGGGGGTGGTACGAGGCCCTTACTAATATCGAATCTCTGAAAGTGCCTCGCTGCTACTTCCTTTCTGGCGCGCTCGCTAGGTTAGAGCTCCATACCTTTTGTGACGCCAGCGGCTCAGCCTACGCTGCTGTCGCATACTGGCGCTCTATCTATGAGTGCGGAGAACTCAGAAATTTTGTAGGACTTATCGTGGAGCCGGCCGAACCGCTTCACATCCCTCTACCAGATGTGAATCGATTCAGCAGCTGGAGTCGATTCTTACGCTCTACTGCATATGTGTATACATTTGGCGCATTGTTGTTACAGCGCAGACTTAAAAAACGCAGCCGGTGCAACTTCTGTTCCTCTTGTCGATGACGTCACTTTATCTTGTGATGATTTACAACTTTCGGGGCAGACGATTTGGCGACAAGTTCAAAGGAAGACGTTTCCCGAGGAGTACGAAATCCTTCGCAGGTCTAGTTCTCTTCCTTTGAAATGTAATATTCGAATTCTGAACCCTTATATCGACGAAGAACAGTTGTTGCGGATGCGTGGGCGAATTGACAACGTTAACAACGTACAAATTGTTAAACACCCTCTCATTCTTCCCGGCCGAGACACCGCAGTACGTTTATATATAAAATATTTACACGACAAGTTCGGTCATGGGAACAATGAGACGGTGCTCAACGAATGCCGCCAAAGGTTCTGGGTAATAGGCCTTCGAAACGTCATACATTCCGTGGCACACCAATGCACATATTGCCGAAGAAGAAAAGCGTCGACCGCACCCATCCCACCGGAAGGTACCTTACCTACAGAGCGTCTGGACCATCACACTCGCCCGTTCACTCACGTCGGTCTAGATTATTTTGGACCCCTCATGGTAACGATTGGACGTCGACACGAGAAGAGGTGGGTCGCCTTATTTACATGCATGTCCACTCGCGCCGTCCACCTTGAAGTTGTGAATGAACTTACAACAGATGCCGCGATAAACACGCTCCGCCGCTTTATTGCAAGAAGGGGCCGCCCAACAACAATCACAAGCGACAACGCAACTGCTTTTCACGGGGCGGCTAATGAATTGCGTCGAGCATTGCTGGAGGAACAGAGCGAATTTTCAACTCAGCGCGGCATCATATGGAAAAACATACCGCCAGGAGCGCCCTCTATGAGAGGTGCTTGGAAGCGACTGATTGGGTCCGTGAAGAGAAGTCTGGCAGTAATTCTAAACCAGAACACTCCCAAAGAATGGACTCTAGTAACACTTCTGGCGGAAGTCGAAATAATTTTGAACTCCCGACCCCTGACCTACGTTCCAACGGAACCAGGAAGTGAAGAAGCTCTAACTCCGTATCACTTCCTCATTGGCGCTTCTTCAGTAGATGCTCCCGTCGGACGCTGCGATCCATCAGACCAGTTTGGAAGACGTGAGTGGCGGAAATCTCAAGCCATGGCGACTCAGTTTTGGAATCGTTGGGTGCGCGAGTATCTACCTCAGTTGCGACGCCATCATTTTACAGGAGCCAGAACAGAAATAGAAGAAGGAGACCTGGTGCTAGTGGCTGATCCTAACATGCCACGGAACGTATGGCCGTTGGGGCGGGTCACCCAGAAGCTGACCGGGAGAGATGGAATCGTGCGTGTGGTAGACGTGCGAACCCAAGGTGGCGTCTTACGACGTCCTATGCGAAAGATCGTACCTCTCCCGATCCGCTGAGCCTGATGGGCAACCTGCGCCGTCGGAGTACTTTTGGTGCCACTGGTCGTGCCACCAGGAGGGGGAATGTCGACGACGGAGGTTGCCTGCCAGCCTGATGCTGGCAGGCTTCTGTAAATATGTATATTTAAACTTAGACGTAAGCAAATTCCAAATTACGACATTGATTAGTTTTGGCAGTCTCTCGGTCTCTACTTGATTTTCTTGTTAAATACTGTGTTTTACCGTTTTTAAATTATATTTTATTAACCAAAGGAGCCGTCTTCTAATTTCGCAGCCAACCAGCGCAAATCAGTAATAGTACCTATAGGCTCATACTAATCAATACATTTATTCTAGGAAATTAATTGTATAGGAATTCAACTTATTCATGGTCCGCACTCAAACGAATTAGGGTTACTCGTTGATCACCTCGTCGGGTCCAAAAAGCAGTTTAAACATCTCATCGGCCATTTTATAACTAGGACAATCCCAATACATAGGCTTCAAGAACTAAAGGACTTTCCTTAGATTTCCCTTAGGTTCAGCTAGGATAGTTAGAAATTTAGACATTACCACATTCAATTATTCCTTACAGGTTCATAAACCTTTAAACTACATATACACACATTCATCTTATTAGGATAGCTCTAGGGGTTAGGCAGGCCGTTACAATCTCGCGAGCCATGCCCAGGCCTAGAGCGTTACAATCTGGTTAGCTGCGACCAGGCTTAGAACTAGACCCAGTTCTACCATTACAGCCGTAAATAAACCATACTTTTCCGATACCAAAATGGTAAAAAAAGGAACTTTTATGGTGCGACTTCGTCTGTCTGTCTGTCACATCTGTGAAGAGGGTCCAAATAGGGGGGGGGGGCAAATTTTTAAATCGTCGTTACTAGGTCGAGTGGGATATCATATGTAAGGGCTTTACTTGTACATTCTAAAATATATTTTTGTATTTATTTACGACTCTTAGTTTTCATGTTATGATGAAAAATGTCCGAAGTTTGTGAAAGGAAAAATCTGAATTAATTACAGTCGATAGAAACGATCTTTCTAAGTTGCACAGTTTTTTTCGTAATCTGCAAAAAGCCTTTACAAAAATAATAAGTTTCGCGGTCTGAAAAGTGGACTTAATTGCTTCCAGATATACTAAAGGTATATCGGAACCCTCGGCGAGCGAATCCGACTCGCACTTGACCGGTATTTTTCATAGTAATGGAGAAAATTTTCATAGATTCAAGAAACTCTTTGAATTCTTTTATACTTATTCTCGTTCTGTCAGCAAACATTTTCAAAATTCACGAGCTACCTCTTATATAATTTCTCACGTGTTCTAGTTTGCTCTCGTCATTAAATAAAGTCAATATTGGCTCTCTACTTGAGGCTACTGAAATAATATCTTCCGGCTATTAGTTTTAGAGTTGTGGGAACCTTGTGATGGAGGATTAGTTTAGTATAAGGTAAAGAGAATAGAAATATTTGCTTGCTTCAAATATGGTATGCAGATACAATAAAGCTCAAGTCACACAGAGGCGGTATGATTAAGAAAGCGGTCCGGGGCGGTTTGGCGGGAACAAAATACCGCGCCGCGACCGCTTTTCAATGTGACAGGGTGCATAAGAACTCATACATTACAAAAAATACCGGCACCGGAACGCTTCCGCTACCGCCTCTGTGTGACGCGAGCTTAAAAGCTGGCAGTTGTCAACCCTACCTCATCGCCCACCAAACAGCGACCTATCTAGGCTGGAGGTTTGCTTGGGCCTTAACCTGGCACTTTTTGTACAGTCAGCAAAAAACTGTTTATTTTTTACCAAGTAAGTGCTAAGTAAATGCAAAAATACTAAAAGAAGTACCAAAACCAACAGGATTGCATCGCCCAACATAGGTACTTAGTGAGTTGACATAACCTAAAAATTACATTGCAACTCCCTAAACCACCTAGTTCACAAGGCATTCCTGGTTATTTTGTTAAACATTAAATAGTACTTTTTCATGTAAGTACTATGTTTTTACTTGGTACACCAATTGGTAAATAAAATATACAGTTTTTTTGTTCATTGTACAAAACGTGCAAGGTTGCGCCCAGGCAACCCTGTTTTTTTAGACTCACCTTTTCATTGCGAACCAGCCTAGATAGGTCGCTTTTTGGTGGGCGATGAGGTAGGGGTGCTAACTGCCCGCTCTCCGTCTAAAATATAAACGTGTTAATGGAATAAGCAAAACCCTCATACACCCCAACTGATTTTTATTAAAATAAATCCATTCCTGTAAAAAAAAATCTTAATGCCACATAATCATTATGTGCCACTTCAAAAAAATCTTAATCTTTCTAGATATTGTTATTACGAGTATAAAGTTTCTTTATTGTTCTAGTTTCATTGTTGTTCTAGTCCGCGCACTTCACGCACGCCACGCCCACTTCCCACCCCTCCTCACCGCTCATAAACTGCTCATAAATTACCTGTATCAAAAACTCGTGAAATTAATTCTACTCTCGATTCTGAACAAACTATTTTCTCAGTTTCGCTTATTCCGTTAACACGTTGTATATTTGTAATAAGTTTCTCGAAAACGGCTATAACGATTTCGTTGAAATTTACCATACGGGGGTTTTCGGTGGCGAAAAATTTATGTAGTTAGGTCTTATGTCTGGGAAAATTCGTTTTCTCCGTTTTTGCGTTTTAGACAAAAACCTACAGCGCCATCTGTTGGCGGGTAGCATAGCTTGCTCGCCCGATGATATTTTAATTTTGAGGTGGCTATTATAGAGCGAAGCTCGGTCGCTCGATTACTAATGATAAAAAGTATGTAAATAATGTGTCCCTTCAGCATCTTAGCTTTTTCTGTTATATACTGTTATTTTATTTATTATTGATTGCTCTAAAAACCGCATGATTTTCCACCACATCCATTAACTATGACAAGCAAGTTTCGACCTAAATTATGTGCCACTCCAAAAAGTACATAACCTATGTAGGTCTAAAGGACATTATGACGCATGTGCGCTATTTTGTCAATTACAGCGAGGCTTTGGAATTGCAGCTCGAGCCGCAGGCGAAAGCGTAATAGAGCCGAGAGTGTAATGATAATGCGCAAGTGCATGTTACGACGTTTTGCAGCACATTTGCGAGCAAAAATACAAAAATTTGCTAACCACATTATGTCAACTGCACGTCTACTGGAACATTTTGTAGGCTGTATATGGTGTTGTTTTCCTTTGATTATAACAACCTCCAAGGTTGTTGTTTGACAGGCACAGACTACACTGCTAAACAGCCTGTTTCTTAAATCTTAAAATTATTTATAAAAGATTGAATATCTTGTTACTTCAATGACATGAAATGAATATACATTTTTCACGTTTCCTCGCATACAGCTTAATTTTATGAAAATGTTACTAACATAATAAGCATAAAAACTCCTTGCTCCTTGCCGAGATAAAAAAAATTAAACGGTAGAGCGGTAATATAATAAAAAAACGCGCGTTTAGTACGCTGGATTATCCAAAATCTAGCTTACTAAACACGCTCACTCGCAGCTCTATACTAGGTTATTTTTTGGACCTGATTTCCTTTTGCCCACTTATTAGTGAGGTCAAAAGCAACAACTTTTGTTCTACGACTTTGCTAAAGCACAAAAAAATTTCGACTCTCCATACTAAAGTGGTCACGTGACCGACCCATTTTGTATGGGAAGTTGAAAATTTTTCGTGCGTTGTTAGCAAAGTCGTAGAACAAAAGTTGTTGCTTTTGACCTCACTAATAAGTGGGCAAAAGGAAATCAGGTCCAAAAAAGTAACCAAGTATAGCTGTTTTATGAGCAAATGTGTTGAAAAAATATTTTAATATTGTCAAAAAAAATTGTTTCATCTATAATTTTCTTGTTAACAAGCTGTTAGGAGTTGGTTGCGATTTTTGTTTAATAATTATTCATACGATAATAATAATATGGGTGAATTCTCCCAAAACGTACTACTACAAGTTTCAGCTGGGAAGTTCGAGGTAGAGTTTCCTGTGCAGTTGAGTTTTTGTGAGATGTTATGAGGATGATGATGACCATCAACAGCCAAACTCTTGATGGTAATCCAATTTTAATCTGTCTTTCATAGCTCGGTGTCAGACTTTGGCCCTTATTTTTATTCAATTTTTTATAACAACACTCTATTCTTAATTTTTTTTTCGTTTGAGTAATGAGGTTAAAAACTGATGTTACAAATTCTTATGACCGAGTTACTGCGTTAGTATCTATCTGTTGGTACTAACTATGCAAGTAATTTTCCTTCAGCGTTGTCTCATAGCAAGTTGCATGAGTAAATATGGGGAAGACGACAGACTGTTGATTGCTTCGATTGCGAAACTTACTCAATATTATTCCCTTCATTCGCCTTGTTTAAAAGGCTTTATCTATATAGCTTATTTATGTTCCAAGACATTTCAAAATTCGCAAAAAATTTAACTTTTCATACAAATTGGAACGATCAATTCTGGTCATCGAGCTGATTATTTTTTATGGTGTTTTTTTTTTTCAAAGTCGTAGAACATAAGTTAAGGCATTTAGCCCCCAGAATAAGCCCTAAAATGTTTGTTTCAAACCTGATTATAGTCATGTAAGTAATTTTCAAAGTCAAGAAAGTTGGGCTTACTGAAGTAATGTACGTTGCTTAGCTAAGTTCACTCACATCTGGTAGCGCTGTTAAGTACATTTCCTTTTTTCCGGTTATTTATAGCTGTCCGGACCACTGTGCGTTTTACGACTAATCGCAATTCGCAACACTGGGTTTACGCCTACTTCTTACAGCTGTAGAAATCGTTTTGTAGAATATTGTTCAACTATTTGTTTAAAGCTATACGCGTAAAAGATTTTATACCATTCCTCCTCTAAAAAGATTTACTGAAAACAGTGACCAAAAACCACTTTTAATCACTATTTTGCATGAAGGAAAAAAAAAAAATTACGCGCCCAGATGGAGTAGTAATCAAAACATGCTTAAAAGGCAAATCTACAGACATCTCAAAGGCATGCACCGTATCTGCTCCCCTAAGTTGCAAAATGTCCTAGACGACAGTGACCACTTACTATCAGGTGGGCCGTCTATCCCTGTGCCTCTCTCGGTAGTTCGCTCACTCTAGGAAATAAAAGATATATTTGTATAGAGAAGCAAAAAGACAAAATACCAAATACCCAAAGAAGTACGCAGTTCCCAATATTATTGCAAGTTGCAAATTGATCAACATTGTATATGAGAGGTTCGATAAATAAGTCCAGGAGCCATGTGATAAAATGTAAGTAAATAACCGATAAATATACATCACATCACTATTTTCAAATTCAGCAACCATGAAGTTTCTTGTTTTTTACATGCCAAATAACAAAGAGATTTGAACCTCGCTACGCTAGCGAGGTTCAAATCTCTTTGCCAAATAAAGACAAATAAATGTCGTACTTTACTGATATTTTGTTTTTAATTGGGCATATCATAACATACAAAGCTGCCGTTATTCATAATCTAAGATAACATAAATGTCTCTATCTTTTTCTAACGTAACGTATTCAAATATGTGTGATAGAGTTAAAAGACAAACCCCGTTTCCCGCTTCCACCTACCCTCCCACCCCTCTGAGCGGCCGCATAGGTTTCGATACAAAATGGGCATGATTACTACTCCATCTGGGCGCGTAATTTTTTTTCCTTCATGCTATTTTGGTGTTTGAATTTAGAACACACCAATTTATTCGACCTCCATCTCAATGCTGTACAACCTTTCTTTCTTCATTAAATGTATATTATTGCTTATATCTTTCTTTTTCTCGTAGTCATGGTATAAAGTATTGTATGCAACTCTTGAATAAAAGGGATTTAAATCGAAATCCATGAATCACTCGCGTTGCTCAGGATTCTAACACTTAAATCACTTGCTACGCTCGTGATTCAATCGTCATGAATCACTCCCTGATCTTTCACTTGCTTGTGATTCTTTTCTGGCCCTCGATATAAATCCGTCTTTTATTCACTACTTGCATAATATACTATTGGCTGTATTATATTCAAAACTATAACCAACGCCCAATGATATTACAATTATATAACCGCCAAAGCCTGCAAGATGCTATTAATTATTTGAAATTTCAAAAGTCTAAATCCAAAGAACACTCTGACTCAGCTGCAAAGTTTGAGATAGCTTAGGTATCTTTGATTTTCGCATACATACACACAAATCCTACTAAAATCGAATTATAGCCATCAAATGGAATCACCTTTTGGATCATTTTAGAAAACGGCGGCGCCATGTTCATTTGGCCTGTGATTTGCGTGGATTTTATGACGTCATAGGGTTATCGTGTGGGAGCAGGCTCAGAATTTGAAGTTCTAAATCTTAGGTTTGCGTGAGAGAGCGGATTTTGGGAATCGAACGAGTAAGTGACATTAGTTAGGCCTAGAGTACGGAAGATTTTTTTTTTTTAGGAAATTAACAGTTTACCACAATATACTAGATTAGTTAAAGTCATCTTTCGTTGGTTTGTGTGTACGATAGTACAACAAAATACCTGACAATGAAAAAAAAAACAGTGTATTAACAGAGGATATGTAAGAAGATAGTTATTTGACAGTGGGCGCAGTCTTTTCGTTTGAAAAAATGCGACAGATATACTGTGCGTGTTACTAAAACTAAATAACGTAAGCGCCTGATATAAAATATTGTCTTTTTGTAAAAACTAAGTAATGAAATAAAAATTTAGGCTGGTAATATGATAGCAACTACGAATACCGTTCTGTGTACTTAATTTCACTACATAAAACACCTCAGATTCCACAAAAAGAGGAAATAATGAAAACTGAAAAGGCAAATTTGGATTTTTATATAGTCGAGTCGATTTTCACTAATCATGTTTTGGTCTTGGTGTAATGATCACTGGAATGGTCAAGAAACACATACCTGAAAATCACGGCAAGATACTGAGTAAATAAAAATATATTTGTCTTCAAAATACCCAAAAAAAATTACATATCGTCTTAATGTCGTCCATACTTTTTAGTATAAACTAGGTGCTGGTCTGGTGCTATTCGAGTACTGAGGCGGTCCTAATGGATGCCGGCCATAAAATTTTCTTTAAAGCTGCCAACATGCCGTTACCTTAGATTTTCGCATTCCTTTCGAAGTACGGAAACGTCCAAGTTACCATGCCTAAAGAGGCTCAAAGGAGCACAGCAACTATCGCTTGGCCAGTGGTTCTAAAATGAAAACAAATAACTTTTGAACAGAACTATCCCTGGAATTTGTGTTTTAATTAAAGTCGTTTATAATCTGTGCCTGTAATTTGATTATAGAGGGAACAGATGGTGGGCTTACAGCCAAATTGTTGTGCTTACGTCTTGTCTCTAATTGCAAATATTAATTTATGGTGGATTTCTTGTTCAAATCAAAACTTTACCAGATACTATTCAGTATTATATTGTTCTGTAATACTATCGACAGATTTATAAATTGTGTCTGGAAACCGACTGTACAAACTTAAACGTTAGATTCTAACCATGAAACTGGACAACTTTTTCCATGCAACATAGGTTGAAATACGAAAAAAAAATTTTGACGTCCCATACAAAATGTGCTGTCAGCCGATGCAGTTTCTATGGGAAGTCAAATTTTATTTTCGTTATTTTCGAACTATGTTCCTAGGGAAATGTAGTTCTGTTTCATGTTTAGAATCTACTGTTTAAATTTGTATATTCGATCATCAGAAATATACTAGTATTCTTCACCGTGAATAAATTGTAAAAAATGACTTTTAATGTTCTTCGTTTTGAATTATTAGTGATCATGAAAATGGTTGAAAATAGTTTGAATTATTTTACAGAAATTCCTTTAAACGAATTTACTTATGATTATTATACCAAAAATAATCTTCGTCTGTGTCATCAACTGATCAAAGAAATGCCTGTACTTGCTTCAGTTTTTGAACCGATTGAAAATTATACAACCTATAAGTGACGCACAATTACCACTTAAAAGGATCTTCGTATTAGGATTCCGTACCTCAACCGAAAAAAACGGAACCCTTATAGGATCACTTTGTCGTCCGTCTGTCTGTCTGTCTGTCAAGACGCTTTATCTCACGAACGGGTAGAGGTATCAGGTTAAAATAATAGCATATATTAAGGTTCATGAACCACACAAGATCTGAAAATTTCAATTTTTTACAACAACGCAATTAAAAGATATGGCTTTTTATGTCCTCATCTCCATACATTTATGCAAAAATGCAAAACCTACAGGGTACTTCCCGATGACCTAAAATTTTGAAATTTGGCAAGAAGCTAGGTCTCACAGTACAAATAAAGGGAAAAGTCTGAAATCATTAAATATTACAACTTTTCTCACAACTAATGGTAACTAATTGTGGTGAGCTCCCGTTTCAAGAACATTCATATAAGAGAGGGGCCAAGTTGGATGGTCGTGGAGGCGATTTTTGTTTAAATTCTATTTTAAAAACGGGACCATTTACAAACTTGAAAATTGGTATGATTATAGTGCATAAGCTATAAAATAACAACAAATAATAAAATTTGGTCAAGCGCCTGTCGGACTCAAAAAATGTAGCACAATAACTTACTGAAATTTCAACTAATACAATTATGATTATGTGGTGGTACGGAACCCTTGGTGCGCGAGTCTGACTCGCACTTGGCCGGTTTTTTTATCCATCCTGTATAAGGTTTAAGGAACAGATTGGCAAAACTGAAAGGACATGATCAGACGAAGAATTAAATGACAACCAACGTAAAAAAAAGGACGGGTTGCACTCCGGGAGTGCCGGCAGAAGTGAAAACTTAAACATCAACGTTGTGCATTTTTGAATATTTTGGAATGGTTAGGGAATAATTTCGCACGAAGTGTTTTATTTATCGATATAAAAGTTACATACAATATTCAGTTATTGCGCTAATAGTAGACAAACATGACAATTTATATTACTTACTAGCTGTTGCCCGCGACTCCCTCGGCGTGGGGTTCTGAAAAACGGAGCTAATGACTTTTGCCAGTTCAAATTATTTTCTTACCAAGTTGTATCAAAATCGGTTCATTGGATTAATCGTATAAACGTAATAGAGAGGTAGACAGAGCAATTTTCGCTTTTACAATATTACCCATACAGAATAGGTACAGATAGTACATTTTTTTTAATTAAACCCCTCTTGTTTACGTGTGAACTGTTAGTTCGCCCACTATCCTCGTATGTGTAAAATTATAGTCAAATTCCATGCGGACAAAAAGTGACACGGGTTTTTTTATTTCTTATACAAACCTAAGTAAATGTGAGGCTCGGTTACTTTAGCTTTAGTAGCTACTAAAAAGGAGCGGTACAAAGTTCAACCTGCCTTGTTTCATATTCTCCATACAATACAGTAGGAATTTAATTCCATACAAACACGATTTCTAAAAAGCAATATTTATTTCTTTAAGTATTTTATTTCTAAGAACCTGTTTTATCTAAGATTTCAAAACTTTCAAACTTTTTGCTATGCTGAAACTGCTGGGACTTTTTTCATAATTATTTTTACCATAAAATTTAACCTAAATTTTACGAATCCATCTTTGCCCACAAATTACACACAAAAAACGATTCCTTGCAACTTTCTGACTTTTGTTTCATTTCAGCTAGGCTTGTACTCACATATTTTATGTTTGAGTGAACCGATCGCAATAAAACAAAATTTGAATGTTGTACGGAAGTAACACAAATACGTTATTGAAAACCCCATTTGGATCGTTCCAGTAGTTTATGAGTTACTGGTGCTAACGATTGAAGCTTTGCATACTTCCTATTTGAGTGAACCGTTTGCAATAAAACTAAGCTTTTCGTTGCACTAAAAGGAGCCTAACGCGTCATTGAAAACCACTTTAGAGTCGTTTCAGCAGTTAGTGAGTTATTGGCGCCGTCGCTTGAAACTTCACTAACCTTTTGTCTGAGTGAACCGTTTGCAATGAAACTGAGCTAATGTGTTGCACACAAGTAAGTTAAACACGTTGTTGAAAACTCCGTTTCAATCCGTTCATCAGTTTGTGAATTATTGGTGCCGCCGCTTTTCAGTCTGAGTGAACCGTTTGCAATGAAACTAAGCTTTTAATTGCACGGAACAAAGCCTAACGCGTCATCGAAAACCCCGATAAAATCGGTTAAGTAGTTTGTGAGTTATTAGCGCTGCCGCTTTAAATTTTGCGTACCTTCTGTCTGAGTGAACCGTTTGCAATTAAACTAAGCTTACATGTTGCATGGGGTAAGTCAAATGCGTTGTTGAAAACCCCGTTTTAATCAATTTAGTAGTTTGTAAGTTATTTGCGCCACTGCATGAAACTTCACGTACCTTCTGTCTAAGTGAACCGTTTGCAATGAAACTTAACTTTTTTATTGCAAGAAAGTTAGCCAAACTCGTAATTGAAAACCCCGTTTGAATCGGTTTAGTAGTTTGTAAGTTATTGGCGCACAGGCAGCTTGATACTTTACATTAGTGTAGCTTTTGCTTGAGTGAACCGATTTAAATAAAACATAGCCTATATGTTGCTCAGAGGTAAGTTTAATCTACCTGTGAAAACCGCGTGAAAATTCGTGCAGTAGTTTTGGAGTTTATCGAATACATACAGACAGACAGACAGAAAGACAGACAAAAAATTCAAAAAAATATTATTTGTGTTCTATAAGTCTTTTCTTATCGCAAACACAAATTTTTTGATAAATTCGTCAAAAATACAGACACACGGTTTCTATTCTTTTATTATATGTATAGATAGATAATCTTTTTCAGATCTGACGCGCCGCTAAAGAAGTTTTCACTTCAAAACTTAAACATCTGACGCGACATCTGACGTGAGTTTAACATTTTTTACTAAAAAAATGCCAAGGCACCTATGCCCGCCTTTTACTCCCGCTTGGTGGCGCTAGTGTTTGGCGTAGTGTTATCATAGAGGAAATAAATCACTCCGAGTGTTATTTTGACAGCTTCATATATTATGTATGGTGGTTTCGTAAAATATTTTATTTAAAGTAAAAAATGACCGATTAAAACGGTTTCTAGACTGCCTGCAAACTAAAAAAAAGAATTACGGAGAACGGATACGAAAGTTGCTGGAAAAAGGGAAGATCTAATCGAAAGGTAAACAATAAAAATCGGCCTATCACTGTACAGCCCTGAAGAAAAAGATTGCTTCAGTGTAATGCTCCCTCTGGTTTAGTCGCTTTTTGCGAGAAAATTTGGAAGTCGTGGGTTCGAGCGTGCGAGCGAATAGATCAACGCTCAGTGTATTGAAAATCTCTCGCTGCCTAAGCCCTAAGTCAGGACTAGGTGGTCAGTTTATAAATTATTATACCTAATCATAATATCTGGCCGAGTTGGTTCAAGTCGTACTAACGCTCTCAGTCTTGATGCGGTCCATTGGTTGTCTATAGTTGTGTAGTCCTTGTCTGGTTTCCATACTGGGCATAGGCTTTCCCTGTTTGAAATCAACTTATAACTACAGATTTGGGACAGCAGCGGTGCAAAATCAGGTTCTTAAGTCAGTGCTTATCTGTTATATTCTAAAAGTTATATGTATCATGCATGATTTAACTTTACTCAAGATTTCATTATTTTTTATTTATTTTCAGTTTAATATAATAATGGATCGGTCCTAATGGCGAAATCAGGAATTCTGAGACTGCCAAATGAGGGATTAACAACTCTCCCACAAAGTTTTGCACTGCCACTGATAGATATTATCCATCCATATAAAAGTACTAGCTGTTGCCCGCGACTCCGTCCGCGTGGGGTTCAGAAAAAGTAGCTAATGACTTTTCCCATGGTTCACACTATCTTCGTACCAAGTTTTTATCACAATCGGTTTATCGGATTAGCCATAAAAGCGTAACAGACAGACAGACAGACAGTGCAGTTCTCACCTTTATATTATTAAGTATACAGAGTACCGATAATACGGATTTTTGTAAATTAAACGCCTCTTGTTTACGTGTGGACTGTTAGGTCGCCCACTATCCTCGTAAGTGAAAAATTATAGTATAATTTCACGCGGATGAACTGTGATACGGGTTTCGTTATTTCTTATACAAAACTAAGCCTAACTAAATCTGAGGCGCAGTCACTTTAGCTTCTGTGGCCACTGAAAAAAGAACGGTACAAATTCCAACGTGTCTAGCTTCACATGCTTTTAACTGTACATGTACCTACATACAAAACTGTTGGACTTCACTTCTGTACCATCTTTTTAACTTATTTCTCCTATTAAAAGACAATTCCTAAAAAAACAATGATTCACATCTCTCTTTATTATTTGAAGTATTGTGATATAGGATTTTGAGATAGGATTTTTTTATTATTATTTTTATCATAAAACTAAATCTAGATTTTACCAATCTTCAGCTGTACCCACGACTTTTACACAAACAACTGGACCGGATCAAATGGTATTTTCAACAACGTATTTGGCTTTCTTCCGTTCAAAGTTATAAGCTTAGTTTGATTTCAGCTCGGCTTCACCGCTTGAAACTTTAAACTCGCCTATTTTCTGTTTGAGTGAACCAATTTCAATAAAAAAAGTTTAAATATTGCACGAAAGCAACACAAATACGTTATTGAATACCCCGTTTGAGTCGTTCAAGTAATTTGTGAGGAATTGGTGCCGCCGCTTAAAATTTCATGAACCTTCTATCTAAGTGAACCGTTTGCAATGAAATAAAGCTTATAAGTTGCACAGACAAAAGCCCGACACGTCATTGAAAACCTCGTTTAAATTAGTTCAGTAGGTGAGTTCTTCAAGAACTCACCTACTGAACTAATTTAGTTCTTGGTTCTGTAGCTTAAAACTTTGCGTATCTTCTGTCAAAGTCAACCTATCGCAATGAAACTAAGCTTATATATTGCATAGGAGTAAGCCAAAAGCGTTGTTGAAAGCCACGTTTGAATCGGCTCAAAAGTTTGTGAGTTATTCGCGCCTTCGCTTTAAACTTTGCGAAACTTCTATCTGAGTGAACCGTTTTCAACTAAGCTAAGCTTATATGTTGCACGGAAGTACCTAATCCAAGCACGTCATGGAAATGCCAGTCTGAATCGGTACAGTAGTTTGTGATCTTTTGGTGCCGCCGTTTAAACTTCGCGCACCTTCTGTCCGAGTGAACGGTTTTCAGTGAAATTAAGCTAATATATTGCAAAGAATTAAGCTTAACACGTTATTGAAAACCCCGTTTAAATCCGTTTAGTAGTTTGTGAGTTATTGGAACCGCCGCTTGAAACTTAGTGAATCTTCTGTCTGAGTGAACCATTTGCAATGAAACTAAGCATACATGTTGCATGGAGTAAGACAAACACGTTACTGAAAACCTCGTTTAAATCGGTTCAGTTGTTTGTGAGTTATTGGCGCCACCGCTTAAAATTTCGCGCACCTTCTGTCTGAGTGAGCCGTTTTCAATGAAAGTAAGCAAATATGTTGCAAAGAAGTAAGCTTGACAGGTTATTGAAAACTCCGTTTGAATCCGTTCAATATTTTGTGAGTTATTTGCGCCGCCGGATGAAATTTCGCGTACCTTCTGTCTGAGTGAACCGTTTGCAATGAAACTTAATTTTTATGTTGCAAAAAAGTTAGCCAAACTCGTAATTGAAAACCCCGTTTGAATCGGTTTGATAGTGTGTGAGTTATTAGCGCACAGGCAGTTTGATACTTTACATTAGTGTAGCTTCTGATAGAGTGAACCGATTTGAATGAAACATAGCCTATATGTGCTCAGAGCTAAGCTTAATCTACCTGCGAAAACTGCGTGAAAATCCATTCAGTAGTTTCGGAGTTTCTCGAAAACATACAGACAGGCAGACAGACCGACAGACAGACAGACAGACAAAAAATTCCAAAAAAATATATTTGTGTTCTATTAGTCCTTTCTTATCGCCCACACTCATTTTTTGATAAATTCATCAAAAGTACAGACACGCGGTTTCTACTCTTTTATTATATGTATAGATATTATATGTATAGATTACTTCGATAGAAAGACTATGTGTGTGCTGCAGTCTACAGAAAAAGCTACAGCTTGATGATAAATCTGTTTTTTGGGGACTGTGGTGGGAGCAAAACGTGATGAAAAGAGAGCCAAGTAGAAGGGAACAGTGCATAACCTACCAAGTGTTTTTTAGTGTAATATTCGAACCCTGGATAAATTTAGAGCCCAAATGTTCTGAATATGTTGTTAGAAGACTTATTAAAACACACTGAGTTTTATTTGTCCAGTTTTTATTTAGGATATTTCTATTTTATATGCGAGAATTTTAAATACACAAACATTTTGAAATTAACTTATACCCTCCATTATCATTACCCTAGAGTTATTCAGTTTTTACGGAGTCAGCTTAGGGATTTGTCAAGGGCACTGGCTATTACACAGAGCGACTGCCATCTTACCTCCGCAACCGCGAGGGCAAACCAGACCCAATCCTAGATTCGAATTTGCCAGGTTAGTGGCAAACCTTGCTATCAGAGTTTTCAAGTCGCAAAACGGCCTCTTATATATCTTTACAACTAATAGCAGTGACAGTAGCAGAGACCAAAAGCTTGTAGTTGTTGTGCCACTAGCGGTTACCTATCCGGGTTCTCAACCCGGATATCCGAGAACCCGGATAGCGTAAACGCTATCAGAAAGAAAGCGCAACTGCCACTCGAATAGGTCGCGAGCGCTTCTTTAACTCGTACCCTCTTTCTAATCTAATCCCCCATTTGGGTGAGGTCTGAGCGCTACGTCGAAGCATCAGGCCCACATTGAGCGTCCGTCCAAACAAAGTAAGTTAAGTAGCCTCGCGCGAGGCCCTCCGTACGTGGCACAAGACGTGTCCACACAAAGTGAGAAGCCTCGCACGAGTCCCGCCGTGCGCGTGTGTATGTGGGTCTAGAGCAGATCTAATCAACACAATAAAAACATCGTAATAATAGCAATAACTATAATGTTTTAAATGGGACGCACTTCTTACATTTTCACAAATCAGACAGACGTAAGGTTTGTACGTATACGTGCCTAGACCATCATGCCGCCTCAAGTTGAAGCTCAAAGTGTGCAGCAGTTTTCTAAGTCTTGCTTTAGCCTGCCTATCCTTTTTTCCTTTCCTTGGTTTAGGCTGGCCCTTCGTTAGCAGATCAGCAGCCATATCACAGTCCTTAGATACATCATTTCCAGACTGCATAATTCTGCATTCCTGCAGGAAGTTTATTCGCAGATGCACATGCTGGGTTCTTCGTGAGCGAATTTCATTTTTGCAGTAGTAATCGAGCATGTCATTGTGGGCTTAGGTATATAAACTCTTCTTATGGCTAAAACCCACTTATTTACCTAATTTTTATCTTTTGGAAATATTGTCCTGAAATTCTCGATAAATATAATGTCAAAATACAACAATATACAGCATTTAAATTAAGTGAAATAAATAATTTTTACTCGAAGGAATAAATTTTTCATACAAATAAACAGAGTTTGACAGATAGCAGTACGCCAATGTGTATCTAGCGCCACCTACTCTGAGGTTTTGAGATTACATGCCCTTGTTTATAAAATCACAAACATCAAAGATACTTATTGTACATAATGTGAACGTTCAACCTTGTATCAACCCTGTACATTCAAACATATTTAAAAGAGCGCGTAGGATTTTATTGTCGCTTCTTTTTTTTTCCTTTATTTTGTTTGCGAAGCGATAGTTTAGCTGACGTCATTAAGAGATTTTAATATCCAAGAATAAATAAAATATTTTGAGTTTCAGTTCACAAACAGGGGCAAAATAAACGTGAACACAAAGTCCAAGACAGTCCGCCAGTGTGGATTAAACTGCAATTGTTTTCCATGTTATTGTAGTTTAATCAAAGAATACCTGAAACAGAGCTTAATAATATTCTGTTACGTAGTTTTGAAGTAAATCAGCTTAAATAGTTGTTCAGTTCAAAGAATTATTTAGTCCAGAAAATTGTTCAGATTAATCCTATACTGTAAAACGCATTATTTGTATATACAAGGTTATTTTTTGGACCTAACTTCCCATACAAAGTGTGTCGGTCACGTGACCACTTTAGTATGGGGAGACGAATTTTTTTGGTGTGTTGTTAGCAAAGTGGTAGAACAAAAGTTGTTGCTTTTGACCTCTGAAATAAGGTGGGCATACGCTTATCAGGTCCAAAAAAATAACCAAGTATATGTGTGCATAATAATAATAATAATAAGCCCCCTAAAGTCCTACCTTTCGTCCGTGCTGAACATCTAGCCACGTAGGGGGCGGAACTTACGCGGCCAACAAGGAAAAGGCAAAATCGCGGTATGGAAATGGTACTTACCAGGAGTAAAGTACCCCAGGCGGGTACCAGCGCTAACAGCGAGGGAGAATCCCGCCCCGAGCCTTCCAGCTCGGGCTGCCCCACGTACTCTGGGGGGGGCAACATATCGCAGTCTGCCCAGTTAAATACTGTTGCAGGCCCCACAGAAAATACCACTTGCCTTGACTCAGCTCCTGCGTCACCAATGTCTTCCACATGTAGTCTCTTCCCGTCACCATCCTCTTCAACCAATCCCTTTGAGTACCCAATTAACTCCCGTTCATCTACCGTTACTCCAATGTCAGTAGATGTTGAGCAAGAGGCAAACTGCCTAGATCTTGCTCCCATTACTGGCAATAAACGTGTGCGAATACATTTTACTAATGAAATGAACCAATTTATTTGGTGCACATATCTAACCATCACAAAATTTGAAAAGCAAACCGGAAAGTTCATAGACGCTTTATACTGTAAATTCAAAGAGAGATTCCCAAACACAAAAGTAACCAAACAGAAAATTGCTAGCCAAAGAAGAGACATAGCCAAAAACAATCTCTCATCACCGGAAGAACTAGGAAAAATAAAACAGGAAGCTTTACAGACATTAAAAACATTGCCTGACAATCTTCATCACAACCAAAATGAAGTTTGTCCCTCTAAAACGGCTAATACGATTTTATCTGCGAGCGACAGTAGTCTACTCACGAACATGAGACCTGCAACTACAAAGACAGGAAAAAATAGGCAACGTATGCAATGGCCAGACAACATCAATAGGGACCTTTCACGGTGCTATTATGAAGTAACAGAATGTGAAACTAACCTTACAGGTTACCGACCTTTATTGCATCGAAAATTTGTATTATTACACCCAGAACTTGACTTTATAGGTGAACAACGCTTAGCAGACCAAATTAGAGTAATAAATGTTAATAACAGAATACTGCCGGCAGAACGAGAAAAAATAAAAACACTAGTAGCAAAACAAAACCATGACCAACGAAGTAATAGTGACATAGGTACATCTAATGACTTGCATCGCGCAGACCATGATATATCACTGTCGAGGAATATTGACCAATCACAAACCCAAAACGAAGCAAGTTTTGAGAATTCCCATACTTACCCTGAAAATAATCACCACCCTGACCCTATAGAAGTTACTCAATGCCAAGACATACACATAAACAGACAAAGGACACCAAATGTTTCATCATCTGAAGCTGAAAATATTACTGAAATAGCAGGAATAGAAAAAACATTCAAAGAAATACTACAATATTACAAGAATACAGACCCTACACAACGACAGTTCATCCCCAAACAAAAAGCTTCCAAAAAATTCGCAAAAATTGTTGACTATATTAATACTAAGCTTTTGCCAGAATATTTACAAACAGAGTCTGACTTTAACACACTACAGACAGTACTATATTGCGCAGCTTTGACTGCAACTAAAACAAATGGAGCTAAAATCGAAATCCCACTTAATACAACATACAAGAAAAAACAACATAGGAAACCGAAATGCAGATTAGATTAGAACGAAAAATAGAAGATCTTAGAACTAAAATAGGTAGATTAACGCAATATATAAAGGGAAATAGAAGTGACAGAGTGACTAGACATGTACAAGCTATAATTCGACAGTATAAAATCCACACATTACATGAAGAACCGAACAGCAAGCTCACTGAATTCCTGGATACTTTACGACAAAAATTGACTGCTTCGAGTAACCGCCTTAGACGCTACAAAATGTGCACACTCCGTAAGACACAGAAAAACCAATTCATAGTAAACGAAAAACAATTTTATAGAGTCCTTAAGACATCTACAAACAATCAAACTCAACACAATCAGCACAATGATCAGAATAACCAAAATACTGTGCCTCAACTATATGATCTCCATCTGGTCTAAACTGTGGGAAAATCCAATCACCCACAATCAACATTCAGAATGTATAGAAAGCGAAAAAGCTTATATTACAGAGACTACTGAACCGATGGATTTTCAACACGTACCTATTGACATTTTCAAGAATGTTATAAGTAAACTACATAATTGGAAAACACCTGGATCTGATAATATCCAAAACTATTGGTATAAAAAATTTACATATGTTCACCCACTCTTACACAATCATATTAACAAATTCATAGAAAACCCACTATTAATGCCGGACTTCATTACTGCTGGAATTACCTATATGTTACCAATCAGACCTTGCTAATCCTGCTAAATATAGACCCATTACTTGCTTACAGACATTCTACAAAATTCTTACATCATGCCTTACATCATTAATATACAAACACATAGATAAAAATAACATACTTACAGAACAACAAAAAGGATGCCGAAAGTTCAGCCAAGGATGTAAATAACAGTTATTAATAGATTCAGTTATATTACGACAGGTACAGCAGAAGAAGAAAGATTTATATACGATGTACATAGATTATAAGAAAGCTTATGACTCAGTCCCACACTCATGGTTACTCAAAACTCTAGAGATATATAAAATTCACCCAATAATCACTAACTTTTTAGAAAATACCATGACTAAATAGACAACTCAACTTAGACTGACGATTCCTTCAGGACCGGTACAAACCCAAACCATTAAAATACAACGTGGAATATTTCAAGGAGACGCTTTAAGCCCTTTGTGGTTCTGCCTGGCCCTTAATCCTTTATCAAATTCCTTAAATAGAACAAAATGTGGATACTCCCTCCAATATTCTGAAAATGAAATAGGCTCCACGAAGAACGACACACAGCTTAACCATCTTCTTTATATGGATGACATTAAACTTTATGCCTCTACGGAAAACGATTTAAATGAATTAGCTACTTTGACGGAAAAGTATTCAAAAGACATATGCATGGAGTTCGGTATTGATAAATGCAAGATTAATTCAGTCAAATCGGGCCAGACTTTTAAACACCATTATGATTTACAAACAGGACATAAAATAGAACCAATAGATGAAAACGCGACTTATAAATACCTTGGCTATGCCCAATCAACACAGATAAAATATAAAGATGTAAAATCTGCATTACCTCAGCAATTCAAACATAGAATTAATTCCATAGTGCGATCTTATCTTTACTCTAAAAATACTGTCAAAGCTATTAACACTTATGCTATCCCCGTCCTCACTTACTACTTTGGGATAATCACTTGGACCAAGGGAGAGCTCATTAGATTGCAGCGCCTCATAAACACTACCATGACCCGCAACAGAAAACATCACCCAAGATCGTGTATGCAAAGATTAACATTACCAAGGAGTGAGGGAGGAAGGGGCCTCATAGACATCAAAAACCTACACAATAAACAAATCACTAATCTTAGGTCCTATTTCTACAGAAAAGTGGACACATCAATCTAACACAAAGCTTTAGTACAAAATGACCATAAATTGACGCCTCTTAACTTAAATGACAGCTCTACCCAAAGAAACGAATTACAAACTGACAGACAGACGAAAACTGATGAGTGGTCCGGTAAAACACTTCATGGAAGGCACTTCCGCGACTTAAACCTACCTAACGTCGACAAGACAGCGTCGAACGAGTGGCTTAGCCGCGGAGAGCTCTTTCCAGAAACGGAAGGATTCATGCTAGGGATGCAGGACCAAGTCATAGAAACCCGCAACTACCAGAAATTCATAATGAAAGTACCAAATACTGTAGATAGATGCCGACGTTGCAACAGTGCCCCAGAAACAATTCAACACATTACAGGTGTATATTTATTTATATGTATATTTTGTTGTAGTATCGTATACACAGACCAACGAAAGATGTATTGACTTTAGTTAATCTAGTATATGGTTGATCAATTTTATGCTTATTTCTAGTATTAAAATTATGCCTGTCACAAATTTTTGGTAATTGATGAATGTTCTTTCTAGCATACATTATATTTTCATAGATATACTGGCATGGCACTGTCATAATGTTGATTTCCTTGAACAGTTCTCTCAGGGAATCACGAGTCTTCAGGCAATAAATTGCTCTTATAGCCCTCTTTTGTAAAACGAATATTGAATGTATATCAGCTGCTCGGCCCCAAAGCAGTATGCCATAAGACATAATGCTATGGAAGTAGCTAAAGTAAACCAGCCTTGCAGTAGCTACATCAGTAAGTTGTCTGATTTTTCTAACAGCATATGCAGCCGAGCTCAATCGACCAGAAAGAGCCGTTATATGTGGGCCCCATTGAAGTTTAGAGTCTAGTGTTAACCCTAAGAAAACTGTACTATTTACAAAATCTAATGGCTCATTATTCAATACTATGTTATGTGAAGTAGACCTTACATTTGGTAGTGCAAATTTAATACATTTAGTTTTTTTGGCGTTTAGGACTAGATTGTTAACAGTAAACCATGCATGAATCTGTCCAAGTGCATCGTTGACTTCGTTATAATTTTGTGATTTCCTACTTACATTGAATATTAATGAAGTATCATCAGCAAATAACACAATCTTTGACAGATTCTTCACCACAGAAGGAAGGTCATTAATATAAATAAGGAATAAAAATGGCCCTAATATGGACCCTTGAGGTACGCCAATTTTGACAACAGATCCCAGTGATTTCGTCCTGTTTACTTGTACCTTTTGAATCCTGTTTTCCAAATATGACCTAAGTAGTTTAAGTGAATTATTCTTAACACCGTAATGTTCAAGTTTTAGCAACAATGTGCTATGATCTACGCAATCAAATGCCTTGGATAGATCACAGAAGATACCAATAGCATCTTCAGATTTTTCCCACGCGCAAAAGATGTATTTTAAAAGTGCAGTCCCGGCATCCGTTGTACTGCGCCCTTTCGTGAAACCAAATTGATGGTCATGTAGTAAGTTATTTCTATTGAAGTGTGAAAGCATTTGATTGAGTATGACCTTCTCAAAAATTTTACTAAGTACAGGTAAGACTGATATTGGTCTAAAATTACTGGGATCCTTTTTGTCACCAGCTTTGAATAATGGAACTACTTTACTTTTTTTCATTAAGTCAGGAAATGTACCATGATCGACACAATCATTGAATATAACAGCTAAATATGGAGATATAGTATCAATGATCGCACTACAGACTTTTACTGACATTCCCCATAGGTCCTCAGTAGTTTTCATTTTAATACTTTTAAAGGCTTTAATAATTTCGTTAGGGGTGACATGGTTGAACCCAAATTCAGTTTCGCAGGCGTCCACATTCTTTTGAAGTAAATCGCTAGCAAGTGAAGATGAAGAATTGAGTGACTCTGTTGTTTTCAAAGGAATATTAGTAAAAAAGGTTTCGAATTCTTGAGCCACTTCTACGTTTGAACTAATAGTTCCGCGATTTGTATGAAGTGTGATTTGATTGTCACGCGGTTTCACTTTTCCAGTTTCACTGTTTATAACATTCCATACAGCCTTAATTTTGTTATCAGCAGACTGTATTTTTTTCCGAAGAAAAAATGACTTTGCTTTTGAACAAACTAATTTAAACAATTTTGAATATTTTTTGACATATTCAATGAAATTGTCGTCATTTGAATAATTTCTTAGCTCATATAATTCAAAAAGTCTCTCTCTACTTTTGCGAATACCAGCGGTAGCCCAGTCACTGAATTTGAATTTTACAATAATTAGCTTTTTTCTAATAGTGAAAATTTTACTGAATTCAGTATTAATCAATGTGAATAAATCTTCATATGAGTTATTAGGGTTGTTAGTGTTATAATTGTGACAGGGCAGTTTTTCTAGTAACGTGTAACGTGTTTACAGACAACAATTGCAGAGAAATTGAACAAATACGCAGACCTTAAAATTGAAATCACACGTATGTGGAACCTTCGGAAGGTAGTCATCGTTCCCATAGTTCTTTCTACAACAGGCGTTATACCACAACAACTTCACCAATCTATAAAAATGCTTAACTTATCAAAATTTGTTTATCTCTGCAAAAAGCCGTAATTTCAAATACATGCCGGATTGTCAGGAAGTTTTTAGATGCTGATCAAACAATCATTGAATCAAACAATTATCATGATGCGCACTTGGCCTAGGCCCGTGAGCACTCATGTTACCGGTGAAAAATCTGAAACCGAGCTGATTTAAAAAACAGAATACCAAATAATAATAATAATAAATAGTTAGAAAGTTTCTGCAAACACAGTCTGAAACATTCATACAGCCTACTATACAACCTGTCATGCAATCTATCACACAATCTTCAATACAAACTACCGTGCAACCCGTCACTACCCAACGAAACATGCAACTTGATATGCACTTGGCTTAGGCCCGTGCATTTCAGTAAACCGGCAAAAGCCGAGATAAAAAGAAATGAAAATAAATAATAATAATAATAAAATTATTTATTCACTGGATTATAGAGAAAAAATTAAATTACAATTATGTCTACAAACTAAGAATTAAAATTACAGGTTGGTATTATCAGGTTGGCATATCTTCTTCTTCTAAATATATATAAAAGAGCTTGTCCTGACTGACTGATTCATCAACGCCGAGCCATAACCGCTATAGATACAAATCTGGAATTTTGACAACAGTTTCTATGCACGTCAAAACTACCCACTGTAGTTCGCTGCTACCCACTAAGAAAGGATTTTTGAAAACTCATCTCCCAAGGGGGTGAAATAAGGGATGAAAATGTGTATGAAAGTCTTATGTTTCTTGAGCTAGATTCACACAAATTTGAATTTAATCTTCTGGTAAAAAATAAAGAAGCATTTCTTAAAAATCACCCTTCAAGTTGGTGAAAAAGGGGATGACATTTTTTCCATATGTTGTTCTATAAGTCTTTTATTTTTAAAAATAGAATTATAGAAATTTGGTTCTGAGCTCTTGGTTAAAAATAAAAAAGTACGTATTTTAGAAATATTAAAATTTTATCCTCTAAGGGGGTGAAATAAAGGATGAAAGTTTGTATGTAAGTCCTTTGTTTCTTGAGTTAGATTCACAAAAATTTGACTTTAAGCTTTTGGTAAAAAATAAAAACATACGTGTTTAAGCATTTCTCAAAACCACTCTTCAAGGGGGTTATAAAGGTGATGATTTTTTTTCCGTATGGTGGTCTATAAGTCTTTCATTTTTTAAGGTAGAATTATAGAAATTTGGTTCTGAGCTCTTGGTAAAAATAAAAAAGTACGTACTTTAGAACTTTTCAAAGATCATCCTCTAAGGGGGTGAAATAAGGGATGAAAGTTTGTATGAAAGTCCTTTGTTTCTTGAGTAAGATTCATACAAATTTGACTTTAAGCTTTTGGTTAAAAATAAAGAAACATGTGAGAAGAAGCATTTCTTAAAAACCACCCTTCAAGAAGAAGATCGTAGCAGGTGGAGAACTGTGGTCTCTGCCTACCCCAACGGGAAAGAGGCGTGATGTTATGTATGTATGTATGTATGTACCCTTCAAGGGGTGAAAAAGAGGATGACTTTTTTTCCGCATTTTGGTCTATAAGTCTTTCATTTTTAAAGGTAGAATTATAGACATTTAGTTCTGAGCTTTTGGTAAAAAAATAAAAAATTAATGTGTTTTAGACTTTTCCGAAATTCACCCCCTAAGGGGGTGAAATAAGGGATGAAAGTTTGTATGAAAATCCTACAGTTTTGCCATGCGGGACTTGAAAATTTGGATTTTAGTTATTAATAAGAAACAAAGAAACACGTGTTTTAGCAATTTTGAAATATCATCACCCAAGGGGGTGAAATAAGGGATGAAAGTACGTATGAAAATTCTATTAAAACTAGGATTTAGGCTAATAAAAAGAAAGAAATAAGCATAATATATGTTGAAGCGTGTTTGAAAAATCATTCCCCAGGAGAGGGAGATCCCGCCCTAGGCAGAGGGAGAGGAGCAGGGGGAGGGGGAGAGGGAGAGACTGCACAATACTGCACATCGTCTGAATTCCATGCGGGCGAAGCCGCGGGCACAGTTAATATTTGTATATTATATAATTGTTATCGATTTAATAATTTAGCATACTGGGGTTTTCGGGGGCGAAAATTCGATCTAGCTAAGTCTCATGTCTGGGAAATTTTGTACTCCCTGTGTTTTTAAGTATTTTGATTTAAATACCGGCTTTTATTCAATAACCTACAGCGCCATCTGTTATCGGGTAGCATAGCTTGCTCGCCCGGATCACCGGGAAAGTATCAACTTTAATGTTGAGGCGGCTATTATAGAGCGAAGCTAGCAAGGTACTAGATAATAAGTTAAAAACGCAAATTTGAAAATGATAAGTTTGTATTTTATTCTGATAAACTGTCACAGACTAAATGTTTACGTCTAGATTGCCTAATACTCGCCTAATATGATAACTACAAGGTATCTAAATCGCAGTTTTGACATATAATGTGAACAAATTATATCAGAACTCGCAGTCATAATGAAGGTCAAAACAGTTTTACTACTATTTTGTATAAAGCCATTAACTTTACATGATAAATTATCACAACATGTGAATTACTGTATTTTTCCGCTCGTTGAGCATAAGGATGCAAGTCTGAATCATTTTTCTCATATAAATATGGATTTTACTGAACAGTTGGAATGAGTTGTGTTTCAATAGTAACCATGTTCAGCGTGTTTTTGATTTTTGCAGTTGCGACTACTGTATTGGTAAATATATTTTTACGAGCTTTACTATCCAAAAAGTTCCGTGTAACTTTCCCCCATACATACCCATGGGTGTCGTAAGAAGCGACTAAGGGTTATAAACTGGAGGATGGGCAGCAGCATCCTCTTGTGTATCACACCATGTTATTTACTGCGGTCACCTATAACCGCGGTCCATGGTGCCAGCCGTAACGCTGACAAGCGAGGTGACTACGGTACTTCTCCTCCACATTTTTCCAGCAAAAGCTAGAATTCTAGAGGGAGCTCCCTGTCCTGTAGTGGACATTTCATGGGATGTTATGATGACTATCTAATACATTCTTCTAGGGATCGTTTAAGAGACTATATTGTTAAACATTGACCACCTCGGGCACGGTCAATCACGTGATTCTGTAGTGCAGTGTGTTGGCTAAACAACGGACCAAAATCCTCGATAACACGAGGTTGCTTCGAGAACCCTATGAATGTCTCAAGAGACTTCTGAGATTCTGAAAGGAACCTAACCTGCACAAAAAATGTACCAAATAAGAGTGTATGCGTTTAGTTGCAGGAACATGATTCCACTAACTAAACATTGACAACCTATATAGGTCACTGTTTAATAGCTTTATGATACAGCTGGTCACGAGATGTCATTACAAAACCCCATTAAAAAAAAGTCCTCTCCGGTACAGGGAGTGCACTGCAAATTGCAATACGAATAGTACGAGTATATTATGTTGGAGTTAAGTTACCTCCATTGCTTGTGTTGTTGCTGGTACCATGCACCACACCGGGGTTGTTGGAGACAGCAGTATGTAAAATGGTAGGCAGGAGGACTCTTCTGCCCATCCTCCCCTAAAAACCTTTTAGGTAGAGATGGATCAATATTATCCTGAGTCTGCCAGACTACTGAGTAGTATCATAAAAAAATGTGTTTTCGTGCTACTATTGTTTTCAACCGTTGCCTGTTCAAGACAGACGTTGCGTAAGGCCGGTATTTCTTTGGGACATCATGGCAGCGCAACCAGTCGCCGCTACCAACAAAATGTATACAGCTCTATAGAGAGTTACTCAACTGGTGTCCGTTTGGCTGCGAAACCAATTCGGCGGCGCAACCAGCTCGGATGCTGGTCGCGCTCCACTCCTAGTGAAATATATCCCTTAATACTGTGGCCGCAGGGTGTGCCGACTCTGGTGTCTTTACTGGTGTCTATAGTGTCCCAGTGAAATATCGGCCTAAAGGTGTCATAAAGCCGGAATCACGCCTTCCTAGATTCAAAGACTAAATTCGGCATACAATGCTGGGAGGCTTGGTTCTGTCAATAACAATATCCTCACTTCAACGAGAAATGTATCCCGAATTAGTTTCTGAATTAAGGAAGGTGTGATAGTGGCTTAACTTTAAAGATCCGAAATCGTAGATCCGAAAGGTAATCGCAAAACAGATCATGATCTCTTTAATTAGTAGGTATAACTTACATTAAATTTTTTGTTGGATTTCAGGCCGGCGGCGGAGATAATGAATGCAAAAAACTTTTACGTATGGTAAGATATTGGTCCTTTCATAGACATACCTAACATTTATTCACACAAAACATACGCAATTACAATGATAACACAAAAATGCAGAAAACACAGAGACAAAACATAAAATTTTTATTAATACAAAATACAACAAAGATAATGACTTACAGAGATTCACTACCTATATTAATAATCTAGGTTCACTACATTTGTACTTTTTTTATTTATTTTTATGTTTGACAATCGTCAACCCATATTTGGGGACATTTCTGCCAGTGTCGTGTTCTAGAACATTCTTCAGTTTTCAGAATTTCAGTTTTTATAATGTTAAAAATTTGGCGAACCGCCAGTGTCAATTGCTCCCCCCGTAAAGCAATAACTATATACTAAAACCCCCGTAAAGCAATAAAATACATATATACTTAGTAAATACTTTTAAAAGGCCTCTTTATGATAAATAATTTTTTTTCACAGGATGTTTTGAAATGTTGCAAAGAAGCACCTGCGTTACTTGGAAATGACGAAATTGAAGATTTGAAAGCGTGCAAAGATATAATGAAACCACCTCCTAACGTAAGTTCACATAGTAGGAGATTCAACAAGCAAGGCGTACCTTGCACAAAACCTGCTGGGATGAACCTTGGCACAATTCAAGTAAACACTTATAGGTAACATTATAGAGGGTAACATATAAGAAGTGGTGCTCCCCGGCAGGACGCGACAGAGACGCGCAGTGGGGCATAATGTCGAAAATGTGTCGTGTTTAACTAGGTTGAAAGTTGTATCTTTTGAACCGACATAGGTAACTGGTTGAAAATTTCACAGGATGTGTTTTTTAGACAAAAGTATTACCTAATAACAAAAACTAAAAAAATATAAAATAAAGGGGGTCGCCATACAAAAAAAGTATTTTGTTTGTTTTTGCACTGTCTTCAAACTCGACAAGCGAGCGAGCTTGATTCAAGCGTCAAACGTAGTATGAAATATAGTTCACTAAAATGTCAATAAAATTCCGTGAATGATGATTTTGATGGGTATCAACCACTCAAGTCTATAATACCTTTAATCAGTAACGAAATCAAACTTCTATGTCAACCCAATCAAAAGAAACAGCAATTTAAGCTGCATATTTTGAAACTTGCAACTACTCGCAAGGGAATCAAAACCTAAAGGATACTTCCAGTTGACCTAGAATCTTGAAATTTGGTATGAAGCAACGTTTTGTAGCACACGGGAAAAAATCCAAAAATCTTAAATTTTTAGTTACATCACATAATAAAAAAAATTAGCAATAAAAATACTATAACTTTTATTTGTTTGTACGGAACCCTCGCTGCGCCAGTCCGATTCGCACTTAGCCAGTTTTTTTCATTCCTTTGTTATATCCATACCATGCAAAATGCTTCCTCATCATTTTTGCAGCATATTTAAAACTTTCTACATCCATTTATAAAAAAGCATTTATTGCCTGATGACTCGTGATTTCCTGAGAGAACTGTTTAAGGAGATCAACATTATGATAGTGCCATGCCAATATATTTATGAAAACTACGCTAGAAAGAACATTAATTTATTACCTTAAAATTGTGACAGGCATAATTTGAATACTAGAAATAAGTAAACAAACTTGATCAACCATATACTACAGGGTGAAATCGAAATCATTCGAAAAAACTTTAGGATGAGTTCTAACCATGAAAATGAACAACTTTCCCCAAGGAACGTGTCCGGATATGACATGAGTTTTTATGGTAATTTACTCGGTCGCAAAATTCGATAGAAATGGATTTTAACCAGTACAGGGTATTTGGATTTATCTCAAAGAAGGTTGTCAAAATAATAATCGAATTTAAAAGCAAATTCGAAAAAAATTAATAACCATACCTAAAACATTTTAGTGTGACGCTGACATATGTTTGGCCAAACGACGGGGTTTCGCTGGCACCGAAGATGGCACATTTGACACGAAAGTTCTGGAATCACATTTGAACAAAACTTTTGAGAAGAAATCAGAACTAGCTGAATTGATCGTCAAGGATTGCGTTCGTGGTGACTTGTCGGACTTTGGGCCTCCCGATGTCTGTGACTTGATAAAGTTCAGGCATTGTCTGCAAATACGTCTAGTTATGGTAAGTTACTCTAGCCCTCTTTACTTTTGACCAACCCATCCGTACTCATCATCATCATCATATCAGCCGAAAGACTTCCACTGCTGGACATAGGCCTCCCCTAAAGATCTCCATGACGATTGGTCCTGCGCTGCTCACATCCAGCGGCTTCTAGCGAGCTTGACCTGATCGTCGGTCCACCTTATGGGGGGCCTGCCAACGCTTCGTCTTTAGGTACCTGGTCGCCACTCTAGAACCCTTATGCCCCATCGGCCATCGGTTCTTCTTGCGATGTACCCTGCCCACTGCCACTCCACTCCACTGCATCCCTACTAATAAGTGTTGTAAGAACTAAGGGATTATGAACTGGAGGATGGGCAGCCAATGTTCGTCTGTGTACCGTACAATCATACATACTGCGGTCACTAACAACCGTGGTGGTCCATGGTATACGCAGCAACAATAACAAGCGTGGTGACTATGGCACTTTCCCTCCACATTGTTCCATCAAAAGCTGAAATCCTGGGAGGAGCCTGGAGGAGGTAAGGTTTTCGAGGACAAAAAATCAATCTATGTCTTATGTCTGAGACAATTAGTTTTCTAGTATTTCTTGAGAATGGTGCGTTTCAAAAAAAACTACAGCGCCATCTATTAGGAGGCTTTGGAGAAAATTAAACATGAGAAAGTGGCTTTTCAGGGCCGGCCACTACTTTTCCACTGACTAAAATGCCTGCAAATTTTATATATACCACATCAAACACAGAGCTTTTATAAATGGCTCAAATTCAATTAATTTTTCAACAACTTTGCTGCCCCACCACTCCCACCCCCACCAACGGCCACCTGGCAGGCGCCTAGATCTATGAATAAGAGTAGTAGGGCTTCCTAACTAGGGTGGTTTCGTTACTCTATAAATCAGTCAACGAGATCCGTTGTCAGCTCTTCATCTATTAGCTTTCAGTACTTGGTTGACCGAGCTTCGCTCTATAATAGCCGCCTCAACTTTAAATTTTCATCGATCGAGCAAGCTATGCTACTTGTCAACAGATGGCACTGTAGGTTTCTGTCTAAAACGCGGTATTTTTAGAAAATGCTTAAAAACACAGGCACAACGATTTTTCCCAGACATGAGACCTAGCTAAGTAGATCGATTTTTCACCCCCGAAAACCCATATGGTAAATTTCATCGATTTCATTTATATTATATTTTTAAATATACAAATATATTTACAAATATAATATACTATATGGCTCTCATATAAAATATTTGACAGAAATCATGACGGGACGAGAATTATTATTTGCAATGCGCTATTCTATGAGACTGAGACTTGTTTCGAGAATTAATCGCTTTGTCACATCAGATTCAGTCCACATAAAAAAATTCGAAGTAATTTCACAACAAAAAGCTCGTTACTTATGCACAGTCACGTTCTTTAAAATGGTAAAGTTGCCAGATAAAAAAATTACTTAAATAAATCCACTTCAATAGGGTAGTTATTTCTGTAGTTTCATCCCGTTGAACATTATTGCACCTATAAAAAGTTAGTACCTGGGCGACCGAGCTTCGCTCTTTAATAGCCGTCTCAAACTGAAAATATAATCGGGTGAGCAGGCAATGCTACTCGCCAACAGATAGCGCTGTAACTTTCTGTCTAAAACGCGGAATTTACAAAATGCTCAAAACGAATTTTTCCAGACATGAGACTTAGCTAGATCCATTTTTTGCCCTTAAAAACCCTCGTACTATATTAAATTTCATCAAAATCGTTAGAGCTATTTTTGAGAAACCGATTACATATATATACAAATATTGCTCGTTTAATAGTACTCTTGTTAATGAAGTTTTATATTTGAAAAGGCAACAGGCAGTGCATTGTTTTTGAAACCGTCCCATTCTAACAAACGGCAAATTGCACGTGTGAAAACAGAGCGGCATCGATCGAGCTGCTCTGATGCATTTTGTGTCCTTTTTCATTTTAACTTAATGGCGATATTAGAAACTGATACACGATGACTTTGTTATGCACGAAATGTATCTTATTCGCAAAAAATAACTTATAAATAACGGGATTACTGAATACTAGGCAACATTTGGTTGACATGAACTGGACATGAACTGCACACGAACTGGACACGAGCTGGACACAAACCCCCTGGACATGAACTGCCCAGACTGATCTGGAAGTCTTTAAACAGACTCCGGACACAGGTCGGTCGGTGCAAAGTCAGCAGGAGCATGTGTAGGTGAGGTTTCACCGACAGCTCCAATAACAAATGTGAGTGTAGTACCTCCCAACAAACAATGGAACACCTAACCTCCTGTCCTGCATGTCCCGACACATGTACCCGTGATGACCTTTTTAAAGCCGCAAATGACGCAGTAAATGTGGCAACGATCTGGGCTACAAAAGTTTTAATATTTGTGATTGCTCGACACTCTAAGAAGAAGAACAAAAAAATCTGTAAAAACTGACCTTACTTCAAAACAAAAATAGTCCATCGACCGTCCTCTTAAGTACGATCCACAACTTCCAATCCAATCGTCCAATCTTCCTATTGATCGTGCTCTACTGACTACAAGTTTTTTTTTTCAGGATTGTCCAGACTGGGATTCAGCGGGATCATGTGCTGCGACGAAAGAGTTAGTCGAAAAATGTAAAGAATAACCACTTATAAGTTAAAAATAAACTGTATTTTAATTTTTTTTTGTGAAAATCAATAAATAATATAGTGTTCTTGCAAACTGTTAGGTATTGTTTTATTCATGCATATTAATTTCCAGTGTAAATATAAAAATATTTATGAATTCAAAAGCGATATAAGTATTTTAGTATGCCTTACTTTTTATATCTTTAAAAAATAATTAAACAAACACAATCCGTTGTACCCTGTATAATAAAACAAAAACTGAAAATGAAAGTACATAACCTTTGCCTCCTAAATCCCTACTTAACTCGAATTGGTTAATTTTAAATTGAAGTTTATTGTTCAAAATTAATTCCGATAATTCGGCCCCGATACCCCAATTTCAGTGGAAATTTAATTAAAACAAGCTTAGTGTTAACTGTCCATAAATAACAGCAGTTACTGTTTAAGCTGTAGTGGACGGCGCGGCGTGTTAAGCTAATTCAAGGTGGAGCAAACAAGATACAATTAACGGAAGAATGTGAATTCGGCCACAAAACTAGACGATTGATTTCCTAAAAACAGAATGGAAAATAGGCAACCAACTTTCGATAAATCTGATTAAATCGAAATTGGTCAAATGTCGAAAAATCGAAGAATGTTCCCCTAAAAAAACAGCATTGAAAACTGACATCATAATATTCCCAAAAAGTTAAATTTAAAATGCAAAGCAGCAAAATTGTTATTTGGCGTGAGTTCCTTGTATTGAAACCTAAGCAAGTGAAGGATTCTAGAATTGAGCCAAGAGCGAAGCGAGTGATTCGAAAGAAGAATCCTGAGCGTAGCAAAGGTTAAGGTACAAGACGCAAAATAACTTTGCTGCCGAGGAAAAACACAATTTTTGCCTCACTACAGCAAGAAAATTATTAACTAATAGCGCCAGAATCTTATACCATTCTTCATCATCATATCATACCATGAAATAATGATTGCAGGACAGGGGGCTCCCTCCGAAACTCAAGCAAAAACGTTGTGGTTCTTTGGAGCACACGGCACGGACGTGCTGATTGTTAGTCATTTCGTTCTTATTTCTACCTTTTCCACGCTAGCGGCAAAAACTACTTTATTTTCTACTCCCATTTGTTAAAGTTCGAAATACAAAGATAGAAGCAGTATCACAAACATTGCCGTTCCGACAACAGTTGCGTAATATTTACAAATGCAACTGTCTACAATACGGTAATATAATTTTTTCACCATTTTGGTTAGGTTTGGCAACAAAATTACGTTAATACTATGATGTATTAGATGCCATCGGCTAATATGCTAGTTACCAAGCCATAAAGGACAACATAAACAAAGAATTCGGGCACATATGAACTGAACCCTCCCATACACAGTATTATATGATGGCTGGTCGAGAGGGATGCAGCATAGATGCAGCAGTGTGAAAGAAAGAGAAAGATATACATTTAAATACATGAACGTAGTGATTTACGTTCTGATACATACGTAGTGATTTACGTTCTATATCCATTTGATTCGTTCGCGCTTATTTAATCTGCCAAAAAAAACTGTACATTTAATTTAATAATGACAAACATCTTGGTTTCCATTGAAAATTTGTAAATATGAGTAAAATATTTTCGCCGCCAGAAATAATTAAGGCAGCATACGAAACTCAAGAGAACTGTGGTGCCAAAAAAGTGGAGGTGTTCTACCCGTAGTGCTCTACTACTACGACAAAAGCAAACAAATTCGGTACGTTATTTTCTTAATGATTTTTATGGTCGTAGAAAAAGTAACGTATGCCACTGATTGCAAACTAGTCATGGTAACATTCGTGCTGTCTATTGAGATATTCGACTGCGCCTCATGTCACAAACAAGCCATATGTTACAATGACTATCTTTACTTGACAGTGGCATAAACTACTATTGCTCGCAGATTTCTACCGATAATACGAAGTTTTCCGAGCTAGAGAGGTTACATTGTTAATGGTTTTTCCATTCAAACACTGTCGACGGTATTGGAGGTCAGGAGATAAAATAGAGTTTTTATCCCTGCTATTATTACAAAACGGGCTCTGTGAATATTTTAAAATCATATGCCATTTTGTTCCACCATGTAGAGACTTGCCGAAAAACTTTTGGTGTCTTTGTTCACTTAATTAAGCTCATTTGCATAATAGAGGATAGTGTTTCAGGAATTAAGCTCTGTTTAGGAACAATCTAGCTAATTAAGAACTAGTTTTGCTGATAAGTCAGGCGTTGCAAGTGTTTAAAAAAGTCTAGAGTATGTTTTCAATCGATGACATTTTAACAAACCTTTATACCACGTGTAACGAAAAGTTATAATAATACTATATATATAATATTTTTTATTGTTTGTGAAGCGATGTAGTTTAGCTGACGTCATTAAGAGATTTTAATATCCAACAATGAATAAACGATTTTGACTTTGATTTTGACTGAAGGGTGTAAATCTGCCCATAAAACTGAATAACTTTAAATTTTTTTTTTTTGAAAAATCAAGGAAATAATCAAGTTTCTAATTTTGTTTTAAGTTTCCTGCAGCCAACTAGCGCCCCCATCAGTTTAAAAAATATTACTCGCTAAGTACAAAATTTAAATCTGTCTTGTATTCAGTTTTGGATTGTTGAGCCATCTGCACAAATATTTAAAGCAAATCCGACCGTTTGAGTAGATAAAGTTCAAACAGAGATAACAATTTTCAAAGTATTTGACACTAGAAATGTTCACGCAAAATTTATTGCAATAAGTCGTAGCGATAGTCTGGAAAGTTCGAAACGCTAGAATGAACGATACAATTCCACACCAGCCTGCTTAGCACGCTCCCCAAGAGAAAATATATCTCAGAGAAATGTCACTTTAATTGGGGAACTATTATATATATCTAATCTTTCACTTCCAAGCGCGAAGAAATGTCAGTGGAGGAAAATTTTTAGCAAATTTACAAATTACGTTTTTGATATTTTAGACAGAGATAGCTTTATTATACACTAATACATGTAGCCATCCTTGTCTTTAAAAATGTGTCGCACTGCTCGGCTGTCATAAAAAATGAGTCTTTAATCTATGGGCCTAGATAAACTGACAACTGGAGCGTGCTAAGTCGGCTGGTTAATATGGAACAGAAATGAATATTTCAGTACTGTACGAGTACAGTGTTAAAAATTCACCTATAGTAATAATAATAAGGTCCCGTGTGGTGCCAGAAAAGAACAGTACCATCCCATACGTAGGTACCCGTGGGAGAATCGGCAGCAGCATCCTCCTGTGTATCATACCATCTTATTAACTGCGGTCACCTACAACCGCGCTCCATGGTGCTAGCTGCTGACAAGCGAAGTGAATATGGTATTTCCCTTCCACATTTTTTCCAGTAAAAGATAGAATTCTGGAGAGAGCTCCATGTCCTGTAGTGGACATTTCATGGGATGTTATGATGCACAAAAATAAGCTTTATTCCGTTTCTATGGAGTCGCATTCTTTCCCTGGGAGGTTTTCACACAGAGCTACTGCCCTAATAGTGCTTACGCAAAAAAAAGGAAAACTGCACACAATCCTTGGTTAGGCTTAGCCGTAGGTTAGTGGAAAACCCGGCTGTCATAGTTTTAAAGCCAAATGGCCTATGAATAAGTAAAAGTAACCGTTAGTAACGGTTACAAGTGCCTTCCAAAACTTCTGTTTTATCGCTAGCGGTCACCCATCCCGGATCTGTTAACAACCAATGAATGAAAGATGAAATGACTACTCCGTACAACAAGGAAGTATTTTGCTCCAATTTTCTCAAATAACCAAATTTTATGTAGCACAGGCATTCACCTGCAGCTAAAATTCCATTTTGCTGGCAGATCTGAATGATTAATTGCCTTAATTAGTAATTTGGACTGTGAATTAAGTACTTCGCGGCTGTCTGCGGAAGTAAATTTATGATCCCTTGCTTATTAGAAGATTAAGAGGTAATAAGGCGTAAAAATATCTACCTTTTGTTTTCAAATATTTTATAGAATATACGAGTACTAAGAAACTGACAAAATAGTTTGTTGAGAATCGACAGTAGAATCAATTTCACGGGTTTTAATAGGGGTATTTTTTAAATAATTATTATTTTAATTAATGCCGCTTCTAAATATTTCTGTGGATACGCGGCACGCATGCGGGCGACGCGCGGTTCATGAGGGGTGAGGAAGGAAGGAGGAAAGGGGGCGTGGCGTGCGCGGACTTGTGGTGGAAGCGCCATGATAGCTTAAAAGTCTACTAGAATAACGATGAAACTTTATAATAACAATGTCTAGCAAACACAATCTTTTTTTAAGTTTTTTACGGGAATGGATTTATTTTAACAAAAATCATTTGGGGTGTATGAGGGTTTCGCTTTTACCATTAACACGTTGTATATGAGGTATTTTCAAAACAGTTTTCATTATTATTTCGTGGCGGTTCGATCGACACCGGGGTTTGTAAGGTCAATACTGTAGAGGCTTCACGGTGTTCAAACCATGAATGCTCTTAAAGTGGGAAAAATATTTTGAAGTAAAAAAATTGTCACTGAGAACAATTTTTATTTTTGTTTGTTAGTTGAAAGTCATCTCTCGAGGCTGAAGGATTTCTGGTCTTTTACCAGAGAAAAGTATGATTGCGCTGCGTCACGGCATAATATGTTTGTTTTCCTGGCTCCGAGCTCTGTAAACCGCGAAATCTAATATAAGTTTTTATTTTATTTCAATCAATTAACTTTATATTTATTTTCAGTTTAGTTGTAAGGGTTCTCGCCGAGGGTTCTTACAGTACCTTACAAACCCTGGTGTCAAAGTTGTTGAACCGCCAAAGGCCTCTGACATTGCCTATCAACGAATACAACCGTAAACAGCAGCAGACACCGACGGCTTAACGTGCCTTCCGAAGCACTAAATCTGACTATCCCGTGATTCAAACTGCAATATCCTAACCAAACTGGGAAGGACACACAAAGTGATTTTTGTCTGACCAGAATTTTCGTTTGCAATACCGAATCAAGAAACCGTAAATGGAAATTGGTTATACGAGTTCCGCCATATCAGATTTTTATTTGAAGATTAATGAAGAAAAGATCAATACTTACCCTACCGTTACCAAAGAGCAAAGAAAAAAAAAGAAAGTCACAGAAAGAGAACCCAAGGAAGTGTAAAGTATGGCCAACGTAAAGTCTGTTTTGACGTTTCCTTATCACCAACACACAAGGTTCATTTTTCTTTACAGGTCACAATGTTTCGTACGATTGACAGCTGTCAGAACGGACCTATTACGGTGACCTTACTTTAAAAAACCGGTTGAGTGCAAGTCGGACTCGCGCGCCGAGGGTTCCGATATTATTGGAAGCAATAAAGTCCATTTTTAGGACCGCAAAACTAAATTTGTTTGTAAAGGTTTTTTTCAGATTTCTAAAAAGCTGTGCAATTTAGAAAGATCATTTTATTTTTGCTGTAATATCTAAATAAACTTCTATCGACTATAATTCATTTAGATTTTTCCTTGCACAAACTTCGGAGATAAGGGAATGGTATTTTTTTTTTTGACAATTTTCAGCACAACTTGAAAACTAAGAGTCGTAAAAAAATACAAAAATATATTTTAGAAGTCAAGAAAAGCCCTTTCATATGGTACCCCATTCGACCTACTAACAACAATTAGAAATATTGCCCCCTCTATTTGGGCTCCCTTTACAGTAATAAATCATAGTTTTTTTTTATTCTTTCATGTGTAATTAGGTTGGCCAACTATATTCTAAAACCATTCCAAATTTCAATTCGATAGCGTGAGTGGTTGCTGAGATGTACAGGTGTTACAGACAGACAGACAAAGTCGAACCATAAGGGTCCCTTTCATTTACTATTTTGTTATTGGAACCCTAAAAAGAGCAATAGAAGGGAAAATTTGACAATCAGACAGATTGATAGGTAAACACATCTTTGCATGTAATCCATTTCACTGTCTTCTTTAATATTAAGTAATAAATCAAAGACGACTCGAGTTAAATTAAACAACAGAACTACGTAATTGGCAATCATTTCTTGGTAAATACAAAGCAAACAAGCACCTTACTAGTAACTAGTAAAATGGTTTTGAAATTGAAAGTTTCTTTGGCAAATCAACAAATAAATTGTTTTGTAAATGCCTTATTTCACGAGTGTAATTCAAAGACAGACATTTTATTTTCGAATGTTGTGAAAGATTGTCAACAATCAGTTAATTAAGTGTATTTTTAAGAGTAAGTGGCAGAGGAGTAGCTGTCATGGGAGATGAATATTACCTGTAAGTTTACATAATATACGGAGTGTGAGGGACGGTATACCGAAAACTGAAAGAGCGTGCTCACTCAACGAAACTGAACAACTTTCCTAAAGAAACAATTCCGGGAAATGAAAAAAAAATTTACCTCTATACAAACTGTTCGATCAGAATGAGCAATTTGTATAGAGAAGTCAAAAAAATTGTTTTTAAGGAACATTTTTGGTTTTAAGGATTCCAGACCAAAATGGTAAATTAAAATTAAATTAAATTAAAATCATTTTATTTCGAGATTCTTGGTCTCGGCGGAACCCTTATGTTGCGACTTCGCCTGTCTGTCTGTCTGACTGTCAGTCTTTAACACCTGTTCATCTCAACAACCACTAATGCTACTATCAACTTGAAATTTGGAATGGATTTATAATATAATTACCCAAGTTAATTGCAAACAAAATAATAAAAAAATATAATTATTGTAAAAGAGGCTCAAATAGGGAGGGGCAACAATTTAAATTGTCGTTAATAGGTCGAGTGGGATATGATATATAAAGGGGGATGAAAGCGCCTTTCTTGAGCATTCCAAAATATATTTTTTTTACGACTCTTATTTTTAAGTTATGATGAAAATAATCCCGAAGTTTGCGAAAGGAAAATCTGAATTTCGGATCTGCAAAAAACCTTTACAAAAAAGATTTGTTTTGCGGTCCTAAAAATACACTTTATTGCTTCTAAAAATACTATTCGTGGGAAGATGGGTCGTACAGGGAAAGCTGTTTTATTAACGACAGTAGACTCGCTCTATTTGCATTGTATTCTGCATGACATTCAATAAGTATCCTGTAAAGAATCTACATTAAATAAAATTATCTGAATCTGAATCTATTGTATACTATACACCCTGTATTTTTTTCAGGCAGCCACCAAGAACTCAAAAGTTCTACTACATTCTAGCGACTGTAACCAGCTTTATTGCCATGGGTGACCAAACTTGGTGGGGTTTTGACCCTCCAAAATTAAAAAGAATATTTAAAATGAATAATTTATTAGTTCACATCTGTGCTCCTTCTCTGTTGATATCTCAGATTGTATATTTGGTCAAAAACTACAACGAATTGACTTTCAACGTTATTGGTATTATGTTCGCTATAGTTCCTGTGACAATTATTGTAAACGTAAGTACAGTTTATAAGTTTTCACGTCGATATGATCATCATCTTATGTGTAGTAAAGAACACCTACACAAACCCATGATACGGACTGATGCCACTAGCTTAGAATAAAATAAAGGTACTGTTATACACAACGGACACTCTCTGCCCCCCTTGCAAACTACCCCGCACCGCCGCGCGCACCCGAATGCGAGATTATCGTGGTGCTTCTGAGGGTCTTTTGTACTGAATATGCGGGCCTACGCGACCTTCCAATTTCAAATTTGCGATCTAGTGTCCGGGGTGTGCCGCTAGTAAAGAAATCTACTCGCATACCGTTTTTAGGATCCGAACCAAAAAGCTAAAAACGGAACGGACTGCATCTTTCAGTCACGCCTGCATATTTTGAGCAGCCAGTGTGATGGGCACATTCCCACCGGGTACGATTCGGGGCGGGCTCTTTGACTAAAGATTTTAGTTTAGATTGTGACATTTTGACTACTACAGTTGTTGTATTGTATTTTATTATAATTTGACTTTTGTGAATTGATATGAATGACCAATAAATTTTCTTAATTTTGAGCCTCCTGACACAGGCATAAAAAGCTTAAAAGGAGGCTTTGGCAACTAGTTGGTAAGCACTTTTTTGGTTAAAGAAATAAATATATTGTATTTTTACAGGCACAATTTATTATATCGTCTAAACAAAATAGCTTCAAAAAAGTCATGAAAGAATTTATTGGAAAAATTCATCTTTGCAATTTGAAGCACCAGGACGCTTACGTAAAAATGGTAAATTGTTAATTTCAGCTTTTAATTTGTCTAACATTTCCGTTCCTTTTTAATTCATTCAAACAAAAAAAAATTTAAGAGCCAAGCTCTTGTCGGTGTAGCTCCCTCCACCTATTTCTATCCTGCATCAGGTTCTTGAGCTCTCTATAGGTTTTGACTCCCACTTTTTCTTTTAACTGATGGCAGTATGCGATTCTAGGGCGGCCGCGTCCTCTTCTCCCCTCTATCTTTCCCTCCACGATGTTTTTTATAAATTGATCATGCCTTAAAATATGGCCAAACATTTTCCCTCTTCTGTTTTCAATAATGTTTATAATTTCTCTCTTCTGTTTTACTTGTTCCAGTACCTTCTCATTGGTCATTTTCTCTGTCCAGCTCATCTTTTCCATGCGCCTCCAGCACCACATTTCAAATGCCTCTAATCTTTCCTTATCTCTTTTGGTCATGGTCCATGTTTCGCAGGCATATAAGGCAGTGCTCCAAACGTAAGCTTTGATAAATCTTTTCTTCAGGTCTTTAGAAATTTTTGAATTGAAGAGATGTCTTTTATTTTGGAATGTCTGTTTAGCTGTGGCGATTCTGGTTTTGATATCTTCCGTGCACTTCGAATCCTCCGTTATTAAACTACCCTTTTTTAATAATAATAAAATATATTATTATTCCAGAAACGAATAAAGGCAGAGAAGCTGACTCGTTTTGCTTCCTATTACTTTGCTAGTTTACTGATGTTGGATTGGTTTGCTTGGTGCTTTACCACAGGTAAGAATTTACTGATCAGTCTCTTCTCTTCTTCAATATTGTTAATAGATTTTTTTTTGGTGTTCGCCTGAATCCAAATTATACAAAATGTAACAGAAAGAGTATATCCACCCTGAAGGGTGTGATTCTACCCATGAAACTTAACAACTTTCCCTAAGGAACATAGGCCGAAATACGAAAAAAATGTTTGACCTCCCATACAATTTGCGCTATCAGCTGATTCAGTTTCTATGGGAGGTCAATTTTTTTTTCCTATTTCGACCTCTGTTCCTAAGAGTAAGTTGTTCAGTTTCATGGACAGATTCACATCCTTCAGGGTAGGTATACCCTTTTTGTTACACCCTCTAGATTATTTGAGTTTTTGTCTGCTTGTTTTATATTAGGAATGTTATACTTGGAAAATTCATGAAAATATGTGTCACAAGGTATTCTGACATTCATTCAGTCATTACAAATACAGCATAGGCGTCGTTCTGTAATTATTGTGTGAGGATGTCAAATCACTTTTGATAATTTGACATTTCAACTTGGGACAAAATGGCAGATATCATCCCATAGTAAAATAATTTAGTATTCCTATTATTCCAAACGGAGCAAGGGGTCTGAATTCTTTGGTTTGTTAGTAGTAATGTGAAGTATGTAGGGCACTAATGGTGAGTTTATTCAAGAAGCTTGCACCACTGGTCCATTTTCTGCCCCCTAAGGAGAGTCTCCCGCCAGATCATGAACTGCTATTAAGTCTATTAACAGACTCCGGACTCTGGTCGACCAGTGCAAGGTAGACTGATGAGACGGACCTGGAGACGTATTTTTGAAGCGTTCGAAGTGAATCTTTAGTTCGCATACGAAAACGAATCGTATACGAATTTAATTTCTAATGCTCTCGATTTTACGCATTTTTGAAAGCAGTGTTGCCATTAAATTCAAATCTTTAACCAATTTTCGTTTCACGCAAAAAAATCAAAACCGGAAAGCAATTACTCATTGATTTTAAAAACCGGTAATGAATTGCGAGGGAATGGAACGCAAATTAAAAAGTTGATATGTCAGTATAATGCCATGTGTGAAGGAAACGTCAATGTCGTTGTCATCACAGATTATACATACTATCGAGTGGTAGAATTGCAAAACGAGTGGGTCGGACCACTCGTTGCAGAATTCACAGGTATGAATATTCAAAAATTGCGATTTTACGGATTCGTATACGAATCTTGCCAATCCGAATGCGAATTGAAGTTCGAACGCTTCAAAAATGCGTCTCCTGTCTCGTGATTACGGTCACTCCCCACAAAGCAAGTTCTACCTTACATCCTTTACCGCGTGATGTAACACCTGCACATTTAAAAAAACCGGTCAAGTGCGAGTCGGACTCGCGCGCCGAGGGTTCCGATATACCTATAGTATTTTTGGAAGCAATAAAGTCCATTTTCAGGACCGCAAAACTAAATTTGTTTGTAAAGGTTTTTTGCAGATTTCTGAAAAACTGTGCAACTTAGAAAGATCGTTTTATTTTTGCTGTAAAGTTTACATAAACCTCTGTCAACTGTAATTAATTCAGATTTTCCCTTACTCAAACTTCGGAGATAAGGGGGGGGGAATGGTATTTTTTTTGACATTTTTCATCATAACTTGAAAACTAAGAAACTTAAAAAAATACAAAAATATATTTTAAAATGTACAAGTAAAGCCCTTTCATATGATACCCCACTCGACCTAGTAGCGACAATTTGAAATTTGGCCCCCCCTATTTTGGCCCCCTTTACATTAATAATCATACTTTTTTCAAAAAATTTTCATGTGCAATTAAGTTGGGCAACTATATTCTAAAACTATTCCAAATTTCAGCTCGATAGCGTAAGTGGTTGCTGAGATATAGAGGTGTGACAGACAGACAGACAGACAGAGCGGCACCATAAGGGTTCCTTTTTTTTACCATTTTGGTATCGGAACCCTAAAAAGCAACTCAAAACGCTGTGCAAAATTGATTTAATTTGATTTGATGTCGACACGTCAAGACGGAGATTCCTATCGTTATTTAAATATATTATTTTTACAGGTCTGAATAACTACTTCTACTGGGAGATGATTCAGAACAAAACGATGCGTTATGAAACCGTCATTTACCTTTTTTTACCACTAGACTACGAATACAACTTTAAAAATTGGCTCATAATCCATACCATCAATATCTACTTCGTCTGGTGTGGCTGTACCATCATCTCGGTTCATATTTCCACCAACTTCGCATTTATATTTCAGCTCATTGGACATATTGAAATTTTAAAGTATAGGATTCAGACAGATTTAAAAGGTCAATTGACACAGGATGTTATTCGACAGAAATTGATTGAAGTGATAAAATATCATACGTTTGTATTGAAGTAAGTACATTATTATTCTTAGCATAAGATTCTACTGCAAAATTCTGAACCTATGTGTTTTAGACGCAAATATTATTGCTGTTTATAATTTACAAAATTACATATTATGTTTAGAGTATCGTAAAAGGCGACTAAGGGTTTATGAACCGGAGGATGGGCAGCAGCATCTTTTTGTGTATCGTACCATCTTACATACTACGGTCACCAAGCGTGGTGACTATGGTAAATCCCCTCCAAAGTGACATGCGTTTTGAGGGAGCTCCCAGTCTTGCAGTGGATGTTTCACGTGGTGTTATGACAAATTATATCGAAAATTGACCAATTTAAAGATCTGCATAAAACGGCTGAGAATTCCCACGAACCAGACTATGAGTTTAAAAGACTCTATCATTTGGTAAAGTTTGACATCACGGTTTGTCCGATTGTTTGACCTTACAGTCTACATTTGAAAATTTATCCAAAATACTTATTCAGAGGACATGAAACTTTTATTTATCAAGTTCTTAATCTGCCACAGTGATGCACTATCTCACAGTAGAAGTTGGGAAACAGGAGGACATATACTATACTCTGAAGATGCTCGAATTCTCAAACCTAGGCAAATCGTCAGCTTCTTTGAGGCTGTCGGTGTGGCCGAGGAAATGTAGTATAAAGGGTTGGCTACAATAGATCTGTACAGGTGGCAGTGGCCGTTGGGAATTAGGAGCCCGGCCCCTTTACCCTCAAAACATAAACATATTTAGAGTACATGAAACTTTTCTTTTTCAAGTTTGTGTGAATAAATTTCTTGAAACTGACTTAATTTATTCTTAAAGTGGATTTCTTGCGAAGTCAAAATACCCTCACAGATTACTAAAGTTCTATTAAAAGTTATTTGAATTATTCTGGAGACGAATCGCAGCACAAGCTGTTTATCTATTTGTTTGAGAAAACTTCTGATTTCGGTAACAGCTGTTATTTATTTATCGTATGGCGTTATTCTCTACTTAAAATTTGATAAGATTCTGTGTATATGTTATGAAAATTATTTATTTCTGAATATTTGCATCGTTTCACCCGTTCCCGTGTGGTGCCGGCAAAGAATAGTACCAACCCATACATACCCGTGGGTGTCGTAAAAGGCGACTAAGGGTTAACTGGAGGATGGGCAGCAGCATCCTCCTTTGTATCTTACATCTTACTTACTGCGGTAACCTACAACCGCGGTCCATGGTGCCAGCCGTAACGCTAACAAGCGAGGTGACTATGGTACTTCCCCTTCACATTTTTCCAGCAAAAGCTAGAATTCTGGAGGGAGCTCCCTGTTCTGTAGTGGACGTTTCATGGGATGATATGTTGATCTGTGCCCAAAAGAAAATATAACTCCTGTAGAAATTTCAACAAATCGTACGGTAATCGTGTACACAATTCAGAAATATATAAAACTGAAAAAGTGATATTTTTCAGCATATTCAGTGACATTCAAGATGCCTTCGGTTTCAATGTAACAGCATATTACATGTATAATTTGGTTGCTGACAGTCTTAACATGTACCAGTTGATGGCAGGGGTAACTATATTTAAAAGACTCACAACCATTTAATTGCCTGAAGCGACTTTAAAGTAAAAGCTACTTTAAATGTATTGCTGTCCCTTATTTTGTAAACAGAACAGAAATAGTCAGTGAGAGACTTTAAGGATCATTCATTTTAAAGACGCTTTGTGCAACTAGCGGACAGTTTTATAAACTAACTTTCCGCCTGCGGTTTCACCCGCATTAAATGCGTTTTATCGTGGGAATGAAGTGTTTTCCCGCGGTAAAAAGTAGCCCATGTGCTATTCCAGGACCTAATCAATATGTGTGCTAAGTTTCATTATAATCCATTCAGTAGTTTTTGCGTGAAAGAGTAACAAACATCCATCCATCCATCCATCAATACTTACAAACTTTACGTTTATAAGGATAGGACAAATTATTTAAAAATTATAAATAGATCTATTTTTCTAGCTTCACACCAATCCTCACGACAAGTATTTATTTCAAATCTGGTCAACAACCCGATTTGAAATATTTTTTTTTTTCTGAATCAAAGATTTATAAAAACTTAAATTAAAACTTTATAGTAAACTGTGGATTAGGTTTCGAGGATATTTTTGGATGCCCACCTATTTCTTGCCTTTAGGCTGGTTTAACTAGGCCCATATGTTTGATCAAAGGAAGTGTTCGCTTTTGGAATCTAACTATTTAGGTATTTATATTAAAAATATAAATGAATAGTATCACTCGTTTGTGTGGTGCCGGCAAAGAATAGTACCAACCCATCTCTACCCGTGGGTGTCGTACGAGGCGACCAAGGGATTATGATCAAGAGGATGGGCAGCAGCATCTATTTGTATATCGTACCATCTTATATACTACGGTCACCAACAACATCGGTCGCCACAATTATGGTTTATCCCCTCCAATGTACTACGTATTTTTGCTGGAGTTCTGGAGGGAGCTCCCTGTCCTTGTCCTGCAGTGAAAGTTTCATGGGAAGTTATGAGTAACACTTTTCGCTTTATGCACCATTAGATCACCCGATTTAAATACTCATAAACCTTTAGCTCCGGACAAAGAGTGTTAAAGCAGCCTTATATCAGCTGTATTATGGCTTATTTTACTGCTACTGGTCGCGAGATAACTTTTATAGAGCCTTTTTAGAGTTCCTTTTCCTTTGGGTTGATGTTTTTAGGGTATTTTATTTATTCTAAATGTATTGAATTCATAAATTCACTGGCATGTTAAACTACATATACCGACAAATTCATTCACAACCGTTAGCGGGGTGAATTCGTTAGAGGTGGGCAAAACACTGCTGGGCAAATACATCCTTCGTATTAAGCCATTGGTAACAACACATTTTTGATAGTATTATATAAGGTCCTAATGAAATAGTGAACATAATTTTAGTATGCTATTTAGACCATGAAACTAAACAACTTTCCCCAAGGAACCTACGAAAATCCAATTTTGACCTCCCATAGAAACTGCATCAGCTGATAGTGCATTTTGTATGGGAGGTCAAATTTGGTTTTTCGTATTTCGACCTTTGTTCCTTGGGGAAAGTTGTTCAGTTTCATGGTCTGAGTCACATACTAAAATTATGTTCACTATTTCATTAGAACCTTATAGAAATGTAAGCCTAACCCGCACTTGACTGTAATTTTACTGCCTGTTTCAGGACAAAAGGAACTTGCCGATATACGGTCTTATGATCTTAGTATATGTCGGTGGTTTAGTCATGATGTCCTTTGTTATGGAGGAAATAAGACGGGAGGTGAGTTTTTTTTTATTTATAAATAGAATTTGACAGGCCCGTAGGCGTGGTTGGTTGTGAGCTTGCCTTTCAGTGTCTGGTACCTATAGTAGGCTAAACAGGCTTTGCCTAGTTTGGGATCAGATGACTTTGTGTGAATTGTCACCAATATTTATACAGGGTGTTACTTAAATTGCGTGCCATAGCTTAGAGGGTGTTTCAGTAACGATAAAAGAACACAAAAAAATAAAAAAAATCCTACTTAATGTTTTTTAAACTCCATTGAAACTAAACTAACGTGGATGGCAATGACCCGGACGGGGCACCGCGCTATCACAGGGCCAGCGCACGAGTATCAAGTATTTTTTTTTCTTTTTTTGTGTGTGACTCCAATTTTCCCTCTATACTTTAACGGAGTTAGGACCGTCAAAAGGTAATACCTAATAAATTATAAAAAAAATTAAGTAGGTTTTTTTTTTTATTTTCTTGTGTTCCTTTATCGTTAGTGAAACACCCCCTAAGCTATGGCACGCAATTAAAATAACACCCTGTAAAACAAAAACATTTCTTTCTTATTCATTTCATAAAGTTTATTAAGAAGAGCTGAACTTTGACACTAATAAGAGAAGGTGGTACTGTTTTCTAAAGTAGTAGGGCTTGAAGTCCGTCTGGGGAAATATCATGCCCTTGCCTTTTTCTGCCGTAAAGCCGCAGTATTTTTACTGCTGTGTTTCAGTTTGAAGGTTAAGGGAACCAGTTGACACATGAGACATACCATATTAGTTTTTAGGGTGGGCAACGCGCTTTACTGTCTTACTAGTTTCAAAGTATGTCATTAATAACAGACTAGTTGCTATGGGAGACCACTTACCATCAGGTGGCTCACCTGCAAAAAAAGGTACAATACAGCAAAAATAGCTTGATACTAATAAAAAAGCCGGCCAAGTGAGAGTCAGACTCGCGCCCTAAGGGTTCCGTATCTATCTACCATATGATATACTTTAAGCTTTTGCTCTTTGATTTTAAAAACTCCGCGACCATCCAACTTGACCCCTCTGTTATAGAAAAGTTCTTGAAACGGGAGCTCACCTTAATTGGTTATAATTAGTTGTGAGAAAATTTTTAATATTTAATGATTTTAGACTTTTCCCTTTATTTGTACTGTGAGACCTAGCTTCTTGCCAAATTTCATAATTTTAGGTCAACGGGAATTTCCCTGTAGTTTTTGCTTTTTTGCATAAATGTATGGAGATGAGGTCAACAAAAGCCATATATTTTGATTGCGTCATTGTCAGAAATATAAATTTTCAAATCTTGTGTGGTTTATGGACCTTAATATTTGTTATCAATTTCAACCAGATACCTCTTCTCGTTCGTGAGAAAAAGGGTCTTGACAGACAGACAGACGGACAACAAAATGATCCTATAAGGGTACCGTTTTTTTTATTTTGAGGTCCGGAACCCTAAAAAAGGTACAAGACAGCAAAAATAGCTTGATACTTAATAAAATAAGACATTATAAAAGATTGGCCATGGCCAGTCGGCATGTTTGGTTTGGAACCATCTGTGCTGTTTAGGCCGTGGGTTCGATCCACGCCCAGGAAAAATATTTTGTGGGTACTTGTTTTGTGTTATTTATCTATTTAGAACTAGTATCTGAAAATTATTTACTATTATTATTATGTGTGTATCTGGATCAGCCCATCCATACAGGTGTTTTCTTGTTTTGGATCAGATGACCTAGAGTGAAATAACCTTGACTGGCGTTACACCTAGAAAACCTAGCTCCACTTCTCATCTTCTTCTACCTAGCGTTATCCCGGCCTATTGCTAGGGTCCACTTTCCGGCTTGATTTTATCCACTTTTCCAGGTCTTTGGCATCCTCTGTGGTAAGATTGTTCTCTTCTCCCTCATGTCTGCCTTCACGACGCGACGTGCAGCCAGAGTTTCTTAGGCCTGCCGCGTTTTCTAGGACCTTGTACAGACAGAATGTGCAAGGCATCTGTTCCCGACATAGTCTGTCGCCCTGCGGCTGACGTGGCCGAACCATCCAAGGCGGCTGTCCACCATCTTATCCACTACGTTAGGGACTTCATTACACCTAAAACAATCAATTGAAACACTTGTTTTTACCACTAATATTGTGCCAAATTAATGATTCCGCGGTAACATTCAGAACCAAATGTTTGCAAGTAGGTAATAATACACATAAACAATTTGGAAACGCGGTTGCATAAATGCGCCTATAAACCGTGGATCAGATTGTTTTAGCCGATTAGTACACACAATATTGACTGTCAACACGTCAACCAGTATAATTTGTGTGAATATGAGTAGGTTAGCAGGGGACAAAATTGATATAAATGCAGTCATTCTGGGGAAGTACCAACCCCTTTTTTCATGCGTAAAGCAGGAGTGTTTTCACTGCCGTTTTTAATTTAAAGGGCAAGTGAGCCAGTGAAATTACTGCCACATGACACACACCATCTTAGTTCTCAGGATGGGCAACGCGCTTTGCTGTCTTGTTAGTATCAATTAAACTACTGATAAGACAGTGGGAGCTATGGGCGGTGGTGACTTTAGGCCCACAAGCTCGCTTGCTTGCTTACATAAAAAAAAAATGTTGCAATATTACAAGTATTTGTACCGTTGACTGAACTTCATTACAATGGTTTCTTTTTGATATGGTTTGCTCCACTAATAGCCAATTACCATATTAGCATACCATATATAGCGAAATATTACATTATATTAAAGCAACAAAAAGGTCTAGGAATTTTATTTTTATCATGGTAAAAAACAAATTTTTACTCATTCCAGATAAAACTGAAAGTTTTATAATTTCTTGGATTTCGACAAAAGCAGTTTAAATGTCTAGTTAAACTAGTTAAACTACTAGTTTAAACTATTGTCTCAATTATGGCTTTAACAGGGTAATACAACTATGAAAATTTTCACACAACATAAAATTACGATGTTATTTGAATAATTGATGATATATCCGCTGGCTTTTATTGTGATTTCACCTGAATTAAATGTATGTCAACCTGAAGTTAATGAGGGGATAAGAAACAATAAAATAAAAGCACCCACTAAATAGGGACGGTTCCAAAAAAGGTCTTTTTAGATGGATAGTAATTTTGCGCAACGATGACTTTTCCGTAAAGTGACTTTATCTATACAAGGTCTTTATGGCTTAAAGTCAGTTACCATTTTAAAAAAAATACAAGTTTCTGCTTACTCTTTTCGAACTAAATTATTGTTTATTAACTTCTTCATTTCTAAAGTCGTGAAAATTTGTATAACTTTTTTAACGGATTCACATCGCGTTTATAATCAGCACCTGGGCGACCGAGCTATGCTCTGTATGATTAAAATATCATCGGTTGAGCAAGCTATGCTACTTAACAATAGATGGCGCTGTAAGTTTCTTGAACGCACTAAAACGCGCTAAGAAATATTAAAAAACACGGTGAAAACGAATTTTCCCGGACATGAGACCTAGCTAGATCGATTTTTTGCCCCCAAAAACCCCTGTATACTAAATTATAATATATATATAATAGTATAGGATTTAAAACTTAAAGTTTGGAGCATTCAAGGCATGATGATGAATATCATAATCATAACCATTACTTGAAACGTCCACTACAGGATAAGAAGTACTTAGCAGAATATCAGCAAAAAAGCGTGGAACAATTTGAAGGGCAATTATTATAATCACCACACTTGTTATCGTTGTGGCTGCCATCTTGGATCACGGTTGCTAGTGACAGCGGTTAGTCTAGGCAACGAAGCGGATCGTTGTATGAAGACCCCCGCATTAAATCCTCAGTCGATGAAACTTTGCTGGTATTACCTATATGAGACAAACCTTCTATAAAAAAATCCAAAAAAAAATCGGTACTTTTAAATTTTCCATACAAACATTACAAAAAATGTATGAATTTTTTTTTTTGGATATTTTGAATTGACATTTAATACTTTATCATCCTGTCAAATAAAATCTGCCTGAGAGAATTAATTATCTTGGGGTCAACTGCTTCGTTGCCTACACCTAAGATGGTAGGATACACAGAAGCTGCTGCAGTGTAACGTGGGCGCATGTTCACAGCGGGCGGTAAATTTTATGTAGCCTATCCATGGCAGAGCTATTCGTTTCGAATCCGCATCCCAACATACTGTATCAAGGTTTTGTCGCCTCCCACGACTCCACCTAGTAGAGATGTGTTGTTACCACAGAACAACGATAGGGCCACTTAACCTGCGCGCGCACCCCCCCCCCCCCCCCCCCATAGAAGCGAATATAGTTTAAAAAAATTGGTTCCTTATTGAAGAGTTATACTATCTAATTTTTGTAGGCGCTTATTTTGAATGCGCATCATAAACACATTCGTTGCCATAGAGACGCTGTCACAAATTTTTTGCAACTTACTCTCTCGCAATAATAGTACTATGTTTATCGCACTCAAATGTCGCTATAGTAGTGTGGGTGCGGAAAACGTGTTAGTTTTAATAAATGGTGACACTGATTTGTATTGAATAACATAAAGAATTCGTCTCTAAATGTAGAGCAAGACGCATGCGCTTCAGAGCTCTGTGGTTGTTACTATTCTTAACCGTTTTTTAATGTTTTTCAATACCACTTCGATGCGCTGATTTATGATAATCATTCAAAAAGTTTGTATATGGTTTTTATGCTCCTTCGAACCATTTATTAATTCGGAAATACCTATTATTATATAATATCAGATGTTAAACTATACTATAGTCTTAAAATTAATAATTGATAAGATATTTGTTTGTCAATCCTTATGTCATATATGCACATCGAAAGATTCATTTTATAAAAAGATTCATATAGAAACATTTAACTATACTATACTTATCTATATTCCTGTTCTGAATGTATGTACATGGAATGTACCTAAAGTTTTAGCTTTCGGATTATTTACTGCTGATATTTTTTTGGAGATTTTTTTTGAGAATCGCTAAATTGAAAAGTGGTAGTGGGCAGAGCACGTCGCAAGAAGAACCGACGTCTGATGGGGCGTAAGGGTTCTAGAGTGGAAACCACGTACCGGAAGTCGAAGCGTTGGCAGGCCCCCCACAAGGTGGACCGACGATCTGGTCAAGGTCGTGGGAAGCCGCTGGATGCGAGCAGCGCAAGACCAGTCGTCATGGAAATCTTTAGGGGAGGTCATGTCCAGCAGTGGACGTCTTTCGGCTCATATGATGATGATATTTTTTCAGAGCGACGGCTTATCGGATGTGGTGTACAACTTGAATTGGCAGAAAATGTCATTGGAAAACAGGAAGATGGTGCTTCTACTCCTCAGAAGGATCCAACCAGAGATGGTATTTAAGGCTGCTGGGGGGCTAAGAGCTGGAGTCAGGCCTATGATTTCTGTGAGTATTTCCACTGGATCTACAGAGCTTATGGCTGGATCAGTGTGACGTGGACGTGGAGCGGACGTCAAACTTGGATGTCCGCGAGGGATAGTAAAATGTATGGAACCTTTGCGTTGCGGAGCGGATCCGGAGCTAATAGCTCCGCATTGGACTGAACGGACTGTAAAGGCTTCATACATTTTTCGGTCCTTCTTGGACATCCGCGTTCACGTCGCAATGATTCCGGCCTAGGGAGGGTCGGGGTAGTAGTTATCAGCTCTCAGAATATGTCCAACAAATACTGATTTCATCATCATCATCGTAACATCCCATGAAACGTCCACTACCGGACAGGGAACTCCATCCAAAATTCCAGCTTTTGCTATAACAATGTGGAGGGGTACCATAGCTGGCAACATGAACCGCTGTTGTTGGTGACCGCAGAATGTAAGATGACACGATACACAGAAGGATGCTGATTTACTACTTGTCACAAGGCCTGTATATTTATAAAACTAAGACTGATGGATTTTGACAAGGATAGAGATAAAAAAAAATTGGTCCTTGTCGATAGAAACGCGAATTTCATTCCAGTGCGATCAATCTACTTTCCCGATCGGTCCATATTTCCCGTTCGGTCTACTTTTTTGAAGTTCTGAGTTCCTAAAGTAGTTGCTAAAATAGTAGCATCTTATCTCTTCCTTTGCAAAGGACATGGATGAAAATACATTCTAGACAATTCGGCAAGTTTATGACTGTCATGATTTTCATTCATTATTTTAGCCCTTTCCATTTCTATAGATTCAGCTTCAAAGCAAAAGGGATTTGACGCGGGCACTGGCTTTAACGAGTGACTTCCAAAACCCAGGGGGGCTATTGCGGTAGTCGTACCGTGTCTGCCATATGCGAACCATTATCTTTGCAATACGAACTCCCTTGCAAAGCCCATAAGGGAGTACGCAAATAGTACTGACATTTTTGACTTTGGCAGAGACGAATGCTGTTGAGGGCTACTCTCTTCCAGGTTTGCGCTGGAATTAATGTTGCAAGGGAAATGGTTCGCACATGGCAAACACGTTACGTTTCCGCTACCGTTATAGAGTCCCATTAGCAGATTTGCATTCAATATCTATCTGATATGATCAAATTATTATAATCTGGCTGATGAAATAATTATACCTTAGAGTATGGTGCTGGCAAAGAATAGTTTCCAACCCAACTCTACCCGCGGGTGTCGTAAGAGGCGACGAAGGGGTTATGAACCAAAAGATGGGCAGCAGCATCTTTCTGTGTATTGTACAATCTTACATACTGCGGTCACCAACAACACCGGTCGCCAGCCGCAACGATCACAAGCGTGGTGACTATGGTAAATCCCCTCCAAACTACCACGCGTTTTTGCTGGAGTTCTGGAGGAAGCTCCTTTTCCTGCAGTGGAGGTTTTATGGGATGATATGATGATGAATTGGACAGCCCAGCGGAATTTGAAAAATACAAATTTACTACTGAAAAAACTATTGTATCTAAAAATATTAAAAATAAATTTAGAGATAATGAGCCTGGATTGTTTAAGCACTGTAAGGTAATATCAGTTTTTAATAAATCACGTATGTCTATTATCCTAGACAATTTTGAGAATGTAAAAACGTTGACCAAAGCTAGTAGATCCAGCCAATTGCGTAACTTAGACTATCTACCTACATACAACTTACCGAGGTGTAATAATGTCTACGGTATGAGAACGTGGAAATACCTACTACCTGAAATTTTAAATAATATCTCATGTGATTTACATGACGAAATGCTTGTGAATGCAAAAGAATGTAAAAAATGTTTAAGAGATCACTTCCTGCGTGAATGATTGGTCACAGTACCTATTATAATTTATGTTAGTGAGTGAGTAAGCAACCACTCATCTCTTAGATAAACCCTTACAGGTTTTTTTAGAGGTGTGATTAAAAACTACCTATGTTTTTTGTAAATTGTTTTGAACAATAAATAAAAAAAAAAAAAAAAACTTAATGAATAAACTAATTAATTTCACTAGTTGACCATTTTGTTTCTAGTCTTCTAAATTAAAGGTATAGTATAATAAGTACTTGTAATGTAATTATTAAAATTCAGCTTTGTTTTCAGATAATGAAAACATCATTCTCATATTACGTGATGCTGAAGTCAGGAATGAAGACGTAGGAAGTATTCTAACTTCGCAAATCTCGTTGAAAAGTTTGTAAGGAAAATTCATAGCATATCAGAAGTTACGGCTTCGTATAAAGATAAGTTTATATGGAAATCGTTCATTACATTGGGAAAACATCGTAAATTATAAATACTTACTAAAGATTACCTAGTATAGAGGTAGAAATCTTACATTAGAGATTAACTAGATAGTAGATCAAAGTAGTAGATAATCTTCTTATCTTTTTTTGATTTTTTACGGTAATCAACAGCACATTTCTTAAATAACATAATACGTAGGGTAGGACCTTATTTTTTATGTGAAATACTTACCTAAGTGAGCATTTGGCTTCGATAAGTAAGGTAAGGCTTAACTAAAGTGGCAGTGGGCTGGGCACATCGCAAGAAGAACCGATGGCCGATGGACCGTAAGGGTTCTAGAGTGGTGACCACGTACCGGAATATAAAGCGTAGGCAGGCCCCCCCACAAGGTGAACCGACGATCTGGTGGCGGTCGCGGGAAGCCGCTGGATGCGAGCAGCGCAGGACCGGTCGTCATGGAGATCTTTAGGGGAGGCCTATGTCCAGCAATGGAAGTTTTTCGGCTGGTATGATGATGATGAAGTAAGGTAAGTGAGGATAGGGTCGAAGATGTAGTATGCCTGCTTACCTACGTGACGCTTGTTCACTCTAGCCTTGAAAAGATCTAGATAATATTTTCAGGGAAAAGTTCGGCAGGGTGGGTGGGTGCGCAGAAGCACTTCCAGCCTATTGGAAGATTTCTGTAGCAGATAAAGCCAATGTTTAATAATACATGAACCTACATAAAATGAATTTTATATTGCTGTTTAACTACCTAAATGACTTTTCTTTCAAATGCGTGAAAAGGTTCATTTATTTTATTATTTATTTTATTTTATAGGCACACAAAACAAGTTACAGGCATTGAAAGTAACAAACACAGATAGTTATTAAACTAGACCATATCTCTAAACATGTATGCACAAACAGCATAGGAATGCAATAATATTAGGGGTTAGTTATGCAAACAACAATTTGGGCTAAGGCACATAAAATTTGTTAGTAGTGTACTAATTTTAAAACAAGACTTAAAACTATTAGTAAGCAAAAATAAGGGAAGAGGTGCCAAAACGTAATTAAACTTGTAAAGGATTGCTCTAATGTTAGTCCTGAATTTTGAAAAATTAGGGTTTAATATGTCTAAGGACGAGTTTTCAGTGACAAGTTCATTGTAGGTACGGCATGTTCTAATAATGGGGTTATAATAATGGGTTTATGAAAATCAAGTTTATGTAAGTTAGCTAATAATGAGTAGGTAGTCTCAAGAAAATAAAAGCAAATAAGTAAACGATTAAAGTTTTTCTCTGTGATTAGATGTTCTTTGCAAACATTTTTAATGGTTGTTTGTTTATTAAAGGTAAATTGTTTGTTTATTTGAGGTCGTTACTCAAACCTTGAAAAAGGAAATACCTGGTTTAAAATTTTAACAATTATGTGACTTGTAAAAATGGTAGAACGATCAATAAACAGCTTCATTTTTGTTATACAAGAAAAAATAAGTAAACAAATTAATAATTATATTAATAAACCATTTATAGTGCTACCGCCTAAATGAGTCCTCGCCCGCGGGGTACAAGGGCAGGTGCAGGGGGGGGGGGCGGATGCGCGTAGAGATTGAGAATGCCCCGCCGCCGCCGCCCGCCGCCGCCCGCACCTCTTTCGTTCCGCCGCCTGTCGTCTTACCCCCGCGCCCCTGTACCATGCGGGCGAGGACTAATTTAGGCGGTTTATCTATAGTAACTTTTAATAGATAATAGTGACTTTTAATAGATATCTATACGTCGTCTGTTAAAAAAATATCAATGGTTGGCTGTATCCTTGATACGGCCGTATGGTTTACCCACGGTCACTCTCCCCCCCCCCTCACCGCCCTTCTCTCACCCCCTTCACCTTACCCCCCCTCCCCCACAACCCCCCCTCCCCCACAACCCCCCCTCCCCCACAACCCCCCTCCCCCTTATACTCTGACTCATCCAAACTTGATGTAGTACCAATTATTGCCGCCAGAAGGCAGAGGTGTAAGGGACAGCCTTCCGAATACTGAAAAGGCATGTTCAGTCAACGTAACTGAACAACTTCTAATGAAAAAAAAAATCTGTCTCTCCATACAAACTGTTCAAACAAGTTTGCAATTTTGTATGGAGAGGCTGATTTTTTATTTCATTTCCTGAAAGTTTTATTCGCTGAAAGTTGTTCAGTTACGTTGACTGATCATGCCCTTTCAGTATTCGGAAGGCTGTCCCGTATACCCCATATACACGTATCAAAGGCGTATCTACGTCAAAATGCGAACCAGATTAATTATAGATAGACACTCTAGGGCCTTTGTCTACAATCTAGGCAAATAACAAACAAATAACTATAATTCTATCAAAATGAAAACATAGAAAATGTAATGAATCAACTTAAAACTAAAACTATACCAAAAACCGCATCAATAAATCACCACAGCGTGTGCTAAAGAGTTTTAAAACCGCTTTTACTTTGAATGTTTAAATGAATATAAGTGCAAATAATAAACGAGCAACAAAAATGTTTGGCCAGCGTCCAGAATTATTCAGGAGTGGGAACTAATATCTAGTATCAAACTACACAACCTCTAGGTATACAATATTATTTTTTTGCATACTAATTAGTGAGATAAAATAGCAAGTTTTGTTCCACGACTTTGCTAACAACGCTCAAAATATGAGGCGTGGGACAGCCTTCCGAATATTGAATAGGCCCAGGTGACGTAACTGAACAACTTTCAGCGAAAAAACATTCAGGCAATAAAATCGGCCTCTCCATACAAAATTGCAAACTTGAATAGAAAGTTTGTATCGAGATTCCGATTTTTTTTTATTTCCTGAAAATTTTATTTGCTGAAAGTTGTTTAGTTTGGTTGACTGATCATTCCATTTCAGTATTTGGAAGGCTGACCCTTATACCCTGTATTTTATACTTCCTATACAAGTAGCGCAATTGACCAACACATTTTGTATGGGGAGTCGAAATTTTTTCTGCCTAGTTAGCAAAGTCGATGAACAAAAGTTGTATTGCTTAAGACCTCACTACTATGTGTGCGAACGGGTGTCAGGTATAAAAAATTAACCTAATATGTAAAAAAAATGTTTTTTTTATCTTCTATCTCTGTGTAAGAAATCATCTCCCAATAACTGAAATTGTGAATTCAGACCGTAAAACTGAGAATTTTTTTCCAAGGAACATTGATTTCAGTCTACTGCATTCATGTTCATATGTGGGTATACCTATCAAGTGCAGCAATTGCAAACCACTACGCTTGGCACTTCCGCGTTCATCCTCAAATACGGAAGAGTGTCCCAATCCTGTGGTTTTCGCATTTCCATACGTTTACAGCCAGAGCTACTGTGTGGTTCTGATTATTTGCATAATTACTAGCCATAACTGGCTTTAAAGGAAGATTCGCCCAAACCTCGTTTAGAATTAAAAATATCTTGAATTCTAGAACATCTGTATTTATTTAAGTGGAGAGATAAGTAGAGTTGACTACAGACTCTATAGTAAATGCGAATATTTGAGTATGAGTATCTTATTAAGACTATAAAACTATACAAAAAAAATTATGAACCATGGATTAAAAATTTTTAAAGTTTATGGTCATCCCATGCAAAACCAAGTCTGTGCGGAGCGAGGTTTGTATGACCTTTGTTCAAAGTTGAGTTTCATGGTGCGACTAACATACTCAATTCAAAAATAAGTCAAACTATTATTTATTAAATAAATATATATATGGATATTCTTGTATTATTTTATGACGTCATAGATATTATTTATGAGAAATGCTGGTGGAAATTAAGTTACACATTTTGGCCCAACGCCGTCGCAAGTTTGCGTGTCTGTCAATCTTTTACGGATTATCCTTCGGTCAGTGTGCCTCTGTCTTCAAGACTAGATCGAGGTCAAGAGTAAGCCCATTGACGATAAAAAAAGCTCCATGAACGCATACCTCCGTCATTCTGTTACCATCGAGAGAACAGACTCACCGAATGATATAGTCAAAGTAATAAACACATTCGAACAAAGCGCTTCGCAACATCTGTTATAACGCGCACGACTAGGGAGTGAAATTATCTGCCTGCGTCTGTGTTCCCGAGTTCATATATACTGGATATATTCAAGTCGAGAGTGAGTAGGCTTCTTCTGGGTAGGCTTGTTCTAACATTGTCGACCTCATCTCCTGTCCTCAGAACTAGATTAACGTCATGAGAAGACCCATTTAAAAAAAAAGTTAAATTACTTAGCTACACAAAGAAAGTGGCGCCATGTGAAAAAAAACCGAATAGGTACGATTCACAAATATAAAGGGTGCTAATTTGATTGTGTGTCTTAGCTTAGGAGCGGGATCAGTATCAGTAACCAAACAAATTTTCCCAAGGAACATAGGTCGAAAATGTCGAAATACGAAAAAGAAAATTTGACCTTCCATACAAAATGCGCTAACAGCTGATGCAGTTTCTATGGGAGATCAAAAATTGATTTTCGTATTTCGACCTATGTTCCTTGGGAAAAGTTATTCAGTTACTGATACTGATCCCGCCCCTAAGCTATGGCACGCAATCAAATTAACACTCTGTATATATAATACGAAGGTACAATTTGACTGATCAAAAGAGTGGTTCGATTTCGCTTAATTTTGCATTCAGCAAGCATGCAAAAGTAGATGTAGCTTATTTCAATACGAGTAACACAAAAAAATAACAAAGAAAAAGGAAGAGCTAGACTTTGAAACCTAGATTTATTCTAACAAATCTTGAAAAATAAACCTTACTTAGGTTAAAAAAGTTCATTAAAACTATGCACGCAAAATGAACTCCACCACGAGTTTGTGACATAAATTTAAAAAGTTTTTATACTTCAGAAAAAAATATGTTTCGGAAACTACGCGCAGGGCGTTTTCGTTTTGTTACGTCAATGGTTTAGTTATTTTTGGGTCAAGAATTGGAAGAGTGGAATGAAATTGAGTAGGAATCGCCGAAATTACAGAGTATAGAGTGCTGTTTTCTCGTTTCGTAATCGACCCTTTTAGTTAGTAATCAGTTGCGGCCCCATACAAAGTATATATCCTATCCTACTTATAATATAATATATAATATAATAATCTATATATAAAAGAAGAAGGTGACTGACTGACTGACTGACTGACATATCAACGTACAGCCCAAACCGCTTGGTCTAGAGATTCCAAATTTGGCATGTAGGTTCCTTATGAGGCCTCGGGGTGCACTAAGAAAGGGTTTTACAAAATTCTACCCCTAAGGGGGAAAAATAGGGGATGAAAGTTTGTATGAAAGTCCATCAGTTTTGAAGTAAGGACCTTCAAAATTTGTATTTAGGCTGACGACTAAAAATTAATATTTAAATGTCTCAGGGTTTTTGAACATTCGACACCCTTAAGGGTGAAAAGGGGGATGATGTTGAAAATTCTTTATTTTTAAAGTAAAATCCACATAATTTATTATTTAGGCATTAATGACGTAATTCTATGCAACGTTCATCACTGTTATTGAAATCCCACCCCAAATTCAACCCCTAAAAAAGGGAAATGGGGTGAAAAAGTCTAAAAACCAATATGGGTATCGTTTGTATAGTTTATCGGGTCGCTGATTACGAAAACTACAACAATTTTGAAATCCAAAGTGGTGGACGTAAAATAACATCATTCCCTTGGGATGGGGTTGGGGTGCGATAGGTTTGAAATGTCTAAAAATAAATATAGGTGTCGTTTCTATGTTAGGGATAGCGGTTAAATTGGCGTTAGGGGTAGGGAGAGGTAGAGGTAGAGAGGTAGAGAGGTAGAGAGGTAGAGAAGTAAAGAGGTAGAGAGGTAGAGAGGTAGAGGTAGAGAGGTAGAGAGGTAGAGAGGTAGAGAGGTAGAGAGGTAGAGAGGTAGAGAGGTAGAGAGGTAGAGAGGTAGAGAGGTAGAGAGGTAGAGAGGTAGAGAGTTAGAGAGGTAGAGACGTAGAGAGGTAGAGACGTAGAGAGGTAGAGAAGTAGAAAGGTAGAGAGGTAGAGAGGTAGAGAGGTAGAGAGGTAGAGAGGTAGAGAGGTAGAGAGGTAGAGAGGTAGAGAGGTAGAGAGGTAGAGACGTAGAGACGTAGAGACGTAGAGACGTAGAGACGTAGAGAGGTAGAGAGGTAGAGAGGTAGAAAGGTAGAGAGGTAGAGAGGTAGAGAGGTAGAGAGATAGAGACGTAGAGACGTAGAGACGTAGAGACGTAGAGACGTAGAGAAGTAGAGACGTAGAGACGTAGAGACGTAGAAGAGAGGTAGAGAGGTAGAGAGGTAGAGAGGTAGAGAGGTAGAGAGGTAGAGAGGTAGAGAGGTAGAGAGGTAGAGAGGTAGAGAGGTAGAGAGGTAGAGAGGTAGAGAGGTAGAGAGGTAGAGTGGTTGAGAGGTAGAGAGGTAGAACGATAGAGAGGTAGAGAGATAGAGACGTAGAGACGTATAGAGACGTAGAGACGTAGAGAGGGAGAGGGTTTTAGTTTTTCTAAATTACTTCTGTGAATTGGCTCTGTTTTGCAATATTACATAAAGGTGTCTCTCATCTCTCTTTCTACATTTGTTAGGTTAAGTGACATCTTTAAGGCATAATACTGCTGCTAAGTTCATCTGTTCTGAGTAATTTATGAATAACTTCAGCTGGATCTTGAATTGTACTCATTGATTTGCGCAGTATAGTCCCGTTTTTCCTTAGTTTAAAATTATCCTGAAATGACGGGAAAATATTTCATTGCTTCGGGAAACCGGTAACAACATAAATACGAAAAAAACGCGAGGGAAACCTCGGGCAACAGCTAGCAATAGTATAAAGAAAGTTTGTGAGTATGGATGGATGTTTGTTACTCTTTCACGTAAAAAATACTTAATGGATTTTAATGAAACTTCACAATAATATAGTTAATACATTAGAATAACACATAGGCTACAATTTATAAACCTGCGCAGACGAAGTCGCGGTCACCAGCTAGTTTGAAATATTCCATAACTGCAGACAATTCAATCCATTTAGAACGACAGTGAGTCATGCACTCATGCATAATTTCACATGCTGACAGGACATGAAACCTGATAGGGAATTGTCGGTGAGATAGTAATCCCACAGAATGGTGGCCTGTTATCGGGTATTTGAACCATATTATTCACTAGTTGACTAACTGAGCTTGCAGTAGCTTGCATAAGTATAATTGTGAATTTCTGTAGAATACCTATTATATAGGGTGACTTTTAATTAGTTCTTGATAGCAAAAGATATGCATGTACTCATGATACTGAACAACTTTTAATATATACGAAACACCAAATTTGACCTCCCATACAAAATGCGCTATCAGCTGATGCAGTTTCTATGGAAGGTCAAAACTTGATTTTCGTATTTCGACCTATGTTCCTTAAGGAATGTTGTTCAGTATAATGAGTACATGCATACCTTTTTCTCTCAAGAACTAATTAAAAGTCACCAGTATATGGTGGTATGGCATTTGATGTTTTGACATACCTACCCTTTCATTCATTTTATTTGACCTGGAGCTGTGACTGTGGAGTCAGCTACAGACATTTGACAAAGGAAATTGTAATTACACAGGACAACTACTATATGTCTGCAACCCAAAAGATAAAGAAACCCAATTCTAGATTAGTTTTTGCCAGGTAAGCGGCTCACCTAGCTCTCAAAGGTTCCTACCAAAAGAGCTCTCAGCTGCACATCCCTTCCAAAGCATGGAAATTCTCAAGATGTCCGCCACCGGCAGCGGTCATCTTCCGTTATTTGAAAGAAAGGGCTACCAGATTTTAGCCATGAACATTTATTTCATCCATATACAAGGTTATTTTTTGGGCCTGATTTGCGTATGTCCACGTTATTACTGAGGTCAAAAGCAACAACTTTTGTTCTACGACTTTTCTAACAACGCACGAAAAATTTTCAACTTCCCATACAAAATGGGTTGGTCACGTGACCACTTTAGTATGGGGAGTCGAAAATTTTTTGTGCGTTGTTAGAAAAGCCGTAGAACAAAAGTTGTTGCTTTTGACCTCTGTAATAACGTGGGCATACGCAAATCAGGTCCAAAAAAATAACCTTGAATATAGCGGCACTGCACTTACGCAAAACCTCCCGGGTGAAAGTTCTACTTATGTCAAAAAGCAACTTTTTTCAAAAAAAATTCGAAATGAACATCAAATATTGACCAGATCATATTTTAATTTTGAATGTAGAACTTTTTTATTTCCAAAAGTTGTAGCACAAAATATGTTCAGTGTCGTGAGTGGAACTATTACCCAAGAGGTTTTGATTTAGTACCGATACACTGTGGATTATGGAATCATTTAATGCTATTCCAGAATAAGACTCTGCCATGAATAAAAACTTAAATAAATGGGTCCCACTCGGTTTTGTACATAAAGTCATCTATCAAGCTCTAGAGTTTAGTTGCACAGCTCGTTGGATGCACTTTGCTTCTCTCGCCTGGTATAAAAACTTTAAAATATTTCTGAGACTAGCAACAAAATTTTCCATGCAAACATCAAGAAAAAAAAGTATCACTCCTATTTGAAGAATCACAGACTTTTTTTGCGAGGTGTAGAAAAGTCAGCGTAGGTATTTTTACGTTCCAAACTCAGTACCTACTAATCACTAAATAGACTTTAAAAAGCCGATATGACGATCTTATCTTAGTAGCAGCAAGAAAAAGGGACGCCACACAAAGTGCAGTGCCAACATAATAAGAGGATTACCATCGACTCGCGGTAAATCGCTGAAGATGACCAAAAGTTGTATATTATACTAGGTAATTTTATGGACCTGATATACGTATTCCCACCTTATTACAGAGGTCAAAAGCAACAACTTTTGTTCTACGACTTTGCTAATAACGCACGAAAAAATTTCAACTTCATACAAAATGGGTCGGTCACGTGACCACTTTGGTATGGGGAGTCGAAAATTTTTCTTTCGTTGTTAGCAAAGTCGTAGAACAAAAGTTGTTGCTTTTGACCTCTGTAATAAGGTGGGCATAAGCATATCAGGTCCAAAACATAACCTTGTATAGCCTTGAAAATAACTAACCACACAACCACATCCACACAATCCATCAGCTCATATCAACTACCGGTGTATTTCCTTCAGCTTGGAAGGAAGCCCAAATTACTCCTATTCCGAAAAAAGGTAATCCTTCATCATTTTCCGATTATCGTCCTATATCCATTCTCCCATTCCTTTCCAAGGTCCTGGAACGGTTGGTTCATAACCAGCTCAGCCAGTTCCTAAACCGCAATAACCTGCTCAATCCTCTCCAATCCGGTTTCCGTCCTGGTCATAGTACGACAACTGCTCTTGTCAAGATCTCTGATGACATTCGGATGGGGATGGACAGACAGCAGCTCACAGTATTGACACTACTTGACTTTAGTAACGCTTTTAACACTGTTGACTTTGACATTTTACTTGGGCTGCTGCACTCTCTTAACATATCTCCGACGGTAATTGACTGGTTTCGCAGTTATCTGCTGGGTCGCCGGCAACGCATCCGGGTGGAAGAATCCTTCTCCTCGTGGTGTGAAACATCTGCTGGTGTACCCCAAGGTGGCGTCTTGTCCCCACTCCTCTTCGCTATCTTCATTAACTCTATTACTTTTCCAATCCAATCTTCGTACCACCTGTATGCTGACGATCTCCAAATATACTCTCAAGCTGGAATTAATGACCTTGGAAAGGCCATATCTGATATTAACGCTGATCTGGCTCATATATCAGAATGGAGTAACTCTCACGGATTGCAAGTGAATCCAAATAAGACACAGGCCATAGTAATTGGCAGTCACTGGTTCATTTCAAGGGTCGACTTTGGATCTCTCCCTCCAATCGTCTTTAATGGTGTAGGTGTTCCATACGCCCAAACTGTGAAAAACCTTGGCATACTTTTTGATATCACACTTTCGTGGAAACCACAAGTGGCGGAGTTAAGTCGGAAGCTTTTTGGTGCGTATGGATCACTGAAAAGGCTGCGAAATTTCTTGCCGACCAGTACAAAGATTGCTCTTGCACAATCGTTACTCCTACCTATCTTGGATTACGCTGATACCTCCTACCCTGACCTCACAGAAGAGATGCTTAACAAACTGGAGCGGCTCCAGAACCTGTGTATAAGGTTTGTTTTCGGACTGAGGAAGTACGACCATGTGTCGTCCTTCCGAGCTCAGTTAAAATGGCTGCCCATTCGCCGTCGAAGGGATTGGCATATTCTCTCTCTACTTTACTCTATCCTATTTCTTCCTTCCACCCCTTCATACCTCAAAGAAAGATTTCAATTTAACACCTCTCAAGATCGTACTCTACGCTCCTCTCTTGACCTTTCCCTCTCTATACCTTCGCATACTACAAATTTCTATCACGACTCTTTCACAGCTACGGCCATACGACTCTGGAATGCACTTCCCACCGCGCTGAGGCAAGCTCCCTCACTCGACATTTTCAAGAGAAATGTTAAAGACCACTTCCTTTCACTGTCACACCTCTCGTGATCTGTGGTTGCCTGTTGTTGTTCGTGTCCTGCTATCAGATTTATGTGTATTTATATATTATATATATGTATATGTTTATATATAAATATATATTTATTATGTTTTTATAGGTAGGTTTATATATGTAGTGTTTATGTATGTTTAATTTGTTATATCTTTAGGTCAATCTTTATGCACCGTCCCCGCATCTATGTTAGCTTAATATCCTGCACCCAAAGGTTGCCTGGAAGAAATTGCTCTTTAGCAATAAGGCCGCCTCATTGTACACCTATTTCTAATATTGTACTTTTCACAAAATTTCGTGTGCAATAAAGAATATTGTATTGTATTGTATTGTATTGTAACTACATATCAGATCAATACTTATCAGAACAAGTTTTTATGTAATATTTGATACTAGATTGTACCCGCGGCTTCGCTCGTGTTGCATACTTTGTGTTAGTCCAGTGCTTGATCTATCTACCTTGTAAGTCCAGTTGCCAGTGCTACCTAAATTTCATAAAAATTGTTTAAGCCGTTTAGGCGTGATAGTGGAACAAACAAACATCGATACTTTTGCTTTTATAATATTATTGAGATTCAAACCCTGTGAAATTGAATGTCGTTAGTTTATCATCTCTCTACGTGAGATATTAAACTGTAAAAATTTCGTAAGTGGTGAATTTGCTTCTGGCGTTCTCTTCGCTCGCTCTCACTTCGCTCACTCGGCTCGTGCGTTTAAATCCAAGAGAACCTTGCGCACTTATTATGGACCTATGATTTTTAAATTTTTCGATTGTTTACAATCTCGCTTGTTAGATTATAAACTGACGATGTTCACGACCTTCCTGTGGCATTCATGGAATTCCTCCCTATGAATTTCCTTTTCTTATTACTGAACGTTTTGACGCAGACAGTGTTTAAAAAATAGATTTGTTTTTAAAATACTAACCGCGAGTTGCACAACGATTCTTTAATCTTAAAGCAAGTGCTGTGTCATTTAAAGGAGCTTTGACTTGATGAAGATGACTTGTCTACACCGTGCAGATGGATCTGTTGAGGTTTTCAATCAGGGCCGCCTCAAGTTCTAATCCTAGGAGTTGTCTGAGCTTGATTAGCCTTTGGGGCAACTATCGGTAAGAGTAGAAAAACACACCTAAATTACTCGTACATATACTCACATTATAAGCCAACCTATGTATCACGTTCTACCTACGTATATTAATATCATACAAGTGAATCCAATTCAAATTAACTTCGGAAGTTATTTGACGACTCTGGGTAACATTTTCGACTCGACTCTACATCGACTTCGAGTTTCATGAAATTCAAATAGCACTAACTTTCTACTACTTCAGTTGATTTTAGAGAAATTCGGTTCAGTGGGATTTGATAAACGGGTTATTATATTATATAAAAGTTATCAATAATACTTACTCCTGATAATAAACACTCTATAGTACTTAACTAGTCCCTGTAAACACTATCTTCTACGGACTGTATCAACCTCTTTGGTGTCAACGGGAGAACATTCTGTTTAAAAAAAAGAAACAAGTAAGGAGCATGTATTTTGTGTATTTTAGTGGTCTATTCCTCAACAGGTAAAAGAAACAGAATCCTTAGGATCACTTAGTTTTCTGTCCATTTGTCTGTCAAGACCCTATTTCTAACGAATAGAAAAAGGTATCAATTAGAAATTGTTGTGAGTGATATCGTTGCAATTACCATAACGTACTTGCTTTGTGTGTGCCTTTTCAAGTGTCTACGCCATCGGTCTGTGTTTTTAAATATCTCACTTAGTTTCTGTAATGAAAAAAGACGTGAAACTAAATACGTGAATAAAATGCACTAAAAGACAAATATCAAACAATTCTTTCTACTTTTCCTTCAATTTAAAATGGCCACTGCAAAATGTCGTCTATTTATTCTGCAGTATCTATTACTGGACGAGCTATAAAAGCATTCAGAAATCTCGCCTCGAGAAAAGCTACGAAAACAAAAATGTCGAGCGCTCGAGTGCTGGTTTTGCATAATTCTCTTTTTATTTGAACATTCTGAATGGCCATTTTAAAATAAAATTAAGAGTGAAATATAACAACATTAAATTTGCACATATTACAATAATATGATCTTTGATACTTACAGGTCTCCTTTAAGATTGTGAAAAGAGCCATGGAGGGTAGCATGGAAGTAGGAGTTTCTTTTTGTCAACTTTTATCCCCTCTATAGCATCACGACAGGATGATGCTAAGTTGCTAACGTGTGAGATAAAAGATTTCAACCAATAGGATCGCTCAATTTTTAGGGTTCCGTACCCAAAGGGTGAAAAACGGGACCCTATTGATATGCCTCCGATGTCTCTCTGTCTGTCAGTGGGCTGTATCTCATGAACCGTAATAGGTGAAAATGTTAAATTTTCACAAATTGTGTATATCTGTTGTCGCTACAACAAAAAATACTAAAAATAAAAAAAAGGAAAAAATTAAGGGGGGGCTCCCAAACAGCTAAAAAAGTTTGACCTACCCCATCAAGTGGGGTATCTTTGTTTAGAGCTCGTTGAGTAGACACATACAGTTTTTTTTTGTTTTAAAAAATATTTGAAAAAAAGATATAAGATGCCACCAAAGTCAGCTGTTTTTACAAAAATTTGTTTGATCTATATCTCATGAACAGTACTAGCTAGACTAGTAAAATTTTTACAGATTATGTATTTCTGTTGCCGCTTTTACAACAAATACTAAAATAAAATAAATAATAAATAAAGGGGGGCTGCCATACTAAAGACCTGTTTTTTTAGGCGATTTTTGTTTTAACTCTATCTTAAAAACGGGCACTTTTACAAACGTGAAAATTGGTATAACAAAAAATAATAAAATCTCATCAAACGCGTGTCGGACTCAAAAAATCTAGCACAGTAACTTACTGAAAATTCAACTAATACAATAATTATGTTTACGTGGTGTTACGGAACCCTCGGAGCGCGAATCCGACTCGCACTTGGCCGGTTTTTTCAAGCTTAGAGCTGCACTGTGCTACGCTAGGAAAATGGAGCAATCTTATTGGTTCGATTTTTTCCAGCTCTTGGCTTAGCTACCACGAAGGTCTGGGGGGAAGCCACACTAACGCACAAAGATATGATATAAAGTGTACCATTAACACAGATTAAATAATAGTTAACTAACGTTTACTGATCCGGCACTCCCAGACTGGGTGCACACAAATTTCAGCATTACGGTCCAAGCATAAAGTCGATACTTGCAGTGCACCGCTTAAGACACGTTTTTAAATCGCGGGTGATCGCGGACAGGTGGGCTAAAGGATTGATCACACCTAGCTGAATTCAAAGACTAATTCGGCATACATTGCTCGTTACAGTAAGGATATTGCAATTAACATAACCAAGCCTCCCAGCAATGTATGCCGAATTAGTCTTTGAATTCAGCTAGGTGTGATCACTCCTTAAGGCGATGAATTTGTCACTTTATGAGATACTGAGCAAGATGCATGTAGGTATGTAATATTGTTCAATCAAACATGCAAATTCTTACTTACCTATTTTAAGCCAAAGCTTAAGATGACGTAAAGAAAAGTGAAATCGACTGCCTCACCTAGTCAACTTCTAGCGCCGCGTTGCATACCTAGAGTGCGGAGTGTCACAGGCCTGCCATTAGGAGCATTTTTGAAGTGTTTAAATGTGTCTTCAAAACTTTCAACAGCGAAAACGACATCGATCAGACACTACTTCGAAGCAATTAAATTAAAAATATTGTTTTCGGTCGGATGTATTTTCAAATCGACGGTAATTCAATCGTAAGTTTCCATGATAATAATTAAATTAGTCCGTTCGCACATTACGCACAGACGACTAGTATCGGAGACTAGTGGCTGGCATACATAATACTGGTGTAGCGTTGTGTGAGAGTTATTCCCTTCAAATTATGTGAGATACTCCTCTGTGACTGGTTTCCAAGACTTGCGTAGGATTCTATAGGCGTGAGAGCCTTGGGACGAAGATGGTTGGCAGAGGGAGGGTTACAGATGAGTACTAGAGTCTTACTTGGATTTTGTCTCTGATCTAAGCGCACGGCAGTGCGAAGGCCAAGTTCCCGCAACAGGCCACGCGCATGCCGTGCACTATTTACACGAACCGTTTCGACCCACATTTGAACCCCCTGTAGCTCAGTGCCTATTGCAAGTACAGAGATAAAACTGTACCTACAAAATTATAGTATACTAATATTGAAGCAACTTGCCAAATTTCATAGATATATCTACAGTAGATCCTGAAATATGACCCCGTGAAAATAGCTGATTTTGGCACTTAATGACTGACTGACTCACTGACCGGTAATCAAAACCTCCAAGCCACTTCCAATTGTCCCAGCGTTATGAAATTTGGCATTTAGGTAGTCGTTAGGATAAAAATAATGGAAAAAATCAAAAATGGTCAAGTGCGAGTCGGGTTTTAGTCAAAATTATGTATAAAATGTAGGTAATACATCTCTAAGACCTGATAATCTGAAATTTGACTGGGGATAGTCGTCAGCATTATAAATTGGAAATTGGTCAAGTGCGAGTCAGGATATAGTAATTACTATGCATAAAATTGTTGGTCATACTTCTGTGAGACCTACAAATCTGAAATTTGGCATCGGGGTAGTCGTTAGCATTAAAGTAAAGGAAAAATTTGGAAAATGGAAAATGGTGAAGTGTGGATCAGACTAAAATTAATGTACCAAATATTAAAAAAAAGCCGGCCAAGTGCGAGTCGGACTCGCTCAAAGAGGGTTGCGTACCACCACATAATCATAATTGTATTAGTTGAAATTTCAGAAAATTAATGTGCTAGATTTTTTTAGTCCGACACGCGCTTACTATATTTTATTATTTTTTGTTATTTTATAGCTTATGCACTATAAACATACCAATTTTCAAGTTTGCATGTGTTCCCGTTTTAAAAATAAAACTAAAACAAAAATCGCCTCAGCGACCATCCAACTTGACCCCTCTCTTATATGAATGTTCTTGAAACGGGAGCTCACCACAATTGGTTAGTATTAGTTGTGAGAAAAGTTGTAATATTTAATGATTTCAGACTTTTCTCATTATTTGTACTGTGAGACCTAGCTTCTTGCCGAATTACATAATTTAAGGTCAACGGGAAGTACCCTGTAGGTTTTGCATTTTTGCATAAATGTATGGAGATGAGGACATAAAATGCCATATCTTTTGATTGCGTCGTTGTAAAAAATTGAAATTTTCAGATCTTGTGTGGTTCATGGATCCTAATATATATTATTAATTTCAACCTGATACCTTTACCCGTTCGTGAGATAAAGGGTCTTGACAGACAGACAGACAGACGGACAACAAAGTGATCCTATAAGGTTTCCGTTTTTTTCTTTTGAGGTACGGAACCCTAAAAAGGTAGTATTTCTAAAAGGTCAGACTTAGTCATGCATGAAAACAAGTACCTATGTTTTAACGAAACTATGAAAATACAAACAACGTTGCGATAGTTACTATAAATATAATATAGCAAACTGAACAAAAAGAAATGAAATCCCACCAAAAACATAACTGTTAAAAAGGGGGCCAAGTTCCTATCGGCTAATTGTTTGCCTAAAAAAGGGTTGATATCTGATCCAATGCCAAGTTTAGATGCACTTTAATATCGATCATAATCGTCAGCAGCCTGATCCACTAGTAAACATTTGCCATTCCCAAGACTGGCCACCACATCCAGTCCTCCGCCTTCCGCATCCAGCCACTATCCGCCACCTTATTCACGTCAACGGTTCATCTGGCCGAAATTCACTTTACCATACACCCAACTTAAAATATGGTGTAGCTGTGAAAATACGCAGGTACGTTGAAAATAATATCTAAAATGAAATACTTTTGAATTTGAACTTGGCAGGTTAATTTAACTATATAAATAATAAATCTAATTACACAATTAATCAAGTGTTACTTACAGCACCAAAACCTGCCAAGTTCAAATTTAGAAGTATTTTATTTTAGATATTATTTTCAACGTACCTGCGTATTTTCACAGCTATACCATATTTTAAGTTGGGTGTATGGTAAAGTGAATTTCGGCCAGATGAACCGTTGACGTGAATAAGGTGGCGGATAGTGGCTGGATGCGGAAGGCGGAGGACTGGATGTGGTGGCGAGTCTTGGGAATGGCAAATTTTTACTAGTGGATCAGGCTGCTGATGAAGACGATTATGATCGATATTACAACTTGGCATTGGATCGGATTTCAACCCTTTTTTAGGCAAACAATTAGCCGATAGGAACTTGGCCCCCTCTTTAACAGTTATGTTTTTGGTGGGATAGTCTTTACCTTAAAGAGAACAGTCTCCCACTGCAAACAGTCTTCGTTTCGAAGCTCTCGGTTAAGGAGCTGATAAGCCATTTCTAACAAAGGATAGAATGCGCGTGCTAGAACGGAGCGGATTCGCACTATTTTACGTTTTTCGCTCATTTTTGCATTTTTCTCAAAATCTGTAACTTTGCATATTAATTATAAAACAGATATATTATTATGCATAATGTATTGAATAATGTGTAAAAGTTTTGGCATCAAAAGCAAAAAACAGAGGTAAATTTGAATTTTTTCATGGCGTACAAAATATATTAAATCGTGTTTCAGAGTCAGCCATATTCTTGGAAAGATGCTTAATTATCACATAATTTTTTTACGCGGCCATATGTACATCAGTTTTCGTTAAAAACCTGCTCAAGTGAAGCCTATTTAGCTCTTATCAGCCACTTCAGTTGTATGCCTACAGTCATCTGAACGTATCGTAATGTGACAATGGGTTGAAAGTTGACCTGCTTCAAAATTTTCTTAAAAATATTAGACAAATTATTATTAAGGTTCTTTACTTATCTGTAGACTTGTATCAATACAGTCAGAATATTATTTTTATCGACTTCAATAATACAGCCAGAAGTTCGCTCCTAGCGTTCAAACGAAATAACGACTTAACTTGCTAATGTACTAGCTGAAGTGTGAATCAACATTAAGTAAATACCAAATCTCGTATGCAAATGAAACCAGAGGGTAAGATAAATGTATTGACAGGCCAAGGGACGACCCTATTAAAACATGGAGATACTTATGCCTAACTGATGCATAAGCAATGGCGCGGTCATGTTACATAAGTTACATTGCCTTCTGGAGTGATCTGTATAAGCAGGGTGGCCCATTGATAGACGGCCAAAAGAAAAATTTCGATCCCTCATGCTAAGGGGTATCCAAATCTTTCCCATGAATGTTCCGCGATTATTTGTAGTTTTCGAGTTATTATTTTGTTATTATTTTACAACATTTTCTGCCGCAGGAGTTATAAACGTTCATAACTTTTTTTGTGCAGGGTACTTTCTTAATTTTTCTTTTAGTGTTATGATCGTCTTCAATGGTACTTTCACATATAAAATAATAAAACTCCTGACATCTCTGCTTAATCAAAGTTTGGTAAATAACATTCACAAAATTATTGTTGGATGGATACAAATTTTATCCAAAAATTTAAAAACACAGAGAGGATTTTTCATAGATTGTAGTTGGATTTTGAAACTTATGTTACGATCACGAAAGACGAAACAGACAGATATAGGCGCAAACATGCCGCAGACACGCTACACCGCTAGTTGATTACAGACAGACACCGTAGGAAAGGTGAAACTAAATAAAAGCTTTTAATAAGTAAAAGCTGCTCGAAAGCCAAGCCACGATCACTGTTCCAAAATCTCATAAAAAAAGCTTCAACTCCTCTCCAACCCTCCCCATCTTTGGAACTTTTATTCGCAAGTTATCCAAAAATGAACAAGTTTAACAAGAACTGTCTGGCAAAGCAATAAAGTTTGCAACGTCGGCAAATTAATACAAAATCTGATGTCGAAAATGTTGACCACCTGCAAACGGATACTGTGAAGGGTTTTATTGTAAAAACTTTGTAGATTCGTGGAATATTTGAACCGATTCAAATTTTCTGCAATTTTCGAACCATACGGCGTAAGGATCGTAGAAAGTTATTTTATTGGAAAGATTGGTTTTATGTTCATTAAGTTTTTGTATACATATTTTGCATTTTTTTTTATTAACGATGTTTGAAATACTTACTTACTTCGCTGGCTCAGCAACCCGAAGTGGATCTTGGTCTCTGACATTAAAGTACGTCATTCTTCTGTATTCTGTGCCAAATCTGACCAGACGGACACTTCCAGCTCTTTCAGGTCTTTGGCGACTTCATCCTTCCAGCGGTATCTTGGACGCCCCACCGGACGACGCCCAGAAGGTTGACCAAGATAAGCTTTCTTTGCGGCTCGTTCCTCTCCCATCCTCTCCACATTTCCTAGCCAGCGGAATCGGGAAGAAATGTTTGAAATATGTATCAAAATGTACGGCGGCGCAGTAGCAGAACAGTATTTTCAAGGAAGGCAGTCCGATTGCTTGTAAGCCTTTTATCTCTTTTTCTTTTATCTTATTTGCAACGCTAAACTTTTGTATAAAGATTGAAGTGATTTTTTCAAACATTTTTCAAAACTAATGCTCTACAACTTTCAAGACGAACTCTTAAGCTGACAGGAAACTAGACTAAGTTAAAGCAGGGTTTTACCTGCAGCAGTATCGGTTAAAACTTTCCAATATAAGCTGTGACCCGACGCGTGTAGTAAATATTCTAGCCGCAAGACTAGCCTAGCTCAAACTGGTTTACAGTAAAAGCTCCATTTATCCTGGTTTATTGCAAGTCTTGCTGACCCTACAACCATTAAAGCAAGGTTTAGAGTATTACAGATGCAAAATCTCTTTTCTACAATCGCTCGGGAGACTAGGTTTCTTCATGCAGTACTATTTAGTATTATCTTCACTGCGAAAAATACAAAAGGTGCTCAATTTTGTATGGTAAGACTCACGGTAACACTTCAATGCTCTGGTTCCAACTCACGTTCTTTTTAAGGGTTCCGTACCTCAAAATAAAAAAACGGAACCCTTATAGGATCACTTTGTTGTCCATCTGTCTGTCTGTCTGACTGTCAAGACCCTTTTTCTCACGAACGAGAAGAGGTATCAGGTTGAAATTAATAAAGAATATTAAGGTCCATAAACCACACAAGATCTGAAAATTTAATTTTTTTACAACGACGCAATCAAATGATATGGTTTTTTATGTCCTTATCTCCATACATTTATGCAAAAAAGCAAAACCTACAGGGTACTTCCCGTTGACCTAAAATTATGAAATTTGGCAAGAAGCTAGGTCTCACAGTACAAATAAAGGGAAAAGTCTAAAATCATTAAATATTTCAATTTTTCTCACAACTAATAGTAACTAATTAAGGTGAGCTCCCGTTTCAAGAACTTTTCTATAACAGAGGGGTCAAGTTGGATGGACGCGGAGTTTTTAAAATCAAAGAGCAAAAGCTTTTAAAATATCCTATGATAGATAGGTGAGCAATCGATGTGGCACATACTTACAGAGTGTCCTTTGTATAGTTATCCTGGTCCACCTGAAGACCTGTTCACCCTTAATGACGACGCAATCAAATGGCTGAAAGCTCTTAATTTAGATTTGTAGATTTATTACTATAATGTTTCTTTAGTTACTGAATTATTATGCCATACGATTAAATAAAATAAATGGTAGATAGGTATGGAACCCTTAGGGCGCGAGTCCGACTGACACTTGGCCGGTTTTTTTTTTTTTATCTATACATATAATAAATACATCTATACATATAATACATACATAGAAACCGCGTGTCTGTACCTTTGATAAATTTGTAAAAAAAATAGTGTGAGCGATAAGAAACGACTAATAAAACTCAAAAATATGTTTTCTGAACTGTTTGTCTGTCTGTCTGTCTGTATGTTTTCGATAAACTCCGAAACTACTGAACGGATTTTCTCACGGTTTTCGTAGATAGATTAAGCTTAGGTCTGAGCAACATATAGGCTATATTTAATTCAAATCGGTTCACTCAATCAGAAGCTACACCAATGTAAAGTATTAAATTGCCTATACGACAATAACTCGCAAACCGATTCAAACTGACTTTTTAATTACGAGTTTGGCTTACTTTTGTGCAACATAAAAGTTTAGTTTCATTTCAAACGGTTCACTCAGACAGGTGGTACGCTAAGTTTCATGCGGCGGCGGCGCGAATAACTCACAAACTATTGAACGGATTCAAACGGGGTTCTCAATAAACTGTCAAGCTTACTTCTTTGCAACATATTAGCTTACTTTAATTGAAAACGGCTCACTCAGACAGGTGCGCGAAATTTCCAGCGGAGGCGCCAACTCACAAACAACTGAACCGATTAAAACGAGGTTTTCAGTAACTTATTTGGCTACTCCAAGCAACATGTTTATAAGCAACGGTTCACTCAGACATAAAATTCACTAAGTTTTAAGCGGCGGCCCCAATAACTCACCAACTAATAAACGGATTTAAATGGGGTTTTCAATAACGTGTTTAGCTTAATTCTTTGCAATGTATTAGCTTAATTTCATTGAAAACGGTTCACTCAGACAGGAAATGCCCCAAGTTTCAATATACGGTGCCAATAGCTCACAAACTACTGTACCGTTTCCAACTGGCATTCCCATGACGTGCTTGGATTAGGTACTTTCGTGCAACATATAAGCTTAGGTTAGTTGAAAACGGTTCACTCAGATAGAAGTTACGCAAAGTTTCAAGCAAAGGCGCGAATAACTCACAAACTTTTGAGCAGATTCAAACGTGGCTTTCAGTAACGCGTTTGGCTTACTCCTGTGTAATAAACAAGCTTAGTTTCATTGCGAAAGGTTCACTCTGACAAAAGATACGCAAAGTTTCAAGCTGCAGAACCAAGAAATCACCTACTGAACTGGTTCAAACGAGGTTTTCAATGACGCGTCGGGCTTCTTTCTGTGCAACATATAAGCTTTATTCCATTGCAAACGGTTCATTCACACAGCAGGTTCGCGAAATTTTAAGCGGCCACACCTATACCTCACAAACTACATAAACGACTTAAACTGAGTTTCCAGTAACGTATTTGGGTTGCTTTCGTGCAATATTTCAACTTTTTTTAATTGCAGTCGGTTCACTTAAACAGAAAATGGGCAAGTTCAAAGTTTCAAGGTGTGAAACAGAGCTGAAATCAAACAAAGCTTATATTTGTACGGAATAAAGCCAAATACGTTGTTGAAAATTCCGTTTGATCCGGTCCAGTTGTTTGTGTAAAAGTTGTGGGTACAGCTAAAGATTGGTAAAATCTAGATTTAGTTTTATTATAAAAATAATAATAAAAAAATCATGTTTCGGCATGGTAGTGCAACAAATGTAAAAAAAAATATGAAAGTTCTAAAGTTTTGAAAACTTAGGAAGTAGGTACTTATAAACAAAATTATTAAAATAAATAAAGAGCGATGTGAATCATTGTTTTTTAGGAATTGTCTTTTAAGGGGAGAAATAAGTTACAACGATTGTACAGAAGTATAGTCCAACAGTTTTGTATGCAGGTACGAGTACATGTACAGTTGAAACCATGTGAAGCCACGTTCGACTTTGTACCGCTCTTTTTTCAGTTGCCACAGAAGCTAAAGTGACTGAGCCTCAGATTTAGTTAGGCTTTGTTTTGTATAAGATATAACGAAACCCGTATCATAGTTCGTCCGCGTGGAATTCGACTATAATTTTACACTTACGAGGATAGTGGGCGACCTAACAGTCCACACGTAAACAAAACGTGTTTAATTTACAAAAATCCGTACTATCGGTACTCTGTATACTTAATTATATAAAGGCGAGAACTGCACTGTCTGTCTGTCTGTCTGTCTGTTAAGCTTTTATGACTAATCCAATTAACCGATGTTGATATAAACTTGGTACGAAGATAGTTTGAACCATGGGAAAAGACATTAGCTACTTTTTCTGAACCCCACGCGGACGGAGTCGCGGGCAACAGCTAGTTTAATTGTATGTGTTGCGGTCAAAGTGATTTATCGGTGATTATAAATAATTACTGGTTATTATTAATAATAACCAAAATGGAGAAAGTGATTAACTTTCTATTTTTACATAACCTAACCTAACCGAACCTTATAATAAATTTCACAAACTAATCACATTTGCCATATCTTGGTTATTATTAATAATAACCGGTAATCATTAAATAATCACCGATCAATCACTAACCGTAACATATAGGTATATTCGTACCTATTAGACAAACTTTCTAACCCTTGTAAGAGACTAAGCATAAACTTTAATGGTCCTGAATATTTTTAAAACAAAGAAGACTAAGGTTAAAAATATTTACCAGAACAAATAGATGCTTTCTCTTAAAGGTCACATTTCTTGAAAACCAAGAAAAAAGGTCTAAGTGTAAAGAATCCCTGGCCATAAATTAAAAGTCTCACAACAAAAGACTTGAGAAATGCTACTATTAGCACCCTAGCAGACTTTCGACCTTGATTTAATAGTCTTAAATACTTCAGGCTCGGTTTAAGATTTATATAAAGTTCTTCGAGAGCATGCGGGTATTATCTAAGCATTAGTTTAAGATTCTTGTCCACGAATACTTTGGTAGGTGTCTATTTTAGTTCTTTATGAAAAGTTTACGTATGGATATTCAGCTATGGTCGTCGTATGGGTGAAATATAAAATTTAACGTCCATAATATTCGTTTGTAATTTTCAAAAAAATTGCAATATTGCGACGATTTTTTTTTCATTGAACAAAATTAAAATATAAAACTACGTACCTATCACAGAAAATTTTCAATCACTTTTATTTTGTAATGAATAAAGCGATCATAAGATAGTAAGCGATGGTAAAAAAGACAGCTATAGAAAACTGACACTGTACATTAAGAAAATAAAACTGAACAAAGGTCGAAATAAGACAAAACATACTTTCCTTTAAAACTGCATATCAAGTGATAAGTGATAATGTGTTTTATATGGAAAAATTATGGTCTGTATCCATGCCTTTATTTTTCGATGTCTTATTACACTCAAAATTTTGAGATTAGGTTGTGGGTATTTTGGCTTAACAGTAATAGCATCCTGATTCTGGCTTTAAAGTGTCGGCTTGGGGTGAGCTGTTAAAGTTTATCGTTTGAGTGCTGAGAGCAAGCATGGTCGAACTGATGAGGGAGACGTGAGAGGAATCGTGAGGGAGAAATAAGGTGGGTGGAGGTGCTACCTATATCTTTGAATAAAGAAAGATGAATAAGTTTCAAAGTGGTAGGGCCTTTTCGCTAAACCTGGGGAAGTACCAGCCTTTGCCTTATTCTGCCATAAAACAACAGCAGTGTACGTTTCATACATGTATGTTTCAGTTCGATAGATTCGGTTTTCAGTTTGGGCATCGCGCTTTGCCGTCTTATTTTTGTACAAGTTAGCTACGAATAAGGCGGTGGATGCTATTATCATGTTGTTCATCTAAACACTACTGCATAATAGGCAGCTATGCTTAATAAAGTCAAAGCAAGCGAGTTTTGTGGACTTTCCCTTTCGAAACCCATGCTGTTCTGATCTTAATACAACACTACTCGCTCAACACAGACCGTATAATATCTAAAGGTTGCTTCGCCTCAACCTTTAAGTTTTTCAAACAGCCAAAATCTATGATATATTTACATTTTTCTCATACTTCTTTCAGGTACCTAACGGACTTCAAATCCCTAACAAAAACTGTGTACTAAGCATCTACTTTCACCACATTATGGTTTCATTTATGAACCTTATAAGGTATGTGACCTGTAAATAATACTGAACTTGATATTTACCGCATCCATTCAGCCTGTTTCCTTGCATCGTCGGCCCGTTTGTTCTACGGTCACGCGCGTTGCACTTGTAACATGCAGCAGATTCATGGTAAATGGTGAGCCAACTGTACAATACAATAATGTTACATGTATCAACGAAGCACAAAATTTTACGAACAAAAATTTTGTTGCAGCGTGTCTTGAGCGTTCACAAATTGTAAACAATTTTGCAGATGCAGCGCAATAAGCTATAGCGGATCGATTTAAGCGTAGCTTTTTTTTCTTTGAAGATACCAAATAACTTAAACCAGAACTGTGAACGGTGAACTTTTTTTGTCATATTTTGGCCACCTTAAATTTTGTATTAAATTTGCTTACAATTTGCATGTGTTCTGTATTTTTGTGGATTCAACTCTCCCAATAGGAACAGTGAACAACAGGTCAAGCTTTACACTCAAAACGTAACTCTAGCCCGTACGTCTATTGAAATAGAACGGTACAAGATCCAATGTGTCAAGCTTGATGTTCTCTTGACTGTACCAATAATAATAACGCTACCTCTATTCGGGTCGACAGAGAATTAGCATAGTAATTAACCTGTCACTGGTTTCTACTGAAGATTCTTGGCACCCTGATTGTAGGTTGTCGGCTCCTACTGCAAGCAAAACACGCCCCGTCATAGATTAAAACTGACTAACTACCAGAAGTACGGTCAACCGCACGTCGGTAGAAACTTTTTCAACTCTATTACTACGCCATAAGGTCCAAAAGTGTTTCTACTGACGTGCTGTTGAGTGTACTTGCAGGTTTATTTTGTATGAATAAAGATCAAGCTGGTGCTTCGCAAAGCCAGAATGGAATAATACTCCGAGAATAATACTCAAATGGTGACTGCGTAATTTTTCATTTGTTTATAAAACATGTACCTAATTAAAAAAGAATAAGGCAGTTTTATAATCACAGACCTAGCAAAAGCGCGTTATAATAGTACATTAAGGTGCGAGTGCGCTATTGTGCTGATCACGCCTGAGGCTTGAGAATTGCAGCCCGAGCCGCAGGCAATAACAGAGTGCAATAACCAAAGCGCACGCGCTTCCTACGACGTTTTAACACATTTGCGAATAAAAACAAGTAAAATTTGCTTACTTTTTCCAGAAGGAAAATTTGCATCGGAAGTAAGGTATTTTTCTTTAGATCTACCTACACCCGATCTCCATTCTTGTGTTTTGTGTCTAAGTATTTCCGACGTTGGGAAACTACATTAATTACTCTTTTTTCATTTGTAGAAGTCGATACTATAACGATGTAGTTTAGCTGACGTCATTACGAGATTCTAATATCCAACAATGAATAAACTATTTTAAGTTTGAGTGTACGTACACCTCGGGAGCAACGCTATATTTTTAAAGTTCGAGTGACGTACTTGGAATCCCTCGCTACGCTCCAAATTCTACTCTAGAATCCTTCGCTCCGCTGTAGATTCAAAAAACGCTCTCGTCCTTAAAATAGTTCTTTGCTCCCTTGGTAACAATCTACTATTCAAAGTTTTGAAGTGAGATGGACATGAAAAACTTGATAAAGTACGGTAAATAAAAAAATATGCCTTGCACTTGGCTGGGTTTTCTCCGAAAACCACGCGTTTGAAGTCGCGGGAAACAGTTAGTTACTGAATAAAACGAAATGAGAAACAACTTACTACTCGTATCACGACTCTTTCAAAGTAAAAAATTTTGTCAGGATGTTGCTAAGTGAAATTCAAATTTTATAGCATCCTTTGTTACTTTCGTGTTGTATATTACTCGCGTTTTAAATTCCAAAAAGCCATTTACTTATATATAAGTACTAGCCCATCGGCACGTTACAATGTCCCCAATTCGTTGGTCCGAAATCTGACGTTTAGGACCAGCAAATGTCAGTCGTTGTCATATTGTCAACATTGGATGCAAATAAACTTACCAACAAAATGGAATGTTCCTAGATGAAGAAACAATATACTCTTATTATTATTATTGTTTTTTCTTATTATTGTTTTTTACTATAATCCAATTAATGAAACTGAAAAACCAGGCCTAAATTACATATAAACAGTAAAAAGTTTGTTTTGTTTTTTCCCGCCATATTATTTCCGTTCCGTGTATTTAGTACCGACCGAAGTACTACACAACGTAGTTCACGCAATTTTTCACAGATGGCGCTATTTGTTCTTGTATGGGTAAATTTTTAACCGCTTGTTCCCAAGACCCTATCTTGACTATATAAATCTATGCAAAAAGCTGTATAAACGTCGTGTAAGAACAGGCGCATAAAACATGAGGCGACTTGCAAATTCTGTATTTGCTAGTGATTCGTTTGTGAATCGAATTCTTCTTAGCGTCTTTGATTTGAATGGGAGCAAAATAGTTTATTGGTAACTAGCATAGATTTATATAGTCAAGATAGGGTCTTGGGAACAAGCGGTTCAAAATTTCCCCATACAAGAAAAAATAGCGCCATCTGTGAAAAATCGCGTGAACTACGTTGTGTAGTACTTCGGTCGGTGCTAAATACACGGAACGTAAATAATATGGCGGGAAAAAAATAAACAAACTTTTTACTGTTTATATGTGATTTAGGCCTGGTTTTTCAGTTTCATTAATTGGATTATAGTCAAAAACAATAATAAGAAATAACAATAATTATAATAAGAGTATATTGTTTCTTCAACTAAGAACAACATTTTGTTGGTAAGTTTATTTGCATCCAATGTTGACAATATGACTGACAACGACTGACATTTGTTGGTCCTAAACGTCAGATTTCGGACCAACGAATTGGGGACATTGTAACGTGCCGATGGGCTAGTACTTATATATAAGTAAATGGTAACTAGATACATTTTTGCAATTAAGCGTTTGGTAGGTTGAAGATGATTTGAATAAACGAGTTTTCAGTTGATACAGGAAAAATTTAAATTTTAGATACCTAATTGTTGAGAAGAAATATTCTTTCATGATAAATGTGATTATCTACGAGTGGCAACTCATCAATCTTACAAGCTACATGATATTGTACATACTCACATAAAATCACGTCCCTTCCCCGTCCGGGTAGGCAGAGACCACAGCCCTCCACCTGCTACGATCTTGACATACTTCCCTCGTATCCTATACACGCTAGTGATATGACGACGACGATAAGTGTCTTTGTTGGAAACGTTTAAAGAACATCTTGTCGTGTAAATGTCGTAAAAGGCGACTAAGTGACCTTAAACCAGAGGGTGGACAGCAACAGTCTTTTGCGGTTTCTACAATCAAACTGTGGTAATCTACTTCAAGAGTGGTAACTATGTGAAATTCCGCTCAAATCATGAATTTAACTTTTCTCACGAATTTTTGGAGAGAGCTTCCATTACTTCCAGTCATACACAAGAGTTTTGTATCATAATCAGACAAGACTACCAGTTGCAGGTGACTTTTTTATTGGAATAGAAAAAATCAAGTTAGTACTACATCTTGAAGAACCTTACAAGATGGATTATTACTTACCTTTAAAGCCAGCCTAACTTATAAAAAAAAAACCGGTCAAGTGCGAGTCGGATTCGCGCGCCGAGGGTTCCGATATACCTATAGTATTTTTGGAAGCAATAAAGTCCATTGTCAGGACCGCAAAACTAAATTTGTTTGTAAAGGTTTTTTGCAGATTTCTGGAAAACTGTGCATCTCAGAAAGATCGTTTTATTTTTGCTGTAAAGTTTACATAAATTTCTGTCAACTTTAATTAATTCAGATTTTTTTTACACAAACTTCGGAGATAAGGAGGGGAATGGTATTTTTTTGACATTTTTCATAATAACTTGAAAACTAAGAAACGTAAAAAAATACAATAATATATTTTAGAATGTACAAGTAAAGCCCTTTCATATTATACCCCACTTGACCTAGTACCGACAATTTGAAATTTGGCCCCCCCTATTTTGGCCCCCTTTGTAGCATGTTTTATTGTTAAGTCGCCTCCCAGACAGCTGTTAACTGTTAAAGTTGCCTTGGAGGACTTTGTTTTTAAAGTTAAGTCGCTACAAAGAGAATTTTCTCCTTGTAGTGCGTTCCACGCTACTCACCGGAGCTGCTGGCCGCATTACATGAGACGAAAGGGTGTTGTAAACTTGTTTGTTATTGAATTAAAAGCTGTTCTTATGTTCCACATGAGTCGGGCAAGTTTATTATACTGTATCTTCACATTATATTAAGTAAGTTAAAAACATGAAGTACCAAAAATTAAATAGAAACCTAAGTTTAAGGTTGTAGCATAAAATTAAAGAACTGACCTGTCGTTACATTGGTTTTATACTTAAGACAAATCTCCGTAGATCGTGCCGAGGATCCATCGTCACGAGATCATCTGAGTGTCTTGCGCCGATGATGAGATGCAGCGATGTACGCCAGGTTCATGGTCACGAGTTTAATGTTAAAGGTGGGCTCCACCCACGAAGTCTAAATCATCTTCTCTTAAAAAGGATGGCCCTTGTCTACAGCCCCTACCTGCGACCCATGTGGGATGAACAAATATTTAAAATCTTATCTACATTGAATGCAATCAGACATCTTGGGCCTGTCTCTTGATGATCACATCTTAATTCAGCTTCACCTATCCGATGTTCATGGATTTATCACTTTTACAAAATTTTTCTTTTTTTAATACACGGTCTCTCGTGCAATGACAATCCAAGAAGTGTTGCCATTCTTAAAATCGAGAACTGTCACAGCATAGACTACAAAACGCGAATCTCGACGTACCTAATGTAGTATCCGAGCCTGCCTAAATACCAATATTTGCGTCCACACGTACCAACAGCAACGTGACAGCCTGTAACCCATACACTACCGATATCTTGTGATAGAAATATGAACTAATACTCACTCACCTACTGCAACTGTGGCTCCATTGTTTCCCAGCGACGATGACAGATGGCAGCACGTGTATTGATTTCGATATGAAATCGATGTGTGAAAAACACGGGCTACACATACCCCTCCTTCGGTTAAAAATTTCTTCATATGTGAAGAAATTTTTGACCCAAGAAATCAACGCTTGAACCTTCCAAAAAATTTCCTAAAACATCCTTAAAACTTCCCTAAAACATCCTTAAAACTTCCCTAAAACATCCTTAAAAATTTCCTAAAACATCCTTATAACTTCCCTAAAACATCCTTAAAAATTTCCTAAAACATCCTTATATCTTTCCTAAAACTTCCCTTAAACTTCCTTAAGACTACCCTTAAACTTCCTTAAGACTACCCTTAAACTTCCTTAAGACTACCTTTAAACTTCCTTAAGACTTCTTTAAACTTCCTTAAAACTTCTCTTAAACTACTGACTCCTAGAGACTTCTCTGTCTTGGCATCATGTGAGCGACAATCAAACAGTACACTACACACACTTAAGCAAAGGCCTACGACACAAGAGAGTTGAAAGAGTGCTTTACTATTGGTAATGTATTTCTACTATTTACATATATTTCTATTATTTACAAAAATGTGTTCTGTGGAAACAGTAGTGGAGACTATCCTAAGTTTCTCACTTACCGGATATACAGACAAAAAATTTGGCATTATGACTTCTTGTTTAAGTTCATAATGTTTAGTGGGTACCCGTTTCACTGTTGATTTTAAATTAATCAAGTGAGTTTCGTCTGCAGACTTTTTAAGAGTGATTAAGTTCCGTTCTTAGGCAATTAAGTATCCTAAAGAACAGTTAAGATTAAATTAACTTTTAAGCGGTATTGAGTTGAGGACAAAATTAAGTTGTTAATGTTGTTATTTCAAAATACATTGCCAACAGCACAGTAAGGTAGTTTGTGACTGCCCTGAGATACGACTATATTGACCCATACATACATCACCTTTTATTCCTAAGTCTAAAATATTTTCCGGAAAATTTTGTCACCTAAGTTCACTCTAGTCATTTTAGTCAGTCGTCATATTTTAAGATGTCTTTAATGTGAAAGTCACCTAAGACCTTACCATCCATGTCAGCTAAGGTGTAAACTAATGGTGATTTCTTTATTGTTACCACACATTTTTGAAATTTAGGAGCTAACTTTGAAGTGAACTTTTTCGAAGCGTTTGACAAATAAAAAGTTCGCTTGTATACGATTTGTCCTACTTTAAGTTCAACATGTCTTTTTCTTAAGTTATATTGTTTTTGATTCTTAAGGTGAGCAACTTTTAAGTGTTTCTGCACCTTGTTATATATTGTTTCAAGCTCACGTATTCGTTTGACGTAAGATTGAGGCTCATCAACCTGTACCTGCGATTGTGGAACTGGACTGTCACTGCCCCTGTATACTGTACCATCCACTATAAATTCACGACCATGGACCAAAAAATACGGTGAGCATTTCGTAGCCTCATTGACGGCGTTGTTAAGTGCACATTGAATTTCCACCAAATGCTCATCCCACTTCTTATGTTCAGATTTCACGTAACAAGCAATCGCACATACTACGTTTCTAATGGCTCTTTCAGCTTGATTTACTTGTGGATGATACCGAGGGTTGTAATAGATGTTAGGTACATTATACCTGTGCAGTAACTGTCTAAACTGTGAACTTATGAACTGTGGTTCATTGTCCATGTAAATGTATTTACAGACACCATGAACCAGGAATACCTGTTTCTCAATAAACTTAGCCACAACAGCACCTGTTGCTCTCCGTATAGGATGCAACAGCACGTACTTACTAAAGTAGTCTGAGCATACGATTAAGTAGGTATTTCTGTTTCGTGATACCGGAAAAGGTCCCAACAAATCGACAGATATAGCCTCAAATGGTTTTGACACAGATTTAGGATTTCCCATTAAACCTGGTCTAGCGACATTAATTGGTTTGTATTGTTTACACACCTCGCAATTTTTAACATAATTGGTAACGTCAGAGTACATATTGGGCCAAAAGTAGTGCAAACTAAGTCTCTTATGAGTTTTCATGACGCCTGCGTGGGAACTAGTTGGTTCGTCATGGTACTTTTTAATTAATTCCAATCTATTCTCCTCAGGTACCACCAGCTTCCAGTCAAATTCTGATGTCAGCTGGTATTTGTTTTTCGAATATCTGTATAGCTGAGAGTCTTTGACTGAATAGCTTGGGTATCTATGGGGATTAGACTGTATATTGCTTAACATACTAAGGTACCATTCATCCTTGGTTTCCTCAACAGATATGGCATCAATCTTAATGCGAGAGAGGGCATCTGGTATTACATGCTCTCTTCCTTTGCGATGTTCAATTTCAAATTCAAATTGGCTAAGCCTCATGCTCCATCTAGCTAAACGACCTGAAGGGTTTTTAAGATTATTAAACCAAATCAAGGAAGCATGATCTGTAACAATTGTACACTTTTGTCCCTCCACGTAACCTCTGAATTGTTCTAAAGAATATATGACCGCTAGCAATTCGCGTTCTGTAGTACTGTAGTTAATTTCGTTTTTATTTAAGGAACGACTACAATACGCGATTGGATGTTCAACACCATCATACTGCTGCGTGAGGACTCCGCCTATAGCGTATGAGGATGCATCGCAGTGTATAGAGAATGGTAAATAGAAGTTTGGACATTTCAGTATGGGGGCTGTAACCAGAGCGGTTTTTAAGGTATTAAAAGCAACATCAGCCTCCTTCGTCCATTCGAATTTAACATTCTTACATGTGAGTTTGCATAGTGGTCTACTAATTTTCGAAAAGTCCTTAATGAATCTCCTATACCAACCAGATAATCCTAAGAATCTTTTAGTATCCTTAGCTGAAGTTGGTGTTGGATAATTTAAGATGACATCAACCTTACTAGGGTCTATCCTAAGTCCGTTCCTATCTACCAAGTAGCCCAAATATTTAAGTTCATTTCTACAAAATTTAGATTTTGACATATTAATTGTCAAATTTGCTGACTTCAAGCGATCAAACACTTTATTTAGGACACTTAAATGTTCCTCAAAGGTAGAGGTGGCACAAACTATGTCGTCTTGAAATGCAAAAACTTTATTGTCAAATTCTGGACCAAATAATTTGTCCATTAAGCGTTGCATAGTTGCACTTGCACCTACTAAACCAAAGCAAATTACATTAAATTGAAAAAGACCTCTGCGAGGTACTGTGAAAGCAGTTTTTTCAGCTGAACTTTCATTGTCAAAAGGACACTACCAATACGCTGAGCTTAAATCGATTGAAGTTAAATATTTGGCTTCTCTAAGTTGGTCTAAAATGTTATTAATGTAAGGAAGAGGATAGGCATCCGGTTTTGTTATTGCATTTAATTTTCTACAATCAAGACAAAGTCGTGGTTCGCCATTGGGTTTAGGTACAATTACTACTGGTGAATTCCAAGGTGATTGAGAGGGTGATACTACTCCTAACTCAAGCATTCTATCCAGTTCTTCCTCTAAAGCCTTTTGTTTAATAGGAGATAGAGGGTAGTATCTTTGTTTAATCGGTGGGTGATCACCGGTGTCTATTGTATGATGTATTAATTTTGTTCTCCCTAAGCCCACTTTCTCTGTGTTGATTGTATCAAATTTATTAATAATATTATTAATTAAAGTTTTCTGTTTTTGTGTTAAACTGTCGTAGTCCTCGAGTCCATTGTTTGGGAGTGTATTTTTGACTTCAAGAATTGATTGACCATCAACGTCATCAAATTTAATTAAGCCTTTTACTAAGTCAAATTGTTGCCAAAAATTCACACCCAAAATTATTGGTGATGTAATTCGCGGTACTACGTAAAAAGTGACTACTTTCATGTCATCTTTGTACATGACAGGCAAAGACATGTATCCTAAACATTCTAAAACGGTTGAGTCCGCTGTTTTAACTTTGTATTTATTAAGAAAAGGTTTTATTTTAAATCCTCTTTCAAGAAAAACCTTATGTGAATCTTGTCCTAGAATAGAACAAGTTGCACCAGAATCAAGTAAACCATGCGCTTGCAAATCTAAAATGTTAATTTTAATATATGGTCTAATGTCGTTTAAGTTTTTATGAAACAAGATTTCACCATTTTCACACGACAAAGGTGAGGTTAAGTTTAAATTTATTATTGTTTCAGTGAAATCTTGATTATTTAGTTTTTTGTTTTTTTATTACAAACGTCACATTCTGTTCGCTTAACTCCCTTTTTCCCACACTTAAAACAGACAATCTCTTTACTTTTGCACTGACCAGTGTAGTGCTGGTTGCTGTTGCAGCGGTAGCATTTTTTATTCGTTGCATCAGCAGAGAATGATGAGGTGCTAGTTTGCGGTCCCTTTGTAGAATAAGTGGAGTTATTCGAGCTAGAAGTTCGTTTTTTATTTTGCTGATTGTCATTAGTGTTAAGGTTTGACAAATCAGGTTCTTTAAATTGTCCAGATCTGACCTGCGCTAACTCAAGTTGTTTGCACAATTTTTTAAGTGTCTCAATTGAAGATATATCATGAAGTGCTAAGTCTTTCATGTATTCAGGTCGGACATTGTGTATTAAAATATTAAGTTGCTCCTTCTCACTAAGTGGTGAAGAGAGACGTTTAAACATGCCTTGCATGGTGGCTAAGTATGTGGTTATCGTCTCAGACCTGGACTGCGTTCGAGATCTGATATCAGAAGTTAGTTTGTAGTCGAAGTCTGGGATGTCAAAATCTTCCTTCAGCGATTGCAGCAATAAACCGTAATTATTACCAATTTGCGGTTTGCTACTGCGGAACCACTGTAGGGCAGAGCCTTCCAGTAGGTCTGTAAATGATGAGAGAACCTGTTGCTCGGTAAAGTTCCTGGCAATCCTGAGCTCCTCTAAGCGTTCAATGAAAACACGGATGCATGTGGTTCCATCGTATTTTAAATTAAATGAATTTAAGTTGTGGTGCTTCTCACGGACGTATACCACACGGTCCCTACCGTTGTTCTCACTATTAAAGGTGTCGTCATTATGTTTGTTCTCAAGCTCGCTGTCGTTACTATCGTTGTCCCTTTCCAAGTCAGCGAGGAGTTTGATCAATTGACTTCGAAGCTCAGACAGATCCTTATTCTCTTCTTTAATACGTGACAATCTATCTAACAAATCATCATCATCATCATCATATCAGCCGAAAGACGTCCACTGCTGGACATAGGCCTCCCCTAAAGATCCCCATGACGACCGGTCCTGCGCTGCTCGCATCCAGCGGCTTCCCGCGACCTTGACAAGATCGTCGGTCCACCTTGTGGGGGGCCTGCCAACGCTTCGTCTTCCGGTACGTGGTCGCCACTCTAGAACCCTTACACCCCATCGGCCATCGGTTCTTCTTGCGATGTGCCCTGCCCACTGCCACTTTAGTTTAGCGACTCTCAGAGCTATGTCAGTTACTTTTGTTCTTTTGCGGATCTCCTCATTTCTGATTCGATCTCGCAGAGAGACTCCGAGCATAGCCCTTTCCATAGCTCTTTGGGTGACCTTGAGCTAACAAATAATTGGCCCTAATAACAAGCCTACCGATCTTACCTGCATCCTCTCTATCCAGCGAGATCACCATCTCCCCTAACTCATCAACCTTTGGCGTACATCGCTGGATTTCTTCTGCGGTTACCGGTGCTTTTTGCGAAAAGATTAAACTTCCGCGTCTGGCCGCTTTGTATGATTGGCGTAATTGACTCCGCAGTTGATCTCGTGATGAGTTCTCATCTGCGGACATTCCAATGATACATAATTCATAAATAAGTTCATCTCTTAGAAGATGGTTAATGTATTTAACATCTAAAGTTGTCATGTTGAAGCTTAATGTGCCAATTTACTAAAGAAAACTGATCCCTACTGCTGTTTGCAGAGATAAGAAAAAAAATTAATTTTTTTTTTTTTCTTTAAGTGTCGGGATTAAAATTCCTTAGTGAAGCAGGAACATGCCCTTAATTAAGTGTACACAGCCTTATAAATTTTAAAATATTTTGTTTAAAAAAAAATTTAACAAAAATTTTGACAAGTGTACTACAACCTTAGTGTTTGGTAAGTGTGTCACGACCTTAATGATTCTTCAAGAATTTTTGAAAGTTGTTCAAAATATTTCTTTCAATTAATTTTAATGTTGCTTTAATTTTAAATTAAATATAAGCAAGCATTTAAGTGCTAATTTAAATTTACATCAAATTGGAAAGAAATACTTCCATGATACAGCTATTTGAATTAATGGCTAACTAAAGATTCTAAGGAAGCACCTTAATAAGGCATCGCCTTAACAATGTTACCTATATTTTACAAAACTTATGTATAGTGTTTATTACTATGTGTAGTATTAGCTAATGACTATTTTATACTAATCTTATTGTTTATATTTGTTTTTTACTGGCTACTTTTATTTTACAATTATGAAATTTGTTATCTTTATTTCTGCTTTGCTATGAAAGAACCAAGACAGTATTTTGTTAAGCGTTCAAATAATTAAGCTGTGTTGATTCTGTCACGGGCTAAGTGCATTATGTATTTCACTAACATCCAAGTTTACACGGGTGCAGTTAAATTAAAATTAAGTGTGGGCGCCACTTTGTAGCATGTTCCACAGCCCCTACCTGCGACCCCTAAAAAAAGACAAATAGCTCAAATTGAAGACCTGATCTGCTGAAATATCAGACATAACCTTATCAGAACAAAAAATGTATCACTCTACTTACATGTGGGATGAAAAAAAAAAAAAAAAAACAAAAAAAAAAACAAAAAAAAAAACTTTGTAGCATGTTTTATTGTTAAGTCGCCTCCCAGACAGCTGTTAACTGTTAAAGTTGCCTTGGAGGACTTTGTTTTTAAAGTTAAGTCGCTACAAAGAGAATTTTCTCCTTGTAGTGCGTTCCACGCTACTCACCGGAGCTGCTGGCCGCATTACATGAGACGAAAGGGTGTTGTAAACTTGTTTGTTATTGAATTAAAAGCTGTTCTTATGTTCCACATGAGTCGGGCAAGTTTATTATACTGTATCTTCACATTATATTAAGTAAGTTAAAAACATGAAGTACCAAAAATTAAATAGAAACCTAAGTTTAAGGTTGTAGCATAAAATTAAAGAACTGACCTGTCGTTACATTGGTTTTATACTTAAGACAAATCTCCGTAGATCGTGCCGAGGATCCATCGTCACGAGATCATCTGAATGTCTTGCGCCGATGATGAGATGCAGCGATGTACGCCAGGTTCATGGTCACGAGTTTAATGTTAAAGGTGGGCTCCACCCACGAAGTCTAAATCATCTTCTCTTAAAAAGGATGGCCCTTGTCTACAGCCCCTACCTGCGACCCATGTGGGATGAACAAATATTTAAAATCTTATCTACATTGAATGCAATCAGACATCTTGGGCCTGTCTCTTGATGATCACATCTTAATTCAGCTTCACCTATCCGATGTTCATGGATTTATCACTTTTACAAAATTTTTCTTTTTTTAATACACGGTCTCTCGTGCAATGACAATCAAAGAAGTGTTGCCATTCTTAAAATCGAGAACTGTCACAGCATAGACTACAAAACGCGAATCTCGACGTACCTAATGTAGTATCCGAGCCTGCCTAAATACCAATATTTGCGTCCACACGTACCAACAGCAACGTGACAGCCTGTAACCCATACACTACCGATATCTTGTGATAAAAATATGAACTAACCCTCACTCACCTACTGCAACTGTGGCTCCATTGTTTCCCAGCGACGATGACAGATGGCAGCACGTGTATTGATTTCGATATGAAATCGATGTGTGAAAAACACGGGCTACACCTTTACATTAATAATCATAATTTTTTCAAAATTGTTACATTGTGCAATTATGTATGGCAACTATATTATAAAACCATTCCAAATTTCAAGTCGATAGCATGAGTGGTTGCTGAGATATAGAGGTGTGACAGACAGACGGACAGACAGACAGACAAAGTCGCACCATAAGGGTTCCTTTTTTTACCATTTTGGTATCGGAACCATAAAAAGATTGCGATCGATGTGAAAAATTTAGTTACTTTTTCAGGTACTGCATTTTTAAACAAGGAAATTTCAGAAATAAATTTCTATAGTAATATAAAGAATTGGTAGGGCGTTAAGTTGACGAAACGGAACAACTTCCCCAAAGAAACATTTCTGGGAAATGAAAAATTTTTGAGCTTTTCATACAAATAGCTTACACCGATCTAAGTTTTTATGGAAAGGACATTCTTTTTCATTTCCCAAAAATGCTTCTTTGGAAAAGTTGTTCAGTTTCGTAGTTAGTTTGTTTCAATTACAGCAGTTTTCAGTACACCGTCTCTTGAACCCTGTATTTTAAGTCTATTAAAAAAAAATCTTAATCATTTTTTTTATGTTTATGAATAACATATCCGATATTTAAGTGATGGTTAAATTTCAGTCAAAAACTTAAAGCGCAGATAAAGTTGAACGTTTTCATGAAGATGAAGTGAAATTAAACTCTGTTCCTCAGGTAGAGTAGAAATACTTTGCGGGTGTTTTAAATAAAGGAAGTTGCTGTCTTAGTTTAAGTACTGAGTAAACCTAGTTTGGAACTTTTGGTATTTAATTTATGTTGTAAGTAGAAAATACGACATAAATTGTAGAAGCTTTAGTAAAGGTAAGTTTTACGTTTCTCAAATTTGAACAGGAGTAAGATGGGCATTTATTGCCCTAGCCTCATTCTGCTATTGCTAATGGTTTTGGGATTTAATTGAGGCACTGGTTTTTACACAGAGCGACTGCCATCTGACTTGCGTTGCCCTCCGAAACACGAAAACGTTCTAGGAGTAAGGCAGTATAAAAATTAAAATCCCTTATTGGCTTTATCCCGCAGTGTGGTTGTAACTATGATACGCCCGAAGTTTTATGTGGATACGTTTATGTAGGTAGGTATATATTTTACTTAGCCTCAAAAAAGAAATTACCAACAGTGATCAGCGTACCATACATTGATACTTAATAGAGTCCGTCCATATTACTTAAAATATAAAATACTGTTACATCCGTTCATCAATTTGTGTGTGATTATTGAATGATACGACCCCCATGTTTCTTAACCCAAATGATAAAAACTAGGTTAATTATAATTTAACTACTCTTACGTAAATTAAAATCCCACGAAAACATAACTGTTAAAAAGGGGGCCAAGTTCCTATCGGCTAATTGTTTGCCTAAAAAAGGGTTAAAATCCGATCCAATGCCAAGTTTCGATGCACTTTAATATCGATCATAATCGTCTTCATCAGCAACCTGATCCACTAGTAAACATTTGCCATTCCCAAGACTTGCCACCACATCCAGTCATCCGCCTTCCGCATCCAGCCACTATCCGCCACCTTATTCACGTCAACGGTTCATCTGGCCGATATTCAATTTATCATACACCCAACTTAAAATATGGTATAGCTGTGAAAATACACAGGTACGTTAAAAATAATATCTAAAATGAAATACTTCTAAATTTGAACTTGGCAGGTTTTTGTGCTGTAAGTAACACTTGATTAATTGTGTAATTAGATTTATTATTTGTATAATTAAATTAACCTGCCAAGTTCAAATTCAAAAGTATTTCATTTTAGATATTATTTTCAACGTACCTGCGTATTTTCACAGCTATAACATATTTTAAGTTGGGTGTATGGTAAAGTGAATTACGGCCACATGAATCGTTGAAGTGAATAAGGTGGCGGATAGTGGCTGGATGCGGAAGGCGGAGGACTGGATGTGGTGGCGAGTCTTGGGAATGGCAAATGTTTACTAGTGGATCAGGCTGCTGATGAAGACGATTATGATCGATATAAAAGTGCATCTAAACTTGGCATTGGATCGGATTTCAACCCTTTTTTAGGCAAACAATTAGCCAATAGGAACTTGGCCCCCTTTTTAACAGTTATGTTTTTGGTGGGATTTCATTTATTTTTGTTCAGTTTGCTATATTATATTTATAGTAACTATCGCAATGTTGTTTGTATTATCATAGTTTCGTTAAAACATAGGTACTTGTTTTCATGCATGACTAAGTCTAACCTTCTAGAAATACTACCTTTTTAATATTTGGTACATTAATTTTAGTCTGAATCGTACTTGACCATTTTCCATTTTCCAAATTATTCCTTTACTTTAATGCTAACGACTACCCCGATGCCAAATTTCAGATTTGTAGGTCTCACAGAAGTATGACCAACAATTTTATGCATAGTAATGACTATATCCTGACTCGCACTTGACCAATTTCCAATTTTCAAATTTTTGCTATACTTTTTTTAATGCTAACGACTATCCCCATGCCAAATTTCAGATTTTCAAGTCTTAGAGAAGTATTACCAACATTTTATACATAATTTTGACTTAAACCCGACTCGCACTTGACCAATTTATAATTTTTGAATTTATCCATTACTGTTATCCTAACGACTACTTAAATGCCAAATTTCATAACGCTAGGACAATTGGAAGTGGCCTGGAGGTTTTGATTACCGGTCAGTGAGTGAGTCAGTCAGTCAGTCATTAAGTGCCAAAATTAGCTATTTTCACGGGGTCATATTTCAGAATCTGCTGTAGCTATATCTATGAAATTTGGCAAATTGCTTCAGTATTAGTATATGACTAAGTAGGTACAGTTTTATCTCTGTACTTGCCATAGGCACTGAGCTACAGGGGGTTCGAAAGTGGGTCGAAACGGTTCGTGTAAATAGTGCACGGCATGCGAGTGGCCTGTTGCGGGAACTTGGCCTGCGCACTGCCGTGCGCTTAGATTTTAGGTTCCATTTCTCACAATTTAACAAGGTAAATAGTAATTTCACGGGCTATTAGGTTCGGTTAGGTTAGGTTATATGTGCCTAGGTTATGTAAGGTAAGTTAGCTTAGGTTTGAACAGGTTTCTTTATAATTCACCGTTTAGTGCCCAGTGCGGTGCCAGCAAAGAATAGTACCCACCCATCTCTATCCGTGGGTGTCGTAAGTTGCGTCTGAGGGTAAATGAACCAGAGGATAGGCAGCAGCATCCTTCTGTGTATCGTGTCATCTTACGTTCTGCAGTCACCAATAACCACGGCCAATACCGTCACGCTTACAAGCGTGGTGACTATGACTATCCCCCTCCACATTGTTTCAGCAAAAGCTGGAATTTTGGAGGGAGATCCCTTTACTGTAGTGGACGTTTAATTGGATGTCATGATGGTGATGAATCTTTTACAATTTACCCGTCAAATTATAATGTACTACAATCTGGCAGTTTACCTGTGACAAATACAATCGGAACTTAGCCGCTGCCCTTTCATTTCTTAAGAGCCTTACGAACAATACATCCTCCTGTCATCGTCATGCATGTCGCTCTATACTTGCTAGAGCAGTTTCTTGTAACAGAGCAAAGACTAAACTAATGGTGAGTAATATAAAACGGGAAGTAAATTCTATAAGAAAGATTATCTCACGAGGCTAGCGGGAGTGTACCAGAATATCTTGGGACTCAGCCAAATTAACCTGCATGATGCACAGTCCTAAAAATGGAAATGTAGCCCAGATAAGTACGCAAGTTTATATCTTGGATATTCTTTATCTTGCTGCAAACTTCGAAGTAAGCAAGATGGCTGAAATTTAGTTAAAATTGTTTAGGCAAAGTACATAAAAGTATATTGGGTCTTTCCCTAAGGAATAAATGATTAATGAGATCAAAATTCCTATAAATACTTTAGCTATTTTCATTATTTGTTTTATGTTTGAAAGTTGATTTCAAGTTTATCAATCTACGCCTTAAATGTTGTTTCTAAAATTAGTTTGATTTCTTCAATTTAAAGATTCGTATATTGTTCGTCTTAAATGTCGTCAAATATTTGTGATTTTCTTTAACTGCAGATATTTCTCTAAAATTAAATAAAAGCTGCCTTAAGCTTAATGTCTTACCATTCATACTTAAGAATTATAAAAATCTTAATTTTATATTTTTTATTTGGATTTAATCTTAAATATATATATAGAGATACCATCACGGTAAATGTTGATCTTTCAAGACGTACGATCAGTTAAAAGTTGATCCAAAAACAAATGTTGATCCGAAGGCCTTATGTTGATCCATTACGCTTTTTTTCATACCAATGTGGCTCCAATCGGATCAACATTTGACATTCTTGTGACGTCACTCGACTGAAAAGTACGCTTGTCAAATGTGGCTCCAATATACAAATCCGCTCCGATAAATGTTGATCCGATTCAAACGGACCAATCACAATGAAGCACTTTCTTACTTCCTCCGTGATTGGCCGACGGTGGTCACTCCAACTTTGCCGTTCCGCTTACTACAAATCTTCGTGAATTTTAGTACAAAGATTGCTAGCACGCCGGAGACAGACATAGGCTACTTTTTATCAGCTATCGACGGTCTGGAGTATAAAGAGTCCAATTAAACTGTACGAGATACGGAAATTATGCCTTTGTAAAAGTTGTTCATCGTGATGGGCCGCTTCTGCTGGCACTTAGAAATTGAGGACCTGGAGTACCTGATGTGGAATATCAAGAGCCCCATTGAGCTAGTACATTAACAACTCACTGTATTAGAGCTAATAAAAATAAGTAGAATGATAAATTTACAAAGTTACATACTTACCTAGTACCTACCTACAAAACAAAAATAGGACAAAAAAGACTTCGTAATAAAGAAAAATAAAAAAAACATCAAATTACGTGAAAGTTATTAAAATTACTTGTACTCACTACCTACCTTACAGTCTCTCTCTTTTTAACCCCCGACGCAAAAACAGAGGGGTGTTATAAGTTTGACGTGTCTGTCTGTGTATCTGTGTATCGGTGTATCTGTGTATCTGTCTGTGGTATCGTAGCTCCCAAACGGATGAACCGATTTTCGTTTAGTTTTTTTTTGTGTCATAGACAATTTTATCTCGAGTGTTCTAAGCCATGTTGTATGGAAATCTGTTCAGCGGTTCGAGGATCATCAGCTCATTTATAGTTGATGAGGGGATCTAACTAACTTTCTAATATCCGATCGATCAGAAATTTGGTGCCATGTTACTTCAATAATATTGAAAGTATATGGTAAGGTAACCATGACCTGATCGGCCGTTTGAAGATCATCAGCTCTTTAATAGTTGAGGGGATCTGACTACCTTCCATATGTATTCCTATCGATACGAAATTTGGTACTGTTGAGGAGCAATGTCCACTCTTCCATATCATGAAATAACTATATTAAAAAGTTAGCTTTAAGTGTTTATGGTAACCCTGTCTGTAGTCTATGTTTAACTTCCTTCTTTCTTCTCTGTGCGCTGTGAAATGAATGTAAAATGTGTCCTGTTTGAGATAAATAAAAGAAGCATAATTGATAAGAAGACTTTAATTATATTGCTCCCAAATCATAACAGTGGTAGCAGATCGCCGTGGTTGTACGAGATACATAGTGAAACAGGAAAGAATCGAATTTATGCGTCGGGTATCGGAAATACTAGTTGCAAAAAATGGCGTCTTATTCTCACGATGCGAAACATCTAATAAAACCTTTCGACGGACAAAATTACAACACTTGGATTTATCGTTTGAAAACTATCTTAGATGAACAAGAGTGCGTCGAGGCAATCTTGAAACCGGGTTTCGCCAGTATTCCTGAAAATAAAAAACGTGAAGCAAAGGCTGTAAGTATCATTGTGGCTGCCATTTCGGACAGTCATATTGAATATATCCAAAATGAAACAACTGCATATAATATGATAAAGAAATTAGAGGAGATTTTTATGAAAAAAAAACACTAGAGGAAGAATTTTTCTAAGAAGAAAACTGTCTGACATGAAGTTCAGTGAAAAAAACAAATTACAAAACCACTTTACGGATATGGAAGAAATATTTACACAGCTTAAAAATGCTGGAACTACGCTATCTGAAGAAGAGAAGATCAATTACATACTACTGTCGATGCCAAAAACCTATGAAGTTGTAATCACAACTTTGGAAACAATGCCTGAATTGACTTTGTCTTTTGTCAAAGAAAGACTTTTGGGTGAAGAAGAAAAACGACTCAAAAATAATAGAAATGAAGAGTTTAATATGAGCAGCACATTCTTATGTTACAATTGTGGACTACCAGGACATAGAAAATTTGAATGCCGTCGTCGAGCACCAGATGGTCGCAGAGTCGGTACCACACAAGGTTACAGAGGATCGAGTCAGACTTCAGGATTTAGATCACAACAAGGACGTGGACATTATGGAGCAGGAAGAGGACGTGCACAGGGACAACCAGGCAGAGGAAGAGGATTTAGACAGAACCAAGATAGAAGTTATCAGTCATTTTTATCACAAGGTGAGAACAGTGCTTTTTCTAGTGAAGCTGATAATAATGGTGAGGTATTTATGAGTGAAAACATGAAGAACAATAGTGATTTTATAACATGGTGTGTAGATTCTGGATGTACAGACCATTTAACAAATAATAAGGATTTATTTTCTAACTATATTGAACTAAGCAAACCCAAAATAATAGCAGCGGCTAAAAATGGAATCATGTTGCAGGCCGTAGGGGTAGGTAACATTGATGTGAAATGCTTTGTAGGAAAAAGAATATCATATTTTACTATAAAGAATGTGTATTATGTTCCAGAATTAAGAAAAAACTTACTTTCTGTATCTAAAATGAATAGTAGTGGTTTCAGGGTTGAATTTTCATTTGGAAAAGTAAGAGTTTATAAATATGACCAGATTACTATGATTGGAAATGCTGAGGGCTCATTGTATACTTTGGAAACGCAGGTAATAAAGTCAAATTGCAATTATAGTTCTATTGACAATGACACAATGCATCTGTGGCACAGGAGGTTTGCCCACCTTGGAATAAAAAATCTAAAGTTGCTTTCTCAAAGCCAAATGGTATGTGGAATGGATGACTTGACTAACACCAGACTTAATGACACATTATGTGAACCATGTTTAGTAGGAAAGATGACAAAGTTACCATTTAATAGACCTGGACATAGAGTAACAAGACCCCTTGAGTTAGTTCACACAGACGTCTGCGGACCAATAAACCCTCCTACAAAAGAAGGATATAGATACTTCGTGACATTTATAGACGATTATACTCACTTTGTAATGCTTTATTTAATTTCACATAAAAGTGAAGTTTTTGATAAATTCAGATCATATTATAATTATGTGACTAATCACTTCAATTCAAATATTCAAAAGATACGGTCAGACAATGGAAGAGAGTACATAGGAAGAGATTATCAAATGTTTTGTAATGAAAAGGGAATCCAATTACAATACACGGTGCCTCATAACCCACAAATGAACGGTGTAGCGGAGAGGATGAATCGAACATTAATCGAAAAAGCAAAAACTATCTTATCAGAATCACAATTAGATAAAAACTTTTGGGGGCATGCTATTTTATACTCTGCATATGTCGCAAACAGAAGTCCATCCGTAGACAGGCCCAAGACTGCTAGTGAAATGTGGGAAGGTAGAAAGCCTAATGTATCAAATATGCGAGTATTTGGATGTACAGCTTATAATTACGTGCCGAAGGAGTGCAGACAGAAGCTTGATGACTCATGTCGAAAAATGATAATGTTAGGATATTACACAACTGGATACAAATTATATGATCCTGAAACAGAAAAAATTGTTCATGCAAGAAATGTAAAATTTGATGAGAAAATAAAAGAAAAATATATACCTGTAATGTACATACCACACCTGGACAAAACGCAGACACAGCAAGGAGATGAAGAACCTGAAAAAGGAGAAGAAAAAGGACAAGTATCACCAGAAAAAGGGAGAGCATCATCAGAAAAAGTGAAAGCATCACCAGAAAAAGATAAGGAAGATGACAACAGAATTAGAGAAGAGCAGAAAAGAAGAGAATTACAAAGAGAAGAAAGAAAATGGAATAGTGAAGAAAACAATATGGAAAAGGAAATTCATGAAGAGGAAATTGAAAATACAGAAGATGAAGAAAGAAATACAAGTCAAAAAGAAGGACAAGAATCAAGAAACAGAAGACCTAGGAGAGAAACAAGAAAACCAAATTGGGTTCAGGATTATGAATTGGAATTTAGTGATGACTCAGGAGAAATATTATATGCTTTACTTACCAGTCAACAGGATGTACCAATGACCTTTGAAGAAATTCAGAACAGAGAAGACAGAAACCAATGGGAAAAAGCAGTAAAAGAAGAATTGAAAGTTTTAAAAGAGAGTGAAACATGGAAAATAGTACCTACACCAAAGAATGAAAAATTATTGGACAGCAAATGGGTATTTACAAGAAAAGAAGTAGGAAAAGAAGAAATATGCAAGGCAAGACTAGTAGTTAGAGGATATCAACAAAAAGAAAATTTGGAAAATACTTACTCACCAGTTTTAAAACTGCAGACATTGAGAGCGTTGCTCTCAGTAGCAGCACATAAAGATTATGACATACATCAAATGGATGTGAAGGGTGCATTTCTATATGGGAGGATCGACGAAAATGTTTATTTGAAACCACCACAAGGACTTGACATACAAGCTGGATATGTTTTAAAATTAACAAAATCACTATACGGACTCAAGAAATCTCCAAAATACTGGTATGAGAAATTCCATGAGATAATCACAGCATATGGTTTTGAACGTTCTAAGAATGATTATTGTTTGTACTGGAAGGGAGATTTATATTTATTAATTTATGTCGATGACTTATTAATATTTGGGGCTGATATTCAAGAAATAGAAAAAGTCAAAACGTACTTGTCAACAAAATTTAGAATGAAGGACATGGGAAACGAAAACTTAACATATTTGGGAATTTCCATCACAAAGGAAAATGATCAAATCTACTTAAATCAGTCAAAATATTTACAGAATGTTTTAAAGAAATTTAATATGGACAATTGTAAAGGAGCTGACATACCAATGGACCCTAACATTAAACTTGAGATTGATGACAGTGAAATTGACATGACTTTAGAACCATACTGTAGATCACTTATAGGTTCCTTGATGTATTCTATGGTAAGCACTAGACCTGACTTAGCAACTGCTGTATCCTATCTCAGTAGGTTTCAGTCAAAGCCAAGTGAAAAACTTAAAAAGGTATTAAAAAGAGTACTCAGATATGTAAAACAAACAGTAAATTATCAATTGGTATATTCTAAGTCTAACAAAAATGTGTTGAATGGATTTGCTGATTCTGATTTTGCTAGGGATTCTGATAGGAAGTCCACCAGTGGATACTTATTTCAACTGTTTGGAAACACTATATCGTGGAGATCTAAAAAACAAAACACAGTTGCACTAAGTACCACTGAGGCAGAGTTAATTGCATTATGTGAAGCGTCAGTAGAAGCTTGTTGGTTAATTAAATTGTTAAAAGATTTGAATGTGAACTTTGAACATGTGACAATTTTTGAGGACAATCAGAGTACAATTAAGACTGTTATGAATCCTGACCAAAAGAGACTGAAACACATTGATATTAAATATAATTTCATTAAAGAAAAAGTAGAGCAAGGTATTGTTAAAGTGAATTATGTATCAACTAAAGATCAGTTAGCAGACATGTTTACTAAACCATTGTCAAATTTTGTATTTCAGAAGTATGTGATTATGTTGGGATTGGAAGACTGGACAATTGAGGGAGAGTGTTGAGGAGCAATGTCCACTCTTCCATATCATGAAATAACTATATTAAAAAGTTAGCTTTAAGTGTTTATGGTAACCCTGTCTGTAGTCTATGTTTAACTTCCTTCTTTCTTCTCTGTGCGCTGTGAAATGAATGTAAAATGTGTCCTGTTTGAGATAAATAAAAGAAGCATAATTGATAAGAAGACTTTAATTATATTGCTCCCAAATCATAACAGGTACCGTATTACTTCAATGATATTGAAAGTATATGGTAAGGCAACCATGACCTGATCAGCCGTTCGAAGATCATCAGCTCTTTAATGGTTGATGAGGGGATCTGACTACCTTCCATATGTCCTATCGATTCCAAATTTGGTACCGTATTACTTACATGATATTCTAAGAACATGGTAAGGTAACCATGACTTTGAATATGACATGTTAGGGTAAGGTTTAGATTTCGAAGATGGGCAATTAAATGGGATCAGTTAGGCTCAATTACTACTGCGACAGAGTCGAAGTGACGCAACGCGTCAATTTTTGAAGTGAAAATTTCTTTAGCAGCGCTTGGCATTTTTTTAGGTGGGGAAAAAATTTTAAATTCGCATCAGATGTTGCGTCAGATCTCGGATGAAGTATAGAAATGGATTTGCAAATAATCATACCAAGTTAGAGCAGGCTCAATATATACAAAAGTTCTCAGTAGTTTTAAAATGTTTTTTGTCTCTGTCATATGTGCACAACAGACTTGACGTACTGGTTTTTGATCATTATTTAATAGCGAATCCTAAATGTATGAGATCTACATTTCGGATTACAGCTGTCAAAGTAAAAATCGCTAAAACTTGAAAACTACTGACCCAGGACTACTCATGTGTAGGTCTCGAAGTGATCTACATTTCGGATGACAGCTGTCAAACTAAATATCGCTATAACTCGAAAACTACTGACCCTAGACTATTCGTGTGCTGAGACAAATGATAGGTCTCGATGTGATCTACATTTCGGATGACAGCTGTCAAACTAAATATCGCTATAACTCGAAAACTACTGACCCTAAACTATTCGTGAGCTGAGACATATGATAGGTCTCGATGTGATCTACATTTCGGATGACAGCTGTCAAACTATATATCACTATAACTCGAAAACTACTGGCCCTAGACTATTAGTGTGCTGAGACAAATGATAGGTCTAGATGTGATCTACATTCCGGATGACAGCTGTCAAACTAAATATCGCTATAACTCGAAAACTACTGACCCTAGACTATTCGTGTGCTGAGACAAATGATAGGTCTCGATGTGATCTACATTTTGGATGACAGCTGTCAAACTAAATATCGCTATAACTCGAAAACTACTGACCCTAGACTATTCGTGTGCTGAGACAAATGATAGGTCTCGATGTGATCTACATTTCGGATGACAGCTGTCAAACTAAATATAGCTATAACTCGAAAACTACTGACCCTTAACTATTCGTGTGCTGAGACAAATGATAGGTCTCGATGTGATCTACATTTCGGATGACAGCAGTCAAACTATATATCGCTATAACTCTAAAACTACAGACCCTAGACTACTCGTGTACTGAGACAAATGATAGGTCTCGATGAGATCCACATTTCGGATGACAGACTGTCAAACCAAACACCCCATAACTTGGAAACTACTGACCCTAAACTACTCGTGTGCTGAGTCAAATGATAGGTCTCGATGAGATCTACATTTCGGATGACAGCTGTCAAACTAAAAATCGCTATAACTCGAAAACTCTGACCCTAGACTACTCATGTGCTGAGACAAATGATAGGTCTCGATGAGATCTACATTTCGGATGACAGCTGTCAAACTAAAAATTAAATTAGCTGTAGGAGCTAAAGTAGTGCTGCGAATGAAAAGCTTAGTAGTTCAAAGTAACTAAATAAAAAGTTTGAAAAGCTACAAATAAAATTAAATTAAAAATTTAATAAAACCCCCGACAAAAAACGATCCCCTAAAAAGTAAAAAATTATAAATTGCCTACACACACTTGCGCTAAAGATGATACTTGTTATATTTTGTTGTATTGTTGTTGTGCAATTAACAGTTTTTACTTATTTAATGTATCATCTTTAGCGCAAGTGTGTGTAGGCAATTTATAATTTTTTACTTTTTAGGGGATCGTTTTTTGTCGGGGGTTTTTTTAAATTTTTAATTTAATTTTGATAAAGTTTCTTTCATGTCGGCATCTTGCGATTTGACTTCTATAAATAAAAATAACTGGCTAAGCACGTGTCAGGCCACGCAAAGTGTAGGGTTCCGTAGTTGTTTAATACTAAATACTGTAATACTTAAGGGGCCCCCGGGGTCACAAAATCCCATAAAAACGTAGTTACGTTTTTTTTTAAACGTTTTGACCGACCTTTACCAAACTTTGTGCACATTATCAGATGGAGCATAAATCTATGCTTGTAATATTTAAGTTTTTGTTTGAAAATATTAATCCATTACAAAATAAGAGCGAAATAATCTTTTTCAAACAAAAAGGCAATTTTTGCAATTTCAGCTATAACGCACATAATAAAATTTCAAATTTAATGGAAACCAATCACAAGCATAGATATGTCGCATTACATTACGTGTACAAAGTTTGATGTGGTTCGGTCGTACCTTTAAAAAATAAAAACGTAATTATGTTTGAATGGAATCTCACTACTCAGGGCGACTCATAAGACAGTTAATCATCAAAATATTTTTTTATGATATTTGTAGTAGGTACTAAATTTCTAAATTGTACATTTTTTTAAGTTAGTCTATTATTCGATAACCTGTAAAGCCTACTTGATATTGATAGTTTTCCTTTTAAATTAATCATTTAGGTACACTACTACCGTGATTTTTTTTACATTTCCAAATACAACAGTTTCGCTGGTTGGGGGGGGGGAGAACTTGACTCTAACAAAAATAGTTAAAGCGAAATATTTCTGAAACGTACACTAGCATCGAAAAATAGTTGTCGTAGACAAACCATCCAGTGAAAGATCGGATACAATTATTATTATTCTCCATACATAAACCTGGTGGACCACCTCAGGCCGGGACTTCCTGTCCATGGTCACCGTGGTCTCAGACCATCAATCTAAGCAATAAAATAATAAATAATAAAATAAATAGGTAAGCAACAGATTTATAAAATGCAAAAAATTGTTTTTATCACCGCGTTGTTTCAGATTTTGTACGAAATAACATGTTTTAGAATCGCATAGAAGCTTGGAAAATAATAATTTGCGATTCTCTTTAAAACAGAGTTAGAGGTTATAGTTGTACGTTTTTACCGTAGGTTTTGAAAAACTTTTCATTTATTACCCATCTATCACGTAACAAGAAAATGCAAAACACCATACCTACAGACTAAAGTAGTTTGTGACCGATTATTAACGTGACCTGTAATGCAGCATGAACCCTGGTTTACAAACTCAGATTAGCTTTTACACTTTCATCACAAAATACCTAACAAGTACCTGCTGCTGTTACGCGACATTATATGATGCTATTTTAAAAAGAGCGATGCCTGTGGAGTTTCTTGTCAGTTCTTCTCCACAGAAGTACGCCAACTGGTGTAGTGAACTGACCATCTGTTTGACGCGCAATAAGCGTTTGTAATGCAAACCTATATTGAATAAACATATTTTTTGACTTTTTTTTTGGCTATGCAAAATTCTTATACAATAGGACAAAGTTTAAGTTGATGCTTAATGCCAAATTGATTTAAAACTTAATACTGACATCTAATTATTTTGTAGTTTACGTAAGTAGCGGCACTTCAATAAAAACAATAAACTCGGTACTCACCATTATCCACCATCATGAACACAACACACTCACTTGACTGCTTGGACCAGACTGCCTGAGGTAGATAGAAATACATCTCTTGCGCAGAAATGCGCGACAGCATCTTTTCTCACTTTAACTTGAAGTAGGAACTTATGTTTATTTCATTCGCACGCTAGTGCGATGTTGCCGTTCTGTTTTTTAGTACGTACCCTTCATATTCAGCTCCGGAGCAACATTTACCACTAACAGTCAGATATAAACCGGAGCCACATTATACGCTTCAGTATCATTTTTTTGACCGTTATTGGATCAACTAAAACCGTAAAATTTTATGACGAGTAATTTAAAAACAGGCAAATGCACATCCACTGACGTCACACGCTGAATTCATATATTCGATAAATACAGCTCTATCTCACTCCGGAGCCAAATGTACACACGAAATAGGCGGATCAACATTTGTTCTAAATCTAAACTGGATCAACATTTACCGTGATGGGATAAATATATATATTTGGTATGAATGGGAAGACATTTAGCTTTTTGTGATTCTTAAAAAAAACGCAAAATTGTTATTTACGAAGATTAAGTTTACCTAAAATTTTCCATACAAAACGGCAAGCTCATAGGTAAATACCAAATATTTTACGCAAGACCGGATTTTATTAAGAGTGGGGTCATAGCGTCCACGACAGTTCGTACCAAATTTACCTTTGATCGCTTTTAATTAAAGAGAGACATATGTAAAGCACAAAAGCCGGTGGCGAGTTACGTTGTTCGAAAAAGGCTATGGCACACTCTGGACACTACATACATCGACCGCAAATTCAAAATTGGAAGGTCGCGTAGGCCCGCATATTCAGTACAAAAGACCCTCAGAAGGAACACGAGGATTGCAAGGGGGGCGGAGAGTGTGGGTGTTTTTAGGGTTCCGTACCTCAAAAGAAAAAAACGGAACCCTTATAGGATCACTTTGTTGTCCGTCTGTCTGTCTGTCTGTCTGTCTGTCAAGGCCCTTTATCTCACGAACGGGTAAAGGTATCAGATTGAAATTATTACCATATATTAGGATCCATGAACCACACAAGATCTGAAAATTTCAATTTTTTACAACGACGCAATCAAAAGATATGGCATTTTATGTCCTCATCTCCATACATTTATGCAAAAAAGAAAAACCTACAGGGTACTTCCCGTTGACCTAAAATTATGAAATTTGGAAAGAAGCTAGGTCTCACAGTACAAATAATGGGAAAAGTCTGAAATCATTAAATATTACAACTTTTCTCACAACTAATGGTAACCAATTGTGGTGAGCTCCCGTTTCAAGAACATTCATATAAGAGAGGGGTCAAGTTGGATGGTCGCGGAGGCGATTTTTGTTTTAGTTCAATTTAAAAAACGGGAACACTTACAAACATGAAAATTAGTATGTTTATAGTGCATAAGCTATTAAATAACAACAAATAATAAAATTTGGTCAAGCGCGTGTCGGACTCAAAAAATCTAGCACATTAACTTACTGAAATTTCAACTAATCCAATTATGATTATGTGGTGGTACGGAACCCTCGGTGCGCGAGTCCGACTCGCACTTGGCCGGTTTTTTATTATTTTAACGCTTGTAAGTGTTCCCGTTTTTACGATAGAACTAAAACAAAAAATCGAGCAATATCGCCTAAAACACGTTTTTAGTAGGGAAGGTCCTTAACGTTTTTTTTTTTAAATTATTATATATTGTTATAGCGGTAACTGTAATACAAAATCTGTGAAAATTTCAACTCTATATACCTATTACGGTTCATGAGATACAGCCCGCTGACAGTCACTCACATCGGAGGCATATTGATAGGGTCCCGTTTTTCTGCCTTTTGCGTAAGGAACCCTAAAAAGCAGAAAAGAAAGACCACAAAAGTTTGAAACATCACAAATATACAAAAATGTAAAGGCAAAAAATAATAAGATAGAAATTATGTGGTGTTTGCCAACATACTTTAACGTCACATATAGAGAGGAGGAATTTTGTGAAGCATTATAGGCTTGCATTTGAAAAGGAAAGAATCCAATATCTGGGTACGGATGATAGATGAAACGCATTAGCGACACGGAGTGAGGTGCTGCTTTTAATAACTGACAGTTAAGTAACAGGTACAAATCACAGGTTTAATAACAGTTACAGTTTATTCTTGTAACATAGTGGGGTGCCGACTTTATATCTAATACCTCTAGTCGAGTCTAGTATTTAAAACACAGGCTCAGCCTAGTTTAAATGCTAGAGAACAAAAAATGTATCTTCTATGTTTTCATAAATAAATGAACTGAAACCTTATAATTTACGACATCCACATGAAGAGATGGGGATCTTCTTGTGGATGTCGTAAAAGGCCACTAAGGAATTTTGAAATGAAGGACAGGCAGTAGTGTCCTCCAGTAAGCAACGCGGTCCATTGTACAGTCAAGAGCACGTCAGTGGAAACATTTGCAACCATATTATCATGCCATGATCAAAAACTATGTAAATTTACGCTATCGCTAATATAATTGACATAATGTTCAACGTGTTCAATGTCCCTTGTGGTGCCGGCAAAGAACAGAACCAACTCATCTCTACCCGTGGGAGTCGTAAGATGTGACTAAAGGAGTATGAAAGTCAAAAGTCAGAAACAGTAGTTTATTCATTGTTGGATTTTAAAATCTCTATATTACGTCAGCTAAACTACATCTCTTCACAAACAAAGTGGCGCCATGGTGAAAATTTTATCGGACCAACAACCACAGTCCGTGGTGCCAGGAGTAACGCTTACAAGCGTGGTGACTGTGGTACTTCCCCTCCACATTGTTCCAGCAAAGGCTGGCATTCTGGAGGGAGCTCTCTGTCCTGCAATGGACGTCTCATGGGATGTTATGGTGATGATGATGAATGTTCTAATGTGTTTCTACTGATTTGCTGTTGGGTGTATAATTCGTATGCCAACAGCAATAGGAGGTATGCTCAAGTTGCGCTACGAGTGTCAAGCTTGATTGACTCTTGACTGTACAAGCTGCAACGCAAGCGTGGTGACGTTGATATATCTCCTCCAATACATACCATGCATTTTTGCTTTGAATGTTTGAATAGATCTCCCTGTCCAGCAGTGGACTTTTGATGGGATAATTATGATAATAGTTACTTACAGAATACTTTTAAATTCAAAATAATTTTTAGGGTTCCGATACCAAAATGGTAAAAAAAAGGAACCCTTATGGTGCCGCTCTGTCTGTCTGTCTGTCTGTCTGTCCGTCTGTCTGTCACACCTCTATATCTCAGCAACCACTTATGCTATCGACCTGAAATTTGGAGTAGTTTTAGAATATAGTTGCCCAACTTAATTGCACATGAATTTTTTTTGAAAAAAGTATGATTATTAATGTAAAGGGGGACAAAATAGGGGGGGCCAAATTTCAAATTGTCGCTACTAGGTTGAGTGGGGTATCATATAAAAGGGTTTTACTTTTACATTTTAAAAAATATTTTTGTATTTTTTTAAGTTTCTTAGTTTTCAAGTTATGATGAAAAATGACTAAAAAAATACCATTCCCCCCCCCTTATCTCCGAAGTTTGAGTAAGGAAAAATCTGAATTAATTACTGTTGAAAGAGGTTTATGTAAACTTTACAGCAAAAATAAAACGACCTTTCTAAGTTGCACAGTTTTTTAGAAATCTGCAAAAAACGTTTACAAACAAATTTAGTTTTGCGGTCCTGAAAATTGACTTTATTGCTTCCAAAAATACTATAGGTATATCGGAACCCTCGGCGCGCGAGTCCGACTCGCACTTGACCGGTTTTTTAAAATAGAGTGGGTTAACCACCGCCGTTATCCTTCTTCTATTAAATGCGTTATATTGTTATTATTCAATATTTATTAAGTACTAGCTGTACCCGCGGCTTCGCCCGAGTGATATTCAGACAATGTGCAGTCTCTCCCTCTCCCCTCCTCCTCCCTCACCCTCTCCTACTCCCTCTCTCTCTACCTCCATCCCACTCCTTCTCCTTCTCCCTCTCCCTATTCCTGCCCCTAACCCTACCCCTACTCCTATCCCTATCCTTAACGCTGTCTTAACCGCTATCCCTATCCTTATATAAACATAGAAACGACACCTATATTGATTTTTAGACATATTAACCCTATCGCACCCCAACCTCACCCCGGGGGATGATGGTATTTCACGTCCATCACATTGGATTTCAAAATTGTTTTAGTTTTCGTAATCAGCGACCCGATAAACCATACAAATGATACCCATATTGGTCTTTAGACTTTTACACCCCATTTCCCTCTTTAAGGGGTTGAATTTGGGGTGGAATTTTGATTACAGAGATGTATGTTCCCCAGAATTACAACCCTAATGCCTAAATAATAAATTTTGTGGATATTACTTTGAAATGAAGGAGTTTCAACTTCATCCCCCTTTTCACCACTTAGGGTGTAAAATTTTCAAAAACCCTGAGCCACGTTAAACTTAATTTTTAGTCGTCAGTCTAAATCAAAATTTTTAAGATCCTACCTTTAAAACTGACGGACTTTCATACAAACTTTCATCCCGTATTTCACCCCCTTAGGGGATGAATTTTCCAAAATCCTTTCTTAGTGGGTGGTTTTGACGCACATAGAACCTGTGTACAAAATTTCAGATCTGTATCTATAGCTGTTACGGCTCGGCGTTGATGAATCAGTCAGTCAGTCAGTCAGGACATGCTCTTTTATATATTTAGATTAGATATTCTGAACAGTTTTGGGGTTTTTGTTCTAATTGTTCCTTGAACAATCGTTGCTTCCTATAAATTGCCAGAAATGCAATACAAAACAACTATAAAAAATTTCTCAGTGACAGTGATATAGGTGAGCTGTATTCCGATTAAATATGTATTTGATTATATTGACGAATGCACGCTAGCAGAAATAAACCGACTAGAAACAATCACTTATAACAAAAAATAGTACGAACCCAGTGAGTTCTAATCCCTTTTTTTTGTACCTATGTTCACGTTTTAAACTGTAGTGATAATCACATCTAGTAACTGGTACATTATATCACTGTAGGTAACACGGGCAGCAATAACTCACTTCGTAAAAAAGAAATTCTAAATCTAAACTTTGAATAACCTCTATAATAAGTTTTGGCCAAGCGCAGCGAGATTTAAATCTCTTTAATAAGTACACTGTTAATTACTTTTTTTTTATTACTTGCACGTTTTAAAATTTTAATAGTAGGGCCATTTATTACTAAAGCTATTGACAAAAAATTATTAACTTTTTTTGCTTCCCAATTCAACTTGAATATAAAGACAATTTAAAAATTTTGTGAATTGTTTAAAATCTCAACAGAACATTTTAGTAAAACTATGTATGCTAATATGACCTTCCGACCAAGTCCTCCAAATCACCTTTGGCTATAGTCAAAGACAGGATAGATGACTGCCAGTGGCATAACAAGAAGAGTATTTTTGTGTTTCGGAAGGTACGCTGCTTTTGTCCCTGTTACTGTCACCGATAGGAGTGGTTAAGACCTTTGGGCGGCTTAAAAATTCTCACAGCCAACCTGCCTGGGAACTAAACCTGATGATTCAGGATTGGGTCTAGATTTCCATCTTTTTGCAGAGGCCAAGTAGTAGTTGCTTTGTGTAAAAACCAGGGCCTTGAATCAAGTGGCTCTCTAATGTCAACCATACATTTTCATTCTATTCTACTAGCGTTTGCGATTCTAGAAATTCACTTGTATAGGTACCCTGTTCTCCTATTCAAATCGCTATGTTATTTTGCCGACTACGTTAAACGGAATACATTACGAAAACAAAATAAGCTTAAAAAAGATATCTTCTTTTTTCTCAAAACCCATATGTATTCAAAAGTTATTTTCCAAGACACCGCAACAGCGAAAAGTATGCATTATGGAAACATTTATGTACGCCTATAACTATAGATGGTACAGAACATCTCTGAAAGTTTCTAGTCTTGGGTGTAAGAAAGCTTTGGCAACGTGGTCGATGCATAAAATTTATAAGTTATGTCTAACACATTCGGAGTTTTAGTGGCTTCGGCTTTTTAGTGAGAATAGACAGAGAAAATATCATTATGAATATCCTGAATTATGTGTTTATTGTTGCAAAGTGGCTATTCAGTGCACATATTTATTTCTGTGTACTTATATCAGTTTTTAAAGGTAAGTCATACCAAATTCCTAAAGTATTTTGACTGGTTTTTTTAGTAACTTATTACGGAAAATCTTGCTCTATATAAGCGTCTTCATAATTAATTACTTACCTACCTTAAAATGTTTCAAAGTACTTACGAACGAATACTTTAGATACATGGTCATCTAATGACAACAGAAAAATATATGAAATGAATATACTTTCTAAAGCAAACTCAATGCTTAATAACAGAGGCAACTAAATGAGAAAGATCGATCGATCTATTTAATTCGCGAGTGAATAGGCTTTTTTTGGGCAAGCTCGTTCCATCTTCGCCATCTCTCTCCTCAGGGCTAGAGGTTAAGAGTAAACCCATTGACAGTAAATAATAGTAGTTTATGCAACTGTCATATAAAACTGGTTATTAAAACACGAGTTTGGGTTTATCACACGAGGCGCAGCCGAGTGTGATAATAGCATCAAACGAGTGTTTTAATACCATATTATATGCAGTTGCGTATACTACTTTATCTTCACTCATACAATAGGTAGGTACTTACTTATAAAAATTAAACAAAAGTAAGTAAACAACAAAGGCAACTTATATTATGTATACTACAGTTATGATATAAGTCTATAGAAGCCGCCTTAATATATCCGCTAGGTCTTCTTTGAAATATACAAGCAGAACATTTTCTTAACATGGTTTTCTTTTAGATTTTCATTCTTTCCCAATTCATTGTAGGTTATGTCGTAAAATGTCCTAGACTAATATGAGAGAAGATCATAAGTTATTGAGTATCTTCTGGTGTGAGTGCAGTATCCTGACTGCACCACTTTATCTACTTTTTAAATAAACTTTCACATTACTTTCACGGGCACAAAATACTTGAAAAAGGTAAATGTTTGAAAATAGCGGCAAATCTAATATCTATTTCCAAGTCCTTTCTAATTTCAGGCTGCGCGCGCATATTTTGAGCCACAGATGAAATAATTGTAACTATAGTAACTGTTACTCTAACTTCTCCAAAATAATAGGTTGTTTATATGGTACACTTTGTAATATGCTACTAATATTTGACTGCTACTAAGAAAAACTGATATATTACTAACGGGCTCTCTAAAAGACCTTCTATTCAGTCTTCTTAAAAAAAGTTTAGATTTAAGGAGAATTGTATCCAAGTGTTATGTAATGATTAAAAAATTAAATTACGTAACACCTTTGCAAAATTTTCATACAAAAATCATTACGTAATGGTAACTTTTTAATTTTTTATATATACTCTGCATAATATACAGCCTTACGTATCAACTTTTTGAATCATATATCAAAGTTTACGACATGAGTGTAGATAATAGTAGTTTATGCAACTGTCATATAAAACAGGTTATTAAAACACGAGTTTGGGTTTATCACACGAGGCGTAGCCGAGTGTGATAATAGCATCAAACGAGTGTTTTAATACCATATTATATGCAGTTGCGTATACTACTTTATCTTCACTCATGCAATAGGTAGGTACTACTTATAAAAATTAAACAAAAGTAAGTAAACAGTAAAGACAACTTATATTATGTATATTACAGTGCTGATACGAGTCTGAAGAAGCCGCCTTGATATATCCTCTAGGTCTTCTTTGAAATATACAAGCAGAACATTTTCTTAACAAGACATGTTTTTCTTTTCGATTTTAATTTTTTCCCAATCCATTGTAGGTTACGAGTATGTATGTCGTAAAATGTCCTAGACTAATATGGGAGAAGATCATACATAAGTTATTGAGTATGTATCTGTAACTGCAGTATCCTGACTACACCACTTTATCCACTTTTCCAATAAACTTTCACACACATTACTTTCACGGGCACAAAATACTTGAAAAAGGTAAATATTTGAGAATGGCGGCAAATCTCATATCTATTTCCAAGTCCTTCTAATTTCAGGCTGCGCGCGCATATTATCCGCCACAGATGAAATAATTGTAACTATAGTAACTGTTACTCTAACTGCTCCAAAATAATAGGTTGTTTATGAGGTACACTTTGTAATATGCTGCTGATATTTGACAGCTACTAAGAAAAACTGCTACATTTATAACCGGCTGTCTAAAAGACCTTATATTCAGTCTTCTTTAAAAAGGTTTAGGTTCAAGAAGAATTTTATCCAAGTGTTATGTAATGATTAAAAAGTTAAATTACGTAACACCTTTGCAAAAATTTTCATACAAAAATCGTTACGTAATGGTAACTTTTTAATTTTTTATGCATACTCTGCGTAATATTCAGCCTTATGTATCAACTTTTTGAATCATAAGTCAAAGATTACGACATGAGTGTAGATAAAAAGAATTAAATAACATTTAACCCATATTGTACAGTAGGTACTCACATACTAAAACAAAATTTACAAAAATGACTTTCAATTATAAAAACCGGCCAAGTGCGAGTCGGACACGCGCACCAAGGGTTCCGTTCAAACCTGTAAATTTTTATTGCTTAAAAATTTTTGTATGTGATGTAATAAAAATTTAGGGCTTTCGAATTTTTTTATCTATGTGTTGCTTTAAAACGTTGCTCCATGCCAAATTTCAAGATTGTAGAGGTTTTGATTCCCTTGCGAGTAGTTGCAAAATATGCGGCTTATATAGCTGTTTCTTTGGATCCGGTTGACATAGAAGTTTAATTTTGTTACAGCCTAAAGGTATTATAGACCTGAGTATTTGATATGAATTTCAGTTTAATAACTCTACGCTTTCTTGAGGAAAAGGATGGTAAGTTTAAAAAATTTAAAAGTATTTTTATTATACTTATGATGTAACTAAAAATTTATGTTTTTCGCAATTTTTCCTTTATTTGAGCTATAAGACGTTGCTTTGTACCAAATTTCAAGATTCTGAGTTTACGAGAAGTACCCTGTAGGTTTGATTCCCTTGCGAGTGTCGAAAAACTCGAAAGTTTGCGGCATAAACGGCTGTTGGCTGTATCTTTTGAATGCGTTGGCTTATAATTTTGATTTTTTCACAGCTCCAAGGGACAGTAGACCTGAGTATTTTACAGTAGAGCTGATGTAACGGGACGTTATTTTCTGACTCAATTATAATAAATAAATATCAGAAATCAAAATATTTACGAATAAAATCAACCTAATACAAACTTAAAACTAGAACTTATACTATTTAATAATAGAAAAACACTTAAAATTAACTCTAAACAACGAAAACTAAAGGAACTATAACTATCGTCTAAATGCCTACTTCAATAAAACTGAGAAATTTTACATTTCGCTAACTTTTAGTGTAACCTAATCGATCAGGCGTTCTCTCCGCGCTCGAAACGTCGAGAACAATAGGCTACGTCACCGTAGGGACCGGATTGCAGCGAGGGAGAGGGAACCTCGATCTGTTACGACCGGACCGCTGATTTGACAGCACGTCCTTACATAATATTGAGATTGTAAATTATACAAAATTCTAGTACCTTCTACAGTAGTACATTCTACGGTACTACGCAGCAGTGACAAATTATAATTTAAATGTTTAACAAGTGAATTTTGTGAATTCCCCAGACTGGGTGAGTGTTGCAAATTAATATTTTACTAGTTCCATGTAAGTCCTAATTTTAAGCTATTTTCCTGTTTTTTCTTAGTGTTGTCTTTATCTTTTAAAGCTTCCATTAACCTTATTGTGACGGATAGTCCACACATCGTATGTCGATTTGGCCACCTAATGGAACTTTAAAAGATAATGGTGTTTCTTGCAAGTGACTGTTATTCTTGTAACTAACGTGTTTAATTATTAGTTTTAATCCAGCTATACAACGCTTTAGCGATGCTGATTTCTTTGTTCTTTTTTACCTAGTGTTAACTACCTACCTACAATTAAAAAAATGTTAAATCATCGTTAATTAAATAGCCGTCAAATATGTTTTAAATAATCGAATCTGTAAATCTCTAAACCACTTTTAATATTAGCTTTCTAGTTTACCTATAGAACATTTTTATTAGAAAAAAAATCAATTTAGATTACTTCTTTATTTTTTTACCTACAAATTTTACGGAAATCTAATAAAATAATCATGGTGGTTAATTTAAATCAATTTTGAATGAACCTACCACATCATTGATCACTAGTTAGTGCTTTTGGTAGCCATCCTGCTTAGCTATGCTATGCTTTCCTCACCGAATTCCACGAAATGTCGCAGTCACTACTATGAAAGTGGACGTTTCCTAAAATTCCTATTCCGGAAAATTCCAGGGTGCTAGTACTGCCTTGAAGCGACCATCAAACCGGACCACCTCAGACATCTACTACCGCCTCCTGTGACGTCAACAGCCGGTGCTCCCGTGACGTCAACGCGTCGAAGCTGGCTACTGCAGGGAAGTGCTATTCCAACCTAAGCGAACTAAAGTAGACTCGGTTTCTCAGTGAATTAATCTAGTTCCTAAGACCCTATGATTAATTATATTTTATACTAGGTATTTAATTTAAATCTACCCTAAATTGTACTTTCTTAATATACTTTTGTTAATTGTTACCGTATCGGTTGTTTTCTTTAAATCTATTAAATAGTTAACGTCTTTCACTAACAAAGCGTTACACTGAGTATTTGATACTTTTACGCGTTCCTGAGAAAAAAGGTCGTGACAGACAGACAGACAGACGGACAACAAAGTGACCCTATAAGGATTCCGTTTTTTCCTTTTGAGGTACGGAACCCTCATAACAGAATTGAAATCGGTCCATCCGTTTAGGAGCTATGATTCCACGATCATGATAGCCAGACAGGCAGACAAAGACGTTAAACTAATAACACCCCTCGTTTTTTTGAAGTCAGGGGTAAAAAATTTGAGAAAATATTTAAGTTTAGGCACACTTAGTACATTACATTTTTTCGTTATAAGTAGTGTGCATTTTCTCAGTGAGACGTAAAAGCTACAGTTATAACAAATAAGTTTGAAATTTTTGAAGTTATTTACGACAACATTATACTAAGCATTTGCCCTGCCACAGTCCAGGAAAAAACAGGATTTATATAGAACCTTAGGAGCAATAAAGGGCAGTAAAATGTAGCACAAAGAGTTACAACAGGGCATCACAGGGTTATGACCTAGTGTCACGTACAAAAACACTTTTTGGCTGTATAGTCGAATTATATGACCGCTATATAACCGTAAACATATCCTTACAAGGGCATAAAATTTAGGGTTTGATATAAAAAGTGACTTTCTACATTGTTGTACAAATTCGAGGTTATTTTTAGGGTTCCGTACCTCAAAATAAAAAAAACGGAACCCTTATAGGATCACTTTGTTGTCCGTCCGTCTGTCTATCTGTCAAGAACCTTTTTCTCACGAACGAGAAAAGGTATCGGGTTGAAATTTATACGAATATTAAGATCCATAAACCACACAAGATCAAAAATTTCAACTTTTTACAACGACGCAATCAAAAGATATGGCTTTTTATGTCCTCATCTCCATACATTTATGCAAAAAAGCAAAACCTGCATGGTACTTCCCGTTGACCTAAAATTATGAAATTTGGCAAGAAGCTAGGTCTCACAGTACAAATAAAGGGAAAAGTCTAAAATCATTAAATATTTAAATTTTTCTCACAACTAATAGTAACCAATTAAGGTGAGCTCCCGTTTCAAGAATTTTTCTATAAATAAAAGAGGGGTAATTTGGATGGTCGCAGTTTTTAAAATCAAAGAGCAAAAGCTTTTAGTATATCATATGGTAGATAGGTACGGAACTCTTAGGGCGCGAGTCCGACTCGCACATGGCCGGTTTTTCTTTTTAAGATAAAAATAAAAAATCTACAACATAATATGTATTAAACAACATACAAACCGTTACAATCAAAGAGATTTGAACCTCCGAGGTTCAAATCTCTTTGGTTACAATTATGCGCATGACAATTGACAGTTGACAATGTCGCCGGCACGTCACCAGGCCAGGCATGAATTAAGTACCTACCATAGACAGCAGTAAGCTGCCGTTATTCATAATCTAAGGTACCTACGGCGCGGTGTTTTTACGTGTTCGTTACGTTGTGCACACTTTGTGTCAACGTACATTCATGAAACAATTATTATTAATTTCTGTTCCACGTCTGGGATGTTTGTACATAATTATAGTGAATGAGGAACTGAAGTAAAGGTTGCATAAAATAAAACCTTGAAAATATTTTTTTAGGGTACCTAAAAAGAAAAGAAAAGTGGAGGTGATTTTTAGGGTTCCGTACCTCAAAAGAAAAAAAACCGGCCAAGTGCGAGTTGGACTCGCGCACTGATGGTTCCGTACCACCACATAATCATAATTGTATTAGTTGAAATTTCAGTAAGTTAATGTGCTAGATTTTTTGAGTCTGACACGCGCTTGACCAAGTTTTATTATTTGTTGTTATTTTATGGCTTATGAACTATAAACATACCAATTTTCAAGTTTGTAAGTGTTCTCGTTTTTAAAAAAGAACTAAAACAAAAATCGCCTTCACGACCATCCAACTTGAGCCCTCTCTTATATTAATGTTCTTGAAACGGGAGCTCACCACAATTGGTTACCATTAGTTGTGAGTAAAAATGTAATATTTAATGATTTCAGACTTTTCCCTTTATTTGTGATGTGAGACCTAGCTTCTTGCCAAATTTCATAATTTTAGGTCAACGGGAAGTACCCTGTAGGTTTTCCTTTTTTGCATAAATGTATGGAGATGAGGACATAAAAAGCCATATCTTTTGATTGCATAGTTGTAAAAAATTTAAATTTTCAGATCTTGTGTGGTTCATAGACTTTAACATATGGTATTAATTTCAACCTGATACCTTTACCCGTTCGTGAGATAAAGGGTCTTGACAGACAGACAGACAGACGGACAACAAAGTGATCCTATAAGGGTTCCGTTTTTTTCTTTTGAGGTACGGAACCCTAAAAACGAAACCCTTATAGGATCACTTTGTTGTCCGTCTGTCTGTCTGTCTGTCTGTCAAGACCCTTTATCTCACGAACGGGTAAAGGTATCAGGTTGAAATTGATACCATATATTAGGGTCCATGAACCACACAAGATCTGAAAATTCATTTACACAAAAAAGCAAAACCTACAGGGTACTTCCCGTTGACTTTAAATTATGAAATTTGGCAAGGAGCTAGGTCTCACAGTACAAATATAGGGAAAAGTCTGAAATCATTAAATATTACAACTTTTCTCACAACTAATAGTAACCAATTGAGGTGAGCTCCCGTTTCAAAAACATTCATATAAGAGAGTGGTCAAGTTGAATGGTCGCGGAGGCTATTTTTGTTTTAGTTCTATTTTGAAAACGGGAACACTTACAAACTTGAAAATTAGTATGTTTATAGTGCATAAGCTATAAAATAACAACAAACAATAAAATTTGGTCAAGCCCGTGTCGGATTTAAAAAATCTAGCACATTAACTTACTGAAATTTCAACTAACACAATTATGATTATGTGGTGGTACGGAACCCTCGGTGCGCGAGTCCGACTCGCACTTGGCCGGTTTTTTTTCTTGTCTACCTCATCGTGTTTCTTTTAAAAACAATGTGAGTCTGTTTATATAACTTTTTAATTAGAGATTCATTTACGAAATGTTTAGCTTGAAAGCGCAATTTTTTGTTTGTGTCAAATGTGTGTGTGTGTATGTGTTTATGTATGTACATGTGTGTATGTTTGTGTGCATACCTGTGTAAATGCAAGGGATAACACTTATTTTAAGATTAATTATAGATATAAGATGCAGATACCAATTTAAGTTTAATTTAAGTTTTAATATTTTTTTCATGAAAATCATAAAGTATGAAAAAATTTTGCACTATAAGAAGAAAACATTATATTAAAGTATTTGCTTGATGAGTAACGAAATAAAAGTAAACAATTATATTTACTTCAACGGTAAGGGTTGTTGAACGGCTGTATAAATAGTGGTATAGCGTTGTTCTATAATAATATCATGGCTTTACATATTATTATAGACCGGGAATTTCCATTGGTTTTGCTTCCGAAAGCCAGTGATATTGCACATGAAAACAAGCAACTATCCCAAACAAATAGAAAACTCAAAAACATAACCTACTGAATAGAGAATAAAAGCGGAGGGGTAACGTTACAGAAGGTCCGGTAACTCTTAATTTTGGATATGCTTTCTAGAAATGATGAGTAAGTGTTTTGAAATGTAAAATACACAACTACCCCCTTTCGCACCACCATATAAAAAACAATCGGCACTTTCTTCAGAGTTTTAGCTATTATCTTCGTTTAGGTGCATTTTAGCTAGAAAAGTGTTTTGTACAATAATGTAGAAAATTGAATATCCTATAATTTACGTTTTAAATTTTGTTTCTAGGTTGATAGTTACAGAGATATGCACTTAAGTAGGTAGGTAGTTAATTCCCTACAATTTTATTCTGATACCTGTTTTCCTAGAATAGGCCATAACTGAATTACTGTCTAAAGTTAGAAATTTAAGAAATTTCCAGAAAATTCTTTTCATTTTTTTTAAAAAGCATATCTAAACTGTCGGTCCTGGAAACAAAATTTTAAACGTAAATTATAGGAAATTTAATTTTCTACAACATTTTGCAAAACAATTTTCTAGCTAAAATGCACCTAAATGAAGGTACAAGCGATAGATATGGCGGCGGGCGCGAATGGGAGGGGAAAATTGGGCATTTTAAATACTTACTAAAACAAACAAAGATCCTAGACAACATTTAATTTTATCAAAAATTTTGAGTTACCGGACCGTTTTTAAGGTAGCCCCCCTCTTTTAGGTAGATTAAAAAAAAATCGACTCTCCTTACGAAAGTGGTCACACGATCGTCGCGACACGTCGAAGATGAAAATATTTTAGTTTTTTACTTTAGAGCGGAGCGACAGAAAGTTTTTCTAATTTTCTCAAAAATGTGTTCTATATCACTTATACATCATAAAAAACAAGTCTCACAAAAATGTCCGTCCGTCGGTCGGTCGGTCGGTCAGTCGGTCGGTCGGTCGTTCCGTCGGTCGGTCTGTCCGTCACGCTTTAGCCTAGCGGCTAAACGAACAGTCCGATTGACACCATATTTTTAATTTACGTGTTTTATGCAAATCCATCAAAGGGTTTTGAGTGGTTTCTTGCTGGCTCTCATTTTGAGGGTAGCTGTCATACAACGAAAATGAAAAATTGTAATTTTCGCAAAAACGGCTCATAAAATCTTGATGAAACTTTGCACGACCAAGCATCTCCATTTAATTTTAAGGTATTTTACGGCAGTATCAATTGGTCTGTAGAAATTCATATAAGGGGTGTTCACTTACTACTAAAATTTAAAAATGTGATTTACTCAAAATCGATTTCGTTGAACGTATTTTGATGTTCTACAATTTGGAATCTAAATTGGTTTTCTACCTGACTGCATATTTCATTCAATCATTTTTACATAAATCTAGTAGGTATAGGTAAGTTTGTATTTTCATATTATTTGTATGGAATTACAAACTTAAGTTTGCAATTGGTACTTATTTACACATTACTATCCGAAGCCTTTATAATATAGTAGATAGAGCATTCGGCTCTTGATCCGGAGGTTCTGGGTTCGACTCCCGGCGGGGACACTGTTGAATGATGACTCTCGTATATCGCGAGAAAGTAAGTTAGTGCAGTGCTGCTGTACCATTTATTTTGTTACTATTTCAGTTTCTACATAACTACAGTCGTTTACCAAATACATTGTATAAATTGAGTGCCAGAAGCGCATTCGGTACAGTTAATTATTTTTCGAAATTTGATCAACTTACTAGAAAATTTATCAACGTTTACGATTCCGTGTCTTCTTCCGATGACAAATAGGTACACGGTCACAGAAAGTTTAATAGTGACTTGGCCTCGTGGAGAGTACCGAGAATATTCGGCGTTACTTGTGTAACTTTGTACAAGCGAGGTGACTATGGTACTTCTCCTCCACATTTTCCAGCAAAAGCTAGATTTCTGGAGGGAGCTCCCTGTCCTGTAGTGGATATTTCGTGGGATGTTATGATGAACTTTGTATATTGGTTTTCTAATATTTTTAGAGCAATATAAGTGGCAGCATTGGAAAATTGAATAATGTATGAGTGAGTTATGTCGTTATTTTTTGAAGTGAAAACTTGTTTAGCGGCGCTTAGAAAATTTTATATGGCGAAAAAATTATAGATTCACATCAGATGTCGCATCAGATGGCGCTTCAGAACTCAGATCAAGTATAAAAAACCGGTCAAGTGCGAGTCGGACTCGCGCGCCGAGGGTTCCGATATACCTATAGTATTTTTGGAAGCAATAAAGTCCATTTTCAGGACCGCAAAACTAAATTTGTTTGTAAAGGTTTTTTGCAGATTTCTGAAAAACTGTGCAACTTAGAAAGATCGTTTTATTTTTGCTGTAAAGTTTACATAAACCTCTGTCAACTGTAATTAATTCAGATTTTCCCTTACTCAAACTTCGGAGATAAGGGGGGGGGAATGGTATTTTTTTTGACATTTTTCATCATAACTTGAAAACTAAGAAACTTAAAAAAATACAAAAATATATTTTAAAATGTACAAGTAAAGCCCTTTCATATGATACCCCATTCGACCTAGTAGCGACAATTTGAAATTTGGCCCCCCCTATTTTGGCCCCCTTTACATTAATAATCATACTTTTTTCAAAAAATTTTCATGTGCAATTAAGTTGGGCAACTATATTCTAAAACTATTCCAAATTTCAGCTCGATAGCGTAAGTGGTTGCTGAGATATAGAGGTGTGACAGACAGACGGACAGACAGACAGACAGACAGACAGAGCGGCACCATAAGGGTTCCTTTTTTTTACCATTTTGGTATCGGAACCCTAAAAATGGATTTGCAACTAATCAAACCAAGTTAGAGCAGGCTCAATATACACAAAAGTTCTAAAGTGTGATAAAGACCAAAACATCTTTTTTGTCTTTGTCGCGTCAGATTTCAGATGAAGTATAGAAATGGATTTGCAACTAATCATACCAAATTAGAGCAGGCTCAATATATACAAAAGTTTTAGTGTGATAAAGACCAAAAAATCTTTTTTGTGTTGTCATAGTCTCGGCTTTTTTAGTGATGCACAAGCTGTCAAACTAAAAATCGCTATAACTCGAAAACAACTGACCCTAGACTACTTGTGTGCTGAGACAAATGATAGGGCTCGATGAGATCTACATTTCGCATGACAGCTGTCAAACTAAAAATCGCTATAACTCGAAAACTACTGACCCTAGACTACTCGTGTGCTGAGACAAATGATAAGTCTCGATGAGATCTACATTTCGGATGACAGCTATCAAACTAAAAATCGCTATAACTCGAAAACTACTGACCCTAGACTACTCGTCTTCTGAGACAAATGATAGGTCTCGATAAGATCTACATTTCGGATGACAGCCGTCAAACTAAAAATCGCTATAACTCGAAAACTACTGACCCTAGACTACTCGTGTGCTGAGACAAATGATAAGTCTCGATGAGATCTACATTTCTGATGGCAGCTGTCAAACTAAAAATTTTTTGTTTTCACTTCTGCCGGTACTCCCGGAGTGCAACCCGTCCTTTTTTTATTTTTTTACAGTACCTATACAATAAAAGGGCTTCTGGAGCTGATTTTAAACATAAATTACATCTTTACATTCTATGCACTGTTTTCCTAAAAAAATAATAAAAATATATTTTTCAACACATTTGTTCATAAAACAGCTCTATTTGCACTGTATTTAGGTCCGTAATCTAGCTTATTAAAATTGCGTGCTTTTCTCAATATGTATTACAGCACTAGTTTTTTTTTTTATTAATAAAGAGCAAGGAGTTCTAATGTCTAAAATATTTATGAAATTTTCGTAAATATATACCTAATGTTGATGAAAATATAATATATAAACAGTTTGTTGCATGAGATTAGTTAAATTTGACAACAAATTAACATTAATTGATTTTGTAAGCAATAAATTTTAAGTTTTTGTACTTTTTCAATGACTTCGCTGTTTGGGAGCATTGCCACTGCTTCGTCACAACTCCTCATTTAAAAGGAAATGCGCGCGCAACAAGAATTCCGCGCGCCATTTTTCAGAAGGATTTTCATTTGTTTTGATTTTTTTGACTAACCAACACTGCGTCGTTGGTTTCAAGCAATGAAGAAGAACTTAATTTAACCCCACAGGAAATAATTACTGGGGCACAAAATGCAAGTGAGAGTCTCCTTCCAGCAAAATCAAAGGAAAAATACATTCTTGCCTACGAAAAGTTCATTGAATGGAAGAACAGCAAAAATGCCAATTCCTTTTCAGAGAATGTCTTTTTGGCTTATTTCAATGAGCTTGCGAATAAGTATACACCTAGCTCTTTGTGGTGTATTTATTCCATGTTGAAAAGTATTGTGAGAACGAAAAATGGAGGCTCAGGAATTGCAGCCCGAACCGCAAAAAAGCGAATTTGATTCGTTTTTATTCGCAAATGTGTTCAAAAACGTCGTAAGAAGCTTGTGCGCTTTGGTGATTACACCCTCGGCTGCATTACGCCCTTGCCTGCGGCTCGGGCTGCAATTGCTGAGCCTCGGCCGTAATATCCAAAATAACGCACGTGCACCTTAATGTACTAATTAAATATATACCAAATTACTAGTTAAATTACACCAAAAGACAGATAGGGACAAAACGACTGTATATTGATCGTATGGTCAAAAAAGCTTGAAATTTTCACACCTTCAAACAAGCAACTTTCTAAATATTTTTTTCAACTCTCCATACTAAAGCAATCACGTGATCGACTCATTTTGTATGGAAAAAAATCGAGTGATCTTTTTTTTTTTGCTTTGGAAGCAAAACTAATAGAAATTCACAAGGGAAACCGTGACTGACTGATCTACCAACGCATAGTCAAACCACATATTTATTGATTGTAATCACTGATCAATTGATTTATACGGATTGAAATGAAATATGGCTCAGAGATGGTTCTTATAACGTTGAAATAAGAACGGATTTTTAAAATAATACCTCTAAAGAGCTGAAACGGTGGTTCGAAATTTACATGAAGAAACATTTTTTTGTATGTAAACCAAATTCTACACGAAGGAAGTCACTGGCACCAGCTAGTGCTAGAATAGAGCCCGAATTGTGGCATATCAGCTTATAACTCCACAAAAGACAACACAGTATAGGTTACAAATTAACTTATGTAAGGAATAATAAGGCAGTGACTACGCTATTTGACTGCACCCACATCAGTAAAGCCAAGTGAAATTGCATCCACAAAACTACTTGTTTATATGATCCTATAAACTGCTTGCATTAGATGAAATTGTTACAGTTGCCGTAAAACTTCACTTTTAGGACTTCTGAGTATGGGCAAGTTAATGGAAACTTTAAATTGGTTTTGTAATTTATTTGTAGAGTGCAAGATTTTTTTACGGGTTTTTTTATCATGTTAATATGGGATTTTTGTAAACTTTCCCTAGTGTCAATGACCGCAAATTAATCAATAAATTGTTTGTAAATTATTTACCAGTAATGTCTAATATATTTTTCTTTATTTGGAATGGAGTAAATAATCACTTCCTATTTTTTCAACAGTTTAAATCCTCTAAATAATTTTAAGGCTTTTTTAAATAGAGCTTCGTATAAAATTTTATTTTCATGACGAACTATACAACTTTGTTCACTCCTTAACTAAGAAAAACTGTTAATATTAAAAATAACTATCTGTAACTTAAAATCATCTGCAAAATGGGTAAATTACCCTGCAAAATTGAAAGAAAAGAAGCATTTTTAAGTATACATAGAAACGAGAAAGGCAAGAGCTGACTCGTAGCCTCGTAGCTACTCGTAGCCTGAAAGCCAAAACTGAGTCTTTTGCCTTTTTCTCTCAAATCGTGGCTTTTTTTATCGTTATATGCTTGTATGTCGCGTTGTAAGCAGTAAAAAAATGTGGTTATGATTATAATGTAAATAAAATAAGAAAAAACCTAAATTGCAAAAAGCGTCATACCAAAAACCAAATTCAGTTCATACACGATATATCACCGAACGCCGCAGCTTATTACATCCAACTTTTTCTCATAAAGCAAGAAAGATACAAAACTCTTGAAAATAAGGAAGATATTCCGCGTAAGAAGAAAAATGTGGAATTATTAATAGGTTCATTGTGTGCTAGACATTTTCTTTGCGAACACATTGCAGTCGCTACAATGTAACTTGTTAAGTTTATATTCAAGAGAACGCCTTCTTGCGTGCTACTTTAAAAGAAATACACATTTATGACAGGTATACAGGTACTGGAATCGTTATTTTTTTTTATATATTTGGAAAAGTACAGTTATGTACACAAGCGTAACTTAATAGTATTTATCAACAAATGTTATAGGTTCATACATATCCAACAACACTTTTCACAAGTTGGATAGATGTAGTTGCGTAAATATTAAAATAATACAACTTAGAGTACCATGTGCGCTAGAAATTAAGGATGTAAGGGATGGTGTACCGAAAACTGAAACGACGTGCTCAGTCAACGAAACTGAACAACTTTCCTAAACAATCATTTATGGGAAATAAAAAATAACTTCGTCCTCTCCATACAAATTACGAAAAAATGTTTTTTTGGGAGAGTTGTTTAGTTTCGTTGACTGAGCATGCCGGTTCAGTTTTCAGTAAACCATTTAAAATCATTTCGAATAATATCATTACGAAAAATCGATCAATAAATAAATCAAGTAAGAGTTGTACTCGCATACTAAGGGTTTCGACTATCCTTACAGTTTGTGCTTGCTACGATCGTAGTATTTAAACTACGTCGTAGCGTAAGTCTACAGAAAAAATAAACTAAAAAACTTTGCCCAAGGAACATACTTAATTACATTATTTTAATTTTAGCTATTTCATTATTAGTTTTGCCATCAACCGAAAGCAATTTGCATAGGATCATGATCTTTTTAATTTCCACAAATTATTTGGTCGCTCATTTACAATCCACCGAAACTCGTTAAGTATTCACAATCTTGTTATTATAATATAGCGCTATTATTTTATCGCCCCGAAAGTTTAAAGAGGTGGTTCTCCCTATGAAACTGAACAAATTTTTCGTAAAAAAAAATATCTCTCATACAAAATGTGCTTTCAGCTGAAACCGTTGTCGTTGTTGTTGCAGAAATCAAATCAATTTTTCGTATTTCGACTTATGATCTTTGGGAAAAGTTGTTCAGTTTCTTGGGCAGAACCACCTCGTAAATTATCCTAGGGTGATATAAAAATTATCCTGTGTATCGAAGCAAATAGTGCTCATAATTATATTAATTTAAAGTATTTCCACTGATATTTGGCTGACTGTACGGCACACCTGTCCCCACCGCAAACAAATTGGGCGTCCTAAGCCAACACTGTACAGCCTACTACCAAATTCCACTAACTAATGACAACTGGCGAGCAACAAATCACTTCGTGGTGGAGAAAAGACGTTTCATTTAGTGTGGTGTGACGTCAGAGGGTGTGCATGCGATCAACGACCTTGGTCAAAAGGTACCTAATCCGGTACTTGACTTTTTAAGCGATTTAAATAAACTACTCTGGGTCGATTTGATAAATCCCGCTTAAGTGTGAGATTGTCCTTAAGGGGCATCTTGAGGTGTTGCATTAATTAATAAACAGAAATTGAGTAGCTGTCATCTGAGCAATTATCACTTGAGTGTTAAAAACACACTCACTAATTTATATACGAAACTTAACTCAAAATTGTTAATGCTGTCAAATAGTGACGAGTATTATTTTGAACTGTCAGTCACCATTATTTATTTATTAAGAAAGAATAAACTTTAAAATTAACATTAACAACATTATTAGAAGCAAAAACAAAACACAGACATAAATTCTTTTTGCTCTTTTGACGTTTGACTCAAAGCTGGACACTTGAGATTGATATTTGGATAGTAGTTTATTAATTAGCAAGATCTTGAGATGCTTATTGCATCTTGAAAATTAATGAGAACAGAATTGCAACAAAATAAAATCCAGTTACCTGAGAAAAGTTAAGTAAATAATCTTATTTATAGATTAGATGACTAGGTATATCAATGACAAAAAGGTATATTTTAGTGAAACACGATACAAATTGTGCACAGACGACTCTTAAAGTAAGCCGCGCTTTTGACGTTTCTTTTACGCTGCCATAGACTTTCTGAATTTGCATAGTAGCTTTATTGTTCAAAGGCTTAGTATTCAGGGGGTCTATTACGGAACGGAACGTATCTGGAATATCCGAATCATTTCGTTTGCAACCAAACCAACAAACTGTCATGCAATTTGGCTGAGGTTTACATGTAAAATGTGTGTGACTTTTTTCAATAAACGCTTTTTATTATTGTTTTTTTATTATTAATAATGTTTTATTTCTATTTTTCCTTTCAGTGGCTGAGAAATGGCTAGCAAAATAAGACCACAGTGACAGTATGTGGTCGTATTTCAAATTAGTTCAATAGGAAATCTAGGAATTAAAAAAAAGTTGCAAAGGTAATGGTTCGCATATGGTAGAGGCGTTCCAGCTACCCTAATAAACCTCCTGAAAAGAATCTTCTTCTTCTTATTAGCCATTTCTGTCCCACTGCTTTGCAAAGGCCTCCCTCCGTTCCTTCCACTGGTCTCTACTCTGAGCCTCTTGTTGCCAGTCTTTACAGAAAGCGTCGAGTTCATCGCGCCATCTGCGCCGTGGTCGGCCTCGACGCCGTCTGTTACTTGGCGGTTGCCAGATAGTTAATCTACATTAAAAAAATTAAAATTAGAATCTACATTGATAAATTAAATCTCAACAATAGTGCCCTTGTTAATAAAAACTATAATAATAATATAGTATGTTGACCACTGAAGTAAGATAACTTAGTGTGTGAGGTTATTACCTTTTTTCCGCATTTCACTATATGTCTCGGTAAAAGTTGTGCAGTTTTATCGGAAAAAAAAAAACTCAAAATTACTTTTCCTTACACCCAGTGTTATTATTTTTTATCTTGGACATTAACAAAAGATCATCTGATCCCAAAATTGGCAAAGCCGTATTATGGGTATCGGAGACCGACACACATGCATAAATATATTTACAACCCTACCAGGCTTTTTAGAGGTTTGATTAAAAACTTCCTTCGTTTTTTGTTAAATTGTTTTGAGCAATAAATAAAAAAAACATACAACATAAAACATCCAGAAACAGAACAAAAACATGTGTTCATGGCGATATCGAACCCGGAGTCCACGGCGTGAAAGGCAGGCTCACTACCAACCACACCAACGGTAATGTACCTATATGGTAATGTATAGTGCATAAATTCCCAGTGCCAACAGCGAACTATAATGTACGGCAATGAGGCTCATGATCCCTGTTTATACCCCATTAAAGCTTATCATGATCTGGATATGTCACAGCCTGGTAACATACGTCCAAAGTTGGTTCTGATGTGGAGTTGAGATAATGTACGAGTATCGTTCTGTCACTTGTTCCATGGCTGTATACACTGAAATTCATAGGTACAGTCAATGACAGGACAGACTTGACACTCGCAGAGTGATTTTAGTCCTTACGCCTATTAAAAATAAAACCGTACAAAGTCCAATGTGTCAAGCTTGAAGTGATCTTAACTGTGCATGCTCGGCCAAGCAAATTATTTTAGTTTAAGTTTATCTCTTAAACTGTACGATTCTTGCACTTTGAGTATTGCCATGAGAAAAAAGGCGGCCCTTTTACAATACTCCACATGGTGACTTTGAAGAGATTCATTGTTGTACAGAGAAAGAAATTTGGAGCTGTTGTTGTTTTTTTTTGTAGAGGTATTCAGGTAAATATTCTTGAAACTGATACCTAACGTACTTACCTAAAAATATAAATGATGCATTTTTATTTTTTTAGCATAAATTACGTATACTTTACAATATACAACTCCAAATATAATTAGATCTATACAAAATTGATCTGTATGGATAACAGAACTTACCCTCAAAATTTGTCGAATGTCTTCAAAGTCACCCTGTAGTATTTATTATATTTATTTATTTAGGATAACCAGTAACAGTTAGTTACATTGGAATATTTACGAGTAACTTAGATATAAATAGAAGGTAAATGCCAGTGCATTTACCTCCTATTTATATCTACTACTATTTATATCCACAGCATGCATTTGGTAGTACAACATTACCTAACTGAATACATAAATAAATATCTTAATTCATAATTCAACAATAAATTGAAATTGAAAAAAAAAAAAACAAATTGAGATTTAATTTAATTGAAATTAATGACTAAACACATTGTATGCCTTACTGTAGGTGGATCTGGACACAGATCATATTATAATACTACATAGTAAAGATTTGGGATGAGTTTGATGATGATGATGAACATAGCTTAGACATTCAGTAAACTTCATTAACTTTTAATGGTTTGTTGAATTACGCACCATCAAAATTTCAACTTGCCACTTAACAGCCACTAAACCGTTTACCCGAACAAATTCAGTCGATACTAATTTTCATGCAATTTGCTCCGTAATAGACGTTTATGGTGTTTTGTAGGGTTGGCTAATTTGTGGTAATTTGAAAATTGTATTATAGGTTTTATGTTTAGCTGCCACTGGCAATTAATTGGTTACAAGTTACATTTCCTGCATTTATTCAAATATTTGGTGCCACCTAAGGCCATATTTTCAATTCGTGTCCTAGGCGACAAAGTCTTATCTTAATTTTACTACGTTCGCCAACTGCATAGAAAATATCACCTTACATTATTTGACAAACAATAGCTAGAGCTACTTCTACAGATATTTTGAAAAAATTACTTGATTGAACTCGGAGGACATTTCACACACAAGGTCATCTCATCCTACACTTGGCAAAGCCTTGTCAGAGACTGGTATTCCATACATACATAGATCAATAAAACCCCGACACAGAATAAACGCAAGTGTTCATCATACAAATATTTGCCCTGGGCGGCCCAACCCGCGGCCCACGGCGTGAAAGGCAAGCTTACTACCAGCTACGCCAACGGTTTTGTCAAAGGAACATAGAGGCATCAGGGGCTATACTAAAAAATAACAAATACAAATTTTTACTACGATCAACGAAAAGTCAGTTTGAATTTTTTGATAAATCTGAATAAAGGGCGTAAAATTGCATCTTAAAAAAAAACAAAACATTGTTCATTTTTGAATGAATACAAATTATAAACCATTAAAAGAACCATGACAAAGTGTCCGAAAACAACTTTGTTGAGGGATAATATATACTCACTTTGCGGTTTTTCGAATGATGAATCCATGGCCGCAGAATGGCACAGTTTCTAGTAATTTTCGAGTATGGTCCGGCAGTTTATTCGAGTAAAGTGTAAATTATTTTACACTAGAATAAAATTTCTTATATTTTCATGATGTCACTTAGTATCCAACTGTAAAAAATAAAATGCGAGTAAAAAATCAGTTATAACTCAAGTTCTTATCTAAAACCAAATTTTGTTATTTTAAAATTTATTGAACATTTTTCACATTTTTTTAACCATTTTAAATGAAATAGTACAATATAAAAATTGGCTACCCTATATGTATTGCGACAAAACTTTTATTTTTTCTTGGATCGTTTGATGTCGTGTGTTATCGACCTCAAAAGTGGGGGCTTCCTAACCTTGAATTTTCGGATGCTTTCTAGTTTTTCGCTACAGAACAACGATAGGGCCACTCCGCCTGCGCGCGCACCCCCCCATAGAAGCGAAGAGAATAAAAAAAATTGGTTCTTTATTGACTAGGTATACTATCCAATTTATGTAAGCGCTTATTTTGAATGCTCATCATAAAGACATTCGTTGCCATAGAGACGCTGTCACTGTTTTTTTGCATCTTACTCTCTCGCAATAATTGTACTATGTTTATCGCACTCAAATGACGCTTGTAGTGTGGGTGCGGAACGCGTGTTAGTTTTAGTAAATGGTGACACTGATTTGTATTGAATGAAATAAAGAATTCGTCTCTAGTAGCAGAGCAAGACGCATGGACTTCAGAGCTCTGTGGGGTAACCCAAAAAACCTAAAATAGTAATAATACTTAATTAACTAAAAAGCGTTGAACTCTGTGTCTGAAAGATCAGCAGGTATGTTGCTACACTAATAGCCGAGCAAAATAAAATGACAAAATTTCATTTCGATTAAAAAGAAATGCAAAATTTATCGAGTCGTTCAATTTTTTAGGGATCCAAAAAACAGGAAATATTCACAACTTTATCAAAAATGAATTACGCTACCACGCTCAATGCCAAACGATCCTAGAAAAAAAATCTTGTGTCGCAATTAATTTAAGATAAAAACGCTAACCAACTGATATAAAGTGAGCTTTAATATTAGAGTCAGATAAAGCTTTCATATTAAAGTCAGATCAGGTTAGAGTGGCCTTTGTCATATAATTATGTCATTCGAGAGGATTTTTACCATTTTTATTTACTTTATACTGTTTTATTCCGTGTATTTTGTCCCATGCCAACAAATGAAACCCCGTGAAATATTTGGGATGACAATGTTCAAGAATTCGTGGCCAGAAACAGCCCTACTTAGGGACCAAGATTGAATAAGGTTGAATTTGGTTAGATCACCCTTGGGAAATATCGGAATATGTAAACAGATTAGAAATCATGGAAGTGCGCAGGATTTATTGATTCTTTGGGTAGCTAAAATCATAAATACCCAACACTTGTACAAACAAACTATTACGGTAGCCAGCACGTATTTTCCAAAAATAAACCATTGTATAAGTTAATATATAATATTATGAACATTTCTTATTTATTAGATCAAAGATCATAAACAAGGTGTTAGAGAATGGGTATCAAGCGTGATAAATGTGAATTTGTCTGTGGATTTTAACTACTTTACTTGAAAGCTGTTATACGAAAAAATGTAGAGAACCCTTATAAAATGCCCTAACAGCTGATTAAATTTGTATGGAAGTTTATTTAATTTGAATTGTTACTTAGGAAAAGTTGTTTAGTTTCAGTAGATTCACCTCCTTTTGGATTGTTATACCCTTTTTATAACACCTTGTAGATGTCGTCAAGAACATTGTCTATTTGTTTCATAAGTACATTGCAGCCTGGCCTACACTATCTTTGGTCTGAGTTTATAAGAAATTGGCACCGAAGCACCGATTACTGTATTAACCCACTCGAACCATGTAACCCTGGTATCTTCTCTCAATTTATATATCGATACGATACTATTCGAAACATGCAAATTCAAAACTTCGTCCCTTGACGATAGAGTAGGATATTTGTTAGATGCTACGAGTATTCACTGCCAATTTGACAATTCATCCAACGAATATTTCTATTCTATTTTCAGTGAATTAAATTATGAATTCAACTGTATCGAAGTAGTATCGTATTGATAGATATATATTGAAAATTGAGAGTAGAATCCTGATATCAAACCAGGCTCAACTGAAAACGACTGACGTCGTACAATCAAATCGTTTTCAATTTGGCCTCTTGTTTGACAACCCTTGGTTTGGTCGCACAAAGGTGAAAATCATCGCATTCATCATAGAAAATCGTAGGTCGTTTTACATTTTAGGCTAGTTTCAATATGCTACGTATTAGTAGTTCACAAAGATTTCGGACCTCCTTGCTTCGCTCGGAATAGATACCTTACTAATTTATTTTACTATGGGATGACATCTGCCAACATGTCCCAATATTTTATGTCAAACTATCAGTGATCACTAGGAAATATTCAAAATAACCCGTCAAATCCATAGAACGACGCCTTCGCTACCTTGTGACGAATTATTTCTTTAATCCTCCTTCTAAGTACCCTTATTTTTCTGTGGTAGTTCATCCGACCCGTGTGGTTTCGGCAAAGAATAGTACCAACCCATCTATATCCGTGGGTGTCGTAAGAGGCGACTAAGGGTTTAAAAACTGGAGGATGGGCAGCAGCCTCCTTCCGTATATCGTACCATCTTACATACTCCGGTCACCAACAACCGCGGTCCATGGTGCCAGCCGTAACGCTGACAAGCGTGGTGACTAGGTACTTCCTCTCCATATTGTTCCAGCAACTGGTGGAATTATGATGATGACGAAGAGTAGAACATCATCAATATCAGATCGCTTGGGTTGCAAGCTCAATGACGATAAATAGTTATCGTAGTTACAGTTTGATCGTCAGTCGGGTAAAGCCATGTACCACTAACCCTGGCAAAGTTTTCAAGCCACTGTACCTACAGGGTGTAGTAAGGGACAGGATGGCAAAAACTGAAAGGGCATGATCCGTCAACCTAACTGAACAACTTTCAGTTTAAAACTTAAAGAAAAACAGCCACTCCATACACACTAGCCAATCAAGTTTGCAATTTTGTGGAGAGGACGATTTTTTTTCCAGAAAGTTTAATTCACTGAAAGTTGTTCAGTTACTTTGACTGATATTTTTTGCCAACCTGTCACTTATAGCCTGTATTATAGTTTACCACAAAATCAAGCAACGGGTGCGATAGCTCACCTTCCGGAGTGCGAAATTACAAAAGCATTCAGTTATGCGGATCCTGATAATCTTAACGAATTTAAATAAAGTTTTTGTTTAAATTTGTTGATGATAATTTGTTCAGCAATTCTATGATATAACTTTATCAATCCAATCTCTTCACTCCAAACCGTGCAGAAAGTTCACGCCTTCTCGCTGATATTCATCTTGTAAAGTCTTCAGATCCAAGATCTAACTTCAGAGCTAAAGCGGGGCAATCTTGCTGCGTCACTACCAGCCGTAATTGAATGGGAGGTTTAAGGTGTTCCCACGCTTGACTATCTACGTCGATCAAGCCTTACTTTAAAATATAAAGATAGCGTAAATAAGAGTATAGTGACGTCACATCGTTTAGTGTCTCTTGTCATTAAATATTGTTGCAAAATATATTTTATGCAAATGACATAATAGATCCAACTTCGCTGAGCAAAAGCCAGACAATTTTGCTTCGTTACTACATCAAAAATAAAAATCCACGTACGTTTAACACAAAGCATAACGGACGGTTACACAAAGACCATCTTTTGGAATACCTCTGAACACAAAAACAAGCATTTTAAAACACGCGGTTTGGTTGTTTGTTGGCGTAAGTCTTTTATTTAAATCCTAAATTTGATTTGCGCTTGCTCTTGTTCTCCTAGTAATGAGGACAGAAATAAGGTTGATGATAAAAATAACTTGCCCACTAAAAATCTACTCACTCGCGACTTGAATAGATTTATTTTATATGAATTTAGGAACTCAGACGCAGACAGAGAATTTCAGCGCATAGTAAAATATGTTGTGACGCGTTTTGTGCGAATGCGTGGAATATCAACCAAGTACCGTGCGACTTTTGGACTCCCGAATGTAAAAGGGTTTGACGTGTTATAATGACGTATCACCTTTATCGACAGATTCGTGTAAACAAAGTTTGTTTACTTGAGCCTTGTGAACGAGATTATTCTCGGCGAGGCGTATTGTGTGCGGTGTTGACTCAGGGTGCAAACATAAGGCACTAAGTAACAAGTACGCGCAAATTCGGTCAGGGAGTCATTACCTATGTTATACACATAATTTTAAAAGTACAAACACTATGTAACTGTCATCTTAAGACCATTTAACTGTATGGGAGGTAAAAAAAATCGTATTTCAGCCTGTTTGTTTCTTAGGGAATGTTGTTTAGTATCATGGTCTAACTAAGTAACAGGCTAAAACAGTGCTTACAATTGTTACATCCTGTATTATACAATTGCATATAAGAGAGAGAGGTTATAGTTTACGTGATTAAAGTTGACAGTACCATTATTAACTACTGCATAGATTATTATATTACTTAAGACAGTACGTTCTCTCCTTCACCACTTTGCAGTGTGTACTACTGTCCGATTACCTGTTTCTTTATGTGAGTGAACTCGCTCTATTTTCGTTGTGTTCTACATTATTATGATGTTCAATAATAAATAGTCTGTAAATAACTTTCTGTTGGTTGATCCTCATTTGCCGGTATACTGTAAGTACCCTCACGAAAAGAGCCCCTACTTAATTTCCCTCGCTGAAATAAAAGGTAAGAAATGCTGTGAAATTAAATAAATTATTTTTCAACACATTTGCTCATAAAACAGCTCTATTTGCACTGTATTAAGGTCCATAATCCAGCTCATTAAACACGCGTGTTTTTGTCATAAGATTACTTAACTAGTGTTTTACTTTGTTTTTTTTTTTTAAATCGGCCAAGAGCAAGGAGTTTTTATGCTTATTATGTTACAAAAATTTTCAAGCTGACTTCGAGAAAATATCGTAAATGAATGTTAATTTTATGAAATTATTTATAGTAATTAACTAATTAACAATAAATTTGTCATTTACGTAACAAGATATTCAATTTTTGATAATTTATTTCAAGGTAAATGGAATAGGATGTTTGGGTACCGAGTGACAATTACTTTTTTTTTATAGCTTGGTTACTAGATTGACTAATAATTGATAAAAGATTAATGGTGTAAGATAACATGGTAATGTTTTGGGGGCTCCTCACGCGACCTATAATCTGTGACCGCTGAAAAAGAAAGAATGCGCGCCATTTTACAAATATTTGTCGTGTTTATTATTGTAATTATTTCTAATAGTGTCGACTTCTACATATAAAAAACTGATCCTGAACCGTCTAAAATACTCATACACGAAGTACAATTTTGAAATTTGGTAAAATTAAAGGGAAGCATGAACATATGCAGCCGACAAAATGTTCCGGTGGACGTGCGGTGGACGTAAGGTTAGCAAAGTTTAGTATTTTAAAGGTAACCAATTTGATTTGTTTTTATTCGCAAATGTGTTAAAAAACGTCGTAAAAAGCTCGTGCGCGTTGGTAATTACACCCTCGGCTCCATTACGCCCTCGCCTGCGGCTCGGGCTGCAATTTCTGAGCCTCGGCTGTAATATCCAAAATAGCGCACTTGCATTTTAATGTACTATAAAATACTTACATGCAGTGGCCCTAAGCCAAAAATTTAAAATAAATGTTATTCGTTTGATATCTTAAAAGTAACCAGCAAAGATGCTTCAGCATCAACCTCCTAACAAATTCAACAACGAACATAAACATTGACAAAGTTTAAATTGCCATAAATAAAAAAAAAATAACATTCTAGGTACAAACATCAAGAAAGCTGTACAGTACCGACTGACTGACTGACTGGTATTCTGGTTCTTTATGTTATTACCTACAATCGTCAAGGTGGGCGATTCTATGGCGATTGCCGTGTTAATATTTAAACAGGAAAGGTGTTCTTGCTTTATTCGTACGGGAAAAATCTTTGAGCGGTGGTTTTGAGGCAGGTGTGGAAAATTTGTTTGTGATGGGACGATAACCCGAAGGTCCCGGGTTTGAATCCTAGAAGAGGAGGGGTAAATATTTGCCAGGAGCCATGAATATTAACCTATCTCTACCAACCAGTTTCGTAAGAGGCATCAGCCGCAACGCTAGCGTGGTGACTATGGTGAATCCCCTCCAAAGTACCACGAGTTTTTGCTGGAGTTCTGGAAGGAGCTCCCTGTCCTGCAGTAGCAATTCTTGTGATGTTGCCTGCAACTCTGTACGCGTAAAATTCAGATAAATTATCCTATGTTTTTTCTGATAGTTCAATCTATCTGCATATCATATTTTATTAAAATCGGTTCCACCACGAAAGTGTCAAAGACAAACAGACAGAAGGAGTTACTTTCGCAATTAGTTTTGGGAATGATGGACAGAGAAACACTTGCTCTCAGAAGAAAAATGAGGTCATTTGTACACTATCTTTCTGTTCTTCATCACAAGATCGATATTTCAACGGTGTTAGAAACATTCTGTCTCGTAGTTCCCAACCGAATTCCTCGGGACCCGAATGGGGCAATAGCGCCACGTCGCCGACCGCGACTGTTGCAACTTCCCGCGACACGTACGGTGCGTTCAGCGCACGCGCCTACAGTGAAGGCATTAACTCTTATCGGTGACATGCTTGCTCAGTGCGATAATATTGACCTATTCGCTGATTCGTTCAGGTGCCTTCTTGGTAGTGCTCACAGGTTTCTAAATTTAAGTAGTTTAGTTCCCTGACATATCATATTATAGTTCATAAATTGCGTTTGTACTAAGTATGTACTGATTGTTATTTAACTTTATGACGATTTGGCATTTTGCTGTAAGTTGTAAATGTATTGAATAAATGAATAAGCTCGCTGGTGATCATCTGGAACTAAAATAGTAAAATTACAATATTGTCAGGATAGTTGGGAAGTAAGGATTGGGATACTACAGATGCTAGTCTACATCATATTTGTATGCATTACCTAGACACATAAAAAACCGTTTTGTGTAAAAAAGTGCTAGTGATAAATATTCCTTTGTCGGTGTAGCCGATCACGTCCTTGTGATTGAGATCCAAACGAGATAAATAGTCCGTGGGACGATAATGTGGGCATCCATCATTGTTACCGGTGCCGCGCCTAACAGGGCTCAAATGCAAGTGGTTTAAGTCAGAAGATTTTTGATGTGTGCGAGAATGTCTTGCTATTGTAGCTAACTTATTGGCTACTTGTCGTTCTGTTAGCGATCAAGTGTATAATGAATAAGGAGGAGAAAAATTTGAAAAGCATCGGCACGGTACGCCGTAAGTCGCAGGCTCAAATCCGGCTCGCGTCAATTTTTTCTTCCTCTTTATCCATTTAAACATTTTTAGCTTACCTTAAACTTAAACATTTATATTGGTTTGGTAGAACTCTTTTTCAAGGGTTATACCAACGTCGACGAACTCAACTTTGTAACCACCTTACGTTAGCATCAGCTACTGTCAATAAAATTATAGAAGCCGTTAAGTCAAGTTTAAGGCCATTTCGCGGTTTAAAAACTCTGACAGCTAGGTAGGCCACCAACCCAGCAAAGCCTTATCCAGGATTGGGTCTTGTTTACCCTCTGACCAGAATGGCAGTCGTTCTATGTAAAAGCCAGTGCCCTCGACAATTCCCTTAGCCGACTTCATAGAAACCATTGGTAAAAACGGAAAAACGGAAGAAGAGACTTTTACCCTGCATGCTTGGGACGTTATGCTTGCTTCACAAAGCGCCTAGCTTAGGTAAAACTTGTGAATGAACAGTTTTAAACGTATTTTTGTTACTCAGGAAGTCTCCACAAGTAACATAAAAATTGTAAATGTAGTTCATAAAATGTGCATTGTAAATAACGTCACATTATTAAATAACATCAGGAGAGTTCGTGGATTGAGGTTTATAGTAATCCTACTTGGAGGTTTAAAGGAAATCTTTCTTTCAACCCCTTGGTAAAATTGTAACGTTAGTATTACAGCTCAATCAAACGCTACTCTTTTGATTTGCACCAGTTCATTTACCTTACTTCAGTAAACGCTATGGCAAATAAATTCAATAGGTTTCATAAACACATTCGGTGATTACTTTAGTTCTTTCAATGGTGTAAATTACTTGAACTATAAATAGGCTATCTTCATCATACTCGCAAAGATGTAAGCTCTCAATTGTTGATAAGCAATTTTTCTCTGAAACTACTCCATTTTAACTTGTTGAATGAATGTGTTAATTCTAACTACGTTTGTACATTCATCTATCCAAGTTAACGGTGGCATCATGGTGTAATAAATAAAATAATGCATCATTCCTCAAAACCAATTACAACGAAAGCAAGTTGAGCTCCCACTTCAAGTTTACATACTGAAATGGGATCAAGTAAGCGTTTCTTTTTAGCCGATACTAAAAAACAGAAGCTAAGCTATGGTGGACGAGTATGGATCCCTTAAGGTGGTTTACCACCAGCGCTTTGCGATGAGAGCTAAGCGGTGTGCTGGGAAAAATTCAACCTTATAGGATTGCGCCATTTTCCCAGTCTGTCAAATGCGCTGTCAAATGGAACAATCCTATTGGTTGGAATTTTTGTAGCTCACTGCTCTGCTTTTAGTTTTATAATGATCTAAGTCTGCTTTGCTCCATCGTGGCTCCATCCCACAGCACAGCACTACCCTTGAGGGGCTGATAAGAGCTGAATTACCTCCCTTTCTAACAAAGGGCAGAATGCGCGTGCTAGAACGGAGCGGATTCGCGGTGTTTTACGTTTTTCGCTAATTTTTGCATTTTTCCCAAAATCTTTACCCATAATATTAATTATCAAATAACTCATCATCATCATCATCATATCAGCCGAAAGACGTCCACTGCTGGACATAGGCCTCCCCTAAAGATCCCCATGACGACCGGTCCTGCGCTGCTCGCATCCAGCGGCTTCCCGCGACCTTGACAAGATCGTCGGTCCACCTTGTGGGGGGCCTGCCAACGCTTCGTCTTCCGGTACGTGGTCGCCACTCTAGAACCCTTACACCCCATCGACCATCGGTTCTATAAATATAGATCTATAAATAACTATATTATCTAAATATATAAAAGAGCATGTCCTGACAGACTGACTGACTGATTCATCAACGCCGAGCCGTAACCGCTATAGATACAGATCTGAAATTTTGTACACAGGTTCTATGCTTGTCAAAACCACCCACTAAGAAAGGATTTTGGAAAATTCATCTCCCAAGGGGGTGAAATAAGGGATAAAAGTTTGTATGAAAGTCCTTTGTTTCTTGAGCTAGATTCACACAAATTTTAGTTTAAAATTCTGGTAAAAAATAAAGAAACACGTAATTAAACATTTCTTAAAAATCACCTTTCAAGGGGGTGAAAAAAGGGATGATTTTTTTTCCGTATGTTGGTCTTTGTCTTTTATTTTTAAAGGTAGAATTATTAAAAATTGTTTTAGACTTTTTGGTAAAAAATAAAAAAGAACATGTTTTAGAATTTTTCAAAATTCATCCCCTAAGGGGGTGAACATAGGACCAAAATTTGTATGAAAGTCCGTCATTTTAAAGTTAGGATCTTCAAAATTTGTATTTAGTCTGACGAACAAAAATTCTCCAACGGTTCTCAGAGTTTTTGAAAATTCTACACCCTAAGGGGTAAAAGGGGGGATGAAGTTGAAACTCCTTCATTTTAAAGTAAAATCCACATAATTTATTATTTAGTTATTAGGGTTGTAATTCTGTGGAACATACATCACTGTTATTGAAATTACACCCCAAATCCAACCCCTTAAAGAGGTAAATGGGGTGAAAACGTCTAAAAACCAATATGGATATCGTTTGTATCGTTTATCGGGTCGCTCATTACGAAAACTAAAACAATTTTGAAATCCAATCTGGTGGACGTGAATAACCATCATCCCCTGGGGATGGGGTTGGGGTGCGATAGGGTTGATATGTCTAAAAATCAATATGGGTGTCGTTTGTATGGTTTATCGGATCGCTGATCACGAAAACTACTACAATTTTTAAATCTAAGGTGGTGGACATGAATAACCATCATCCCCTGGGGATGGGGTTGGGGGCGATAGGGTTAATATATCTAAAAATCAATATGGGTGTCGTTTCTATGTTTACATCAGGATAGGGATAGCGGTTAAGACGGCTTTAAGGATAGGGATAGGAGTAGGGGTAGGGTTAGGGGCAGGGATAGTGAGAAGGAGAAGGAGACGGAGAGGTAGTGGGATGGAGGTAGAGAGAGAGTGAATGAATGAATGAATGAATGAATGAATGAATGAATGAATGAATGTTTATTGTGTAAAGCAATCAGGTACATAGTGCAGATATAATTACAAAAACATTGTCCCATTGAGAGCTACCTTTGCAGGCATGCACACTATTACATTTAATTAAAACTATGAAATTAAGAACTTAACTATTATAATTAATTAATGAAATATTTGTCAAAAAATTACTAAATTACTATAGATTACCATGTCAATGCTTCAATTATTTTCAAAAATCAAAAATAATATATAAAAAAAAATCTTATCCAATTAGTCATCATTTAAACAAGTCATTGGTAAAGTTTATAAAAAAAGATAATATAATATTAACAAAAAAAGTTGCGTTTAAAATTTTCAAAAAGTGTAATTTTATATCACAGAGCAATTATTTGTAAGCAAAAAATTCCTTTAAATCATAAAAAGTGTTTTCAACAAGCCATGTTTTTACCACTCGTTTAAAATCTCTGAGGTTATGAGTCAAAAATGATACTGGAATATTATTATACACCTTGATGCACATGGAATACGAATTATTTGAGACTAGAGAAAGCTTAGAGGGAGGGATGTGTAATTGATTTTTGTATTGTGAACGTAGGTTTCGGTTACTAACTTCACTATTTGTTTGAAATAATTGCTTATTTTTGTGCACAAATACACTTATCTCTAATATATACAAACATGAGACCGTTAAAATCTCATACTTTTTAAAGAGAGGACGACAAGAATCCGTCAGTTTTAGCCCGAATATTGCCCGGATGCATTTTTTCTGCATAATAAACACTCTATTAACGTCACATGAGTTCCCCCATATAACTATTCCGTACCGCAAAATTGATTGAACGTATCCATGATAGGCAGTAATTGCAGCTTCTTTCGAAACGACTTGACTGACTCGCCTTAACGGATATACAAAACTATTTATTCTTGAACAAACTTTAACTATGTGTTCTTTCCAGTTGCAATACCTATCAATGGTTATCCCTAAAAATTTTGTACTTGGAACATTATTAACCGATTGACCCTGAAATTGAATATTTAAGTTTGGAGGCTTTCCTTGGTACGTAGAAAATTGAATGTAAATCGTTTTTTTTATGTTAATTTTAAGATTGTTTTGAGTCAGCCACAAAATTGCATTTTTTAAGGTTTCATTTATCTCATGTTCATATGAATTTAGATCATGCCCCTTTACAACAAATGTCGTATCATCCGCAAACAAGATGCATTCTTGTGATATCGAGTGAGGTAAATCATTGATATATGCAAGAAAAAGTAAAGGTCCTAAAATACTGCCTTGTGGCACACCAAAATTGTTTCTTGAGAGAGATGATCTGAAACTCTCTATTGTCTTACTTTTCTCACAATATGATTGAATTTCCACACATTGCTCCCTCCCACTTAAATAGCTTTTAATCCAATCGTATGCCGGTCCCCGCACACCGCTTAAATGAAGTTTAGTCAGCAATCTCCTGTGACAAACAAAATCAAAGGCCTTGCTCATATCCATAAAAAGCACAGTTACTGGAAGTTTACAATTTAAACAGTCTGTTATCATTTTTACCAATTTGAAAGAAGCCAGTGTTGTACATTTCCCTTTACGAAAACCGTTTTGTTCATCTCTCAATATTTTATTACATTCAAGAAAATTCGATAATCTTTTATGCATGCATTTCTCTAGAATTTTTGAAAAGACTGGAACTAGAGTGATGGGTCGATAATTATCCATTATTTGTCGCCCACCTTTTTTGTGAAGGGGTTTAATTACAGACTTTTTTAGTACATTAGGAAAAACTCCGGCCAACAGACACCTATTTATTACATGTGTTAGTGGATGCACGATCGTATGTATACTTATTTTAACTATGTCAGTCCGTATTCCATCGAAACCGACGGCTTTAGAGTTATTCAGTTCGCCAACAATTTTAATCAACTCCTTTTCATTTACCGGATATAAGAACATACTTTTTTCCCTGGAAGTTATATGTGCACTTAAGTCATTTAATTTGGAATCTGTTGCACTATTGTTGGACACAGTGTCTAGAAAATAACAATTAAATGATTGTGCTATCGACTTTGGATCCAGTATTTCTTTATTATTTACTTTTATTTTCTTTATTGAGTTTTTGGTTGGACTAGAAGTATGTTGTGTTATTAATTTCCAAACAGCTTTACATTTATTTTTATTTTTGTTGATATAATTAGAATTTCGTTTTCTTTGAGAGATAATTATACTTCGCCGTAGAATTCGGGAATATCTTTTGTATACAACTTTATTAATTCTTTTTTGATGATATTCTAAGTGTAGATAGCGCTTTGTCTTACAACTTTTCCTAATCCCCTTTGTTAGCCAGGCTAATTTATGATAATTGGCAGTTTTTTTAACTCTTATAACCGGAAAACATAAGTTGTAGGCCAGAAGGTACGATTCGTAAAAAACGTTGAAAGCTTCTTCAGCGGTGATATCTTTATCATACACTTGTGAGAATAAACAACCCAGACATTCTAAAAGTTTTATTTTATTTTCTGTACTATAATCCCTCGTATATTCAAACCACCATAAACGTGGAGGTGCCCTAGGTTTAGATAACGGTAATAGGAAAGTTTGGCCAGTATGATCCGATAATCCAAAATTGTGAACTCTAGCTTCACCTTCTGATACATTAGAAATTATGTGGTCAATACAGGTCTTAGATGTGTCAGTAACTCGGGTAGGCTCAAATATTTTGAGGTGTAGATTGTAAGTTTCCAATAGCATTTTAAATTCAATAGTTATATTTGACTCTATTAAGGTGTTTAGGTTGAAATCTCCACATACAATGTAACGTTGACGTTTGTTTCTACATACCGAATGGAGCAACTCATTCAACTTTTGGAAGAACAAAGAATTAGGCGAGCTCGGAGCTTTATTTGTATATATACATAGTATGGTAATATTATATGACGTAAGTTGAACTCCACAACATTCCAAAACAAAACTTTCTGAAATAAGGTCGCAGCTTTTTATAATTTTATACTCCAAATCATTTTTTAGTAGAATTGCCACTCCACCTTTCTTCTTAGGTCTAGAATAGAACGTTGCCGTTAATTTGAAGATTATTTTCAGTGCCTTTCCTCAAAGAGGGAGTGGGAGAGGGTGAGGCAGGGGGAGGGACTGCACATTGTCTGAATATCACGCGGGCGAAGCCGCGGGCACAGCTAGTTACGCATAATGTATTGAATAATGTGTAAAAGTTTTGGCATCACAGATTAATGGGTACTTAAGAAAACGGTTTAATTAAAAGCAAAAAGCAGAGGTGACTTTGTTTTTTTTATGGCGTACAAAGTTTATTTAATCGTGTTACGGAGTCGGCCATATTCTTGGAAAGATGCTTAATTATTACATTATTTTTTTTCATGGCCATATACGAGTATTCAACATCAATGGCGAGTACATGACCCACCTTCGATTTGCCGACGATATTGTCGTAATGGCTGAGACCCTGGAAGATCTCGGCACGATGCTCAATAACCTCAGTAGAGTTTCACAACAAGTGGGTCTTAAAATGAACATGGATAAGACGAAAATTATGTCTAACGCCCTTGTTGTACCCACTCCACTCAAAGTTGGAGACTCTACGCTCGAAGTTGTCGATGAATACGTATACCTGGGACAAACAGTCCAGCTGGGTAAATCCAACTTAGAGAAAGAGGTTACTCGTCGAATCCGACTCGGATGGGCAGCGTTCGGGAAGCTCCGCAACATCTTCACGTCCAAAATACCGCAGTGTCTCAAGACGAAAGTCTTTGACCAGTGTGTGTTGCCAGTGATGACATATGGAACCGAGACGTGGCCGCTCACGATGGGCCTTATCAGGAAGCTCAAGGTCACCCAAAGAGCTATGGAAAGGGCTATGCTCGGAGTCTCTCTGCGAGATCGAATCAGAAATGAGGAGATCCGCAGAAGAACAAAAGTAACTGACATAGCTCTGAGAGTCGCTAAACTAAAGTGGCAGTGGGCAGGGCACATCGCAAGAAGAACCGATGGCCGATGGGGCGTAAGGGTTCTAGAGTGGCGACCACGTACCGGAAGACGAAGCGTTGGCAGGCCCCCCACAAGGTGGACCGACGATCTTGTCAAGGTCGCGGGAAGCCGCTGGATGCGAGCAGCGCAGGACCGGTCGTCATGGGGATCTTTAGGGGAGGCCTATGTCCAGCAGTGGACGTCTTTCGGCTGATATGATGATGATGATACGAGTATATTCATCACTTTTCGTTAAAAAACTGCTCAAGTGAAGCGTATTTAGCTCTTATCAGCCCCTTAATACACGAGCCCCTAACATAGACGAATTCACATGTTTTATGGGCATATCTACATCCTACATACATACATACATACATACATAACATCACGCCTCTTTCCCGTCGGGGTAGGCAGAGACCACAGTCCTCCACCTGCTACGATCTTGACATACTTCCCTTGCTTCCTGTACTTTCATCAATCCTTTCATACATGCTCGTCGGTTTAAGGTACTTTTAACCTGGCCTTTATTCAGAACGTCCTGAATTTGGTCCTGGTACGTTCGCCTAGGCCTTCCCCTTCCAACGTTTCCATTCACTCTCGCCTGGTAGATCTCTTTCGTCAGTCTTCGTTCATTCATCCTCTCTACATAACCAAACCATCTCAGCATCCCTTTCTCGATTTTGGTCACTACGTCTTCTTTGACGCCACACCGTTCTCTTATCACACTATTTCTAATCCTGTCACTCAATTTAACACCAATCATACTCCTTAGCGCTCTCATTTCCACTGCAATAATTCTACTTTCATGCTTCTTCTTCCATACCCAGCTTTCACTGCCATACATTAGTGTTGGTACTAAAACACCCCTATGAAGAGCCAAACGAGCCATGTGAGACAGCTTCTGACTCCTCATAAAGGCGTGCAGGGCACCATTCACCATGTTTCCAGCATTCACTCTTCTTTCAATATCACTTTCACACTTTGCATCTCTCGTAAACTTTGAGCCCAGATACACATCATCCTCAACGGTCGTTAAATCAAATCAAATCAAAATCGTTTATTCATTGTTGGATATTAAAATCTCTTAATGACGTCAGCTAAACTACATCGCTTCACAAACAATGTGGCGCCATTGTGGGAAAAAAAAGAAGCGACAATAAAAACCCACGCGCTCTTTTAAATATGTTTGAATGTACAAGGTTGATATACAACATACATAGGTCAGTTTTAATTTTGAATTAGCCTGTTAGAACCGTAGTCTAATCCCATGGATTTTTCTCTTCTAGATAATCTGATATTTTATAATAACCCTTCTTACATAATTTCAATACTACTCTACACTACATCCCTCAACGGTCGTTATACTATTTTTGGTATACCATGTACAATCAAGAGCACGTCAATCTTGACACATTGGAGTTTATACCACGCTTATGTTAGTAAGCGTAGAGATGGAAGTCGCACTTGACCTGCTCTTGGAAATCTGCCCATGTAACTGAACAACTTTTCTCAATAAACATAGGTCTTTTTGTGAAAAAGAATTTTTGTCCCCCCATAAACTACATCCAATGATATCTCGTTTTTAAGGTTCTGTAGCCAAATGGCAAAAAATAGAACCCTTATAGATTCGTCATGTCTGTCTGTCTGTCTGTCCGTCCGTATGTCACAGCCACTTTTTTCCGCAACTATAAGAGCTATTCTGTTAAAACTTGATAAGTAGATGTATTCTGTGAACCGCATTAAGATTTTTACACAAAAATAGAAAAAAAAAACAATAAATTTTAGGGTTCCCCATACTTAGAACTGAAACTCAAAAATTTCTTTTTCATCAAACCCATACGTGTGGGGTATCGATGGATAGGTCTTCAAAAATGATATTGAGGTTTCTAATATCATTTTTTTCTAAACTGAATAGTTTGCGCGAGAGACACTTCCAAAGTGGTAAAATGTGTGTCCCCGCCTGTAACTTCTAAAATAAGAGAATGATAAAACTAAAAAATATAAATGATGTACATTACCATGCAAACTTCCACCGAAAATTGGTTTAAACGAGATCTAGTAAGTAGTTTTTTTTAATACGTCAAAATCGTAAACCTCAATTTACCTTTCATTCAATCAACCCAAAGATAAATTTTAGTTACATCACATGATAAAGTTTTTTAGCAATAAAAATAACATAACTTGAACTTATATACGTACACGTTTGTACGGAACCCTTATTGCGCGAGTGCGACTCGCACTTGACCAGTTGTTTTTATTTATAGAATGCCTAAAATTTTATAATGTTTCAAGCTTAATTTCTTGGTTATACCTTTTCTCTTACACTCTGTATAGTGAAAATAAAATTGGTGGTTCCTCGAAAACTATTCCATTACATACAGTGGTTAGTTAATTGTAATTAAGGTTCAGGAAAATTAAATAACAACAATTATTTCGCAATCCTGTTTTGAAATTACACCTTAAAAGTTTTGTTATGATACTTAAACAATTTTCAGACGAATTATGAACAAGTCAAAATTTTCGTCGAAAGTTGTGCGTGTGCAAACTTATACTCTTTTCTTCTTTCTTACTATATATATCTTTAAGTGTAGAATACTGACACACTGAATATATACAAACATACATACGTAACATACATACATACATACATACATACATACATACATACATACATACATACATACATACATACATACATACATACATACATACATACATACATACATACATACATACATACATACATACATACATACGTACATACACATTACTGACACTGATAATGGTCGAAAAACCAAGTCAGAGACTATTTAGCGATAACTAAATTCTGAGTAAAAGCCTATGGGACTAGGTCTTGCTTGCCCTTTGAGTTGCAGAGACAGTCGCTCTGTGTAAAAACCAGTGCCCCCGTCAAATCTCCAAGGATAGATAGCCGACTCATAGAAGGAGAAAAGAAAAAGAGTGCAAACCGTTTCCGTTTTGTGCAAAATTTGTTGAAGCAAAAGTAAAAAGGGTAAAAAGGTCGTAATTCCTCCAAGGTAGAAAATGATTGCAAGTGTACTATTTTGACCAACGATGTCGCTAGTCGTGAAGATTTGATAAGACCTCTGAGCCAATAAAAAATATAGTTCCGATTTCTACCACCTGATCCAATACTTTATCTTTAACCTGATCAGGTATTTATTTATTTTATTTATTTACAAAAAACTTACATTATCTTTACAGTTTAAAACCAAAGTGACAATGTCGCAAATCTATAAATTATTAAAAAAATATATATATGTTTATTTTGCATTTAACAAAGTATTTTGAAAATAGGGGCAGGTGTCTCCTGCTAAGCTTATCGCCTGTGTTAGGAGGCACCGCTCTTCCAAGACTTATATTAAATTACAGTTAAGTTGCTTTACTCCACCAGTGTTTAATAAAAAGAAGCAATACATCATAAGTGAAAAAGAGGAAGATTACCTAGAGTCACTTATTTAGACAATTTTTTTTTAAGAGGAAGTATATGAGTACAAGTAGAGTGTATGTGTGTATATGTGCGTGTGTATGTGTGAGTTTGTGTATGGGTGTGTGTATGTGCGTATGTGTGAGCGTATGTGAAGTTAGTGTTACTAGTAGTATGATCATACATAATATAAATGATTACATATACAGGGTTCAAGCCTTTAATTATATATTATATTATTATATTAGACGTACGGTCAACCGCACGTCAGCAAAAAACTTCTTCAACTCTATTACCATATCATAAGGTCCAATAGCTTTATACCGATGCGCTGTCGAGCGCACATCTATAATCTAGATATGTATTTCAATGTAGCCTTTGTGAACTCACTCAGTGTACAGTGGAACAAATCAACCTCTTGTGATACCGCATTCAATATACGTATGGCCATCGAGAGCAAAGAATGTAATGTAATGTATTCTGGCACTCTGTACAGTACCTGTATATTTAAAATCAGTGCCCTGGAACAAAAGCTATTTGGCCCATCTTGCCAATCACAGGCTTTTCAGATAAGAGAAATAATTTATCCAATCACAGCATGTTGTGCTGACAGCTGTCAAATTTTGATTTCCTATTGAACCAAATATTCTCAAATATTGAACTGTGGTACTGACCTCCATCGTATTATTGAAGGTTGAACAAATCTGCCGACGCGAGAGGAAAAATCTCAAATTTCTCTTTGTAAGATTTAATAAAACATATCGGAGAGAAAGAAAGCGGAAACGAATATTTAAGAATAAATAAAATGGACGATAAAAATTAATTTGCCATAATTATACATATTTTTGAAAAGTAAAGAAAAACATACTTACAAATCATTGTCCCACTGAGAGCTACCTTTGCAGGCGTGCACACTATACATTACGATTAAAATTAAATCTTTTAAAATAAAGACAACTATTACAATTCCTTATTTAATTTTGTTGGTTAGGTTCGAAGGGTATGGCAGAATTGAGCGTAGGACAGCGGAGCGAGCTCCACTTCATTCCGCCATACCCTTCACGTTAGGTTGACATGAATGTAAGCGCAAGTCTGCTTGCCTTTTTTTTTGCATAATGCATGCTTGCTTGTTAATTTACTTAATAATTAATGTGGATATTATATAAAATGGGTATTATACGAAATGATGATAATATGAAACAATTTTATAGGAAATGTTTATTATACGTTTTGAAATTTTATTTTATTTTATGAAATGAAAATATGTGAATGTCGATTATATGAAATAATTATTATATGAAACGTTCTTATATATCAGTTAAATTTTATATTAAATGTTGTTTATCTATTACACACCTTTCCGATGTAGGTACCTATATAGTAGGATCACTAAGGCTGAGCTTGTATGGGGTACCTTGCACCTAAACCTGCTGGGATGAAACTTGACAGGAGTCAAGTACATACCCATAGGCATCGGGTCCCATTCCGTACTACGGTTTTTTCGACGGAGTAAATAGCCCGAATTCGTTTGGCCATTTTGTTTCTAATAATTAAACTAAATGTTACTACTAGGTTGGTAGGTAAAGGTGTAAACTATGACATTAATTCAATTTTAACATCCAGATATCAATTTATTCTAAGAAAATACCTTATGGAAAAAATAGCCCGAACAATTTCCGGCACAAATTCGTTCTATGACGTGAGGCATCTGTACTAGTATAATATTATATTATCTGTGCCATAGGTAACATATTAGAAGTGGTGCTCCCCAGCAGGACGCGACTGAGATGCACAGTGGGGCATATGTCAAAAATGTGTAGTTTTTTACTAGGTTGAAAATTGTATGTGTTGAAGCGACATAGGTAGCTGGCTGAAAATTTTATAGAATATGTATTTTTTAAACAAATATATCACCTTAACAAAAAATTCAAAATTTTAAAAAATAAGGTGGTCGCGTCGCCATACAATAAACGTATTTTTTTTGTTTATGCTTTATCGTCAGAACGGTTAGTAATTCGAGTGTTAAATTTTCCGCTGCCCGTATCTAAATTTCCCGCTACGCGTTACGGCTTCTTCTTGCCGTACCAGGGCCTGACTTCCAAGATCTAATAATACGTGGAAACTCATTATTCAATCGTTCAATTGTATTTTTAATGTGACTGAAAGGTTACATCCTTGAGTATATACGGCATCTTGGAGTATAGCACAGGGTTCTGTAGACTATTTAAAAAGATAAAGGACTTTTTGTAACTAAGTGATTTACAGCAAAATACTTGCCGTTTAGCATAGAAGTCAAAAAATATTAGGGATGGGAAACACTCGTAAACTAAACAAAAACATTTTTATCGATAGCCCCGTTAAATTTTGGTCGATGTACTTACGAAAATTGAATTCGACTAACTTACCAACTTACTCCGAATTACAGACTTGAATTGCCCCCTGTCTTAATTGTCTACACTAGGCATATCACCACCATGTTTGTTTATCACTATTCTGTAAACAACGTGTATTTTTTTGCTCGTTGACGGGCTTGAGGAAACTGAGCTTGATTCAATAACTTTTTTACACTGGATCGTATTTTTTCTGGCTTCTACACCTTCAGTCTTTATGGTGTTACTCATTTTAAGTTTTGTTTTGAACGTTTCATTGTTTTATTGTATTTCTTTCGCGATAATTTGTCAAAACAAAATAAACAGGCCGTGCGCGTGCCCAACACTAGTGCAAACTGAAGCTCTGCGGTGAGGAGCAGGGTTGGGGGGGTACGACCAAATAGTTGCCGTACCGCACTGGAGAATGATAATTTCCTTCCTGTGCGTTACGGCAACTATTATGCCGTACAATTTTTATGTGGAAATTGATAATATTTAAAGCTACAATAGTGGGAATATATTTGTCTCTTTTTTGCGTGTACGCGAACATATGAAGATGACCCCCGCACCGAGCGTAAGACAAGGTAAACAAGCTGTCGCACAGTTTGGAAGTCAAAAACGGCAAAATGCTTGCCGTAACGCAGTGAATGTGTTAATTTTACGTTTTGATTATTATACTCAAAGGATCGCAGTTGACTAGAAATCACCCTATAGATGGTGTAAGGAAAGGCTTTCCGAAAACTGAAAGGCATGATCAGTTATTGAAGATGATTAACCTTCAGTGAAATGAACATTCAGGAAATTTAACACAAAATCGGGTTCTCATTAAAACTGTTGAAACAAGTTTATAATCCTGTATGAAAATGCTGATTCTTTTTTATTTTTCATTTCTTTGTTGACTGATCATATCCTTTCAGTTTTCGGATAGCTGTCCCTTACACGCCATGTATGCGTGTTTAGTGTCAAGGTCAAGATCGCAGAGGAAACCACCAAATTCCACTCTCTTTAGGCTTTCAAGCATCAGGGTCAAAGTGGAAACAAATGCGAGTTCCAAACCACTGTAAGAGGCTGGCAATTCATTAAAATAAAAAACCTTTCAAAGTAAAAAAGTATATTCAAACCATCATTATACAATTTGAAACAGAGACCTTGAAAGATGAATCTGCCCATGATATTGAGCAATTTTTTACAAGAATACGTCAATAATTCAAAAAACGGAAAAACAATTTTGACCTTCCATACAAAATGCGCTATCAGCCGATGCAGTTCCCATGTGTGTTGATTTTTTTTCATATTTAGTTCCATGTTCAGCACAAAAATAACACTCCTTTTGTTATATAATAGTCTTATATGTCACCGGAAGATGGCACGGAATTGTAAATTGATCAATTTCCTATTAAGTTGATCAACTTTCAAAAAAAGTAAACTTTACCGAATTCGCTTCTGGCACTCGCTGTCAGCTGCCGCAGTACATTCGCTTCGCTCGTTATATGGATCTACAAATTTTCTACAAATGTATTATTTTTCGAAAGTTGATCTAATGACGCGGAAGTTAATCAACTTATTACATTATACAAATTATAACCATAACCAGATAAGTAACTTTTCATGGATGTTCGTAGAGTTAAATTATTTTTTGCGTTACGAAAAGTTGTCACAAAAGACTTCTAAATCAGAAATTTAACAGCATCTCCCATGGTAAACCTAGGGAGAAAAAAAAACTTCCGTTTTACACTCAGGTAGACGGGCAGGTGGACCATGGAGGAGGACTGCTTGTGTATAAAATTGACTCAGTATTTTCAATAATAACGATTTCTACGTACAAATAAAGAAACGGTAATTACGTCTTTATTATTTCACTATATTAAGATAGTGACGAGATGTGCAGAGTGACAAAAGGTCTGACATACAAGATTCATCAGCAGCCATCCTCCGTATCTTCTGGCCAAACACTATTCAAACGAAAAGCTGTGGTCCAAATGCGAGCAAACTCCAATTGTACGTACAAGAAATCCTCCAGCGCAAATGGAAGTGGGTTGGTTACACTCTAAGGAATTCGGCAAGCATTGCCTTCAAATGGCAGCAGGGAAGCAGAAGGAGACGTCCCACCCACACTTGACGGCGCTCTGTGAGTAGGGAGCTGAAGGAAGCAGGACTGTCGTGGAGTAATACTAGGAAAATTGCGCGGGACCGGCCGGCGTGCATTAGCGGGGTGTTATAGGTTTACAACAACAAGATCGTGAAAGTTCGTAAATTTTTTTCCAAGTATAAACGCCACCGTATTTTAAAATATGGGATTGTTTAATTCACAATTCCACAGATTCTCTGCACACACTTTTGTTGGTCGGGGGTTAAAAGCAAAATACGAACTTTGGCCGAGCGGGCAATGGAGATTTTTCCTTAAATCAAAGGAGGTTTTAAAGCTAGAGTAAGGGGTGGGGGCTAGGGGTTAAATATACCTCCAACCCCTCTCAGACAGCTCTACGCAAACAACAGAACTATTATAAAATTGCAAGTAGTTCTAGTTCTTTAACTGTTATTGAAAAATGTTTTTTATCTTTTTGTAAGACAAGAAATGAATTGAATTCGACAATTGCTACTGCAGTTTCAGAGAAGCATATATATAATAATTCTTAGGTAACATTTGTTACCCAAGAATTGTATGTTCAGACATATTTTTGGAGTGCATGGGTTTTTATTATCCTTTTTTGATTAAATGAGTTTTGAGTTGAGTTTGTCACTTTGCGGCTCCATTTTCTGCAATACGTAATATCTTTGCAACTTTAGTCTTTATTGCTTTTGCGTTTCTTGTAAAGAACTTGGGATTTCATTTCGTCCTAGAAATGCGGCAGTATTTATTCAAGCTGTGTTGTAAACGAGCTTGAATTTTCCTCTATTTAAGACTGCGTACAGTATTTTGCTGTTACCCTTGATTTTAATTAACTTTACTTAGAACGCTTCTGTTTTATTTAAAGTGAGAAAGGGGCTGGGTTTGAGTGACAAAAAGATTGAATTCACAGTCTGGAACAAAAAATGTGTGAGGACAATTGTTATGTTTCCGTTAAGATTGTTTTACATATATTATATTAATAATGATATACTGATCTGTAAAGAGCAATAAGAATTAGTGAAGTAGAATCATGCCTTAGAAGGATCATCATACTTTTTAATACACCCTGTATAAAGAACATTTTAGGTACTAATTATAAACAGAATATAAAGAAATATGAAATTCTATTAAAGACAGGGTTAGGAACTTAATGCCTGTATAATACTTATACTCACCTGAAATGAACGCATTTTATTTATTTATTTAAATAGTAAAAAAGCCTGCCAAGGGCGAGTTAAGACTCGCGCACTAAGGGTTCCGTACCTAACATATGATATATACAAGTTTTTGCCCTTTGATTTTGAAAACTTCCTCTTTAATATTAATGCACTTGACACGGGAGCTCGCATTAATTGCTTGAAAAGTTGTAATTATTAATAATTTCAGAATTTTACCTTTACCTGTGCTGACTAATTTAGGTTTTAGCCAAATTTCATAAGTCTAGGTGAACGGGAGTACCCTCAAGCCTATAACACCTTTCAAAATCAAAATCGTTTATTCATTGTTGGATATTAACCCCCTCCCTCACATGTCAAAATAAATAACTTAAAATCTCCTAATGAATGAAATCTTTAGTAGTCTACACTATAACTATAATATTTGAAACCAACTTCAACTTGATATCCTTAGGACCCATTCGTCAGAAAAAGGGTCTTGACCGACAAACAGACGAAAAATAAAGTGATCCTATAAGGGTTCCGTTTTTTTTTCGTTTTGAGGTATGCAACCCTAAAACTGATAAATTAAATAATGTTAATATCCTCAGAATTCAGGTCAAAAAACTGTGAGCAATATTTTAGTATAAACATTAATAATTTCACTCCCAAATTGTAACAAAACTTTTAATTGGTTGAAATTAAGCTCCTTAGGCAATGGACGTAAAATATTAAAGGTACTAAATTTCACGTTATTTAAAATATTCTTTACAGGCAAATTAAAATAAAACTAAGCTTTTGATGAAAATTATGAAAAGTTTTGAGAGCTTATAAACGCTCAATTCCTATTGAAATATAGTTTTACAATACGCTGGGAGCCTATTCAAAACTCACGCACCTAAATTAGCCAGCTGTGCCTACGAATTTTAATTACAATATAACAGAAAACACGAAAAACTGGACCGATTCAAAGAGAGTTTTCAATAATAACAGTTTTATCTTTATTACCTTAATCACAGATTAGACAATAGTAAACTGACATAGTAATATACTTACTATTGCCTTAACTCTATACATCGTTTTTAATCCGCTTTCGAAAAGGTTTGTTAATTTATCATTTCCAGTCTGGCTAACGTCGCGTTAGAGCCAGTTCGGTTTCACTCCGTCATAATTAAGGTGTCTCTAAATGAAGCATGTGTTGACGACAACATGCAACGGTAGTAGGGCAAACTCATTAAGTGAGAAACACAGAAACCTAATGGCAAAGTAATAAAGTCCACATTAATCTTGAGATACTCACAAGGCTCAGAGGATCTTGGCCTCCGACACTAAGGGTCGTATTAGATAAATCCCTCTCAAGTGTGTGATGGCTCTCAAGATGTACTACCAGCAAATTAGGCGCCTGACCGGTTTCATTTGACTCGTTGACATTCTATTTGACAGCATCGAACAAAACAGCATCAAACAAAAACCACTCCCAAATCCCGAATTCTTGTCGATTGCATGTCCCGCCTCGCCTTTTGTTTTGTTTACTATTGAGAGACAACAACGCTTTTGGTTTTATGAGTTTTTATGACCTTTTCGTGTCCTTCAGGGTCCATCTGTTACATGTTGGTCAGTTACAACTTGCAGTCAGTGGATTAAAACTAGCAAGGCGGAGCCAACGCAAGCCACTACAGCACAGGAAACTTAACTTAAGAGGTGGTCAGGCGCCAACTTTGTTAACAGTACTTTACACATTTAAATTATACATATTGAGTGCAATCTCAGACTTGAGAGGGCTTTATTAATACCACCCTAAGAGTAGCCATTCTTCTCTGTAGTATGCAGCTTCTTGCCAATTGACTGTTTGAAGCTCCAACAGGTCTTTTTGGAGTTGGTCGATCCAGCGATACCTTAGACGTCCCACGGAGCGTCTACCAGTAGGACGTCTAGATATTCTCTTTTGACCGCACGATACTCTCCCATCCTACGAGTAGAATGAGATACACGGTTAATTATTTAAGACCTATGTTAACTCTCATGAATGTAGGTACATGATTGAATGTGATAATGCAATAAATATGAAATTGAAATCCTCACCATACAGCCAAGCCAAAGAAGTCAGGCTGACTTTGCCTCTCCAATGATATTGGGCTCGGTTATCTAGTCCCCTATCTCCTAGTTTTTCTTAACCTTCCATGTACCGTCTTCTCTGTTTTGGTCAAATATTCTTCCTGAAAATTTACCGCCACTAAAAGCTTGTTCTCCTTCTTCTGCATAAGTGTCCAAGCTTCGCTTCCTACGAGTATCAAGATTGTTCTCATTATAACCGTTATTAAAAAAAAATCAAGAAACAAAATATCTGACTGTGTAGAAAAATATGAACAGAAACGAGAAAAAACAAGTTCAATTTATAAAGAATATACGCGGAGGCGGCGGCGGGGACCGCAGCAGCTGACTTCAGCAGAATTAGTGACGAAAATCGAAAAAAAATTATAAAAATGGTACGATTTCGGAACTTACACTGAAAAAACGGAGAGCCAACCAAGATCAATTTTCTCTTGTTTGGCATTTTGTGATTAAATCGAAAAAGATATTGTAAGATTCAATAAAGCATCTTAGTCAATTTAAATTTGTGATCTTTAATTCAATAATCAAATTGATACAATCCAATAAGGTATTTGCAATCTCAAATGTCGTCAAGATGTTTGTTTGAAACTATCAAAATCTTGATTGAATCAGCAATTTTTTTTTTCAGTGTATAACCCTTCTCTATAAACAAAACTGATTCGCGTACAACCAAATCCTGAACAGGGATTAACTCGGTCCCGATAACGAGGACATTATGGAGGCAGTTGCAATAAATCCGACGCCATTTGCCGCGTTGTGGACACGCTGTGACGTCACGAGAATTATTAGCCATTGTAAGCTATGTACAGTGAAATTTGTGTATAATAGAGTTCACAGAAGAGTCAAATGTTTTGTATACAAACATTTTTAGGGTTCTGTACCCAATGGTCCATACCTACTATAAATATGTATAGATAATAAGCACACTATAATAATATTAACACCACTCAACACAAATACTTTGCTATCATGATTTGTGAGCGAAAAATGTTATTTCTTTAGTTTAATACTATTTAATGTTCTCATTTTTAGGGTTCCGATACCAAAATGGTAAAATGGTGCGACTTTGTCTATCTGTCTGTCTGTCACACCTGTATATCTCAGCAACCACTCATGCCATCGACTTGAAATTTGGAAAGAATTTAGAATATGGTTGCCCAATTTAAATGAACATAAGAGAATTAAAAAAAAAGTTATGATAACTAATATAATGGGGGCCCAAACAGGGGGGCAAAATTTCAAATTGTTGTTACTAGGTCGAATGGGTTATCGTATGAAAAGGCTTTATTTTTACAATCTAAAATTTATTTTTGTATTTTTTTACTACTCTTGTAGGAAATGTAAACGCCGTTGTTAAGTACAAACGTTTATTTTGATCGTAATCTTATCTTAAGGTCACAGTTGGTGGGATTAACTCAGCTTCGTAGCTTCCACGCACTTTCCCAAGCAGGGCGAAGCGGCGGACGGATACGAAGAATTATAGTATCGCAACGCTATGGGTTCCAAATTGCCGTTCCAAGCAGGACGCGACGTTGGACGCTCATAGAGTAGCAGTGAGACTCCTTGACTAATTGACGCGACAGTAACAGGCCGGGGTAGTCATGTTTTCACAAATAATCTCTATAGCGCGTTTTAGAATATCAGCTCCTTTCTAACAACGCCATCTATCGAACGGTTTGGATGGTAAAGGTAGACGTGTTACAGTCTCCCCCTCAGGCTTCGAAGTCGTCCCGACGAGAGAGCCTGGAATCTGTCTGTCTGTACACCAATCGGTTGATCTGGTGCTGCTGGTGGATACTCATTTTCTCCCTCCCCCTGGACTAGAATTGCTCCCAGAGCATAGTAGCTAACGTCGGTTTTAACTATTTTTGGCAGTTTCTCATCAGCTAGCCGCAGTACCGATGCGGAAGCAAGGCTCTTCTTTAACTGTTCGAAGGCCTTGTCTTGTTCTGTCATTGTTTGAATTGGGCGTCCGTGAGGTTTACCGTCGTCATCCTCGGCTAAATTGTGTTTCAGAGCGCGTGGTACTCGTGGTAGTTCGGGTCACTGTTGGGCGCCAATGTAGGAAATGTAAACGCCGTTGTTAAGTACAAACGTTTATTTTGATCGTAATCTTAACGTAAGGTCACAGTTGGTGGGATTAACTCAGCTTCGTAGCTTCCACGCACTTTCCCAAGCAGGGCGAAGCGGCGGACGGATACGAACAATTATAGTATCGCAACGCTATGGGTTCCAAATTGCCGTTCCAAGCAGGACGCGACGTTGGACGCTCATGGAGTAGCAGTGAGACTCATTGACGCGACAGTAACAGGCCGGGGTAGTCATGTTTTCACAAAAAATCTCTATAGCGCGTTTTAGAATATCAGCTCCTTTCTAACAACGCCATCTATCGAACGGTTTGGATGGTAAAGGTAGACGTGTTACAGTCTCCCCCTCAGGCTTCGAAGTCGTCCCGACGAGAGAGCCTGGAATCTGTCTGTCTGTACACCAATCGGTTGATCTGGTGCTGCTGGTGGATACTCATTTTCTCCCTCCCCCTGGACTAGAATTGCTCCCAGAGCATAGTAGCTAACGTCGGTTTTAACTATTTTTGGCAGTTTCTCATCAGCTAGCCGTAGTACCGATGCGGAAGCAAGGCTCTTCTTTAACTGTTCGAAGGCCTTGTCTTGTTCTGTCATTGTTTGAATTGGGCGTCCGTGAGGTTTACCGTCGTCATCCTCGGCTAAATTGTGTTTCAGAGCGCGTGGTAGTTCGGGCCCCACGTTGGGCGCCAATGTAGGAAATGTAAACGCCGTTGTTAAGTACAAACGTTTATTTTGATCGTAATCTTATCTTAAGGTCACAGTTGGTGGGATTAACTCAGCTTCGTAGCTTCCACGCACTTTCCCAAGCAGGGCGAAGCGGCGGACGGATACGAAGAATTATAGTATCGCAACGCTATGGGTTCCAAATTGCCGTTCCAAGCAGGACGCGACGTTGGACGCTCATAGAGTAGCAGTGAGACTCCTTGACTAATTGACGAGACAGTAACAGGCCAGGGTAGTCATGTTTTCACAAATAATCTCTATAGCGCGTTTTAGAATATCAGCTCCTTTCTAACAACGCCATCTATCGAACGGTTTGGATGGTAAAGGTAGACGTGTTACACTCTTAGTTTTCAAGTTATTTTGAAAAATTAGGAAAAAAATACCACTCCCCCCCATTATCTCCGAAGTTTGTGGAAGGAAAAATCTGAATTAATTACAGATGATAGAAGTTTATGTAAATTACAGCAAAAATTAAACGATCTTTCTAAGTTGCATAGTTTTTTAGAAATCTGCAAAAAACCTTTACAAACAAATTTAGTTATGCAGTCCTAAAAATGGACTTTATTGCTTCCAAAAATAATATTGGCACATCGGAACCCTCGGTGCGTGAGTCCGACTCGCACTTGACCGGTTTTTTATTTTTTGCAACCTACCTTCTCAATTTGAATGTTTTAGTTTCGCAGTGAACATCTGTAATTGGCTAATGCAGTGTTTCTTAACCTTAACCTGTATCTGTGGGGATCCGCAGTCCCATTTAACAATCCATAATAAAAAAATGTAAGAGGTTATAAGTGGAATGCAATTTGAAAAAAACAACAGTAGCAACGTCAACGAAATGTTCCGGAAAGTGTAAGAAGTGCACCCTCCACTATGTCCTTTAAAAATAAATTAAAAGTATGGCTCCTAGCCAACAGGTTTTATAGTCTATTAGAGTTTATGGGTCTACCCTTAAGTAATTAATTATGAAAATTATTATTTTGTCATATTAATTTAATATGTAAAAATGTTTAATTGTTTATTAATAATAATAAACAATTAAACAATATAATAATTGGCTCTTCTGTTTCTTTTTATAAGTTTATTGTGAATTTGTAGTAGCTGTTGGTCTTCCTACAATTAATAAATAAATAAATAAATAAATAAATATTTGTATTGTATACCTAAGTATACAATTTAATACTTGACGTGTAACACTCATTATGAATAAATAATCTGAATCCCAAGGATAAATTTCTAATTATCAAAGTAAAAGTGAAAAAAAGGCAACCGATATTGCCACCGGAAACTACTCAGCGGCAGACAGAAGTTGAGGATCCTCACAGGGTCGTGGTCGTAGGGGTTAGGCAAAAACCAACGTAAGGGAACGAGTTTATTATGACATAGTAGGTACAAAATACAAGGCGGTGGTCGTGCTGCGCGCGGGCACGTCCGAGCACGACCAGAATCAAAGGTAAACTGACTGTTTTTGACAAGAATGACACCGAAAGACAGAGATAGAAGACATTTGAAATAGGAATTTGGAATTTTGGGGCCGGACGATAGAGCCAGGATCACGAAAGGAGACAGCATGCGAGGCATGCAGCCCCGCTCCGTAACAGTATATCACTAACTTGGCTGCATAAAAGCAGCACTAACTTTCACATTGACGTATGTTTTGTTGTATTTGTAGAACTTAAAATAAATGGTCCAATTTATTGTTTTTTTATTAAGTGGGTCCCTAAAGTTGTGTTTGAATGCCAAGGGGTCCGTGGACTAAAAAGGTTAAGAAACGCTGGGTTAATATATAGATTATTGGTTTATATTACAAGTATTAATTCTGTAGATTTTAGTTAAATTAATAAATAAATAAATGGTACACAAACACTGCACTTACTTTCCCGTGATATGCAAGAAAAAAGTATCAACTGTTAACTTAAATTTGTAAATCCATACACATAGTTAGGAGATACAAACCTATATTAAGGTTTTAAAAAAAAAATATATTGTAATATGCAGATCAATTCAGAATTCAAATTGTTAAACATTAAAAGAAACTAACCGTAAACTATTTCGAGTGAATCAAACGTTTAAATTTTGGTAGTACTGGAATGGTTTTGCATTTGTATTTGGAACAAACCTTTATACGAGTAGTATAACCTTTCACAGATCAATAGATACTACCGCAAGATACTTGCCTTACCTTATTTCCCAACACATGTTTCTTAGGGAAATTCGATCAGTTTAACCTACTGAGCAAGCCCTTTCAGTTTTTGGTACACTCTGTACATAAGGTATTTGCAAAAAAAAAACAAATATATTATCCAGTCAGGTAAATAACCAATCCAGGATTAAAATTATAGAAAATTAAAGTAAACAATCGAAAAAATTATGAGTAAATCACATGTTTACGTTTTAGTAGTACTGGAACACCCCTTATATGGAATTACACAGACCAATTATTGATACTGCCGCAAATACCTTACATGGAGATGCTTGGTCATAAAAAGTTTCATCAAGATTTTATGAGCCTTTTTTGCGAAAATTAAAATTTGAGCCAGCAGGAAACTACTCAGAACTACCCTCTAAATGAGAGCCAGCAGGAAACTACTCAGAACCCTTTTATGAGTTTGCGTAAAACTCTTGAATTTAAAATATTATGGTGTCAATCGAACGATTCATTTAGCCGCTAGTCCAAAGCGTAACGGACAGACCGACCGACCGATGATTTATAAGTGATATATAGAACATATTTTTGAGAAAATTAGAAAAACTTTTTTTTACGAATACAATAGGTACATTTCTCGCTCCGCTCAAAAGTAAAAAGGGTAAAAACGGGACCCAAATAATATGCCTCCAGTGTCTGTTTGCCTGTCAACGGGCTGTATCTCATGAACCGTATTAGGTAAACATTTGAAGTTTTCACAGATTATGTACCTCTGAGGCCGCTATAACAACAGATAATAAAAAAATTGAGCGATGATTTTTGCTCAATTCTTATTTTAGCTCTATCGTAAAAACGGGAAAATTTACAAGCATGAAAATTGGTACGTTTATAGTGCATAAGCTATTAAAGAACAACAAATAATAAAATCTGGTCAAGTGCGTGTGTGACTGTTACACTTCTGCGTAACTACGCGTCCATAACTGAGGCGGTATTTTTACCTTAGTTGTACGGAACCCTTGGTGCGTGAGTCCGACTCGCACTTGGCCGTTTATTTAGTGAAAAGGTTTTACTTCATTCACATGAGGTACACAGTTATAACCACAATACACACACAGAAAAACGCTTCACATCGTTTTACATACTGAAATTCAGAAATATCAAAAAAAAATACACATTTTACGTGAATTTGAGGTTATGATTGTGTTTACGGTGGAAAGAGTAGGTAAGTAAATGTAACATACTTGAATATGAATCTTTTCGCATTCTGTTAGGTATAAAAATCAAATTTTGATTCAAGTAATTAAGATGACTTATAGAGAATTGAGACCGTATTTTTTCATACCACATCTTCGCTCTTTAGCAGACAAAGTTTTCACTGATACCTAGCTAGCCTCTATACTCGTAAATGTCGTTATATTATCGGATTTTTAGAAACCAAGCTCTTGTAGAAATGTTATTATAGAAGTCTTCATTATTCAAATATTTTTATAAATTTGGTTTATCACGGAATTAATGTCCTCATTGCCTAAACTAGAACAACCTTAAAAATGTAAATCTTAAAAAATATTAAAAAATGTGCCTGCTCAATCTACGTATACACTAATTATAAAAGCCACGTACAAAAAGAGGGCTATTCTTAAGAAACCAAGCTATTGTAGCTAAAGAGGTCTTCATTTTGTTTTACTAACATCTCTCTTACAACAACCGTGAATCTTTAAAATTTTGCTTACTCGATAGGTACGAGTATTCTCCTCTTTTATAACAGCCACGTACATAAAAAGTAGGCTATTATTAAAATGTCCTAATTTTCTCGAATGCATTACGTAATTAGAGTGCTTGTTCGCGGTTGCTCCTCGGAACTTTCAAAGGCCATATTTGCGTCTCCGCCTCTACGTCTTTACAATTTCGTGCTCATAAAGCTGAGAACATACCAGCCCGTGTTTGTGCCCTACATTCTAGAAACATTTGCACTGTTACTTGAGAACTAGTGTGTAAAGTGAGGCTCCATTTATATTTACAAGTGCTACTAGTGAAACTTATTTACACGAATAAGCACCAAATATATAGGTATCACGAACAATAGTAGGTATTTACAGAAAAAAATCTGTACTTACAAATAAGAATGCATTTGCTACGTCATAGCCAGCCATGAAAACCCTTTTTTTTTTGTTACAAGTGAGCAAACGAGCAGGTGGGCCACCTGGGTAAGTGGTCACCACCGCCCATAGCACCCACTGTCTTCTTGACAATAATAAGACAGCAAAGCGCGTTGCTCACTTTGAGAACTAAGGTGGTGTGTCTCATGTGCCGGTAATTTCACCGGCTCCCTTGCCCTTCAAACTGAAACACAGCAGTGCGAACACTGCTGCTTCACGGCAGAAAAAAGCAAGGGGGTGGTACTTCCCCAGACGGACTTTCCACAAAAGCCCTACCACCTTCAAGCGACCCTAAGCGACTAAGGATTTAAGAACCAGAGTATGAGCAGCAGCATCTTCCTGTATATACGACCGCACTTACTGCGGTCACCAACAACAGCGGTCGCCAGCCGCAACGCTTACAAGCGTGGTGACTATGGTAACTCCCCTCCAATGTACTAAGCTTTTTGCTGGAATTTTGGAGGAAGCCTATGTCCTGCAGGGAACGTTTTATGGGACTTTGTGGACGGCATGGAAACACCGCAACACATGGATGATAATATTTACAGGACACTGAAAAATGGACTGTAAAATTAATAAACTGAGTAAATAAGTATTTTTTCTGTGTATAAACCAAATTTTTATTCATTTTTAGGGTTCCGTACCTCAAAAGAAAAAAACGGAACCCTTATAGGATCACTTTGTTGTCCGTCTGTCTGTCTGTCTGTCTGTCTGTCTGTCTGTCTGTCTGTCTGTCAAGACCCTTTATCTCACGAACGGGTAAAGGTATCAGGTTGAAATTAATACCATATATTAGGATCCATGAACCACACAAGATCTGAAAATTTAAATTTTTTACAACGACGCAATCAAAAGATATGGCATTTTTTGTCCTCATCTCCATACATTTATTCAAAAATGAAAAACCTACAGGGTATTTCCCGTGGACCTAAAATTATGAAATTTGGCAAGAAGCTAGGTCTTACAGTACAAATAATGGGAAAAGTCTGCAATCATTAAATATTACAACTTTTCTCACAACTAATGGTAACCAATTGTGGTGAGCTCCCGTTTCAAGAACATTCATATAAGAGAGGGGTCAAGTTGGATGGTTTTTGAGGCGATTTTTGTTTTAGTGGTATTTAAAAACGGGAACACTTACAAACTTGAAAATTGGTATGTTTATAGGGCATAGGCTATAAAATAACAACAAATAATAAAATTTGGTCAAGCGCGTGTCGGACTCAAAAAATCTAGCACATTAACTTACTGAAATTTCAACTAATACAATTATGTTTATGTGGTGGTACGGAACCCTCAGTGCGCGAGTCCGACTCGCACTTGGCCGGTTTTTAGTGTGAGAGAAAACATTTAAAAAATCGGTGTGGTTTAATCTATCAAATCAAATAAAAGGTCAATGTTGTCTGGTAGTAAAGTGGTGGTACTACCATTATGACTGGACTGGAGGTTACTTCATAGAAAAGACGGCATGTCGAACCTATGTGTGTGTTCAGTACGTACAACCCCTTATATTCCTTGTCAGTGCATAAATCAAAATTCGGCGATGAACGCCACTCAACGTCAAGCGCGGGTGAGCTATAAATCTATCTCTGTGTTACGAACGTTTTCATCTATTTTGGGAGTATACCATCACTGGTGATGAACCTTTTTCTGTACTTTATGGCATGTAAAGCCAAGTTATTATAGGGGCTAAGTTTTCCACTTACAATATTAGTATTATAGTCTAGGGTTAGTTTTTGTTTGGAAACTGTGTAAAGTTTTGTAACATATCATCTAAAATACAGGGCGTAAGAAACAGCCTTCCTAAAATGGCATGATCAGTCAACGTAACTGAACAACTTTCAGCGAATAAAACTTTCAGAAAATGAAATAAAATCGGCCTAATTAAATAAAGTTGTCCAATCAAGTTCAATATTTAATGGAAAGGCCGATTTTTTTTTTCATCATTTAAGTTTTTCTGTAAAGACTGGCAACAAGAGGCTCAGAGTAGAGACCAGTGGAAGGAACGGAGGGAGGCCTTTGCCCAGCAGTGGGACAGAAATGGCTAATAAGATAAGATAAGAAGAAGTTTTATTCATTGAAATATGTTCAGTTACGTCGACTGATTATGCCAGTTCAGTCTTCGGAAGCCTCTTCCTCACACCCTTTAAAAAAATTGTGTGTATCTGTGCTCACTGAAAGTTTCATCAGTTTCAGTCTGGAAAGGTTAAGTTGATTTCACTTGTTATACGAGTATGTTTTCACCATACGCATTTTAATGCGGTTGATGAAAGTAGACGCGTTAGTTAGCTAGTTATATATTCTTTGAAAGTAGAGTAAAAGTGGGAAGTACTCGTATGTCAAGATCTTAGCAGGTGGAAGGCTGTGGTTTCTGCCTACCCCGACGGGAAAGAGGCGTGATGTTATGTATGTATGTGTATGTATCCGTACTGATAATTCATTTTGGCTCTAAAATTGCTAAAACACTGGCAGAAACAAAGGTTCAGGTTAATATTACCAGACAACAGGGTTATTTTTGGGGTTAGTGACATATGCCCCCATTGTCAAATGCCCCCTCTTCATTCGTCCTCAGTGTCATTTGCCCCCGATAAATTTTATTCAGAGAAATACCTTAAAAAAAATATTTGCTTTACAGTCGAGGACTAAAGTGCGAAAAGTTTTTTTTATTAATCAGTCTTCTGGGTTTCATAATTTATGTATTAAAGTTTCATCATTCATCATTTACATTATCAGTCATCATTTACGTGGCATATAAAAAAAGTTAATTCACTGTGCGTATAATAACAATATTATTTTGTCAATACTTGAGTAGTTTGTTAGCTTACCTTCAATGAGCGTAAATTCTTGAACAAAAACTACAGGGTGACTTTGAAGACATTCGACAAATTTTACTTGCATAAAAATAATAATAATAAAATAAGCATAATTTATGCAAAAATAATAAAAATGTATCATTTATGCTTTCTTTATGTTGTTTTAGGTAAGTACTTTGTGTATCAGTTTCAGGAATATTTACCTGCAAAAAAATTTACAACTACAAATTTCCTTAAAACTACGCAAAATTGATCTGTATACATAACTTACCCTTAAAATTTGTTGAATGTCTTCAAAGTCTCCCTTTAGTTATTGATAACAATAGCCAAATTCTGTCCAGTGTGTTATCAGTAGTTCTATCTCTTTTTATCACCAGTGACTCTATTACGTCGACCAATCCGACGTCGGTCTGTATGGACGCTCTTATCAGTCATTGGTCTACTTATTTTGGTGGTTGGTGAGTACCTTAATGTCGGGTGAAGGTCCCTCTCAGGGGCAAGTGGTAGATAATTTCAAAATTATATTAAATGGTTAAAAAAGGACATTGCTTCATGCTGGGCATGCCTACAATTTTCAGAGCAATAACAAAGACTCGTCAGAGTGGACATGTTTGAAAAAAGACTTCAGCATTGCAGCGCAAATTACTAAATATGCCAAAAACTGTGCAGTTTCAAACAAAACATTGCGCAATGTTCGCCGGACTTTTTCCAGAATTTAGTTAAAGTCGTGTTAAACAATGTAAAGAAGTGTGCGAAAATTTTGGCTCTATGCAAAAAAAAATACGAGAAAAGTATATTACAATTAAAAAAAGGAAAAGATTCCGATATCCCACACTTCATTAACGCGAAGAGAAAGTTATAGTTTGTGGTTTTTTTTAAATTACCTACACAAATATAAGTCCAAGTAAGTGAAAAGTATTTAAAATTATAAACACTTGTGCTTGTGATTGTACAGGCAGATAGGTGATTCCCGGAATAAAATTTATCGGGGGCACATGACAATGGGGGCGTTTGACACAGGGGCGTTTGACAATGGGGGCATATATGTCACTAACCCTATTTTTGGACCCCTAGCCAAACTTTAGTATGTTACTCAGAACACCAATCTGAACAACTTTCCCAAAGGAACATGGGTCGAAAAACGAGAAAAAATTTTAGTCCTCTCAAACAAATCTTCTTTTTTCCGGCAATAGTGGGTTTTGTATGGGCTGAGCAAAATTTTTTCTCGTTTGTCGACCCATTTTAATTTGGGAAAGTTGTTCAGGTACATGTTCTGAGCAAGATACTAAAATTTGGCCAAGGGTGCAAAAATAACCCTGTATTATAACAAAAAAAAATTTTATGACATTCATTTGTTAAATAAAATACCTTAATTGTGACCATCATTTTTTTAAATCAACCAATCAGACTACTACCACTGAATTGTAATCAACAAAATTGGGTAGTGAAAGACCGCATCAGAGCTCACAATGAAAAAGCAAGTGGTTGAGAACATTGTTATTTTGGTTGTAAAATTAAATGCAAATTGGAGCCGTAGTGATGACTTCAATCGTAGTTCGAAAGCCTCTAAAATTGGTTTTTGTAATTTTAAAACCACGTTACATTTAAAGAAACACAAGAAACACATTGTAAAGAGTAGGCCGTTTCTTGCCGTTTCTTTTACGCTGCCATAGACCTATCCGAAACGGTGTAGACTCACTCTATTTGCATTGTATTCTGCATGACTTTCAAAAAGTATTCTGTAGAGAATGTACATTGAATAAAATTATCTGAATCTAAATGCTGTTTGTGTCTTAAAACTTCTTTGTATTTTAAGTCCCGCATAGACAATAAATCTATTGCAGTAACTTTCTGTTTTGATGGATGGAATGTTACAGCAACAAATTTAAAGTAGCATTAGCTTTAAAGACGCTTCGTGGAACTGGCAGTTTTAATAACAAAACATATAATAATGTTAACCCTTATTCTGCACATGCCACATTTTAACTAATAAGTACATAGATTATATAAAGACACGTAGAGAACTATAAAAACACATAAGGCCTTGACAATTCTGTCTCGTTTATGTCTTGAAAGTTACCTCAAGCAGCATGTGTCGATGAGATTAAGTAGTGAATTTACGCTACAGATGAAAAATTATGTATTTGTTTAAAATTACTTTTGAGTTTTTGTTGTCTAAATAATTAGCAAATGCACTTTCACTATTATGAAGTCTTATTCTAAAGAAACTCGTAAAACAACCTTCGAAGTCTGAACATTAACGTCTTAACCCTTCTAGAGCTACAAGCCCAAGTGTGAGCTCAAATTAACACCCAGAGCACAACAACAAAGCGTATACGCGGGTTCATTCTAGGACGATTTTTGTTGAGAACTCTCCAGAAAATGGCCTCGGGGTGAGACGAGAGGCGTTGAGTGGGCTTGAGAGGTAGGTAGGGTTGTCGAAGACGGGTTAATAGAGAAAGGAATAATATGTCCAAGACAATAATAAAGCAATCAATAATTTCAACTTTTCATCGTTTTACCAAACATAATTTTATTTCAATTTTAATTTAAATAATTGAAAACACTTTTTTATGAATAAATAAATAAAATTTTAAGTTTTTAAGTTGCTCAGTAAAAACAGTACATTATGCCGTCTGCTCAGGTGTTAAATATATGCCTGCAAATCTCTCGGGTTGCTCGGTTGCTCTAACCATGAAACTGAACAACTTTCCCTAAAAAACATAGGTAGGTCGAAATATGACAACAATTTTTTGACCTTCCATACAAAATATGCTATTCTATTTCACGCCCCAATATGAGCACGCATAGAGCGGATAACGCGCCCACCACACGAGCACTCTCTCTATCTGACATCAGTATCTAGTTTTTTAACAATGTTAGAATTTTTGTGACAACAGTGTTCAAATTTTTGAATAATAATTATTGATCTACTTACTATGTTATAGCTTATGTTAGTTTGTAAGTGTCTGTACCTAATAATATAGGTATTTTTAGGGTTTCGTACCTCAAAAGAAAAAAACGGAACCCTTATAGGATCACTTTGTTGTCCGTCTGTCTGTCTGTCTGTCTGTCTGTCTGTCTGTCAAGACCCTTTATCTCACGAACGGGTAGAGGTATCAGGTTGAAATTAATAATATATATTAGGATCTATGAACCACACAAGATCTGAAAATTTAAATTTTTTACAACTACGCAATCAAAAGATATGGCATTTTATGTCCTCATTTCCATACATTTATGCAAAAATGCAAAACCTACAGGGTACCTACTTCCCGTTGACCTAAAATTATGAAATTCGGCAAGAAGCTAGGTCTCACAGTACAAACAATGGGAAAAGTCTGAAATCATTAAATATTACAAGTTTTCTCACAACTAATTGCAACCAATTGTGGTGAGCTCCCGTTTCAAGAACATTCATATAAGAGAGGGGTCAAGTTGGATGGTCGTGGAGGCGATTTTTGTTTTAGTTCTATTTTAAAAACGGGAACACATGCAAACCTGAAAATTGGTATGTTTATAGTGCATAAGCTATAAAATAACATTAAATAATAAAATATAGTCAAGCGCGTGTCGGACTAAAAAAATCTATTACATTAACTTACTGAAATTTCAACTAATACAATTATGATTATGTGGTGGTACGGAACCCTCTTTGAGCGAGTCCGACTCGCACTTGGCCGGTTTTTTTATGACTGTGTGACTTGCTGGTGCTTTGGATTCAATATCTGTTAACCGCTTGTTGTGATAATAAATAAAATTAAAACAAAAACAAAATAAATCAGCTGATACAGTTTCTATGGGAAGTTGATTTTTGTTTTGGTATTTCGACCTATGTTCCTCAGGGAAAGTTGTTTAATGTCATGGGTAGAGCAACCGTCCGAATATAACAAACACCCTGTATAGAAGGGTATGTGAATTCGCAAAGACTATTAAAACTAAAAACCATGTAACTGGAAGAGAGTTTACCAACCCTCTGCCTGAAATTAATTACCTACCAATTGTATTTAATTTAAAAGAGAAACAATACGTAAGTTTTATTCTATTAATAATCAACTTAATTATGTGATAATCATATTTGTGAAAAAGCGCAAAGTGCCAACAAACTGTATGAACAGTATGGCGTAAAGTTAGGCTACAAAAATGTGTAATTTTTTATACTGAATAAAATATGACGAATATTTCTTTATCTTTAAAAGAAACATTGAACTGAATGGCAACCCTACCGTTGGCAACTAAGTCAAGTCTCAGATAAATACTCACAAGATCAAATGGGAGCGCAAAGCTTACCAAGTCGAACGTCTAAGAGCAAAGGGCTAAGGAGAGTATGAGCATCTCTTACAGTGAGATTTGAAATAATACAGAAGCTTGTAAAAAATGCTCATTTATTTTAATTGTACCGCTTTGAGTGTTACGTTCCAAAATTGTGGCTATGGGACCCTTTCATTTACTGAGTCTACGCTCTCCGTCTATGCGTATGTCTGTCCCCATTATATGTTTTTATCAGTAATAGCGAGCTGGTTGAAACTTTAAAAAATTTATGTCCTTTCAAATAACAGTGTGGTGTCTCTGTCGGGCCTCTTGTGATTGGGGACATATTTTAGTAATAATACACAACAGCATTACATTAACACCAGTCTAATAACAAATAGACAGACTGCCTGCCTCGGAAATCGGTCATCGGCCGTCGGTCTCCGTTGATGCATTGACAGCCATTGTCCAAGCTGGCCACCAGCATTGTCTGTTGTCTGCTGTACACCACAAACAGAAAAAAGAAGAAAAACAAAACAGAAATAAGAAGGGGTACCTATCTATAGAATTGTGATTTAATTTGTCCTTTGCTCTACCATGGGGTCCCATTCCGTACTACGGTTTTTTCGGCGGAGTAAATAGCCCGAATTCATTTGGCCCTTTTGTTTCTAATAATAAAACTAAATGTTAAAAGGTGTAAACTATGAGATTAATTGAATTTTAACATCCAGATATCAATTTATTCTAAGAAAATACCTTATGGAAAAAATAGCCCGAACAATTTTCGCCACAAATTCGTTCTATGACGTGAGGCATCTGTACCAGATGCCTCACGTCAAAGAACGAATTTGTTGTAAGATTGAACAGTTTGCGGTAACATGCAAAAGTAAAACTTAAAAAAAAAACAACAAATAATAGAAACTGCAACTTAGACTGCTGCAAACACCACTCACAAAGTGGTTCTTGTTTGATAGTATCCCCACCAGGATTCGAACCCAGAATCCCCGGGCTTAGAGCCAAACAATCAAACCACTAGACCTCGGAGGCCATCCTATACAAAACCATCTAATGGCTGCTTGGCAAAGTTTATAATAATTATTTTTCAACTCCTTCTCTTCTTAAGCTGTGCGACTATGAAACAAACTTCCCAAGGCTATACAAAGCAGTCCTTCAATAACATCGTTTAAGATGCGAGTAAAAGGGCACTACTTATCGCAACTATTATTAGTAGATTAGTAGCTAAGGGCTGTAAGGCATCAATTGCAGCCCGAGATATTTAGGCGCACGAGCGCAGCGAGCTAACTACTCTGCTTTACATCTCGATTGTGAGGTCAGTAGGTCTTTATTACCCCCAAATGGGGCTTGTAGGTGACCAATTAGCGCTCTAGGGTAATAATGTAGCTAGAAAAGCCCTAGGGCGGTAAGTAATAAAAAACCGGCCAAGTGCGAGTCGGACTCGCGCACTGAGGGTTCCGTACCACCACATAAACATAATTGTATTCGTTGAAATTTCAGTAAGTTAATGTGCTAGACTTTTTGAGACCGACACGCGCTTGACCAAATCTTATTATTTGTTGTTATTTTGTAGCTTATGCACTATAAACGTACCAATTTTCAAGTTTGTAAGTGTTCCCGTTTTTAAATAGAACTAAAACAAAAATCGCCTCAGCGACCATACAACTTGACCCCTCTCTTATATGAATGTTCTTGAAACGGGAGCTCACCACAATTGGTTACCATTAGTTGTGAGAAAAGTTGTAATATTTAATGATTTCAGACTTTTCCCATTATTTGTACTGTGAGACCTAGCTTCTTGCCAAATTTCATAATTTTAGGTCAACGGGAAGTACCCTGTAGGTTTTGCATTTTTGAATAAATGTATGGAGATGAGGACATAAAATGCCATATCTTTTGATTGCGTCGTTGTAAAAAATTTAAATTTTCAGATCTTGTGTGGTTCATGGATCCTAATATATGGTATTAATTTCAACCTGATCCCTTCACCCGTTCGTGAGATAAAGGGTCTTGACAGACAGACAGACAGACAGACAGACAGACAGACAGACAGACAGACAGACAGACAGACAGACAGACAGACAGACAGACGGACAACAAAGTGATCCTATAAGGGTTCCGTTTTTTCTTTTGAGGTACGGAACCCTAAAAAAAACACAAAAAAAAACAATTACTTATCGTCCTAGGGCTTTTCTAGCTACATTATTACCCTAGAGCGCTAATTGGTCACCTACAAGCCCCATTTTGGGGGTAATAAGGACCTACTTACCGAATATGAGAGATGTAAAATATATTTAGTTTATGTATTTATGTATTTTAAAAGTATGTTTATCCTTCTTTATATATGCCTTATTATTTATATTGTAATTTTAAGTATAATAGTGTGTAGTATAAGAAGATATCTTTCTTTTTTACATATTTTATGATAGTCTGCTATTTATTGAAACATATGTATTTGTTTATCTCCTTTCACACTTCTAAATGCACATTCCTGTGCCCATTTCTATGACATTCTGTCACACCAGTTAGGTTGGCTCGAAGATATCTCTTATAGAGATATACTCACCTTTGTAAACGAATTTAGAGTTACAATTTTATGTAATTTATGCACAATAAAGAATATATATAATATTGCAAAGCGAAAAGTATTTTAGATTTTTCGACTTTATGCTTCTTAAGGAAGGTTGTAAAGAATAAACCCTGTATATTCAAAACTGAAGATGAAAATCCCTTCTATCCAGTATACAGGCGCTCATAACGAACAGTCAGTGTCTACCCAAGGGACGAATGTTTCCGGAATTTTTAAGGACAAAATCTGTTGGAAAAGATAACATTATTTGTACGTAAGCTTCTTGGGGTTGACAACAATATGCTTGCGGAAGTTGCATGCAAATGTTCCTAAATTCAATTTTAGAAGCCGTTTGGGGTATTGTGACGAAGGTTTTTTTTTTAAGATTAAACGAATACATACTCGCCTTTCTATGTGGTGCGGCAAAAAATAGCTATACCCACAGAAAAATAAGGGTACTTAGAAGGAGGATTAAAGAAATAATTCGTCACAAGGTAGCGAAGGCGTCGTTCTATGGATTTGACAGGTTATTTTGAATATTTCCTAGTGATCATTGATAATTTGACATAAAAAATTGGGACATGTTGGCAGATGTCATCCCATAGTAAAATAAATTAGCAAGGTATCTATTCCGAGCGAAGCAAGGAGGTCCAAAATCTTTGGCTATACCAACCCATCTCTTCCTGTGTGTGACGTAAGAGGCGACTAAGGGTTTATAAACCGGAGGAAGGGCACCAGAATCTTCCTGTGTATTATACCAACAGCGGTCACTAACAATAACGGTCGCCAGCAACGCCTACAGGCGTGGACTGGACTGGACTATGATTATTCCCCTCCAACGTACCACGCGCTCTACTGGAATTCTTCTTGTCCTGCAGTGGACATTTCACGGGATGTTATGAAACCACATTCTTCATACTACTTTACAAGACTTGCTGAATAACAGAATAAGTGTGAAAAGACATAATTATTGAATCAATTTTTATCAATTCTTAATTTTTCAATCATTCTTTCCATAATCGGAGCTGAACCGCAGCATTATTTGTTTTCAAGCTTAGAAGTGTATTTTCATACCAGTATATCAAAAGTACAGAATAAAGTTCTAGTGCTATCATACAGAACGGACACTCTCCGCCCCCCTTGCAATCTCCCCCGCACCCCAGCGCGCAACCGCCCACGCGATTCTCGTGGTGCTCCTGCAGGCCTACGCGTACTGAATATGTAGGCCTACGCGACCTTCCAATTTCAAACTTCAAATCGCGCTCGCTGTAGATAGTGTCTGTGGTGTACCAAAAGATTTATTTACAAGAACCACGAGCTTTATTTTTGACGGGTTTCAGCTTTTGTATTAACTAAATAATAAAACCCTAGTAAATTAAATTGAAAACAAAATACAGTACACCAAGTGGCGTGACTCATAATTTTGACAAATTTCGATTTAGCTTTGAGACTTCCACTAACTTTAATTTCACGGTTGGTGAGTTTGACGCTTGATAAAATCTCCTTCCAAAATTATTTCCTCGTTTTATAAGTGTGATGGATATTGCTATTTTGTGGAAGTCAAGGGCAATAATAAATTAAACGAAGTTATAGAAGGTCTTCCAGACATTTTAAATCGTGTAAAGGAGATTAATGAAGTCTTATTTTGTGAGAGGCGTTACTGTTTTTACTTAGATTTTACCTACTGTAGCACGCAAATGGCTCTAGTTTTGGTGCCACCAAAAGTGAACCATCCCGTTTCTGGAAAAGGGCCTTAGACAAGAGACAAATGGTAGAAGCAAGTGGAATAGAATGAAAATGTATGAAATTGATAATTAGCTAACATAATGTCACCTGAAAGCTACAATCCTATACATATTATTTCTATGGAATAAGCGTTTACTAATAATACCTTTAGATAAAAGCCTTTAGATAATAAGCGTTTACTAATAATACCTTTAGATGAAAGCTGGGTATGGCAGAAGAAGCATGAAAGTAAAATTAATGCAGTAGAAATGAGAGCGTTGAGGAGTATGATTGGTGTGAAATTGAGTGACAGGATTAGAAATAGTGTGATAAGAGAACGTTGTGGCGTAAAAGAAGACGTAGTGACTAAAATTGAGAAAGGGATGCTAAGATGGTTTGGTCATGTGGAGAGGATGAATGAAGGAAGATTGACGAAAGAGATCCACAAGGCGAGAGTGAATGGAAACGTTGGAAGGGGAAGGCCTCGGCGAACGTACCAGGACCAAATTCAAGACGTTCTGAATAAAGGCCAGGTTAAAAGTACCCTAAACCGACGAGCATGTATGAAAGGATTGATGAAGGTTCAGGAAGCAAGGGAAGTATGTCAAGATCGTAGCAGGTGGAGAACTGTGGTCTCTGCCTACCCCGACGGGAAGAAGGCGTGATGTTATGTTATGTATGTACCTTTAGATAAACACTTGTCTATGGCTCCAGGACCAAAGTTTTGGTTACCTAACGCATAAGGCCTTTTGTGTTTTCGGTCATGTGGGTCCAATCCATCGTAGAAAACAACTATCGCTATCAGGCCATGATATTTTAGAAAATCTGTAATTTTAAAGAGAGAACAGGTGTAACTTTTAGCTTATCTGTCATTTTAAAGAGAGAACAGGTGATACCGAAAGAGTGAAATACGGGACCCTATTAATATGCTTCCGATGTCTGTCTGCCTGTCTGTCAGCGGGCTGTATCTCATGAAATGTAATAGGTACACAGTTGAAATTTTCACAGATTATGTATTTTTGTTGCCGCTATAACAATAAATACTGAAAATAAGAAATTAATTGGGGGCTCCTCTACCAAAAACGTGTTTGGTAGGCGATTTTTGCTAGATTTTTGTTTTAGTTCTAACTTAAAAACGGGAACACTTGCAAGCGTGAAAGTTGGTACGTTTGTAGTGCATAACCTATAGAATAATAAGAAATAATAAAAACTGGTGAAGTACGTGTCTACGTTTTTACACTTCTGCGTGATTGCTCGTCCATATCTAAGACTTATTGATACGGAACCCTCGGTGCACGACTCCGACTCGCACTCAAGAAAAGGACAAATAAAAACTGTTCTTTAACAAATTGTTATTGTAAAATCAGTTCGTACAATACTGGGTATATTTAGTACGAGACTTTTTGCACGCCTTACATTTTTCTTCGTCTGAAACATGTCTCTTGTTTAGTACTATGGCGAACGGTTTCTTTCAATAGATGGATATTATGCCCACTACGTTTACCCCTTTTGTAGGGTGATATGAAAAGTACTGCGAATAAATTGAACCACATGTTTTGCCTGATTTTATTCAAGTAAGTACCTTCACAGTAAAAAGGGTGTAAGGGACAGTGTACCGAAAACTGAAAGGGCGTGCTCAGCTAACGAAACTGAACAACTTTCCCGAAGAAATATATGTTGGGAAATGAAAAAAGCGAGCGAAGCAAGCGTGCCGCAGCAGCGGCCGGCGAGTGCCAGAAACGAATTACGCGCCGTTTTGTGAAATGCCGCGGCATTATGTAAATCATCATCATCATAACATCCCATTAAACGTCCACTACAGGACAGGGAGCTCCCTCCAGAATTCCAGCTTTTGCTGGAAAAAAGTGGAGGGGAAGTACCATAGTCACCTCGCTTGTTAGCGTTACGTCTGGCACTATGGACCGCGGTTGTAGGCGACCGCAGTAAGTAAATTGTAAGTAAAGGAGGATGCTGCTGCCCATCCTCCAGTTAACCCTTAGTCGCCTCTTACGACACCCTCGGGTATGTATGGGTTGGTTCTATTCTTTGCCGGCACCACACGGGACATTATGTAAATGCTGAATTAAAAATTTTTCGGCAATTTGTAGAATGCCAAGGCAAACTGTGATATGACGAATTATACGATATGCCTGCGACATATATACAGAGGTTAATTTAAGTCATGCACTTGTGAGTACTACCTAAAGTACGTGCAACCTCAAATAAATGTTTTAGTCACTTACGTTACATTCATATATGAATTAAATAAGAATAGTATAATTTATATAAGTATGTACTTTGGAGAAAATGCTGTTTCATGGGCTTAAAACTCTCACACCCTGTAGGTATCCGCAACTTCATTATCAGATGAAGAATAATATTTCCCTGAGACCCTGTGGAAAGTCTGGTTTGAATTGCTTTGGGGACGCTGATTTCTTGCTCTCAAAAGTATGAATCGTAAAAGATTCCCATTTTAGAATCTAGAGCAGTAGGATCAAGGATCTTCAATTTTTGTTTAAACCATTTTGGTTTTATTTTATGGGTCTGGGCAGAGAGGAGGTAACTCACTCTTGAGGTTTGTTTCTTTGTCTAGAGCACAGACAATATATCTAGAGTTAGACTAACCATCAGTTGCGTAAAAGTTCTTTAATGTAAAATTAAGTCTTTCAAGGATAAAGGCACGGCAGGAAGCACGTAGAAACAAAAACCAGTATAAGCTGAACCAGAGCTACGCTACAAAAGCCCGAAACCAGAGATCCGATCAAGTTCAAAGTTTTTCCACCGACAAGCGGCTGTGGTACACATGGCCGCACATCGGTAGAAATACTTTTGGACCTTATGGCGTGGTAATAGAGTTGAAAAAGTTTCTACCGACAAGCGGTTGACCGTACCTCAGTATCGATTTTAAACAACTTGAGTCGAAATCTCAAAAAACTTTCGACTTCCATACTAACCAACCCGATCAGCAGAATATTTTGCATGGGAAGTAAAAGAAATACATTGTATCATGAGGTCCATAAAAAAGGTTGTTTATTAACCGACACTGAGTCGTCTTCTCAAATTGCTAAGATCTTTTCAAAAGGTTACTATAAGGGTTTGACTTTCATAGATAAGGTAGATAAATTAAATAGATAATTTAAATAGAGTTTGAAATTAGTTTTTAATAACTTTCCTACTTAATCTTTTATATTTCTTCTTTGTAAAGTTTTTAAGTATTTCGATAGATTTTTTAAGCTCATTGATACATCTTTAATTTACTTTAACCAAACGAACCTTGGTTTATCAAAGGATTTAGAGCTTTATAACAAACTTGTAGCTGTACCTACTGAAAAAAACCGGCCAAGTGCGAGTCGGACTCGCGCACTGAGGGTTCCGTACCACCACATAAACATAATTGTATTAGTTGAAATTTCAGTAAGTTAATGTGCTAGATTTTTTGAGTCCGACACGCGCTTGACAAAATTTTATTATTTGTTAATATTTTATAGCTTATGCACTATAAACATATCAATTTTCAAGTTTGTAAGTGTTCCCGTTTATAAAGTAGAACTAAAACAAAAATCGCCTCAGCGACCATTCAACTTGACCCCTCTCTTATATGAATGTTCTTGAAGCGGGAGCTCACCACAATTGGTTACCATTAGTTGTGAGAAAAGTTGTAATATTTAATGATTTCAGACTTTTCCCATTATTTGTACTGTGAGACCTAGCTTCTTGCCAAATTTCATAATTTTAGGTCAACGGGAAGTACCCTGTAGGTTTTGGTATTTTGCATAAATGTATGGAGATGAGGACATAAAATGCCATATCTTTTGATTGCGTCGTTGTAAAAAATTGAAATTTTCAGATCTTGTGTGGTTCATGGATCCTAATATGTGGTATTAATTTCATTCTGATACCTTTACCGGTTCGTGAGATAAAGGGTCTTGACAGACAGACAGACAGACAGACAGACAGACAGACGGACAACAAAGTGATCCTATAAGGGTTCCGTTTTTTTCTTTTGAGGTACGGAACCCTAAAAACACAAAGGTTGTAGTAGAAATTGTTCAAATTATTTTGGATTTACCTACCAATATTATTAGAGGACTATGGTCACTAGCTATCCCGACGGGAAAGAGGCGTGATGATATGTTGTGTTTGTGTATTCTATTCTTTTTTTGTGGAGGATGTTTTAGATTTGACTGTAACGAAAAAGTATGTTATCGATGTTTATTTTGTTATGGAAACCACTGGGATTTCGAACCCCTTCTAAAGGTTTTCTAATTGTTATTCTAAATTACTAATGTGTAGATAAGCACTAACTCTGACGACACGATAGAACAAAGGCCGACAAAATCACACTGACCTAGTAATTAGGCGTGCAATCGAAGACTTAGTGACCTCAATTATACCGTATTCAATGTTCATAATGTTGTAATAATTATTGCATCTGCTTTGCTTTGACAGGTTCCTATAATTGGCAGCTTAGTGTTTTGTCTCAGTTAAGTTAAGCCAATCAGAATTTAAATCTGTATTCATATCGAAGCTTAAAGCAATGCAAAAGATGAGCTTTGCGTACTCTTTTTCCGGCTTTGCGCGCGAAAATTGTTTTACTCTATGTATCGAAGCTTAGAGCAATGCGCGCGAATTAGTGTCGAAGCTTCAATCGATGCGCCCGAAAATTGTATTATTCTATGTATCGAAGCTAAGAGCAATGCGCGCGAAAATCATGTTACTCTATGTATCGAAACTTAGAGCTTGCGCGCGAAAATTGTGTTACTATGTGTGTTTATTTGTGGGATACTCTACGTATCGAAGTTTATAGCAATGCGCGCGAAAATCGTGTTCAAAGCTTAGAACAATGCGTACGCAAATCGTGTTACCCTATGTATCGAAGCTTAAAGCAATGCGCGAAAGTCGTATTACTCTATGTATCGAAGCTTAGAGCAATGCGCGGGAAAATTGTGTTACTCTATCTATCGATGTGTTCGAGGGTAATGAAGTGCTTAATGATTCTTCTACACAATCGAAAACGTTAAGCAAGCATCATTGGCTGTGTTAAGAGCTTCGATGGGTTACCACTAGAAAGTTCCTGCTATATGATCTGGCTATAACCTAAGACAATTGCCATGTCAGAGACTTCTTGGCTGCGTGATACTCTGACAGCAGTGTTTTAGGCGGAGTTTGAATCTCGCTGCGCTCAGCCCTTTATTTGAGGTTTTAGGCAAACATTAAGCCTGACTTACTTTAGGCCTGTTTGACAATAGATGTAACATGCTCTCTATCAATTTTCATCTGTACACATTGTTGTTGTAAATGGTGGCCTGTTAGTTACTACAGTATTATTTACACTGTCCTTATGGCAGTTCTGATAACGATTATTTTTTGAGTAAATCTTTAACTCGAAGGTCTGGCAACACAGTTGAACAAATGACAATCAATGACCTAGTAATTAGCAGTGCAATCATGTGACAAGTGTTGCCCATTGTTCCGTATTCTATGGTAATAACATGATAGTCGTTATGGCATCCCGTTCAACGTTATGATGATTGTATTGCCACCATAATGATACTCACACGACTGTAGCAAAAAATAGGATCTATTCGTGTCATTCTGTGCGGGTTTTACAAGAAAGTAAAGAATTATGTAAAACTTTTAGAATTAAACATAGTTTTAAACAAAAGTCAACTGACTTCATGATGGTTAGGCCACGCTTGGATATGGTGTTGTGGCATGTGCCGTGCATACTTTGGAGAAAAGAGTTAAAAATTTAAACTAAATCTCTGTTATTTTTTTTTTTATCCTTAAAATGTTGCTTCTGCCCTTCTTTTCGCCTGTTTCAAAACCTTTGGAAACGATGAGGTGGTATTTTAGTTAGTGTTAAATCTAGTAGACTTCATTACAACATCCCATAAAACATCCACTGTAGAACAGGCAGCTTCCTCCAAAATTCCAGCTTTTGCTGAAACAACGTGGAGGGGAAGTACCATAGTCACCACGCTTGTTAACGTTACGGCTGTCACCATGAACCGCGGTTTCATAACCGTAGTAAGATGGTACGATACACAAAAGGATCCCTCTTCTACCATTCGGAGTCCAAAGGCACCACAGGCTACCGTCTGTATTTGGTTGATATTCCACTCATTCGAACAGAGTGCTTCGTAACATCTATTATACAATCAACACACATTCTTCACACTTACAGTATTAAACACGCAAACACTTTCGCACTATTGATATCGTTTTCAGCACCGCTCCGCTGATTGTCTTAAAGCCTAATTGTCATTTTTCGGATGACTAACATCTATAACACAGGTTCTTCCTAGCTTAGATGTTAGCTGGCAAAACTATTATGTATTATCTTAAGGCAAACTACTGTTTTTATTGTGTACATCTAGCTATTTTATCTTGTTGTTTGCAAATAAAGATTTTATTTATTATTTATTTATTATTATAATGCGCACACGCACAGCTAAGGAGTGGAATTCTCTGCGTGCGTCTGTGTTCCCGAGTTCATCCCTTAGCCGCCTCTTACGATACACACGGGTAGAGATGGATTGCTACTATTTTTACCGGCACTACACGGGAAGCTGATAGTAGACTTACTACCTATTAAGTATTAGTCTAGTCTACGCAAGTGGTTTCTATTGTTCTGCTTTCAATGACCGTAATGGTAATTATCGCCTGGTCCAACATGTGTCGATAATTGTGCTGCAATAACCGTTTAATGTTATAGAGTACAGGCTGCTTATAAGCTGTATGTTATTATTAAGTAAATTGTTGTAATAATAATAACCGTTTAGCTAGTTACAGAGCTATAAATTCAGTAAAAATAAATTAACGACATAAATACTTATTATTTTACAGGAAGGGAAGAATAGTCATTTGATAGGTTAAAACTTTTCACTAGAACGTGATATATGGTAGTTAGTGTTTGACCAAGGCTAGTCTGTATACACGATTAGTAAGAACCTAACTGTACTAAGTACTTATTTTTATTGCTTTTTTTTTATTTTTTTTATTAGCATTATAAATGCAATTTTATTTGAATCAAAGAAAAATATTCACAACTAACTTACTTGAGTAGTGGTTTTACTCCAAAATAAATCAAGATAAAAGACTAACGAAGGACTATGTTCAGTGCCGATTATAAGGCAAACTTGTTTACTATTCTGTCATAAGGCTTTCTATCTCTTCTTCTTGCCCCGTGCGGTGCCGGCAAAGAATATTACCAACCCATCTCTACATGTGGGTGTCGTAAGAGGGATTGTGAACCGGAGGATGAGCAGCAGCATCCTTCTGTGTATAGTCTTACAATCTGCAGTCAGCAACAACCACGGTCCAAAGCGCCAGCTGTAACGCTCCCCAAACAGCAAAATTATGTGCTATAAACGTAACGAGCACGTTCCTACTTTTGCTATTCAATGCTATAAAGGTGGCAATAATGCTCGAGTAAAAGTAATTTGCACGTTTACACAACGCGAAATTGGCATAAATTAATCAGCCTTAAGCGCGGTAAAAGTGCAGTAACACTTGTATAAGCAGCAAAAAGGTGCTGTTATCGTTGAATTAAAGTGAATAATAGCACTATGAGTGCTGTTAGAGCAACAAAAACGCACTCGTATGAGTATTTGTTCTGTAAAAGAAAACTGGTTGCAATTACTCAGCAAGTTAGTTGTATGTTAGCAACTGAATTGCTTTTACTCAGCAAATTCATTCTAAAATACTGGTCTTTGTTGCTTATACTCAGCATTTTAGCTGAGTATTGGTAAATGAATTGCTCTGATGCCATAAAAAAGTTCTACAAAAGCTCTTTGGTAGCAAGTAATACGATTGGTTTGCGGTTATGTGAAAGTGACGCACTCGGTAGTAAAATAAAGATATTTGAAGAATTTTCAATCAAGGTAACATTTATTATACTTTAAACTTGTGTTCCTTTAGTTATTTTCTCTAAGATCTGTTCCATGGTTTGAGTATGTTAATAATGCAGAACTTTGTGGGAATGTAATTTCACTGACCATATTTGAGGTCCTTGTTCATATAATTTTAAGCGCCCACCTTATTCCTCGAATTTAAGTAATAAGGTTTAACGAAATAAAATATATTTATTAAGAAAAATTGCAATTGCATAAAATATTTACCTAGTTACTGTTATTTCTCATTCTTATGATCATTACTTGAATTAAGGTGTTCGGATTGCCCTTATAGCACATGATGCAGCCATGTTAACTATATTTTGGGTACCCTCATATAGAAAAACAAAAAAAAACATTCATCACAAATTTGAAATTGAAACCGATGTCAAGTTCGAAGAGCAGTATTTTTTCTTCCGAAATCGACAGCATTAACGTAAGCAACGTCACAAAAAAAATCTTGATATTTTTGTGTTGTGTCAATCACTGGGTTTCAGGAGCAAAACTACTAGAATACACGTTATAGAATTTTATTGTTAGTTAACTCTAATTTACGTGTATATGGACTGATTCTTTAAAAAAAATTACAGACTTTTAAATGATTCATGAGATGTATTAAATTGAAGTGCCCACTCTTTTACATCCAACCAAAAACTATCATCATCGTAGTTGGCGTTTTCACTATCCGAGCTTTCATCATTTTGTTAATTTTCGGAACTTTCATCACTTAGTTCACTTTTGGAACTTTAATCATTTGGTTCATATACGGAGTTTTGGTTGTTTTGTTCAAATTCACTCATTCATATGGAGCTGTCGCTTTGAGCTTGACTTGTTTCTAGTAAACATTAAAAATTTTGACTGAGCTCGTTACAGAGATTATTTGTGTCTACGGAACCACTAACATTTTGAGTATGATTTGGGCTTAGATGGCTAAATGATAATAAATTAGACTCAATATGTTCTGCTGTTTCTTTCATCTTCTTTAATGTTTTATGAACTTTTCTACGGTAAGCTCCAGTTCTTGTACTTTTTTCTATTGTTTCTTATCCATTTCGTTACAAGAAATCTAAAATAGAATTGGTTATTAATGACGTGAACTTCAACTAAAAAAATGGCGGCATTTGTTATCGTAAAGGTTTCTCAGTGCTATTTATAGAATTTAAATCTATAAAAAAGTCGAATTAAAGTATTTAATACAATTCTGATCTATTAACAGCAATTTGAAGTCGTTTATTCGACTTGTAGTCGGATTGTCGAGTAAAAACTCCGTAAAAGCGCTCAATATTGCTAATCATCATCTCTTAGATTATTGCAGAGCTATTATAGAACAAATATGACGAGTGAAAGTGATTGAGTTACCTTAATTTTGCACTTTTTAAACGTGGAGTAAAAGTGCTGTAAAATAGAGCTCGGCAACTGTTATAGAAGAAAGATGCGAGTAAAAATGTTTTGGCTATTTTAACTCAGCTTTTTTTCAAAGGGTAGTAAAAGTTCTGTAAAATTGTGGAGGAAGCGTTTACTCGATATTATTATAGCACTAGAAAGGCAGTCAAAAAGATAAAATATTACTTTTACAAAGGAATTTGTGTTTTGATAACATTTACTAATCTGTTACCTATTTAATTATAATCTGAGTAAAACAGCTATTATTCCACTGTTCCAATTGATGATGTTAAGGTTTTTAGTGATCTCTATAGAACATGAAGCTTAGAGAAAGTCAAGCTAAACAAACAATCAATTACAATTAAGATCCTATAACAGCAATTTGGAAGCCTTGCAACGACTTGTTACATAAGCAGGCTATAATAGCATTAATTATACTTAATGTAGAATGGTTACTTGACTTTTATAGGAGCAGAACAGATTGTCGAGTAAATTTTCTATAAAAGCGCTAAATTCTGCTAATCAGCAACCTCAGAGCTTTTACACAACTGTTATAGAAAAAGATGCCGGATAATAGTGACAGCATATTTTCAAAAATGGAGTGGTATTAAATAGTGCTCTGCAACTATTATAGAACTAAGATGCCGAGTGAAAGGGATTTGGTTACTTTATCCCGGCATATTTTCAAAGGCGGAGTAAAAGCGCTATAAAATAGTGCTGTAATTATTTACTCGATATGATTAAAGCACTATTCGTTTGCCATAGCTAAAAAGTCGAGATAACTACTTTAACAGGACTACTTGGTGTTTTGATAACGTTAACTCGTCTGTTATTCGATTATAAGCTGAGTAAATCAATTGTTACTCGACTGTTTTGCAGGTTGGGGTACTTCCCCTCCACATTGTTTCAGCAAAAGCTGGAATTTTGGAGGGAGTTCCCTGTCCTGTAGTCGACGTTTTCATGTTGTGGATGACCCTTTGAACAATAATTTTCTTTGCGCCAGGATTAGAAACGGAGATAGCAGTACTCATGTATCTGTCTGCCACCTTTTCACAATTGGCAACGGAAATATGATACCTGATCGATCAGTTATTTTAGTAACAGTACTCCTATTTTATTCTCAAGTAAAATGTTGCAAATGCTTCGAAAATGTTGTAGAGGGGAAGAAATTCCGTTTTAATTATACGGTAGCTACACTTTGGTTCACAGCCAAAAATGTAGGCGTTGTTTTTAGAGTTCAAAGCACTAGCCAAGTTATTTTTGTACTACTAGCTTGTTATTGTTAAAAAAAAACTTACGTAATAATAAAAGGTTAAGCTTACAAATTTACTGAGAACGTTGCTTTTGAAAAATAAAGTAAAAATTTGTTAAGTAGTTAATTTTCAGCAAAATTTTCTTAAACATTGCATGAAAATGATTGCTTACTTTACAAATTGTACAGGTACAAAATTTGACTAATTGAAGTGCATGTTTTCATTTGCTCACGTAGCCGTCACTGCAGCCTGTAATCGGTTAGGTCTTAATTTCCTCATTATCACTTGGCTCCTCTCCGTTTCAGTCATAACACGATTTACGCACGTAGCCCTTATTTGCGCGGTTTCACGCATTGCTTTTAGGTTTCAGAGTAATCGCACCTAAAAAGGCGATCCATTTGGCACTGTGTGTTCGCACTGGAGTCTATTGTTCTATGTGATAATCAAATAAAAACAGATCAAAAATCATTTGTACATTGTTGGATATTAGAATATCTTAATGACATGAGCAAAACTACATCGCTTCACCCACATAGTGAGACACTCTTGGTGAGAAAAAAGGAGTGATAATAAAAACCTACGCGCTCTTGTACGAAGTTGATACAGTAACCGTTAGTCAATTTGAATTTTGAATAAGCCTGTTAGAACCGTCGCGTCGTCTAATTCCATGGACTTTTCTCTTCTAAGTTATAAAAAAACCTTTTTTAAGGTAACCTACCTTTCCAAAAGATTCAAATATTTTGAACCGCCCGTTAGCACAGCAGAAACGCGATGTCGTGTGACTATCACCAAAGCGATTCTAGGCGCGCAGTGTAAAAATCACCTAATGTGAATGAACTAACAATAGACTACTCAGACTTTGAGAAGAAAATTATTTTATAATTAAGTTAGTTTCAGCTGTCAATAAAGTAAATACGTTTCATTTTGGATTTAAAACGAGTCTGCGTTGGTGGAAATCCTAAACCAATAATAATGTTATTGAAGTTTGATGAATCATGACGCTAAAAGAGTCACGTAATAGCTATTTCAAATAGCAACTTGTTTTAAGTGTTTCGAACCAAAATGATAAAAACGAAACCCTTACGGTGCAACTTCGTACCCATGTACGCCCATGTTTATCTCAGCAACTAGTAACGCTATTGACTTATTAAAACACTTTTAAAATATTCTAGACGCCTATTATGCAATCGAAAAAGTGGTAAAATAAACTTATTGAGGAATAAAAAAATTTAAGTGTTTTTTTTTTTTACGTAATGAGTTACAGCGTCATAAAAAGTACGTGTTTATTATTTTTTAACCTCTCTTCAATTAAAAAGAGGCCCTGGCCGCCATTGACTGACTCAAATCGGTCGGTTGGTGCCACGTGACCAGGACTTTAGTCTATGGTTTATACGTCATTCGAAAGATAATTTCAATAGGTCATTACTGCTTATACACACCAAACCAAAATAAATCGTAGTTTTGACACAATAAGGAGAATATCGAGCGCGGGAGATCGATCCTATTCTGTACCTCCAGGGATACACCGGGGCTTTAGAGATAGTTCTCAAACATATAGGCACGTCAAGCCGTTGGTCGCGACTATTATTAATAATAGTAGTCGTTACGCTTCAAACGAATACTTTGTTAAACGCTATGAATGAGTGTGGAGTGGGAAAGCCGCTGAACAATTGGTTCCGCGACTACCTCACCTCTCGATCTTTTAAAGTCAAGATTGGTGACACGTATAGTAATGAGAAGGACGTTTTGTGTGGGGTTCCACAGGGATCCGGATGCGGGCCCTTGTGCTACCTGGCACACGTAAATAGTCTATGTGGTGTTTTAAAACATTGCTCAGCATACATGTACGCCGATGATCTGTGCGCTCTACGCGCAGGCACCGACATAAAAGAGATTTGCCGATCTGTACAGATGGATGTGGACGCAGTCGTAAAGTGGTGTCATGATAACGGCATTGTGTTAAATTCTGATAAAACCAAGTTGTTACTGCTTCACTCACCATACTTACTAATAAAGGATATACCTCTTCTAATTTTAACTCGCTCTTTTAAATGTTTTCACGATGATATGAATAATTGTAAGTGTATGCCAATAGAGCGGGTTAAATGTGTAACATATTTGGGCATGAAAGTAGACGAAAGTTTCTCCTGGTCTGAGCATGTTGATTTTATTTACAATAAACTTAAAGTATTATTAGGTAAGTTTTATCATTTAAGTAACAAAGTCCCCACTAGCAGGCTAAGATGTTTATATATGTCACTAATAGACTCAATATTAAGTTATGCCTTGGATTCATATGGTCTTACAACGAAAACAAATTTGGATAAACTTGAAAAGATTCAACTGAGATTTTTAAAATTAATAGTCAACAGAAAAACTAAAACTAAATGTAAAGGCAATTATAGGATTTTATTCGAAATTTGTAAAATTCTACCGATTAGCTTAAAGCACAAATTTCTTCTCGCTGTAAATAACCATGGTCGAAACTATTCTTCTATGTCACTTGTATCGATTAATAATCAGTATGGCACTAAGTCGATGACCTCAGGGGGGTGATCGTGGTAATTTCAACGACATTACCAAAACAAAAACGTTTGCCTCAAAAGTTATGATAACTCTTGACTAAGTGTTTTAGGCAAACGTTTTTGTTTCGGTAATATCGTTGAAATTACCACGATCACCCCCCAGGTAAATTTGTTGTACCGAGAGTAACAAATTATTACGGCGACCGAACGCTACAGAAACGAATTCCATACTTTTTAAACAGTTTACCTGAGGACATTCGATTAGAATCAAAAAAAGGAAAATTTATAACAAAATTAAAAACCTACCTTTTAAGTATTAGCACCTAATTTAAATTATATATATATATATTTTAAGTATTAGCACCTAATCTAAATTATACTTGGGATTAAGTTCTAATGCTGTAATTTGAGACTCATAGATCCCACAGACAAACTGCTGGATTTTGCAGTTTTGTGGGGCAATGTTTAGTTTTTAAGTTTACTGTACTTTTTAAATAAAAAAAAAATAAAAAAAAGTCAGAGGCCATTTGGCGGCTTGAAAACTCTGACAACCAGGGCAGGATGGCCACTAACCTGGCAAAGCCTATCTAGGATTCGCTAAAATTTAGACTATAATAAAGAAACTTATTTGTTTTTTTCCGCCTATACTATTGTTATTTATTATATATATTTTTTTTAATTTTTAAAGCTAATGACGTCATTTCACAATAGACGGTGAAACGAACGTAACGTAGTGCCACAGTGTGGTCACAGTAAAACGAACGTGCTTCGACACAGATGTGTCAATCAAACTCAAAACGTCAAATCGAATCGTTTGAAAGAAAGAGCATAGAGAATAAAAGTTTTCTTTTCTATTGTTTTTTTTTTACTTGTGGAATGACGTCATTTAGTGGTCAAATGAATGTCACAACAGCCGCAGCATTTTTGAATATATTACCGCAATCAAATTACTTTTCAAGTCGAAAATAAAAAAAAACCGGCCAAGTGCGAGTCGGACTCGCGCACTGAGGGTTCCGTACCACCACATAAACATAATTGTATTAGTTGAAATTTCAGTAAATTAATGTGCTTGATTTTTTGAGTCCGACACGCGCTTGACCAAATTTTATTATTTGTTGTTATTTTATAGCCTTTGCCCTATAAACATACCAATTTTCAAGTTTGTAAGTGTTCCCGTTTTTAAATAGAACTAAAACAAAAATCGCCTCAGCAACCATCCATTTGACCCCTCTCTTATATGAATGTTCTTGAAACGGGAGCTCACCACAATTGGTTACCATTAGTTGTGAGAAAAGTTGTAATATTTAATGATTTAAGACTTTTCCCATTATTTGTACTGTGAGACCTAGCTTCTTGCCAAATTTCATAATTTTAGGTCAACGGGAAGTACCCTGTAGGTTTTTCATTTTTGAATAAATGTATGGAGATGAGGACATAAAATGCCATATCTTTTGCGTCGTTGTAAATAATTGAAATTTTCAGATCTTGTGTGGTTCATGGATCCTAATATATGGTATTAATTTCAACCTGATACCTTTACCCGTTCGTGAGATAAAGGGTCTTGACAGACAGACAGACGGACAACAAAGTGATCCTATAAGGGTTCCGTTTTTTTCTTTTGAGGTACGGAACCCTAAAAATATGGTAAGTATGATATAAAAATATCTCGAAATGGTTTTTGTATTTTAGTGTGTTATATCATATTATTTAGCTTGGTCAATTAGGTCTGGTTTGCCCTCTGGCTTGTGGAGGTCAAATGGCAGTCGCTCTGTGTAAAAACCAGTGCCCCCGTCAAATCCCCTAGGTTAGGCAGCCGACTCCGTAAAAACCATGAGCAAAAATAAAATAAAGCTAGGGAAAGGATGATGTTCTCAAACATAATTACAATAGAAACCTGCACATAAAAAAGTCCTTGAACATGTTTCATTATAGAAGTTAAAGGTTTAACGAATCGAGTATCTAGCAAAATCTATGATCGAAATGTAGCCCCCGAACTTCTCAGAAATAACGATATTACAAATTTATAAAGCCCTTATTCATCTCCCTGCTCTGTAAGTCAATGTAATGCGCTCCTAATATGCCTCGCGTGACTTGCACGAGTCATAGTTCGCTTTATTTATGCCATGACGCACAGTTTTCTTGTCTGTAAATTATTGAGCACCCTGTTTTTCTTGTCCACAGAGTAACTTAATATTTTGTGTTGTGTTTTGCAAATAATCCTACTAATATTATAAACGAGAAAGTTTGTAAGTATGGATGGATGGGACGATAGGAAAACCCATGCGTCACTCCAAGTATTTGATCACGGCAAATGTATTACCTACCTATAAATTTCCGAATTCTGGTGTGGTTTCATTTTTGTATTTTTTTTATTCATGTGCATTAAAGAGTATCGTACTGTAATATATGGGAAATCTGACGAAACTTCATATTTTTTATTTAATCGATACTCTGAAATTACTGGAGACTGTAGACAGTGATATTCGTCATCATTGTCAGGGCAAGTCTTACAGTCTCAATATTCAGATACGTTCTTATATATTGACGATTAATTTAACCCTATCATTGTATGGAAATGTTTGGCAGAAAAAAGACCCCAAAAGAGCCCATCGTATTTATCGTTTCACCAAACAGCGGTCACCAATCAACACAGTTGCCAATCATCTGGTGTAGGTGTGTGACGCGGAAAGTTCCGTGACCAAAAAATTTATCAAGAATAACACAACGCCAGATGTGTCATAGATAACCTAAAAAGCATTGCGGGCGTAATGAGCGGAACTCTCCGCGACGGAAAGTTCCACATCAGAACTAATCGTCAGGTCTTGCCACTCATGACATTTGATTTTTGGTTACGAATTGTTCCTACGCTAGAGTCTAGCCAACGAAAGCTGTCCATAAAAAACCGCAAGAAATTTAAATATAGCAACCTTTAAACCCTGAAAATACTGCAAATTAACAATTTAGTTGGTTTTCAGGAAGTCTTAAAAACCAACCATAAGTATCAAATTGTTATTTTGCAGTATTATCAGGGTTTAAAACTTGTTATTTTTAAATTTCCCGCGGTTTTGTATGGACAGCTTTCGTTGGCCAGACTCTATGCAAGAATTTCACTTTATTGTGTCATACTTGGCGAGATGGCCGCAAATCGTTTGTCGCTATACTTAGAGTACTGTTTACCCAACTGCTTACTTACTTTACTTATGTACTTACTTGCAAAATCACGCTTTCTACTTCCCTGTTACCTTACCTTATTTATACTAAATCTAACATAATAATTTTAGTGTAAAATACGATTTGAAATATTTTAAAAATCTAATAAGCTTCAAAAGCCTTGCATGACCAACAACAGTTATGCATTATTTCTTGTTGCCAGAACAACACACTATGATAAAGTGCTACGTTGATAGAACTTTCAATAAACATGTAACCTTTTGGCAGTAAGCTAAAGCTGTCACAAAATTTTCTTGTCACGACACTACATTATAAATTACATAATAACAGCCCGTTAAAGTTTTCAAAGTGATTTAGAATGTTGAGAGAAAATTGCTTTAAAATTCCGACGCGAGAGTAATAACGAAACTTGTTACATTTTATATGTTCTTAAGATTTAGTAAGCTTACTACTTTTCTCTTTCTTTAACCGTGGTCTACTTTTGACTTGCATAGCAGTACAAAAAATGTAGGTTTAGGTTTCCGAAAACTAAAAGGGCATGATCAGTTAACGTAACTGAACCACTTCACAAATAAAATCGGCCTTTCCATAAAAAATTACAAACTTGATTGGAGAGTTTGTATGGAAGCATCGATTTTTTTCCCGTTTCCTGGAAGTTTTAATAACTGCAAGTTGTTCAGTAACATTGACTGATCATTCTGTTTCAGTTTTCGGAAACCGGACCCGTACACGTTTATATGGAAAAAATTGTAGGCTTTTTCTGTCACGTCATTTATTTTTTCCACATGGCGCCACTTTGTTTTTCAATCGAAGTCATTTAACTGACTTCATAAAGAGTTATTATTATTTTTTATGTCACTAAATGGCAAACGAGCAGGTGTGCCACCTGGTGGTAAGTGATCATCACCGCCCATGACACTCACTGTCTTAGTAGTGCTACCATTTGACGGACTCTGCACAAAAGCCCTACCATCTCCAGGCGGACTTTGCACAAAAGCCCTACCACCTACTGACTACTACTAAAATAACCTCATCAGCAACATCAGCAACCTCAGCAGTATGTAAGATGGTACAGTCAACGACAGGTCAAGCTCGACACTCGCAGTGCGACTCTAGCCTGTACGTCTATTGAAATAAGAACGATACAAAGTCCAATGCGTCAAGCTTGATGTGCTCTTGACTGTACGAGACACTACAATAGCCGTTTTAATTTTGAGATGTATAAAATTCTTTAAAAATATCCCAAAAAAAACGGTCAAAAATTGGTAATGCTTTTAAAATAAGTACTAAGGATATTTAAACATTTTACAAAAATTTTTTCACATTATTGTAGCCCTTTCCGTATCAGATCTTTTAATTGGTACCTAGATACACATTTTATTTCTCCAATTGAGGACGGGCTCCCTAGCTCGCTAGCGCACTTTTTTTGAAAACGGCACCCCACTGAAGTGATCGCAAAAGCATTTCCGATGCTAACAATTACGGTTTATTTTAAGACATGTTTTAACAATAAAGACGCAACCTGCAACAAATGACCATAGCAAACTTTACTTAAATACCGTTTTCCAAAAAGCTATGCTGCTACTTTAAATTTTGATCACGGATCAATCCACTATTGCGCTCTACCCTCACATCAATCTCACTTACTATCGTAAAAACGCCAAACGAGAAACAGACATAAATCTAAAAAAATAATCCTGGAAATGGGGCACTTGTATTTGCACTTTAATTTGTAGTTTTGAACGATATAATATTTTGTTTTATAGGTTTACCTGGTGTGATAGTTTGAATTAGATTTAAAATTTTCTTGAAGGAAAAAATATTTTTCAAGTTTTAGTCAGTTACAAAAAGCTAACTTAAAGTTAAAAAAATATGCCAGAGAGTATAAACACGTATTTGAGGGTTGTTTAACTTTAAGGGTGCTTCCTGCAGCCTTCCTAATAAACTGCGTTCCTTTGAGTATACTCGGACTATAAAACTGAACAACTTTCCCTAAGGAACATGGGTCGAAATACGGAAAAAAAATATTGAACTCCCATAAAAATATGCTATCAGTAGATCAAAATATTTTTTTCGTATTCCGACCTATATTCTTTAGGGCAAGTTGTCCAGTTATGTGGAAAAAATTTATCGTTTTTAATTTTGGCAGAAGAATGATTTCCGTTCACTGATTCTGCTCTTTTATAGCTCAATTTCTATTTATTATTTTCGCATAGTTGAAAACACTATCCGTTTTACTACAAAAAAGTTAGACATCTAATGAATACTTGATTTAAAAATCGTACCAAATAACGCTGTCTATTTCAGTTGATGCGCAGAAGTCAAGTCGTAAGAGAATAAGTCATTTTTGACTTCTGCGCATGACAGCGTTATTTCGTACGATTTTTTTAAATAAAGTGTTCAACAGATGTCTAACTTTTTTGTAGTACGACGGTATAGCTCCACGGCACAGCGTCGCACCGGAGCACGGCACGGCGCATAGGAACTATGTGAAACGGGCTTTAGAAGGAACGCAGTTAATTAAGACGCACCCTATATGGAAACTTTATACCCACACGTAAATTTAAGTGCCAAGTAAATGACCAAATCATAGTCACCTCAATACTCAGAAAAACGCTGCTAATCTCATCCTCACAGTCTGGGATTGCTACGTCAAATATACTAAGTTCTTTTGCGGGCCGAGGCAGATATTTTGAACGATATGTTGGTAACTAATCCATATCCAGAACCGACTATAGGTACACGATTTTTGTAGTGACAGGAAAACCTTAGCCGTCTTACTACAAAAAAGTTAGACATCTGTTGAACACTTGATAAAAAAATCAAAATGACTTATTTTCTTATGACTTGACTTATGCGCATCAACTGGCATATTAATAGCCAGTTATTTTGTGCGCATTTTTTAATTCAAGTGTTCAACAGATGTCTAACTTTTTTGTAGTAAGGCCCAAAAGTTTTTCAGCACACTGATGTACAGTGAGCATTAAAAGTAGTTAAGCATTACAAGTGTTCATATAATTCCACACATTCAAAGTGACCATAACTTATCTATATTCATGGCCAGATTGTTAGAAATGATCACCCCATGATGTCGCCGATCATATCAGAGCCATTTCATGTAGACTCGCTCTATTTGCATTGTATTCTGCATGACATTCAATAAGTATTCTGTATAGAATCTACGTTGAATAAAATTATCTGAATCTGAAGGGTTCGGTTAAGTTAGGTTGCTTTATCTTGAAGTGGTCATGATAAGATCGATGTCACAATCTGGCCATGACATATACAAGGTTATTTTTGGACCTAATTTTCTTTTGCTCACTTATTACTGAGGTCAAAAGCAACAACTTTTGTTCTACGACTTTGCTAACAACGCACAAAAAATTTTCGACTCTCCATACTAAAGTGGTCACGTGACCGACCCATTTTGTATGGGAAGTTGAAAATGTTTTCGTGTGTTGTTAGAAAAGTCGTAGAACAAAAGTTGTTGCTTTTGACCTCACTAATAAGTGGGCAAAAGGAAATCAGGTCCAAAAAATAACCTAGTATATTCGAGTAATTTTCAAATTCTTGTTGGCTTTCTGTAAAACACTGGGTGCTCCCAAAAATTTGAAAACTTTTGTTGTATTGATTCCTGTCATGGTCCTTTTGAATGTGTGGTACTATATGAACACCTAAATATTCAGCTACTTTTAACGCTGACTATACGAGATAGGGCAACACGATAAAAGATAAGAATACCTAGACATAAAATTTTATAAGATCTGTGATATCCAAGCTCTTCAAGATTTAACATTTTTAAGCAAGTGTCTGACACTTTGCAACAAACTGACAAACAACACTTAAGATGGTGCCAAGCAGAAAGCTAGTAATATTCAACAAACTCCAAGTATGTCTCATAAACTTACAAAGTAGAAGTGCCCAAAACCATACATTGTTGTTGACTTGTTAACCTGACATTCGAAAGGTAACCTGACAAACCCAATAGGCAACATGAAGGCAGTGTTGCCATATGTATTTGTTAGTCTTTATTTAAAACAATTTTGATATTCCATATGGACGACTTATGAATTTACCGCCTATTTAATTCGCAAATTGGTTTCGATATGTTGTTAATTGCAAATTAATTCAACTATAGGGCTCGTGGTCGCTTTTGATAAAATATTGTGTAATAAAAAAAAGTAAATTATCATTTCCGCTTTTGGTAACAATGTAACAACATCAACAATTAAACAACTTTTTACAACTTCACCTAACCTGTTAGACCTGTTTAAGAATAGAATGTTGAAAATTTTACTACTCTGATTGACTGGCAGGCAATACACAAATTAAACCAGTTAAAGTAAGGCCATCGTAATAGGTCGTTTCTGACAGCTGTCAAACGTATGCAAAATTAGAACCTGCAAAGAAAAATGAACCCTGTATGTTGATGTTAAGGAAACGTCAAAACGGACTTCTTACGTTGGCCCTACTTTAGTGTAAAAGCGTAACAATTTTGTAGAAAAAAGTTTGTGAAGTGACGTAAATGTTACTGACGTCATTAAGAGATTTTAATATCCTACAATGAATAAACGACACTTTGTTTTTTTTTTGTTCTGTATTAATGAATCTAAAAGGGTTACGTTAGATAATTTGATTTAGATTTAATGTTTACTCAATGTTGTCCAATATTTTGTAGTGAATTTGTACTGTATGTAGTGAATTTGTACGTGTACGTGATGTTTTATATATTAATAAATTATTCACTTTGTACTATGAATGCGTTAATGATTTTTTTAATGTAAGTAATAATTATTATGGTTTACGTGACAAATGTGAAAACAATGAAATAAAAAATACGGATTTTCGAGGTTTTTAGAACCTGGCAACACAACCAAAAGTCAAGATAATGCCACCGAATTATGCAAAAGACTCACGTATCCTCTCACTGTGAGCGTCGCCTTGCAAACGCGATGAACATATTTTAAAAAGGTGACACTTTTTCTTAGCCATAGTCGTGCCTAGGAAAGGTAAGGGATATTTTGCTGAGTATGATTCCCTAGGGGTAAGTGTGGGTTTTCTAAGATAATATTTCTTCCTTCTGAGTGATAGGGCTGAGAACCATGCAATGTTTGCTAAGTAGAAAAAGAACATTTACTTTTTTACACTGTAAAGGCACGCACTTCCTTTGTAAGAATCTACTTCCTCTGTCCTCTTAAATACATTCGTTGTTATTGTCAGCCAGTGTCATTTTTAAAATCGGCTGACGTACTTTATTCTCTATCATAGTGCGACACGGCTACTTCGAACTAAAGCCGATGCACTGGGGTTTTGACATTTTTCAGTCATTACGACAGCAGTTTTATGAACCATTTTTTTTTCGTTAATTCCAACGCTTGCAAATCTATTTTGCAGCCATGACATTAAAACCAGAGAATCTTTGACGGAATTAATAACATTGTTTTACAAACTTTGTTTTTTTCGGAAAGCTTGGCCCATTGCTTTTGACATACCTGCAAATTGTGTTGGTAAGCGTAGGAATAAAAGAAAAAAATTGGATCATACACAGAAAGCGAAACAGTATTGTAAAGACGATAACATACAATTAAAAAACAACTTACGTACAAATGCCGATGTCTATTTAAAAAGCAGTCTTTGCTGATTTAGAAATCTTTCATTAAATGTGAAGTGGAATTTCTGCGTCGAAACTCGCCGCAAAGACATGTCACTTTTTTTATGTGACAAGTGAGCAAACGAGCAGGTGGGCTACCTGATAGAAAGTGGTCACCACCGCCCATGGAGACCGCTGTACGTTACCCACCCCGAGAACAAAGATGGTGAGTCTCGTGTGCCAGTAATTTCGCTGGCTCCCTCACCCTTCAAACCGAAACACAGCAGTGCAAACACTGCTATTTAACGGCAGAAATAGGCAAGGGGGTGGTACTTCCCCAGACGGACTGTGCACAAAATACCCACTACCTACAAATAGGCAAAAGGGTGGTACTACACTTACAACATTTGCTCTGTGGTTGCGGATCATTTCGACACGGAATTTCTGCAGTTGTGTCGTTACACTAAAGACAATTTTAGTAGAATATGATAGGCTTACTATAGAAGACCAACAATGAGTGCGAGCGAGAAACAAATCTCTTATGGTGATACTGCAAGATAGCAAAGGATAGCGAATCCAATAGCTCTGTAACCGATTTTGAATGACAGGGGGTCACTTTAGGCCACACGAAAAACCAGCTTTCCAGTTTTTTGTAAAAAATTGCGTAAAAACTACATATTTATATAAAAATAAGGATACTTTTAATTATGACGGTGTGTAGTGTAGTTGGATGTGGTGTTAATCACAAAAATAGTCCAGAGAAATGTACATTTCACGGGTAAATTCCAAGGACGTTATTACTTTTGAACTACATGTTTTTTTGCTTAAAATAACTTATATTTCATGTTTAAAATATAGAATAGCTTCTTCTGAATTGCTAATTTTCTTATTTTGCATTGAAATAAGTTAAGTTGTTGATAATGTTCTGAATTTTAGTGTTATATTTTTCATCAATATAGCTCACATTTACGCTAGGGCTTGACTCAAATTTATCGATACCAATTTCCTTTATGTTTATAATACGAGCTTACAGACGCATTGTTACGCGTCGCGTACTGAAATACTTGATTTACCATTTTCGTCTTGAAATAAACAGAAGTAGGTCAGTCCTAACTTTGTTTTGCCATTTTGTTCAACAGTTTCCAAAGGATTCGAATATAAAAGGAAAATTGATAAGGGTGATTGGACGAGTTGGAATCCTAAAATATACTCTTAAGTTTGTAGCAAACATTTTCTATATGTAGGTATATAAAAGAAAATGTCGACTAAATACAAATTTATTAAAAGGAGCTAACAGATTCGGCAGCTTGGAATCGGGGTTGACTAATTTAGTTCTGTTACCAATTTAAAAAAAAAATCAGCGCCGGCAGCCATTTCAGCAACCGGCGCCGGTCGGTAGCTCAATATGGGACCCGGCTCCGGCAGCAGCGGAGGCACTTCCGTATAGTTATTATCGGCTCGAACAAATTGTTACCAAAATATAATGTCATTCCTTCCTTAAAACTGACTATTTTTAAATTTTTGTTTATAAAGTAGAAAATCACAAAATTTCACAACCACAGACAGTATTCGAACCTGCATCTTCTCCGTAAGTACCGGAGACGTTTTACCTACTAGGCTAAAATGTGGTTCTGTCTGATGTTGTGAAATATGCGTCTTCAATACGCATTCCAACGTTGCGTTTGTGGTTGTGAAATTTAGCGATTTTATGCTTTGTAGAATTATCAGCCATTAACGTCTTCCGTGGTTTAGTGGTTAGAGCGCTCGGATCTCTCTTTGATTCCCGGTGGGGACTCTGTCAGACAAAAATCCCTTTGTGCGACTTCCCCACTTTGGTTAGGACATTGCAGGATGAATCACCTGATTATCCGATAAGTTGGATGATTCCGTGTTTCGGAAGGCACGTTAAGCCATTGGTCCCGACTAATACCTATGGATGTAGTCGTTAAAGAGCCATATGTCAGAGGCCTTTGGCGGCCTCAAATGCTATATTTTGACATTTGCTCCATACATTAAAAATAAAAAAAATACCATTTGGCCTAAGATAGGGGCTCATGCTGGTGGCACTGGTCGTGCAGTGACGAAGATAAAAAAATGAAGTTTGAACAAAGAAACATAAATTACAGTTCCACCGACTTTTTTGGTTTGGTACCTAGAAAAGGGGCTTTCTGTAAACGTAAACGATAGTTGCATATAATATAGCCATAGCCGTCACGCAACATTTCGTCAGTGAATATCAATCTCATACATTTTTATTCTATACTACTGGCATTTGCGATAGTAGAAATCCACTTATCTACGGCCCCAGGCGGAGAAATGGATGATTATCGACACTACTACCTACTACAAGTGAAACACTGCGATTGTTGACAGCGACGCTACCGCCTGAACAAACAAGTCAATGTCGCCAGGGAACACGAATATCGATACCAAAATGTACATCACTATCTAACGCACACATTGACAAATCAAAATTGGTTACGCGTTTTCGGGCTCTTTGTTTATCTATAGGCAGTAAGCTGCCGTTATTCATAATCTAAGGATCTACCTGTACCTTAGTACTAGTAATCTACCACTAGATGTCCTGCAATGCATATTTTCAGTGGCTCAAAACGTAGTGTATTGTATTCTCTTGGAGTGGCTCTCTGATGGCCCACTTTACAACATGGTACGACATTAAAATCATTGCCAATGATGTTGTCAAAGAACTTCTCCCATTGGTTCCAGGAAACGGGGAAACGATAGAGTAATTTAATGTGTTCCTAAAGGCACTAAAAAGACTGGAAAAAAGTTTCAAAAGATAGTAATCAAGGAAAAGCTGTTGAACAGATTATAAAAAATTTCTTTGCTCAGCATTGGGATCCGGCAGGCCAAGAAAAAAAAAGTGTCAATTCAGAGCTACCGCATACAACTTCTTTTCTCAGAAATAAGTTAATTGAAGCACCTAATCCGCTGTCAAACTTGTGATTAAGATACCATGAAAACTTTACCGTTTAACTGCCCACAAAAATGTTACAAGTTACAAGCCTTTTCAACTTTTATTGAAGAAACTTAGACGAAAGAGTAATTCTCAATCGGTTTGGGCGGAAGTTATAGTCTTTTTATGGCTCTACCAATTTTCTTCGCAAACATAAGTGAGTACTTAAATATCCCACGAGAACTTATTTGTTATTAATGTACTGAGTATTATTTTTTACTGTCTCTTGACCTCGATCTAGTCAAGAGATGAGGTCGACAATGGAACGAGCTTGCCCAGAAGAAGCTTATTCACTCTCGACTTGAGTAGATAGCAGTAGTTTAGTTATAGTTTTTTTTTAAGTTTTATAGAATTAAGTTCCTTTACATGAAAGGTATAAACGAAAAGCTACATCATCCATCGCTGTCATTTCATTTCATTGGTAGCTCGATAAGAATGACAAGAAAGGACGGAGCGACAGAGATACGTATAGCTCCGACCTGTGCTTACGTATAGTTCTGTCTCTGCTGTCACTGTATTCAAGTTACTTTACTTCAACTGTAACAGTATCCTTTGACAAATCCTCTTTTTAAATAAAATCACATAGTTTTGGGTGGATTTTCAAAGGTACACCTTAAAAAATAATATTATGTAGGTATAAAGAAAAAATATTTTTTTTATTGTACTTTTAAAAAAAGTGGCATTGCGTTGGTCTTAGAAAAAAAACAAAAAAAGGACGGGTTGCACTCCGTGAGTGCCGGCAGAAACATTTTTGAATATTATGCTTTTTGTAAGGGTCAATCGCGCCATTGCTCGCATACTTCTTTGATGTCACTGAATAAAAACCTGTATTTCTAATAATAATACGGTTGACAGTTGACGCTTTTTCGGTCAGGCTACGGATGTGACGCGAGATCTGACGCGAGTTTAACATTTTTTATCCATCTAAAAAAGTGCCAAGCGCCGCTAAAGAAGTTTTCACTTCAAAAATCCTACTTTAAAAGTTAAGATTGTGAGGAACATAGGAAACAGACCATTAACATTGACAACGTTTGAAGCATTTTCCTTTAACTTTCTTACAAAAGAGTTATATTATTCCCGTGAAACCAAACCAAAAATATTCAAAACTTTTATTGAAGTTGCTAGACAGGTTGCTAGACAAACAAGCGCCAAGTCTAGCACTTGAACAAAGGAAGTGTCTTTGTGAAAATATCGAAATCCGTTCTTTTGTTTCCCGTGGCGGATTTTCCGCAGTATCCGAGATACCCCTTTATGCGGTGTGGAGTACTTTGTAGTGGTTAGGTGGGGAAACGTGAGCTGAAACTAGAAACTTTCTGGACAGTGCAGGGAATTAAAACTGTATGAAGTGTCTGGTCATAAAACTGTAGCTTATAGTAAAATTGTGTCGGAAGACATAAGATGAAAGTGAGTATTTCCTATTAGTATTGACTAAAATATCTGCGTGTTTTGTTCTAGAAATATACAACAATCTGAAACAAATAGATATTATCCTTACGCCGTAAAACACTGTCTCTACATCATCATACAACGTGTTAACGGAATAAGCGAAACTGAGAAAATAGTTTGTTCAGAATCAAGAGTAGAATCAATTTCACGGGTTTTTGATAAGGGATTTTTTTTTTATATAAATTTTAGCCGCTTCTATCTATACATATAATAAAAGAGTAGAAACCGCGTGTCTGTACTTTTGATAAAGTTATAAAAAAGTTAGTGTGGGCGATAAGAAACGACTAATAGAACTCAAAAACATGTTTTCTGAACTTTTTGTCTGTCTGTCTGTCTGTATGTTTTCGATAAACTCCGAAACTACTGAACGGATTTTCTCGCAGTTTTCGCAGATAGATTCAACTTATCTCTGAGCAACATATAGGCTATGTTTCATTTAAATCGGTTCACTCAATCAGAAGCTACACTAATGTAAAGTATCAAATTGCCTGTACGATAATAACTCACAAACCGATTCAAACTAAGTTTTTAATTACGAGTTTGGCTTACTTTTGTGCAACATAAAAGTTTAGTTTCATTGCAAACGGTTCACTCAGACAGAAGGTACGCTAAGTTTCATGAGGCGGCGCAAATAACTCACAAACTATTTAACAGATTCAAACGGGGTTTTCAATAAACTGTCAAGCTTACTTTCATGCAACATATTAGCTTACTTTCATTGAAAACGGCTCACTCAGACAGGTGCGTGAAATTTCCAGCGGAGGCGCCAATATCTGAAAAACAACTGAACCGTTTAAAACGAGGTTTTCAGTAACGTATTTGGCTTACTTCATGCAACATGTATGCTTAGTTTCATTGCAAATGGTTCACTCAGATTTAAAATACACTAAGTTTCAAGCGGCGGCACCAATAACTCACAAACTACTAAACGGATTTAAACGGGGTTTTCAATAACGTGTTTAGCTTAACTCTTTGCATTGTATTAGCTTACTTTCATTGAAAACGGTTCACTCAGACAGAAAATGCCCGAAGTTTCAATAGGCGGCGCCAATAGCGAACAAACTACTGTACCGACTCCAACTAGCATTTCCATGATGTGCTTGGATAAGGTACTTCCGTGCAACATATAAGCTTAGGTTAGTTGAAAACGGTTCACTCAGATAGAAGTTACGCAAAGTTTCAAGCGAAGGCGCGAATAATTCAAAAACTTTTGAGCAGATTCAAACGTGGCTTTCAATAACGCGTTTGGCTTACTCCTGTGCAATAAATAAGCTTATATGGTAGGTAGGTAGGTTCACTCTGACAGAAGATACGCAAAGTTTCAAGCTGCAGAACCAAGAACTCACCTATTGAACTGGTTCAAAGTCAAACGAGGTTTTCAATGACGCGTCTGGCTTCTTTCTGTGCAACATATAAGCTTTATTTCATTGCAAACGGTTCACTCAGACAGAAGGTTCGCGAAATTTTAAGCGGCCGCACCAATACCTCACAAACTACTTGAATGACTTAAACGGGGTTTTCAATAACGTATTTGGGTTGCTTTCGTGCAATATTTGAACGTTTTTTTATTGCCATCGGTTCCTTCAACCAGATAATAGGCGAGTTCAAAGTTTCAAGCTGTGAAACCGAGCTGAAATCAAACAAAGCTTATAATTTTGTACGTAAGAAAGCCAAATACGTTGTTGAAAATTCCGTTTGATCCGGTTGTTTGTGTAAAAGTCGTGGGTACAGCTAAAGATTGGTAAAATCTAGATTTAGTTTTATTGTAAAAATAATAATAAAAAAATCCTGTTTCGGCATGGCGTTGCAACACATGTAAAAAAAATTATGAATGTTCTAAAGTTTTGAAAACTTAGGAAGTAGGTACAATAAACGAAAGTACTACAAGTACTATAAACGAAATACTTCAAAAAAGAAAGAGAGAAGTGAATCATTGTTTTTCAGGAATTGTCTTTTAAGGGGAGAGATAAGTTACAAAGATTGTACTGAAGTGAAGTCCAACAGTTTTGTATGTAGGTACATGTAGAGTTAAAAGCATGAGAAGCTAGACACGTTGGACTTTGTACCGCTCTTTTTTCAGTAGCCACAGAAGCTAAAGTGACTGAGCCTCAGATTTAGTTAGGCTTTGTTTTGTAGAAGAAATAACGAAACCCGTATCATAGTTACTCCCCGTGGAATACGAGGATAGTGGGCGACCTAACAGTCCACACGTAAACAAGAGGTGTTTAATTTACAAAAATCCGTATTATCGGTACTCTGTTTACCTAATAATATAAAGGCGAGAACTGCACTGTTTGTCTGTCTGTCTGTTACGCTTTTATGACTAATCCGATAAACCGATTGTGATAAAAACTTGGTACGAAGATAGTTTGAACCATGGGAATAGTCATTAGCTACTTTTTCTGAACCCCACGCGGACGGAGTCTCGGGCAACAGCTAGTTCTAAATATTTCTGTGGATATGCGCGCTGGCGACCGGTGCCGCGCGGATCATGAGCAGTGAGGAGGGGAGGGAAGCGAGGGCGCAGTGCGCGGACTAGAACAACGATGAATATAGAACTATGATGAAACTTTAAAATAACAATATCTAGAAAAAAAAATATTTTTTAAGATTTTTTTACGGGAATGGATTTGTTTTAATAAAAATCTGTTGGGGTGTATGAGGGTTTCGCTTATTCCATTAACACGTTGTATACTTTACTGTGGTCGTTCTTGGTCCTTACTTCGCACAAATCAACCAATCTCGCGTTGTTTCACAGAAGGTATATTTTGAATGGCTGTAGGTCTCATATGAAAAATTTCTAATCTTTATCAATTTCACACAATGAAGGGATGACAGACAATTCGAACAAAAAATTGCCAAATGCATCGAAGCGCGAGGTTTTTTTATATTAACTTCAATGAATGCACTTTATATTATTATAAAAATATTTTGAAAGCAAAATTTTTTATTTGAGAGATATTTTTCTCGGTTGTATTCTTAGTCTGTTTCATACAGCAGCAGCTAATTAAAAACATCATTCAAATATTTTTAAGTCAATCGTAACGATCATTTGTTAAAAGACTACCACTTCCATGACAAAAACATCATTGGCAATCAAAGCACTTTGCGCTTATGTTAAAAATGGTGTCGCTCGTCTCGTCCTTACAATATGCTCCAGTAACCGCACACGGCTTGCTTTCATGCATAGAAAGTGTTCGCTTGTACAAAACAACAACTATACGATGAAGTTTCACATCGAGCTTCTAATAACAATAAGGAAATAAAGAAAACAAATACCATCAGGTTTAGGAGCAAGGGTGACTTTTTGGCGGGAACTCGGCGTGGGCTCTTGCCTGCTTGGTTGAAATTCTTGTTTTTTGTGTATGTAGTAATTTTGTGGATAATAAAGATAGTGTGTTATGCAGTGAATTTACTACGAAGTGCGCAGCTGATGGTGATCTCGTGTTTGAACCCTGTTTGTGTTCTCCCAAAAAGTCTGGGACATTTTCCTTCGTAAAGTCCACTATCGCTTTACACGGAGAGCAATGAACAATTCCCTCACTGGACACTGGCGGTTCGCCATATAAAAACTGAAGAAATTCTAAAAACTGAATAATGTTCTGGAACACGGTACTGGCAGGAAAGATCCCAAACATGGGTTGACAATTGCCAAATATTAAAAAAAAATAGCAGGGTGTCTGGACAAGGAATTCGGAATTTGTTGTTGGTGTATCTTCTAGGTCTGGATAACCTGCCATTTAAAGAAATCGAACGTCATGAAATATATAGGATGACTATGGCGTTCGTTTTCGTCATCTTTAAATTTAGTGTAGTGGCACGTTGTGTAGACCCTCAGGTTTCTTTTATGTGGTAAAATTTTTACGAATTCGATGAAAAGTTAAAGCTCAGTATGTCGTAGGCAATTCGTATGATTCGCCGTTTACAAACATCCGGCAATAGGTAACATGTATAAAATTTTTTAGTCGCATTTATTAACAAAATATGAAAATACCGTAGTAGAGACGACAAAAAGTTAAATTAAAATTTTAATCGGCTTAGAAATACGGCCGATATAAGCATTTAAAACTATTAATTACGCGCCTATTAGACAGAGAAATCCGACATGAATAGTGACGTCACAATTCACTACGGCCATATAAACTCCGTGTTAAATTTCGTTTTGCTAGAAAGAGATAGAAACAAATTTTCGCTGGCTTATATCTTTTTTGATTTCACAGTTATTCAAAAAATTGTTTTACTTAACTGTTTATTACATGAATGAGAATATATTTTTTTAAATATTAAAAATATGCATGTTCCCTATTAAAATTGTAAAAGGTCGGAAAATTATAAAACGGCGTCAGCTAGTTTATAAGGTCCTAATGAAATAGTGAACATAATTTTAGTATGTTATTCAGACCATGAAACTGAACAACTTTTCCCAAGGAACATAGGTCGAAATACGAAAAACCAAATTTGACCTCCCATACAAAATGCGCTATCAGCTGTTGCAGTTTCTATGGGAGGTCAAAAATTGATTTTCGTATTTCGACCTATGTTCCTTGGGGAAAGTTGTTCAGTTTCATGGTCTGAATAACATACTAAAATTATGTTCACTATTTCATAAGGACCTTATATACTGGGTTCAGATCAACGTAATCGATATCGATAAGGGATCGGTTACGTTGGGTTAGACTATCTTGCGACCACAAAAAATTACGCACCGTTTTGTTAAATGCCGAGTCTTATTGTAAAATAAAGAACATAAAAATTCCCGGCCTTTTGTTAAATACCTAGGCTTTATATAAAACTGCGACATATACAAAGCGGTGAAATAAACTGGTTTTTTTCGATCCAGACCATAATATGCTATTAAAAAAAAACAGGATTCGAGCTTTTGTACTCAAACCGATCAAATTGACATTTACCTAAAAAAAAGTCATGTCTGAAAATAAAGACAGTTTATGTATGCAACAATTTTATTCTCTTTACTATACATTATAGTTCGTGAAACAATTCACTGTGACCAAGCGACATTTTGCACTATCCAAGTCATGTCATGTCATACAATTTACTACATTATATTAATCCGTGCACTGCATTTCATAAAAGCTAGAGCACACTGGGGTAATGAAAAGTGACGACGACGTTCATGCGATTACGTCGCCATTGCAAAGTTTGCTTTATTAGATCACACAGAATAATGCTGTTTAAGTCCAACAATGATGCGGGGAGAAACACTAGGTTCATTAAGAAAAAAAACGGTCAAGTGCGAGTCAGACTCGCGCGCCGAAGGTTCCGATATACTTTTTGTATTTTTGGAAGCAATGAAGTCCATTTTTAGGACCACAACACTAAATTTGTTTGTAAAGGTTATTTGCAGATTTCTAACAAAATGTGCAACTTAGAAAGATCGCTTTACTTTTGCTGTAATTTTTACATACATTTCTGTCAACTGTAATTAATTCAGATTTTTTCTTTCACAAACTTCGGAGATATGGGGGGAATGGTATTTTTTTTGACATTTTCCATCATAACTTAAAAACTAAGAGACGTAAAAAAATACAAAAATATATTTTAGAATGTACAAGTAAAGTCCTTTTATATGATACCCCACACAACTTAGTAGCGACAATTTGAAATTTGGCCCCCCCAATTTTGGCCCAATTTACATTAATAATCATATTTTTTTCAAAATTCTTTTATGTTTAATCAAGTTGGGTAACCATATTCTAAAACAATTCTAAATTTCAAGTCGATAGCATGAGTGGTTGCTGAGATATAGAGGTGCGACAGACAGACGTACAGACAGACAGACAGACAAAGTCGCACCATAAGGTTTCCTTTTTTACCATTTTGGTATCGGAACCTTAAAAATGTGTGTATGCCTAAAATGTTTTGACTCTTTAAAACTCTTAAAATGATGACTTTGACTTTCCTTAAATCTTGCATTAGAACTCTATACACAAACTAACCAGCTGAATCGTAACAATATATGGGCAGCGTTAAGGAGCTGGGCCTATGCCTTTGTATTATCCTAAACGCTAATATAATAAAAGTATGTATATGAGATTGACATCCATCGAAATGTTGCGTGACATTTTTATATACAAAATACGAATTACAAAAAGAGTGTCTAGGTACCCCAATTGTCGCTAGTTTAATTTTTGGTTTAGACAAAAGTTCTAACCTTAATTTTTTGACTTAATGCACGTTTATTTTAAATTTACTTGCCTTTATCAAAATTATTTTTATCCTACACAAAACCCAAAGTTTTTTTAGTCAACTTACTTAGAAACAGTGAAACATGTGTTTTTAAATATATTTTTGTAAGCCATTCTGCAGTTAAAGATCTTATAGTATTGTTTTACGACTCCGACGGAAAGAGATCTGTCAGTACTATTTTAAGCCAGTAACGCAATGAAAAAACCTTCCTGTATATTTTTAGCACATAAAAATTTTGCATTCATAAAAGCCAACAATATTATGAATGAGCGTCCGGTTTTAACGATTTTCATTTAGTTGGTGGGTGATTATGCCCTCTCATTGTTCCAGCTTCCCATTGTATAATAGTTCATCTGGTTTTATTTCTTTTTTAGTGTTTTGAGTTTTGGATTGAGAAATGAAACAATAACTTTATAAATGAGAACCTATACACCATTCAAGTTAAGCGTCTATACGCTGGAACTATAATATGAAACTAGTTTCATGTTAAAAAACCATTTCTTTTTAAATAAAGTTATTCTACAACGCCCCGTGTGGTGCTGGCAAAGAATAGTACTAACCCATTTCCACCCGTGGGTGCCGTAAGAGGTGACTAAGGGTTAAACCAGAAAATGAGCAGCAGCATCTTTCTGTGTATCGTATCATCTTACATTCTGCGGTCACCAACATCCGCGGTCTATGGTGCCAGCCGTAGCGCTAACTATCGTGTTGACTATGGTACTTCCCCTTCACATTGTTTCAGCAACAGCTGGAATTTTGGAGGGAGTTCCCAGTCCTGTAGTATGTTTCATGGAATGTCTACAATATTTATTATACTTTTATTCATCCCTCTGTAAGCACCAATACTCGTATGAGTGGTTTGAAGACATTTTAAAATTGGTCTGTTTTTTATAAATTTTAAAACTGTCCCAGCTTAAATATGAGGGAACGTTTTAAGACTGTGCGTTAGTACTCTATTGTTAATGACATACTTTGATAATATTATTAAGTTACTTTATGTAATATTGTAAGCAATTTACAGAAATCTTTTTTACTGTAACATTGTAATGACGTATAAATGTATATTTATTATTAATTATTGAATTGAATTGTTCCGTTTTTCTTTATGAGGTACGGAACCCTAAAATGAAAAAAAAAAATTGCAGGTTAGTTTACGAGTTATTAGAGGAAGAAACTTCAGCTGACTAACAACACCAACACCCACGCGCGCTACGTTCATTCACCTATCACTCCGCATACAACAAAATGGCGGTGTTAACACACACTCTGCGTACAACAAAATGGCGGGTGTGCATGCTTACGTAATCTAGAGTAGTGACAGGGCGTCATGTTAAGGGGGATATATAGGGTGTCAGGGATAGCCTTCCAAATACTGAAAGGGCATGATCAGTCAATGTAACTGAACAACTTTCAGCGAATAGAAGTTTCAGAAAAAAACATCGGCCGCTCCATACAAAATTGCAAACTTGATTGGACAGTTTGTATGGAGTGGATGTATTTCTTTTTATTTCCTGAGACTTTTATTCGCTGAAAGTTGTTCAGTTACGTTGACTGATCATATCCTTTCAGTATTCGGAAGGCTGCCCCTTACACCCTGTATTTTTTACTAGTTTATGCATTTTTTTTTGAAAATTTTTCTTTTATAATTTTTTTTTTAATATTTTACATACGTGATTAATATGACTTGTATGTTCAGCCCTGAAAATATTTGACACTAATTATTTGACACCTTATATACTAAAACACGTAGTAGGAACTTAGTTAACAAATTCGTAGCAGCTTCGTAACCGCGTAACCAACTGCTACATTGTCGTAGTACTTGCTACGCCGAACGCTACGTCAACTTTCGCAGTTAGAGGTTAACTTGCTAAGCATACTAAAGATTTACTTACGATCGAAATCACATTAACTTATCAAACGTTCTATTTTTGGATCGTTTATAACGAGCAAACTTTGTTTTTTTTGAAGTGAAAATATCTTTAGCGGTGCTTGGCACTTTTTTTAGATGGGTAAAAAATGTTAAACTCGCGTCTGATGTCGCGTCAGATATCACGTCAGATCTCGCGTCAGATCTCGCGTCAGATCTTGCGTCAGATCTGTAGCTTAATCAAAAAAGCGTCAGCTGTCAACCGTATTGTTATTACCATACGGGTTTTTATTCAGTGACATCAAAGAAGTACGCGAGGAATGGCCCGATTGACACTTAAAAAAGCATAATATTCAAAAATGGAAGTTTTCACTACTGCTGGCACTGCCGGAGTGCAACCCGTCCTTTTTTTTATAAATACTAGGTTACGAATGGAAAAAAAATAAACTTGTCCACTACAAAATTATAATTATTAATTACTATGTTACTGAAAGTTTTTACCATAAATTATAGTCTAAAAGCTCGTGGCCAATTGGTGACTGCTCTTTTTCCGATGATAAAAATTGGCCTTGATCAGAGTCACGTATCTATCTTTCTTTGTCGAATCAAAAGACTGATCTTGGCCTCTGATAGAAGAGACCGCTAAAGTAGGGCCAAAATAAGAAGTCCATTTTGACGTTTTCTTTAGATCGATACACAAGGTAATTTTTTTTGCAGGTCATAATTTTTCATACGTTTGACGACTGTCGTAACGGACCTACTACGATATTACGATGGCCTATTTTCCGCGCTTTGGCAGGCACGATATGCCTGAGCTCGGCATAAGTTTTTCAGTAACTTTGGCGGGGGTGAAAAAGACTTAAGCGGGGGTGGGCGGTGTAGCGGGTGAAGGATTCACGTGCATTAATGTCGCCTGTTTTGAACTACTTCAGCCATTGACGTAAGAAATCGCCCTGCACGTGGATTTTCAAAATCTTTGACTTGAGCCCTCCAACATCTCTAAACCCACAAGAAGGTCGCGCCACACTCCGTATAAATAAAACGAGCGCAAAACCCTGCCGACGTATAATGTCACGTTCACAAAATGTTACTTTCTCAAAATGTCACGTTCGAAAAATGTCACGTTCGCAAAATGTCACGTTCGCAAAATGTCACGTACGCAGAATGACACGATCGCAAAATATCAGGTTCGCAAAATGTCACGTTTTTTGGGACTTAGATTTTTTTAAAATTATTTCACTATAGATTTTTGACTTCAATTTTTTAAATTTATTTGTGGACTTAAAAAACATCATTTTTTTCGCAGAATGTCACGTTCGCACAATGTCACGATTAAGTGTGACATTATGCGAACGTGACATTTTGCTGTGGTTAACCCTGGTGTGACATTTTGCGAACGTGACATTATGCGTCGGGAGGCGCTACACCAATACCTGTCAAAATTTTAAATTGACAGAAGCGTAAAGTGCTTGCTACTTTACTCGGCTGCAAACCAAAGGAATCTCGCAAGCGGATTGCGTGGTGGATAGGGTTAGATTAGTTAGGTTAGCTAGCTGGAGGTGGCGAGTGCCCTACCTATACGATTATTTATTTTGTGGTCGTGCTCAAAGCTGTCAAAATCGTGTAAATAGCTCTACCTATTGAGTAATCTACTCATGTATGGAATGGCTTTTGATCTACCACTTTTGAAGATATTCTTCTTGTCACATTAAAATCTGATCCAATTTTATTTTAATAGTTTTTGACGTATAAAGCAAGCATGTTTTTAATATTGATTCAACATTATACTTTCATGTAACATATTCTGCATATTCCAACACGGTATTAGAAAACGATTTAGGAATTTCATCTCGGTGCCGCGTCATGTGCATTTCATTGCTCACAGCCATACTGACGTTTTATTAAAACGGAAATTAAGAATTAAATTTTCTCACAACCAAAAAGATTTACCTGACAATGGGACGTAGAAAAAAGGCTTTCATATAGTTAACACTCTATATAACAGAAAAAAACCGGTCAAGTGAGAGTCGGACTCGAGCGCCGAGGGTTCCGATATACTTTGTGTATTCTTGGAAGCAATAGGTCTAAAGCAAAGTCCATTAATAGGACCGCCAAACTAAATTTGTTTGTAAAGGTTATTTGCAGATTTCAAAAAAACTGTGCAACTTCAAATCAAATCAAATCAAATCAAAATCGTTTATTCATTGTTGGATATTAAAATCTCTTAATGACGTCAGCTAAACTACATCGCTTCACAAACAATGTGGCGCCACTTAAAAACATCGTTTTATTTTTGCTGTAATGCTTACATAAACTTCTGTCAACTGTAATTAATTCAGATTTTTCCTTTCACAAACTTCGGTGATAAAGGGGGGAGGAACGGTAACTTTTTTGACATTTTTCATCATAACTTGAAAAATAAGAGACATAAAAAAATACAAAAATATATTTTAGAATGTTAAAGTAAAGCCTTTTCCTATGATACCCCATTCGACCAAGTGTAGCGACCATTTGAAATTTGGCCCCCCCTATTGTGGCCCGTTTTACATTAATAATCATGATTTTTTCAAAATTATTTCATATGCAATTAAGTTGGGCAACTATGTTCTAAAACTATTCTAAATTTCAGCAGACAGACAGACATACAGACAAAGTCGCACCATAAGGGTTCCTTTTTTTTACCATTTTGGTATCGAAACCCTAAAAAGGTAAAAGATTGACATAAACTGTCACGCAACATTTCGTTAGCTTATGTTTATCCGTGTGGTGCCAGCACAGAATAGTACCAACCCATACTACTCGTGGGTGTCGTAAGAGGCGACTAAGGGCTTATGATCTGGAGAATGGGCAGCAGCATCTTTCTATGTATCATACCATCTCACATATTGCGGTCACCATCAAGAGCGGTTGCCAGCCGCAACGCTTACAAGCGTGGTGACTATGGTAAATTCCATCCTAAGTACCACGCGTTTTTGCTGGAGTCCTAAAGGGAGCTCTTTGTCCTGCAGTGGACGTTTCGTGGGATGTGATGATGATGTGAGTGCTTCCCTTGTTTGCTTCGTGGAATAAGGAAAATGCTTGTCATTTTGAAATGATAGTGTAGGCAACGAAGCAGTTTCATCGACTGAGGATTTAATGCGGGGGCATTAAATCCTCAGTCGATGAAACTTTGCTGGGGTATTACACTATATGAGACAAACCTTATATAAAAAAATCGGTAAGTACTTTTATTTTTTTCATACATTTTTTGTAATTTTTGTATGGAAAAATTAAAAGTACCGATTTTTTTTGGATTTTTTTATAGAAGGTTGTCTCATATAATGTAATACCCCAGCAAAGTTTCATCGACTGAGGATTTAATGCGGGGGTTTTCATACAACGATCCGCTTCGTTGCCTAGACTATGAGTATTTGTTTATCGAAAGAAAGGGCAAATTGTGAGTACAAGCGACAAGCAAGTTGCTCATGCATTAAAAATATCAAAAAAAGTACTTAATATTCTTTGATGTTTTATTTATAAATTTGTTTTGAAATTCATACAGAAGAAAAATCTATATCACATATAAGCTGATCAAAGAATTCTTACCTAAATATAGGATCCTACTTCTGACGTTACTCAAAGCAAAAAAGAAATACAAATTTAGAAATGGAAGAGACAAATAAAATATGACAGTTAATGCTCATCTTGCTAAAGTAGTTACTTGTAAAATGTACTAGCAAAAATAAACATGAATGGATTAAGCAAATTAAAATCCGTTAGAGTGTATAACGACCATGAAGAAATTGAATTTGCTTTTTAAACTGAGCATCTTTCTTGGAGAAATATAACACGTAAATAAAATAACTCTCAACTACATCAGCTGATAACAAAAGCTGTGTCAGAAGTAAATTCCGTGATTAAACCTAGATGCTCCTTCGAAAAATTTTTGATCAGTGTCATGGACAGATTTATATACTTCTTGGTCATTGTACTATTGGTCATGACTAAACTCTTTGGTCCAAACTCTATCGCGCGCTATGGTCGTTTCTCTAGCTGTCAGACAAGACAGATTTTTACAACGTTATAGACTAGGGTTATAGATCTCTGCAGGAATTTGATTATGTTTAACCTGCTAGCTAAATATAAATATCTATTTGAATATATGTGCACATTTTGAAATATTTAATTGTCAATAAACTTGTAAATATATATAAGGGTTCGTTATCTTCATCTCCATAGGTACGACTGTAATTTTACCTACCCTGACCAAAATTAGTCCCTCGATCCACATTATTTAGCAGGATAATAATCACGTGAATTAACTGGTTATAGGAGCATTGCATGAAAGAGGAGAAAAAGATAATGGATTTTGGTTTTCTGACGCTTTTGTTTGACTATAAAATGCCGCTTTGATTGTGGAGCCAGACCTAAAAAAAAAGACAGATTATATACACGCCTATTTCCCGTCGGGATAGGCAGAGACCACAGCCTTCACCTGCTACGATCTTGAATACTTCCCTTGCATCAACAACTTTCATCAACCCATACGTACGAGTACACGCTAGTCGATTAAGGGTTCCTTTAACAAAATAGTATGTATTTATAAAAATAATATTAATAAAAAACTTTGGTATACTATAATAGACTACTACTTTAGTCGATTATTTAATTTTTGTTTCTTAATAAGTTGTCGCTGACCCCTTTCTCGCTTTTCTTTTTTGTGTTTTTTTTTTAAAGTAAGTCTATCTTGAAATCTCTAACTAGCTACTAGTGCCTATCAATTCCTCAATGTAGTCTTATCAGAAATCCGTGGTATTTTTTTCCTCATTTTGCTACATAATCTTTAAAGTTTGATGACATATTGAAAGTAAAAAAAACTTGATTTTAATCGCTGTAATATTTTGTGGTGCCTTATGATTATTTTTTTATAATGTACTTTTAATCATTAAAAGAAAAGTAACAAAATTACTATATATGATTTGTGCTTAAATTAGTGCTTTTACTTTAACTACCTGCTAATTAATGTAAGTAGTCTCATTAGTTAACCTTAAAGGTTAGAGTTGAAACAAAGATTTACCTGCCCTCGTTAGGACCATTAAGTAACAAAAACTATTCTCTATGATCGTTAGTACGCAGGTTGGTGATCATAATTTATCTACTGTCAAGGTAGTTTATTATGTTTGCTTTGCGCTGTTGTGTGCCGGCCGTAATGTTTTTTTTTTACTACATCAGTACAATTGCTCGCGGACCCTACACTAGGTCATGCCTGTATCGTGGGGGTCTGAAATGCACGAATTTTCATCAACTATGTAACGTTATGTCTTATTTCTGGACCATGGTCAACCGAGTGCGATCTTGGGCCAACTGTTTTTCGTTTTTCCAACGCTTTCGGAGCCTCCCTTCTTCGAACACGTTGGCTGTCCTTTGGTATCCTATCCGTAGCCGTCTGCAAATTGACAAAAACATTGACATTGGTGGAAAATTTCATAGAATATGTATTTTTTAAACAAATATATCACCTTATAACAAAAATAAACAAAACAAAAAAAAATATGGGGGGTTGCTATACAAGAAACTTATTTTTTTTGTTTTGCTCTATTGTCAGAACGGTTAGTAATTCGAGTGTCAAACTTGGTATGAGTATAGTTCACTAAAATGTCAATAAAATAATATGTATGTATGGACAGCTTCTAGTTTTATATAAAGCCCAAGTCCGATCGTGCATGGAGAATTGCTGTCACCTTTGGGATGGCTCAGCCAAATACCAACTAGCCGCACTTGACTCGATAGATCGCAGAGCCAAGAAGCTCGTTGGTGATGAGATGCTGGTGAAAACCAAGTTTCACAGTCTGACCCACCGTCGCAAAGTTGCATGTCTGTCGGTTAAGATTGTACTTCGGAGAGTGTGCTCTAGAGCTCCACGAGCTTATTCCACCATCTCCCTTCTATCATCGGGAGTCCAGACGCACCGCAGGATATCACCCATACTTGGTTGATATTCCGCACATTCGCACAAAGCGCTTTGAAACATCTTTTATAATGCGTACGGCTAAAGACTGGAATTCTCTGCCTGCGTCTGTGTTCCCGAGTTCATATAACCCGAATCTATTCAAGTCGCGAGTGAATAGGGTTCTTCTGGGCAAGCTCGCTCCATCGTAGACCTCATCTCTGTCTTCAAGACTAGCTCGAGGTCAAGAGTAAGCCCATTTTCTATAAAAAAAAAATGTCCTGACTGACTGACTAACTGACTGACAGACTGACGTCTATCCATAACCGCTTTATCTGCAATTGTCCATGTTGACAGAAGCCATATTACAAATATTTGATTTGATTTTGATTTACCTATACGTGTGAGATTTAGTATGCAAATTTATTGCATGCCACAAACACCACCCAAGAAAGGATTTTCCAAAACTCATCCCCCAAGGGGGTGAAATAAGGGATGAAAGTTAAAGCTAAGTAAAAAAAAAATCTTCCATAAGTCTTTTACTGTCAGTTCTGAAAAGTTTTTTTTAAATCTACTTATTAGTTAAAGCTTTAATTTTACAGGTGTATTCCGCAACTGGCAGTTGCCCATATAACAGCAACATCAAAAGTACATTAACCTAGTTTGAAACAAAAGGAAATAATTTTAATCCTTTATTCGAATCAAGGACATTTTGGGCCAGAAATCCGCAACTGAGCAGAATTTCTACTAATTTGGTTATTGCATGGACACTCCTTTGTATCGCCCGTTGTTTAGCTCGTTAAAAATGTCTACTTACTGCCTTATTTATTCTGACGGACAAAATCAGATGATAATAAAACTAGTCTTTGATTTAATTTTATTCATCAGTAGTCAAACAAGTTAATTAATAGTTATTTGTTAGACTAGGCAAAAAAGCAGCCAAAAATGACTCTTTCTTACACGCAAATTTTAACCGATAATAATTTCTAAAAGCTACGTAAGCGGCCAAAAAACGACTTTTGCACACATATTTTGACGTATAAAGCAAATTTTTCCGAGCTTGTCAGGTGAAAAATATATTTTTTTCATTTTTTCATGTAACTGAATAACTTTGCTCGGTTTTTCAGAAGATATCCCTTTCTTGCAGGCAAATGTGCCGACCTAATTACAATTTCCTGAGAAAGCAATTTTTTTGTTTTTATATGGTGATTCCTAATGAACTGCATTCCTTTCATTTTGTTACTGGGACCATAAAAATTAAAAACTTTCCCCAAAATTTTGACTCCCATAGAAATCGCATCAGTTTACAGCGCGTTTTATATGAGGAGGAAAACTTATTTTTCATGTTTAGATCTATGTTCCTTAGCCAAAGATGTTCAGTGTTATGGCCTGAGGCACATTTCAAAGGAACGCAATTGATTAATACATCCTATAATTCTTGTACGTTTAGCGAATAAGGAGTCGAGTAAGTAGAAGAAACATAAGTTCTTTACTTATACTTGAAGATTTGGTGCTACTCGCTCTATCTATACAAACTGTTTTTGACAATATATTCTTTGCTCTAATATCTATCTCTAATATATTCTTTGTTCGCGTCTTTGTATAATCTTAGTGTAGTCATATTCCCGGGTTAAGTTGTACTCTATGTGTTAGGAATTAAAACATCAAGTGCCATGAAAAGGTTTTTAGGTAACAAAAACAGGACTCATCCCAGTATTACGGGTTACCGGGAACATTTTTTAAATTTAAACATCAAATTTACAAACAGAACACATTATAAAAACTAAAATGCACTGATAAACCCCAATCGGGTTTGTCCCATTGCCATTTGGAGCAAATGATTAGCAAACGAGCAACACCGTTTACTTAAACTACACAGTATCTATACTTAAACAAATACACACATAAACATCTAAATACTATTACAAGACATACTGTACTTATAGCTACCTATAGAGCGCATAAGGATCTACCGTAAAATTAATAGGCATTCAAGGAAAATCACAGTCCAGGCAGATATATAAATAATTACTCTTCAAAAAGTATATGGCAAGTAGTTAATAAATGCGTTAAGAAAAAAACATCCATTCTTCGAAGTATATTATTAATAGTAGATTAGTAGCCAAGGGCTGAAAGGCATCAATTGCAGCCCGAGATATTTAGGCGCACGAGCGCAGCAAGGGCGCCTATAGTTCGAGGGTGCAATTGATGCTTACACCCGAGCTATCTACCCTGCTTTACATCTCGATTGTGAGGTAAGTAGGTCCTTATTGCCACCAAATTGTAGGTGACCAATTAGCGCTATAGGGTAATAATGTAGCTGGAAAAGCTCTAGGGCGATAAGTATTTAAAACGCCCGCCGCCCCGCTGCTGGAGGCGGCCATAAAGGCGGACGTTTTAATAACTTACCGCCCTAGGGCTTTTCTAGCTACATTATTACCCTAGAGCGCTAATTGGTCACCTACAAGCCCCATTTGGGGGTATTAAGGACCTACTTACCGAATATGAGAGATTTAAAATTAAATAATAATGTCACTCAAGACCCCTACCATATTGCAGACACATTTGCTAAACAGATCAGCAGTAATTGTAATGAAATTAGTGATACAAGTGAGTCAGATCAATATTTATGGGCAAGTACTGAGAGAGTTAATAGTAATATGACTTTTCGGGAGACTAGCTCTAGAGAAATCACGGAAATTGTCAAGGATATGCGTACAAAAAAGTCTTGTGGTTTCACCAAAATCAGTTCAGCCGTTTAGACGAAATAGTGGAACCTTCGACCAATACAAAGAGTTGAACAAACAAACAAACATCCATACTTTCGCATCTACAATATTTAGTGAGATTACAATACCTATTTTGGAATAAGAGAAAATTATGGGTCCAGAACACTTCTTTAAATGAATCAGACTCTATGTAGAGCCTATTAAATTGCGTGTTTTGCGATTGTAACGTTTTATAGTACGGCATGAAACCGTATCAAAGGTGTTCTAAAGATATGACAACTTTAATATCCTTGTCAGAAAAAAAATATTAAGTTCTATGGATCAATGCGTCGCGGATGTAAAATGTATGAAGCCAATATACTCGTAGTTTGTTCAGTCCAATCCGGCGATCCGCTCCAACGCACTAAACGGACCGTATATGCTTCATACATTATGCGGTCATCCGCGTCATACGTCCGCCACGCACTGATCCAGGCCTAAGAATTCGTATATAGCTATACCAAAAAAAAACCGGCCAAGTGCGAGTCGGACTCGCGCACCGAGGGTTCCGTACCAACACATAATCATTATTGTATTAGTTGAAATTTCAGTAAGTTAATGTGTTAATTTTTTTGAGTCCGACACGCGATTGACCAAATTTTATTATTTGTTGTTATTTTATGCACTATAAACATACCAATTATCAATTTTGTAAGTGTTCCCGTTTTTTAAATAGAACAAAAACAAAAATCGCCTTCGTGACCATCCAACTTGACCCCTCTCTTATATGAATGTTCTTGAAACGGGAGCTCAACACAATTGGTTACCATAAGTTGTGAGGAAAGTTGTAATATTTAATGATTTCAGACTTTTCCCTTTATTTGTACTGTGAGACCTAGCTTCTTGCCAAATTTCATAATTTTAGGTCAACGGGAAGTACCCTGTAGGTTTTGCATTTTTGCATAAACGTATGGAGATGAGGACATACACTGCCATATCTTTTGATTGCGTCATTGTAAAAAATTGAAATTTTCAGATCTTGTGTGGTTCATGGACTTTAATATATGGTATTATTTTCAACTTGATACCTTTACCCGTTCGTGAGATAAAGGGTCTTGACAAACAGACAGACAGACAGACAGACGGACAACAAAGTGATCCTATAAGGGTTCCGTTTTTTTCTTTTGAGGTACGGAACCCTAAAAATGCTTTAGAATTAATTACTAATTTGACCAAACTCTGCCTAAAAATGCTAATGAAATAGTGATTTTTAGCTTTTTTTTCCTTCTTCATTTATGTTGTCATTTTGTTTATATATTAACTTAGTCATCTTTTGTTTTGTTGTAAGGTTAATTACCGTGTCGGATTTTTTTTCTTTTTGATAAGGCAAGATCCGCATTAATGAATTTGACCTTTGACAAAACTTTCGAAATTTTTTTTCGTTATTTTGCAAACAACAAAGAAAATATTGCCTTTAGCCAACCAGAAGTTCTTCTTTGAACTAAATAAAGAAAAAGAACTCATTTTTTCATCAACCTTTTTTATGATAACGATAAACTAAGTTGTAAATTATCACGTTTAATTATCGTCCCTTTTATCCCTTTTTTAATTTGGAAATAAGGTTGGAAATTTCTTATTATTTTGAAGTCAACGAGCGATTATTTTTTTTGCATTAATGAACTACAGCGCGTAACGGAAAGGTGTGATAATACTGAAGGATGTGAATCTGACCATGAAACTGAACAACTTTCCCCAAGGAACATAGGTCGATCTATGAAAAAAAAAATTGACCTCCGCTCCCAAACAAAATGCGCTATCAGCTGATGCAGTTTCTATAGGAGGTCAAAAATTGATTTTGTTCTTTGGGAAAAGTTGTTCAGTTAGTCTTTGATACAAAGAACGCAGAAACTTATTCTGTATCTTCTCTACCAGTATGTTTTATCGGTTTATGCCGAGCTCTCAACTACAATGTTGTGCATGAAAAACAAAATTCAGCATTATCATGGTTGAGACGACTGATATCAGCGTAAAAAAATGCAATTATTTATTGTAACGAGGATGATAATTTGATAGTATGTAATAAGTTTCTTTATTATACACTAGCTGTTACCCGCGACTTCGTCCGCGTAGATTTTATAAAAAAACAGAACTCGAACTCAATTAAAACATATTTTACGGAGCGCTTATCCTTCTTGATCCCTACGTAAAAGATGCATTTGTACTTATCCAAGTTGAATAAATGCATCTTACTACAAACTTAATTATCTTTTGATTTTATTTAACTGGTAGGTAGTGCGGAATTTTCATTGTCAACCGTTACAGGCGAACTTAAAAAAGAAGGCAATAAAGGGAGTGAAGTGAATGGGTAGCGAGGAGGTATTCATAAAAGTAAAAAAGGTCCCTATTCCTCCCTATCTATCCTTTTGTATCCCCCCCCCTACATTCCCACTCCCCCTCCCTCACCCTCTCCCACTCTCTCTTCCTCTCCCTCGCCCCTCCCTCTTCCCCCCCTCACCCTTCCTTCCCCCTCCATTTCCCCCCTTCCCCTCTCCCCATCACCCTCCCTTTCCCCCCTCGCCCTCCTCCCATTCCCCTCCCTTTCCCCCTTCCCCTCACTCATCCTCCCCTTCCCCCTCTCCCTCCCTCTACCCCCCCTCCCTCTACCCCCTCCCACGCCCTCTACCCCTCCCTCCCCCTTTCTCTCCCCTCATTTTCCCCTCCCTTACACTCTCTCCCTATCCCTCCCCTACCCCTATCCCTGCTTCTACCCCTAACGCCATCTTAACCGCTATCCCTATCCTTATATAAACATACAACTGACACTCATATTGATTTTTAGACATTTCAAACCTATCGAATCCCAACCCCATCCCAGGGGTGGTGGTATTTCACGTCCACCACGTTGGATTTCAAAATCATTGTAGTTTTCGTAATCAGCGACCCGATAAACCATACGAACGACACCCATATTGATTTTTAGACATATCAACTCTATCGCACCCCAACCTCATCCCCAAGGGATGATAGCATTTCACGTCCACCATGTTGGATTTCAAAATTGTTGTAGTTTTTGTAATCAGCGGCTCGATAAACCTTACAAACGACACCCATATTGATTTTTAGACAAGTTTCATGAGCAGATTCACACCCTTTAGTATTATCACACTTTTCCGTCACACGCTGTATATAACAAGAGGCTCAGAGAAAAGACCTGTGGAGGAACGGAAGGAAACCCTTTGCTCTGCAGCCCAGAATACAGAAATATTACTATCGTACAGAATGGACACTCCCCGCCCCCCCTGCAATCTATCCCGCACCCCCGAGTGCACTCGCCCACACGTTTCGCGTGGTGTTCATGAGGTGGTGAATATGAAGGCTTACGCGCGCTTCTAAATTCAAAATTCAAATGCGCGCTTGTATGTATACAAGCGCGCATTTGAATTTTGAATTTGTGTGTGTGACAATCATGATTGCACCAAAACGTAAAGACTACCTTCTCTCTGACTAACCGTTGATGCTATACAGGGGTACAATGCGCGCAACGAAAGATGACCCTTGACGGATCACGTGGTTAACCTGCGCAGTAGATAGTTCGCAGGCCATTTTGGCGGCAAGTGGGGAGGGACGCTAGGCTATACCTGCGCAAAATTCCCTGTACTATCTACTGACAGGTCTCATCTTTCGTTGCGCGCATTGTACTTGTGCTTTTCTAAAACGAAACTTCACTTCACTCATTGACGTAAGAAAAACGCCCCCTGGCGTAGTTTCCAAAATCTTTGACTTCACTCCTCGACTCAATTCTTCTATTCTAAATTCAAAATTTTGTGCTATTTTGTCTATGAGCTTAAATAACAATTTTGAATTAATATTTTGTCACAAATGACAAATAATTAATTAAATGGGTTCCATGTATAAATGCTTATAACGTGGAACCTTGTAACATTTTGTCATGTAATGTGTGGTTTTATTACAAAAATCGTCCAATAAAACAGGAGTCTAGGTACAAGGGACATTCATAAAGGCTGCACCACACTAACTTTTTTCCAGGTCCACCCAGGTTTTTATTTACATCATTGTTTGTATTTAGTCAATTCAAAAATAAAACATAAAAAATAAAACCCTTTTAAGCTATTTCATTTTATTAGGATCGTAACACTTAAATAGTTCTCTAAATTCTTCCATCAACTCGTAAAATTGAGTTTGCCGTTTACTGTGTACAGACTTATTGGTAGAATGGTAACATTTAATTTGTGCCATTTCACTTGTCTTGGTATGCGGAAAGAAATTTCCACGTTGAAAGTACCTGTTGTGACGTTTTTATTAAATTCTTCTATGTGTACATTAATTGTCAAATAAATAAATTTATAAAACTTGTTGTTTAGGCATGTCCCAACTGCCAGTACCATGACTAAAACAGTCAAACTGAAAATAAACACATCATTTTTACGCGTAAGTTTTTAAAAGTGATTAAATTATTTTTTAATACATTTACTCGAATCTACTTACAAGAACGTAAAAATTGCCCGTAAGTAGTTACTTACCGCACTAATAGTGCGATTTACTTATCTTTTTTTAATTTGCCTAAAGCCAATGAAAAAGTATGGCAGCAAGGAACTTTACATTTTAAGAAAAATATTTCTTTTTATGTAAAAAAATTATAAAACTAAGCAACTTATTTATTTGAAAAATTCATAAAGGCTACATGTCCGAAACTTTTTTGAAACAGAAAATAAAGTTTGTACCTACTATATAGGGTGACTTTTAATTAGTTCTTGATAGTAAAAGATATGCATGTTCTCATTATACTGAACAACTTTTCCCAAGGAACATAGGTCGAAATACGAAACTCTAAATTTGACCTCTCATACAAAATGCGCTATCAGCTGATGCAGTTTCTATGGGAGGTCAAAACTTCATTTTCGTATTTCGACCTATGTTCCTTGGGGAAAGTTGTTCAGTATCATGAGTACATGCATACCTTTTTCTATCAATAACTAATTAAAAGTCACCCTATATGTGGACTGGCATGGGTGATTGTCATAATAAAAAATGTACGCGCCTTTTCAGTAAAAGTCTGCAATTTGGATGAGTTTCGATGCAAAAACGTAGCGTAAGATCCATAAGGGTTATTATAAACTCGCGACGATGGTAAACCCTCGACTGCGTTTCGGGTTAAGGGTCAACTCGTTTGTAGTAACCCTACCTACGAAAATTGTATCTTTAACTAATTATTACACACGAATACAGGAATATAGATGAATATGTACTATTGCATATAGATGAATCTACGTAAAACTTAAGGTTTGTATCAAAGATATTAGTCGGCGAAGGAGTTTCATCGAATTTACGAAATAAAATAAAAATGAGAGAAAATATTGCTTTCATTTCAGTTGTTTTTAAAGCTCTCGTGCTATTCTATCTTCCTCAATAACAAAAGGAAAGAGAAGCCAAAATAAAATTTTATTAAAATTGTACCTGAACTTGAAAATTAACACCTAGTTAATTCGTTTTCATCCATTTTGTATGTACACGACTTAAGATAAGTGGATTAATTCGCACGCAACTTCCTTTGAAGGATGAGTAGGGAATCAAAAGTTTTTCCATTTTGGTTCGAATGTTGGTTTGCAGCCATTATGTTGCCAAATTGTGATTAGAAAGTTGTAATTAAACTTAGATTTAACAAGATTTGTAACTGTTTAATAATCCCTTAATAACGGCCAATTAACTTAAAAAAAAAACTAAAGAATTTAAATACATAAGTTAAAAATTTAGATAAATAATATAATTTTGTTAAATAATACTTACAGATTAAACTGTGTTTTTACTTCCTAAGTTATTTAGTTCGTTCCGTGTGGTGCCGGCAAAGAATAGCACCATCCCATACATAACCGTGGGTGTCGTAAGAGGCGACTAAGGGTTATAAACTGGAGGATGGGCAGCAGCATCCTCCTATGTATCATACTATTTTACTAACTGCGGTCACCTACAACTCCGGTCCATGGTGCCAGCCGTAACGCTGACCAGCAAAAGCTAGAATTCTGGAAGGAGCTCCCTGTCCTGTAGTGGACATTTCATGGGATGTTATGATGAAGTTATTTAGAAGATGGTTACGAAGCGATATGCAACATTTTTAATAAAACACACATCTACAAATATAATCCTTTGATATCGCGCGTGAGAAGGCTTTCAAGAGCGAGCGAATAAAAGGTATTTGACGGCGCTCGACACGAAATTATTCTTATACACTTTTATTAATTATCGCCATAAGTTACTCAAAATTTAGTCAATATTTAACTTTTAAGTTCCAATATTTTCTTGATGTTTACATTAGATAAGGGAATCCAATTACTCAGTCTAGACTGTAGATTAAAACAATTATTTTGCTAATCCTTCAGAAAATAGCTTTCTAAAGATAGGATTATAATCTAAAAAATGTCGAATAACAGTCAAGAACGAATAACAGTCAAAAGTCAAGAAGCTCTTTGGTGATGAGATGCTGGAGAAAACTAAGTTTCACAGTCTGGCCCACCGTCGCAAAGTTGCAGGTCTGTCGATCTTTTACAGATTGTACTTCGTAGTGTGCTCAAGAGCTCCACGAGCTTATTCCACCAACTCCGTCATACTTGGTTGATATTACGCATCTTTTATAATGCTCACGGCTAAAGAGTGGAATTATCTGCCTACGTCTGTGTTCCCGAGTTCATTCAAGTCGCGAGTGAGTAGGCTTCTTCTGGGCAAGCTCGTTCTATCCTCGACCTCATCTCTGTCCTCTGGGCCAGATCGAGGTCAATAGTAAGCCCTTTGACATTAAAAAAAATGTTTTTAGTATGACCGCGACATCCCTTCAGCGTCGCTAATTGTGAAGATTTAACTTCTTACCCCATTCCCATTGAAAAAAAAATATTTTTTCCAATTTTTAACAATTTTTTCTAAGAGATAACGGAATATTTAAAAAACGACTTTCCCGTAGTACCTGAATCAAGTAACAAAGGAAAAGAATTTTTTTTTCAAGCACGTTTTTCTTACGGAAAGCTGTTCAGTATTTTCTACTCACTAAGCTGTTTCTGTTTTCGGTATACCGAAATACACAAACACAAATTGTACATAAAATATAAATTGTATCGTATTTACCCTAAATTCCCATTAGGATTAGCGTATCTTATCTATGATTGCGTCATTTATCTTGAGTCCAATCGGAAGCCATCGAACAGTTAGACAGCTGTAACTATTACCTCAATTAGGATATTGTCCCGTGCGAGTTGGTAGTAAATTTGACCTTCTATCTAACGGTTATTAAAGGACCTTCTTGGAAGGTAAATTGTCTTATTGATTACTGGAAAAAGGATAACGAAGTCGACAGAAAAGAAAATTGCTATTCACGTGATTTTAGTTTATGTTATAGTGGACAGCACGAAAAATTTTATTCCCAAAAAACTATATGCAAATATAAAATCTTTTATGTGAAGTTGAAAGAAAAGGCGATCTGGAGGCTGCAACTTTTGTGGGCTCCAAAAATAATCAGCTTATCCCATATTTAGACCGATCCCTGTAGTCTATGTAGACTAATAGTACGTAGATCAATATGTAAAATAAATTAAAAAACCACTTTTTCTATCCATTTGTTGACACTACAAAGTTATCTGCTTATCTAAACGAAAAAATTTTTTTGCTTATTAAAAAAAAACTCGTAAATATATTTTAGCCATTAAAGAAAGTCTCTTTTATACCTTTTCAAATTCCGTGGATTAGTATCATATGAAATACTATTGGTATGTATACATCGTGTAAGGGATAGGTGTGATAATAGTGTAAATCTGCCCACGAAACTGATCAACTTTTCCCAAGGAACATAGGTCATAGAACAAAATCAATTTATGACCTCACATAGATACTGCTTTAACTGATAGCGCATTTTGTATGGGAGGTCCAATTTATGTTCCTTGGGAAAAGTTGTTCAGTTTCAGTTGGCAGATTCACACCCTTCAGTATTATCACACCATATTTTGTTGGATTACAGGTATATTCAGAACATACTCTCATAGTTTATTGCTCGATTTTTTGTTAATGCTAATTTTTAAAAGGCTTATAACATTTTATTATTGCAATTTTTTTTCAAACCTTAGTTACTTTAAAAAGTGAAAGGATGGGCAGGTCCTAAGCTGAGTAATTTCGCGTGAAGGATTTTCACTAGCCTCAGAGTTACCCTTTATGCGGTGTAAAGTACTTTGAAGTGGTTACGTGGGAAAACGTGAGCTGAAACTAGAAACTTTGTGGACAATAATATGAACTAAAAATAACTAGACGTGTCAGAAACACACTTTGACACTAAATTAGAAACTCATACATATAGGGCGACATAAGGATCAGGAAATAGGTATGCAAGGTTAATTTTTTGGACCTGATTTGCGGATGCCCACGTTATTACACAGGTCAAAAGCAACCACTTTTGTTCTACGACTTTTCTAACAACGCACAATAAATATTTGACTCCCCATACTAAAGTGGTCACGTGACCGACCCATTTTGTATGGGAAGTTGAAAATTTTTCGTGCGTTGTTAGAAAAGTCGTAGAACAAAAGTTGTTGCTTTCGACCTCTGTAATAACGTGGGCATACGCAAATCAGGTCCAAAAAAATAACCTTGTATACAATCAGAACTACCATAGATTTTTTGTTATTGTCAATGGGCTTACTCTTGACCTCGATCTAGTTTTGAGGACAAAGATAAAATCGTTGATGGAACGAGATTTCTCAGAAGAAGCCTATTTACACACGACTTAAATAGATTCGCGATATATGAACTCGGGAACACAGACGCAGGCAGATAATTCCACTCTTTGGCCTTCCGCATTATAATTAAGTTGGAAAAACTATGCGTGAGAGCAGGTCTGATCAATACACGACTCTGTCGCTCCAATGTGTAACGCACTGCTCCGTCCTACTCTCACACTGTTGTCATTTTAATAAAGTTTCATTACGAGTACTTCGACTGTTAGCTGCCATGGGAATTTTAGTGATCAAAATATCAGATCAACCTTGAAGGATGTGATTCTTCTCATGAAACTAAACAATTTTCCCCAAGGAACGTAGGTCGAAATACGAAAAAATAATTTTAACCTTCTATACAAAATGTGTTATCCGCTGATTCAGTTTCTATGGGAGGACCAAAATTTTTTTTAATATTTCGACCTATATTCCTTAGGGAAAGTTGTTCAGTTTCATAGGTAAATTGACATTGAGTGGGTATACCCTTTTTGTTACACCTTGTATATGAAAGCAGCGCCTTACCATCTTTCAACTGCCAATTGTTGCCGTAAAGAAAAATAACTCGTTTAAATAATTTGCGCTCAATGTCTAGTTAATAATTTCAAGTGTCTTATTTATCTAGCCTAATCGGAAAATACCTTCATATCAAGAAACTTTTACTATGACCATTTAAAGTAAAAATGAATTATATTTTTTTTTGAAATGGCATGGGTAATTTCTATTATGGAGCCATGACTTCTACCGAACCAAACTACGGAAAACACAGGAGTAAAAGGTGAACCGTATATTCAGCTCTAGCTTTAATTTGTTTTTATGGAATCGGCTGCTCATCCTATCCTATCCGATCCTACTAATATTTTAAACGCGAAGGTTTGTAAGTATGGATGGATGGATATTTGTTTCTCTTTCACGTAAAAACTACTGAATGGATTTTAATGAAACTTAACAATAATATAGCTTATACATCAGAATAACACATATTATTTCATTTATTTATTTATAATCTTACTCGTACAATTATAAGTCAGTAGGTATACTTAGTCAATAATTAATTAGTCATCAATTAATTAATTATAATTTAACAAAAAACTACATTAAAGCAAGTCAAGGTATTTTTATCTATACATAAATTAATACTCATAGGTAATTTCAGCCTACATCACGGTAACAAAGTGCGCATGATACGAGTACAACTAAAAATAATAGCTTGGGTCAGCAAGTCCATGGATCATGAAGAAACTCCTCAATCGTATAAAAGGCTTTAGTGACGAGTAACCGTTTTAAACCAGCAATAAATTTACCGAGTGTATCATATTCTATAATTTCTTTCGGTATCCTGTTGTATAATTTAACACCCATTACATGGACAAATTTTGCTGATTTTTCAAGTCTGTGAGAAGGTATAGCAATATTATTGCACCCCCTGACATTAACATAGGCTACAATTTTATTTATAAACCTGCGCAGACGAAGTCGTGGGCATCAGCTAGTAATATTATAAACGCGAAAGTTTGTAAGTATGGATGGATGGATGTTTGTTACTCTTTCACGTAAAATCTATGGAATGGATTATAATGAAACTTTACAATAATATAGCTTACACATCAGAATAACTCATAAGCTGCAATTTATAAAGATATTGTGTGAATTGTCAATTCTGCTCTGATGAAGTCGAGGGCACCAGCTAGTATAACTATAATACATTATTTTTAAAGAGCGACCGATTTTAGGCAACCCAGAGGTTGAGCCATGTCGTCTTTTATTTTCACGTCGTGAATGAATGCCTACTTAAAATTTGACATTTCTAGGTATTCTATGACAATGTGAATCAGAGTTTTCTTTGAGCTCATGAGAAAAAGTTACTTTTTACAACATGTTCAAATACTTAGTAGGTGGATATTTTTGCACAAAAGAAATTTATAAAATGTACGATAAATTCATTTGCAAGCTATAAACATCGTAAGTTTTATTAAATGAAAGGAAGAAAGAAACACTTTCGTTATTATGCCAGTAGCGGTCACCCACCGTTTTCTGGCACGGCCAACGATCAACTTTTGTGATCGGAAAGATACCCACTAATGTTACCAAATGTACCAAGAAAATACATAAACGTTCCTTTAAATAAAGGAAGTACGAGTAAGGTGCTAAAACCAAACAGCCCCTAAGCGATGAAAAAACACATTACAGTCTTCTTTACGTAACAGGAATTTCTTGCCTCACAATTACAAAGTTCTGTGTTCATTATTTTGTATGTATTTGATATGACTGTGATATTTTTTTATCGTTTGTTTACTAACTACAACAGATGGTTTTTTGTTTATTTTTATATTGGTATGTCCTTCACCCCAGAAGAAATTTTAAACTATCAGGCGATCCTGCGGTATCCTAACCAAGCTGGGATAAATTCTCGCAAAGTATTTTGTTTGACAGTGCGTAGCATAGCATAGCGCTTTTTGTGAACGCGTATGGAATATCGTGGTAGGAAAATGGTGGGAGTGGGACTGGGCTAGACATATAAGCCGAATGCATCCGCGTCGGTGGGCAAGAATCGTCACCCAATGGATACCGCAGAATAGCCAACGCCGCAGGGGTAGACCACGAAAGTGGCGTGACGATTTACGAGACTCGTGCCTTCGCGATTGGCCATAATTCGCTATGGACCGTGACAGTTGGAGGACCGAAGGGGAGGCTTTTGCCCAACAGTGGGACAGTATAGCCTAGCGACAAAATTTTCTCGTAGAGCTGACTATGTCCCCACAATATCAGACAAAAATCCCATTGTGCGACCTCCTCAAATTGGTTAGGATATTGCAGGATGAATTACCTGATTGTTCGAAAAGTTAAATGATTCCGTGCTTTGGAAGGCACGTTAAGCCGTTGGTCCCGGCTACTAACCTACGGATGCGGTCTGCCTTTGTAGGTTTAACAACTCTGACACCAGGGTTTGTGAGGTCGGTCATTGATCTTGAAACCTGTATGTACGATATGATGATGATGTTTACACTGACAATAGACAACAGAAAGGACTGATGCGTAAGATATTGGGGCGACAGAGACACGTATCGCTCAATCCTGCATGTTGTCCCGTGTGGTGCCGGCAAAGAATAGTACCATCCCATATATACCCGTGGGTGTCGTAAGAGGCGACTAAGGGTTAAAAACTGGAGGATGGGCAGCAGCTTCCTCCTGTGTATCATACCATCTTACTTACTGCGGTCACCTACAATTCGCTAGGGAAACTTATATGTAAGGTACCTTGAAACTTGGCTCATAAGCAGGAATAGGATCAATAAAGATAAATAAAAAATACAAATTTTTGTTGGCCATAAATCACGAGGTTTTAAAAAAAATCGTTATCCCTGTCTATGAGCCAAGTTTCAAGGTACCTTACACATACGTTTCCTATGCGAATTGCGGTCCATGGTGCCAGACGTAACGCTGTCAAGCGAGGTGACTATGGTACTTCCCCTCCATATTTTTTCAGCAAAAGCTAGTATTCTGGAGGGAGCTCCTTGTCCTGTAGTGGACGTTTCATGGAATGTTATGATGAATCATGTGCATGGGTGGGCCATGTTACTGTTGTCATTGACGAACAATAAGAAGGACTGACCATCCTCTTTTGGAAACCGTAACCCGGAAAAGTATAAAACTAGATGGCGGTAATAAATAGTCCGGTAAGTAATTTTGATTTATCAAGTATACTGAATTTTAATGTTGGCGTTTCTTTACATTAAAAATATTATTTTGAATGATATTCTGGCAGAGTACTCGGAAGACCATAATTAATTTCCAGATTATTTGAAAGCGCCATCTAGTTTCCATGAGTTTTATGCTTTTCCGGGTTACGTTTTCTAGTATGGGGATGTGAGTCTTATTATTATTCGTCCATGCTGTTGTTTAAAATTACACCATGGTAAGTGGTGGGTAGTTCCTTCTATACATACCACCTTGTACAAGTCACTGCCTCAGTACATTTTGAATTTCGAAACCCTGCCTATTGGCTGGTACGCAGCTCTGCTATCTACTCAATTACCTATGCAAAGTGAGTGCCGTGGGACTCACAATGGGGTGTTCCCATATGACACGTAAAGCCTACATCAATTGTTAACACTTTGCAATTTTATTTTTATGTCTTAACTAGACTACGTTCCTTCGTTTGGACCTTTACTTCTATAGGCCAATCACCAATGAAGACGACTAACTCAATTTGCCACTTAGATCTACCGCGTTAAGCCAACGCCAAAGACGCAAGATAGTTAATTATTTGATTGGAATTGAAAAACAAATAATTTTATTAATCAAATTTTATCATGATTTTATCAAAAATGAGTTTTGGAAAGTATCAGCAATGAAAGGAAATCAACAGTTTATTCAGCTTAGGTCAATGATATTTTGTATATAATATCATTGGCTTAGAAGAAAATTAATAGGGAGAGACTAGAACAACATCACTTGATTTATATTTGATTTATACTTTATACCGAGATATTTTATTAAGAAATTATTTGCTAGCATTACTAATTATACCGAGAAATTTATTGAGAGTGGAATCCAAAAATTTATATTAATTAAATAGTAGATTAGATTTAGCACAAAATAACATGATCATGATTATATCAGCCGAAAGACGTCTACTTTAAACATAATTATGCTTTATAAACATTGTTTTAACTGCATATTTTAACCCGACTACGACAAAAGAAAGGGTTATGATTTTGAACGGTATGTTCATATGTTCCCTCATAACTTCTAAACTACTTATCGTAGTTCGACAAATAAGGTATCGTTAGAAGTGTCTTGATAATCCGCTGGCTAAGGGATATAAGACGTCACATTTAATTGAATATGGCGCCCGTTAAAGGATATTAAGTCATGAATGAAAAAAAGTTTTTTTTATGATGCCTTGTCAAATTTAAAATCTAAGTTACACAACGTGTTAATGGAATAAGCGAAAACCTCACACATACCAACAGAGTTTTATTTATTTAAACCCATTCCCGTTAAAAAAAATATTAAATATTTTTTTTCTAGATATTGTTATTTTAAAGCTTTTCTAGTTGCAGATTTTTAAGCTATCATGTTCATGACGTAGCCGCCTCGCGTCTCCTCGTCCCCTACCCCCCTCCTCCCGCTCATTAACTGCTTTGTTAACCGCGCGCTGCCAGCACGCGTTGCCATAGAAATATTTGGAGGCGGAAAAAATTTAAATAATAATTAAATAAAAAACAAATGCCCTTAAGAAAAACCCGTGAAATTGATTTTACTCTTGATTTTGAACAAACAATTTTCTCAGATTTGCTTATTCCGTTAACATCATAATTATGTTTTAGCGGGTTGTAAGATCAACAACCTTACCAATTCCTATTATTTTTGCTACTTTTCATTGGACATTTTGACTAGTAACAAAATGTCGAACAAGTAACAACCTGCATCTGACAATTCAAACGAAGCTTTCGACATATCGTATCGTCTTGTTTTGAATCTAATCAATTCTGAGCAATCTCTTTGGGGATTCGATCTGTTTGTCCGTGTTTATATTGTTATGTTAATGTTATATAAACGTAAGGTTTTGTTTAAGGTAATTTACATTGTGTACGAATCGTTAAGCTGTGTCATTACGTTTTCAGCTCTTAGAATAAAGATAAGGCGATTGGAGTATTTAATATTCTGTAGACAGGATTAGTTTAGAGATTACGTGACTTTAATAAGGCTAGCTGGAAAGGTCATCGTTATAATCTATATGCTAAGAAGATTAGAAGGTACTAATTAAATAGAAGTACCTGAATAAAATATACGCACACTTTTTAGCCAGATTCTCGTAACCTATTTAAAGATAATTAAATTTCCTTCAGTGCGTCCCCCCAAGAAATGGTCCCCAGTATGCTGGCAGCGTTTCGTCTCTGTTTTCTAGCTAGACTAATACGTTGGCTGAGGAAGCTGCCAAGGAAGCTGCCAGCCCTCGGGTCACCGGTAGTCTCAGCGAGACGCACTGAAATCTCTTTAGCAAGTTTCTTAGCTGCAGGGCCCCAAGGACCCATTGTCTCGAATCTTACTGGTGAGAACATGTAACCACTTGGTATTTCCTGGTACCTCCGCACTTTCCTGGGTGTCTACTCTCAATTTTCGATATATCGTTACGATACTATTCGAAACATTCAAATTCTAAACTTCGTCCCTTGACGATAGAGTACGATATTGGTTAGATGCTAATCACGGACAATTTGACAATTCGTTCAACCAATATTCTACTGTAATGTCAGTGTATGAAGTTATGAATTCCACTGTATCTAAGTAGAATGGTATCAAACATCTCGATCGATAGATCTCTGTATAAAATTAGTCCTGTTTGTTCTTCTGGACGACGTAGAGCCGTCATAAAATCATTGACACTTGGGAGTTATTTTATGATAAAGTACGTAAAATAAATCTTAGAATTATGAATTAAAATTCGGTTCTGGGCAGGACGAGACTAGGATGAACCCTTATTATATGTATCACTCGCCTGTTGAATAGCTCTGTGTTATATTAACGCAGAAACACCGACGCAGGCAAACAATGGAAGGACATATTTCCATTTTTTAGGGTTTCGTAGCCAAATGGCAAAAAACGGAAACCTTATAGATTCGTCATGTCTGTCTGCCTGTCTGTCCGTCCGTATGTCACAGCCACTTTTTTACGAAACTATAAGAGCTAAACTTGTGAAACTTGGTAAGTAGACGTATTCTCTACACCGCATTTAGATTTTCACACAATCATAAAAAACAACAAATTTTAGGGTTCCCCAACTTAGAACTGAAACCCAAAAATTTTTTTTTATCAAACCCATACGTGTTGGGTATCTATGAATAGGTCTGCAAAAATGATGTTGAGGTTTCTAGTATATTTTTTTTCTAAACTGAATAGTTTGCGCGAGAGACACTTCCAAAGTGGTAAAATGTGTGTCCCCCCCCCTGTAACTTCTAAAACAAGAGAATGATAAAACTAAAAAAATATATGATGTACATTACCATGCAAACTTCCACCGAAAATTGGTTTGAACGAGATCTAGTAAGTACTTTTTTTTAATACGTCATAAATCGTAAACCGCAATTTACCTTTCATTCAATCAACTCAAATATAAATTTTGGTTACTTACATCACACAATAAAGTTTTTTAGCAATAAAAATACCATAACTTTTACTTATATATGTACAGGATTGTACGCAACCCTCAGTGCGCGAGTCCGACTCGCACTTGTCCGGTTTTTTATAAAGAATTTTATTTCATGTCTTGAGCTTTATTGAAAATCTGTAAAGCACGTAGTACCGTAGACGAAAATATCCGACCTTATTATTAAAAAAAAAGTACTTATTTGTCCTTTTTTGAAAGAACTCACTTTGAAAAGGATCACCTTCAGACGAATTCTTTTTATCCACGTTTCATTGCTATTCACAAAATCTTAAAATATTATAGAAAACTTCTCTTAAATAAAGTTAATATCCAAAACAGATAAAGGAATTTTAATAACATTCTATCGTAAAGAGTTTGAGTTAATTTTTTACATACCTATTATCCTTCACATACATAGGTAATTTTTATTGGTAACCGTAGCTTTTTAGGGTTCCGTGACCATCTGTAGGTCTGTCTGTCTGTCACTGGGACACTGCTCAGAGACTATGACAATGTGGAAGAGTAAAATCTTGAAAACAAGTCTTTAGTTCCTCTCCTACTCCCCTACATGCTAAGCGGGGATAATTTTTGTTTTCATTTATCCGACAAGGTGGGATGTTGTTGTATAAGTCTTTTTAAAAAATGGCGGTATATGAAAATCATTTTTAAATTCAGAAATCCGTTTGGAAAATGTTAAGCTTTCAAGTGCGAATTTTAGCCTGTTGTTTGTAGGTTTCCGATACCGAAATGGTAAAAAAATGGAACCCTTAGGTGCGACTTTGTCTGTCTGTCCGTCTGTCACACCTGTATATCTTAGCAACCACTTTCGCGTACGACTTGAAATTTTCAAAAAACCTTTACAAACAAATTTAGTTTTGCGGTCCTCAAAATGGACTTTATTGCTTTCTAAAATACTATAGGTATATCGGAACCCTCGGCGCGCGAGTCCGTCTCGCACTTGACCGGTCTTTTTATATCATGCGACATGTAGAACCCATGAGTAAGGCGATTCTAGAGTAAATAAAATTGCTTCACTTCAAATACAACATTATTATTTTTGTTTGGCGGCGGTTCATAACATAGCTTATCAAAAATAGCCTTTTCTTAGTAAAATGCTATAAAAGTGGCTGTTATTCGTGATGAAATAAATTTATTTATTCATTTATTTTATTTTATTATATTTTGAAACCACCTTAAGGTTTTGTCATGGTATTTCTATGCTAAGTATAAACATGTATAAGCAAAAGTATTAAGTAGAGTTCCGACTGCATTAGGTTAGGTTAGGTTCTGAGTGTTCTGATAAAAAACTAAAACCGAAGCTAAACCACGTAAAGATTACCTTCTTTTTCTCGACTGGTCTGTTGGTGTGGTTGGAAGTGAGTCTGCCTTTTACGTTGTGGGCCGTGGGTTCGATCCCCACCCAGGTCAAACATTTGTGTATTGAACACGAGTTGTTATTATCTATTTAGTTGTGAATATAAGTCTTGGATTCCCATAATATTGGTTTTTCCTAGATTGGCATCAGGTGACTTTAATTTAAGACCCCTTCTTCTTTAATTTAAGACATCCTAATATTTATAAAAATCACAAAGTTTTGAAGTTTAATTTAAAATAAACCTCTATCAAGCATAATCTCGTTAGTGAAATGTTTAAATTATCTCTTACTACCAAATAAGGTATCAAATTGCAGCCTTTACCATAAAATCACTCACCAATTTCATAAGATTAGTTACGTAATTGACAGTTCGCTTACTGGAGGAAAAGACGTCTTATTTCAGTTTAAGAGGTAATTTGAGTGGTAAATATTTTTTGGTCAGCACTTTTACATCCATTGTTTCTTAATAATAACAAAGTTTGAAGGTGGTAGGGCTTTTCTGGAAAGTCCGTCTGGGGAAGTACCACCCCCTTGCTTTTTTCTGCCGTGAAGCAGTAGTGTTTGCACTGCTGTGTTTCGGTTTGAAGGGCAAGGAAGCCAGTGAAATTACTGGCACATGACAGATACCATCTTAGTTCTCAAAGTGAGCAACGCGCTTTGCTGTCTTATTAGTGTCAAAATATGCCATTAATTAGACAGTGGGTGCTATGGGCGGTAGTGACCACTTACCATCAGGTGGCCCACGTGCTCATTTGCTCACTTGTTTTATATAAAAAAAAAGTAAATAAACCAGTGAATATAAAGCTTCAATTGACTATAAAGCAATAGTTATTGGCGTTGGCTTTTAAGGTGAAGTCATTCAAGCTTCTCGTTTCATTCGAGATGCCTCCTGTCGTCTAAGAAAAGTATTTTCTGAGCAAAAATACGTATAAATGAGAAAGAGTTTTTGCTATTGAGAGCTTTAAAGAGCAAATTGCTTTTTTGTTATAAATTATCTGTTTTAGATTAGAATTAGACTGCAAGGATTTTTAGAGTTAAAATGGTTTCTAGATGAATAATCGTTGATCATGTGTCAGAATTTTTCTTCTTATTTTTTTAACTTTATAACAACAAAGAAAATAATGCAAGATATTTTTGGAACTTGAGATTGGTAAATGTTTTAAGTTTACATTGGTCAAAATCATGAGATGCGGCCATATATGTCCCCATCTTCACACATTTACTAACCACCCCAAAACCTTTAGACTATATCCCTTCCCAATGACCTAAAATCATTAAATTTAACAAAATACTAGTGCTCGTAGCAGGACAACGAAAATAGACTAAAATCATTAAAATTTACTTTTCTCTAAGTACTCAGGTTTGAGTGGACGCGAAGTTTTAAAAATCATAGGAATAAAGCTTTTAGGAATAAAGTTTTTATGGTGGATAGGTACGGAACTCTTAGTGCGCGAGTCCGACTCGCGGTTGGCTGGTTTTTCTTTCTTCAAAAGTTAGTTAATTTATAGGTTAAATCACATATACATGACAAAACTGAAAGGGTATGATCAGTCAACGTATTATTAGGAGCCTGTTGTGTCCCACTGCAGGACAAAGGCCTCTCTCCCATCTTTCCACTTTTCCTTTTCCTGATCCACCTTCTTCCAGTAGTTTGCGCAAGTGTCAAGCTGGACACTCCATCTTTTTCTAGGCCAACCACGACGACGCGACGCTTAGCGTTAGGTGGAATTCATTCTGTCGTTCGATTCGCCCATGCTTGTGGTGGCATTCGGACGACGTGTCCAGCCCAGTTCCACTTAATATTGGCCGAAACGTAACTGAAAAACAAAAACGTAACAAAAACTTTCAGGAACTGAAAAAACTTGATTGGTTTTTCCATTTCCTGAAAGTTTTATTTACTGAAAGTTGTTTAGTTACGTTGACTGTTCATGCTCGGTATAAAAAGTTCTGACTTCCATTTTCATGTTAATAAAACTTTTCAAGCCTCAAAACTCTGTTTTTTTTTTACTAAATCCATTTACAAAATTCTATGCTGTTGTCAACGTCACTCAAAGAGGTCCTTTGTAAAATTAACAACCCTTTCTCATAAGCTGGGGTAATCCAAAACAAACGCAGTCAGGCAAGCTTAAATTCTGAATATAGATTAAGATAAAGTGACACGACCCCTTTTTAGGCTCTTAACATGTAAAAGGAGACCAAGTTATAGAAGTTACAATTTCATTAGGTCCTCGACGAGACTAAAGGACAATAGAGCATTAAATGGTGATCCAGTTTCATTCACGCATTTTGACTATCAAATTCAGCATAACAAGAGGATGAAAAGCCGGTCCAGTGCGAGTCGGACTCATGGTATTTTTTAAAGAAAATTTTCACCATAACTTAAAAACTAAGAGTTGTAAAGAAATACAAAAATTTATTTTGGAAAGTACAAGTAAAGCCCTTCATATGATACCCCACTCTACCTAGTAACGACAAATTAAAATTTTGGCCCCCCTATTAGGGCTTCCTTTACAATAATAATATTTTTTAAATTCTTTTGTTTGCAATTAAGTAAGGAAATTATATGCTAAAACTATTCCAAATATTTCAAGTTGATAGCATGAGTGGTTGCGGAGATATAAAGGTGTGATTGACAGATGAAGTACCATAAGAGTTCTATTTTTATTGTCATTTTGGTTCGGAAGCCTAAAAATGAAAATGGCCTTTATTATTTCATTTTTCTTCTTCTTAGGGTGCCTTTCCGCTACCGTTAGCTTCACAAACCTGTCTTAGTCCTGCGCCACGCGAAAATGTTATTTTGCATTAGATATGCCTGTCCACTTGCAATAGCTTAGACATTGAGCCATGATTTTTAATGTCTTCTAACGCGCCTTCTCCCATCAGTCTTGTCCATTATAATTTCAAGCAGTTCATATCTTTCCTGTCTGAGCACAATCCCAAGATACTCAATTTTCCGCTTTTTTATGATGTACTAAAATTGTCTGGTCTTTTCAACGCGCTGCAATACCATGCCGTTCGTGATTCTTAATATCTAACTTATAAGAGGTATTATTTCGACCGCATCCCAATAAATTTTTAAATACTTAAAATCCCGTCAAATGCCGAATGGAGGACAAGGAGTAACCAGGTTATTTTAGGATGGATGTAACATGATCATCACGTTTGTTAACGTTTTTCAGTTGGCACAACGGACACTGCTGGTTAGTAACCGCAGTATGCTGGTACAATAGCAGATGGACAGGCCAAAAAACTAACAATACGAAAAAGACAAAGTCTTTAATAAATACGGTACTATAACATTCGACATCAGTGAAATAAAGAAAGTCTTATTCAATCTTATTGCTATGTTAAAATGTCTGAATGTGTAATGGTGATTAAACTTTAAAACGTCGGCTGTGATTAGAACCCGGATTGGTGACCCCTATTAGCACAGCAACGGAATGAGGGTCATCATGACATCCCATGAAAGGTCCACTACCAGGACAGGGAACTCCCTCCAAAATTCCAGCTTTTTCTGCCATGGACCGTGGTTGTTGGTGACAACAGAATGTAAGATGATACGATACACAAAACCCTTAGTCGCCTCTTACGATATCGACGGCTAGATATGGGTTGGTACTATTTCTTAGCCGGCACCACACAGGGAATGAATGAGGGTAGGCCAATAAATAAATGTATAAATGTGTTTGAAAAGATAAAACTTATGATTTTGTCTGAAGCAATCCGGAGACTATCATTAAGGCACTTACTTCCAACTCCCTCTGATCTTTCTTATAGCTGTATAACTTTGTTAATTAAGCTTGAGGCTATTTAGTTGACTTTGAGTTAAACTTTCAGAAGTTATCCGTCGTTGACATAGTGCGGAAAAGACCCTTTATGTTTACGACATGGATTTAATTTGCAAAACTTTCATGTGATGGCACGTGATTTTGATGGTATGCTCTTTTTGAAGCACTTGTGACAGAATGGTAGTTGCTCTTTCTTTCCGAGCACGAAAGTTAAGGCAATCCGTTTCCCATACTAAACTCAAATGACTCTCATCCTTATGCGGGATATAAAATGCTGTTGAAAAATGAGTGTATTCTGCTATGTTTAGTAAAATTTTTCGCTGATTAATACAAAGATAAAGCTAATGCACCGAAAGTACTAGTTTTTTGTTAGCAATTTTTGGTGGTCAGATCCTGGATGGGTGGTCTTAATTATTGTCTTAGCCTAAGGCTGGTTTTCCATCAAAGCTGTGCGAGGGAGCTATGCTGAAAGCTGGAGAATTCAAACCAATAAGATTGTTCCATTTGACAGCGAGTTTGACAAGCTAAGAAAATGGAGCGATCCTATTGGTTAGAATTTTCCGAGCTCAAAGCATAGCTCCTTCGCGGAGCACTGGTGTAAAGCCACCCTTATTTTGCTTCGAAGCATTTTCAGTGCATTAAAAGACACTTCTCAAAACTGTAACTGAATTTTTGTTATAACTGCAACTGCAAAAAAAATTTTTAGGGTACTTTTTTTTCTGTTACTTCGTCAGAATAATGGTTTTCAGTTTTTAAGAAATGTCTTTTGTCGTGAACACGTCAATGCTTTTGTTTGGGGGTTATCTTGTAAACAGGAGTATATACGCCATCTGGTGGCAATCATTGATAAGTACTAAGTCGTGCTTTGGTTAAATCAGAGCTAGGTTTGGAAAAAATATTTAATTTGAACGTGTGCTAAAAGATGGTCTCTGCTACCAGATTGTTTCAATTACCGAATTTGCTATTGTTGTAAAGCCAATTGCAAACTGTTATTCGAATTTTATGAACATAATCAATTTCTACGACCGACAGGGTTCAAATAACGACTTTAATATCACAAACTGCTTAAATATTATAGTCTAGATAGAGCACAGAATCATGAATTGTTTGACAAATATTGGTAAATTTGGGAATTCCAAATGATAGCATAAACGATAACAGCCTTCTGCGTTATGACGCAGGTTCGATATCAAGGCCAGGCTCATATGTGTTAGTTGCGTGTCTGGATAATTTTCTAGAAATGATGTGTGGTACTCGGATTAATTAGTTACAGATTCAGAATTACCTATTCGTTTAACGTAGATTCTTTACAGAATACTTATTAAATGTCATAGCATGTTGACAAAGCAAAAACAGCAAGCCTTTTTTTTTACAAGGGGAAATCCGTCAAAGATACACTGCCGTCCGGGGGAACGACAGTGTTATGTCAGTCTTAATGACTAAAACCCCGTGGTGGCCAACTCTGGCACATTTGGACAGGTCCCGGGAATCGCCACAGGCATACGGCCGGTACTCTTCGTGCCTTGTCGCTGCTAAAGCAGAGACCCACCTCAGGGAGGTTTTGGCTATTTGGTCAGGGAGGTAATGCACTATGGGTAGTAAAAAATGTATATTCGACTCTTTGGGGAAAGTTGTTCAGTTTCATGGTCTGAGTAACAAACTTAAATCACGGTTACTGTTTCTGTAAGACCTTATATTAAGCATTTTTTATGTTTAAACTGACCCGTACTAATTCACTTACCGCATCTTCTTTCAAATGAAATGGTTTTTACTTAGTTAAGCTATGATCACAACTTGCCTAATTCAGAAACTAATTCGGCTTACATTGCTCATTGAAGTAAGGATATTGCAATTAACATAACCAAGCCTCCCAGCAATGTATGCCAAATTAGTCCTTGAATTCAGTGAGGTGTGATAGTGGCTTTAGCACTAACATAGTACTGCGTGCCCATTTTATATTTTTAGTTAAGTACGTTTGTGTATCGGTTTCAAGAATAAGTATACATATAACACAATGAAAATTTTTTTCGACAACTCCAAACTTCCTCAGACCTATACAAAATTGATCTATATCGATTACAGGAGTTACCCTCAAAATTTGTCGAATGCCTTCAAAGTCACCCCTTTAGTGTAAGCAAAACCAGAGTGACGCTAAAAGCCCTAATATCTTGCTTTCACAAAAATAAACCAATCTAGATAATCGTCTTCATATGTTTAAACGAGTGAAAGTTTGATTTTACGTACACACATCCATACAACTACGTCTCTTTTCGTTTGGTACAGATAACAGTTCTTGTCGTACTTCCCTCGTTTTATCTAATCTCATTAACCCTTTCGTATACGCTCGTAGTTTTACGTTACTTTGATTTTAGAAGCAGAATTTATCCGTTGAAGTAATTATTTATTGAATTAGTAACTCATCATCATCATAACATCCCATGAAACGTCCACTACAGGACAGGGAGCTCCCTCCAGAATTCTAGCTTTTGCTGGAAAAAATGTGGAGGGGAAGTACCATAGTCACCTCGCTTGTCAGCGTTACGGCTGGCACCATGGACCGCGGTTGTAGGTGACCGCAGTTACTAAGATGGTATGATACACAGGAGGATGCTGCTGCCCATCCTCCAGTTTATAACCCTTAGTCGCCTCTTACAACACCCACGGGTATGTATGGGTTGGTACTATTCTTTGCCGGCACCACACAGGACTTCTATTATTAGTCTTCTATTATTACTTCTATGATTAGTAACTAAAGTGTAATATTGGGCTAGTACTTAGTTTTTAGAGAGATAGGGTTCAAATTACGTCCTATTGGTCTAGATAGAACAGAGAATTGCAGATTCCTTCCCAAATATTGGGTAAAGGAAATTTACGAGTTGCAAAAGACAGTTAGCACCTCATCCCCTAACTTTGGTCCCTCGGCGGCGATTCAATATTTCACTTCTTACGGATGTAAGTCAGTATGCGCGAAGCTTGTTTGGTGAAGAATTTGGGATGGAGTGTAGAAAGTTTGGCGATATAATTTTTTTTTTGCTGGCAGTCGCTTTCCCTTTAAGTTTTTTCGGTAAAATTATTATTTGAAGATAAATAAAATAAGTAAGAATTTAAAGCACCGAAATTGTCTATGATCATCATAACATCCCATAAAACGTCCACTGCAGGACAGCGAGCTCCCTCCAGAACTCCAGCAAAAACGCGTGGGACTTTGGTGGGGATTTGCCATAGTCACCACGCATGTAAGCGTTGTGGCTGGCGACCTCTGTTGTTGATGAAGATGGTACGATACACAGGAAGATGCTGCTGTCCATCCTCCGGTTGATAAACACTTAGTTGCCTATTAAGGCACCCACGAGTAGAGATGGACTGGTACTATTCTTTGCCAGCACCACACGGACGCTTTCTGTCTATGATCGTATCTACATAATTATTTTAAATTGAAAATTTAGCTATTAGTTATAGGTACTTATTATCAATTAGTTTTAGCTGTTAATAATCAGAATTAAATTTTAGAATGTTTACGAAGTAAAATTAATATGGAATGAAATATTTAAAATACAATTTAATGTTCAAATACTTCTTAATTGGATTTTGAACGTGTGATTGTTCTTATTCCATAACGTTTTCACAATCAGCAAAATTTTAATGATTATTTCGGAAAATAAATTTTGTACAGTCTGGTGAAGAATTGAGTATAAAGAATTAATTAATTAATTATTAGAACAGGCAATATATGGGGTCCTAATCTCACAGCTGCATTGACCAATCTGAGTGACTACTATGACGAGAACGCCTTGAAACCCAATCCTACAAAAACACAGTCATGTGCATTTCATCTGCGCAACAGAGATGCAAACCTTGACATCCTCTGGCGGGGAACTCCTATATCCCATTGTAGGTCTCCAAAATATTTAGGCGTCACTCTGGACTGCACTCTTTCATTTAAAATTAATTGCAAGAACATTAGACAAAAGGTCACTGCTCGGAACAACCTACTTCTCCGGCTCACCTCCTCTGTGCAACACCAGAAGTTTTGCGTATCACTAGTTTAGCGCTATGCTTCTCTGCGGGCGAACGCGCGTGCCCTGCGTGGCATCAGTCGGCCCACGCGAAAACAGTGGATATAGCTCTGAATGATACATGCCGGAAAATCACAGGCTGCTTGAAACCGACTCCGGTGAAGATGTTATATCCACTGGCAGGCATCGCTCCCCCAGCCGTCCGCAGAGAGGTAGCTAGTGCCGTTGAAAAACTAAAACAGGAGACCGATCTGAGGCACCCAATGCATAACCAGACCCCACATGTAAAGAGGTTGAAAAGCCGCTCTAGTTTCTTGGACTCAGTGACCGCCTGCGTGGATGAGGCCTCAAAATCCAGGGTAGACTTATGGCGTAACAAGTTCTCCCTGCCCAACTTTGTCCCACCGGCAGAAAAACTACCACCTCGACATAAGCTTTCCTGGCCAACCTGGAAGGCACTAAATAGACTGCGCACCCAGGTTGGGAGATGCAGAGACAACCTGAGCCGGTGGGGCTACATAGAAGCTAGCAAAAACATCTGCGACTGCGGTGTGATGCCACAAACTATGTCCCACCTCACAGCTTGCGCATTGATCTCCACAACATGCTCGCTAAAGGATCTGTACAAGGCCAGACCAAATGCCATAGCGTTGCCGAATACTGGTCTAAGAAAGTGTGAGTGTTGCCATCGACACGATAGAAAAAGAAGAAGAATGAAATAGTAAACATAATTTTAGCATGGTACTTAGGCCATGGATCTGAACAACTTTCCCAAAGGAACATAGGTGAAAATAAGAAGAACCAAATTTGACCTCTCATAAAAAATGCGCTTACAGCTGATGCAGTTTCTATGGGAGGTCAAAAATTTTTTTTCGTATTTCGACCTATGTTCCTTGGGGAAAGTTGTTCAGTTTCTTGGTCTGAGGCATATACTGAAATTATGTTTACTATTTTATTAGGACCTTATATAGGTAAGCATGCTACATCTTTGACCCCCATCGTCGCTTATCACCAGGTAAGATGAGGGTCTAATACTGACCAATTTCGCAAAAAAAAATATATATATTTAGGCACAGTTAAACAAAAAACATTAAGTTGCCGAAAATGAAAAAAAATAAATAAAGTGAAAGCATTCAATATCATTTTGTATGGAAAAGTAATAGAATCGTTACGCTGAAGATACGCTGAAGATACTTGGGTAATAAGTATGAGGTATCTAAATATTTTTAAGTAATTACTTACCACTACTTTCGCTGGCTCAGAGACTGAAAGATGATCTTGGCCTCCGACACTAAAAGCCAGGCCTCCAGACGTCCCTTTTTTGCACCTCCTCATGCCCATCGGTCTTTGAAGGACATTCAGATCTTTTTGCACTTCTTCACTCCAGCTTCAATTCGTCGCTATTTTAAACTTTCTAATTTATTTTGTCTGATGTCTTGTTGATGAAAGGTGATCCCCAGGAGATGCTGACAAAAGACTCCAGGGGACGCGGTAAACCTCAGTGGATATGGCAAGACTAGCTAGACGGGTTTTTCAAGTACTAGCCGAAGGAAGCTAGTATGAAGCAATGAAACAAAATACCATGTAAAAAATGGAGAATGGAAAAAGGCCTTTGCTTACTCAAATGAAACCTATTGTTCTTAAACAAGACACAGATTCTTCTAGTTTGGGAGACAGGGTTCTGTAACTACTGTCAACTTAGTCTAATAAAGCATTTTTATTTTATTATTTTATTTATTATCTGTGATGGAGTCGTGGAAAGGTTAGAGGGAGGTCTTTGCGGAACACTAAAGAGCTACTTTAGATAGTAAATACTAGACCCAAGAACGTCTTAAGATTAATCTAGATAAAGACCTGACACTAATCCAAGTACTGAACAGACCTGATGTTCAAATATTAAAGTTTCTGCTTTGCTAGTAAAACGATTTTATTTATTAATCCAACAGAAGCTGCACTGCACTGAATTTTTAATAAATTGTAGAACTCGACTTGATGAAGAATTTAAGTTAAAATAGTTTTGCGCTCGTGAACATAAGTTTAACGAAAAGTTATGGCACATTATTTATGATTGGATCACTCCTACAGTCAACCTGCAGTAGTGCTGCAGAGCAGCACGAGCCTAAGATAAATAATTTATTTACACCGTGTGCGACAAAAATGACATTTCATATACGGGCAATTTGATGTGCGGTCACTATTAATAATGCCCTTATCATATGGGCAATACGATTACTAATCACTTTTCCTTGGCCAATTTATACGTGGAAGTCCTTAGGTCACATCTCTAATGGTGGTATGGTTTCGTCCCACCCTATATACCCTAGGTGCCCCAGGGGTCCGGAGCGGGAATTATTCATACTGCCCGGTTAACGTAATCAATAAAATCTATCTCAAACCTTAATTTTAAATATGGGTTTTTTTTTGTCAGGCAATAACTAACTATCGATACGAAACTATATTCGAAATTTTTGAAAACTTCGGTCAGTATGGTGAGTCCGGAGCGGTCAGTGACAATATAGTAGAAAATGGTTGGATGTTAATCACTGGCAATTTGACAATTCATCCAAACAATATTCTACTCTATTGTCAGTGAAAGAAACCCAAATTATATGCAATGAATATGTGCTTACAGTTTACTACTTGTGCTTTGAAAAGTAGGTTTTTATATCATATTTCCTGTTGATTCGATCCTAGTATTTAGTCCCAAAACTTACCTATAAAAATCGTTGAATATTTCAAAAGCTTCATAAGGTTGTTTTTGAACTGATCTTTTTGGTCGTACTGTACGAGTATCTAGAAAAATCCGACATAGGACAGTCAATTGAAAAGACAAGTTGACGTGAGAGGTTTTCCGAAGTGAATGGTTCGTTTCATACGAACACATAATAGGGCAAAACACGGAATTTCTATACCTGAGCTCCTAAAGGAGAGTTCATATAAGCAGCTTACTCAACTATATTTTCCTTTTTCATTATTCTAAGGAAATATAACAGATTGAGGTGATTGAAGGTTTTAATATTTCGTAGTTTTATTACAATAAATGCCTTCCTACACTGGGTATTAAACTAAGTAAGTAATTCTTAAGTCTGAACTCTGAATCCATCGATTAGTTTCGCTTCAAGCCCACTGTACTAAGGCCAACTGTCTACGTAAACCGCACATCATACGCTACGCATGCTTTGGTTATTTTATGGTAGCTTGCATCCTGCATAGAAAAAAAAATGTGTCCACGTCTCCGTAACGACAATAAGCAAATCTGACTTTGCCACATCTTGGACATAGATTGTTTCTGTGCTGGATGCAACAAAATGCAAGCAAGCGTAAAATTACAAAAGCGTGATACTATGAGCCTGCGCTGATCTACCAGCGCTTTTGGGAACCGGTCCGTGCTGGTAGTTGGCGCAGGCAGTTGGTACCGAGGCTCTTTACTGTGTGCCAAAGCAGTTCTTTTTGGAACTGGTCGGCGCTGTTACCTAGTTGGCACCGGTTCTATAAAGCACTGGTAGATCACCGCAGGGTCCCTGCCATTCACTTGAATACGTCATACGTCCTATGACGTGCGCTTGACGTGGAGGCAAACTAGGTGTAGGTAAAGAAATTGTATTTTTCCCACGTCTGAATATATTAACAAAATAGTTTAATTCGCCTTGGAATTTGGAATAAAATAGCAAGTATATAAAAACGGCATTTATTATTTATTATTTATTATTATTAAATCAACGATAAAATTTGAAAAACAATTTTGTAATTAAACTATGATTTTGTTGCTACGATTAATTTAATATCCGAACATTTTCAGCTTAAGATAGAACCGAATTTTGAATATTTACACCAAAATATTTTGATAACACATCAAGTGATCAAATATGACAATAATAAATTTATGAAACAGACTGAATTTATTTACATCTATAAATTTGCTGATGATATAATATTTACTTTTCAATTTTCAGACAAAAAATATTAAATTTCTGATAAAAACTGGCCTTCTTCTGAAATGTAAGCTTGAACCAATGGTTTTGTGGGAGGCGTTCACCAGCAAAATATATCTTTTGGCATTAAATGTGACGGCGCGACTGAATGAATGGAAAGCGCCATCTGGTTGTTTCGGGATCGGAGCGGCCATCTTGAGGTGGAAGAGGAACGCTGTGAACGTTGAAAGTGATTTTTATTGAAATTCAGTGAGAATTGTGAATTAAAGGACTTGATTGTGTGGTGGCTGAATCACATATCTTGTTGCTATTTGATTAAACGATAAATATCGTACATTGAAAGCTTTGATTTCGGCAAAAGACATTCCCACGCCATAATGAGTGATACAGATTTGGAAAGTACGGAAGAAGAACCGTATCTACCGCCGAAAAATGTATACGAAACAACAGGACAAGTTTGACACTCTCCACACAAGGCGGTTGAAGCTCCTTGAAATAAGAACAAAAACAATATTTTGAAGTATACACGGCCGCACGTTGGTGGAAACACTTTGAGCTTGGGCAGGTCTCTGGTATCGGGCATTTGTAAAGTAGTGCTGGTTTAGTTTATAATAGTTATGTTTTTGCGTGCTTGCTGCCATGTGTTCATAAAATAATTCTTGTTAATTCAGTAAGTGGGCATCTAAACATGTGAAAAGAATGACAGTAGGTAAAAAAATCCGCTTTTGTCTTAATTGTGACGTTGCCCATCATTTTACAGTTACTTATGCGCTGTTTAGGTCCACCCCTATGACGAAGACCCCTATTCTAACAAGGCTCTTTGATTCTTCATTCTTAATGCGCACAGCTAAGGAGTGGAACTCTCTCCCTGCTGATCTTTTCTCCGAATAATATATGTAATCTGGATTTTTCAAGGCTAGAGAGAATAGGTATAATCTAGGTAAGCATGCTTACCTATTCGACCCCATTGTCACTTAACATCAGGTGAGATCGGAGTCAATGCTCACCTATATCCCATAAAAAATAAAATTTAAAAAACGCGTTGTGCACCTTGAGAAGAAGATTTAGGGTCTGTTTTTCAGGTAAATCTATCAACCATACTTTGGTGTAAATAATCTTGTCGTTCCTTAAATATACCTTTACCCTGATCCTTAGGATATATTCTATGCAACATTGGCACAGATAGTCTTTCAAATTCAAAACAATTCGATGTCACACATGCATCACACTGTGGTTTTAAAATTTGATAAACACAACTTGACTTCCACACTTTAAAAATTTTCACTCCCTTTATAACACTTTGTACCTTTCACTGTTCATTTCTAGTTTTGTTAAGTCACTTATTTTAGGTAGCGAGTTATAGTCGCAATGGATACTAAAAGGGTTGGGATTCTAAAACTGCTCGTCCATGTTGCACTGCCTTGCATTGCCGCTGGTGTCTCTCCTGTGGACAAAATATTTGATTAAAATATTTTAATGGTTGTTTCCTACATAAGGGTCAGAATGTTTTTCTATAAAACAATTTTCTCAAATTTCAAAGCTCATAGGGGACCGTCAGAAATTCTGGAGGGAGCGCTCCAGATCCCCTCAGATTTTCCCTGCAAAATACAAACTGCATTTTAGGGGGTACGAGTACATACGAGCATTTTAAAAAATAAATATCATGATCTTTTTGAAATATAGGGTGCGTCCTAATCAACTGCGTTCCTTTTAGTATGTTACTCGGACTACAAAACTGAGCACCCCTCCCAAAGGGATATATATCGAAATAAATAAAAAAAACTGCATCAGCCATAGCACACTTTGTATGGGAGTTTTTTTTATTATTGTCAATTGTCTTACTCTTGACCTCGTTCTAGTCTCGGTCAATTTAAGATGCCTTTGTCTGCCTCGCCAATCATTTTACCTACTTTGTTGAAAAACAAGAAAACATCTTTTTTTCTATGATCCATATTTATTATGCTGAACGTGGTATTGTTTTATTCATAGCCACAACCTCTCATACATTTTAAAACATTTTCCCTGCCCAGACATAAACAAGGACAAATAAGCACAGAAAAGGTTAAAAACACGAATAAGCTAAATAAATCACAACTAACACCGCTAAATCTTGGTCACAACAGAAACATACTGTTTGCCAAGCTCTCTTGGCAAAGATGGACGCTTTGTTGAAAGCTATCCATTGCCGACTCACCGCCAAAAAGTTCCATTTCCAAAGAGCCTGCGTGTAAAACAGAACTTTGTTACAATAACAGGGCTATGTCAAAGGCTATTTCGTCAATTAGCCCCTCAGTTGGATGTTCGCCAAAACAGCAGAGCATTATAATCTGCCTGTGAATCCAAATGGGAAAGGCATTTAGGTTAAAAGTCCCAGGAAAAAGGAAATTAAAGCGATCTCTTTTGAGCTAGTAAAATTTTTGCATTCTACAATGGCGGCAAAAAAGTAAAAAACTGTTACAATTTTTTTTTAAAGATGGCCCTTAACACGAAAATTTGAAAATATAGGGTAATTTAAAAACTTTAAATCATTTACTTGTTTAGAGATAAGCAACTCTAACATTGTATCTACCAATGTTATATAACTGATAAAAAAAATCATTTAGTTCGTTCTCTTCAAGTTTTGTCCAATTTAGTTTATAATCTCGCCTTTTTCCCACAAAAAATACGTTTCAAGACAATTTTAAATTGTTTAGCCTAATACTATTTAACATACAATGACTAGATTAGAGGTAGGTACTTTATTAAACTCTTCATATTCTTTGCAAGTAGGACCTTAAAAAGTTGCCACCATTTTTTTTTGTCGTTTATCAAAACGACAAACGAAGTAAACACAGTGTAAGCCAAAAATGATAAGCTCGTAAAAATTTTATTTTGTCGTAATATTTTGGTATTTGAATCCGAATTACACAATAAATAAGGTAAAGAAGGTCTACTTCAAGCTAAGCGTATGTTAGATTCATTAAATTAAAATGATACAAATAATTTACTTGCTGAACATGAGTTAACCAACCAGTTGGGGTGGTGTATGACATGTTGAAAGAAGACCTCCATGTTTTGCCTTGCGGCTTACAAATATACAAATTTTCTATTCAATATCAAGTTACATGCATTATATTATGTCAAAATAAACTCATATTCAAGTCATGCATTAACTAAATATCAAATTTTTAAATCAAAAGCTTATTTTACTACAAAAATATGATTAGACATGAAAATTTATGTGTAAAAATATTGATAGATCTTTGTCTACCTAGCCATTATTTTCACATGTTTTTTTTTTGTAAAATAATTAGGAATTAAAAACGTATTAGGTTGGGAAAAAATTCTTGTCACTTTTCAATATTTTACGCCGAAAAAAAAGTTCTTTATTTATTGTACAAACGTTATCAATGTTTTAATGGCGTCAGTAATGCTAAATCGCATCGCAAACAAATTGGCGATAATGTGAAAGAAAGAAGCGTCTGCAATAAATCTACGAAATACACCACAAGGCTGTTTAAAAAAAAACTGTATAACTATTGCAAATATTATTACAAATTATAACTGCATTATATTGAGACCATAAAATCTGAAAAAGCGAAGAAAGTGGAAATACTTGAATTTATTAGAATCAGCACAAGCGCACCTTCTGTACCGTCTGCACATTGATATTTGAATCGCGAATCCGAACAGGACTTCGTCGAACACGTTTCATCGAACAACGGCTTTTTTTCTGGCCTCAATTTATTTTTATTAACTTCAGCCCACTGCCGAACGTGCACTGCGTCAAAATTTACCAAAACTCAGTTTAAAGATAATTTCGTTAAAATTCTCTATTTACTTCTAATAATTCATTAATTCTCTATTTATTCGTTGTTTTGGACCTATTAGTATGTTGGATAATTCCGTGCTACAGAAGGCAAATTATGCCGGTCGTACAGTCAAGAGCACATCAAGCTTGACACATTTGACTTAGTACCGTTCTTATTTCAATATACGTACGGGCTAGAGTCGCACTGCGTGTGTCAAGCTTGACTTATCGTTGACTGTACCAGGTTCTATCTTTGAAAGTAGCCGTTAATGAGCCATTTCAGAGGCCTACGGTGCCCGTGGCGACAGATAATATAATACTATACTAGTACAGATGCCTCACGTCATAGAACGAATTTGTGTCGAAAATTGTTCGGCCTATTTTTTACATAAGGTATTTTCTTAGAATAAATTGATATCTGGATGTTAAAATTTAATTAATGTCATAGTTTACACCTTTACCTACCAACCTTGTAGTAACATTTAGTTTAATTATTAGAAACAAAAGGGCCAAATGAATTCAGGCTATTTACTCCGTCGAAAAAACCGTAGTACGGAATGGGACCCCATGCCGTGGCTCAACAACTATGACACAAGGGTTTGTGAAGTCGATCATTTCATTAATCGTTCAACCACAGATGAAATAATTATAGTAAATTGACATTTGTTCAACCCTGACGATGATGTCATTATTATGGTTGAACTTGTATTTTTTTTATAGAATTTAAAAAGTTAGGCATAAAAGAGTGTAGCTACCCATCACCAATTAACTTAATCATAACGAACGTAAAGAGAGCACATCAAGCTTGACGCATTCGACTTTGTACCGTTGTTATTTCAATTTATAGAGCAGCACTGCGAGTGTCAAGTTTGACCTGTCATTAACTGTACGCCTCTTGCTCTTTACTCTTCGTATTTAGGTACGATAAGTCATTCAGCTGTCGTTTTCGTCACTGATAAAAGTGTCTTTTGACCTGTCATTAACTGTACGCCTCTTGTTCTCTGCTCACCGTATTTAGGTACGATAAGTCATTCAGCCCTCGCTTTCGTCACTGATAAAAGTGTCTTTTGACCTGTCATTAACTGTACGCCTCTTGTTCTCTACTCACCGTATTTAGGTACGATAAGTCATTCAGCCCTCGCTTTCGTCACTGATAAAAGTGTCTTTTGACCTGTCATTAACTGTACGCCTCTTGTTCTCTACTCACCGTATTTAGGTACGATAAGTCATTCAGCCCTCGCTTTCGTCACTGATAAAAGTGTCTTTTGACCTGTCATTAACTGTACGCCTCTTGTTCTCTACTCACCGTATTTAGGTACGATAAGTCATTCAGCCCTCGCTTTCGTCACTGATAAAAGTGTCTTTTGACCTGTCATTGACTGTACGCCTCTTGTTCTCTACTCACCGTATTTAGGTACGATAAGTCATTCAGCCCTCGCTTTCGTCACTGATAAAAGTGTCTTTTGACCTGTCATTAATTGTACGCCTCTTGTTCTCTACTCACCGTATTTAGGCACGATAAGTCATTCAGCCCTCGCTTTCGCCACTGATAAAAGTGTCTAGGCCAAGTCATTTGCTTGAGAGGCCATATTCGATTTGATTTTGATTTAGCAGCTACACACTTTTTATAATTTTAGAAATTGAGCAAGCGTGGATGAAAAGAAATGAATTTATTTATTGCTCATCATATCGTGTGGGTTCCAAGGTCGATGACTGACCTCACAAACCCTGGTGTCAGAGTTATTGAGCCGCCAAAGGCCTCTGATATGGCTCATTGTCGACTACATCCGTAGATAGTAGTCGGGTCCAACGGTTTAACATGTCTTCTGAAGCAAGAAATCGTCAAACTTTTCAGACAATCAGTTGATTCATCCTGAAATGTCCTTACTAAAATGGGGAGGTCGCACAAAGAGACTTTTGTCCTCACCGGGAATCGAACCCAGAACCTCCGGTTCGAGAGCCGAGCGCTTTTGTGGATTGACTTGGATCATAGAGTAATGACCTCCATGTTGTGTGACTTGGATGGTCTTGAAGTAAAACAATCTTACCAGTAAGCACATGCACCCTCGCTTGTGCACTCTGCGCATTGTCAGGCACGCATTGATACGCGCCTGCATCTGACGTACGCGCAGACTGGACCAATAGCCTGCTGCTGCTGTGCACGCCCTTTTCAGTCACGAGCGAAATGCCGCCTCTTGAAGAGTCGAAGTTTATCGTCTGTGGATGAAATATTCAGTTACTCATCTGACAACTTAATTTTTGAATTGCAAAGACTAAAATTTTGCTAAAAAACACAGAGCAATTGGTCTAGGTACATTTCGGAAATCTTCATTTCTTTGTAAAATGTCTTTTGATACTGATTTCAAATCGTACGAAGTAAGTCATCAATCATCAACTTAATTTGCAGGGTAAATTTTAATTAGTCTCTTATTTGAATTTAAAATCAAGAGAAATAACAAATACTTAATTTAATCGTCCGAAAGAGACGGACTACACCAAAGATGTCGAAAATACGCTGTGAATACGCAAAATAATAATTCGCCTTTATACAATTCACGGCCGGCTTTGTATTCATAAAATCCCGTTAAAAGTCCACTGCAGGACAAGGAGCTCCCTCTAGACCTTCAGCAAGACCGCGTGGTACCTATTAAGAAGAGGATTTACCATCGTCATCACGCTTGTAAGCGTTGCGGCTGGCGAACGCTGTTGTTGGTAACCGCAGTTAAGATACTACGATACACAGAAAGATGCTGCTGCCCACTTTCCGGTTCATAATCTCTTAGTCGCATCTTACGACACCCACGGATAAAGATGGGTTGGTACTATTTTTTGCCTGCACCACACGGACAGGGCATAGTGACTTTATGCGCCGAGAGGAAATTTATATACGTTACGGCCGGAAAATTGAAAAGCGGCGTCACCAGGTGGTAAATGGGTTTACAACCAACGTTCCAAATGGGATCAGTTAGGTTGGATTATGTTATCTTGCTACCACAACGTACGAGCCAAGCAATTTTTATAAAATACCTGAGACTCAAGTAAGCTGGCACACAATTTGCCTGCGATAGATAACACTAAGATCACATATTAAAATTCATCATACGATAGATAATTGCTTTTCCAGGTAAACCTGAGACTTCTGAAAGACTAGCTAGCAGTAGTGCAGGATACGTGTTTAAAGGACTTTTCAATACATTTGCTCGAAAAACTTACTTACAAGGACGTAAACAAGTAGTAAGTAAGTAGTTACTTACCGAACTAGTGTGGTAAGTAAAAAAAGTATACTACCAAGGAGTTTTTACACTCTGATCATAAAAAGAATTGAAAAATTACTGCAGTGGTGACTTCTTACTTGAGTGACGACTGCCTACCTATATTTAAAATAAATTGGAGAGTACCAGGAGAACATAAATCGACAAGAGGCTGACAGTTCTTTTAACAAGTGTATTACTTCTACCTGTTTTCTCACAAATGTATTGAAAAACGTCGTAAGATACACGGCCGTAAGGGTTATGACAAACTCGTGCCGATGGTAAACCGTCAACTCGTTTGTAATAACCCTACTTACGGCACTTGTATCTTAAACTACTATTCTGAAATTTCCTGATGAAAGTTATTTTAAATTTAAATTCAAACGTTTATTGCAAAGTCAAAACGTTTACAAGGTCCCAGACTCAAGTTCCTTTTGCCATTGATTACATAATAATTAGGAAAAGATTAGACAACTTAGGTCATAACAATTTTGGGTAATTTTATGGATTACTGAACTTTTGAAGGGAACTTTCTAAATTGCTCTTTTAAACTGGGTTTAAGGGAAATGACCTCAAAGATCACTGTTAAAAGAGTTTGCTTAAGTCTTTATTTAAAGTATTTTAGGGTACTAGAATTAAGTAGGCTTATTGCATTTATCTCATTAAAAAATGTGGACCATAAATCTCAAACAGTTTTGAACATCACTCTGCTCGGATAAATCTGAACACTTTCTTAAAAAAACAAAAACGTAAAAATAAATTGGGTCGTCCCATACAAAACTCTCCTTGATTTGTAAGGACAATAAAAAAGAAATCTGTTTTTGAAAAACATAGTAATAATAATATTAGGGAACATTTCACACATGGTCATCTGATCTAAAACTAGGTAAAGCCTGTACTAAAGTTTAATTTTTAATTCAATGCAGTAAACTGACGTTTGGTGGGTTGCCGCTTTTTTGGGAAAAATAAATAGTGATGTGCTAAAAAGATATAACTCAATCACTCATCTAGTGATATGTTCATATAATATCAAAGTGATTATTTTAAGCTTATTAAATTACGTAAATACCTACTCGAACAATAACATGGCTCAATCTGAGCAAGTCGAGCGCGAACTGACCATCAATAAGAAAATAGTGCTTCCCTTAAACCTAGAGAGATGAAATTTGGCACAGAGGTAGGGTTTAGTGCCCATACATAGGGAAAAGTATCAAAACTAGGATCATGGAAGATCTGGTGTACCTGATGACCCTGAGAAGAAATCTTAACAGACCAGCCAAACTATTAAAATTTTCGGGATGCTGTGTTTACAACATTTATTAAACGTGGTGAGACTTTTCTATTGAAATTTTAAAAATGAAGATCTGGAGTATCCGATGAAGAACTCTGAGAGCTCAGCTGAACTATGGGAGCCCATTTTGTTTGCATTACAAAGACTATTTAAATCAAGAAATTAAGAAGTTAAGTGGCTCAAGAATATAGGCAGTTATATTTTCTACTTAAGGCGGTGCATTGTTTTAGGGAAGGTGTTTAAGAAAAAACGGCTCATATAAAAATAAAATTTTATTCACTGTCATAATCATCATCACTATCGGATTCAGTAACATTAATAATCAATCTATCAACAACGCCGTCAATGCGTGGATCAAGATGGTACATATCGTCTTCTACTTTTATTACATGTGTCACACAGCTCTTCCATTTCTGCGGTGTGATGTTGGTAAGAGCCTCTTCGAACAGGGTTTTCACTTCATCCATTTTAAATGTTTTGTTGTTTCTTGCGACATGCCCCTTTGCTTGAGCCCAAACCATTTCAATGGGGTTCAACTCACAGTGATAAGGAGGCAGTCGCAAGATTGTGATTCCCTGCTCTTTTGCCATCTCGTCCACAGCGTACTTAACGGGGAACTGGTCTTTATGCTGCCGTACAATGTCAATGAGAGTAGCTTTAATCATTTTTTCTTCATATTGTATCTCTTTACTTGTGAGCCACTCTTGTATTCTTGACTTAGTCCATGACATTGTTGGCAGAGTTTCGATCTTCCGGGAGTGGTAGGGTGCATTATCAATCACTACCACTGAATCTTTTTTCAATTTCGGCAAAATGTCTCGGAACCAGTCCTCGAAGCACTCGGCGTTCATTTCTTGGTGATAGTCTTCACTCCCCTTCTTTGCTTCAAAAAGCATTAACCCATTCTCTACAAAACCTTCTTCTCCCCCGATGTGGCTTATAATAAGCCGTTTTCCTTTACCCGTCGGGGACTTGAGGCCCGTGGTCAAACCCTCCATAAAAGCTTGCCTCGATGAAGTGATGGTCGTATCGACCCAAGCTCGACTCGTTGTATGCCCTGAGAAAGAAGAAAAGGTTATTATTTGATTATTAAATAAATGAAAATGAACAAAGTAATAGCAGTTGAAAGTTTATTTAAAATTAAGTTTGTGAATTCCATTTGTGTAATTTTCTAATAGTAAAGGATTTAGTATTTTATAATAGTTATAGATTGCATGTTGGTATTCTTCTACTACAGGATATAAAATATAAGACGGCATTTATGAAGGCGAGGTCTAGGAGTAGGATAAATAAGTGAATACCTTCGTTCAGCCAGGTCTCATCTTGGTAATAAATGTACTTCTTCTGCACTGCAATGCTGTTCTGTCTTCTATATTCTTTTATTTGATATATATATTTTTGGCGCCACAACACGATATCTTCTCTGTCAATGAGAGCACTTCGTCGCGATTTAGTGATAAATTTAAAATTGAGGAACAGCAGAGTTTTCCTCATTGTACTCCATGAAAAATTGGGTAAGTCCACATCATCATTGACGCTTTTTAAAACCTGAAACGGAAATAAGTGCCTTTTATAATTTAATATTGAAATCATACAAGTACCTTTATGATACCTATCTATCTTGGGATAGATATACTTGGGACCATAATGAAATTACGTATGAATAAAAAATATGTTTACCTAATTAAAATTATGATTATTTTAATAACTTACCTTTTTAATGGTAGGAGCTTCATTTTTCGCATAAAACCCGTGCACCTTTCTTCGAATCGCAGATAGCGTAAAATCGTCCAATTTGTCTTTGAAGTTGTGCTTGGGTCCGGGCTTTTCAGGTGCTTTAAAATCTTGGTTTTCTTTATGTTCTTTAAGAGTGGTAAATACTACTCTCTGAGAGATGCCCAGTATGTCAGCAGTTTTAGAAGCACATTCGCTGACTTTTGCAGATTCTATCTCAGAAGACTGTTCATTGAAAACATACTTATAAACATTTTGCACCATGATTTTTTCAGTTACACTTAGAGCACGCTTGGGTCTCTTTTTTCTAGGAGATAAAAAGCTACCGTCACTTGAGGTTCCTGGGCCAGGATCCATGACAGAAGTTTTAACAAATAACAAGGTATAACAAAAACAAAACTTCACCACCAAAAACTTAACGAAAAACTCAACGAAAATTTTTACGGTGAAACGCATAGGCAAGAGACACATTCGAACACTCAGACCGGAGGTAAGAAGCCGAATGACGGACAATGCAGAAGTTCTTATCTACTGCTCATGTCGGTCATCCAATTGTGAGTCTAGTGGTTTGGATGACTCATTTGTTTGTGTTGCAGCTGCAAACTTTTTCTAAGAAATTTTAACACCACGCTTTATTTATTACTTAAACGTTTCTTTTAGTAAAAAAGTGCACAGCTGCAGTTTTTATCAGTTGTGTTGTGGCAACTTAGAAGTGTTGTTTATTGATGTTTTGTTGATGTAATATAGAGTGGTTGTGACGCTACAAAAAATGATTAATTGTATGATAAGTTAAACCTCCAAAAATTAAGCAATTTCGACGTTTTGGGGAGTGTGGAGATAATGTATTTTAATATCAGACCAAAATAAAAACAAGTTAAAATGTGTTCAATATTATATGAATTCGTTTTTTATATATCTATCTCTCTCCTCAAGAAATAAACTTAGATAATAACTTCATACATCAAAAAATGGCGGCTCGATATCGGCGAACCAGTGTGAAGAGGCTCAATGAATCACCTCATTGAACTTAAAATTGAACGGGAGTACGTCACTTTGGTTTTCGAGTTGGCAACATTATTTACATTGCAGCTGTCAGTTTACTGCATTGAATTAAAAATTAAACTTTATGGGTACCAGGGACTGATATACATACATAGATAGATAAATAACACCCAGACACAGAACAAACACCTGTGTTCATCACACAAATGTTTGCCCTGGGCGGAAATCGAACACGCGGCCCACGGCGTGAGAGGCAGGCCAACAGGCTTGTCAAGCAGTAATACACATTGAATTAAGTTTTTAAGTCAAACAGACGAGCCAGAATTTCATTTTATTTTAACCGTGCTGTAATTACATTTTATTTTCACGACATCTATCAAAAGTGTTTAAAATACTATTTCACTTAAGTGTTTTTTTTTTAAATACTGATACCTCCTACATAATTGGAGCCTATGCTATCCTCATTCTCTTTGTCATTCCAGTTCCATTCGCTTCCATGCTTCATACCATATCTTTGTCTCATCCATCCTTATTCATTCTTTCTCATGGGTGGGAATCTCATTTTGCTGTGCTATCTATGCTATTGTATTACAAACCTTGTAATAACTGAACAAGACAATCATTTTTATTTGCCTAACTATTACAATCTTAACTTATTTCTATACAATCTTTTATTTTGTTTTTATACATTACTGCTTATTATTTATACTATTAAGTGACGCTATTATATTCTATGCTTATCGCTAATATATTTAATATATTATGTAAACATATTTGCTTTTTACCTTGTTTTATTTCTCTTTACAACAATATTTACAATTTTTAAGCAGTATTCTAAAAACCTTTCTCTTTCCTTACCCAACATTAACTCCTTTACACTTTCAGGTACAGCTGTGTATTTAATTCTTGCTCTACCCTGAATCTTTTGTTGGCAAATTTTGGACAATCAAACAGCACGTGCATGACTGATTCAGTTTATGTGGAATCGCAGATGCATGATAGGCTCTCCTAACACTTTAATCGATTCAAGTATTTGGAGAACCCACCGTCATGAGTTGGGTTTTGATGCTCGTTATCTCGATCTCCCTCGTTATTTTATAACCCGCTATAACCCCAGGGAAGAATAATTTGGTCACCGAAGAAGTTTCACCGTCCACGTATCTTCGGTTCCACTTGTCAAGCGTTGCCTACGCCTGACGTGTGAAACAGGACATAGTCGGGCATAGGTCCTAGTCCGGCTTCCGTTTTGACTCTATGGCAGCCTCCTTTGCCAGTTTATCTGCCCTTTCGTTTCCCTCCAATCCTGCATGGGCCTTGATCTAAGACAGAATGACAACTTTGTTTTGGAGAGAAAATGTTCGTAAGTTATCTCTAGCTTCCACTGCAAGGGGATGGAGGCAGTTGTGGTTTTTGACGGTTAGGAGCGCTGCCATAGAATTGCTTTAAAATTCAAATGACGTCGCCCGGTGTTTCAGTATCTCCCTCGTAGCGGCGCATATTTCCAGGAGCTCCGTCTGGTAAACAGTACAATAGCAAGTTTGAGGGCCCTGGTCTCAGTCCACCAGTCCATATGGATAGTGCGGCACCAACCTTACCCTTAATCTTGCTCCCATCAGTAAAATAGCAAACCTCAAATTTACAGTGAGCATCAACTTGCTCTTGGTTTATTAGGCTAGAGAGCTCCAGGTCAATACGCTCCGCCGGATGTGGTGCGTCGACAGCTGCAGCTATCCTCTCGATCCCGACGTCCCCCAGTACTGGCTGGGGTACCCCTCTCTTGGCTTCATATAATGAAGCTGCCTCTCGGACTCTGAGGTCGAGAGGGAGTATCCCAGCCAGCACGAGTGCCGAGTTCAGCGAGACCGTGCGGTAGGCTGCAGATTTTCTGAGTTATGCCACGCTGCACTGCTATAGGATGATGGGCTCTACAGTCGCCTTATATTATATCATTTTGATAATTTCAAGGTAAAGGCCCTAGCTTGTTATTGCGGCTCGAGACAGCTGTTTATACACAGAAAAATAAAGGTAGGTACTTTGTGTTTATATATGCCTATGGCTTTCTTGCATACGTTGGAGACGTGTGTGTTGAAGGTTAACTTCTCATCGATAGTTAGGCCAAGAAGGTTTATTTCCTTTGAAATGGCAATGTAGACCCCGCCCATGCTCAGGCGAGGGGTGTCATACTTCATTTTGCGCGTGATGACCATGGCATTCGTTTTTTGCGGAGCAAATTTGAACTTATTTTGTGCACCTCACTCTCGAACATGTTTGAGGGCGGCATTGGCACGCACCTTAATCTCGATGGATGTTTCAGCATCAAAGACCAACACCACGTCGTCCGCAAACGCCTGACTGTAAGTGTTTTGAGCCTTTAAAATGCGGGTTAAATGTCTTTTTCTCATTTAAGCGATCGTAACTATATCAACATCTATTATTGGAAATGGGCAAGACATTTTTTCTTGTCGGGACGCCGCGACGCACGTAGACGGGTGATCGGTGAGTGGAGTCAAGACATAGACCTTCCCAAAAGTTCTCCGAGTTGTTTCGCTAGAGCAGAAAGTAGCAGTTATAAGTGACTCATACAAATCTTTGAACAAATCACTTATGAAGCAATTTGTCAAACAATCGTCGAATGGCTAATGTGCTTACTAAAGTGTAAATCAGCCTCTACTTATCATCATCATGATATCTTGTGGGTTATATATAACATCGATGACCGCCGACCTCATAAACCCTGGTGAAATTAATTGAGCCGCCAAAGTTCTCTCATATGGCTCTGCAACGACTAACTACTTTCGTATATAATATATATGGTTACGGCGGGTTACGATCTTTAAGACTTCGCTTTTAGTATGTGAAATGGTGAAATCTATAACAATTTCACAAAGACAAACGGTAACCTTTTTCGTCATTTAAATGTCCACGGGCTACAGTACTATCATGGGCAGGTAAGGTAGTTGTCATTGGTAGATTAAAGGCAAGGTACAGAAATTATACTAGACTAGCCCCACCGGCCACATTTTGAATCCTTCTTTTCCTCTTTCTCCGACATGTATAATATTATAAAAGCGAATATTGCTTTTTCTATCTGTCTGTTACGCTTTAACGACTAATCCGATGAACCAATTTTGATGAAACTTGGTAAGAGGATAGTTTGGACTGTGGAAAAATCATTAGCTACGTTTTTCTGAACCGCACACGGACGAAGTCGCGGGCATCAGCTAGTTAACAAATAAATGACGAAACTGTAAGTATTGTATACCTATTGACTACGGAACCCTAAAAAATTACATATCATACTTGTTTCCGGTCTACAACACGGTGCGCTGCCATGTAGGTCACCCAAAATTACAGCTGTGAAAATATAATTTAATACTGCTACCAAAATAGATCAGTTGTTTTTCATAACCAGAGTAGTGAGGTCCTTGAATAATTAAGAAATTGTTAATGTGTTATGTTACAGTAAAGACAAAAATGAAATACAAATATAAATTATTAACTGTAAAACAACCTCAACTGAAATTGTCTTCGAATTGCCGCCGTATCACAATGCCGACAATATTCTTCGGCTGTGTTTTTGTACTAATGTTTAGTTACAATAGTGATCCGATACCTTTAACAAAACCAAGTAATTATAAAAATATTAAGGGTAACTATGCTATTAAAACTAATGGCTGCCAAATACCTGCAATGGAACCTTTCAGTACTGAGGCAAGTAAATATTTTAAATACCCAGATATAAAACCTTGTCCAAACGCTAATTACTCCCTATTATCGCGCAATGGATCGCATATTTGGATCGATAAGGACAATAGAATATCAGAATATTATAAAATAAACAACTATGACAAACTCAGATGTTGTTATAGTATATTCTATCGTCCAAATAACATACCAAATACTAATTCCTCTGAAGTGGATTACAGAATAAGCTACGAAGAATGTATATATTTCAAGGATTCATTAGAAGTTAACCATGAATTTGTACGAACAACTTGTTATTACGACGAGAGTACACTTTACGATCAATATTTTGTATTCGCTCCTTTCAAAAATCGTTCATCTCACGACAGTGATAAGGTTGTAAATGAAACAATTCAAAGAACTGAAAAATCTGGCTATAACGTTTTGATTATTGGTATAGATAATGTGTCAAGGTTAAATTTTCATCGCACAATGCCAAAAACATTGTCATTTTTGAAAAAAAAAGGAGCTGCAGAATTATTAGGATATAATAAGGTAGGTTACAACTCCTTACCAAATGTAGTTCCTTTACTTATGGGTTACGCGATAGATGAGATAAAAGAAATATGTCATCCGCAAAAGATGATGGCTTTCGATGATTGTCCCTTCCTATGGCACTGGTACAAGGACGCAGGATACTACACAGCTTTTGGTGAAGACAGCAGTTGCCTGGGCTCATTCAACTACAAGACAAAAGGATTTTGGAAGACTCCCACAGATTACTTCTTAGATCCTTTCTTAGCAGAAGCTGAAACTAAAGCTGGAAATAATAAGCCTGGTTACGTAAATTTATGTATTAATGAACATTACTCGTATCAAATTCTCTTAAATTATATTAAAGATATTACTACAACGTTGTTCGACAACAAGTTGTTCGGATTTTTTTGGGAGACAACTATCTCACACGACTATCTAGAATATGCAGTTGCAATGGATGATAGTTACGACAATTTTTTTAAGGATTTAGAGTCTTCAGGATATATGGAGAAGGCGATAATTTTTTTTATAAGTGACCATGGAAATAGATGGGGCAAATTCAGAAGAACAAGACAAGGTTACTTAGAAGAAAGACTTCCTCTAGCATTCATAATGACACCTTCGTCTTTCCGTCTTGAGTATACTGAAGCTTTTAATAATTTAAAATACAATATTCAGCAGTTAACGACACCATTTGATTTGCACGAAACGTTTCGTGATCTTATAGATTTGGAAAGTATCCGAGATGAAAACATTCGTATACGAAGTCAGAATTATGCTAACAATAGAGGTATTAGCTTGTTTTTGAAAGTTCCTGAAAATAGAACATGTCAGATGGCAGGGATATCTAGTCACTTCTGTGCTTGTCACGATCGAGTGGACTTACCAAAAACGGGCCGTAAAGCAATTCTTGTCTCAGAACATATGGTTGAACTTATTAATCAAATGTTGAAAGAATATCCAAAGTGTGCAGTATTAGAGTTGGATGAGGTACTAAACATTCATAAGGTTATGTCAAGACCGGCAAAGAATGAGCATCTTTCATACAATTGGCCAGAATATACTGCTGTAGTGAAGGTTAAACCTAGTGGAGCTGTATTTGAAGGAACTTTGCGTCAGTACGATCGAGATTGGTCAGTTGTTGGGACAATCAGTCGCCTAGATTTCTATGGTAATCAAAGTCGATGCATACATGATCGTGTACTAAGAATGTATTGTTATTGTGTAAAGTCTATAAATTGAATAAAAAATTGTAAGTGAACGTTATACAAGATAAGGAATTGTAGTTATAGATTTCTCATATTATAAATAAAATAAATAAATAAATAGTCTTTTATTTCAGGTCATACAAAATATAACAATTGCAGAGAACCCATAGACTTATAACCATATTAAACTAAGCCTTATGTAATGAGAATGTTTTGATGAATATGTTTTGCCGATGTACAAAAAAGGAGGTTATCAATTCAACCCGTTATAATATATGGTCAAAATTACACAATTTTTGCGAATGTTGTTCTATATTATGTTTTAGCAGTGGCATCGTTTTGTTTTGCAGCAGTAATAATATTATTAAAAAAACTCTTTCTAACGAATATTTTAACAAGTTCAATATAGAGTCACGCTAATGTAGTTTTCGTTATTGCAGGCAGTCATCCAGACTTTTCTATTTATTATTCTTTCTTAGTAACTTAGATATAGTGCTGTGTTTTGTCATAGACATAAGTTTTTAATTTGTATTCTTTTTTACTTGTGGAAGCTTATAATTGGCTCTTGTAACAATATTAATATAATAATAATATTTTGTAACCTAGACCGATTTAGCTGTTAGCTTCCCGAAGAAAATAAAATAATAAAATAGCGGCCCGTCCTGGCTACGCCCCGGTGGTAGTGTAAGCGACTTTAAATATTTTTTTCAAATATATTTTTTGTGAAGGTTAAAACAACATAAGGATCCATTGCGTAGTTTAAATGGATAAAGAAGCAGCAGAAAAAATGCTTTTCTGTATATTTTTCTTTCACATCTGATAATGTTTATTTTAGAATAGTTTTGGTTTGTTAGTCCATCAAAGATTGGAAAATAATTAATACCTATCTTATGAAAAATTATAAATATGTACCCCACTCTATGGCTGGTATTTCACTGGGACACCATGTGCAGCGCATCCAGTCGCCGCTACCAACAAAATGTATACAGCTCTTTATAGAGTTACTCACCTGGTGTCCGTTTGGTTGCGCAACCAATTTGGCGGCGCAACCAGCTCGGATGATGGTCGCGCTACCACTCCCAGTGAAATATAGCCCTTAACTGTGGCCGTAGGGTGTGCCGACTCTGGTGTCTTTACTAGTGTCTATAGTTACGGACACCATGTTGGCGCAACCAGTCGCGCCACAGTGGTGTCCCAGTGAAATATCGGCCATTGGGAAGGAAGGAATTTATAACTAATTTAATATTTCTGAATAAACTACATTTTTAGTACCAAAATTACTATACTGCGTACATAACAACTATTTCTGTGACCGTTAATGCGCAGAAGTCAAAAAATTAGTCGCGGGGGCGAGCGCGGCTCCCCACAGGGGGCGAGCGAATCGTTCATTGGCTCTCCGCCTGTCACCCATGCGCAGAAAATAACCGTCATAGAAAAACTTGTTATGAACGCGCTGTAACTGGCTTTCTTTTTCGGTTATTTTTGGACTCCTGGCCACATTTAAGTATGTTGCTCAGAATATGAAACTGAACAATTTTTCCAAGGAAACATGGGTCGAAAAACGAGAAAAAATGTTGGTCTTCCCTTACAAATTCCACTGTTGCTGGTGCACGGTTTGTATGGGTGACCCAAAAACCAAATTCGACTTTCGACCCATGTTCTTTGAGAAAATTGTTCAGATTTGTGTTCTGAGTAACAAACGAAAATTTGGTTAGGCGTCCATAAATAGTCCTGTATAAATGCTTCAGAAATTTGTAACATGAAGCCTTTTGAACGTCAGTTGCGGTTCCGTGGGTGGGTTGCGTATGTGGGCAAAAATTGATTTTAATATATTCCTCCCGATTGAGAATATATCAAATTAACGCGAACTTCATATCTTAAAGAAAACAAAAAGTCAGCTGAGTATAAAGTGGTGGGTTATAAGTCAGCTGGTCACACGAAAAAGAAAAAATAAATAAATTCAGTGATTTCTTCTTAATTGCTATTCTCAAAAAATAAAACTGTCAGCGCGCTGTATTTCGGTGAAAAGATTGTCAGGTGATGCCCTAAAGATTGTATTACGGGTGCCAGACTCGTGCACCTAGTGACCAGCTGAATCCACCACTATACAAGGTGTTAGGGACAGTCTTCCGAATACTGAAGGGCATGATCAGTCAACGAAACTGAACAACTTTCAGTGAACAAAACTCTCAGGAAACGAAAAAAAAATTCGAGTCTCCATACAAAATTGTAAACTTGATCGGGCAGTTTGTAAGGAGAAGCCGATTTTTTTTTTCGCTTTCTGAATGTTTTGTTCACTGAAAGTTGTTCAGTGTCATTGTCTGATCATGCCCTTTCAGTATTCGGAAGACTGTCCCTAACAGCCTGTATAGTCAGTTGACTTTTTTCTACTTCAAGGTTTGCTATCATTTGATAAATTATCGATCGGGAGGAAATTATTTAAAATTTCTTTTCTAACGTGTGTGGGAGGCTACCACTGCTCAACCCACCCTTGGAACACAGGTGACGTTCACGAGGCTTCATAATAAATACAACTCTCAAACATTTTACAAGTTATCGCCCGAGACAAATTTGGTCATGGAACTGTTGCTGAGTCGTGGACTAAATGTTTGTTGTTTATGTTTTAAGGGTAACGGGGCCGAAATTCTAGTCCCCATTGGCCACTGTGACCTGAAAAGATCTATTGTAGCTAACCCTTAATAATTCTCTCCTCGGCAACACCGACAGCCTCAAAGAAGCTGACGATCTGCCTATAGGATTAAGAATTCGGGTATCCTCAGGGTGTAGTATACGTTCTCCGTGGACTAAAACTCTTCTATCTTCTCAACACCAATATCGAGAATAAATAAAGAGATATTTTATATGTTTCGAGGTAATGCTTAGCCAGTGTAATATAGAAGCAATTCATCGGTAAAACTTTCTGGTATGAATAAGTCGACTCTCGTTACCAAGCATAGATTTATATAGTCAAGATAGGGTCTTGGGAACAAGCGATTCAAAATTTCCCCATACAAGAAAAAATAGCGCCATCTGTGAAAAATCGCGTGAACTACGTTGTGTAGTACTTCGGTCGGTGCTAAGTACACGGAACGGAAATAATATGGCGGGAAAAAACAAAACAAACTTTTTACTGTTTATATGTGATTTAGGCCTGGTTTTTCAGTTTCATTAATTGGATTATAGTCAAAAACAATAATAAGAAATAACAATAATAATAATAAGAGTATATTGTTTCTTCAACTAAGAACATTTTATTTTGTTGGTAAGTGTATTTGCATCCAATGTTGACAATATGACTTACAACGACTGACATTTGTTGGTCCTAAACGTCAGATTTCGGACCAACGAATTGGGGACATTGTAACGTGCCGATGGGCTAGTACTTATATATAAGTAAATGTTACCAAGCCTATTTGTAAGTTCTGAAACTGTTACATCATTGCTTTCAAGTTCTGAAGTCGATTCATCATAGCCTAGTTCTTAACAAGTTTGGTCTAGGCTCAGCTGCTTCTCTAATGAGCCATAGACTAATAACGTAGGTACTTATAAACTTATGAAGAAGATGTATTAAGTAGTTTGTATAAAGTAACATTTTTGGTTGAATGTTTGATACGAGTTTATTGCTATTATGGACTTGGAGGTAATAGGTATGTTTTTGGATCTGACATCAATTTGTGCTCTTATTAGGACAAAAGCAACAATTATTGTTCTACGACTACTTTAACTACGAAAAAATGTGTCACTTGGTGTGACTACTCACTCATCTACATACTTTGCCGATATTTTTTCGTCCGTTATTTCAAAATTCGTAGAAAATATGTTGTTGCTTTTGACTTCTCTAGTAAGTGATCTGATCAAGTTAGAGTCGGACTGGCTTCTGCGCGACTAAGACGGTATGTTTACCTTAGTGGTACGGAACCCCCGGTGCGCGAGTTCGACTCGCACTTGCCTGGTTTTCAAGGTTCCTAAGTGATAAAATAAAATAATTTTAATAAAATTAAACGTAGTGTTACCAATTTTCGACTTGTATTTTATTATCAATGATGGACTAGTTGAGCTAGTACAGCAAATGCCTACTAGGTGGTAGCACAAATGCAACGTTGAAATGCGTATCACTTACTTACAACAGGACCATGGTAGCCTAGTTAAGTAGAAAAAGCATTTCCGGTACTGACGGAGAACACGCAGGTTCGAACCCTGCCTTTGATTGTGAAATTTTGCGATTTTCTACTTTTTAGATTTATCCGAACACAGGAAGTGTTAAAATGAAATCATTTTGTTCGTCGCGGGTAAAACTAGTTAAAATATAAGATAATAAGCCTTAGGGGCCTAAACTAGATTCTCATCGCACTTAACATGTTACTTAGTCACTTAGTTACACTAAGTTATTGTGACTATCTACACACAACTTACTTAATCAAAGATAGTAATATACAATATCAGCTATACTCAAAGCAATCAGTTGGTAACTTAGCTTGTTGAAACTTACATATTTATTGGTTAAGTTATATTTATTTTTGTGGCGAAAGACATTGAACAGCTGTACGACTTAGGTAATGGATTGCGTGGAGTTGAACAACATATGCAGTGTTTTAATTTAAAAAATAATTGTTTTATAAAAAAAAAACCGGTCAAGTGCGAGTCGGACCCGCGCGCCGAGGGTTCCGATATACCTATAGTATTTTTGGAAGCAATAAAGTCCATTTTCAGGACCGCAAAACTAAATTTGTTTGTAAAGGTTTTTTGCAGATTTCTGAAAAACTGTGCAACTTAGAAAGATCGTTTTATTTTTGCTGTAGTTTATATAAACTTCTGTCAACTGTAATTAATTCAGATTTTTCCTTACTCAAACTTCGGAGATAAGGGGGGGGGAATGGTATTTTTCTTGACATTTTTCATCATAACTTTAAAACTAAGAAATTTAAAAAAATACAAAAATATATTTTAAAATGTACAAGTAAAGCCCTTTCATATGATACCCCACTCGACCTAGTAGCGACAATTTGAAATTTGGCCCCCCCTATTTTGGCCCCCTTTATATTAATAATCATACTTTTTTCAAAATTTTTTCTTGTGCAATTAAGTTGGGCAACTATATTCTAAAACTATTCCAAATTTCAGGTTGATAGCATAAGTGGTTGCTGAGATATAGAGGTGTGACAGACAGACGGACAGACAGACAGACAGAGCGGCACCATAAGGGTTCCTTTTTTTTACCATTTTGGTATCGGAACCCTAAAAACAACAAAATTTTAATGTTAATATTTTATTTTTAAAGTTCAAACTGCCTTTTAAAGCCTAGCGTCCTAAAAATAGAACACATAGTTTAAAATAAAAGATAACTTGTTGTTATTTGTAATGTACATAAGATCTCTATCAGATTTCATGCCTATGTCTTACGATTACGAGGATACAATAGTTTGATAGAATAATTATATCTCTATTTTCAAGCTTTATTGACTTACACTTTCTAATTATTTTCCGATTAAGTTTCCGACTATTAAAACTAATTCTGCTTTGCGTTTTAATATCAAAACCAAAATGATCACACTTAAAAAAACATTTTTATATTTTTAAAATATGTAGGTATACTTCATATTTTATTTATAACTAGTTCTAATAGAATAATTAGCCATTATAACAAACTTTCATCTTCCAAAACAATTTTTATTGAGTCCTGAACATCAATATGCATATTTCTTACTTAAAAAAAAAACCGGCCAAGTGCGAGTCGGACTCGCGCACTGAGGGTTCCGTACCACCACATAAACATAATTGTATTAGTTGAAATTTCAGTAAGTTAATGTGCTAGATTTTTTGAGTCCGACACGCGCCAAATTTTATTATTTGTTGTTGTTTTATAGCTTATGCACTATAAACATTCCAATTTTCAAGTTTGTAAGTGTTCCCGTTTTTAAATAGAACTAAAACAAAAATCGCCTCAGCGACCATCCAACTTGACCCCTCTCTTATATGAATGTTCTTGAAACGGGAGCTCACCACAATTGGTTACCATTAGTTGTGAGAAAAGTTGTAATATTTAATGATTTCAGACTTTTCCCATTATTTGTACTGTGAGACCTAGCTTCTTGCCAAATTTCATAATTTTACGTCAACGGGAAGTAACCTGTAGGTTTTGCATTTTTGAATAAATGTATGGAGATGAGGACATAAAATGCAATATCTTTTGATTGCGTCGTTGTAAAAAATTTAAATTTTCAGATCTTGTGTGGTTCATGGATCCTAATATATGTTATCAATTTCAACCTGATACCTTTATCCGTTCGTGAGATAAAGGGTCTTGACAGACAGACAGACAGACAGACGGACAACAAAGTGATCCTATAAGGGTTCCGTTTTTTCTTTTGAGGTACGGAACCCTAAAAAACAGTCAAGTGCGAGTCGGACTCGCGCGTCGAGTGTTCCGATATACCCATAGTATTTTTTGAAGCAATAAAATTCATTTTTAGGACAGCAAAACTAAATTTATTTTTTAAGGTTTATGCAGATTTATAACAAAACTGTGCAATTAAAAAGAACTTTTATTTTTCCTTTAATATTTACATACACTTTTATCAGCTTAAATTAATTCAGATTTTTATCAGATACACTATCGAGATACAAGCTTACTTCCAGCTTTATCTAAGTGTAAACTAAAAGCCCAAAATAGAACTCCACGCAAATAATGAACCTCCTTCCAACTAATATAGATCGTTTAGCTGCAGAAGCGCTTCGGAAACGAAATATTTCGCTTTAATGCACCCACAATGAGCTAAATACTGCCAGCTTCGGCATTTCCACGATACGAAACCTGTCGACGCGAACGTTTCGGATGTTAATGGAGGCATTCAAGACATATGAGGTATGCAAAGCAGGAGCTTAATATCGTTTATTGGTTTTAAAGTTGGTTGAAGTAAAACTGAGATCAGGTGGGCATCATCTTGGCTACTCACTCCTGATATTTTAATTTCTAGATAAGATTTGGTAACGTACCTACTTTCGCTTCGAATATAGAGTCGTTTTGAAATAACTTTTGTTGATTGTTCGATTATGTCAAAGAGCGCTTTAATGGAAGATATAATCAAAGAAAAATATTACGAAAAATCGCGGTTTCAACTATTTAATAGCCTGGCATCAATTATATACGCTTGTGTTGGAATACCTATAGAAAACTTGGGTTGATTCTGTTACACTCTCTACAGGGTGACTTTTAAGACATTCGACAAATTTTAAGGGTAAGTTCAGGGTGCGTATTCCGAAGTTTTATCGGAGCTCCGATATAATCAGATTGACAACAACAATTACGTTCGGAAATTTACTTTGTATGGGAATTTCTTTGTCAAAGGCCGAACCATAGACTAATTATCGGCGCGATATTATCGTAGTTTCACTTCGGAATACGGCAGCTGTTAACGATATAGATAAATTTCGTATAGGTCTAAGAACATTTGGAGTTGTATTTTTTTTAAGTTAAACATAATTGAGATCGGTACAGAAATGTACTTGCATACGAATAATAATAAAATAAGCATAATTTAGACAAATAAATGGTACAGCAGCACTGCACTTACTTTCTCGCAATACTCAAGGAAAAACTATCAACCGCAAACTTTAATTTGTAATGCCATACACATAGTATGGAAATACAAATTTTTATTTAAGTTTTAAAAAAAAAAAAATCGAATGAAATATACGGATCAATTCAGAATTCAAATTGTCAAACATTAAAACAAACAAACCTCAAACGATTTCGAGTAAATCACATGTTTAACTTTTGGTTTAACTTTTGGAACACCCTTTATATGAATTTTCTCAGATCAATGGATACTACCGTAGGATACTTGCATGGAGATTTTTTAAATTTCCCAACACATGTTCCTTAAAGATAATTGTTCAGTTTAGTCTACTGAGCAAGCCATTTCAGTTTTTGGTACACCCTGTGTACTAAATTTTATTCAAAAAAATCATAAATAATATCCAGGCAGGTAGACAACCAATCCAGAATTAATATTATAGAAAAAATTTATAAACTCAATGGAACCAATTTTGGGTAAATCACATATTCACGATTTGGTTGTACAGGAACACCCCTTATATGAAATTACACAGATCAATTGATACTGGCGCAAGATATCTTACATGGAGATGCTTGGTCATGCAAAGTTACATCAAGATTCTATGAGCCGTTTTTGAGAAAATTTCAATTTTTCATTTTCGTTGTATCACAGCTACCCTCAAAATAAGAGCCAGCAAGAAACCACTTAGAACCCTTTCGATGAATTTACATAAAAATCCTAAATTCAAAATATGGTGTCAATCGGACCATTGGTTTAACCGCTAGGCCAAAGCGTGACGGACAGACCGACCGACGGACCGACCGACCGACCGACGGACGGACATTTTTGGGAGACTTGTTTTTCATGATGTATAAGTGATATAGAACACATTTTTGAGAAAATTAGAAAAACTTTTTTTTTTCACGAATACAATACCTTTCTCGCTCCGCTCGAAAGTAAAAAGTAAAAATGCATCATTTATGCTTATTTTGTATTTTTGAAGGTAAGTACGTTTTTATGTGTTTCAAAAATTTATGAAAAGATGAAAAAAAAATTTACAACTCCAAATTTCCTTAGACCTATACAAAATTGACCTATATCAAAAACAGTACCCTTAAAATTTGCCGAATGTCTTCAAAGTCACCTTGATGTTTAACTAGATAAGAGAACTGGCAATTAGATTATTTGGAATTATTCAACAAGAGACAGCCATTAAGGCGATTGTTTGAAGAAAAGCTGCAAATTTGATACAAAGCAGTTTATTGGACGACCAGTTTGTTTTGTTACTTTTGCCTCTCTTCCACTTCGCAATTTCGGAGACATACACAACAAAAAAAAAGAAGAAACCAAAAAAGTTATTGTTATTTTTACACCCTGTCAAAAAAAAAAAAATAAGAACTGCTTTTGGAACTTTAAAAAAAGAACTGATTGACGACAACGTACAGACTTAAACTATAACAAAAGAAATATTTATCCCCTTAGAGGGGTAGCTACAGCACCGATGATATGGCTTCAGGATCAACTGAGCCCATATATCGTTCAGCCCGTGGGGCTCAGTAGTAGATGATACTACTAGTTTACTAGTATCATATGATCTGTGATGATACTAACAAACTGCAGTGCTATTGCTTTGTAGATATTGCTAAAAAAAACAATTGTCATATCGTTTGCCTGCTCTAAAGTTTGAATGAACTAACTTCCATTAAATAATGCGCGTAGTGTACGTAACTTCTTTAGTGACAGTTTTTAATTTTCGTTGACAAAAAGCCAGTCACCTTGATTGTGTCTGTGATAGCATTTTCAAATATTTGTGCAAGTAAACCGATTTAAAAATCCACCCAAGTGCGAGTCGGACTCGTGCGTCAAGGGTTCCGTACCACTAAGGTAAAAATACCGTCAAAGTCATAGCTATGGACCCGCAGTCACACAGAAGTGTATTAAATTCGCGCGAGTACCTACCACACACACTTGACCTGTTTTTATTATTTTTGTTGTTATTTTGTAACTTATGCACTACAAAGATACCAATTTTTATGCTTTCCAGTGTTTCCGTTTTTATTTTAGAGCTAAAACAAAAATCGAGCAAAAATTGCCTAAAAACACAATTTTTTAGTAGGGAAGCCCCCCCTTAATTTGTATATTTTTATTATTATTTGTTGTCGTAGCGGCATCAGAAATACATAGTTCTACCTATTACGGTTCATGAAATACAGCCCGCTGACAGACAAACTGTCTATTTATTAAGGTTCATGAGACAAGCAGGCAAATAGTCATCGCAGAGGGTCCCGTTTTCCACACTTTGGGTACGGAACCCTAAAAATCTAATACAAGATTTATTTAAAACAACGAGAATATGCGACAAATGTTACTGTCTCTATATTGATTATGATCTGAATTGTACTTTCTTAAACACGTTTTACGATTCCCTGTCAGAAACAGATGAAAATGAGGTACTAAGAGCCTTTAAGGTCTCTATAAGGTAGATGTTAATTGCCGGACGTACTGTGGAGAAAGATTTAGCCATTCATTCAGTTCCGGTTTGAGCTCTTGTATGCTTAGTACAGTGTTGTTTTGTAGTTTGGATGCCAGAGTGTTTTGTCAAGTCAGTATTTGCTTTTCATCTGGGATTTTGTGGCTCTTGCATCGTTTGCATAGCAGCTGAAGCTTGGAACACTCTTGAAGTAGCTTGTTTATTTAGTCTGTACATGATTTAAGTTCTAGTGGTATATAAGTGCTATCTTGGCTGTAATTAATATTTACATTTTGATGCGATTTTGGCCTTTTAAAATCTTGCTACCATTCATGACTTGTTAACACCATTCATCCCAGTCCTTAGCAAGCCTCTTCGAGTCCGCCTTTATTTTATCTGCAATTGAAACTTCGTAATCCCCTCTTTTTTATTATTACTTAAATGATGAACCATATGATACGACTATGATGCTTAGGACATTCGGGTCTGCGCAGTCACTAGCTAGTTACCTACTTAGTAAGATGTGATTTGTTATTCTATGTTCTTAATCATTTACACGGTAAAATAATGTGAGCCTTTATGGTCTCTGTATTTTAATTTAATTTTAATTTTGAATTCAATTATTGTTAAATTTTTGTATTTAATTTTATTATTATTAATATTGTTTATTGCACACAAGAAAAATACAATGGACAATACATATAGAAAGACGACACAACAGGTACTACTTATTTCGATATACAAATGTCTTCCAGCAGACCTAGGCTAGTGTGAATGCTATTGGAGAAGGCAGATAGAGCGTGCGCAACTCGAAAGTTATATAAAAGTATCAACAAAAAATTACACATAGCGGTATCTAATTAAAATATGTAAACCTACTACACATATAAAATAAATAAATATATGATATATATTAATTTTAATTTAATTTTGTATTTTAATTTTGACATTTGTTTTAATAATTAATTAATTATGGGTCACTTGCCTGAAATAAATGATTTTATTTATTTACTAGCTGTTGCCCGCGACTCCGTCCGCGTGAGGTTCAGAAAAAGTAGCTAATGCCATGGTTCAAACTATCTTCGTACCAAGTTTTTATCACAATCGGTTTATCGGATTAGTCATAAAAGCGTAACAGACAGACAGACAGTGCAGTTCTCGCCTTTATATTATTAGGTATACAGAGTACCGATAATACGGATTTTTGTAAATTAAACACCTCTTGTTTACGTGTGGACTGTTAGGTCGCCCACTATCCTCGTAAGTGTACTCGTAAAATCATAGTCGAATTCCACACGGCGTAACTTTGATACGGGTTTCGTTATTTCTAATACAAAACAAAGCCTAACTAAATCTGAGGCTCAGTCACTTTAGCTTCTGTGGCTACTGAAAAAAGAGCGGTACAAAGTCCAACGTGTCTAGCTTCACATGCTTTTAACTCTACATGTACCTACATACAAAACTGTTGGACTTCACTTCCGTACAATCTTTGTAACTTATCTCTCCCCTTAAAAGACAATTCCTGAAAAACAATGATTCACTTCTCTCTTTATTTTTTGAAGTATTTCGTTTATAAGTACCTACTTCCTAAGTTTTCAAAACTTTAGAACTTTCAATAAAAAAAAAAACATTTGTTGCACCGCCATGACCAAACAGGATTTTTTTATTATTATTTTACAATAAAACTAAATCTAGATTTTACCAATCTTTAGCTGTACCCATGAATTTTACACAAACAACTGGACCGGATCAAACGGAATTTTCAACAACGTATTTGGCTGTCTTCCGTACAAAATTTTAAGCTTTGTTTGATTTCAGCTCGGTTTCACAGCTTGAAACTTTGAACTCGCCTATCATCTGTTTGAATGAACCGACAGTAATAAAAAAAGTTCAACTATTGCACGAAAGCAACCCAAATACGTTATTGAAAACCCCGTTTAAGTCGTTCAAGTAGTTTGTGCGGCCGCTTAAAATTTCGCGAACCTTCTGTCTGAGTGAACCGTTTGCAATGAAGCAGAAAGAAGCCCGACGCGTCATTGAAAACCTCGTTTAAATCAGCTGAGTAGGTGAGTCCTTGGTTCTGCAGCTTGAAACTTTGCGTATCTTCTGTCAGAGTGAACCTACCTATCGCAATGAAACTAAGCTTATTTATTGCACAGGAGTAAGCCAAACGCGTTATTGAAAGCCACGTTTGAATCTTCTCAAAAGTTTTGAATTATTCGCGCCTTCGCTTAAAACTTTGCGTAACTGCTATCAGAGTGAACCGTTTTCAACTAACCTAAGCTTATATGTCGCACGGAAGTCTCTTATCCAAGCACGTCATTGAAATACCAGTTGGAGTCGGTACAGTTGTTTGTTCGCTATTGGCGCATTTTCTATCTGAGTGAACCGTTTTCAATGAAAGTAAGCTACTACATTACAAAGAATCAAGCTAAACACGTTATTGAAAACCCCGTTTAAATCCGTTTAGTAGTTTGTGAGTAATTGTTGCCGCCGCTTGAAACTTAGTGTATTTTATGTCTGAGTGAACCGTTTGCAATGAAACTAAGCATACATGTTGCATGGAGTAAGCCAAATACGTTACTGAAAACCTCGTTTTAATCGGTTCAGTTGTTTGTGAGATATTGGCGCCTCCGCTGGAAATTTCGCGCACCTGTCTGAGTGAGCCGTTTTCAATGAAAGTAAGCTAATATGTTGCAAAGAAGTAAGCTTGACAGTTTATTGAAAACCCCCTTTGAATCCGTTCAATAGTTTGTGAGTTATTTGCGCCACCGCATGAAACTTAGCGTACCTTCTGCCTGAGTGAACCGTTTGCAATGAAACTAAACTTTTATGTTGCACAAAAGTAAGCCAAACTCGTAATTGAAAACTCAGTTTGAATCAGTTTGTGAGTTATTATCGTACAGGCAATTTGATACTTTACATTAGTGTAGCTTCTGATTGAGTGAACCGATTTGAATGAAACATAGCCTATATGTTGCTCAGAGCTAAGCTGAATCTATCTGCGAAAACCGCGAGAAAATCCATTTAGTAGTTTCGGAGTTTATCGAAAACATACAGACAGACAGACAGACAGACAAAAAGTTCAGAAAACATATTTTTGAGTTCTATTAGTCGTTTCTTATCGCCCACACTAATTTTTTTATAAATTTATCAAAGGTACAGACACGCGGTTTTTACTCTTTTATTATATGTATATAGATTTATTTATAATTTCTAGATCTGATACTAAACCTTTCCTCTATGAGTCCAGTTGATAGTATTTGGTGGTTCTGGCGTATGTCTCACGATGCACGTGAGGTTTATAGTTGATCCAGCGTAGATGAACAGATCTGGTCCACCTAGGATCTCTGTTTCTGGTTCTGTGGACAAAATATGTCATAAATTACTTAAACGTTTCATCCGAACAGGATGAAGGTTTCTGATGATAGTAGGCTTCTCTAAAGATTTAATCATCAACGGTTAAAATTTCCCATATCCAGTGGCTTCTAAATCATTTTCAGTCCACCTCAAATCAGCCCGACTTCGCTGGCTCGGCCTCGTAGAAAGGATGGAGGAAGATCATCGTGCGGTCAAAAGCACGCACCTGGGACGACCCACGAGAAATCAGCCGGTCAGACGTCCCAAGTACCGCTGCAGTGACGAAGTGCAGAAGGACATTAATGGCCTCCAAAGACCCGATTGGCGTGAGGAGGAGCAAAAAAGGGATGACTGGCGGCGTCAAATGCCTAGTCTTCTTTGAGTCCCTGAGCCAGCAGAATTAAAGTAAGTAAATAGTCTGAAGAAAATCAATAATATGGGGATAAAACTACAAACTTGTTAAACATTTTCAGAGAGCAAAGTTTAAAATTAAGTTCCTTCCTATGTTATATTCGCTATTTGCAAAAGAGATTGGTTCTCGGAACTTCCTTCAATCCTTAACTTCTATCCAATTCTCCCACATTACTCTCCACGGTATACGCAGGTTTCCAACCAAAAGAGATTTGGTATTTGGATACGGAACGCAAATATTCACAGTAAGATTAACTCTTTGATATCCAGGTAGCGACAAGTAAACATTTGGGACAGTCAATAGAATATCAAGTTTGATACATTGAACTTTGGCCGTTCTTATTTGGATAGCCATAAGAACTATAGTCGAGTCAAGCTTAACCTGCTCTTGACTGTACGATCGACCACGGATCAAATAAAATTATTCACGGCTACAAACAATTTTAACTCTGAAGGTATAGGGCTGGGTATTGTGTACGAGTTACTTCCATTGACAAGCTGTTGACCGTGCCATTGACATAGGCTCCCTGTGAGGTTGTGTGCGGGTGGTAAACAATCAAAGTTCGGCAATGTTGGTTAAAGTTTAGTAACTGTATAAGTTTGCCCTGATCAAACTAATACTTCATTTGATGAAAACTTGACCTGACCCTTCCGAAGTGTCAAACAGAGAGCTTACGTTTATTTTGAAAATCTACTTCGAGCTGGACTATTAAAATTCACTAACATAAAATGGTCATTCAAACTTCGCAATACATTTTCGCCCATAATGATAATAGCTTTTATTAATAAACGATTTCGACAGATTTGATTTTGACTCATCATTACATCCCATGAAATGTCCACTATAGGACAGGGAGCTCCCTCCAGAATTCTAGCTTTTGCTGGAAAAATGTGGAGGGGAAGTACCATAGTCACCTCGTTTGCTTCATGTAACTATTGGGCCAGGCTATTGCGTTGATTAAAGTTATAGTACCTGGGCGACCGAGCTTCGCTCTATAATCAATCAACCTGACAATATCATCGGGTGAGCTAGGGACTACATAAATATTATACGTTCAACCGGGTGAGCAAGGTATGCTACTTAACAACAGATGGCGCTGTAAGTTTCTTAAACGCGCAAAGAAATTAAAAAACGGTGAAAACGAATTTTCCCAGACATGAGACCTAGCTAGATCGAATTTTTGACCCCAAAAACCCCTGTATACTAAATTTCATTGAAATCGTTAGAGCCGTTTTCGAGAAACCGATTACAAATATAATAGGTCTTTACCTATGAAATTGCCGAAATTTTCTTACAGATTAATGAGATTATAATTCCTATAATACTAATGCAATTTTTTATTTGTCTTATATTTGAAAGTTGACTTCAAGGTTATTAATTTACGCATAAAATAAAGTTTTTATTTTTAGTTTGATATATAAAATTTAAGGTTCGAAAATTGTTCGTCTTAATTGTCGTCCGATTTCATCATTAGATTTGTTATATTTTTTACAGATAATATTTTTAGAAAATCAAATTTAAGCTTCTGTTAGCTTAATGTCTTCCCAATAATGCTTAAAAAAATAAAAAAGATTGGATTTATAATTCCTAAGAAATATGCAAAAATGTTAGTACTGAAAATTGAGTTTACCTAAAATTCGCCATACAAAACGGCAATTTCATAGGTAAAGACCTAATATTATATATACGAGTATATATATATTCAAATATTGCTCGTATATAGGATAAACGAATCAACGATTCGTAATACATTAATAATGCCATCATAATACACAAACACTAGCTGTTGCCCGCGGCTTCGCTCGCGTGGATTTTGTATTTATGTTGTTACCGGTTTTCCGAAGTAATGAGATATTTTCCAGTCATTTCGGGGTAATTTTAAATTAAGGAAAAACGGGACTAACCCTGCGCAAATCAATGAGTACAATTCAAGATCCAGCTAAATTTTATATAATATACAGACGTTACTCATAAATTCCTCAGAACAGAGGAACTTAGCAGCAGTATTATGCCTTAAAGTTGCCACTTAACCTAACAAATGTAGTGAGAGATATGAGGGACTCCTTTACGTTATATTTTAAAACAGAGCCAACTCGCAGAAGTAATTGAGAAAAACTAAAACCCTCTCCCCGTTCCTCTCTCTCCCTCTATCTCCCTCTCCCCCTCCCCCTCACTCTGTATCCCCCTCCCCCTCCTACCTCTTCCCCTCCCCCTTCTCCCCATCCTTCTCCCGCTCCTTTCCCCTCCATCTTCCCATTTCCCTCCCTCTCCCCATTTTCCCTTCCCTTCCTTCTCCCCCTCCAACTACCTCTACTCTACCTCTTCCTCTACCTCTACCTTTACCTCTACCGCTTCTTCTGCCTCTACCCCTACCTCTCTCTCCCCCTCCCTCTCTCTCTTCCTCTACCTCGCCCCTCCCTCTTCCCCCCTCACCCTCCCTCTCCCCCTCCCTCTCTCCCCCGTCCCTCACCCCCCCTCTACCTCCCTCCCCCTTCGCCCTCTCTCTAACTCTCCCTCTCGCACTCTCTCAGATTGATTTTAGACATTTCAAACCTATCGCACCCCAACCCCATCCCTAGGGGATTATGGTATTTCACGTCCACCACGTTGGATTTCTAAATTATTGTAATTTTCGTAATCAGCGACCCGATAAACCATACAAACGACACCCATATTGATTTTTAGACATTTCAACTCTATCGCACACCAACCCCATCCCCAAGGGATTATGGTATGCCACGTCCACCACGATGGATTTCAAAATTGATGTAGTTTTTGTAATCAGCGACCCGATAAACCATACAAACGACACCCATATTGATTTTTAAACATTTCAACCCTTTCGCACTTCAACCCCACTCTAGGGGATGATGGTATTTCACGTCCACCACGTTGGATTCCAAAATTGTTGTAGTTTTAGTAATCAGCGACCCGATAAACCATACAAACGATACCCATATTGGTTTTTAGACTTTTCACCCCATTTCCCTCTTTTAGGGGTTGAATTTGGGGTGAAATTTCAATAACAGTGATGATCATTCCACAGAATTACAACCCTAATGCCTAAACAATAAATTTTGTGGATTTTACTTTGAAAATGAAGAATTTACAACTTCATCCCCCTTTTCATCCCTTAGTGTGTAGGATTTTCAAAAACCCTGAGACACTTCAAACTTAGTTTTTAGTCGTCAGCCTAAATACAAATTTTAAAGATCCCAACTTCAAAACTGACGGACTTTCATACAAACTTTCATCCCCTATTTCACCCCCTTAGGGGATGAATTTTGGAAAATTCTAAAACACGTACTTTTTTATTTTTTACCAAAAACTTAAATACAAATTTCTATAATTCTACCTTTAAAACTGAAAGACTTATAGACCAACATACGGAAAAAAATCATCCCCTTTTTCACCCTCTTGAAGGATGATTTTTAAGATATGCTTAAACACGTATTTCTTTATTTTTTATCAGAAGCTTAAATTCAAATTTGTGTGATACTAGCTCAGGAAACAAAGGACTTTCATACAAACTTTCATCCCTTATTTACCCCCTTGGGAGATGAATTTTCCAATATCCTTTCTTAGTGGGTGGTTTTGACGCACATAGAACCTGTGTACAAAATTTCAGATCTGTATCTATAGCGGTTACGGCCCGGCGTTGATGAATCAGTCAGTCAGTCAGGACATGCTCTTTTATATATTTAGATTTTGATATAATAATTTTATAGCAGCTATAATTAAAGAAGTATAATATACTTCTTTACGTACACCGGCATATTATGCCAGTGTATGTCCGTGTGCTGCCGGCAAAGAATAGTACCAACCCATCACTACTCGTGGGTGTTGTAAGAGGCGAGTAAGGTTTATGAACCAGAGGATGGACAACAGCATCTTTCTGTGTGTCATACCATCTTACATACTGCAGTCACCAACAACAGCGGTCACCAGCAGCAACGCTTACCATCGTGGTGACTATGGTAAATCCCCTCCTAAGTACCATGCGATTTTGCTGGAATTCTGGAGGGAGCTCCCTGTCCTACAGTGGATGAGTGTGAGTGTATTCTGCATGACATTCAATAAGTATTCTGTAAAGAATCTACATTGAATAAAACTATCTGAATCTGATGTTTCATAGAATGTTTTAAATGCTGGTGTTGAGGCGACTGAAGTGCTATTTTCAAATGACACTAAACTTAAATAAATAAATATTGAAAATAAAAGTAAATAATGGGGTAAAGTTCACATAAAGACATCTGATCCAATACTAGGCAAAGCCTGTATCAGAAACTGATAGAAATTCCTACATAAGTAGATAAATAACACCCAGACACAGATCAAACACTTGTGTTCATCCCACAAATATTTGCTCTGGACGGGGATCGAACCCTTGACCCACGGCGTTGAAGGCAAGTATACTACCAACCAAGCCTACCGGCCAGTCCAACTTCTTTGACTGGATACAAGTGACACTTGAGTGTCATTTATAACGGATGATTTGTAGCGGATGATATAAAGCGCAAATGTACCAAACAAAGCTAAAAAAACACACATACTATAACACATTAAATAACCTTTTACTGCTTTTTATTGCGAATTCTGGTACATAGAGTACAGAAAGTTTTATGGGTCACCAAAAAAAATATTTGAAATATGAACTAAAACAGTCGGATTGGTAACACTGTGTCCGTGCCTCAACCGATGCTGCCTCTAATCCGTACACACAAAACTGGTAGGTATCGGCAGCATATTGTCTATCGTAAAAAAATACGTATGTTGTTTAGCAAGCAACATAATAGTCACGTGCACTATTTGTATGTTTTTTTTCTAGAGATTTCTTTTTTCATCACTGAAAACATTAAAGCATAAATTATAAAAGCTCACAATAAAACCTTCCATTAGCGCCATTGGCGATGCAAGCTTTCTAAATTAAAAACCAATTATTTTGTAACATTTAACTTATGTTTCTTAAGGTAAGTTCTTCTGTTTTAAGGTCTCAGTAACAAAATAAAATCAATCTGTGATATACAAAGATATTGGAAACTACGCCAGGGGGCGTTTAGAAGCGCAGCGTTTTTCTTACGTCAATGGTGATATACAACGTGTTAACAGAATAAAAGAAAGTGAGAAAATATTTCGTTCAGTCGAGAGTGGAATCAGTTTCACGGGTTGTTGATAAGGGTATTTTTTTATTTGCCGCTTCTAAATATCTGTGTGGCTACGCGCGTGGGCCGCGCGGGGTTCATGAGCGTTTAGATGGGGAGGGAAGTGGGCGTGGCGTGCTGGACGCGCCATGATAGCTCAAAATCTACTAGAACAACGTTACGACGATTTTTTAATGGGAATGGATTTATTTTTAATAAAAATCAGTTGGGGTATATGAGGGTTTCGCTTATTCCATTACCAAGTTGTATAAAGTCCCATTCATCTTGCACATTTGCAGAGCTTTAAAGCTGTTTATTTGTGCTAGAGAAATATCTATCTATGAATTTGCGAAAATCATAACTGAGCCTTATAATTAAGTTGACATAATGAAACGTAACCTAGATATTTCAATAAGATAAATTTTAATGAAGACTTTGTAAGGTAGTACATTGTTCTGGTTTACTTAGCTTTCTTCTTATTTGCACTGATTTTATTTTCAAACCACAGTGACTCGACATTTTCACGTTTGAAGTTAATTAGTGGTTTTTGGAGCGAACATTGGGAGACAGGAAAATGTTTTCTTCAGTAAATATTACGAATAATGGTTTCAGAGAAATGGGTTAATAACTTGACTGATGGTTATGTCAAGGCAAAATTTGTTCTTGCTTTGAATTTTATTCAAATATATTATATTATGTTTGCTCAAATTTCAAAGCCAAAAAATACTTTAACATTATCATTCTAAACAAACATATGTTTTCATATATGTGCCTGACAGCCCAGTAGATTGACGTTCTCAAGCAAAATTAAAACAACAAGCAGTTCGACTATTTCGTCATTTCGTCGTATGTTTTAACATTATGACATTAGATAAGTAAATCAAGGAGGCTTTAACCCACGCTTCGCTCTGAGTAAAACATAAAAAACTAGCAGAATACTACATGATAGCCTCCTTTTTGGAAGTCGGTTAAAAATTACTCAGATTTTATCACATTGGTCCATAACATTGATAAAATTTTCTTGTAATATAACTTAATACCTTTTCATTTTTTTAGGCCCTAAGTATATATTGCTCTTCTGAGCAATAATAAAGATACGCTGAATTGCGGATTTTCTGTACCGCTGCGGCACACACTATCTAATGATTGTTTTTAACATTGGAAATGTCTTTTCGTTCGTTCTAATATAGGCCCCGATTTCACGAAAAAGTGCGATTCCCTTATATCTCGGAGAGTTGTGAAGATATGATATTCAAAAAAAGCTCGAAAGACGCGTATTCACGAGAGCTGTAAGATGCAAAAAGAATTATTCGAGAAAATCAAAAACTAAAAAAGTTTTAGCCGAAATATTAAAAAAAAACATTTTTTTCCGAATTTTTTATTTTGGCGCTCAATATTTTGAAAACGAAGAATGATATCGAAAATTTGAGAAAAATTCCTCTGGAAAATTTAGTCAGCTACAATTTGAGCCTAAAACAAAGACGATTAGGGTAAGGGTTTGCCCTGTAGCCTAACCTTTTTATTGCAAGCTTTTATTAAACTGGCCTTGTTAGTGTGGGAGAAATCTAGTAACAGAATTTTAGACCAGTTATCCTTATTCCATCCGGCTGAAATTTGGAATACTTATAGACATAGACAGAGATTTATTCAGTACATACAATGACATATACATTACCCAAACAATAAAAACATATCAATTAGAAAAACAAATACAATTCAAAGAGCAGAACAAATTTGCAACCAGTACTGAAAGGGTGGTCAGCTCAGCAATGTGCTGCAGCTCGAGGCCACAGCAGCTTATGTAAGTTCGGTGACAATACAATGTTATGGTATCATCGAGCTGGTCTGGTAATGGAGATGGAAGTTGGCCATAGGAACTTCTAAACGGAACAACGTAACCCCGTCATGTTTGGGTTCGTTGGATTTGTCTTTTCAAGTACTCTGGTCTCAGATGATCACTAGTGTTCAGATGATAAAGTCAGAAGGTGGCCAGAGGAACTCCACTCGACAGGCTCGTCGAATTTAGGTTCGTTGGATTTGTATCCCCAAGCACTTTGGTCCCAGATGATGATCAGGCACCACATGATGGAGTCAAAAGGGGGCCATAGGAACTAATAAATTAAACGAGATAGACCCGTCGAGTTTGGGTACGTTATACTTGTATTCCCAAGCACTTTAGTCCTAGATGATTGTCAGGGTCCAGATGATGAAGTTGTAAGGTAACTCTTAAACTGAACAAGATAGACCCGTCGTGTAAGGGTTCGTTATATTTGTAGTCCTAAGCACTTTGGTCTCAGATGATTATCAGGATCCAGATGATGGAGTTGGACGGTGGCCATAAAAACTTATAGAATAAACAAGATTGAGCAGTCATGTTTGGGTTCGCTAGACTTGTATTTCCAAGCACTTTGGTCTCAGATAATGGTCACAGTCCAGATGATGGAGTTAGACGGTGGCCATAGAAACTTCTAAAATAAACAGGATAGACCCATCGTATTTGGGTTCTTAAGATTTGTATTCCCAAGCACATTGGTTTCAGATGATGATCACGGTCCAGATAATAGAGGTGGATGGTGGCCATAGGAACTCATAAAATAACCAAGATAGACCCGTCGTGTTTGGGTTCGTTAGACTTGTATTCCCAAGCATTTTGGTCAGAGATGATGATCAGGGTACAGATGATAGAGTCGTAAGATGGCCATAGGAACTTCTATACTAAACAAGATAGATCCATTGTGTTTGGGCTCGTCTGATTTGGGTTAGCAAATACTCTAAACATTCCAGGGTTTAAAGATGGAACTGGAAATTAGACAAAGCAACTTTGTTATAAACGTTGCCATCTTATACAGTTTCAGCTTGTTTGTGATTGGTGATTTAACGAAAGGTTTTGTGAACAGTGCCATTGGATACGTGACTAAAAGAATTTGACACTGTTGTCGGTAAGAACAGCTTCACTATCAATCCAGGTACAGTTTGGCAGTGACGGTATTCACATAATTTCACCAATTAAGACAAAACAAATAAGTTGAAAATAAAATATAAATAGAAATCTTTTTTAAAAACAAGCTTTTATAAAAAAAATCAATTGTACCAAAATTTCAATTTCTGCTAAGGCTGAAAATGAGGCAATTATCGCCCGAGTGATATTGGATGGCCGAGGCGAAGCCGAGGCCTTTCAAGTCAACAAGGACGGTAGGTAATTGCCATTTGGCCGCAACTTGTATAGTGATTTTCTCCTATTTGTGAGGAAACAGAAAACAAAGTTAAAGAAATAAATCAAGTCTTTATTCTTCTTCTTAGCGTGTTTACGAGCAAATAGGAGAAAATAATTTTATGCAAGAGTCGTGTTATATTATCGGTATTTATATGTTAGTAATGTAGATAAATACAATAAAATAAATCGATAAAATCATGCATACAACTTTATAATATTCAATGGCATCAAACGATTTGAAAGCTTACAATACGCAAATAAAAAAGGAGGAATTATAACTATAAAAACTTCATACCCAACACATGCTTTCAAATCGTTTGATTCCATTGAATATAATAATAATATTATATGCATGATTTCGGTCGATCTATTTTATTATATTTATTTATCTATATAACTAATATTTACCAGCACAACTCTTGCATATTTTTTTTTATATTAGCACAACTTATTTTTTTAATAAAGCTTGTTTTAAAAAATGTTTTTTTATTAATATTTAATTAATTATTTTTTTTCGAATTCCTTAGATTCATTTCCAATGTGCGCGATAGTCGTGTAAGGCACGAAATCTGTGAATTTTTTGGCTCATCCCCGCAAAAGTTGTCACATCCCCGCAAAAGTTGTGTAATAACTCTATGTTTTGTTAGTATTAAATTTTCTAAGTTTTTTTGTGTTGTTATTTGCTATCGTTAGATATTGTGTGTCTGAATTGTGTATAAGTAAATATCTTTTTCATTTATCTCAAAATGCTTGCAAACGTCTAGTTTCATGACGGTACAAAAAAAATATTTTAGCATGATTTTCCTTATTTGATAACTTCACTGGAGAGGTGTTTGAAATTGAATGGTTGTAACGTACCTACGATGCTGAGATGTACAGCATGGCCGATAGGTGGCGTTGTGGATATCTGGCACTCGTACTGTCCGGAGTCGCGTCGCTGCGGGCTGCGTATGCGCAGAGCCCACTCCTCGGAGCGCGGCTTGTGCTGCGCCTCGAACCGCTGGTCTGAAGTGTATGTGTATCGGCCTACTGTTAGCAGGTGGATATCCCGGTGACGAACCCATGATACCTGGTGAAGATCGACAAACATTCATTTTGACTGGCCTGTTGAAGTGATTTGTAGGGAGCCTGACTTTTTTGTCCAGGTCTTGGTTTTGATCCCCGTCCAGGGCAAACATTTGTGTGATGATCACACGTTGTTGTTCTGTGCCTGGGTGTCTTTTATCTATCTATGTCCATACTAGGCAAAGCCTGTTTAGTTTATCAGATACCAGTCTCTGATGACCATATACAGGCTTTGCCTAGTTTGGGATCAGATGACCTCGTGTTAAATGTCTTCCAATGTTAATTTATGTATTGTTGACATCGTCTGAACCAGGTTCCGATTCTATTGATGCTCGCTCAAGGGCTTCCACACCTAAGAGAGGTTAAATAGTGAGGGTAAATTACTCCTCTAATTATTTCAAACATAAGTTTTCAAGAGCTTCCTCTTTGCCGATGCACCTAGCCTAATTAGACCCCAGTTTATTCTAGATCCTTGCAAAAAGTTGATCGTTCCCAACTTTACGACTTTGAAAGTTTTTTCAATTATGAATGAATGATGGTGAATTTTGTATGAGGGCTGGTTGAAAGTAGAAGGGGTATGCGCAGCGCTATTTCAAGAAAATATTACTACAGTACGCTTCCGTTGACCTTTGCGCTAAGTACAGTCAAGAGCACATCAAGGTTTACACTAAAATAGCGTTTAAAACATGTTTTAAATAAGAACGGTACAAAGTTTAATGTTCAGCTAGACGTACTCTCGACATTCTGATGGAAAAGAGTTCAAATACGCCAGTAATCGTAGACAAAAATTGCGGTAGGTCGCAATAAATTGCATCGCACTGATACATAACAACAGTGCTTAACTAAATTATCAGCTTCGAAATAATTGTATTTGCCCAGTAAACCTAAATATGTTCCGAGATTAAAAGTGACCTTATCAATTTTGAAAAGCATAAACTTTGCTACGTTTTAAGTGCAACTACAGCTCTTTAGGTTTTATAAAACTCGAAATAAAGCAAGCACTTCATACCAAACCGCAATTTCAAACTTTGTGGGAAAAATGGTAAATATTTGAAGTTGTATCTCAAGCTATACAGGGTCTTAATTTAGTTGCGTGCCTAATCTTAGGGGCGGGTTCAGTATCAGTAACTAAACGACTTTTCAAAAGAAACGTAGGGCGATAATGGACAAAAATTTTGAACTTCCCATTACTTAGTATGGGAAGTCCAAAATTATTTATCGTTTGTCGGCCTATGTTCCTTGGGAAACGTTGTTCAGTTACGGATGCTAAACCCGCCCCTGAGCTATGGCACGCAATTAAATTAACACCCTGTATAAGGTGTAAAAGAAAGGGTATATAAAACCTGAAGGATGTGTTTCTGCCCATGAAACTGAACTAGTTTCCCAAAAGAACATAGTTCGAAATACGAAAAAAAAATTGACCGCCCATACAAATAGCGCTATCAGCTGATTCAGTTTCTAGGGAACGTGTATAGTTGTTCAGATTTATGTGCAGATTCATATCCTTCGGGTTGGTATACCCTTTTTGTTACACCCTGTATAAGTCCTACCGAGCTGTAATAGCAATGCAATCGTAGCAAATTTGATTTACTTTAAAAGTGACTCTTTATAACTTGTATGCACCGAAGGCGAGGTTCTCGGGGCACCACGCAGTTAACACAGGTCTTTCAAAGCTGATTATTTGGTGTAACACTTTTGTTATGTATCTTAGTAACAGACTGTAACGATTATATTCGTCACAGTTTTAGGAAATTAATAATAAACGTATAAAATGATATAGACTTACTAAGTTAAAACAAATAAGACCTTATAATATTTCACCACTATTCAATTAACAACAGGTACGGTCAACAACAGGTAAAGCTTGACACTCGCAGTTTGTCTTTAGCTCTTGCTGAGATTGAAATAATTCTGGTACGTAATCCAACGTGTCAAGCTAAACGTCCTCTTGACTGTACATCTAAACAGACCTCCCGCTTACAAAATAGCATTGCGCTCGTATCGGACTGTAATGCCTTGTAATTAGATTCATTTTGGTAAAAAGACGCAGTGGACGTATTATTGTAAAAACAATACTTCTTAGAAATTTAAGAAAAAAAGGCATAGCGAGGCAGTGACGTAACACACTGCAGCCAAATTGCACATGTGGTAATTTTTACTGTTTTGATATAAGGTTCATTTTAGGAGAGATGAAGCAGGTATAAAATTGTAAGAAACAAACACAGGATTTTGAATGAGAGATGCAAAGGCAGTCAGCGCTAGGCTTTAGAATAGGGATTACGTGCACAAATTATTATTTTTTCGGCGGCCGCCTGATTATAGTACTTTAGTGGTTAAAATTAGGGTTTGATTTAGAGACGGCGCCTGACTTTACATACGATAGGATAAAGAATTAGAGCTTACAAAAATAGTACTTAGCGACTGCGGTTCAGTAGGCTAGATATTAATTTAGGTACCTAATGCGCATTAGTGTTAAATGTTAGACGTGGAGGTTTACTGATTAAAGAAGTGTCAGGCGTTTTGCAATAGAGAATACTAACTTACTTTTTTTAGCAAGTGTAAAATTGTGTAAAGTAATTTATAATTATATTTCAATTTAGTGCAGTGAACGTGCTACAGGTATTGTACGAGAGGGCTTCGTGTTTGTGTCTTTCCCGTCGGGAATTTATGGCTTCGTTGTTGGTGAGTTTGTTTCAGATTTCCTACTATTCATTTAAAAGTGCTAACTAGGTCTCTTGAAATGATAGGTCATCTGAGAAGGTGCTGGGGTGATCAACGACGAGTTTTCTGAGTTAAATCTAGGTGCAGCTGAATCCTGTGTTTTATGGAGCCAGCGTGAGAATTAGGTTGAGTTCATTTGATGCTAGGTTATTAGGGCACTTAGGTGGTGATGGATGTTTAACACTAAAATGTGATGTAGGTATTATAATGTTATATCGATGAATACACAATAAAATTAATCGGTATAACACATGCATTTATAAGACAATATTACTTTAGTAAATTGGTTTTGTCTAATGTTCCACGAATATAGTACTGGTTAGATTACCTAAGTCGCCTAGCCTGTATTATAGAGGGACAATATTCAGCACTCTTACACGTTAAAATTGAGTGTCGAATCTTGTTTCGTTTGGATCAAATGGATATAGAACAATTTACTAATCGTAGATTAATTTTAGGCAGGTGGAGATGGATGTTATTTTGAGATGATCGGAATAATGTGGGTGATGGTTTGCAAGGTAACCTATTTTAACTTTGGGCGTAGGATTGTTCTAAGGATTTGATGGGTAGCAGAGGTGCTAGGAATTGGAAGGGAGCCTCTGAGAATCTAAATCTATAGGAAACCTAATTCTAGACTTTTAAGTCTTCATCCAAACCCTATCCCTGGTTTTGAGTCACTTTCATTCCAGCAACGCGAGACGAAGAGACTACACACTTAATTTTATTTTACTTCCCACTATTAGGTCTAAATCTAGGAAACCTAGGTCATCTAGAAGTTGAAAGAGACGCGCGGTTGAGATGAGTCTGCACCGCTCAATTTGACATCACACACAAGCTAGCGGGCTGAATTGGTATGTTTTGTTCCAAATATTTTATTTTGTATGTGTAATTCCTTTTTAACTTCATTTTCTACTTAGTTATTTTCACAAATCAAATATATATTTTTTTATTAATTACCAATCCACAATGTACGGGTCTTTTAGGTGTTGAAGTTAGACGATCACGCATTCATGGCCAAAATTATAACAGAACTAAAATAAATAAATTCCAGACGCAATATTCACATAGGTAGGATACGTGTTGTTACATTGGTGCCTCGTGACGCAGAATTGTGTTCTAAAAGGGCGGATCTTGATTGATTCGAACACACAATAAAAGAACCTGTTTTATTACGTGTAGATATGGCTTAGCATAGGTCATTTATTAGGATGACTAGAATTTTTTTATGTGTTTTTCACTTTTTGGAACGATAATTATATAGAATACAGCATTACAAACAAATATAATGTATGACTAGTTTATATTTTTTTGCTTTATGAATTTTATATAATGGCATAAAGAGTTTTATAAATAGATGTACTTAAGGTACGCAAATACCTACTTTTGGCCAGCAGTGGGACACAAAATAGGCTAGAAATAAGAATTTAAAAAAAGGTGGGTATGGTGGTCATTTATCATCTTGAAACATGACTGTTATTATTATGATATATCTGTGACAATATTGTACACAAATACATAGATAAATTACGTTAGACATTTCATATTGTGTAATTTGATCCTTAACTTGAAACAATAAATTGATAAATAACGCCAGACACAAAAAAAAATGTTTTTCATAATCACATAAATGTTTTGCTTTGCCAAGTATTGAACCCGCAACTCAACATAGCGCGCGCAGCAAACAGGGTCGCTACCGGCCACGCCACATGCCTTTCGAAATGGGATGCATTTTTTTTGTTTCGACAAAGTAAGAGTGTTTTCGTTTGCCAAGTTTAGGTTTATTTTAGCGTTTTTGTATCGAACGTTATATTCTAATGATTTAATAGGTATAAAAATAGAAAACCTTGACATCTAAGTTTTAATAATTTAAGTTCGTTTGAGAATACTTTACAAAAAAGTTTAGTGCAGTGGATGCTTGAGATTAAAGGTGGTAGAGCTTTTGTGTAGTGTCCGTCTGGGGAAGTACCACCACCTTGCCTTTTTCTGCCGTAAAGCGTCAGTGCTTGCACTACTTTGTTTCAGTTTGAAGGGCAAAAGAGCTAGTCAAATTACTGGCACATGAGACAAACCAACTTAGTTCTTAGGGTGAGCAACGCGTTTTGCTGTCTTGTTAGTGTCATTTATACTACTAATAAGACAGTAGGCACTATTGGCACTGGTTACTACTTACCATCAGGTAGCTCGCGAGATCGCTTTGTCACTTGTTACGTAAAAAAATATTTTTGGACGTTAATGTCTTGTGAATTACAATAATTATGCAGGAACGGTTTAAAAAATTGTGGATTGGTAGTTATATTTATTACAACTCCAGGTAGCGGTAACATATCTATTGATAAAAGTAGTAAACACAGCTGCAAGTAGGTGGTAACAAAATCAGTATAAACTGAACTTGCTCAGCACTACAAACGCTCGAAACCAGAGATTCGCTCAGGGTTGGAGTTTGCCACTGATATGCGGCCGGCTGTACTTAGTACAAACATGCGAGTATTAAGTCCTCTTTGTTAAATCTTGTAGGTATTTTAGTAAGCAGTTATTTTAGTTAACAGTGTTTTGAATGCATAGTTTGAGTAACTTGCAAAAAAGGGGTCATACAAATATTTTTTTATTACCGGTCGGTCATTCGTTTTGTTTTAATTGATTGTTAAAAAAAAGTTAGGACAGCGCTAACGAAAGTGTAATAAACAATCTGAATTCTAGGATATTTAGGTAGTAAACAGAGTAAAATTAAATGTTTGTCGTAAAAGAAGCAGTTTCTTTAAAAAAAAAACAGGCATATTTGTTTTAGGCAGGTCATACCTGTCAAACAATAGGAAGTTAAAATAAAAAGAAATGACCATTGAGTTGTAAACTTTTATTGCCCAGTTTAACTTTCTATTATTTCGGACCACGGGTAGATTATTTTTTTTTAGCAACACATGTTTGTGCGCCGCAAGTCAGTGGTTTACAACTTTTGGACTTAAAAAAAAAGCACGGGCTTGAAAAGGTTCAAAACAGTAACTCATACCCAAAGTATGAAGATATATGTTTTCATAAAAAAGGTAATCAATAAAAATTGAATTTGAGCTTTGAATTGTCTTCAAAAGTACATTACGCAAGTTTCAAACCTAATCGCTCAAGCATAATTTTAATTAATGCTAATATTTTAAATTTATTTGGTGAATTTGAACAGCACACATCGTTCAGTTATTTGCATTAATACTATTCCTCATTTAAAACTAATTATATATAATGTGTTAGTTTTCAAGTTTATCGACTCTGTTTTACCAACCAAGATTTTTATAGACCAAGGTTGGGAACCTCTGTTTCAAAAACAAAGACCTCTGTTTCAAAACAAAACGCTTCAGGCAACTTATTATTATCGGCTTAAGTTACCTAAGTTGTTGATAACTTAAGTGCGTCAATAGTTCTCATGGTACGCAATCCACTTGAGTTCAAAGAAATTTCGAGAAATATTTTAGTAGTATAAATTTTGTCGTACCCAAACAAAAGTGGCAATTTGTTAAGATGTTAATAGCTTGCAAGCGATGATGTAAGATGAGAGGGTTTGGTCATTCGGTACGACAAACCCAGTACGTCATAAAAGCGTAGGTAGTCGGTCAAGTGTGGAAGTCAAGCTCCGACAGGGTTCTGTACCTTAAAATTTTAGTCATGAGTTTGATTGCCAATTATGCGTCAAAGAATGTTCGTAGTTTGTTTACTTTTGTGTTAAAGACTTATAAGCCGAATTATTAGGTGATGTATTTAAATGTTCAGTGAATAGGTATGACCTGTAGAAATATATTTAAATGTCATAGTAGTAGAGAAAATGGGTTTATGGGGTATGTATTGTGGAAGTTGAATTAGTTATTGTTTTTAAACTATGGATTTTTTTGAATGAATAAGTATTCGTTACTAACTACAACTTGTCAAATTAATATGCAAAGTACAATGTATGAATATTTCGTACATGACACGCGCGGACCAAGGGATCACAACGTTATCACACAAGGGTTTTCAATCTTCAAATTTGAGGAACGGAACCCTAAAATTTTGTGTAAAACGTTAGGCATTGTTCAATCTACAGACCTAGTGTTGTTTTCTTTGTAGTTTTTTTTTAAGTTGTAGTTGTTTGAAAAATGCAATTTAGTGCAGTTGAACGTTCAAAAGAACTCTTTTTTATTTAAAATAAGTGGAACCAAGAATAGGCTTGTCATAAACAAATGGATTAAATTCGTAGGGGCGAAATTATTTGATTCAATTATTTTATATCAATTTGGGTTTCTTCTACCTGTTGAAAAATAAAAATTTGAACTCTTGTTATTTGTAATAGTTTTATTACGTCGCGTATATTATAAACAGATAAATAAGATTTATAGGGGCGAAATTTTTTAATTTCGGTTTGAGTTTTATACCTGTTGCTTTGAGTATATTACAATTTTTTTTATGAGTAAAAGAAAATGTTTAAAATTAGGGGCATGTTAGTATTAACTACCTGTTTAGCAGTGGATTTTTAAAGGGCTGTGTCCATCATCATCATCATATCATGCGGGTTTCAAGGTCGATGACCAACCTCACAAATCCTGGTGTCAGAGTTGTAGAGCCGCCAAAAGCCTTTGACATGGCTTATTAACGACTACATCCGTAGATAGTAGTCAGGACCAAAAACATAACGCGCCTTCCGAAGCACGGAATCATCTTGCTTTTCGGAAAACCAGATTATTAATTCATTAATGTTTTAACCAAACTGGAGAGGTTGCTCAATGGGATTTTGTTTAACTGTGTCCTTACCTGGAAACTAATTCGGAACCACGGATCGGGTGCCGAGCACTCTAGCCACTAGTCCACGGAGTCTATTGTTAGTTAAATAGTTAACATGTGTCAGAGTCAGAAGTTTTTCAAGTCAGTAAATAGTTTTAAGGGCATTGCTTAACGTTTAGTTGCGAAAATTAGCCCATCGCACAATTTTATTATAAAGATATTTGATATAGTTTAATGACCACTGGCAGGAAACCAAGCTCGTTTGAACGACTTAATATGCCTTACGAAGCAGAGAAACCGCTCTTTTCTTACTGCTATGCCTTATCTACTTAGGTTTTCACCACAGTCGATGTTCTTTTGTTATTGTGATTAGGAAAGAATCATCATCATAATATTTCGCCCGGTTAAACGTTCATTGCAGACCTTCACTAAAACGCTTCGTACTAAAAGGGGATTTACCAACGCACTTGTAAGCGTTGCGGCTGGAGACTAGAGTTGTTGGTGACCGCGGTTGGGATGAGACGATATACAGAAAAATGTTGGTGCCCATTTTCCGGTTCGTGATCCCTTAGTCGCCTCTTACGACACCTACGGGTGGAGTTGTATTGGTAATATTCTTTGCGGGTTCCACACGGACTAGGAAATGATAGTTACGGTTAACTTTAAAACATTTATTGTTACTATTAACTAATAGTGTAGAATATCAATTCTAAGAATTAAAATTTCAGATATCTGGACAAATAAAAAAAAAATCACATAACCCTCATTGTTCAGAAAACGAGATGAGTATAAGTCTAAAACATAAAATCTTTACTAATCAGAGATAAGGTCATCAATAACAAAAACGGTTACAGTTGCAGTTAGACTTCAGAACACCCAATCTCACCATTTTGATTTCTGCTTCGAACAAGAATCGAACTTAGAACCTTTTGAACAGAAAGCTACTGCAGTACCACTGTGCCAATCAACAATCAGAATTGGGTCTTATTTAACTTTATGCGACTATTCCAATAGGACACAAACACAATCCTATTAGAAATAGAGTTGAAATAAGATTGTATTTAGTTTGTATTGAACTTATACTAGAAGTTCATTATTAGGTATAATTATGTAAAGTATGCATATTTCTTGAATTCTTAGGGGCGTTTTGCATAAAACAACAACCTAACATGCAAAAACTACTGAACTGAATATCTGAAAGTAAGTCTGTCTTGTCTAGGTTTATTGCAAGAAGGGTTGAATGATGTAGGAAGACATTACTCTTATAAGAAGTACAAGTAGGTACGAAAGATTTTTCAAAGCTAAGGGCGTAAGGTAAATAAGGTTTATTGCCAGCAGTGGTAAATTATGTGGGAAGACAACATTAGCAGGAGTGTAAGTACTTGTGTAAGATGATTTAAAACGTTTAGTGTAAGGGGTACGACATCAATAATAATAATAAAAAACTACTGAAGTGATCTTGATATTGACAAGCACAAGTTTAGTTTTCCTATTGTTATTTCCTCATTGTCTTCTGCTATTTATGGAAAATATCAATCCAACTCGGAAATAAAGGGGCGATGTAACGATTATATTCGTCACAGTTTTAGGAAATTAATAATAAACGTATAAAATGATATAGACTTACTAAGTTAAAACAAATAAGACCTTATAATATTTCACCACTATTCAATTAACAACAGGTACGGTCAACAACAGGTAAAGCTTGACACTCGCAGTTTGTCTTTAGCTCTTGCTGAGATTGAAATAATTCTGGTACGTAATCCAACGTGTCAAGCTAAACGTCCTCTTGACTGTACATCTAAACAGACCTCCCGCTTACAAAATAGCATTGCGCTCGTATCGGACTGTAATGCCTTGTAATTAGATTCATTTTGGTAAAAAGACGCAGTGGACGTATTATTGTAAAAACAATACTTCTTAGAAATTTAAGAAAAAAAGGCATAGCGAGGCAGTGACGTAACACACTGCAGCCAAATTGCACATGTGGTAATTTTTACTGTTTTGATATAAGGTTCATTTTAGGAGAGATGCAGCAGGTATAAAATTGTAAGAAACAAACACAGGATTTTGAATGAGAGATGCAAAGGCAGTCAGCGCTAGGCTTTAGAATAGGGATTACGTGCACAAATTATTATTTTTTCGGTGGCCGCCTGATTATAGTACTTTAGTGGTTAAAATTAGGGTTTGATTTAGAGACGGCGCCTGACTTTACATACGATAGGATAAAGAATTAGAGCATACAAAAATAGTACTTAGCGACTGCGGTTCAGTAGGCTAGATATTAATTTAGGTACCTAATGCGCATTAGTGTTAAATGTTAGACGTGGAGGTTTACTGATTAAAGAAGTGTCAGGCGTTTTGCAATAGAGAATACTAACTTACTTTTTTTAGCAAGTGTAAAATTGTGTAAAGTAATTTATAATTATATTTCAATTTAGTGCAGTGAACGTGCTACAGGTATTGTACGAGAGGGCTTCGTGTTTGTGTCTTTCCCGTCGGGAATTTATGGCTTCGTTGTTGGTGAGTTTGTTTCAGATTTCCTACTATTCATTTAAAAGTGCTAACTAGGTCTCTTGAAATGATAGGTCATCTGAGAAGGTGCTGGGGTGATCAACGACGAGTTTTCTGAGTTAAATCTAGGTGCAGCTGAATCCTGTGTTTTATGGAGCCAGCGTGAGAATTAGGTTGAGTTCATTTGATGCTAGGTTATTAGGGCACTTAGGTGGTGATGGATGTTTAACACTAAAATGTGATGTAGGTATTATAATGTTATATCGATGAATACACAATAAAATTAATCGGTATAACACATGCATTTATAAGACAATATTACTTTAGTAAATTGGTTTTGTCTAATGTTCCACGAATATAGTACTGGTTAGATTACCTAAGTCGCCTAGCCTGTATTATAGAGGGACAATATTCAGCACTCTTACACGTTAAAATTGAGTGTCGAATCTTGTTTCGTTTGGATCAAATGGATATAGAACAATTTACTAATCGTAGATTAATTTTAGGCAGGTGGAGATGGATGTTATTTTGAGATGATCGGAATAATGTGGGTGATGGTTTGCAAGGTAACCTATTTTAACTTTGGGCGTAGGATTGTTCTAAGGATTTGATGGGTAGCAGAGGTGCTAGGAATTGGAAGGGAGCCTCTGAGAATCTAAATCTATAGGAAACCTAATTCTAGACTTTTAAGTCTTCATCCAAACCCTATCCCTGGTTTTGAGTCACTTTCATTCCAGCAACGCGAGACGAAGAGACTACACACTTAATTTTATTTTACTTCCCACTATTAGGTCTAAATCTAGGAAACCTAGGTCATCTAGAAGTTGAAAGAGACGCGCGGTTGAGATGAGTCTGCACCGCTCGGTTTGACATCACACACAAGCTAGCGGGCTGAATTGGTATGTTTTGTTCCAAATATTTTGTTTTGTATGTGTAATTCTTTTTTAACTTCATTTTCTACTTAGTTATTTTCACAAATCAAATATATATTTTTTTATTAATTACCAATCCACAATGTACGGGTCTTTTAGGTGTTGAAGTTAGACGATCACGCATTCATGGCCAAAATTATAACAGAACTAAAATAAATAAATTCCAGACGCAATATCCATTTAGGTAGGTTACGTTTTGTTACAAGACCAAAAAAAAAAAGATTATTGATTTGATCGGTTTATTGAAATAAATTAAATATCATTTATTTCAGGTGTTGCAGTATAGCGTGCGCGGTATAAGTTAGTCTCTGACGGTTATTTTCTGCGCATGAGTGACAAGCGGAGAGCCAATGAACGATTCGCACTCCTCCCCCAACCTGCCACGCTCACCACCGTAATAATTTTTTTGAATTCTGCGTCAGAGCTGTTATTAAGTACAACGTATAACTATAATAGGTCTTTACCTATGAAATTGCCGTTTTGTATAGCGAATTTTAGGTAAACTCATACATACATACATACATAACATCACGCCTCTTTCCCGTCGGGGTAGGCAGAGACCACAGTCCTCCACCTGCTACGATCTTGACATACTTCCCTTGCTTCCTGTACTTTACTTTAAACTCAATTTTCAGTATTAACATTTTTGCATTTTTCTTAGGAATTATAAATCCAATTTTTTTAAGCATTTTTGGGAAGACATTTAGCTAACAGAAGCTTAAATTTAATTTTCGAAAAATATTATCTGTAAAAAAATATAACAAATCTAATGATGAAATCGGACGACATTTAAGTCGAACAATTTTCAAACTTTTAATTTCATATATCAAACTAAAAATAAAACCTTTATTTTATGCGTAAATTGATAACCTTGAAGGCAACTTTCAAATATAAGACAAATGAAAAAAATTGCATTAAAATTATAGGAGTTATGATCTCATTAATCTGTAAGAAAAAGTCGGCAATTTCATAGGTAAAGACCTATTATTAACTTTACAGCATTAAGTAAATTACCAACGTTCTTCTTTATAAACCGCTCCCCTTACTATACATTCAATTTTAGCGTAATGGCTTACAGTGTGTTTTGACTCTGTACATTCAGCAGCATGTCAGTAAAAACACATTGGGCTTTTCGCATGGTAAGAGAGTTGAAAATGTGTCCACTGGCGTGCGGTTGACCGTACGATACGAAAACACAATTTCTCATCTATTTTAGGCGGAAATTACCGATGGTAATCTCAAGGTAAGACTGCTGAAAACGAACTTAATGAAGGGATGAATGGCGTGTAATTGGTCTTTGCTGGCTAAAGGTAATTTTGTCTTCATAAATAGGTACCAAACACAGAGGTAAGAAAACTTTTCAAAATTGGTCAATAGGTGACAACATTCTATCAGCAAAATCTATGCATCGTATAACGGAAAGGTGTGATAATACTGAAGGGTGTGAATCTGTCTATGAAACTAAACAACTTTTCCCAAGGAATATATGTCGAAATACAAAAAAACAAATTTGACACTACAAACAAAATGCGCTACCAGCTGATGCAGTTATCATGGAAGGTCAAAAATTGATTTTGTTCTATGACCTACGTGCCGTGGGAAAAGTTGTTGAGTTTTATGGGCACACATTGACTATTTTTTATTACAAGGTGGACCGACGATCTGGTCAAGGTCGCGGGAAGCCGCTGGATGCGAGCAGCGCAGGACCGGTCGTCATGGAGATCTTTAGGGGAGGCCTATGTCCAGCTGTGGACGTCTTTCGGCTGATATGATGATGATTGGCTGGTCACTTATTTAATCTTACAAAGCCCGAAATATGATGATGGTTATTCGGAGTATGTAAAAATTTGTGCAATAATTGTATGTAGCTACCTAGTTGCTGAACAGTTTTAACTTTTATCCCGAACAGGATTGAACAAGAACTATTCTTTATCGTGTTGTTTTCGATTCCAACGTTTCACATTCACTCTGGGGAATGGTGTAGTTTTTACAACAATTCTTTTAGATATTGCAAACTGAAACTAAACTTTCCAATCTGTGGTTGCTCATTTTCTGATTAACTTTCAGAAGATGAGTATTGTAAAAGTTCCAATGATTGGAAAATCTATATAAGCAGTGCCCGTGCGGTGTCGGCAAAGAATAGTATCGACCAATGTCTACCCGTGGGTGTCGTAAGAGGCGACTAAGGGTTAATAACCAGAGGATGGGCAGCAGCATCCTTCTGTGTATCGTATTACATTCTGCGGTCACCAACAACCGCGATCCATGGTGCCAGCCGTAACGCTATTGTTAGCATTACGACTGGCACTATGGTACTTCCCCTCCACATTGTTACAGAAAAAGCTGGGATTTCGGAGGGAGCTCCCTGTCCTGTTGTGGACGTTTCATGGGATGTCATGATGATGATGATGATTTAAGCAGTGATTGTCTTATCATTTTGTTTGTTGTCCAGCTAAGTCTATATAGGGTGACTTTTAATTAGTTCTTGATAGCAAAAGACATGCATGTACTCATTATACTGAACAACTTTCCCCAAGGAACATAGGTCGAAATACGAAAAACCAAATTTGACCTCCCATACAAAATGCGCTATCAGCTGATGCAGTTTCTATGGGAGGTCAAAACTTGATTTTCGTATTTCGACCTATGTTCCTTGGGGAAAGTTGATCAGTATCATGAGTACATTCATACTTTTTTCTATCAAGAACTAATTAAGAGTCACCTTATATAATTCCTATATTGGAGATCCATCACAATATGCGTAGTTATCCTGAAATTTAAACTTTTGCCATCCTTATTAAAATACAAAACAGTAGTTACTTTATAATGTAGGGACGTATTCGTGTGGTACCTTATAAGAACCAGTGGATGGCCAGCATCGTACTTCCATCGTACTTACATACGTCGGTGGAAACACTTTGATTGGTCCTCTGGTTATGAACGTTTATAGCGTAGAGCTAGTTTAGCATAGACTGGGCAATGGCTTTCTATCATCGTAAACGCTAGTAGAATAATATAATGAAAATAAAAGGAATAGATATAGCCGTTACGCAACATTTTGTTAGCTTATAAAATTCATATATTATTATTCTATTGTACTAGTGTTACGATTATAGAAAGCTACTTGTCTGCTGGTTTTGTTTTGTTGTTTGTTGTTTCTTGCTGCCGTGCGTACCATTAATAAGAAAGTAATAAAAGAGCACGTATTTTCAAAATTTGGTTAGTTTATACTCTATTTCCAACAATCTTTGTCCAAGTACTTATAGAAAGCTTTAAAATAATATTATTCATAATATCCTCCATTTCTCCCTTTTCATTCCCGTTGACCTCTTTCCAACCAAGAATCGATACGAATTGGAATCTGTCCAATTTGTCAATCTACATTATTAATTGTTTGCCAACAATGAAGCAATTTACTTTCGCTGTTTATTGTTTTAAGGATATTTGAATATCCATTAAATATATTCTGTTCTTTTTCGTTAAAGTTTTCGTTGACATTAGTTTGTATGGATTTGACACTCTCGATGTCTGGAACGTCCAAATTCACTTTCAATTTATTGCAGTGCATGGAGGAGCTAAATAACCAGAGACCCGTTTAAGGTAAAAGTGATTCCACAGTTGCAGTGTTACAATCATGAAGTACTTAAAAATAGTTACAAAAGGTCTTATTCTACAAATAAAATTAATAAATAATGATTCTCTTATTTTATATATAAACTGTGAGTGTGAGGTCGTAGGTCTTTGTCAGCATTTGAAGATGGCGGTCATAATATTATATCTGTCTTAATTATAGTCTTTTCTGTTTATTAGAGAGTTAGGAGTATAATTCTGATAGGTTGGTATCCAGTAAATGACTTTCAAAGTGAACATAAAATAGAAGATTTAAACACACTCATTCACTGAGATTTTTGGATGGTGAAAAGCGGCTGTCATCGTAACAGTGATATTATTGCGCTATTTTTCAGTTCAAATCTTTACTCGATATATACACGCCAACCCAAAAAATCCGGTCAATTGCGAGTCGGACTCGCGCGCCGAAGGTTCCGATATACCTATAGCATTTTTGGATGCAATAAAGTCCATTTTTAGGACCGCAAAACTAAATTTATTTGTAAAAGCTTTTTTGCAAATTTCTAAAAAGCTGTGCAACTTAGAAAAATCGTTTTATTTTTGCTGTAATATTTATATAAACTTAATTAATTCAGATTTTTCCTTTTACAAACTTCGGAGATAAGGGGGGGGGGGGGAAATGGTATTTTTTTGTCATTTTTGAAAACTAAGAGTTGCAAAAAAAATATGAAAATATGTTTTAGAATGTTCCAGTGAAGCCCTTTCATATGATACCCCACTCAACCTAGTAACAATAATTTGAAATTTTGCTCTCCCTATTTGGACCCCTTTACATTAATAATCATAACTCTTATTTAATTATTTCATGTGCAATTAAGTTGGGCATCTATATACTAAAACTGTTCCAACTTTCAAGTCGATAGCAGGAGTGGTTGCTAAGGTATACAGGTGTGACAGACACACGGATAGACAGTCGCACCATAAGGGTTCCTTTTTTTTACCGTTTTGGTAACGGAACCCTAAAAATGGTTCAATTCTTGTGGAACCTTTTAACATATTTTTATAACTGAAAAATTCACTCAGACCTCTGGCAGGATTAAGTTTTGTACCAATTGCATTTACAAAATGTGTTTCCTAAGTAAAAATTAACATGATATTCAAATAGGATGAAAAATAATCAATATAAATACGGAAAAAGATTTTAGTGAAGATTTGACTTTAGTACTTGCGTATAATCTAATAGATATCTCTATGTGAAAAACAGCGTCGTCGTTTATAAGGCAGCTTAGCTTATACTCGTACTGTTTGATTTAATATGTGTGTGTAAAGGGTTCTTATGAAATAGTGAACATAATTTTAGCATTTTACTTGGACCACGAATCTGGACAACTTTTCCCAAGAAACTTTCTGACCTCGTCATCAACTGACGCAATCTCTATGGGAAGTTAAAATTTTATTTGTGGTATAATGTATCTTTGGGAAAGATGTTCAGTTTCATGGTCCAATTAACATGCTAAGCTAAAATTATGTTCATTATTTCATTAGGATCTTATGTTCTGTGCTATTGTGTTTAAGATCTCAAAGCATAAACAACGTCAACAAAGAGCAAATTTCATCAAAAGACTGTTTCAGGAAATGTTATTTTGCGATAATAAATTATTATAGTAACGTAACTTGCGTAGGTATATCTCATTGGAATCCAATTAGATTCTGTATAACAATAATTTCAAACTGAGATAGTCTTTTGTAATATGATACAAGCTACTACATATCAACGTTGAAACTAAGAGACGCACTAACGATGTGGTTCTTCCTGGTACTAGCTCAGGGTTGGAACTACCAAACAAGTAGTACCTAGCTGCAGTTGACTTTTACACCAATTAAAACTTGTTACATACTAATTATGTGAAATTGAAATGTAATCCATAGCAATTTCTAGACAGTAATGAAGGTTTTTTTTGCGTTATGTTATATGCAACTCGAAATATTTTGTTAATCTGATGTTTTTGGGGAAGATTTCAACGATGCTTTAATTCAAAGGTATTGTAATGTTCAATAAATGACATATTTTGTTTAGGCATGTATTTAACGCGGCGACAAATTATTCTGAATTAGGGTATCAACCACGCAAATATTGAAGCACTTAGCAAAAATAATAGGTTGGCAGTTACAGTGAGGTATCATTTTAGTTAGAAATTGGCATCTTTATAATCACTTGTAAGCTTTGTTTTAATTTAAACTGGCATCGATTTTTTGTTTTGGTAACTGAGTTTATTGTTAAACGAACACTTAACGGCGGATAAAAACAATTTTTTTAGTTTTTATCCGCCGTTAAGTGTTCGCTTGCTCAAATAATACAATGAGGTTGTATATTACTTATAACACCTTGTTTTTAAATTAGACCCAAATATTGTTAGGGTTACCTCGAACACCTAAATGAATACTGTTGGTGTTATTTTTTTACATTTCTATTCGCTAGTTTTCGAGAAAAATCCTAAAAACAATACCGCTAAATATCGTAAAATGAACACTCCGTTTCAGCACAGGCGGCAGCGTGGACTCGTGAGCCAATCACGCGCAAGCCGAGTGCGCGGTTCGGGTGGTTTCGGCTCGGTTTCGGGCTCTTAGTACGGTCGAAATCATTACTACAGAATGATTGCAAATAATAATTATTTTTTTGTTTGAAAATCATAAAATAAAACTAGCGGGAGGATTTTCCTAAAACTTTGATTAACCTTTTTCTTTATCATAGTTACACCACCCCAAGAAATATTTGAGTCTAATTAAAAAACACCTTATATAAAGTTAACTAAGATGAGAAGAAAATATGAACATGGTCATAAAAACATACTTTGTGCGACATTTTAAGAGCTCTAAATAAAGCAAATAGTGACATGCAAAAAAAATTGTTTGACTTAGAATTTTTATTATATGACTTAAAAATTTCTTACAATGGCGGAAGAGTAAAAGGCATAAAGGTACAACAATTGTCTTTATTTATTCAACCCGCAATATTTAATATTCCGAGATGAGTGTTCCTCTTAGTTCATTGTATATAGCTAAAGCTCCATTAAAATCCTCCGGACTGTAGGTTTGTTCGACGGGGAACCACTGTGCATAGGTCCCCTATTTCTGTATGCGAGGGGTCACAAGGGAACCTTACATAACCTACCGTGTATGTCTCATCCTGTATGGAGTTTGTTTTTTATGGCGGGGGGCTCTGTACCCCGAACCCCCCTTACTGGGGGGCTGCACTCCCTCGTCCCCCCGCTTTGTGATGGTAGTGGTCATTTTGAAAAAAGCAGTAGTCATTGTAAAAAGGTTCGGAAGCACGCGGAAGTATGATTAAATGATTACAAAGAAAAGCGAATGTATAATTAAAGACCTAGAGAATGTATAATTAGAGCTCCACGAGCTTATTCCATCATCTCCCTTCAACATCCAGACGCACCGCAGGATATCACCCATACTTGGTTGATATTCCGCACATTCGCACAAAGCGCTTTGAAACATTTTTTATAATGCGCACGGCTAAAGAGTGGAATTCTCTGCCTGCGTCTGTGTTCCCGAGTTCTGAAATCCAAATACTTAATTATAGTGCCTGTTTTAATTTTTACAGCTACCTACAAATCGCAGCCTGAAAGTGTAATATGGGAGCCTATTGTTGCCAATATTACAATCTTTGTTATCCCACTGTTAATATTATGATTTCATTGCCCCTGTTTAATATATTTGCTACCTTAAAGAATCAGCCATTTTTTTTTTTTATTAATCCTTGCATTTTGAAGCTCATCTAATATAATTGTTGCTAAAATATTTAATCACTGCCAGATTAATTTATTAGATGCAAACTGTTAGTTGCCGTTTTATTTGTTAGTTGCCTCGAAAATAATAAGTCTTTTGTTTAAACCTGAATATTAAATAAATTGAAAGTGCATGATAAGTTAACGTAACTGAACAACTTTCAGTAAGTAAAACAAAGAGTGTTACTTTCAGGAAATAAAAAAAAAACGAAATCTCCATAGATACATAGAGGCCGATTTTCTTATTTTAATTTCCTTAAAGTTTTAGACAAAGAGTTTTGAACCTCGCGTTTTAGTCACCAAAATAAAAGTTCTTCAATTACTTTGACTGATCATGCCTTTTCAATTTTCGGAAACCTATATCTTACACTATCCATTTGGATCTGGCTAGGAATAATCTACCTGAGGGTGTCGAAGAAGGCGACTAAAATTTTTGAACCGAAGGTTGGCCATGGTGTATACTCAAAAATATACCACGCATTTTCTCTGTAAAATTATGGAAAGAGCTCCTTGTCCGTCAGATGAATTTTGATGGGAGGTTATGATGACCCGGTAATGGGTCGATCCACCGGGACTACGGGTAAACAGTGTGATATTGCTTAAACCCTATCTATGCAGAATCTTCAATAATTTTTTGGGGGACATTTCACTCAAGGTCATCTGATCCCAAACTAGACAAAGCCTGTTCTATGGATATGATATACATACATGCATAGATAAATAACACCCAGACACAGAACAAAAACTTGTGTTCATCACACAAATATTGCCCTAGGTGGGGATCGAACCCGCGGCCCAAGTCTTGCTCTCTCCAACTCATAGAGAGCAAGAGACGTTTACTCGGTTATGATCAAGTTAGATGGTGCAACCCACCCTAAGTGTAGGTTGCAACACCCGTCGGTACCCTTCCATTTGTTTTAATGACTTAACGCATTTTTAAAGCGAAAAAACTGTAGGTACTCACCGTCCTATTCTGCAAATTCTTGACCTTGCAAAGCAAAGTGACCGGGTGTCCAACTAACCCGGTCACGTTGTCTGGCGTAGAAGAATCAAAGTATGGAGCCCCAGGCGTCTGAGGCCAGTCTTCTAAGAACTCTGCCCGGAATCTTCTGGAAGATTCTGAGACGGTACTTTGGTCCCGTGGTCGGCTGTTTCCACCGCTATCTTGTCTGCACACTAAAACAAAAAGATGGTTCACTAGGGTTTACTCTCAAACTGACCTATTCTCGTTAAGGGCTTACTGTGGAGGATACATGCAATAACCTATGTGTTCTACGACTTTAGGAAATTCGCAAAAAAAATACTTCCCTTACTAATTAAATTGGATCGATTAGTCGGATAATTTTTAAGGCAGGTAATTATGTTTGTAAATTTCCAAAAGTTGAATTTAAGAGGTCGGTTTACAAGTAACTTAGACAACACTCAGTGACCTGACCATGCCCATGGTTATCTGAGCCCGCGAGCTGAGTAGGCTATAGGCTCAGTTGACACTGAAGCTCTTAGTACACATAGAAATTGAAAAGGCCTTTATTTGATCGCCAGCTAGTGTCAAAAGAGGAGATACGACTTAAAGACACATTTAAAAAATTAATCTCAGAAATCGTTTCGCTGCGTATTTTCGGTAACATAATGAATAAATGGTTTCCTTCAACGCCTTAAAAGAAGTTCAAGATTTAACGTAGTTGTACGTTTATAATGCAATATTTTAAATTTTGTACCGCATTTTCTTATCAAAAACGGTTAATCTTCACAAATTCAAGTTCAATCTCGTTGAGAAAGGGTTCTAATTCGGTTGAGGTTAACGTAAGTCTTTCATTAAACAAAATACAAAGGAATTTGTGTCTGTTTATTAATTTTGTGTTCAAAAGGGAAGGACTTACGACTAAATGCACAAGGGGTTTTTAAAGTTAAAACTAATTTTAATCTATTGCTGTCACTTTCTTTGTCATGAAAATAGAAATAGTTTTATATTTCAAGAAGATTTGTGAAATAGCCTGTTAATTAAATAATCATACTTAAAAAATAACTAGTTTAACGCTAACATTCGATCTTCAAGATTTTTTTAAGCCTGAGTAATATTGACTAAAGTGAATGAGATAATGAAATTGGCAGTTTTGATTTACAAAGCATTAACTAACAATAAGCAAGTAACTTTAAATGCTATTAGTAAAACAGTTTTATTATGTAAAACACAATTCCTTTAACAATGGTAAAATTTTAACAAAGTAAGTAAAGTTCCAAATGAATTTAAAATCAACTGATTCAAAATAGAATATCAACTTGACGAAGCAGAAAACATGGACTTGGGAAATTTGAACAACTTGAAAACTCCGGCAACAGTCGCACGAAAAGGAAAACAAAACAACACATTTTAATCAAAACTTGAAACGTAATTAACTATACGTAGCACCAGAATTTTGTGTAAACGTTATCGTAAATCACTCTGTAATTGTGAATATTTCGTTTGTCTTACAGTCAAAGACACACAAACGATAACAGCCTATGCTTTATTACTGCAAAAATATGGTCCATTTTCAATAAAAACATAGGCTTGCTTGGCGTTGGCAATGTGTATAGTTATAAACATTCACTACGATTTGAAACGTGAATATGCTGCCGAAACTGTGTATTAGTCGAATAAAGATTTGAACTGGAAGCAACTATTATGTAATCTGTGCTGGAAGTTAGCGCACCTACGTCACTGTAACCTCCGAGACTGTCACTGAGACACATTAAATATTTGTTTTTTTTTGCGATTCTGGGAAACTATGAAAGACAATCATTGTTTGATGAGAGAATTTGATCAAGAAACTTCAAGAAATATTGAAAAGATCCACTAATAACAGGATAGATGACAAATGACAATTAAATTTGACATTTCGCACACGCTGCACTACATATTTTCTGTGAGTAATGAATAATGTTAGCGCTCTATTATGACGTCACTCACAAAGTCACGTCGCTTATATGAGTGAATATAAGCACGTTTTATACCGATTTTAAGCAAGCTTGGGTTTTAAACCGTAGTGATACAGTTACTTTATCGTTGTCAGATTGGCGCTAAGTTTAGATTGATGACTTGTTCAGCGTAGCAGCTGCTTTTATTCCGAGCGGTTTAATTTCAATTTCCGGCCGAAGTTATTCGAAAGCATACTCCATAATAAAAAAAAAACCACACGAGACTCATGAAATACAAGGATATGAAGGAAGTGATTATCTATGTTTATATTCATACACGCACATACACTCACACATACACGCACACACACATATTCCACTATATTTACTCTTGCACATACAAACAACTATTCCCTCAATTTATTAATTTATAAGATATTATTAGGTTAAGTGAGTGCTTCCAAGCTCGGGGACGTCGCTTGGAGTTGTTCGTTTGTCTGGTCTCGTGCTGTCCTTTTCAGTTTCATTGAATAAGAATATGACAGCGCGAGACTTGATTGGCGGTTGGCTTTGTGTGGCGTCTCTGAGTGCGGTAATTACTTACTTACTTATTAGGCTATAAGGTTCTCTAACCTGCTTAATTAGGTTTATTAGCTCAACTAGGTTTTTCTCAACCGTTTTATTTGTTTTTTCAGTTGATAAATTTTACTTTAAGTTTATTAATTTTGTGTTCAAAAGGGAAGGACTTACGACTAAATGCACAAGGGGTTTTTAAAGTTAAAACTAATTTTAATCTATTGCTGTCACTTTCTTTGTCATGAAAATAGAAATAGTTTTATATTTCAAGAAGATTTGTGAAATAGCCTGTTAATTAAATAATCATACTTAAAAAATAACTAGTTTAACGCTAACATTCGATCTTCAAGATTTTTTTAAGCCTGAGTAATATTGACTAAAGTGAATGAGATAATGAAATTGGCAGTTTTGATTTACAAAGCATTAACTAACAATAAGCAAGTAACTTTAAATGCTATTAGTAAAACAGTTTTATTATGTAAAACACAATTCCTTTAACAATGGTAAAATTTTAACAAAGTAAGTAAAGTTCCAAATGAATTTAAAATCAACTGATTCAAAATAGAATATCAACTTGACGAAGCAGAAAACATGGACTTGGGAAATTTGAACAACTTGAAAACTCCGGCAACAGTCGCACGAAAAGGAAAACAAAACAACACATTTTAATCAAAACTTGAAACGTAATTAACTATACGTAGCACCAGAATTTTGTGTAAACGTTATCGTAAATCACTCTGTAATTGTGAATATTTCGTTTGTCTTACAGTCAAAGACACACAAACGATAACAGCCTATGCTTTATTACTGCAAAAATATGGTCCATTTTCAATAAAAACATAGGCTTGCTTGGCGTTGGCAATGTGTATAGTTATAAACATTCACTACGATTTGAAACGTGAATATGCTGCCGAAACTGTGTATTAGTCGAATAAAGATTTGAACTGGAAGCAACTATTATGTAATCTGTGCTGGAAGTTAGCGCACCTACGTCACTGTAACCTCCGAGACTGTCACTGAGACACATTAAATATTTGTTTTTTTTTGCGATTCTGGGAAACTATGAAAGACAATCATTGTTTGATGAGAGAATTTGATCAAGAAACTTCAAGAAATATTGAAAAGATCCACTAATAACAGGATAGATGACAAATGACAATTAAATTTGACATTTCGCACACGCTGCACTACATATTTTCTGTGAGTAATGAATAATGTTAGCGCTCTATTATGACGTCACTCACAAAGTCACGTCGCTTATATGAGTGAATATAAGCACGTTTTATACCGATTTTAAGCAAGCTTGGGTTTTAAACCGTAGTGATACAGTTACTTTATCGTTGTCAGATTGGCGCTAAGTTTAGATTGATGACTTGTTCAGCGTAGCAGCTGCTTTTATTCCGAGCGGTTTAATTTCAATTTCCGGCCGAAGTTATTCGAAAGCATACTCCATAATAAAAAAAAAACCACACGAGACTCATGAAATACAAGGATATGAAGGAAGTGATTATCTATGTTCGTATTTAGTAGTTATTTTTCAATGTTAACCCTCTCTCGGCACATGCTTTTCAAAACCCTATTCGAATTATTATTTCTATGTATTTCTCTATATGAGCGTTAATATTTATAGAGGTAAATATCTGGTTCGTACTTTTTTATCGATATAAAAGCTTCGCTACACGACTAATATTATTTTCCAACAACAATAAAGCAACAACATTAGTCATTTTCTTTTCTTATATTACATTCCCAACCAAAAATTGATCGTTGCTTGCAACAAAAACGTCACCGTTCATGTGCTGTTGACTGTACAATAAACAGACGATAACTTCATTAATTTCGTCGACGGAATGTTACCGTTAGCTGAGGTTTTCATTTCGCAAAAAGAGTCTAAATGAAATTATTTCCCGTGTACGTTTTTTCTTGAAACTGAAACGTTTTCTAGACTTTTTGTGCTGAGTCAAAATTTTTAAGACGGCACAATTTGGTAGATGGAAAGAAAATGAGCAAAGAATTAGGGTGAATTAGACGCGCAATTATGCGGAATTTCGTTGACAAGCAGAATTTGAGATGAGCTGTGGAAGGAATACAAACTTCGATTTACCATTTATCATAACATGATCATAATTTTTTCAAGTTATAAATTTATCATCATCGCTCTACCAGTTACTAATAATAGTGAACAAAATTTTGGCATGTTGCTTGAACTACACAACTGAATAATTTATCTGAAAAAAAACATAGGTATGAGTACAAATAGAAAAAAAATTACTTTCCAAATAAAATGCGCTATTAACTGACAAAGTCTATATTTGAATTGGGCAATAGATTTTTTTTTTCGTATTTCGACCAATGTCTAGCAAAAGTAATTATTAAATAAAATAAACTAAAAATTTTATTAAGTTAAAATTTTCTGACACAGTAGTATTTGAATTGAGCAATTGTTTTTTTTTTCATATTTCGACCAATGTCTAGCGAAAGTTTTTTAGTTTCATGATCTGAGTCACATCCTGAAATAATATTCACTATTCCATAAGGAAATTATATATGTCACCTGAAAATAATATGAAATCGTTAGTTGATCAATTTCCTAGAAAGATGATCAACTTTCGAAAATAAAAAACTGTACCGAATTCGCTTTTGACAATCGCCGGCTGCTGCCGCAGCACACTCGCTTTGCTCGCTCAGCTTATGCGTTTGCTCGAAAGACAACCTAACACAACCAAAAGAGATCGGTTAGATTGTGTTTGCCTTACCTAACGGATCTATTATACGAATTTTTTACGAGTTTATTATTTTTCGATAGTGGATAAATTTCTTAGTACGTCCCTTCAACTTACTAGCAAATTGGTCAACTTAGAGCCACCGCGCACTAGCGATTTTTTAGTTAGCCGATAGTTTGATGGTTCTGGGAATCAGTATGTACCCCTATGGTAGTGCGCGCATTTGTCGATCGATTTGTCTATAGAAAGTACTATTGCGACTAAACTGTCGGCCAACTAAAAATCGCTAGTGCGCGGTGGCTCTTACTAGGATATTGATCAATCGATTTATATTATTTTCTGGTGACAAATATAAATGGCAAATTCAATAACACAAAATTTATTAAATGATGACGTATTATTTATTTATTCAACTTTATGCACAAAGGTACATAGGCGGGCTTAACGCCTAAAGGCATTATCTAACAGTCTACCGACGTAACTATTTGTATTAATATTAGTTATTGTTTATTATTCATCAGTTCATCACCATTAAATCAATTACCAATTATTTAAGCTTTAGGCTTACCTATGTAAAATTTAATTGCCCTTAATTCTTTTAATTACAATAATTTAAATTCTCGCTCAAAAGTACTCCTTGTAAAACGAGAATGACCTGCCAAGGGAGTGACGGCGAACCAAAAGATTAATGACCAGCCGTGATCAGATTAAAAAATAATCGTGTTATCGTCCTAAAGACCTGCAGAATGAAATGAGACGGAAAATAAAATATCCTCGGAGGGCACATAAATCTTGATTGTCAGCCGAAGCTTGATTAAGTGGTAAATTTTAAATTATGAACCCGAGAGTACCTTTGTCCCCTTAGGGTGTTTTTCCACTGTCACTCCCCGGCATCTGATATATACCCGATCATGGAAGTCGATCATATTTAGCAAAATTAGGTTTGTGATTTTTGGGTTCTTTTTCAAACTTGGGCCAAAAATTTCTTTTTGTGATTTTCATTTCATTGTTTTATTTAAAACAGTGTCCAGTAGTTAAGTGTTTTGCACATGCTTTGCTTTATTTGCTTGCTGTCAACTTTTACGACTTGGGCTGTTTTATCTTGCCCGGTAAAAACATAATTTGTAGGCTAGCTGAGTAGCGAGCGTGTACTAGCCCGGGTAATGTCCCGTGTGGTGCCGGCAAAGAATAGTACCAACCCATACATACCCCTGTGTGCCGTAAGAGGCGACTAAGGGTTATAAGCTGGAGAATGGGCAGCAGCATCCTCCTTTGTATCTTACATCTTACTTACTGCGGTCACCTACAACCGCGGTCCATGGTACCAGCCCTAACGCGCTAACAAACGAGGTGACTATGGTACTTCCCCTCTATACAGGGTGTTAATTTGATTGCATGCCATAGCTCAGGGGCGGGATCAGTATCAGTAACTGAACAAATTTTCCCAAGAAACATATATTCAAATACGAAAACCAATTTTTGACCTCCTACAGAAACCGCATCAGCTGATAGCGCATCTTGTATGGAAGGTCAAATTTGGTTCTTCGTATTTCGACCTATGTTCTTTGAGAAAAGTTTTTCAGTTACTGATACTGTTCCCGCCCCTGAGCTATGGCACGCAATCAAATTAACACCCTGTATATTTTTACAGCAAAATCTAGAATTCTGGAGGGAGCTCCCTGTCCTGTAGTGGACGTTTCATGGGATGAGATGATGACTAGCCCGGGTTTGTTGTCTATAATCTTCTACTTTTTATAATTGAATAGATAAGTATGATAACACTGATTAATTAAGAGATTTGAGAGTAAAACACTGACACGCAACTCTTACTCAGCAAGTCATATTGTAAGCACCGACCAAAAAAAACCGGTCAAGTGCGAGTCTGACTCGCGCGCCGAGGGTTCCGATATACCTATAGTATTTTTGGAAGCAATAAAGTCCATTTTCAGGACCGCAAAACTAAATTTGTTTGAAAAGGTTTTTTGCAGATTTCTGAAAAACTGTGCAACTTAGAAAGATCGTTTTATTTTTGCCGTAAAGTCTATATAAACTTCTGTCAACTGTAATTAATTCAGTTTTTTCCTTACACAAACTTCGGAGATAAGGGGGCGGGGGAATGGTATTTTTTTGACATTTCTCATCATAACTTGAAAACTAAGAAACGTAAAAAAATACAAAAATATGTTTTAATATTTACAAGTAAAGTCCTTTCATATGATACCCCACTCGACCTAGTAGCGACCATTTGAAATTAGCCCCCCCCCCTATTTTAGCCCCCTTTACATTAATAATCATAATTTTTTCAAAATTCTTACATGTGCAATTAAGTTAGGCAACTATATTCTAAAACAATTCCAAATTTCAAGTTGATAGCATAAGTGGTTGCTGAGATATAGAGGTGTGACAGACAGACGGACAGACAGACAGACGGACAGACAGACAGACGGACAGACAGACAGACAGACAAAGTCGCACCATAAGGGTTCCTTTTTTCACCATTTTGGTATCGGAACCCTAAAAAGAAAAATACATCATTACTACGAGTATAAATAAGGTATTGTTGATATGTTGTACCTGTCTCTTCTTATGTAGCCCTTATGTGAGTCACTGCTGGGCAAAGGCCTCGCTTCACTCCTTTCGCAACCCCTTTGGCCAGTTTCCCAGAAAAACCATTAATTTTGTAGCGAATTTCAGAACTGAAATCTAAAACCGGATAAGACCAATGGAAAAACGCCCTTATTCTGACAGGCCTCTCGCAGCCTGCGTTTTGAGATAACAAGCTCGATCGACGTGTTTAGCACATTTTATTGCGGGAATAAAATTTTGCGAAATTGCTCTATTTTATGGGCCAGAATTTTTAAATAGGATAATAATTAAAATGCTCTGTTTGAGGGCTACAACACTCGTAACGAAAGCGTAAAATTTTTAGTTCCTATGTATTTGTGTGCTGTTAATAAAACCGGAGGGTGCTTTATGATTTATTTGCATTTTTATTGTATGTTAATTCATGTTTAGAGAATAATTTTATCCAAATTAATATTCAAGGTTTGTTCATGTCCGTCTGAGGAAATACCACCCCCTTGGCTAGATAGATAGATAGATAGAAACTCTTTATTGCACACAAATTAAGAGTAATTGCGTAAGAAACCTTATATCTAATTGCGCGCAAAGGCGGCCTTATTGCTTAGAGCAATCTCTTCCAGGCAACCTTAGGACTGGGAATCGCTGAGATGGACACGAGTAGTGCAGAGTTTGCTTAACTAAGTTAGACTAATTTGACTAGCTGTGTTTCGGTTTGAAAGTTGAGGGAGCCAGTGCAATTACCCGTACAAGTGATATCCTGATTCTCTCTAACGCACTTTGTTTTCTTGTTAGTGTTAACTGTGTCACTAATAACACAGTGGTTGCTATAGATAGTGGTGACAACTTACCACTGGTAGACCACCTTCTCGTGTTCTCGCTTGTAATATAAAAAAAATACTTTTGAACTTTTCTCTCTTTTCAATACATGATTCTTGGGAAATTGTTTTAGTTTTCTTTTGATCAGGACTCTTAAAGTACGAAAAAAAATAATTCTTTTTTATATGACAACCAAGCAAACGAGCAGGTGGGACACCTGATGGTAAGAGGTCACCATCGCCTATAAACGCCCGCTGTCTTATTAGTGGCACAATTTAAGCACCTGAAAACTAAGATGGTATGTGTCATGTGCCGGTAACTTCACTAGCTCCCTATGATGTGTGTCATGTTCCTCTAATTTTATTGGCACCCTTGCCCTTTAAAACGAAACACAGCATTGCAAACACTTGCTTTACGGCAGAATTAGGCAACGGCGTGATCACAGACTTAGTACAAAAGTATTACCACCTTCTTCAGTTTAAGAAGAGGTTTTATTTTAGCACAGTCATCTGCACATCGAGTGTAATAGTGTAACTCTAAACTGGACTTGTTTTCTTTGTCAATACTTTGCTATTGACGGCGTTCCATCTCGTATTACGCTCCGGCTGCCTTTTCAAAAATCCATCAAAAAGGTTAAAGATAAACAAGCATTAAAGACTTCCATTTGCTTCTTTTGAAAGCGTTGATGACTCACCAATAATGCAAGAGAGGAAATGTACTGTGAAGAGACAAGCCGCCGCTCTCCCCATAGCTCATGCCACTGAGGACATTGTACCTGAAAACAAAAGGGTTCCTTTTAATAGAACGTTTTTGACGTACTAGATGGCGTTGAGTTCGACACAGAACACATACATACGTTAGTATTATATAGTCTAAGCAGAACACGCTTTTGGTATGTTCTTTAGTTTTGGCAAAGAGCGAAGGTTCAAAAAATTATAAAGTCTACAGGCTAGGAGCAATCTTAATCGGAATATTCATCAGCTTAAAAATGTCTATGGTGCCTTTACACCAGAGTGCTAGGTAGTTATCCTATGAGCTAGAAAAATTCCAATAAACAGGATTGCCCAATTACCCATGGCAGTACTAACCAAGGAATTTTTTCGGCTCACAATTTGGATACTTAGCACTGCTGGGCACTCTTAAGATTGACACATCGCCTACCGGTATGACACGGATTGACTCATAGCCTACCGGATTGACACGGATTGACACATAGCCTACCGGATTGACACGGATTGACACATCACCTACCGGATTGACACTAACCTATCTTGCTTTGAAGAGCATGGTTAACGTTAGAGAAACTGTCTATCCTAATTGTCGTAGTAAACAAAATAGACTATTCTTAGGGCCCGTCTCACAGTTTGCTGCAAAAATTCCCTATAGTAAGCTGACAAATAAGATATCTGCCAGATTGACTATCTGACAGGCACTTTCACTATATGACAGAAATAACTAGCAGATAGGCGATCTGGAACTTAGTAGCAAGCGGTGAGACGGGTCTTAAGTCTTCTTTCAGGATTAGAAAATGAATTTTGAGATACATAAAAGAAATAAATTATCTGAAGTAACTCGAAAAGTCACTAAACGAGACGGAAATTGTTAAGGAGTCTTATTGGCATTAATATCTATTAGGCAAAAAAGCGTAGATTAATTACGTACGCTGCTCAGTATGAGAAGTTTAGCACCTGTGAGTACTTATTTCAATTACGTCGGATTATACGGCGAGCCTCTCGAGTAACACAAAAGGAAGGGTAAATGAACTCCTGTATGTGCTATCGGATCTACAGAAGGTAAGTAAATAAGTAGTTGAACAGAAAATCATATATGATTTTTCAAATCGTAGTATATTTCAGACATTACAAGCAAAGTAGTCCAAACGTTAATTGCTTATGAGATTATGACGACGATTTTTGTTCTTTTTATTTCGAATTGGCTATTTTACGAAACTAAACTGCATAAATTAGAGTAAGTAGTTTTTTGTGAAATTCACAAAGATCTTTCTCGAAAATAAGTCACCATGACATCCCATAAACCCTCCACAGCAGGACAGAGAGCTCCCTCCAGAATACCATTAAAAACTTGTGGTACCATTTGGAGGGGAAGTACCTAAGTCACCACGCTAATTAACGTTGTAGCTGCTGGCACCATGGATCGAACAAAAATAAGTAAATTACAAAAAACCGGCCAAGTGCGAGTCGGCTTCGCGCACCGAGGGTTCCATGACGCTAAGGTCGTAGTCATGGACGCGCTGTCATGCAGAAGTGTATTAAATTCTCGCGAGTCCACCATTCACTTGTCCAGTTTTTATTATTTTTTAATGTATACACTATAGACGTACCAATTTTCACGCTTGGAAGTTTTCCCATTTTTACGATAGAGCTAAAACAAAAATAGAGCAAAAATCTCTTAAAAAACACGTTTTATAGTAGTGAAGCCCCATTCATTTATTTTATTTTATAGTTTGTTATTACAGCGGCAACTGAAACGTGATCTATGAAAATTTCAGTTGTCTACCTGTCACAGTTCATAAGATACAACCCTCTGACTAACAGACGGACCGACTGACAGACATCGGAGGCATATTAATAGGGTCCTATTCTTCACCCTTTGGGTACGGAACCCTAAAAAATACAGGAATGTATTTAAGAGCCCTTACGCACTGTCGACTAGTCGCCGGCAACTCAGTCGCCGGCGACTGTGACTTACTATAGTTTAAATAGGTGCTTGCGCACTTAGTCGTCAGTCGCCCAGGCGACTCGGCGACTCGCCGCGTTGTGGCGACTCACAGGCGACTGGCGGTTGCTGGCGACCAATAGAAGCACGGCTTCAAATGGGAGCGTTCACACTGCGAGCAACTGTCGTAGCGACCGGACGCCGCGCACAAAAATGGCTCAGTCTTTCGATACTGAGAAATTTATATTGGAAATACAATCGCGAAAAGCAATTTGGGACTTACTGAGTGACGAATATTGTAATCGGGATTTGAAGAAAAAACAGTGGGAAGAAATAGTGGAGTTATTTGGAGGTGAAGGATTACCAGACGAAGAAAAAAAAACAATAGGTTAGTTAAAACTGTCATTTATATTTTAATAAATTCTGTTCATTTGCCAAGGTAATTGACCCTCAGTTATAAAATAATCAGCAAATATATCTCTGTATGATATACCACGTCGCGTAGCTCTTTGAATACCTGTTGGCACTTCTTCTAAGCCAGGAATGCACAGGGTATCTTCGAATTTGTATCCGTCTCTTTCTCGTACATAGTTGTGAAGAACACAACATGTTTTAATTATGCTTGTTACCAGATCTAAATTCACATTAATAGGTCTGTGAAAAATTTGCCACTTATTTGCTAATATGCCGAATGAACATTCGATATAGCGTCGAGCACGAGAAAGCCTATAATTAATTTTTTTTTTCTTTGTTGTTAAATTTGATCCACCAAACGGTCGCATAACTTTATCAGATTGCCCAAATGCTTCATCACCAACAATAACAAACGGGACTGGTATAGGATTTATCGATGAAATAGGCTGATGTTCCGGAACTTGTAAATCATTATTCATTAGCTTTTGATAAAATGTTGAATGTGCAAATATAGTAGAATCGCTATCCTTTCCATAGGAACCCACATCTATGTATACGAACTTATAGTCAGCGTCACAAATAGCAAGCAGAATTACAGAAAAGAAGTGTTTATAATTATAACACACTGATCCACTGTTGTAAGGTTTTATAGTTCTTATATGTTTACCATCTATGGCACCTATACAGTTTGGAAAATTGGCTCGTAAATGAAAATCTTTTGCGATTTTTAACCAATTTTCTGTTGTCGGTTGCGGTAAACACATGTCTTTCAGTAAAACCCATATAAAATGACAAACTTCTCTTATTATCTCAGCAATAGTTGAAATCCCAAGTCTGTATGAGTAATGTAGATCTACAAATTTGCAGCCACTTCCAAGATACCTGAAAAAAAAAATACATGTTACATTATAATTTATTTACAGGTCAATCACTTGAGAAGAAATGGAAAAATATAAGAAGCTGCTTTGCTCGAGAAATACGAAGACTAAAAAATACCAAAAGCGGATCGGCTACTTCTCATAAAACTCCCTATATTTATTTTAACCAGCTGTTGTTTTTAAAGAACACTGTTGGTAATTTAAACACAGAAAATAGCCTTACGCAAGAAGAAAATTCGGCAACTGATCAAGAACCTTTAGGACCTTACTCGAGAGAAAATATAGTAGGAAGAAAAAAGAAAAAACCTTCAGATGATGGCACAAAAGAATTATTGGAAACTTTAAACAAATGTATTGATACTCGTAAAAATGACGCGGATACTTTGGAACGAGATGAGGACAGAATGTTTCTGTTGTCCCTTTTATCATCTTTCAGGAAAATTCCCGAGCACAAAAAGCCAGCTGCGAAAATTCAATTAATAACAATAATTGATTCATTCGGAACCAATATTCCACATAATGTATATCCAAACGCAATGTGGCGAAATTATAATGAGTACGAGTGTGAGCGTGGCTATTTTACACCGGAGGCCGGGTCTTCTACTTCAGCACCAAGTCAACAATCACGTTTACGCCCTGAAGCACAAAATTACTATACTCTACCAACTTCAGTCCCTTCACCGCAAGAACGCTCAGAGTCGCGAGTTTCGACTGCCACTTCATGTGCTTCGCAAGATTCAGACATTCTGGACTTATTTTGAATCTATATTTTCTTTTTTTGTGCTTTCAATTTAATATTAGTTAATTATAGTATTGATTTAATTCAACAATAAATACCTGTTATATAATTATTTACGATTTATGTAAATCCGTTCAGAGGTAATAAAGAATATTACATACATACATACATACATACATACATACATACAAGATACGCGCGAAAAACATAACCCTTCCTTTGCAGTCGGGTAAAAATACAAATCTTGCCTCTTTATAGTGTAGAAGTGTAGATAATGAAGTTGTCACTTACCTTAGTGTTATAAATAATTTTTCTTCCGCAGAAATACATGGTCGCATATTTGTATCTGTACCAGTTATATGTGGTTTCAGAAGACACAATAGTTCATCAAACGAACACACAGACATTCTAGCGTAATTAAAAAATTTACCAGGGTATTTTCTCACGTCTTCATAAAATACTTTAAACATTCCTTTTGATCTCCGTTCTTGTAACAAAGGATGTACCCAACACTCTTTTGGTTTTCTTTTATTTTTCTTTCTCTTTAATAAGAGTAGCGCTACTATTGATGCTTCTTCGACGTCCATTCTGCACGAATGTACTTAGAATACTGTCGCTCGGCTTGGTCTCCTGGCCCTAGTTTCTCTGTTTTGGTCGCCGAGAGACTGCGTCGCCGACGACTAGTCGACAGTGCGTAATGGCTCTTAAGGCCCCAAAGTAGTTGCCGTAAAATTGTAATATTTTTAAAGAAACGTTATTTTTAGGGTTCCGTACCTCAAAAGAAAAAAACGGAACCCTTATAGGATCACTTTGTTGTCCGTCTGTCTGTCTGTCTGTCAAGACCCTTTATCTCACGAACGGGTAAAGGTAGCAGGTTGAAATTAATACCATATGTTAGGGTCCATGAACCACACAAGATCTGAAAATATAAATTTTTAACAACAACGCAATCAAAAGATATGGCTTTTTATGTCCTAATCTCCATACATTTATGCAAAAAAGGAAAACCTACAGGGTACTTCCCGTTGACCTAAAATTATGAAATTTGGCAAGAAGCTAGGTCTCACAGTACAAATAAAGGGAAAAGTCTGAAATCATTAAATATTACAACTTTACTCACAACTAATGGTAACCAATTGTGGTGAGCTCCCGTTTCAAGAACATTCATATAAGAGAGGGGTCAAAGTGGGTGGTCGCGGAGGCGATTTTTGTTTTAGTTCTATTTTAAAAACAAGAACACTTACAAATTTGAAAATTGGTATGTTTATAGTTCATAAGCTATAAAATAACAAAAAATAATAAAATTTGGTCAAGCGCGTGTCAGACTCAAAAAATCTAGCACATTAACTTACTGAAATTTCAACTAGTACAATTATGATTATGTGGTGATACGGAACCCTCAGTGCACGAGTCCGACTCGCACTTGGCCGGTTTTTTATGATAGAGAAAGATCGTATTCAAAAGAAATAAAAATAACAAAAACTAAAAGAACTTATCTCGTTAACTTATAAAAACTTGAAGAACTATTTCTGGAACTTTAACATTTAAAAGCGATAAAAGATTCTACTTGCTTGTAGACGTTGCTGAAGTTATAACTCATTAAAATGTAGTTTCTGTTACTAGATTTATCTTTAATCTTACTCCACCTTTTTTACTAAACTACACGAGACTTTGAGTACCATTAGTAATACAATTATAAATTTGCTCCCGAAGCCCAGTGATTCTACTCATAAAAAATGCAGAAAGAAAATTACACAAATTTTTCGACTTCCCATACAAAGACACTCGATCATGAAAGCAAAGTCACGTTTTGTAAAAAGTTAGAAAAATTGAGCAACGTCGATAAAGGTGTTTGTACACTTGGCCGCAGAATAGTAGAAACAAAACCATTATAAGCGGAGCTAGCGCAAACCGAAGACCTGCTCATTGTAACCTCACACACAACTGTATACACGGCGCGGCTAAAATGCGCACTTATATCGTGCATAATATGTAAAAACATTTTCGCGGGTTATACGCTTCTGAAAAACAACATGGTTTCATTTTTGCAGACGGCATAGACAAATGGCTTTTTAGAAGAATGACATGTGTGGGATTCATATTAGCTATTACATCACAATTTCATTCTATTGTTAGTGTTTAAGATACGAGTAGTATACAATTCAGTCAAATGACTAAAAAATGTAAGTGTGTTGCGTTGGTTTGTAGCCTATTATTTTTAGCCTATTTCTTTAATTTTTTTATTTTATTCCAAGTCTTACGAATATAATACAAGCACGGGTTGAAAAACTAATTAAATGTCTAATTATAAATCACTTTTTTATGGTTGTTCTTGCAATAATAACTGTTGCTTTTTACAAGAAGTTAACAAGTTCACAAAACGAATCATCACTCTCTTGTCACATCACTTGTCACAAAAGACAACTTTTATTTCGTCGATTCTTCACCTTTCAACCTTTTACAGTTAAGAGTCATCCAGCTCAAGTTTATTTGTTTGTCCCTCTTAACCCACTGGGGATAAAACTAAAGGTCGCACGTAACTACAGTGACGCTGGCTGGACACAATGGTCTGTTTATTTGTTAACTTCTTAAGACGCTCTTTCAATTCTGAAAAAAAAAGGAATAGAAGACAAAACATATGTTTATTGGTATTGAGTATCAGGCGACTCTTCCTGCAGTGTCTCTTAAAGGGATTTTGTTTGACAGTGTCCTCACCGGGCATCGAACAGGAGAGGGTCTTTTGACTCCTGCGCTGTCTAAAACAAGAATTGGAGTTAAAACATTGTTGGTATTGAGAAGATGATTGTCGGTTATAGGAAAGGGGCCTTTATCATCATTATCATCTGTTAATGAATTTGGAGAACTCCTGCACACCATGCCACACCTCACTAATTGTCCCACGCGTGAGGACTTACTTGACGGTAAACAGAGGGCTACCACGGTAGCCGCTTTCTGGGCAAGTAAGATTTAGCCCGTGTTCTTGCCGACACGAAAGAAGAAGAAGAAGATCTGTAAATGAATGATCTCGAAAACCGTAGTGGTATAGCCAGAGTTGTTGTACCGAGGAAGGCCTCAGCGAAGCAACTAAAATTAAATACTTCCGTAGCGACTAAAATTAAATACTTCCGTAGATAGTAGCTGGAGCAACGGCTTAACATGCCTTCCGAAGCTTCGTCTTACTTTTGGATCATCGACGTGTCTCATAAAATGATAATAGTTTGTCAAATGAGGCAAACGCTCGAACTAGTAGCCTTGGAGGCTGTTAAAAATAGAGATATCGAGTGGCTTTAATGAAGCTCCCGTTAAAATGTTTACTTCATCTTTTTGGATTCTTATTTACCTACTGATTTTTTTGTATAGTTTTATGTTAATTAGTTCTGCAAGAAAACTGTTGCGTGAGTTTTCTACTTATGTATTAGTTGCTCCAAAAATTTACTTACAAAATTTTGAATTTACTCCTTATAAAATTATATTTTTGATTTCATTAACCATTTCTAAAAGCCAATTTTCAAAAGGAAAATATTTCTTAGAATATTAAGAGTATTTAAAATTGAATGTATATTCAATTAGTAATAATTACCTCTGTGCAAATTTGGGTTGTGCGTTGATAAATCTGTCAAACACGGTTCACTGCCAAATTTAGTATTTTTAATACGCTTTTATTAGGTCGACCTCTTAGAGCAACGCGTCAAACCGCGCAAGCCCGTTTTGCCCGCGAAAATCGTGTTACTCTATGGGTCGACCTGTATGTCGACTGTAAAATTATAACCTACGCTGATGAAACATCTCTCACGTTCTACGGCGAATCCTGGAATGAACTCGTTCACACTGAATATATCTAAAACGAAATTCATCACTTTTTCAATCAGAATTCCGTCATGCTCTCAGAATCCTAATTTCTAAATTATCCATCACATCTGCAATGATACTATGAGACTTTGTTGTAACTGTCAATCTATCGAGAAAACGAATTCAATTAAATATTAAGGTGTTACTTTTGATAATTACTTGAATTTTGCCGAACATATAAATAACACGACTTTAAAGATTGGCAAGCTCACCTATGTCTTTAAGTAGCACGTCACTCGGCTGACGCAAATCTCATAAAATCCGTATACTATGCACTATGTCAATCGGTTTTAACATATTGCATATCTTCCTGGGGTTGTGCAGCAAAGTCTCACTTGATAAAATTGGAGAGAGCCCAAAGACACATACTAAAAATTTCCCTTTTCAAGCCGCGCCTTTACCCTACTTGTAGTCTTTATGCTGAGTCCGAAGTATTATCGGTCAGACAACTCTTTATTTTGCAATTATTACTCAGAAAGCATTCTGAAATAGGTTTTGAAGCTGTACCACCCTAACGCCGAGAAAAGATGCAACTACGTTGTATGTGAGACAACTACTATCCTTAGCTCAAAGGTCTAATAAATATCTAAGTGGTCAATTATACATTAAAGTAAATAAGCTCCTAAAAATTTATCCACTGACAAAACATGAATGTAAAAAACGTTTAACTGCTTGGCTATAATTGACACTAGACTATGAGAACACGGAGGCTCTTGTCCGTTTTTCGAGTTAATCTTTCTCGATGTTAAAGCATTTTTACCATTTACTGATGCTCATACACTTATTTACATTCACACATACCCTTTCTCTCTCTCACACACACATACCCTATCTATCTCTCTCTCACACACACATACACATTTACAGATTTACTAAACATGAATTTAAATGTTTGTATATTTTTTATGTTTGCATGAATGTTTTACTAAATTCAGTATGTTTTAGTGAGCTCTCAAATTTTAAGTCCAGTTTTTCTGAAATACTCATATTTTCCGATTAAAATATCATCTACTGTATTTTCTGTTTCCCGAGGGTGGGATCCAGGAGACCTACACAGGTCAAACCTAGTTTAGGCTCCTGTCTCCCAAATAGAGGTTTTATTAGTGTTATAATAATATTGCGCCTACAAAAGTTGTAAATTATGTTTATAAGAGAAAATAAACACAATTTTTATTTTATTTGTTATTATGTAACAAACTATGTAATAGAATCTAAGGTAACTAATTTAACCATCTTCCAAGGATCGTAGCATCATGACAATTGTCAGCTCTATGTAGTTCTGATGACAATACAATAATATGGTACTGTCCAAAGAGAAGGTTAGCGAGGTTCAAATCTCTTTGGTACTGTCAAACTGATCTGCTGATGGAGCCGGAAGATTATGAACAGGAACTCCATGATAAAACATCAGAAATAGAGCCAACTTGAACAATCCATAATTTATTTTAGGTTTTTACGTGCATTCATAAAAGCATGTTTTTCTAGTGTTTTTTAAACTATGAATTTTATTTACTCAGAAGAACATTTACTCACAAGAATATTTTTGTCACTCGGAAGAACACCACTTTCCTAACCTCTCTATGAGCAACATATATACATTTTCCAGAGGTCTAAAAATAACCCTGAATACGGTTACCTCCACGAGCTCCACGAGCACCATCTCCCTTCTACCATCGGGAGTCCAGACGCACCGCAGAATATCACCCATACTTGGTTGATATTCCGCACATTCGCCCACATAAAGAGTGGAATTCTCTGCCTGCGTCTGTGTTCCCGAGTTCATATAACCCGAATCTATTCAAGTCGCGAGTGAATAGGCTTCTTCTGGGCAAGCTCGCTCCATCGTAGATCTCATCTCTGTCTTCAAGACTAGATCGAGGTCAAGAGTAAGCACATTTTCAATAAAAAAAAACCTATGTAATTCTAAATACGCTTTTAAGTAAATGCTCATCATCATCACCATATCGTGTGGATTGCAAGGTCGATGATCGACCTCACAAACCTGTTGTCCTAAGACCTCTTGCATGGCTCATTAACGACTAAATCCGTAGATAGTAGTCGGAACCAACGTGCCTTCCGAAGCACGGAATCATTTAACTTTACGAAAAATCTGGTGATTTATCCCGCAATGTCCTAATCAAACCGGGGAGGTAGCACAAAGGAATTTTTGTTCGACAGTGTCCCCATAGGGTATCAAACCCAGAACCTCCGGATCGAGAGCCGAGCGCTATAACCACTAGACTACAGAGGCTGTTAATAAATGCCCTATGTCACAACTGAAACTTAAAGGAAGAAAAATAACCTAAGCCAAATAATTTATAGCTTTATCCAATGCAAACAGTGAAAGGAAACCACTCAACCGCTAGTCCTCGAGCCTTTCTGATGATTAGCAATAAAGAATGTAGGTTAACCTCAGGCTTTTTGCCGAATTTTATCAGAAAAGATATAATAAAAAAGGGTCAGCCCTCCAAAGGATTTGGAAAGTAAATAATGGGTTAGCTTCTTAAATTTAGGACAATCTTTGCAAGCAAAAAATATATCAGTTAACAGTTAGCTAGAATTGTCTTTTATTTACTTCAGCAACGCTTTTTTAAAATAAGGGGTGTAAGGGACGGTGTACCGAAAACTGAAAGGGCGTGCTCAGTCAACGAAACTGAACAACTTTCCCAAAGAAACATATGTTGGGAAATGAAAAAGAAATTTGGCCTCTCCATACAAACTGTTCGATCAGAGTGGGCAATTTGTATGGAGAGGTCAAAACTTTTTTTTTATTTCCCAACATATGTTTCTTTGAGAAAGTTGTTCAGTTTCGTTGACTGAGCACGCGCTTTCAGTTTTCGGTACACCGTCACTTACACCCTGTATAATTAAATTTGAATAAAACTTAAGGTATGCATAAACTAATTTGGCAAATCGACCCTCTTATTTGCCATTTTCTGGAAAACTGTGATGACTGTTGATGTTACGTAAAACATTTTATGTATGTGTTATTAAGGCCACTTGACCTTGATCAGTTATATTTTCTGGTGTAAGTACCGTATCAACTCGTATCCTTTTGGCTGCTTACGACAAAACTAAGGCTTTAAAATAAACAAAAAAATATATAGTTATTCATATAATACTATTTTTCTCTAAAAACGCATTTAATTTTGCTCCTAAAACGAAAAGAAGAAAAGATTTTCAGTTAAATTCCTCTTTAGGAGAATAAAATAAAGACGTATTTAATGCAAAGGGTAAAACCCGAAAAATCCCTGAATCCTCTGATCCCAAAAAAGCCCAAATTCAATACCGGATTCGGCCAATGCTTCGATGGGACAGGGCGACAGGAATTACCGATTTTGTTTATATTAGTACCCTCAGGTGATTCAATTTTACGAAGCAACAAAGGCAACTTTGATGTCGTGATATAATCGTCAGTCATGGATTTTGGGTCGAAGCATGCTGCTAAATTTAAACGGTCAGGTAGGGCAGGTAATTTTGGATAGAAATTTGTGTGATGGGACTCTGATAAGAGGGGTTGTAGCCATAATATCCTTAATGTAGGTACGTGATCATTTGTATAAGGTCCTAATGAAATAGTAAACATAATTTTAGTATGTTACTCAGACCATGAAACTGAAAAACTTTCCCCAAGAAACCTAGGTCGAAACACAAAAATCAGTTTTTGACCTTCCATAGAAACTGCATCATCAGCTGATAGCTCATTTTGTATATTTTGTATGGAAGGTCAAATACGGTTTTTCGTATTTTTCGTAAAGTTCAGTTTCATAGTTTGAGTAATGTGCTAAAATCATGTTCACTATTTCATTAGGAACCTATAATATGTCGCAGGTTAATTATCAGAGCCGTTAAATTATAATTTGCCTAGTTAAATTAAAATTATAATCCGTTTACCGGTTAAATTATAACTTAATTAGGTAAATTATAATTTAGCCTAAGTCCAGCAGTAGACGTTTTTCGGCTGATATATGATGATACTAGCTGGTGCCCGCGACTTCGTCTGCCCAGGTTTATAAATTGTAGCCTATGTGTTATTCTGATGTATTATCTATATTATTGTAAAGTTTCATTAAAATCCATACAGTAGTTTTTACGTCAAAGAGTAATAAACATCCATCCATACTTACAAACTTTCGAGTTTATAATATTAGTAGGATAGGATCTGAGGATAGGATATATAACCTAACAAAACCTAAGCCCTTGAAATTACAAAAAAAGGCCCCGTGAAACTGTATAATTTACCTAGTTAAATTATAAGGAATGGAGCTTATTCACAATTTACTGTTGAATTAATATTTAACTAGGTAAGTTATTATTAAACGGCTTTGAAAATTTACCTGCATTGCATTTAATTTAGACAAAAAAAATATTGAGGAAACAAACGCTACGTCTCTTCTTATGTACTACGAGTATTATGTCCTTACCCTGTGAAATTGGGGTTTATATGGAGAATTTTAGGTAAACAAAATTTTCAGTAACCTACTAACACTTCTGAATTTTCAGGAATCACAAATCCTTTGATAAACTTTTTTTGAGTATAAATGGGAAAACAGTAAGCTAACAGACGATTTTTTTTTACGAAAAATATAATTTGTAAAAAATATAACAAAAATAATGACGAGAACGTACGACCTTTGATAAAAATAATTTTCGAACCTTTAATTTTAGATACCAAACTTTATAATTTTAAATAATTCAATATTTAATGCCTAATTTGATAACCATGAAATAAACTTTGAAATTTAAAACAAACAATGAAGCTATAAAATTATAGGAATTTTGATCTCATCAATCTGCAAGAAAATTTCGCCAATTTCTCGTAAGGCCCCAATATTTAAAAAAAAATACACTGAAAGTTTCTTTTAAACAAGAGCTCCTTAAATCATTTGGTTATATCATTTTTGTCAAAAAACAGGAAGCTTTTACTTTTATGACGCCACTGAAAAAATTAACTAAACTATCAGTAACGAAATCTTTACTTTATACTTACCAAAAATTGTGACTAACAAACTATGACTTAATAGTAACCAAATTTAATTTGTTAAAGTTAAGCAAAATTTATATATTGGTGACCGAAGTTTAGTTATTTCTGTAAACATAGCTTTTTTAACCAGACCAGTTTGGTTGTCATAAATTATTAAAACAACATGATAACACCTTACAAAATTTTGTTTGAATTGTAAAAAGATATTTAAATGTGTAGCATGTAATTCTATTAGGCAAGTACTTACGAGAATTAATTTAAACAACGTTAGAAAACTCGCTCCAAGTAAATGTGCTTAATGACTAATCAGATAATGTTACACGCAGAGAATTTCCGCACCGTCAAAATTACTTTTAACAAAACACATTTGGTTTTAACAAATACAGAATCCCATGTAGTACGAGTACGCTGGCCCAATTTCATTCGAAGTTTGAAACAATGCCTAAAACGATTATGCTAAGACCAAGGAGGTGAATCATGAATTCAGGGGAGATCGGCTTAGAGACAATTTTCAAAACATTTTCCTTTAAATACACAATATACACATACGACATGGTATATGAATATAAACAATTAAAAATAATCCTATTTTATAGCAATATTGGTATTGTTAAGATGAAATTTAGTATACGGAAGTTTTTGGGGTTAAATAGCGATCTAGCTAGGCCTCATGTCTGTTAAAATTAGTTTTATCCGTTTTTTTTTACTGAGCATTTCATGAAAATATTGCGTTTCAGAAACCTTAAAGCGCCATCTGTCAGCGGGTATTGGTTAAGATTATACAGAGCAAAGCTCGGTTGCCCAGGTACAATGAATATTAACATTTAAAAATATACAAACCCGTCTTACCGCTTATGTTCCAGATAGCTTATCTTCTAGTTATTTCTGTCAGATAGTGTGTTGTTTTAAAAGTGCTTGGTTGTTCTAACTGACAGATTAACAGGCAAAAATGTGATATATTTATCTGTCAGCTTACTATCGGATACTTTAGTACTAAGCGGTGAGACAGGCCCTAAGGACTAGCTGCTAAAGTTCGCGATACATAAAATACCTTACAGCTAAATTTGCCTGACTTATTCTAGTGTTCATCTGTCAGAGCAATTAGGCACTTGTGAAACAACACATGTTCATTATCTGACAGAAATAACTAGCAGATAGCAAAAATCTGACATATTTATCTGTCAGCTTACTATCGGAAACTTTAGTAATAAGCGGTAAGACGGGTCCTAAGGGCTTGCTGCTAAAGTTCGCGATACATAAAATATCTGAGAGCTAAATTTGCCTGACTTTTTCTTGTGATCATCTGTCAGAGCAATCAGGCACTTGTGAAACAACACATTTTCATTATCTGACAGAAATAACTAGAAGATAGCAAAAATCTGACATATTTATCTGTCAGCTTACTATCGGAAACTTTAGTACTAAGCGGTAAGACGGGCTCTAAGGGCTTGCTGCTAAAGTTCGCGATACATAAAATATCTGAAAGCTAAATTTGCCTGAATTTTTCCTGTGTTCATCTGTCAGAGCAAGCACTTGTGAAACAACACATTTTCACTATCTGACAGAAATAACTAGCAGATAGGCTATCTGAAACTTAGCAGTAAGCAGTGAGACAGACCCTTGGTCTTGTGTCATTCCGTAAATTCTGACACCAACGGAAATTCCGTCAGATGTTTCGTAATCAGGTAACCTAAGCAGCATGGAGAGCGTAATGAGCGGATCTTGTAGCGTCGGAATTTTTGCAGTTGTGTCGCTACACTGCAGATCTGATGGGTAGTAAAAGTATTCAAGCTTTATTCATTTTTTTTTATTATACACATGAAAAGAACACTCAAAACATAGATTAAGAAAAACGACACAACAGGTACTGCTTATTTCAACTAGGAAATTTCTTCCAGCAGCTTTATTTATTAATCTACGTTGAATAAATTCAACTAAATCCATAGGTTACATATTTGTCTTTGTTTAATATTTTAGCATTTTAATGGCGCTATATGAGCAAAGGATACACCTAAAGAACGTACAGTCAAATACATTATTAAGCCTTACAATACTTATACAAGATCAGATAATCAAGAGTTACACTAAAAATTTAATTACGCTCTTATGACTTCAACGTAGGGGTGGAAATAGAGTTTCTAATTTTAAGAATTGCATGTTCCTGGATGTACAATCAGCAAAAGTCAAGGCAATCCATATCTAAGTTAAATTTTCCGTGCTGTTTTTGCGCTACACAAGCCATTTTGTTTATGTTGACTTCTGCTGATCCAGCCTTTTATTTTCCCACTAATGAAAGACAATAGATTCCTTTTTTGTGAGAGTCATTAGAACCCTTATACTTTCCATTCTCAAAAGAATTTGTAAAGTAACAAAATTAAATTATTATTATAAAAGTGCCTACTTGGTGGAAAACCATAAACAAAAAATAATGTTGGGGCTACTAAAGTAAGGACCGCCTACTTGTCACTACATGCAAACAAAGCGCTTCTAAAAGTCTATTGCGTTAGATTTGCTGACTGTACTTGTAACATGAAGTAATAAAGTTCCTTTGAGGAGACCGTAGAGTGTAATACAAAAGGAAATGAGTTATGATGTTACTTGTGTTGCACGAGATGAGGGTAGGTAAGGTAGTATAATTAATTATGAAGTTTCTCATATGTAGTATACAAGGTTATTTTTTTTAACCTGATATGCGTATGCCCACCTTATTACAGAGGTCAAAAGCAACAACTTTTGTTCTACGACTTTTCTAATAACGCACAAAAAAATTTCGACTCCCCATACTAAAGTGGTCACGTGAGCGACCCATTTTGTATGGGAAGTTGAAAATTTTTCGTGCGTTGTCAGCAGAGTCGTAGAACAAAAGTTGTTGCTTTTGACCTCTGTAATTTGGTGGGCGGCATATCAGGTCCAAAAAAATAACCTAGTATATTATTAGTACTGAAAAAATTTATGATAAAAACACTGCTCAATATTTTTTGTTTTTGATTGAGATACAAAGTTTTTTACAAACAAAACCGGACAAAGACTTCTTTCCAAGAATTGTGTAGGTGCATGTTGCAGGCATATCGTATAATTCGCCGTTTTATATTATGCCTTGGCATTGAACAATAATCTATATATATAAAAGAAGAAGGTGACTGACTGACTGACTGACTGACTGACTGACTGACTGGCTGACATATCAACGCACAGCCCAAACCACTGGGTCTAGAGATTCCAAATTTGGCATGTAGGTTCCTTATAAGGCCTAGGGGTGCACTAAGAAAGGGTTTTACAAAATTCCACCCCTAAGGGGGTAAAATAGGGGATGAAATTTTGTATGAAAGTCCGACAGTTTTGAAGTTAGGATCTTCAAAATTTGTATTTAGGCTGACGACTAAAAATTAATAATTACGTGTCTCAGGGTTTTTGAAAATTCGACACCCTTAAGGGTGAAAAGGGGGATGAAGTTGAAAATTCTTTATTTTAAAGTAAAATCCACATAATTTATTATTTAGGCATTAATGATGTAATTCTATGCAACGTTCATCACTGTTATTGAAATTCCACCCCAAATTCAACCCCTAAAAAAGGGATATGGGGTGAAACAGTCGAAAAACCAATATGGGTATCGTTTGTATGGTTTATCGGGTCGCTGATTACGAAAACTACAATAATTTTGAAATCAATCGTGGTGGACGTGAAATACCATCATCCCCCTGATGATGGAGGTGGGGTGCGATAGGTTTGAAATGTCTAAAAATCAATATGGGTGTCGTTTGTATGGTTTATCGGGTCGCTGATTACGAAAACTACAACAATTTTGAAATCCAACGTGGTGGACGTGAAATACCATCATCCCCCTGGGGATGGAGTTGGGGTGCGATAGGTTTTATATGTCTAAAAATCAATATGGGTGTCGTTTCTATGGTTTATCGGGTCGCTGATTACGAAAACTACAACAATTTTGAAATCCAACGTGGTGGACGTGAAATACCATCATTCCCCTGGGGATGGAGTTGGGGTGCGATAAGTTTGAAATGTCTAAAAATCAATATGGGTGTCGTTTGTATGGTTTATCGGGTCGCTGATTACGAAAGCTACAACAACTTTGAAATCCAACGTGGTGGACGTGAAATACCATCGTCCCCTGGGGATGGGGTTGGGGTGCGATAGGTTTGAAATGTCTAAAAATAAATATGGGTGTCATTTCTATGTTAGGGATAGCGGTTAAATTAGCGTAAGGTGTAGGGATAGGGGCAGGGATAGGGACAGGTAGAGGTAGAGAGGTAGAGAGGTAGAGAGGTAGAGAAGGTAGAGAAGTAGAGAGGTAGAGAGGTAGAGAGGTAGAGAGGTAGAGAGGTAGAGAGGTAGAGAGGTAGAGAGGTAGAGAGGTAGAGAGGTAGAGAGGTAGAGAGGTAGAGACGTAGAGAGGTAGAGACGTAGAGGTGTAGAGACGTAGAGAGGTAGAGGGGTAGAGGGGTAGAGAGGTAGAGAGGTAGAGAGGTAGAGAGGTAGAAAGGTAGAGAGGTAGAGAGGTAGAGTGGTAGAGAGGTAGAGAGGTAGAGAGGTAGAGAGATAGAGAGGTAGAGAGGTAGAGAGGTAGAGAGGTAGAGAGGTAGAGAGGTAGAGAGGTAGAGAGGTAGAGAGGTAGAGACGTAGAGAGGTAGAGACGTAGAGACGTAGAGACGTAGAGACGTAGAGACGTAGAGACGTAGAGACGTAGAGACGTAGAGACGTAGATACGTAGAGACGTAGAGACGTAGAGACGTAGAGACGTAGAGACGTAGAGGCGTAGAGACGTAGAGACATAGAGAGGTAGAAAGGTGGAGAGGTAGAGACGTAGAGACGTAGAGACGTAGAGACGTAGAGACGTAGAGACGTAGAGACGTAGAGACGTAGAGACGTAGAGACGTAGAGAGGTAGAGAGGTAGAGAGGTAGAGAGGTAGAGAGGTAGAGAGGTAGAGAGGTAGAGAGGTAGAGAGGTAGAGAGGTAGAGAGGTAGAGAGGTAGAGAGGTAGAGAGGTAGAGAGGTAGAGAGGTAGAGAGGTAGAGAGGTAGAGAGGTAGAGAGGTAGAGAGGTAGAGAGGTAGAGAGGTAGAGAGGTAGAGAGGTAGAGAGGTAGAGACGTAGAGACGTAGTAACGTAGAGACGTAGAGAGGTAGAGAGGTAGAGGGGTACAGGTACAGGTAGAGGTAGAGGGAGAGGAAGAAGGAGGGGAAGGGGGAGAGGGAGGGAGTGTGGGAGGGGGAGGAGGTGATGAAAAGGGAGAGGGAGGGGGAGAGGGAAGGGGAGAGGGAGGGAAAGATGGAGGGAAAGAGGGAGGGGGAGAGGGAGGAGGGGGAGGGGGAGAGACAGAGGGAGGAGGAGAGGAAGGGGGGAGAGGGAGAGAGAGGGAGAGAGAGGGAGAGAGAGGGAGAGAGAGGTAGAGAGAGGGAGAGAGAGGGAGAGAGAGGGAGAGGGTTTTAGTTTTTCTCAATTACTTCTGCGAACTGGCTCTGTTTTGAAATATTACATAAAGGTGTCTCTCATCTCTCTCTTTACATTTGTTAGGATACTGCTGCTAAGTTCCTCTGTTCTGAGTAATTTATGAGAAACGTCTGTATATTATATGAAATTTAGCTGGATCTGGATCGAGATTATACTCATTGATTTGCGCAGGGTTAGTCCTGTTTTTCCTTAGTTTAAAATTACCCCGAAATGACGGGAAAATATCTCATTGCTTCGGAAAACCGGTAACAACATAAATACGAAATCCACGCGAGCGATGCCGCGGGCAACAGCTAGTATGCCAATAAAAATATTCGTCATTTTACATAATGCCGCGGCATTTCACAAAACGGCGCGTGATTCGTTTCTGCCACTCGCTGGCCGCTGCCGGAGCACGCACGCTTAGCCAGCTCAGCTCATGTGTTATGGTCGTAAGATATATACAGGGTGTTAAATAATTGCGTGCCATAGCTTAGGGAGTGTTTCAGTAACGATAAAGGAATACAAAAAAAAATCCTACTTAAAAAAACTAAAACTCCATTGATGCTAAACTAACGCGGAGGGCAATGACCCGGACGGAGCACCGCGCTATAACCGAGCCAGCGCGCGAGTGGATAAGGTAGGTACATACATAACTGAAACTCTCGCCCGCTTCTGAAAGCGCGGTGATGCGGGTCATGGCCCTCCGCGTTAGTTTAGTTTCAATGGAGTTAATTTTTTTTGGTCGATTTTTTTGAATTTTTTTTTTTCCTTTATCGTTACTGAACCACCCCCTAAGCTATGGCACGCAAATAAATTAACACCCTGTATAATCTATACCGTGCTAACGAACCTAAAATGTACTAGCGATCCAAACCTGTTTACACTGCTGGCGCCGTTTTACAATTTGCCGACGTTTACAGTTTATCCGCAGTCTGCAAACGGAGAATTATACGGTTTGCCTGTGACATACATACAAGTGACAGGAGGGGTCTTTTCTCATGTTAAAAAGTGTTATAAAGATCGTTTGTCCACCGCGACAGTACCGAGCCAATACCGAAAACAAGAAAAAAGCGCAGAAATCGTGCCTATATCAGTACAAAGTAACGAGTACCAGTACTTATTACCTTTTTTTTTATTTTGTTATTAAGTGAGCAAACGAGCAGGTGGGCCACCTGATGGAAAGTGGTCTCCACCGCCCATGGTACCCACTGTCTTATGAGTGACATACTTTAACGCTAATAAGGCAGTAAAGTGCGTTGCCCACCCTGAGAACTAAGATGTTATGTCTCATGTGCCAGTAATTTTACTGGATCTTTGAAACTGAAACACAGCAGTGCACACAGAAGTGCAAACACTGCTGCTTTACGGCAGAAATAGGCAAGGGGGTGGTACTTCCCCAGGCGGACTTTGCACAAAACCCTACCACCTACAAAACCCACCTACCTATCTACCTTTTTACAGACACATAGTGTCATCGCCGATATCGTCGCGATATTGACGCTAATTTCCACAGAAAAATAAGGGTACTTAGAAGGAGGATTAAAGAAATAATTCGTCACAAGGTAGTGAAGGCGTCGTTCTATGGATTTGACGGGTTATTTTGAATATTTCCTAGTGATCACTGATAGTTTGACATAAAATATTGGGACATGTTGGCAGGGTCCGAAATCTTTGCTAATTTCTATCGGCGCTGTCCTTTTGTGTTATTGGTATCATCTCAGGGACGGCGCGTTTGACAAACGGCGTTTGCTCTATACATTTCGTAGAAAAATTTTACAATTCGGCGATTCACATTATGCCTTGGCTTTTTACAAAATACCGATAATTTTTAATACGTCGTTTTACATAAGGCTTCGGCATTTTACAAAACGGCACGTAATTTGTTTCTGGCACTCGCCGGCCGGTGCCGTGGAACGCTTGCTCCGCTCACTCGGCTTGTACGTTGTAGTTGCAAGATACGGTTAGGTTGCGACAAGCCGGAGTTTTAAACAAATTAACAATCCACCGGCCGTTTTACGGCGATTTTTAGTTAGGATTTGCCTGCAACATACACATTAATTATCGAAAATAAATCAATCCCAATACGTCGTTATAGTTAAGCTTCACTCAATAAATCTGCCTTGCTAATTACCAACCAAAACAACGTGACTTCTTTATTGAAACTGGTATACATTATCCAAACGAGGAGTCAGCCCGCAGGCTGGTAATAGCATAATTGGAAACTTAATAACTGATACCGCGGCAGTCATTGGCTGGAGCTACATTCAAATAAGCCAATCACAGTGTTTTGATTTAATATTGCGTTTATACAGAAACTATGGATCAAAGGTAGTACCACTTGGAGACTTCTTCAGGAAGAAAATGTCGAAGACAACCACGGTGCAAATAAATGAACTTCAGAAAACTTTTCTCCCTGAAAAATAATGGTATAAATCCTTTACACTGACCAAAACAAGATTGCATTGAATAACACAAAGCAGGTTTTGTATAATTAAAGATTTTGCCTCTTCCTTTCATAGCAAATATACAGAATGTTAGGTCCAGGTTGGCAAAAACTTAAATGGCACGATCAGTCGATTAAACTGAACAACTTTCTCCAAGACACGTATCACCTGAAACGCAAAAAATAAATAAATTCAAATTTAATTAGACTGGTTTGTATGAGCCGTTTTATTTACGTTTCCATCAAGTTGCTCACTTTCAGTTTTTGCCGACCTATCCCTTACAACCTGAATAATATCCCAATTTTTCCTTAACGTAATTAAAGAAACCCTAAAAAATATTTTATTTTTAAACTTTAGTGGTTTCGAATTAGAAGCCAGGTCAAAGCTTAACTTCCCTTTCATCATCATCATCAATCGTGGGAGTTGCAAGATCAATGAACGACCTCACAAATCTAGAGTTTTTGAGCCGCCAAAGGCATCTGACATTACATGGCTCATTTACGACTACATCCGTAGTCGGGACCAACAGCTTAACGTGCCATAATTCCTTTCGAAGCACGGAATTACGAGTATCTAACTCTTCGGACAATCAGGTATTTCATCTGGCAATGTTCTTACCAAACTGGGGAGGTCGCACAAAGTGATTTTTGTTTGACAGTGTCCCCAACGAGAATCTTACCCAGAATCTTTAACCATTAGACCACAGCAAATACATTCTGAATCTATTTTGTGATTCTGAAACATAGTTACCGTCAAAACTTCAGAATAATACATAAAAACGTAGTGGTCGGCTTACACGCAGTCACAGATTCAATAATAGTAAACTGACGTTACGCAGCGCTGTTTGTGCCGCGTACTAGTGTAACATACGCGCAACTTACGTTCAACGTTTTCGATAGCATATCTGGCTTACTTTTGCGTAGGGATCCTTTCCCCCCACTTGAATCAATCCAGTTGTATTCCTGAATTTCAGGCGAACGAAGTCTTGGGCACAGTTAGTAATAAATAAATATTTATTTTATTATATTTTATTGTTATTATTTTTTATTCATATTTGGGTTTCGTACTTCCAGAGGAAAAAGAACGGACCTAATAGGATCACTTTTTTGTCTGTATTTCGGTGTGTCTGTCAATCTGTCAAGACCCTTTTTCTCACAAACGGGTTAAAGTACGAACTTAAAATAATTATGAAATATGAAAAACTTATAGACTCTTGAAGATGTTAAAATTTCAAGCTACTACAGCAACTCAATCAAAAGATACGGCCGTTAACGTCCCCATATCAATACATTTTTGAAACAAACTAAAACCTATAGGGTACTTCCAGTTGACTTAGAATCATGAAATTCGACAATAATATAGGTCTTATAGCACAAACAGAGGGAAAATCTAATATCATTAAATATTGTAACCTTTCTCATAAACAAATTCAACCAATTATGGTGAGCTCCCGTTTCAAGCACATTTAAGATTGGTAAAGTTTGAGTGAAGTGGACGCAAAAGTTTTTACAATAGATGCAAAGTCGTACATCATATACATCGCCATTTATTTTTTCACATAACTCAAGATGAAGCGTCACACATCACTCTAGCGTATCCTGCGCGTCGTGTAAACGAACAGTGTGCCAAAATTATATGAAACGCAATGTTGGCGTGATACGCGGCGCAAGATGCGCTGCGTGTAAACCAACCATTTTTGTTCATTCGATGATTTCTGTTGATATATAGCAATTCTTGATCCGCTGAAGTAACTTTGTCTAGTTACTTACATATCTGCTTAAAGCTTCAACTCCTGTATGAATAATATAGAAATATGTAAAATGCCTACAAGTAACAGGCTAAATTTTGTGCCTCACTTACTCAAAGAATAATAATTTACTTTAAAAATATTTACTAAAGATCGTAATGTAATAATGATATGTTATGTTCGCTAAAAAAATGTAACTGAAAATGAAAACTTTAGTTAGTTAGTAGAAACGTATCCTGCTACAAATTTGTTCCCGCATGAATTGACAATGTGGTGAATGTAAAATCATTGTTGGCACTGAATTTGTTTTAGTTTCAAAGCAAAGCGAGTTTTAGTTTTAATGAAAAGACAGTTCAATTTGAAAATCTCATTTTCTTTCCTTGTATTACTTTCTTTCCGAGCACTTTAAGTAAAAGTTACATAGGCACATCTACATCTTGGTAGATGGCCACAATCTGGATGCGAGCAGCTCAGGACCGGTCTTCATGAAGATTTTTAACGGAGGCCTATATCCAGAAGTGGACATCTTTTGGCTGATATGATGATGAACGCTGCTCTGAAACAATTCCAATAATTGTTTGTGCTCCGGAAAGCTCAATAGGCCTATCACCAAAAACTCTGATAGCCTGTATTGCCGCTTACAATACCTGGTAAAGTCTTTTCAAAAATTGTTCAGACTAAACAAACTAGAGCCCTAGAGCACAGAGCACACGAGACTATCCAGAAAAGTGTGCTTTTGGGTAGCTAATAATTTTATCGAATTTCTAATTTCTTACAAAAAAAATATGGGTAACAAAAAGAATTTTACCGAAGAACTTTTAAGATTTGTTATTTTTTATATAAGTTTTATCCTAAAAATGCTCTATCTGGTTTTAATTCTATTACCCGTAAAATAATCATTAGTCTAAGAAAAAAATCTTTGTGTCGAATAAAATATGTGTATGGCGTTTAGAATTTAATGACACCTTTTTAGATAAAAGAATTTCGTAACGGCCTGCCTCTTTCACAGTCCCTTTCAGTCATATTTAAGGCGAAAATCTTCTTTAAAAAAGCATAATGGGCCTAAAGCTACGTTAATTTGGCGCTATTAAGACGTCCTATACAATCATAAAGATATTTGAAAGTCAGCTTTTCAAAAAATATTAGCTCCAATTAAATTAAAAGAAAAAACTTTACATATATGATTTCTATAAATATTTAAAAAGCAAGAATTATCTGGATATATTTTTTTGCTGACTCCAATAAATTATATGGTACCTAATAAAAAAAACAAATTTACAGGAAAAATAAAAAACTATGTTTCGTTTATATCTTCAAAATGTTTGTCACAATGATGTCACATATATCATCATTATAAAGAGTGTATTTTTTTTCTTTGATAGTGGTAAGTATGTTGAAAGCTTTTTTTCTAAAAAGAGATTTGTATCTTTCAAAAACAAGAAATATCTGATTTGAAACTTTCATTTGGCTGGGCAAACGAGCAGGATAATAACGAACCAAACCCGCAGGCCAAATAACAAATTCGCAGGATAAATCTATAAATAATAATCGTCCTATCTTTTAGGTTGCAATGTCGATGGACTAACGACGATAAACAAAGCCTAGTGTAATAGTTACTGAGCCGCCAAAAGCCTCTGACATGGCTCATTCATTAAACGAATTATTTCGTAGATAGTAGCTAGCCGAGATAAAAAATTTAACGTGCCTTCTGTGGTACGCACGGGCGATGAGATGATTCAACCTGCAATATCCAAACAACACTTTGCCTTACAAAGTGATTTCTGTGTGATTATGTACCTACTGGGAATTGAACCTAAAACCTTCCAAGTTGATATTCAAATGCTCTAACCATTAGACCACAAAGGCAATAAATAATACAATTCAATTGCTGACAAAGAAATGAACTGCCACAAAAAATAAACGGTATTCAATAAGAAATCAAATTACCCAAACCTAAACGCAAACAAAGCGTAAAAACGAAACTGGCATGAACTGGCTATAATTGACAAATCACCTTGTTTCCATTTCTTATTTATAAAGCACGGTTGGCCGGGGCAAGTATGATGTACGAGCTTGGTCATCCGTCTTATTTGCACAGGGTGGTACGTATACAAGGACAAATTGTTTCATTTCCCCGTGTGGGAACGAAATGGAACTATTGTTTAATGGACGGTATCGGCCACATTTCCTGCAGACAAATATGTTAAGGAATTTCCTTGAGTGTGGTTGGTTTGTTGGGAAAATATGCGAGAAATTTGAGTGTGTATAGTTTTCTATGCATTACTTATTCAATTTCATGTATAGTTATATCCTTTTATACCACACGTTGTATATGTTGAAAATAAATGTTGAGAAAATAATAAAGAGTGCATAAAACTTTCAGGAAATGAAAAATTAAATCGGTCTCTCCATACCAACTGTCCAATCAAGAGAGCAATTTTTTTTTCTGAAAGTTTTATTTATTGACAGTTGTTCAGTTACATTGACTGATCATGCCCTTTCAGATTTCGGAAACCTGGGTAGGTTGCAATCTTAATTTTTTGACAAGATAATTTTTTCAACAAATATAACTTGTGATACACACAAACCTGAAGGATGTGTGGATCTACAAATGAAACTGAATAAGTTATGCATAAAAAACCATACTTAAAACCGCATAGACTTAAGTCCTCTCTATAGGTATGACTCAAATCCTTACCCAAAAACATTTTAAAGAAAAATGTAACCGCCAACTTTTTCATACAATCTTCTCAGAAAATTCTTCAATTTCTTTCAGTCCAAACAAAACGACGTTTACTTTTATACACTCGCTGACAAAAGACGTCGGCCGACTCCAATACAACACAATACAAAAACTTGGTCGCGTCCGACCGAAACACAAAAAGTTTACTTGTGTCGCTCGCGTGAGTAAAAAGAGTTTTGTTTCACTTGTTTTATTACTCGTGAAAGGTTCTCTTCATCTCAGATGGCATTTGAGTGATTGCTGTGAATTTAGGTTTTGTATTCGGATGGATTATTAAATGTGTAATAAATGTATCCCTCCAAAATATGAGATTGCTCTCAAGGTGAACCTTACACGTACAAATGATGCATGTTAAGGTCGATCTCAGACTTGAGAGGAATTCATCAATACGACTTAAGAGTAGGGACACAACGGTGGATCTCTCCGACGCGAAGAGTTTCATTAATTGCGCTCGCATCGCTTTCCAGGTTACCTATGATACATATATAACATCACGCTTCTTTCCCGCCGGGGGGAGGGGGGGGTAGGCACAGACCAGGGTCCTCCACTTGCTTCAATCTTGGCATACTTCCCTCGCTTCTCGTCGGTTTAGGGTACTTTTAATGTGGCCTTTTAGCACGTTCTGAATTTGGTCCTGGTACGTTGGCTTAGGACTTCCCCTTCCAACGTTTCCAGTCACTCTCGCCTGGTAGATCTCTTTCGCCAATCTTCGTTCAATCATCCACATCCAAACCATCTCAGCATCCATTTCTCAATTTAAGTCACTACGTCTTCTTTTACGCCACAACGTTCTCTTGTCACAATTTTTCCTGCCTTTATAATCCTGTCTTTCAATTTAACACCAGTGATACTCCTCAATGCTTTCCTTTCTACTGCAATAATTCTTCTTTCATTCTTCTTCTGCCATAACCAGCTTTCACTGCCGTACAAAAGTGTTGGTACCAAAATGCCGGCAGAATATCCGGTGGTGTTATACTTGACAAATTTTTTGGTCGTGGAACATTACCCGTCAGAATTTCCGCAGATTGGAATTACGTTGGATTTTTTCTGGTTTGATTTTGTTTTGAGCATTTTACGAGAAACACTGAATAAACTCTGGGCTTGTACTAAACAAATTAGGAGGTTTCCTATGTAAACAGTAAAAATACAATTTTCTTCTCAGAAAGGATCATGTTAAATGGCTACACTTCAAAATTATTACGATTACCAGAATTCCATACTTGTCTATGCTCTTATATGCAAAACTTAGTACAGTTTCGCAAAGTATTAATGTAATATTTTTCATTTTTCCAGCAGCTAAAGCTAGAATTCTAGAGGGAGCTCCCTGTCCTGTAGTGGACGTTTCATGGGATGTTATGATGTCACCTCTTATCTGCGGTTGTGTGTACAATAAAGATATTAGTCTTCCAGTCTCTATAAGTATTATTAATCTCAATGGCGGCGATTTATTTCCTTTAGGTCCTAAGCCGTATTAAGAGCGACGGGGCTCAAAGACTCTTATGAGCTTCTTGAAGCAATTAAGATATCTGGCTTATAACTAAGTAGCAACTTGTGTGGGTAATGGAACAGAATGACGATACAATATTAGATTTGCTCATACATTTTCTGTCCTACTCAATTAAAGTAGCAATATTAATCATTGCTATATTCCGTTTTTGCCAAAGGTCTTACTTAAGGGCACTCGTTTTTACAAGAGCGACTGCCAACTGTCTTTCATATCCCAGAGGGAAAACCAGACGCTATACTAGATTTTTTTTCTAGCCTGTACTGTCCCACTGCTGGGCAAAGCCCGCGCAATTCTGAGCAAGATTAATATTATCATTACTATCCTAGATTAGGCTTAGTTAATAGCAACCTAGTTATCAAAGTTTTCAGGCTGGCAATTAATGGTCTCTGACTTATCTTAACGACAACTATCATTGACAGTAGCGGGGACCAATGGCTTATCGTGCCTTCTGAAGCAAGGAGACGCCTAGTTCTTCACTGCAAAAAAATTTGCTGATTCAATCAAGATTTTGATAGTTTCAAACAAGCATCTTGACTCCACTTGATTTGACTTGCAAAGACCTTATTAGATTGTATCAATTTGATTATTGAATTAAAGTTCATAAATTTAATCTATCAATATCTTTTTCGATTTAATTACAAAATGCCAAACAAGAAAAAAATTATCTTGGTTGGCTCTCCGTTTTTTCAGTGTAGTGCCGTTAGCGGTCACCCATCTGGGTTCTGACTACTGAGTAGGTATTTCTGATATGGTGTGAGATCATTTCGAGCCTAGCTCAGTCAGTCACTAAGGTACTTCCTCTTAGTAAGATATTCAAGTACTTAATAAAAAAACACAAAATATTGCAAACAACATTCTAACAGCCTAAGGTTTCAATCGTTAATATTCTACAAAGAGCAATGCTACAAAAGCAATTGTTTAGCAAAAAAGAATAAAGAATCTCTTTTTATTTATTTATAAATCTCTTAGCTGGTTTTGTAATGGTTCGTGGCCGTACAAAGACAAAAAATGTTATTATGATAAATCTTAATTGAGAGAAATAGTAGAGCAAGGGAATTATAAAGATAGTAGGACTGGGTTCTTTAGTACAACGAAAACTAACTTTATTTTTTTTAAACTCTAAACAAAAAAAAAGAATCACTTATTTTAATGATTGAAATGATACGTCTTCACTGAAAAAAAAAGCTTAACTATCAGTATCAAAAAATAGTGACTTGCAAAGTATGACTTATTTATGACCGAAGTTTAGTTATTTGCAAAGTTTTTTAACTAAAGTAGGTAGTGGTTCTCCTTTTTAGGGTTCCGATACCAAAATGGTAAAAAAAAGGAACCCTTATGGTGCCGCTCTGTCTGTCTGTCTGTCTGTCCGTCTGTCTGTCACACCTCTATATCTCAGCAACCACTCATGACTTGAAATTTGGAACAGGTTTAGAATATAGTTGCCCAACTTAATTGCACATGAAATTTGTTTGAAAAAAGTATGATTATTAATGTAAAGGGGGTCAAAATAGGGGGGGCCTAATTTCAAATTGTCGCTACTAGGTCGAGGGGGGTATTATATGAAAGGGCTTTACTTGTACATTTTGAAATATATTTTTGTATTTTTTTAAGTTTCTTAGTTTTCAAGTTATGATGAAAAATGTCAAAAAAAATACCATTCCCCCCCCTTATCTCCGAAGTTTGAGTAAGGAAAAATCTGAATTAATTACAGTTGACAGAGGTTTATGTAAACTTTACAGCAAAAATAAAACGATTTTTCTAAATTGCACAGTTTTTCGGAAATCTGCAAAAAACCTTTACAAACAAATTTAGTTTTGAGGTCCTGAAAATGGACTTTATTGCTTCCAAAAATACTATAGGTATATCGGAACCCTCGGCTAATGAAGAATAATTATTAATTCAATTAATAAAATTTTTAATTGAAATTATTTCAATTACAATGGGCATGAAACTATATCCCGAGTCCGACTCGCACTTGACCGGTTTGATTTTCAAAGTTAAAAGACAACAATTAAATTTTGTCAACGTAAATAGTGCTATTTTCGATATAGTTGAGTGGTTTTAAAAAAATTGCTTCGTAACTAGAAGATAACTAAGTGTGTTAAATTTATTTTGAAAAACTAATGCCTTATGTAATGCCAGTTGCAAAGAACCTAACCTAAAAAAATAAACAGTGAGTCTTGTGAAATCTACTGTATTCCTTGGTATTACCCTTGATAACACGCTACAACATACAAAATGAAGCCTAGAGAGAAGTTTATGATAATTTAATGTATGTCAAACGAAATATAATCACTTTTGACAAAAATATTGACAGGCACACTGTCAACACAAGAAACTAGTATCAACTTGTTTCTCATCTTATAGGTCAATGCTATACGCTTCTATAATAAGGTTCCGACTGATATTGAAAGTTTACCGTTAAATAAATTCAAAACTGTCATCAAGCAAAAATTGTACAAGAAAGGTTATTATAAAATATCAGATTACTTAGAAGAGAAAAATCAATGGCATTAGATTACGGTTCTAACAGCCCTGTCACATCATAAACCCTGCACATCAAACATAATTTTATAGAGTGCGTGTGACTCATAAATAGGATGGCGGTAATTAGGAAATACTCGTAGCACAAAATACAACCGCCTTGTTTACATTGTCTAAACTAAATCTAAAATAACATGACCTAACACAAACCAACCCAATTACTTAAGTGACTATCTTACTGAAAAATTTCTAAGTTATCAAATTAGTGATAGTGATCACGTAACAATATTTATAATGACCAGACACAATGATAATGAATGAAGTTTACGCAATAATTAAACAATTGGTACGTTCTGACGTGTCTTTCATTATTTATTCTTCAGTTTTTGGTTTTACTTTACCAGATATCAAACTATTTGGTTAAATCCTTGTCAAAATAAACGACATGTAAATCTGAAAAAAAAAATATATTTAATATTTATTTTAAATAAGTTGTAACGATACTTACAGCCACATACAAAATTTTACGTCTAACCTCATTAAGTTAAATGTAAAAGTCTGTTTTATCTTGTGTTAAAGCATTAATGAAGAAATTACTTCTACAGAGAAAGAACAGGCAAACGAACCATGAACCAAGTATGAGGCAAAAACAGCATTTTCAGAAAATTACAGTTATGTCCTTCTGCTTCACGGTTCTTGGTCTAAAAACACGTTTACATTGCGCTAGTAACGGATGAGTGTTTTCACAGCTGTTGCTAGCATTGTAAGTTGACTTTATTCTTTTCTGTTGCATTTATTTATAATTTGTATCTTAAATCTGTCTGGTGTTGTTATAATGCAAGCAAATTAAGAATCTTTGTTAACTGTGGACTGACACGCATTGGATGTAGATTGTAACATCAAGTAACAAATACCTAAACTACTTGTTAATAGAAGATTACCAAACAAGTGAAAGAAAATAAATTCCCTTTGACGGATTAAGTTATTATCCAGGGAAGGATTTTAAAATCCTCGAGTGTAGTGATGTATCTATTCAAAGAAATCATACCTCGTTGCTTAAAAGTCTGTCTTGGACTACTATGCTTGGCAGCTTGGTTGAAATCTTTTTTTATTTAAAATATATGTAAGTAGTAATGAATGCAGTTGGTTTATTGAAACTTTAAAGTAAGTTTAGCGTAACGTTAGTGTTTTAAACGAAATTCAGTCTGCGCAACGCCATAAAAATTTACAGTTTTACACAGCATTATAAGAATAGATAAGAGTAACCTTTATTCCCATAAAACAGTGTGTGTTAATAATTAGATAGGTATTGTAGAACAATTGATACTATAAAAAAATATTTTAATTCCAATAAGTAATATAAGTGGTTTTTATTTAAAAATGCAAGCAAAAAACAGTGACACAATCACTGTCTCAGTCTAAACAAACCTGAAAACATTATTCGAGGTAAATATGCTGAGTAAAAGGTGGGTGAATGTTCTGAGGACGTAATTAAGTCAGCAGTTTATTATCAGGACACCCGCTGCGTATTCTTGTTAAGTCGTTTTCACCTACTTAAACCTGAATGGAACTCTTTTAGGCCAGTATTTCACTGGGACACCATGGCAGCGCAACCAGTCGCCGCTTCTAACAAAATGTGTACAGCTCTATAGAGAGTTACTCACCTGGTGTGCGTTTGGTTGCGCAACCAATTTGGCGGCGCGACCAGTTCGGATGCTGGTCGCGCTACCACTTGCAGTGAAATATAGCCCTTAATATTGTGGCCGCAGGGTGTGGCGACTCTGGTGCCTTTACTGGTGTATAGTTACGGACACCAGTGGCGCAACCAGTCGCGCCACCGTGGTGTCCCAGTGAAATATCGGCCTTAAGGTAAGGTATGTAAGATCAACTTCTACATAAGAAAGTCTCGTTAATTTGAAAAAAAAAAAGCAGAGTACCTATATTATGTTATCGTAGGATTAAACTATGTTAGATAATTTTAGAACCTGCTGCCTATGTTAGATAATTTTAAAACTAGGCTGCCGTGGTACTGCCTGATGTTGTGAAATTTGCAACCTCTATACGCATTTTAATAGTGCGTTTGTGCTGCCACCTAGTAAGAATTTTCTGTACTAGCTCAACTAGTCCATCATTGCAGATAGAATTTAAGTCTATTTCCCTTATTATTATTTCCTTTATTTTAACATCTTCACTTCCCTTGACTTGCGATTTTGTACTTTGTAGATTTGTCCGCACAGGAAGTACTAAAATAAAAATCATTTTAAAGTAACAAGGTGTCTTATATTACAAAGCAAAGTTCTTGACAATTAGTTCGTTAGTTTTCTTTACTAAGTTATAGGCAATTTTGAAGCAGATCAGATACTAACTTAGCGTTATAATAAATCAGCTGCGAAATGTTCGGTTTAGGTATTTCAAATGATGAGTTAGGATATCTGTTTTTACATCTTGGTGTCTGTTTGACTTAAGTATGAAAGAAGAGATACCTAAAGCCACGATCACACCTACCTGAATTCAAAGACTAATGCGGCATACATTGCTGGGAGTCTATGTTATATTAGTTGCAATATCCAATATGCCGAATAAGTCTTTGAATTCTGCTATAGGTGTGATCGTGGCTAAGTAAAAGTTACCTCTCATTTCTTCTTCTTCTTCTTCTCTGATTTACTAAGAGAGGTTCGATTCCGAAGTAGTGAATGCGTCTTCTTTTCGTGACAATTTGAGGACGCGGAAGAAAATACTTGGTACGTAGTTTAAAAAAAACTGTGTCGCCATCGGATGAAATTAGTAGTGAGAGCCAGAAGTGAACACACTACAAGCTACAAGTTTGTTTAGATTTTGTGATATAAGACTTATAATTACTGTGATATAATGATTATTACTTAAAAAACATTTAAAAAAATATGCCACTGACTTAAAAAAAATCGGCCAAGTGCGTGGCGGGCCACGCGCAGTATAGGGTTCTGTAGTTTTCTGTTCGGTTTTTTATTAGAAAGCAGGTTATAATTGAGTATTTCATAACGTTCATAACATGAACTTTATACCTCCTAACGCTCAGCGAGCTCCTACCTAGCGCCTGATTGCTATTGCTATTATTACAGCTTTCTGGTTCTAAGAGTATCTGAGCTAAGCCGCGGACAGACAGACCGACAGATGGACATGACGAAACTATAAGGGTTCCTTGTTGACTACGGATCCCTAAAAAAGCTCTTGAAAGATGGAATGCAAATTTTTCGACACCAAGGCAAAATGCAAAGATACGTAGGTAAAAGACTTGCTTTGGAATATCAAATTACATTTACAGCCTAACGTAATCCCATGAGGCACCAAATTCCACGTGAGCTTTTAAAACATATGTACATCCCGGTACTATCAATAGTAAGGGTGCTGATGGACAAAATTTATATTTGATTTGTTCATGTCTGGCTCTTTGACTGATAATAAGAAGCATCTTCTAAAAGATACAAAAAATATTGGCAGACACCCACACCCCTGCGTTTTTTAAAGAATTTAGTTTTAACTATTTACAAATTTGACAATGAAACGTACACCTGGCAGACTATGACTGATTAAACACAGAAAAATGGTCTGCCATCATAATAGCCCTGCATTGCAAAGTTACCCCAGGTAGTAAAATGTCGTCAAAATGACGTCATAATACAGTCATTTTCGACGTAGGAGACGTCATAGTATGACGTCTGTATGACCAGCCAATGACGTACTATTGTCACAGCCTTATGACGTCATATGAGGGCGGTAGGATGACGTCTCTGAAGACGTACTGATGACGTCTCTTACGACGTACTGATGACGTCTCTTACGACGTACTCACGACGTACTGTAGTAGTTCATTCTGTAGACGTGGCTTCAAGACAAAGGCAAAGCGGCGCTGCTGTAGGTGGCTTAATAAAAATAAATAGCTGCATAACTGAAGATGTGATGTTATAAGTGATGTTAAGTCACTTTAACCAATCTAGCCATCTAGGAACGTTATTTATAGGTATAACCTATAACCCTACATTTCCACCACCAAGGAAATGTCACGGCTACATACCACGTCATACTGCGAGAGGGTCATTCTACGAGAAAAAATCTCAATACCACGATATACAAAATGCTGCGTTTTGTACAGCGCCATCTCCTACATATATTTATTACTATAAAAATGACGTCAGTTTGACGTACGATTCCGACGAATGCAGTACCCTACCAACCTTATATTAACCAAAAAAAAAATTACGTACAATTTCGATAAATAAATTACTGACCCGTTATTCATTGAATAAACTGTAAGATTACGTCACTCTCCCGACTTTGTCGACCTACCAAAGACTGACCACAGCTGACCTTTCGCTAACTGACCCAAAGTGACCAGGATGGACATTAAATTTGAATGACCTTTAATGGACTTCAGCTGATTCTTGAAAAACGCTCACTGTTCACTGGTACAGCACAGTCCTAAAATGACCAAGAAGTGACGACATTTTGACGGACGATTTTGACCAATACAGTACGGTCTTAAGCTGACTTAAAAATGACGTCAGTTAGACGAAAGATTCCGACCAATGTAGTACCGATCCTATACTGACCAAAAATGACGTCAGTTTTACGTCCTATCTCGACGAATTCAGTACTGACCCTAAATTGACCTTAAAATGACGTACTTTTTTCGTCCTAGACGTCATTTTGCTACCTGGTACAGCGCTTCAAAATGCAAAAAACTACTACTTCGTCGCAGAGCCCTGCATGTCTGCCTCTTCGGTTTTATTCATCTTCAGAAGTTTTTTAAACAGCAGCCATAAAAGCAGACAAAAAAAAAACATGATAAAGTATTTTTTTTTGTTTTTGCTTTAACTCAAAAACGCAGCGACGCACAAAAAGTTTGTTAGGACCAAATCGATTCGTATTGAGCTGATCTATCATCCCTATTAATATGAATCATGAGTAAATCATATGCCCAAATGGCAGCCAGCACCCTAACTATACGTACAAGATGAAATTCACACACGAATGTGAAATATGAATAAAATTTACAAGACATAAATTACTTTTCAAGACTGTCAGCGCAGAGTGTGTAGAAATATTAAGTACATTCGGAATGGTTGTTACACATTTTTGTTAGGATTTATGGCAAGTGATTAAAGAGCCTTCAAAGTGTTCATATTTCATACGAAAATTCAGATTTATAGACCCCTTGAGACACTTTATTTAATTTAATATAGAAGTTATTTTTGCAATAGTCTAGAAGATAAATTTAAACAATTTTTCTTGTAAAAAATAATAATAGCGTGAATATGATTTGATTTAAATGATAATATAAACCGAGCAGATAGTATAATTTTGTAAAGGAAAATCAATCGTTTATGAAGTAGATTTTTAACAATTCGAGAAATCACAAGATGGCTTGATCACACAGCTTGATCAGCTTACAATTTTTGATGGTAAGTCAAATATTTGTTAAATTGAAACTTTTAAAGTACTAAAGTAAAAAAAAAAAATTGTTTGCGAACCCAAGTTAAAATCATAATTACATAGTTTTAGGTTTGTTTAGACTACACACGAGGTAAGACACAGCTTTTTAAAACCTGAAAGAGCATGATAAGTCAGCTTTCAATAAATGAAAATTTCAGGAAAAATCTGCATGTCCATACAAAATTCTAAACTTAATAAGACAGTTTTTATGGAAAGACGATATTTTTTTCCCTAAGTATCATTCTCTGAAAGTTGTTCAGCTTCGATAACTGATCATGCTTTTTCAGTTTTCGTAAAGCTGTCCCTTACATCCGGTTATAGTATTATATTACCTGTGACCCGGTATACCTAATGGAAGCTTATACAACGTGTAACGGAAGGATGTGATAATACTGAAAGGTGTGAATCTGCCCATGAAACTGAACAACTTTTCCCAAGGAACATCGGTCGAAATACGAAAAACCAAATTTGACCACCCATACAAAGTGCGCTATCAGCTGATGCAGTTTCCATGGGAGTTCAAAAAATCCATGGAAAAAGTTGTTCAGTTTCATGGGCAGAAACACACCCTTTAGTATTATCACACCTTTCCGTTACACACTGTAGATAGTTAAGTTTTTATTAGTAAGATAGGTAAACATGTGACTCCTATTTCATCTGATTGTAAGAGAAGATGGAGTCAAAGATAGAGCATGCCTTAGACGCATGTTCACTGTAATAGGCCAAGATCACAGAAGAATCGATTGAATGGCTCCAACGGTCCCAATCGCCTTTGACACAGCTCCGACAAGTGTAATTTTCTATCTATTGCGACATTCCCTGCCCACGAACAAAAGACCATCAAACTTTCCCGTACAGTCAAGAGCACATAAAGCTTGACACGACAACCATTCTTATTTCAATAGCCTTAGGAGGTTAAGTTGCTCCGCTTTGTCGAGCATAACTAGCTTTTGACTGTAAAGGTCAAATGAACTCTTACTGACAAGAAAGTCAATCAATGAAGATTTCTCGTGAAGTCAACGTAACCACTTAATTGGCTGTAGGCTATAACGATAAATTTTAGTAGGGTTCCGGGATTTTGTTAATAAAAAAGGATAGGGTGTGAAATTGCCCTTTATGTTAGTTTTCTCGGACCTCATTAATTTTGAGATTGAAGGATAGTCTTATCTTGACTTAAAAGATACCATTTATATCAATAATCTAACAAGAACTGATGTAAAATGAATGTATCATACTAGTCTGGTCGAGCAAGCGTACTACACGTACGACTTGACTTCCTTAAAATCTTTCCTAGAAGATGCTGTAATTATACTGGTATTAGCTGTTTTTTATTGTTATTAGTAAGATTGACTTAAATCCTTTTTTCTTTGTTTTAAATTAATGTTTATTTAATAATAATTAAAATAGCGTTCCTATTATACTATAATGTATAATTTAATTTAATGTAAATGACTGACTTGTAATGTATATTATTAATAAATGATTTGTGTTTGTGTTTGTTTCAAATAACTGCCACTTGTTACATATAAAACTGCACGTCTGTACGTAGATGCAGTATTTTATTTTAATGTTTAATAGTAAGTGTTTAAGTTTAATATTTTCTGAGGGATGGGTGAAATTCTATATAAGCACTTATCTTCATAAGAAAATATATGTACATCTGTCTGCTTTAAGTGTAGAGGGAGAGTTCCGTTAGGTAACATCTAGCGGAATTTCCGTTGGCGTCTTACTTGACAGATTTTTCGATCGAGGTGGAATTTGCTAAACTAAGACTTATCTTCCATGTTGGATTTTTTCTTTATCTAACGCAAACGTTGTACGTAATATCTTTGTCTCGCGTGGTCATATAATTCCTGCCAGAAACGGTAATATCGCCCCAAAGGTTTCTTTTTATAGCTAGCCGTAATGATTCTTACAAATGTTGGAACATCTTACTGAAACATGGAAAAGGTTCATTGCGTGACAGGAGATAGTTACCAACGTTGCGAGTACCCTTTTAGTGAGTCCAAATTGGTACCATTGCGTGTTCCCTTTGTCATTGGATCATGATCACTGTGATCACTGAACGCTTAATTTCCACATCGGTAACTGGTACTCAATGGATAGTGTTTTAGCTGAAACTGGCCGCGATCTTTGTGATCAGGTGACCTATAATTTTGACTTATAACTACTGCGTCTTAAAGGTGTTGGACGTGCATAATGGAGCAAAATTAAATTATTGTACATTTTCAAGACATAGTTGCGACTTTAGAAAAATCATTTTTGCTAGGTTTGACTCAATGCAACACACGTTATAGGCCTTAAGTGATTTATCAAAAATCACAATATACAACTTCTTATTACCAATGGCATAATTCTTGTAACGACTTCGAAAAGAAATAGCATCCATAAATTCAAAGGATTATTAGTATTAAAATTCAAAAATTAAGATTGCAATTTGGGAAGTCAATAACCCGCATTATTGCTTAAGTGTGTATTACGTGTATTGTGTAATGAGTAATAAATGTTGACATAAACGTCACTATCTATTGGAGCCTACATGATTTATTTTTGCTTTCCGTGGTTTTGGGCTAACGTTGGGTTGTTGTCAGTGCTGAATTAAGGATAGAACAGGGACCTATTCTGGGGTGACTGATTCATTTCATGTTCAACGGCTTCCGTCGTTTTGTCCTGAAACATAGATAATTACAACCACTTGAATTTCAGCGTGCTATAATGTGTGCAGGTAAGTATTATTATTATTATTGCAGGTAAGTATACATTTTTTTTATGTGATAGGTCAAATAGTTAGTTATTGTATGAATCGTAAGGCTTAACTTTGACCCCTCTTATTTTTTTATGTATACAATTTTTTTTAAAACATTAAACAAAAAGAAAAAAAACATAGAACCTAACGTAGAACCTTGAAAGCCTTCTTTTTTATCGCAAACAAACATGAAATTATTTTTTCTAAACATTTTTATTATTGGCATAAGTCTTTTTTTCATATCATTCCACTTTTCTACTTATAGCTCTTTCAAAAATACTATTTTATTTTCAATAGAGTTTTTTTTTAATATCTTTAGATGATCCCCTTGCTAACAAGGTACAAGCTTGCCCCTGCGTAACTACGCCTACATAAACTACAAAGGTACGTTATTCTCAAAATATGGCTACAGTAAAGACAGAGGCGGCCATTCGACTCGCCTTATCCTACAAAAGGGGTTTGGTAATGTAGCCTTTCTTTATCTTGCCAGCAAAATGGACTTTATTCGCGAGTCTTTGTATATTGTTAGCCTTGGCAGAAATATCAAGTGCATTTTTAAAAACAAGGGGCTTACATTAAGAGGTTTACGGTTTACCTTTTTCAATAGGATTTAGGTTTGTTTTTCATAGATTTAATGACTTGTATTTTGTCAAAAATGGGCCATTTTTTACTTCTGCGCATCAATGACAGGGCCAAAGTTATTTTGTGCGTCGTATAATGTAAGTGAAGCGACATTTATGGAAATTCCGCGGCGAAATGCTCCGCGACGGATCTTTCCGTCAAGTATGGCATACTAGAGTGAAACTCGGAACTCTGTCCGCAAATGGTCCGCAACCGCTGTACTGCAGTGGGGGGGAGCATTCCTCGGCATCGCTCACAGCGGCAACTAGTTATTGCTCTTTCCTTCCCACTCCCTCCTCCCCGCGCATACCTAAGGCGCGGTATTGCAGTTGCGGTCATACTATAACTGCAAAGTCTTGTCAGTGGTGAAATTTGCTTTGTAATTACGGATAGTTTCGTCGCGGAAATTCTGCAGGTGCGTCACTACACTAAAGATATTTTGTTAATGTACGTATACATGTAACCAAATCAGTAGTTTATTACGCAAGCTTGTACCTAGCATTTATTAATTTACTCTGCGTTTTTCTACATTTTTACTGAATTGCAACTGAAATATTTACCTTACCTCTGCCACGAAGGACTTTATAATCGCTGTCCTTTTTGCAAAAACATTCCCTTGTAAAATTTAAAAACAGTTTTTGTTTAATCTTTTTTTTATTTGTGTTTTATTTTTAGTTACCCTGATTTGGTTGTTCAAGTTCAGGAAATCACATGAAAATTGCAACTACTTTCCAACATTAATATTTAACTCCGACTTCTAGTTGTTTCCCCAACATAGTTGCCAAAAATATTCCAAAGAAGAAAAGCTGTATTTTAAAGCACACTTTAATACAAGGTTTTCGCGAATAAACTACCTTTATGAAAGAGTGTTTCCCGCATCCAGGTTATAAGGACGCGAGTCGGGCAATGTATATGGAAATTTGGTAAGGAAATGGTATTTCTACAAGGGAACACCACGTTTACTGGGACACCCGATAGGCCATGAATATCGAGTATGAATGGATTTGGCGGTCCCGGAAGTGGTAGGGATATCTGAAGGGCAGGGTGTACCTACAATCTTATGACGGCTGTTTTTACTTGACAGGTTTTCATATTATCATCAAGCTGTCTTTTTGAAAATATCTTAGTGAAAAATGGTAACAAACAATTAATAAAAATTTACAAAACCACAATTTTGTAGTTCCTTCTATCTGACTGGGAAGTATGACCTTATAAATTCCCAGAAAGATTCTGCTGTCCATCCTTCGGTACATAGTGACTAAGTCGCCTTTTATGACACGCATGAGAAGAAATACACCCGGAACTACACGGAAAAAGTAATAAGACATATTATTATTTTACTTTTAATACTTCAACTTCCTTTAGTCTCAATCTTGATGAAAACCTTTACTTCGTTGCAAAAATTTGACAAAAACTAAGTGAAATGGAACGGTGAATGCAATTTCAATTAAAACTTATCATTTATTTAGTATAGTTGGATAGTTTTTTGTCCATTCCTACCTGACGTTAATTAATGGATGCATTAGTTAGTAGCAAATTACTTTTTGCGACTGTTTTTTGTTTGGGAAGAGATTTAAAACATTCTTATTCTGTAACGATTTAAATAAAGTTAAGTATACGACGCACAAAATAACTATGGCCCTGTCATTGATGCGCAGAAGAAAAAATGGCCCATTTTTGCACATTTTTGACTTGTTATTTTGTGCGTCGTATATGTATTATTGAGCTTAAGGTCACATCATTATCTAATTTGAGACATAAAAATCTTTTTAAGTAATCGTAAATAATCCGATAAGCTCGTTATACAGTGTGTAAGGGACAGCCTTCTGAATACTGAAAGGGCATGACCAGTCTAAGTAACTAAATAACTTTAAGCGAATAAAACTTTCAGGAAATGAAAAACAAAATCAGCCTCTCCATACAAAATTGAAAACTTGATTGTACAGTTTGTATAGAGAGGCCGATTTTTCTTTAATTTCCTGAAAGTTTTGTTTGCTGAACGTTGTTAAGTTACGTTGACTGATCATGACCTTTCTATATTCAGAGGGCTGTCCCTTACACCCGGTGTAATTTTGTACGACATGTTTTTCTATTATTGTGGCCATTATAGGAAAAAGTTTTTCAGTTTTATGGAAAAATTTTCTATACTTAAAAACACGAGTCTCACAGACAGATACTTATCAATATACACTTTAGGTGCTGATAATAGTCAAAATTACCTCCCTTTCTAACAACAGAGCGGATTCGCTCTGTTTTACTCAGCTCATTTTTCTCAGAATTTGAACCCACAATATTCATTATGAAAAGGCCCTATGGTAATTCATAATATATTGAATAATATGTAAACTTTTTATGAAATCATACATAAATAGATACTTACTTTAGAATTTTTTTTTAATGGAAAAATCAGAGGTAACTTTGGTATTTTTATGGCATATAAAATATATTAAATCGTACAGTCAGTCTGCCATCACGGCCATATATTCAAAACAAGTCGTTAAAACACTGCTCATGAGAAGCGTATTTAGCTGTTATCAGCCTCTTAACGTACCCTTCGAATCACATAATTACTTTACGAGAGTTTAAACATAGTTTATCTACTTTGGCAAAGAATAGCCATTTTATCATTTATGAAAGAGAAAAATCTTTTATATCTCCTGAACAAATGACTTGAGTAGTTATAATGTCGATCTTCTTTTGTTCGAACTTGGCATCCCACAAACCTTTACTCCAGTAGACGAGGACTATTTTAAGGAGATACTGACGATATTGCCTTCGTCTTTGTAATATGGCAGGTTAATTAATAATGCAAATTAAAAATAAGGATTTTAGCCATAAAGCTTAAAAATAAGCTTTTTAATCTGTTGTAATAAATGACAATAATTTTACAAATATGGGTTATGTTTAATTTATAGTCACCTGTTCCTAAACTTGACAAAGACTCAACTTATAGACTGATGTATTAAACAAAATATAAAATGATTTTGCCCCTTTGGGGATTTACGGCTAAGAAAGCAGGATCACTTTCACTGTGCCTATAGGTGATTCTATTGTATATTTGCAATATCATCATCATTGCGTTGGTGGTAAATAAACATTGATGATTCTGTGGGTTTTTCATAGCTTTCTGCATTTTTGATACCCAATAAAATAGTAGTTATCTTTTATCATACTAACGTTCCAGCTACGATAGAAGAATTATTGTCATGGTCTATTCCTTCTTAATCGGGCTATTCTGGGAATCGTTCCAACCACTCTTTAAATATGTATAAAGATATGTAACGGTTATACTGCACAAAAAGACAAACAGGATGTTTGTAAATAATGTTGCCACTTGCTTCCGTCTGTGGATTCCCTCATTATTTAAATGAGGAAATTGAACCCCTACGGATAATCAAGGTCCACAAGACTAGGTAATTGTAAGAAATGCATTACATTGTTGTTTAATTGCACCGTTTAAAAATGCAATATTCTCCAAACATATTAAAATTCGTTGTATCTCGATCGGCTTTCCAACAACGAGTGCACATAGATTACATAGGTTGCTTACAATTAGCCGAGAAACGTACATTTTTTTTATGTTACAAGGGAGCAAACGAGCGAGTGGGCCACCTGATGGTGAGTGGTCACCACCGCCCATAGCATCCAATGGACTTTCCACAAAAGCACTACCACCTTCATTGTCAGATGTATGCCTTTGAAAGATCGCCACGACGACTGGTCCTACGCTGTCATTAACCTTGACTAGATCTTCGGTCCACTTTGTTGACGGACTACGTTTTTCGGATCATGGTCGCTATTCTTGAACCTATCTGCTAGATACGCCATAGGTTCTTTGACCTATGTTCCCATTCCACTGCCACTTGAGTAAAACTATTCAAGTTGCGAGTAAATAGGCTTATTCTGGTCAAGCTCGATTCCATCGTCATCCTCATCTCTGTAAGATGAAATTGTATTCATTGTTCCATAATAAATTGAGATCAAGAGTTAGCCCGTTGATAAAAAATAATTTCTTCGAGCGGTTAGTTAGTTTTTGGACGAAACGATGTAACGGTTGAGCTTTTGCTGTCCAGTCAGTCAAGTTTGCCTAGCTATAGTCTTTTCTGTGTTCAAAACTATCTTCATACAAATTTTTATTATTATCGGCTGAGTGGGTTAGTCGGAACATCGTTCCAATCAGACATATAGACATACAGACATATAGAAGGTATATATATATAGTCTGGTCCCTTATAGTCTTATGTCGCCAAATTGCACTAAATTGCACCAATTTTTTTCCAGGTGCTTACTAGTTAGGTACATACTCGTAGCTCTCAATTTTTGATAGGAGCCAATTCTTGAATTTTGTATGGAATTTTTTTTAAATTCAAGAATTGGCTCCTATCAAAAATTGAGAGCTATATACCCACATACCTAACTAGTACCTGGAAAAAAATTGGTGAAATTGTAAGGCGTGTCTACGTGAAACGGGTGCGCATCATTTCGTATAAATATTTTTCGTATATCAACGTTTCAATAACATTCAATTGATATCATAAACGTTTCATATAACAACTATTAGCATAATTTTGTTTGACATAATGAACGTTTACTATAATGAACGTTTTCTATACTAACATTTGGCATAACTATCATTTCACCTAAATATCTTTTACCCGGGCCGCGGGGCGAACAAAACATCTTTCATATAAAATTCTCTTGATATAAAATTCATTTGATATAAAGTTCATTTAATATATTAATATTTATTTATTTTTTTATTATTTATTTAATTTATAATAATAAAAAAATAAAAATATAATCAATTAATTTATAACTATTTTGTATAGGTTGTTATATGCTTATTTGATTAAAATCGTTGCAAAAAGGATACGATAGTAAATAAAATAGTACCTACAGGTAAAGGCTCAATAAAATTGATCATAGGCGAGCGAAGCGAGCAAAAGAGTTCGGGGCACCCCGACGCAGTGGGTTAGGTTCGAAGGGTATGGCGGAATTGAGCGGAGGCGAGCGGAGCGAGCTCCGCTTTATTCCGCCATGCCCTTCAGGTTAGGTTGACATGAATGCATGCGCATGCGTGCTTGCTTGTATGCATGCTTGCTGTATGCATGTTTGTTGTATGCATGCTTGCTTGCAAGGGCTTAGTAGAATCGATAATAGGCGAGCGAAGCGAGCAAAAGAGTTCGGGGCACCCCGACACAGTTAATTAGGTTCGAAGGGTATGGCGGAATTGAGCGGAGGCGAGCGGAGCGAGCTCCGTTTCATTCCGCCATACCCTTCAGGTTAGGTTGACATGAATGCATGCGCATGCCTGCTTGTTTGCATGCATGCATGCTTGCTGTATGCATGCTTGCTGTATGCATGCTTGCTTACTTGCAATTTAATGAATTGAATTTATTGTTCAGGTTTGTTAATTTTACATTTGAATTTTATATGAAGTGATTATTATACGAAATGATATTATATAAAATGGGCATTATACGAAATGATGATTATATGAAAAAAAATTATAGAAAATGTTTATTATACGTTTTGAAATTGTACAAAATGAAAATATGTGAAATGTCGATTATATGAAATAATTATTATATGAAACAAAGGTATATGAAACGTTGTTATATCAATTAAATGTTATACTAAAAGTTGTTATATGATTTATTACACACCCACGTGAAACAGCTATTTGACCGCACTAGTATCAATACCTTCGCGTTTATTTTGGATGGATTTGCTTCAATCGGCTTTTATAAATTCAAGCTACAAAACCATAGTTTAAGGAATAACCTAGAACACCAGTCATAAGTACAAACTTTTTCCTCGACCTGTAGATAAAGGAAAAATAAGAATTCGGTAGTTTGCGAACTTTTTTGTGAAAAAGGGCTCAGATGCGTAGGGATCGTATGAATTCGGAATTTTATGATCGTCAATAAAAATGTCAAGTGAGATATTTCTTACTTGGGTCGGTTTATAAATAACGATCCCGCTTACAACCTCACACTAACTAAATCTGCTCCAGACGTCTTCATAGGTTGGTTCACACAAGTTTCACAGCTTTATGTTAATTGAGTATTCAAAGATGTTAAAATAAATCTGCCATACATGAAGGGAAGCTCAAAGTAAAACTTTCTTGAGCAAAACCCATACTTACACGAAAAAAAACTAGATTTGACACTTTTGTTTGAAACTTTTGTACGTATAGTACTTATCTAGTCCCTGGAAACTTCAAGAAAATTAAAACTAGTTTTTATTTTAAAAAAATCAACGGGTCACTGCAGGGTTTTTTACCTACTTTAACTTGAGATTGGCAAAAATTGTTGTTTTACCTTAGAACGCCCGATTGCCGTAAATAAAAAAGTGAAGTCAAGTGACTGCAGGGTGCCTGCAGATTACACACTTCGGTTTATAATTAAGTCAGATTGCTCTAAAGTTGAGAAACACAATAAATAGAGCAATAAAGCAATTTTTAATTGGTATTCCAAAAAGTTATAATAATATGCGCACCTATTATACAAGCAGCTTCCGCTTGCAGCGATAAGGCCGCCTTTGCCCACATTAGTTTTAAGTTCTCTTTCCTGTACAATTTTATTTATTATTATGTGTGCAATAAAGAATCAATCTATCTATCTATCTATCTATCTATACAAGGTCTTAAGAAAGTAATAAGAACCTGAAATACAGGGTGTAAGGGACAGCCCTACGAATACTTAAAGGGCATGATCAGTCAACGTAACTGAACATCTTTCAGCGAATAAAACTTTCAGGAAATGAAAGAAAAAATCGGCCTCCCCATACAAAATTGCAAACTTGATTGGATAGTTTGTATGGAGAGGCCGATTTTTTTTTTTATTTCCTGAAAGTTTTGTTTACTGAAAGTTGTTCAATTTCGTTGACTGATCATGCCCTTTCAGTAATCGGAGGGCTGTCCCTTACACCCTGTTAATGTAATTTGTATGAATCTGCTAATGAAACTAAACAATTTTGTCACTAAACGACTCGCGGCGGTCTATGAAACTGACCTTCCTGAAGAAGATCCTCGTACAGGATCGAAACAATGCCGACAATATAAATCGTTTATCCGTCGAAGTACATAATTATGAACAGTTTTGTTTTAGAAATGTTGGTAACGTTTTATAGTAGAGAGGTAAATATTGAAAATGAATCAATGAATCATTTTCAATTATACGTAGTGTTACCAATTTTCGACTTGAATTCTATTTGCAATAATGGACTAGTTGGGCTAGTACAGTTCATGCTTACTAGGTGGCAGCACCAACATTAGTACAGCTAATGCTTACTAGGTGGCAGCACTAAACGCAACGTTGGAATGCGTATAGAGATCGCAGATTTCACAACATCAGGCAGGACCACAGTAGCCTAGTTGGTAAAGCGTCTGCGGTACTGACGGAGAAGACGCAGTTCGAATCCTGCCTGTGGTTGTCAAATTTTGCGATTTTCTACTTTGTAGAGGTAAATATTATTACGTCACATTTAGATTTTTGTCCTCGGAAAAAGTTGTTCTGTTCTCTCAGTTCAGTCCTTCATTCATTCAAGTATTTACACTCTCTTCACAACTATCAGCCGATACCTATAGTTTTGAAAATTCCAGTTATTCATAAGACTCTTTATGATCATTGTTCTATCCTAGTTTAAAAACAATCTATTTGCCTATCTTTTCTAAAATGCTACTACACTGAATTATTTAAAGTGTTTTCTTGCTATAAAACTGTAAAAACTAGCTTTCCTCTGGATTGCTACTAAGTTAGCAATTTGGAGGAGTGTGGAGTAAGTATTTTATCACTCTATTCGATTGAAATACGAAAAACAACTGCTTCAGTTCGATTACTAACCTGTTTTGGATAGTCACGACCGTTTTTCAATCTCTTAGCTAGATTTTATTGCGAGCTTTAACTAATGAAGTAAAAAAAAAAATTATATACATTTTTATATGGGTTGTATAGAGCAAGTTCTTTAATTGACGACACTTAAAACGCACTTTTTGCACGGTAATAGAGTGGAATTCTCTGCCTGCGTCTGTGTTCCCGAGTTCATATAACCCGAATCTATTCAAGTCGCGAGTGAATAAGATTCTTCTGGGTAAGCTTGTCCCATCGTCGACCTCATCTCTGTCCTCAAGACTAGACCGAGGTCAAGAGTAAGCCCATTGACAATAAAAAAAAAACTTTTGTTGACTGATCGATCATACCCTATCTATACCTAAAAAAAATTAGAAGGCAAAAGCTTGCCAACACATTTTGTAGCTATATCAAGGCTATATGCTAAAGCTGTCAGAAAAAACAAGTTTGTAAAACAATGTTAATTTTTCGGTCAAATATTCTCAGGTTCCTTTGGTTCGAGTAAGTTTGTCTGGTTCTATGGCTGCAAAATGTGTTGGTAAGCGTTTGCCATGCTAAATTTTTTTAAGTATAGTTATCTACATTGTTTAACTGTACCTTACACCCGGTATATTTTGAGTGGTAAATAAAAGAGTAAAATTTTGTAACAAGCTTATGATAATATAAGCCTTGCAAAGCTTCAGCCTTTTATAAAGGATAAGAAAATATTATGTGTTGTTCTGCTAAAGTACGCGGGCTTACAAACTCATGTGTAACGTTTGTGAAATCCGTATATCCATATCACACTTGGAGAAATATATTCTCAAAATAAATATGATCAGTTGGCTCTATCAAAATTCTTTATTTTACTTGTTTGTTTATACAAGGTGTAACAAAAAAGGTATACCAACCCTGAAGGATGTTATCTGCCCATAAAACTGAACAACTTCCCCTAAGGAACATAGTTCGAAATACGAAAAAAAAAATTTGACGTCCAATAGAAACTGTATCAGCTGATGGCGCATTTTGTATGGGAAGTCAAATTTTTTTTTTGGGTCTCGATGTACATAGTTTATTTGTTTTTTCTTTTCACTTCACTTCACATGTTTTCCACAAAATTTACAATTTTAGCGTTTATATTTCAGCATTTTTCTTGATATGTTTTATTCACTGAACTATTTTCAGATTTAAACGTTTTTACATAGGAATGATATGTTTTCCCAGGGTAAACAGTAAACTCTGTGAACCCAGAATAACATAAATAAGTAGGTTCTGAAAGATCTTTTTTATTCTCCTCAGCAACTTCACAGATTTTTAATTTAAAGATAAAAACAACAACAAACACACTATTTAATTAGCGTAGATGTAAAATATCGAAGCTATTAATATCCTATACTATAAAACGAGCAATATTTGTATATACAGGTTGTTAATTTAATTGCGTGCCATAGCTTAAGGGGTGTTTCAGTTACGATAAAGGAAAAAAAACTAAAACTGCATTGAAACTTAACTAACGCGGAGCAACGTCGCTAGCGCGCGAGTATCAGTAAATAAAGGTAGGCACATCATCATCATATCAGCCGAAAGACGTCCACTGCTGGACATAGGCCTCCCCTAAAGATCTCCATGACGACTACATAACTGAAACTCTTTAGCGCACTTTTGATAGCGCGCCCATTGCCCTTCGCGTTAGTTAAGTTTCAATGGAGTTTTTTACATTTTTTTTGAGTGGGATTTTTAAATATTTTTTTTTTTAGTTTCTTTATCGTCACTGAACCACCCCTTAAGCTATGGCACGCAATCAAATTAACACCCTGTTTATATATAAGTAATCGGTTTCTCGAAAACGGCTCTAACGATTTCGATGAAATTTACTATACGGGGGTTTACGGAGGCAAAAAATTGATCTAGCTAGGTTTCATGTCTGGGAAAATTCGTTTTCTCCGTGTTTTTAAGCATTTGCGTTTTAGACAAAAACCTACAGGGCCATCTGTTGGCGGGTAGCATAGCTTGCTCACCCGATGATATTTTAACGTTGAACTGGCTATTATAGAGCCAAGCTCGGTCGCCCAGGTACTATTATTAATTCCTTAAAAGTTTGAGTTGCCTCTCTGTAGGAAGGTATGTCATTATTCTAACATTTATACCTTTAACGTACCAGGACCAAATTCAGGACGTTCTGAATAAAGGCCAGGTTAAAAGTACCCTAAACCGACGAGCATGTATGAAAGGATTGATGAAAGTACAGGAAGCAAGGGAAGTATGTCAAGATCGTAGCAGGTGGAGGACTGTGGTCTCTGCCTACCCCAACGGGAAAGAGGCGTGATGTTATGTATGTATGTATTATACCTATTGCTCAAGTAATTTGAACCATTGTTGAATCTTGGAAAAAAAAGTTTCTACACCACTCCCACACAGAAATAAAGGTACTTAGAAGGAGGATTAAAGAAATAATTCGTCACTAGGTGGTGCAGGCGTTTTTCTATGGATTTGACAGGTTATTTTGAATATTTTCTATGGATCTTCGATGATAGGGTTGTGACATATTGGCAGATGTCATCCCCTACTAAAATAAATTAGCAAGGTGGACCGAAATCTTTGACCACTCCATTTGTCAAAATTAAAACAAATCTACAAGCTATTTTTGAAATAATGTCATCAACGTACGAAAATTGGTTTTTTATTTATGTCCTGTCTGCCAGCAACCGAAGAATTTTATGACCTCATAAAATTTATGAAGCAACCAATATACTCGTATGAATAACTTTAACAACTTGTAGCGAATTGCTTTTTTTAAGAAGTAGGTACTATTTGTAAATAAATTCTTGGATACTGAAAAATTCATAAAGATGTTTTTTATTTACTTCCAATTATGTCTATTGAAGTAAGAACGTTTCAAATTCCAATATGCCAAGCTCGACGTGCTCCTGACTATACCAAATTGTACTATAGCCTAAAGCGACGAGCATGTATGAAAGGATTGATGAAAGTTCAGGAAGCAAGGGAAGTATGTCAAGATCGTAGCAGGTGGAGAACTGTGGTCTCTGCCTACCCCGACGGGAACAAGGCGTGACATTATGTATGTATGTATGTACTAAAGCCTCAATAACATTCTCAAAGTAACTAAGTGTGCAATTTTAGATGGGCGTTATACAGGGTGTTAAGTAAATAACGCAAAACCTCTTGGCTCTGAACATGTAACTGAACAACTTTTCTTTGACAACTTATATAAAATCGCAAAAAAAAATATTTGCTTTCATACAAATTGACTCGGTCAGCAGATCAATTTGTATGAAGAAGCAACATTTTTTTTCGAATTTTCAAAAGTCATAGTACAAAAGTTGTTTACTTTCATGTCGAATGCTTCCACCAGATTAGTTTTGTATAAGTACCACTATTTTATGACCTACGAAGTTAAAATATTCCGGCAACTTAAATTGGTGCCGTTGAACGCCAAACTATGTCTTTGTGCAAATAGTTTTACGAATTCCGTGCGAGGCATGGGCAAGGGCTTGAACCTAATGCGAATTTGATTGTTTTATCCATTTTACGGAATTTTTGTATTGTTTTCTGTAAAGCAGATTAAGGGGCAGTGAGCCTGTTGAATTAATAAAAAAGAATATTACGTGATAGTATTTAGAAATAAAAAAACATTTTGGGTAAAAACGTAAAAAATAAGCCTGTTACGGATTTTAAAAACAGATTTCGGACTGTGATTAATACCTATTAATTGATTATTCCAATTGTATTTGGGACTACCTAGCTTCATTTTGAAGAGATGAGTTTTAATATTTTATATGTACAAGGTGTTAAAAGTTTAAGCACTTGAAACTGAATAACTTTTCCCAGGGAACGTAGATCGAAATACGAAAATTGTATATATGAGGTAAAAAATAATTGCGTATTTGGACCTACGGCGAAAGTTGTACAGTTTTATTATTTAACTGGCTAAAAGACAAAAATAATGTTTAAAATTTTTTTACTCCCTGTATATTAAAACTTTCACAAAATTTTGAAATTTACTGAAATTAAGCAATTTTTTTGTAGTTTTTCCACTAAAGTGCAGTTAACCGAACAAAGCACTTGAAGCTTTCTCTTCTTCTTCTTCCCATAAAACGTCCACTGCAGGACAGATAACTTCCACCAGAACTCCATCAAAAACGGGTGGTACATTGGAGGGGATTTACCATAGTCACCAAGCTTGTAAGCGTTGCGGCTGGCGACCGCTTTTGTTGGTGACCGCAATATGTAAGATCGTAAATATACAGAAAGATGCTGCTGTCCATTCTCCGGTTCGTAAGCCCTTAGTCGCCTCTTACGACACCCACGGGTAGGGATGAAGAAGCTTTACTCATTGGAAATTGTAAATATCTTATTTCAAACACACATAATCGCTCTTCAAGTGTCAAACTTTACATGCTTTTGACCGTACCAACTGCACGGTAGTTTAAAAGACACAAAAAGTAAAGGCTGAGCTTTCTTTTCTATGAAGAACGGCTATCCTTAATTTTATTTAAAAAGCGGAGAAGATTAATAAACGAGCTTAAGGTAAAGGGCTGCCTTTTCTCCAGTTCTGTGCGAGGGAGCAAAGCTGTGAGCTGGGAAAATTCCAACGAATAGGCTCAGCTCCCTTGCACAGCCCTGGTCGAAGTATATTAGATTTTTCCACATGAATAATTAAACATATAAAAATCATACTTTCAAAGCTTTCTAAGAAGAGATTTGCAGCTTGCCATGCCTTCTGGAGAAAATAACGCTCAAATTTATTTTGCCAGTTGTAAAGTTTTATGTTTCATCATCATCATAACATCCCATGAAAAACGTCCACTACAGGACAGAGAGCTCCCTCCAGAATTCTAGCTTTTGCTGGAAAAATGTAGAGGGGAAGTACCATAAAAAAAATTAAAAAAATTATGGACCGCGGTTGCAGGTGACCGCAGTAAGTAAGATGTAAGATATAAAGGAGGATGCTGCTGCCCATCCTTCAGTTTATAACCCTTAGTCGCCTCTTACGACACCCACGGGTATGGGTTGGTACTATTCTTTGCCGGCACCACACGGGACTATGATTACTTTATGTTTACTACAATTTATTTCTAACACTAAACCACTCTAAATACAATTCCTCTCAAGTTCCAAATATATCCCAAAAAGCTGAAACAAGCAACTCGACAGAGAAGAATTTACAAGAACTTTTTTCTTTCTTACAAGGTTAAGGGTAACTAAAAGTAGTTTGTTCCCTCTTTTTTGGACGCCTCTTTGTACATATTTAAACAGGGCTGGAAGATATTGAGGGTAATAAATCTACAACCGACTGGTTCAGGGTTGGTAAAAGTTTCATATAAACAGGTTTGAACCTCGAACTTTGGCGCAGCGAAAATGAAAGATATAAAAGGATTCGTTATATCATCTCAAGTATCGTCACAGATTAAATAATAGTAAACTGTATAGTGACATAAACGGTCTGATAAGTTAAAGCTCCCGCAGCCAGGTACACAAAACGAAACCATAATGTGGTGAAAGTAGATGCTTATAAGTACCACTCTTTTGACATTGGAAATGTCTTTTTGTTTGCTCCAGTGTAGCCTCCAATTTCACGAAAAAGTGCAATCCCCTTATATCTCGGAGAGTATTAGTAAAGAAATGATGTTGAAAAAAAAATTACGAGAGCTGTAAGGTGCAAAAAGAATTATTCAATAAAGTCAAAAACGAAGAAAGTTATGGCCGAAATAGGGTAAAAAAAATATATTTCTTCAGAATTTATGATTTTGGCGCTCGATATTTTGGAAACGAAGAATGATATCAAAAATTTGAAAATTTCCTTCCAACAATTTAGTCAGCTACATTTTGAGCCAAAAACAAAGTCGATTGGGTTTGCCCTGTAGCCTAACCTTTTTGAAAAAGGTCAAAAAGTAAGAACGATATTTTTTCGAATTCCGTAGATTCATTTCCAATGTGCTCTATAGTCGTGTGAGGCACGAAATCTGTGAATTTTTGTTAGGGCTTGAATTGTGTAACCTAAAAGAAGCATGAGAAACCCCTGAATGAAACCGATTTTGGGTTAAAAATGATGTAAAGCTTGCAAATTATGCTGTTTACGACCAATTTTTTTTCCCGCATACCGGTAGTGCAAAGTCATTAAGTCTTTTTAATTATCCTTTCAGATCCACTGTGGAGTTGTAATTTTGTTTACCAGGCCCTTGTAGACAAAAAAATATTATTTAAAAATGTCATCATTTCCAAATTTTTATCCTGATAATATCGCTAGCTGTGATGTATAGGTTTTAGTAAGTAGATAAATACATAGATAAATACTTATTGATTACTTGCTTTTTCAAGTCAAATACCGGATAATTGGTTAAAGTGCATTGTAAATACGCCATGTTTTGTGTAGCTTCACAGTCGCAGATCTTTAAAAACTAGTCTGCAAAAGCCCCATCTCGCTTTGATTTCTTTGCAGTGACCAACTTGATTTCGCAGACAGTTATGCAACTTCCAAGTTGGACTCTACAGTTTCTGCCAAAGTAAAGTTGTAGCCCGTGTTTTTTACACATCGATTTCATATCGAAATCAATACACGTGCTGCCATCTGTCATCGTCGCTGGGAAACAATGGAGCCACAGTTGCAGTAGGTGAGTGAGTGTTAGTTCATATTTCTATCACAAGATATCGGTAGTGTATGGGCTACAGGCTGTCACGTTGCTGTTGGTACGTGTGGACGCAAATATTGGTACTTTAGGCAGGCTCGGATACTACATTAGGAACGTCGAGATTCGCGTTTTGTAATCTATGCTGTGACAGTTCTCGATTTTAAGAATGGCAACACTTTTTTGATTGTCAGGAGACAAGAGAAGGAGTATTAAAAAGAATTTGTTGAAAAAAAGATAAATCCATGAACATCGGATAGGTGAAGCTGAAATTAAGATGTGATCATCAAGAGACAGACCCAAGATGTCTGATTACATCCAATGTAGATAAGATTTTAAATATTTTTTCATCCCACATGTAAGTAGAGTGATACATTTTTTTTGTTCTGATAAGGTTATGTCCGATATTTCAGCAGATCAGGTCTTCAATTTGAGCTATTTGTCTTTTTAGGGGTCGCAGGTAGGGGCTGTAGACAAGGGCCATCCTTTTTAAGAGAAGATGATTTAGACTTCATGGGTGGAGCCCACCTTTAACATTAAACTCGTGACCATGAACCTGGCGTACATCGCTGCATCTCATCATCGGCGCAAGACACTCAGATGATCTCGTGACGATGGATCCTCGGCACGATCTACGGAGATTTGTCTTAAGTATAAAACCAATGTAACGACAGGTTAGTTCTTTAATTTTATTCTACAATCTTAAACTTAGGTTTCTATTTAATTTTTGGTACTTCATGTTTTTAACTTACGTAATATAATGTGAAGATACAGTATAATAAACTTGCCCGACTCATGTGGAACATAAGAACAGCTTTTAATTCATTAACAAACAAGTTTACAACGCCCTTTCGTCTCATGTAATGCGGCCAGCAGCTCCGGTGAGTAGCGTGGAACGCAATACAAGGAGAAAATTCTCTTTGTAGCGACTTAACTTTAAAAACAAAGTCCTCCCAGGCAACTTTAACAGTTAATAGCTGTCTGGGAGGCAACTTAACAAGAAAATATGCTACAAAGTGGCGCCCACACTTAATTTTAATTTAACTGCACCCGTGTAAACTTGGATGTTAGTGAAATACATAATGCACTTAGCCCGTGACAGAATCAACACAGCTTAATTATTTGAACGCTTAACAAAATACTGTCTTGGTTCTTTCATAGCAAAGCAGAAATAAAGATAACAAATTTCATAATTGTAAAATAAAAGTAGCCAGTAAAAAACAAATATAAACAATAAGATTAGTATAAAATAGTCATTAGCTAATACTACACATAGTAATAAACACTATACATAAGTTTTGTAAATATAGGTAACATTGTTAAGGCGATGCCTTATTAAGATGCTTCCTTAGAATCTTTAGTTAGCCATTAATTCAAATAGCTGTATCATGGAAGTATTTCTTTCCAATTTGATGTAAATTTAAATTAGCACTTAAATGCTTGCTTATATTTAATTTAAAATTAAAGCAACATTAAAATTAATTGAAAGAAATATTTTGAACAACTTTCAAAAATTCTTGAAGAATCATTAAGGTCGTGACACACTTACCAAACACTAAGGTTGTAGTACACTTGTCAAAATTTTTGTTAAAATTTTTTTAAACAAAATATTTTAAAATTTATAAGGCTGTGTACACTTAATTAAGGGCATGTTCCTGCTTCACTAAGGAATTTTAATCCCGACACTTAAAAAAAAAAAAAAAAAAAAATTCAAATTTTCTTCTTATCTCGGCAAACAGCAGTAGGGATCAGTTTTCTTTAGTGAAGTGGCACATTAAGCTTCAACATGACAACTTTAGATGTTAAATACATTAACCATCTTCTAAAAGATGAACTTATTTATGAATTATGTATCATTGGAATGTCCGCAGATGAGAACTCATCACGAGATCAACTGCGGAGTCAATTACGCCAATCATACAAAGCGGCCAGACGCGGAAGTTTAATCTTTTCGCAAAAAGCACCGGAAACCGCAGAAGAAATCCAGCGATGTACGCCAAAGGTTGATGAGTTAGGAGAGAAGGTGATCTCGCTGGATAGAGAGGATGCAGGTACGATCGGTAGGCTTGTTATTAGGGCCAATTATTTGTTAGATAGATTGTCACGTATTAAAGAAGAGAATAAGGATTTGTCTGAGCTTCGAAGTCAATTGATCAAACTCCTCGCTGACTTGGAAAGGGACAACGATAGTAACGACAGCGAGCTTGAGAACGAACATAATGACGACACCTTTAATAGTGAGAACAACGGTAGGGACCGTGTGGTATACGTCCGTGAGAAGCACCACAACTTAAATTCATTTAATTTAAAATACGATGGAACCACATGCATCCGTGTTTTCATTGAACGCTTAGAGGAGCTCAGGATTGCCAGGAACTTTACCGAGCAACAGGTTCTCTCATCATTTATAACAAGGTGCAGAAACACTTAAAAGTTGCTCACCTTAAGAATCAAAAACAATATAACTTAAGAAAAAGACATGTGGAACTTAAAGTAGGACAAATCGTATACAAGCGAACTTTTTATTTGTCAAACGCTTCGAAAAAGTTCACTTCAAAGTTAGCTCCTAAATTTCAAAAATGTGTGGTAACAATAAAGAAATCACCATTAGTTTACACCTTAGCTGACATGGATGGTAAGGTCTTAGGTGACTTTCACATTAAAGACATCTTAAAATATGACGACTGACTAAAATGACTAGAGTGAACTTAGGTGACAAAATTTTCCGGAAAATATTTTAGACTTAGGAATAAAAGATGATGTATGTATGGGTCAGTATAGTCGTATCTCAGGGCAGTCACAAACTACCTTACTGTGCTGTTGGCAATGCATTTTGAAATAACAACATTAACAACTTAATTTTGTCCTCAACTCAATATCGCTTAAAAGTTAATTTAATCTTAACTGTTCTTTAGGATACTTAATTGCCTAAGAACGGAACTTAAATACAACTTAAGGTTGTTTACTTAATTGTAACTGTTCTTAAGGTTCTTAAATACTTAAGAATAGAACTTAATCACTCTTAAAAAGTCTGCAGACGAAACTCACTTGATTAATTTAAAATCAACAGTGAAACGGGTACCCACTAAACATTATGAACTTAAGCAAGAAGTCATAATGCCAAATTTTTTGTCTGTGTATCAGGATAGTGAGAAACTTAGGATAGTCTCCACTACTGTTTCCACAGAACACATTTTTGTAAATAATAGAAATATATGTAAATAGTAGAAATACATTACCAATAGTAAAGCACTCTTTTAACTCTCTTGTGTCGTAGGCCTTTGCTTAAGTGTGTGTAGTGTACTGTTTGATTGTCGCTCACATGATGCCAAGACAGAGAAGTCTCTAGGAGTCTGTAGTTTAAGAGAAGTTTTAAGGAAGTTTAACGGTAATCTTTAAGTAGTTTAAGAGAAGTTTTAAGGAAGTTTAAGAGTAATCTTTAGGAAGTTTAAGGGTAGTCTTAAGGAAGTTTAAGGGTAATCTTTAGGAAGTTTAAGGGTAATCTTTAGGAAGTTTAAGGGTAGTCTTAAGGAAGTTTTAAGGAAGTTTTAGGAAAGATTTAAGGATGTTTTAGGGAAGTTATAAGGATGTTTTAGGAAATTTTTAAGGATGTTTTAGGGAAGTTTTAAGGATGTTTTAGGGAAGTTTTAAGGATGTTTTAGGAATTTTTTTTGGAAGGTTCAAGCGTTGATTTCTTGGGTCAAAAATTTCTTCACATATGAAGAAATTTTTAACCGAAGGAGGGGTATGTGTAGCCCGTGTTTTTTACACATCGATTTCATATCGAAATCAATACACGTGCTGCCATCTGTCATCGTCGCTGGGAGCAATGGAGCCACAGTTGCAGTAGGTGAGTGAGTGTTAGTTCATATTTCTATCACAAGATATCGGTAGTGTATGGGCTACAGGCTGTCACGTTGCTGTTGGTACGTGTGGACGCAAATATTGGTACTTTAGGCAGGCTCGGATACTACATTAGGAACGTCGAGATTCGCGTTTTGTAATCTATGCTGTGACAGTTCTCGATTTTAAGAATGGCAACACTTTTTTGATTGTCAGGAGACAAGAGAAGGAGTATTAAAAAGAATTTGTTGAAAAAAAGATAAATCCATGAACATCGGATAGGTGAAGCTGAAATTAAGATGTGATCATCAAGAGACAGACCCAAGATGTCTGATTACATCCAATGTAGATAAGATTTTAAATATTTTTTCATCCCACATGTAAGTAGAGTGATACATTTTTTTTGTTCTGATAAGGTTATGTCCGATATTTCAGCAGATCAGGTCTTCAATTTGAGCTATTTGTCTTTTTAGGGGTCGCAGGTAGGGGCTGTAGACAAGGGCCATCCTTTTTAAGAGAAGATGATTTAGACTTCATGGGTGGAGCCCACCTTTAACATTAAACTCGTGACCATGAACCTGGCGTACATCGCTGCATCTCATCATCGGCGCAAGACACTCAGATGATCTCGTGACGATGGATCCTCGGCACGATCTACGGAGATTTGTCTTAAGTATAAAACCAATGTAACGACAGGTTAGTTCTTTAATTTTATTCTACAATCTTAAACTTAGGTTTCTATTTAATTTTTGGTACTTCATGTTTTTAACTTACGTAATATAATGTGAAGATACAGTATAATAAACTTGCCCGACTCATGTGGAACATAAGAACAGCTTTTAATTCATTAACAAACAAGTTTACAACGCCCTTTCGTCTCATGTAATGCGGCCAGCAGCTCCGGTGAGTAGCGTGGAACGCAATACAAGGAGAAAATTCTCTTTGTAGCGACTTAACTTTAAAAACAAAGTCCTCCCAGGCAACTTTAACAGTTAATAGCTGTCTGGGAGGCAACTTAACAAGAAAAAAAAGCTACAAAGTTTCTACAGGTGGAATGTACTTTGGAGGTTCTATGACCATGCTGTAGAAATTGTAGTCTCTTTTCTTCGAAAAGCATTTTTAATGTTCTAAACAAACGCCTATTGTCATTCGGTAGCTCATGGCGTAGTCTTGGCGTAGCCTATATTTTGTGTTGCTGTTGCCGATAGATTTTGTGTTATTTCGGTTGGTATTGATATATTTTATTTATCGATGTTGTGATAGTATGATAGTTTTTTGAGTGCATTCTGTGTTTTTTGTGTTTTTTTATTTATTTCAAGTGATAATTGCCAGCACTTCGCAAAATTCTTTCTTAGCGCTCACCTAAGTTGTTACAGGCATCTCTGCGCACGATTTCAAGTTTCTAGGTATGGGCTGTGCGTTGATGATAGTCAGGGTTCTTCTGTATACCTGAGCATGGTACTCAGGATTTGAAGGTGCGTAACTTTTCCCAAAAAATATAGGTCAAAAATGCGATTTTTTTTTGTTGTTCTATACCTATACAAATTCGAGCATTGACGACATAAGGTTCGTATGGAAATGGAGAAGCCATTTATTTTTGCGACTTATTATCCTTATTTCATAAGTAAGCAATACATTTATTCTTGGTCTATGCCTGTGATGATAAAAATGTTATATTGAGTGACAGGCATAGATTTATATATTCAAGATAGGGTCTTGGGAACAAGCGGTTCAAAATTTCCCCATACAGGAAAAAATAGCGCCATCTGTGAGAAATCGCGTGAACTACGTTGTGTAGTACTTCGGTCGGTACTAAATACACGGAACGGAAATAATATGGCGGGAAAAAACAAAACAAACTTTTTACTGTTTATATGTGATTTAGGCCTGGTTTTTCAGTTTCATTAATTGGATTATAGTCAAAAACAATAATAAGAAATAACGATAATAATAATAAGAGTATATTGTTTCTTCAAATAAAAACATCTATTTTGTTGGTAAGTTTATTGCATCCAATGTTGACAATATGACTGACAACGACTGACATTTGTTGGTCCTAAACGTCAGATTTCGGACCAACGATTTGGGGACAGTGTAACGTGCCGATGGGCTAGTACTTATATATAAGTAAATGGTGACAGGTAATTATGACCGGTGACAGAGCTGGACTAAGTTAGACCTGGGTTTTGCTAGTCCCGTGCTAGCGAAATGTCGTTGAATGACACCCATACAGTTTTATTAAAATAAGGCGCGCTGCTAAAAGTATCCTTAACCCATTTAACAAAAACCAGCTTCCTCTAAATCTTTTTACCCGCTAAAACAACACAATCAATAATCCAATATACGAACAGTAGGTCACGGCTTGCAACAACGAATGTGAACGTTTGAGCGTCATAACTCTGTTTTACGATTGCACATTCCTCGCAGAATTTCGTATATATTTTCGTGCTGACTGTACTCCAATAACTCGAATTCCAGTGGTGGTTACCGTGTTTTAATAATCGAAATTTGAAAATCAGAGGGATGTTTCTAAAGGTACTAAAGCTGCGTCTGTACATGCCAAATACATGATTTGCGAATCAAGAAGAATGACTTAAGTCACCATCATCATCATGATATCCCATGAAACGTCCACTACAGGACAGGAAACTGCCTCCAAAATTTCAACTTTTGTTGTAACAATATAGAGGGGAAATATCATAGTCACCACGCTTGTTAGCGTTACGGCTGGTACCGTGGAACGCGGTTGTTGGTGACCGCAGAATGTAAGATGATACGATACACAGAAGGATGCTGCTGCCCATCCTCTGGCTCATTAACCCATAGTCGCCTCTTACTACACCCACGGGTAGAGATGGGTTAGGTTCTTTACCGGCACCATACTTAAGTATGACCGCAATATCTGTTCAGTTGTCAGCGTCGATAATCGTAAAGATTTTATACAAGCTCAATTTTTAAAGGGTTCTCGATATTTGTAAAACTTAACCGAGATTTTTGACCAACTAGTCATAGTCGACTAGAAGACGTTTTACACTTCACTAATCACACAGACTATGTAAATGACAGACTCTGCTTTACTCTGTGCCCTGAATAGATATCGCGGTCATACTGTACTTTTTATTGTAATCAAGTTGCGAGTGAATAGGCTTCTTCTGGGTAAGCTCATTCCATCGTCGACCTCATCTCTGTCGTCAAGATGTCAAGAGTAAGCCCATTTTCAATAATAAAAAAAAATAAAGGAGACGTCTTCTTAATTTCTGCTGAAAAAAACTTAGATAGTCGCTTAAGGGCTGATTATTTAAGTTGGAAATCGCATTTTTAGTAACCGCGAGTGTCTTTCTTTTCGCTTACCTATCCACCTCAGGTCTCAAGGGTTCTAAAGTAAGGCTTTATTTATAATTTTTTATTTTTTTTATTTTATTATAATTTTTAATTTAAAATTATTTTATTTCATACTTTGATAATTATTTGTGTGTAACTAATATTGTCCGCGAGTGCAGATAAAGCTTTTTTTATCAACGCTGTTCTTTGCACTTCTTTACTATAGATGAATTTAATTGTAATGAATGAAAAAGCAATAAAATTCACAAAAAAAAATAAAGCAAGCACTTAACTCGATAAAAAAAAAAAAAATAAATAAATAAATTTTTTATTCAGATAATAACACCCTATTTACATGTGTTATACTTCTGCCAAACTGCAGAGCAGTTTGTTGGCAGAGGATACTCCCTTAAATTACCAGACGGGTAAATATACTTACACATACCCATTTACGCACGGCAGCAAGTAAGTGGAAACAAAACCAGTATAAGCTGAACCAGCGTACTAAGCCACAAGTTTCTGAATCCGGAGATTAGTTCAAGGTCAGAGTGTTTCCACTGACGTACAGCCATTCGTACTAATAACGATACAATTCATGCGTCAGATCAATTAGTTATTAATGATATGTTGTGTTACGATGCAAAGATTAGGTACATTACATTTTCAATTTACTTTTAATTTCTTTTAATAAAAATCCTTTAGTTTTAGACTTGAACAAATTGAAAGTTTTACATTTTTCTTTTATTTCATACGGTATATTATTATATATTTTAGGGACCAAGTGCTTCCTACTTCTCTGTGCATAATAATTATCACCACACGCAGGCACCTCTAGCAATTTTTTACTAAGTTTCCTTGCCAGCATAGGGTGATTTACATAATTTTTAAATTCTTCTTTATTGAACTGCTCTAAAGCCAACAAAAACACCACCCTCTCATGAACCGGCAACATACGGCATTCCACGAACAATTCTTCGTAATCAGTTTTTTTACAGCGTTCTTTTGTTTTTTTATCTACTAAAAGCTTCATAAACCGTATCTGAATTGATTTGATCTTGTCTAAATAAGTTTTAAATGTCCTCCCATAGCTTGCCAGTCCATAAGAAAGGAGGGAGTCTACCAGCGCATAGTATAAAGTAAACAATGTAGCCCTATCTAATACAAATTTTAACTGGTGAAATTTTATAAGTACAGTTCTTAGTTTGTCACATAATTTGTTGATATGATTCTTCCAAGAAAAGTTGAAATCTGTTAATAAACCCAAATACCTATATTCTGACACAACTTCGATGCTTTTACATTGACAATTCTGCTGCACGCTGTGCAGGCACTCATATGTGTGGCCTATTATGTGTGGCGGACGGTTAACATGCCTGCTGTACGGGGATCGCACGTACATACATTTGGTCTTATTTATATTGATTACGATTCCATTGTCGTGTGCCCACTTTATGATGTTAGTAAAGTCCTCTTGGACTTTGTTTTCTATGACACTCAAATCTCTATCCGCATACAGTAGGCACGTGTCGTCCGCGTACATATATATGTTGCAGTTTCGAACTACATTGCACATACTATTGACATGCATGATAAATGCAATTGGACCGACCACGGAACCAGTGGGGACTCCGCACGTGACGTGCGCAGGCGCACCCCCGACGCCGTCAACGACAGTCTGCAGGGTTCTGTCCGTGAGGTACGCGCGAAGCCACCTATTCAACGGGCCCGCGATACCACACTCCTCCATAGCCTGAAGCAGCTGGTGGTGCCCTAAAGTATCAAAAGCTTTCTTGAAGTCTATGTACACCACCACCACCTGCTGCCGCTGTCCCAGACTCTCGTTGACGTCGTCCGCGAACCGAGCCAGAGCCGTCGCCGTGCCCCGCCCACGTCGGAAACCATGTTGCGAATTAACAATAACAATAACAATAATAACAATAACTTTATTGGGTACAAAAAAGTGATTTTACATTGATTCGCTAGTCCTCACACTAGGATTCCCTGTATCGTGAGGGCTAGGTTCTCTTTCAGGTTACAAACAAGCAAGCAAGACAGTTAAGCATTAAATGAAGGTATAACAAGACTTACAACTAATAAAAAAAAAAAAAAAAAAAATATGCAGAGGTGTGTATGTGTTTGATTTTGTGCCTGTATGTCTGTTTATGTAGGTTATTTGTGTGTCACAGTGTACAGTACCTAAATGAAATATAATTGTTAATGTGTGTGTACGAATGTAAGTTTGAATAGAGTGTGTATAAGTGTGTGTGTATGAGTGGTATTGTGATGTATAATGTGTAGGTATGATATCATGAGGTCATATTTGATAAGAGTGGGTAGGGATAAGATAATAATGTGAAAGTATGTTTGCTGGTTCTTCACTTGGTAAAAAGGCAATAGATGACAATAGCGAGTATGTATAGATAAGTATTATGAGACAGAGAAATATTAATATGATATGGGTGAGGTCCCAGGATGATAAGCGATTTGTAAATTGAAATAAAATTAAAATTAGTAGGTACAAACGTTATTGGATAGGTACAAGTAGACTTTCGGTTTCGTCGTAACTGAGATTATTTAGCCATTGAGACACAACTTTTTTGGACTTATATTTAGTTAGATTTAAGATATTTAATTTAAGATTGACTTTATCGTATAGATAAGGGCCGAGAAATCTGAAGAATTTTCGAGCCGTACCAGTTTTTATGGATGGAATTTGCCATTTTTGACGTCGCGATCTTATTACAACGGTGGTTAAGGCGGTTTTATGGAAACGCAGCAAGGTAGCTAACACAAAAAGTTGTCTTACACGCAAGTATTTAGTTTCTCTATATAGGTCATCTGTGGGATACCGATAAGGTCTAGAGTAAGCAACTTTGATGATAGCACGTTGAGCTCGTTCTACTAATATAAGACGGGTTTTGTTAGCAGCACCCCAAGAAATAATACCATATGTAAGCAGAGACTGGCAAAGGCTTGTATAAACAAGTCTGATTGCGTCTTGATCGGCTACGTTACGGAGTCTCTTGAATATATATATTAATTTTCTTATTCTTGTGCCTACTTTTTAGTTAAAATGTTATTTTTTTCCAAAAAAGTACTTATCTGTTCAACTATATATTTTTCAACAATTTTATTGACTACAGAAAGGATCGCTATAGGCCTATAGTTAGAATAATCGCTATGAGATCCTTGTTTATATATTGGACGTATTAAGGCTGCTTTTAGTATACAGGGATATACTCCTTTTTCTATACACAAGTTGATGAATAACGCTAGCACTGCAGACGATAGATTGCAGAGTCAAGCACGATAGATTGCAGAGTCAAGAAGCTCGTTGGTGATGAGATGCTGATGAAAACCAAGTTTCACAGTCTGGCCCACCGTCGCAAAGTTGCATGTCGGTCGGTCTTCTACAGATTGTACTTCAGAGAGTGTGCTCAAGAGCTTGCTTATTCCACCATCTCCCTTGTACCATCGGGAGTCCAGACGCACCACAGGATATCACCCATACTTGGTTGATATTCCGCACATTCGCACAAAGCGCTTTGAAACATCTTCTATAATGCGTACGGCTAAAGAGTGGAATTCTCTGCCAGCGTCTGTGTTCCCGAGTTCATATAACACGAATCTATTCAAGTCGCGAGTGAATAGGCTTCTTCTGGGCAAGCTCGTTCCATCGTCGACCTCATCTTTCTATTACTTACGATAACACGAAAAATAATTATTAAGGCACTCAAAATTTTCATATTAGAGATTATATATTAAACACATCGATAAAAAACAATCAAGCTGACCGCAAAAGTAAAATAAGACAAAAGATGTTTCGTTCATCACCATTTTTTAAAAGAGATTATCAGAGAAAATGTTATTCATTACAAAAATACAGTTTTAAGAGAAAATAAAACTCACCTATAACTTTTTGTACCACAAGAGTACGACCTAAATTAAAACGCTGACAAAACAGTCAACAAAACGAAGCACAATTAAAAATTGTTACCAACTTGTCAAATTAATCACCAACTGTCCTACTTAAGCTCGCCGTCACTTTGCAACACTTCAGAAATAAAAAGAAACACTTTTTCAAGATTAAAAAACAAAAGACCGGCGATTAGCGCCGTCACTCTTCAAAACTTTTCAAACTTGGAATTAAATTAAGAATTTATTGTTTTCAACAGCAACTCACAATGTCAATAATTTAAAAACAGAATATTTAAATTTTTCTTTCGAATATAACGGTAACGCGTTCAAAATTGGAACTCTTTCGAGACGTATCGTTTTGTGCGCGTGGGAACGGGTGTCGGACTCACCAGCCAGTCTACCACTGCGTCGCAAGGGTAGTAACGCGCGTGCGTTGCTTTACGCCACCGCTTTGCACTCGTGATACATTTCTGCTTCAATTAATCCCGGCTTGGTACTCAATTACACCTACGATTGCTGTTCTGGTGTTGAAATTAAATTGTTGAACAAGACTTCCAATAATCCATAAAACATTTAAAGCAGTAGACCGTGAGGCGGGAAAAAAACATTAATGCATGAATTTTGCACTTGTAAACCTTTACTGCAATCAAAATCAAATCAAAAATCGTTTATTCATTGTTGAATATTAAAATCTCTGGCGTCAGCTATTTTTTTTTTTCAAATATTATTTTTTAATCATAGATTACAACAATCTCAGCAAAAAAAATAATAGTCTTGATATTTTTGATATTTTTAATTCTCTTTTAACTTACAAAAAGGAAGTTATTCAAACCATGCATAAAAAAAATTCCTTCAAATGTAAAATTTTATAAATCTCACATAAATGTTTTTACTTCATATTTCTTTATATTATGCGTAGGTAGTTTAAAATATGTTAACTTATTATTCTTAATTTATTTTCAGTTAGTTACTTAAGTTTGTGAATGCCGTCGTCACCTATAATTAGAATGACATTTAACTTGTTAACTTTAATGTTCATTTTTAAGAATTTGTTAATGTACATTCTGTTGGTGACCGAATAAATAAAATAAAAAATAAATATTTAAAAAAGTTCTAAAATCAAAAATCAAACTAATTTGTATTCTACTTCTGTAGCCTTAGGAATACCAATTTTGTTGAATAAGAATTGAACCGAAAAGTGAATTGAGTTGTAGTCCAATGACTCTGGATCGATAATTAAAATTCTGGATCCAGCACTAGATTTAGATAGAGCACTTGCTTAGAAGTGAACTTTATATTTCCAGTTTTGTGTCCCTTACATACATAATAATAATAAAAAATTCCCAGATTTCAAGTTTACCAATGTTTCTCAATATTCAAAAAATATTTTGCAAGTCAAAGATACAGGGTGTTAGGTTAGTTTTTAGAGTTCCGTACCCAAAGGATGGCAACGGGCCGACTCTATTAAAAAGCCTACATCGGCTGTCTGCCTGTGTGGCGTGATACATTCTACTTTTCATATATCTCTATGGGAAAGAAAAAACAGGCTCATCCATCACTATCATTAATATAAACTGTAAGTAACCCTCCTGTTTTGTTTAACATTGTTATTATACTGTAAGGAAACAATAGAAAATAGCAAAATAATAAGTTGGTATTATTTCTAACAATTCAAAGTTTTGTTGACAATGTTGTATTAATTAGGGACAGAACCTCTATGATTGTAGTCGTGTTAACAGTTCGGGCGTACCTATTTAATTTTTATTATTCTTAAATAATATCGGCCAGCAACATTTTTCATATAATATTATAGACTTCTAAGTCGTGCCTCTATGATCGTGAAAAACAAAATTAGGCCGGTATTTCACTGGGACACCATGGTGGCGCAACTGGTGGCGCGACTGGTTGCGCTACTGGTGTCCGTAACTAGACACCAGAGTCGCTACACCCTGCGCGGCTACAGTATTAAGGGCTATATTTTACTGGGAGTGGTAGCGCGACCAGCAGCCGAGCTGGTTGCACTCCCAGTGAAATATAGCCCTTAATACTGTGGCCGCAGAGTGTGTCTTTACTTGTGTCTTTACTGGTGTCTAGTTTCGGACACCAGTGGCGCAACCAGTCGCGCTACCAGTCGCGCTACCAGTCGCGCTACCAGTCGCGCTACCAGTCGCGCTACCAGTCGCGCTACCAGTCGCGCTACCAGTCGCGCTACCAGTGTCCCAGTGAAATACCGGCCGTGTTCGAAATGCAAATGTTACTTTTACCCGCTATAAAAATATTAGTATCAGCTATAATTTTTGCTCGCAGTTATTGACGAATTGATCAGCAATTTTCAAATAGATGGGATGAAAATAGTATAATAGCTATATCGCTTATTCTTATTGCCGTACGACTAAATAAATCATTACTAGTACTATCTCGTATCAGGAACTTCTACGACGGGTCTCGACTCGGCCACTTTTGCCGTTCGCGTTATTACCAACAATACCGACCGTGTGGTGCCGGCCAAGAATAGTAACAACCCATCTCTACCCGAGGTGGGTTGTTACTATTCTTGGCCGTAAAAGGCGACTAATCGATTCTAAAACAGAGTATGAACAACAGCATCCTTCTGTGTATCTTACATACTGCTGTTACCATGCTGTCACCAACAACCCCGGTCCATGGTGCCAGCCGCAACGCTTAAACGTGGTGACTATGTTATTTCCCCTCTAACTTATACCACGCTTTTTTGCTGGTATTCTAGAGGGAGCTCCCAGTCCTGCAGTGGACGTTCCAGCAATACTTTTGACTTGATTTTGTATACTTTTTCTAAGAATAATCCAAGAAATATATATTGCATCGGAAATAAAATTGTTTCAAAGATAACATTTTTTCTCATGAAAGTGACAAGTACGTAATAAGAACCTATCTGAGAAACATCCTTCAAAGAAACGGAAAGGTAGGAAGGGCCTTTGATAAAGGTGTTCGATGGATTTCTTGTTCAAGTAAGTTACTGTAAATAGGTAGGTATATTTTGCAAGACTTTCCACTTCATATTAAAACGGTCATGTGCGAGTCGGACTCGCGCACCGAAGGTTCTAAAATACCTATAGTATTTTAAAAAGCAATGAAGCTAGTTTTAGGACTGCAAAACTAAATTTGTTTAAGGAGATCGTTGTAATATTTTAATTTTAAACATCTATCGAGCATAATTAATTAAAGGGAGTGAAATGGTATTTTTTTAGACATTTTTCATCATTGCTTGAAAACTTAGAGGCGTAGAAATTTTAAAAATCTATTTTGGAATGTATAAGTAAAGTCCTTTCATATGATACCCCACTTGACCTACAGTCGAAATATGTACCTTGTTTAGATGCACACAAGACATAATAGCCAGACTCGCAATAGCCAAACAAGCCTTCAACCGGAAAAAACATATACTTAAATCTAAAAAGATATCACTAAAAATTTGAAAAAAGGTTTATTAAATAATATATCTGGACTATTGCACTCTATGGGGGAGAAACGTGGACAATGATACAAGAGACAGAGAGAGGCTTTAGGGCTTTTGTGGTGTTGGCGAAAGATGAAGGGTAAAAGTTGGACAGAAATGGTGTCAAATGAAAGGGTACTTAAAATATAATAGAGAACCGGAGAGGAAATATGATTGACCTCCTGATACGACACGATTCTTTTATTAAGAACATCATAGAAGGGAAAATTGAGGGAAAGAAAGGAAGGGGCCGACCGAGGAGAACCTTCATGGAACAAATAAAAGAGAAAGTACAGGTCGAGTCGAATCAGGAAGTGAAGGAACTGGCGGAAACAACGAAACATTGGCAATTACTACACCGACAAAAGCACAGCTTTTAAAGCCGGTATTTCACTGGGACGCCATGGTGGCGCGACTGGTGGCGCGACTGGTTGCGCTACTGGTGTCCGTTACTAGACACCAGAATCCCTACACCACCACCAATTTGGCGGCGCAACCAGTCCGGCTGTTGGTCGCGCTACCACTCCCAGTGAAATATAGCCCTTAATACTGTGTCCGCAGGGTATGTCTTTACTGGTGTCTTTACTGGTGTCTAGTTACGAACACCAGTGGCGCAACCAGTCGCGCTACCAGTCGCTCTACCAGTGTCCCAGTGAAATACCGGCCTAAGTTTAAAGAAAAAGAAGAAGATTATAATGATAGAAGTGTGAGAGCAGGACAGAGTGATGCGCTTCACATTATAGCGACAGAGATAAGTATCGATCGACCTGTTCCCGCGCATAGTTATTCCTCCTGTCATTTTAATCAAGCTATATTATTTCGATCGCAGTAACTACCATTAAAATTTTTGCTTGCCTATTTGGGCCCCAATATCAAATAAATAATAAAAATATTATTAAAAAAAAACAAATATTTTTAATAATGAAAATATTTTTTTTTTATGCTTTCATTTACAATAAAGTTGGACAAGCAATTATAAAAGTATTCCAAACAAGTCGATAGCGTGAGTAGTTGCTGAGATAAACAGGCAGACAGACAGACAGGTGAAGTCGGACCATAATAAGGGTTCCGTTATAACCGTATTGGTTTGGAACCTTAAAACACATACAAGTAAACTTTTGAGCCTGCAATAATGATGATGAAACACTAAGACCTTTTCTTATGAAATGAAAGGAAATAACTTTATTTGCAAGATTTTGGTAAAATATAAGATAAAATTATTTATATGAAGTACGGATAAAATCACGTTTTATATTGCCGGCATAGGACCGACAAGTTTCGATATATTTCGTAGATACCTGGTAGATACGAAACACGAAAAAACAAACGAAATAGATCGAAAATTGTCGGTCCTATGCCGGCAATATAAAACGTGAGTTTATCCGTATTTCATATAAATAATTATGTGTTGTTACGAGTCGTTTAGTGATAAAATATAAGATGTACAAAATAGTAGGGTCTGCAAAATCTGCTTATAATATAGCGTGCAAATATTAAAATAATTATACATTTAATTAATGAAAATTCATTATAAAAACAAAATTACCATATTACATTAATTTATTTGAAAATTTGTTACTAAGTAAAAAAAGTATAAAAGTCTAATATATTTTAAATACCATAATTACTTGATTAAATATTTAATGAATAAAAATATTTCTAGTTATTAAACGATCGATATACCTCCATCACTATTGAATTTACCCAAAACTATCCTCAATATATTTTTGACCTTTCTCCGGATGTGTGATAAAAGGATATTAATATGATTGGGACCTAAAAAAATCATGGTTGAACGGTCCAATCGCTACCGGTCACTAGCGGCCTTCACGGGCCGTTTGCTTTCTCTTTTTCTTTATATCGAAACCTTTTTTTGTATGACTATGTAGGTACTTAAAATGTTGTACCAAAAGATTATATAACACAATTTTCTTTTTAAAATAAAAATGCTATTCTTTGAAACTGCCGGTTTAAAATGTTTATATTCGAGAATACGGGGTTAGAAAACTTCTATGTTCTTCTTATGGTAATATTGTAATGAGGCCAGCGTCAGCTTTGAATTTTATTAATTTCCTTCCAATCATAATTTTCTCAACATTATTTAGGTATGTCGGAAGAATCGCATTGTGAGTAGGTGCCAACCAAAAATTCTGTTATACCCACTGTAACCACCGCTTAATAGAACAAAGGATAAAAACCACTTTGGTACGGGAGCCCAGATTTTTTTTTTCGTTGGTTTTTCACGTGATATTCAGGGCGAAAACAAGATGTCGCAGTAGATGGTGGACAATCAGAGAATCAAGAAAAACCATGTGAACTTCTAGATTCGAGCCCGGTTTTCAGGAGGCCTTTTTTAAATTTTCAGGTTAATCTGTTTTAGGAAAGCCCTAGACTTTCTTGTTGAATCACCATCACCATAAGCTACTCTATATGGGAAATCACTTTAGTTTGCCATGAATATCACCATTATTTTCAAACAGACAAGCCTGAATATCTGAAATAGATATCTAATAAATAGATATCTGATATCTTTGTGATTAGGTGACATTCAGGGCGAACAAAAGTAATTGCTGGTGATAGACAAGCTTATGGTGATCATCATCATCATCATAACATCCCATGAAACGTCCACTACAGGACAGGGAGCTCCCTCCAGAATTCTAGCTTTTGCTGGACAAATGTGGAGGGGAAGTACCATAGTCACCTCGCTCGTTAGCGTTACGGCTGGCACCATGGACCGCGGTTGTGGGTGACCGCAGTAATTAAGATGTAAGATATAAAGGAGGATGCTGCTGCCCATCCTCCAGTTAACCCTTAGTCGCCTCTTACGACACCCACGGGTATGTATGGGTTGGTACTATTCTTTGTCGGCACCACACGGGTACTACTAAACAACATTTTGCAGACAATAAAGTCAGGGGTTTTAGCCAGAATAGACCAGCTTAAAAATCTGACAAACGTCTCCTGAGCACCGGGCTCGGGTCTGGAACATCTCACATGGTTATTTGTGAGCCTCTAATCATCCCCTTGTCACCGAAAGCTTCTCAGCGGCAGACAGGAGTTGAAACTCTTCAGGGTGGGGGATTCAAAACGCCAGCATAAAGTTAAGAGTTTATTATTACCAAGAAGGTACAAAATACAAGGCGGTGGTCGTGCTGCGCGCGGGCACGTCCGAGCACGACCAGAATCAAGGGTAAACTGACTATTTTTGACACGAATGACATCGAAAGACAGAGATAGAAGACATTTGAAATAGGAATTTGGAATTTTGGGCCAGGACAATAGAGCCAGGATCACGAAAGGAGGCAGCATGCGAGGCATGCAGCCCCGCTCCGTGACACCCTATCTACTTAGACATCTTGCTTTCGCCCTGAATATCACGTGAAAAAAACCTTGCCCGCTCCAATTCCTTATAAAATTAATTAAATAATTTAAAAGCTATAAAATTTGTAGTTACTAGCTGGTGCCCGCAACTGCGCAAAATTGGACAATTCACACAATATCTTTATAAATTGTAGCCTATGTATTGTACTGATGTGTAAGCTATATTATTTTAAAGTTTCATTAAAATCCATTCAGTAGTTTTTACGTGAAAGAGTAACAAACATCAGTCCATACATACTTACAAACTTTCGCGTTTATAGTACAAGCTGGTGCCCGCGACTTCGTAAATTGTAGCCTATGTGCTATTATGATGTATAAGCTATATTATTGTAAAGTTTCATTAAAATCCATTCAGTAGTTTTTACGTGAAAGAGTAACAAACATACATCCATACATACATGTTTACAAACTTTCGCGTTTATAATATTAGTAGGAAGTACGATTAGTCGGATAGGATTATTCTGAAAGTAAACATAAACAAGTCAGAACGAAGAAAAATATTTTTTTTTCTTTAGCCTGGTTTGTCCCACTGCAGGGCAAAGGCCTCCCCTTTTTCTTTCCAATTGTCACGGTCATGAGCCATGCCCTGCCAACCCTTCATGAAGGCATCGAGGTCGTCGCGCCACCGTTTTTTAGGCCTTCCTCTACCGCGTCGGCCATCAAGGGGAACCCATTGGGTTGTAATTCTAGCCCATCTCTCCGGATGCATTCTACATACGTGAATATAATATGTTATGTGTATATGTTCATATGTTCATATTGCAAACAGTATATTTACTTCGAAGATACCTAAGATTTGTACAGAAAAATACATAAAGGTATAAAGAGACGAAAAAAAATTAATTCAATTGAATAAAAGTTGTAAGTTTTACACAGGAACATATTAGCAAGTAGTTTCTATTGTCTAAGCTAGTCTCGGTGAAAGCTTCATTATAATATTCTAGAATCTCTAGAGGCAATATATTAAATTTTCCTTCCCCTCAGTCAATAAAATCTGAATAATAACACTAGAATTTAAATAAAGAAGTCTTACAGAAACTAGGGCAAGTCATTCTCTTGGGTAAAATTGAAATAGGTTGTAAACAGGTTTACTATAGTCGTTCAAAATAAACCTGGCTATGTCACTGAAGCGCAGATGTCAAAAATTTCTTATTTCCATTCTATTTTATTCGTTAAAATTGCAAAATATTGGATCACATAAAATTTGAATTTCAATATATCATTAAAAAAAACTGGAATAAATTACATTGAAATCAATAAAGTAAACCTAATTTAGAATATAAAAGGTTTAAACTTAGGTTTAAACTTATATAGGTACAACATGTAAGTAATAGGTACTTATTTCAATATAACTTCTTATGTCTTGACTTCTGCATGTTGTAGTCACTCTCAAACATTCTTTCTCACGACCATGGATTAGCTGGAAGAAATATCTACTAAGCCCACATTTTTTGTTTTTTTTTTTTGATAAAATCAATAATTGAACGGAAAAACAAATAAATTTACTTACAATCTCACGACCTTCATTTGACAGGAAAATTTATCAAATTCATGGACCAATTTGAATCTCCAGGCTTATTTTTCCCTTTCTGTTACACTTTGTATTTTCTAGCATGAGTAAATAATTATTTCCCTCAAAATAAGCACAACAACAAACGTTTTTCTTAACGCTTTCCCTGATATATTTTTTTTAAGTTTACTTATTTTGGGAACCGTTAATAATTATTGGAAAGTTATTTTTTTGTAATATCCAATCCATACTTTATAATAAATTAAGCGAATTTAAAGGAATATGAAGGAGTATACTATGCCCTTTTCCAAAGTATAATCAGTTACTATATCACATCTTGGGGTGGTGCTGCAAAATCAAATATAATTGAAGTCGAGAGAGCACTAAGAGCCATCCTTAAAGTAAGTCTGTTTTTGCCTTTTTATTTTCCCACTTCTGAACTGTACACACGGCCGCACATCAGTAGAAACACTTTTGGACCATATGGCGTGGTAATAGAGTTGAAAAAGTTTCTACCGACAAGCGGTTGACCGTACGTCGTGTAGAATGTCTTGGCGGTTAGACAGCAATTTTTGTTGAATACCGTACTCAAAAGGCATTCTGAGTTTGAATATGACCCCAGTTTGCCAGACGGTACACGTAGACAAGTCTGCCCGTCTGTCAGCCTCAGGACTAGTTTTTCTCATCGCTTTTATTGCTTCCTTGGTGGATTTCCTTATAATAAACTAAATCGTGTTGTAGGTATTTACCCGTTGCCCAAGGCCAAATGTAAACAGGCCCTTATGCAATATCTTAAGTCATGGATATATGATGATACTGAGGTTCTTCTTGCAGTTGTTTCGTAGGTTCTTTTGGTAGATAAGTTTTCTGTTGCTCACACGAAATGGTTCTTACAGGTTCATGACCGATTAACAACATGCACATACACACGTCTACATACACAAACACACAACCATACACAAGTATACACACAAACATACACATACGCACTTAGTGTCTATAATAAGTTAAGATTTTATCCTTTTATTGTTCTATCTTTTATATATTGTATTTTTTATGTAGGAATGTCATGCTGATCTTTTTTTTACTTTTAATTGTACAAGTCCCATGCAATATGTACTAATTCGAGGAGTGGAATCCTGGTGACTTGTACTACAGTTCTTTTACTTATTTCAAGCGTCAGTTTCCAACATTCAAGTTTTTAAGACTCGAATAATGTGATTCAACAAGTTTTAAGTTCATCAATGGCACTTCTGCGGTGAGAAAATAAAATATATTTTTTTATTTATTATAAATAACTATGTTTCACGCACAGCTTGTGCGCACAGCTGAATCTCTAAAATAATTTCAACAATAAGTAGAGAGATAGATAATTTTGAACCGGGGGATCTTTAACATAAATACGATGAAAGCCTTCTCCGTCATAGTAGCGATAATTCCAGAAAAATATGCGTAACTTGATTCCTTGGTGAAACACGTATTTAAGTTTATAAACTCGCATACTTATGGTAGAAAATCTACGCAAGCGTAGCCGTGAGCAACAGCTAGTATTCTTTTTGTTTTTCGTGTACTGAGATCAAAAGCAAAAAAGTCAAAACGATAAGATTGAAAGGTTTAAAAAATATTTATTAAACCAAATAAGTTGGCTTAATTATTTTTTGTCTGTTTCTTTATTTATTTTAAGCAAAAAAAAATAGTTTGCCTTAATTTTTTTTTCGTCAGAGAACCTGAATTTCTTTCCTTTCGTACCGTGTGGTGCCGGCTAACAGGCTTTAAACCAGGGGATGGGCAGGAACGCTGCCTCTTTCGGCTTATCATACAAACGTCAAACATAGCTTCTTCAGTTAAAAGCCTGAAAACTTACAAGCGTAACTGCTCCAAAATATGATAAGTGGGTGTCATTCAAAGACGTTTCGCTAGCACGGGGTAAGACACAGTCGCAGATGAATTTCAGAGCTTAGCTGGCGCAAACATAACATATTATATATAAGGTGCAGCGTAATTAGTGTCAAATATTTTCAGGGCTGAACACTAATGTTATATTAATCACGTACGAAAAATATTTCAAAAATCTACACGTTAGTATAAAAGTAAATGTTTCTAACAAAAAAATAATGCACAAACTATTAAAAAAGATATCACCCTTTACGTGACGCACTCTCACTACTTTAGATTACGTAAGCGCGTCAGCTGTATGACTGTGTGCGTGCGACTGTGCGCAGAGCGTGTGTTAGTGTGAGTGATAGACGAATGAACATAGCACGCGTGGGTGTTTGTGTTGTTAGTCAGCTGATCAGGCTGATGTTTTTACGATTAGGTAACAGAGTTTCTTTCTTTAATAACTCTTAAACTAACCTGCAGATTTCTGTCATTTTTTGCACACGTGATCAGTATGACCTATTTTCTCAGCCCTGTAAATATTTGACACTAATTACGCTGCACGTTATATATTACAATTAAGTACTTATTAATATGCGATATGATGATGATTACTACTTTTTCTTAACTACATGCAGATTGAATTTCTGTCATTAAAATAAATTAGTTGTCATATTAAATACCCAACGTGTACTTCCAGAAATGAATTCCTAGAAAGTCCATTCAGTTTTTCTTTCATTTCCCTTTGCGTTTTGTAACTTTAGGGTAAATACTGGCACCTAGGCGTAACTCATACGAAAATATAACGTTACTGAACGACGTGTGTAACGAAAAAGATGTCGAAAAAATGCTCGTACAGTCAAGAGCACATCCAAATTGACACATTGGAATTTGTACCGTTCTTGCAAGTATCAAGCTTGACCTGTTGTTGACTGTACCTGCGCCTTTTGACATTAGGGTGTTTTTCAACACCTTTTCAACTAGATGGCATTGCTGATCATCGTAGGGAAAATGGAACACTGTTACAAAACGGCCTCCCCGTATAAAATGATTGAGTCATTTTGATTGCTACTGTCAAATGTCTGTCATACTTTTCATCTGAAAAGATTACATTTATTTTACAAATTATTTAAAGGAAATTACCAATAGTTATGAGCGAGCCACCTATAGACACTTAAAAAAACGTAGTTGAAAAACGTCATAAAAAATTTTGAGCCGCTTTTTGTCTTCTACTTGTATAATTTGCATTTAATTATTAAACTTACCTCATACCCTTGAGCCATAATTTTAATGCTTGCGTTTTAAAACACTTTTGAATGTACTTTAAATAGAACAACTCTTTTAAGACAACACATTAGAAAAATAAACCTAATAAATAAAATGAGTTATCAACTCATGAATTTCTTGTTTAGATTTGCATACTTCCTTTTGTTTCACTTGCTTTTGTTTGCGTAGATAGTAGTTTTTTGTGTTAAGATTTGAAAGTCGGCTTTGTGTGATGATGAGGTTTCTTGTGACTCACTTTGCTGATAAGTTCACCAAGAAGTTCGGTTACCACCGATCAAAGCAACTACTGTTAAATTTGTGGGACTGTCTCTCTTATGGTCACACTGTTCATTTGTGAGATATTGTTTTGACGTCTATGCTTTCGTTTTGGTGTCATTTCGTGCAAAGTGGAGCTTTGATTGAGTCAAAGGGTGTGGGGAGAGGGGTGACAGTAGGGGGGTGAGGGGACGTAGGTGGATTTTGACGTCCTTTTAACGGTACCTACCTACAAACCGCCCCTGTAGTGCCGGCAAAGATTAGTACCAACCCATCTCTATCGGTGGGTGTCGTTAGAGGTGACTAAGGGCTTATAAATCAGAAGATAGGGCACAACATTTTTCTGTGTATTTTACATACAATACAAGCGTTTTTGATGAAGTGTTGGAGGGCTCCCTGTCCTGCAGCGGAAGTTTTATGGGACCTACAAACTACTAAAATCATGTTAATTTTAATAAAATACAAATATTTTTTTATTGTGTTTTCAAGTAGGTACGACAATAAAGATAACTATAAAAAATCATAAAAAGTTTGAAATAATAAAAAAATATTTTATTAAAAGAATCAAAATGTTTTATATGGAAATATCCAAAGTAACTGTTAAGTAGGTACTCTTTTCCTCGTTTCGCCTCATTGCGTCGTTCAGCTCACGCAAAGAGTCGATTCATAAAAACGACTGACTGTTCCCTGAGTTTAGTCGAGATAGGAAGATGGATTCAATTTCAGTAATTGGAAAATATGGTTATTACCTTTAGCGTCAGCACGCTACGGATATTGAAGTTATTACGGATTTTTGGTTAAAATTATTCAAATTCAATCAATTGCATTATTCAGCCCTTTTCAGTTGAAGTGTATAATTCAGCATTTAAACATTTTTGTAGTGGAAATACAAGTAGATTCATTTCTTCTGGTCATATTAAATGAAGTGAAAATATTTTCAATCGAGTGTTCTACTCGTGGCAAAAACAACTATAATGGGACCGCACCTAAAATTTAACTAATTAATAAATTTTAATTATACAATACAATACTCTTTATACTTCACTGTGTATGGGGTGAACGGTCATCTGGTTCAAGCACTGGAATTCCAGTGCTTGCGTCAGAATAAACGGCAGGATTCATCAAGTACGTGTAATAATGGTTTTTTTTATTCCATTTGAACTTTTATCAATGTTGATACTGTGTTTTATGTCTTCTATGGTTGATTCTATGGTTATGCCAGCTTATTCGAGTTTACGTACCTACTTATTTTCAATTTGTTCCATATGTTCCACTGTTTATTTCATTGCAAAGTGAAAGCCATTCGTTCCACGTTTGTAATGTAAACATACTGAGCTGTTGTGTGCATTGCCATTATTTGCAGTGCTCCAAGTTTATCCAAACAACCAAACCGACTTAACTGCATTTCAGTGTTCGTATGTCATTTTAGTTAACTTTAAACAAGGTTTCGAGGTTTTCCACTGCCCACACAAAATGAGCTTGTTCAGCATTATTGTTTTGTATATTAATCGATGCGTCGTTTTGTAGGCTGTTATCACAGGTAATGATAGGTTTGCGCTACTAAAATGTATTAATATCATCAAAAGTAACTGAAAAGTTTAAATTATTCACAGCGCGTTAGGGACTTGGCCACACTAAAGATTTTCACAACGGCGTCTTCGCCCTGCAGCATTTGAAAGTGGTAGGGCTTTTGTGGAAAGTCCGTCTGGGGAAGTACCACCCCCTTGCTTTTTTCTGCCGTGAAGCAGCAGTGTTTGCACTGCTGTGTTTCGGTTTGAAGGGCAAGGGAGCCAGCGAAATTACTGGCACATGAGATATATCATCATAGTTCTCAAAGTGAGAAACCCGCTTAGCTGTCTTATTAGTGTCAAAATATGCCATTAATAAGACACTTGGTGTTATGGTCGGTGGTGACCACTTACCCTCAGGTGGTCCACCTGCAAAAATTGCGGCTAACGTTCATTGTAGGACAGGGAGTTATCCACAAACACCTAGCCAAAACATTTTTTTTAAACTCTATGACGGTACCACACGGACAACTCAAAAGTAAAGATTGGTGGTAAGGTGGTAGGGCTATTGACCAAAGCCCGCCTGGGAAAGTACTATCCCCTTACTTTTTCTGCCGTAAAGCAGCAGTGTGTGCATGTCTCAGTTTGAAGGATAAGGAAGCCAGTGAAATTGCCGGGACATTAGACATGCCATCTTAGTTCTCAGGGTGGGTAACACGCTTTTCTGACTTATTAGTGCCAATGATTTCACTAATAAGGCAGTGGGACACAGACACCACCAGGTGGCCCACCTGCTTGTTTGCTCACTTGTGACATAAAAAAACGCTCTGCTCGAAAGTAATCACTGCCCTAGACAAATATCTATGTAAATAAGATAGAATGAATAAATTATATTCTTCACATTTCGCCATTAGAGTTTATGTAAATTCTTTAATTTTATAACCACATTTATAAAACTGAAAATTACTTAAATCAATTTTTATATAGCATTAAATATATATCAGTAATATTTTTGAGACACACAGGGTGTGACAGCCTTCCAAATACTCCAAAGGCACGATCAGTCAACGTTACTGAACTACTTTTAGCGAATGAAACTTTCGGGATATTAAAAAAAAATCGGCCTAGCCATACAAACTTTTCAATCAATTTTGCAATTTTTGCAAATTTCTTGAAAGTTTTTGTCGCTGAAAGTTGTTCAGTTACGTTGACTGATCATGCTCTTTCTGTATTTGTAAGGCTTTCCCTTATACCATGAATTTTGAAAATTTGCTCAGACTAGGAACCGAAACAAATAACCATTCAGTCTCACATGTCTTTATCGTAATCGGTCCGTGTCCTGTATTCTGTAATGTTTATCAATAAACTGACCTTAGAGAGTAGTATGTTCCTTGATACTGACGTTGGTTCTCAGAGCTAGTGTTGCAACCTTAAATTCCTATATAATTTATTAATTACTCATTCAGTGGTCTCTCGATACGAAATCTCATTTATGTTCAATAATGCATTTTCATTGTTCGCACAGCTCTAAAGTTTATCCTAACAAGTAAAATAGTCGGCGACCCAGTGTTTGCACATCAGATGCAGTCATACTCGGATTTTAATCATACTCTTGAAGTGATGTGTTGATTTTGTCGATAAAAGACCTTCCTATATACAGCGTGTAACGGAAAGGTGTGAATCTGCCCACGAAACTGAACAACTTTTCCAAAGCAACATAGGTCGAAATACGAAAAACCAAATTCGACCTCCCATACATACTGCGCTATCAGCTGATGCAGTTTCTATGGGATGTCAAAAATTTACTTTTGAATTTCGACCTATTTTCATGGTCTGAGTAACATACTAAAATTATGTTCACTATTTCATTGGGACCTTATATAGCGGTTACGGCTCGGCGTTGATGAAACAGTCAGTCAGGACAAGCTCTTTTATATATTTAGAAGATTTTTGGATATCAGAAACACCCGGTCTCTTTAGCCTGACGTGAATTTTGGGTCTTTTATATATTTAAAGTGGATTTTGACTGTAGCGTAGCATAATTATACACTGATTAGCACGCTGCTGGTTTTTCTTCTGATTCAGATTACTCTAAGACACACATTACTATTGGATATATGCTGTACTCGTATTAATATTATTCTGAGATGTATTATTTTTTTATTTATTTATTTATAAACCACACAGTAACACACATTGGTAACCATAATAATTCATCGCCAAACTACATAGGCAGTTTGTTGGCGAAATTTTACACCCCAAGCAACACACTGAGTGCCTCACTGCACCGGGTTAATGTTCGTATAATAAGCAGAAAGTAGTACCTGCATACAAGGCAAAGGCACCCAACGCGCTGCCCAGCACTCAATGCAACGTGTAACTATGTAATATTCTTAGCCAGCACTTGAAATGTTACATAAATAGAGGGATTATCGATGGACATTTGCGGACAACACTGTGTGTTTATCTGACATAAGCGGTGACTCGGCTTTAGAGAGCTTTGAATAGATGCGGGTTAACGTTGCGATATTGGAATTTCTGATTGTGATTGAATGAATCTGATCAGTCAATGTGAATTGGTGGAATTAGTTTTGTTAGCGCCTGGTATTTGCTACTTAGCTCTACAAATGTGGTAGATCGAATAGAAAAAACTGCTGGCTGATGTAAAAGAAAAGTATACTTAGTTTAACAACAGCCATCTTTCGTAGTAAAAAAATTCGTGGGTTTCGACGAAAATTTATAAACGGTTAGACAATGTTTATAAATGTTCTCGTAAAAATGAAATACAATAAATACAAATACAACAAGATTCAGATCTGTAACGTTGTATATGAACACCATAGTTAAATGAATTAACTTTGTCTAAATTATGAATTAACTGCTTATATTTCATATATTTTTTCGAGTTCAAAAATTAAAAAATAATAATAACTGCTTATTGGTCTTTCATTTACATAAATTTTTGACCATTGGCAATTGTGAATTCAAAAATTTAGTTTTCAGACATAAATTTTATGTAGAAAACGCTCTTATTCGTTTCAATGAAAATGTATTGCCTTAATAACTTTTAAAACGAAGTAGGACAATAAAACTACATCTTTTATAAGCAACACTTAGCCTAATGGTAGAACACGTTTTAATCTCGTTCTAAAGCTAAGTTCACAAAGGGAAATTGGAAAAGTTTTTTCTTGTGAGAGTCCAATTAAAGTTGTTAAAAACAATTTCCGTAGTGTGTACCAAAGATTCGGACTCTTTATGTGTGCGTTGTAAGGTTAACGTTCGACCTGGCAAGTTTTCAGCTTGAAAACATCGTTTAAACTCTTAAAGGTTGGTAAAAGATCACTGGCACAGATGAAAATAAATGGTACAGCAGCACTGCACTTACTTTCTCGCAATACTCAAGGAAAAGCTATCAACCGCAAACTTAAATTTGTAATGCCATACATATAGTATGGAAATACAAACTTTTATTTACGTTTTTCCAAAAAAATGTTCAAATGAAATATACAGATCAATTCAGAATTCAAATTGTCAAACATTAAAACAAACAAACATCAAACGATTTCGAGTAAATCAAATGTTTAACTTTTGGTAGTACTGGAACACCCTTTATATGAATTTTCAAAGATCAATAGATACTACCGTAGGATACTTGCATGGACATTTTTTTAATTTCCCAACACATGTTCCTTATGGATTATTGTTCAGTTTAGTCTACTGAGCAAGCCCTTTCAGTTTTTGGTACACCCTGTGTACTAAATTTTATTGTCAGGTAGACAACCAATCCAGGAGTAATATTATAGAAAATTTAAAAAATCTAATGATCTCAATGGAACCAATTTTGGGTAAATCACATATTTAGGATTTGGTGGTACAGGAACAACCCTTATATGAAATTACTCAGATCATTTGATACTGGCGCAAGATATCTTACATGGAGCTGCTTGGTCATGCAAAGTTTCATCAAGATTCTATGAGCTGTTTTTGAGAAAATTACAATTTATAATTTTCGTTGTATGATAGCTACCCTCAAAATGAGAGCCAGCCAGAAACCACTTAGAACCCTTCGATGGATTTGCATAAAACTCCTAAATTCCAAATATGATGTCAATCGGACCATTCGTTTAGCCGCTAGGGCAAAGCGTGACGGACAGACCGACCGACGGACCGACCGACCGACGGACCGACCGACCGATCGACCGACGGACGGACATTTTTGGTAGACTTGTTTTTTATGATGTATAAGTGATATAGAACACATTTTTGAGAAAATTAGAAAAACTTTTTTTTCACGAATACAATACCTTTCTCGCTCCGCTCGAAAGTAAAAAACCGGCCAAGTGCGAGTCGGACTCGCGTCCTAAGGGTTCCGAACGTGTCTACCATATGATATAAGTACTAAAAGCTTTTGCTATTTGATTTTAAAAACTCCGTAACCATCCAACTTGACCCCTCTTTTATAGAAAAGTTCTTAAAACGTTCTTAGACTAATAGTAACCCATTAAGGTGAGCTCACCTTAATTGGTTACTATTAGTTGTGAGAAAAATTGAAATATTTAATGATTTTAGTCTTTTCCCTATATTTGTACTGTGAGACATAGCTTCTTGCCAAATTTCATAATTTTAGGTCAACGGGAAGTACCCCGTAGGTTTTGGTTTGGTTCACAAATGTATGGAGATGAGAACATAAAAAACTATATCATTTGATTGCGTCGTTGTAAAAAATTGAATTTTTTAGATCTTGTGTGGTTTATGAACCTTAATATTTTTTATAAATTTCAACCCGATACCTCTACCCGTTCTTGAGAAAAAGAGTCTTGACTGACAGACAGACAGACAGACGGACAACAAAGTGATCCTATTTAGGGTTCCGTTTTTTTTTAATGTTGAGTCACGGAATCCTAAAAACAGTAAAACTCCACTGGTGACCACAAAACGTTATATTCATTCTCGGAAGAACTGTTCACATTGGACTCGCTCGGGACGCTCCATATTTTTGCCAAACAGTTTTTCATTTTGACGTCGATAATATTTTGATACACATTTTTTGTTTGTTTAAAACTTTGGATACAGTCAGCAAGTAGTACATAGTTTTTTATTTTGTTGAAATCGATAAAAACTGAGATTTCAAAATAATAACTAATTTATAGGGAATAAAGGTAGTAGTTTTAATAAGATTTTTTTTTCAATATCAGTTTATAGTCCCAGAGATATCTCTTGCTTTCAAAAGGCTCTACCTGACGAGAGAGCTTTTGAAAAGCATGATCTATTAGACCACGAAGGTCTGTTTGACGACCACACTGGCCAATTAAACTAAAGAGCAGTAGGTATCTTGGGAACGTTGTTTGTTTATATTTTTCTACTGACTAATTTTACGTTCTGTACACTTACTGCTAGGCTCGACTAATTGATATTGTTTATAATTATTTCCACTACTTTTTACTCATCTGCTACTCCATATCCTTAAAATGATTATTGACGAATTTGGCTAGTCTAGTTAGTTTTGTGGAGAATTTAAAAGCAACTCAAGAGTTTCTGCTCTCAAACGATTACTCGAGATTAACGTTTGCCTGCCAGAAAGCTCGACTTTTCAAACTGAACTTAACTTTGCTAAAATCAACGAAGTTAATGTTTTACATTAATCTGGGCAGGGAAATCGAAAATCGTTTTATTATGCTGTCTGCAGCATAGCATTTGCATAGCTGCATTAGTTACTTACTTTAAATCTGTGATTTAGTACTTTTTTTCTCTCGATTGTTAAATGTAAATTGTAAATTTACTGCGTTATTTGTGGCTTCAATAAGGTCATCGCGTACATATGTCGGGCATGCGGGAAAGGAGGTAAGGTGTTGTTTCATAGTACGAGGTACCGCCAATGACATAATGTATTGTTGCTAAGTACCACAATCACATTTGTTTTTGAAATTGTTGCATGCTGTCTTTGCACCGGCTGACCTTCAGTAATTTAAATGTGAGGAAGTAGCCGTTTTGCGTTTACAGACACAAAAAAATAGCCGTTTACAGACACAAAAAAATATATATATTGCAGGTTTGGGGTCTGTTCCTTTAACACGTTTTTAAAAATTTCGTTTTTAGGGTTCTGTACCCAAAGGGTGAAATACTGGACCCTATTAATGTGCCTCCGATGTCTTTCTGTCAGTGGGCTGTATCTCATGAACCCTAATAGGTAGACAATGGTATTTTTTACAGGTTATGTATTTTTGTTGCTGCTTACACTGCTACAAGTAATAAAAAAAAATATGGGGGGATTCCTCACTAAAACGTGTTTCTAGGCGATTTTTGTTCTAGTTTTTATTTCAGCTCTATCATCAAAACAGGAACACTTTCTTGCGTGAAAATTGGTATAGTTATAGTCCATAAGCTATTAAATAACAACGAATAATAAAAACTAGTCAAGTGCGTGTCCGACGGGCGCACATTTAATACAGTTCTGCGGTATTTTTACACTATGGACCAGGAGCCGAAAAGGGTTTTGCACGTGATAAGCAGGAAGAAAACGAGATGTCTAAGTAGATAGTGGATAAATAGACTATCACAAAAAACCATGTGAGATGTTCCAGACCAGAGCCCGGTGATCAGGAGGCTTTTTTCAGTTTTTTGAGCTGGTCTGTTTAAGCTAAAGCGCCAGACTTTCCTGTCTGGAAAATGTTTTTTTGTATCACTATAAGCTACTCTATCACGGGCAATCACTTTTGTTCGCCCAGAATATCGCCATGATATCACAAAGAAATTGTCTATTTTAGATTTTTAGGGTTGTTTATTCGGATATAATGGTGATGTTCAGGGTGAACAAGAGTGCAAAAATTTTCGCCCTTAACATCACGTGAAAAACCAAGGGAAAATTTGTGTCGGCTCCCGTATCATTAGTGATATGGAACCCTCGGTGCGCAAGTCCGACTCGCACTTGGCCGGTTTTTATTAAATGTTCTACACCAACCCGAAGTACGGTACTCAATAAATAATGTAAATTATGTAAAATGTTTATGTTTAACTATTTAAATACTCTTTACATTTTAAAACTTTCAACTCTTTTCATATACCTATTTGTGTTCCCATAAGCTTGTTTCTTGCACTTGAACAAAGTAAATTAAATTTCTTACATTATTCACGTGCCGGATGGCGGATTCTTGAGCAAATTAATTTGCATATCAGTCAAAGGAACGCAGGTCGCAGTTACAAAGGTTCTGTTTGAATACAGGGTCTTAATATACAGGGTTTAAGGGACAAATAAAACTTTCAGGACATGAAAAAAAGCATCTGCAATCTTGTAGGGATAGGCGCCGATTTTATTTTTCATTTCCTGAAAGTTTTACCTACTGAAAGTTGTTCAGATGCGTTGGCTAACGTTACGTCCTACGTTCCTTTCAGTTTTTGCCAACCTGACCATATTCTTGTAAAATCTGTTAAACGGTTTTTTAAAGAAGACTATTTTAAGAACTATCGTATATTTCATATCTTGTTTTTTTTTTATGTCACAAGTGGGTAAACGAGCAGGTGGGATGTTGTTCTTCATAATTAAGAGCTACACTCTTATCATTGGAGTACCTCCATGCCTTCCTATCGTCTGCAACTTCCTTGACTTTATATTAGTAGTTTGTATTTCACAAATCATTGTTAACTTTCGATAGAAATTGAAAGCGCATTTTGTATGGGAATTCATCTTCTAAATATATAAAAGAGCATGTCCTGACTGACTGATTCATCAACGCCGAGCCGTAACCGCTATAGATACAGATCTGAAATTTTGTACACAGGTTCTTTGCACCTCAAAACCACCCATTAAGAAAGGATTTTGAAAAATTCATCTCCCAAGGGGGTGAAATAAGGGATGAAAGTTTGTATGAAACTCCTTTGTTTCTTGAGCTAGATTCACACAAATTTGAATTTAAGCTTTTGGTAAGATATAAAGAAACATGTGTTTAAGTATTTCTTAAAAGTCACCCTTCAAGGGGGTGAAAAAGGGGATGATTTTTTTTCCGTATGTTGGTCTATGAGTCTTTCATTTTTAAAGGTAGAATTATAGAAATTTGTTTTTGAGCTTTTGGTAAAAAATAAAGAAACATGTGTTTAAGCATTTCCACAGAATTCATAATAGTACTACATACAGAACGGAAGCTCTCCGCCTCCCACCAATCGGAGTACCTCAAGTGCGCGCGCATCACCCCGCGGGGCCCTGCGCGATATCTCGTCCTATTTCTCGTCCTGTTGCCACGCGATATGCAACGCTTGCCAAAGTTGAAAAAATGGTGCGTGGTTGTGCAGTTTACGGTTGTCTTTCGACTCTCCAAGACAAAGTAAAATTTGGAATAAAGTTAAACAATAATAAGAAGCAATTATTATGGAATAAATACCATAAGGTAGACACAGATGTTTTCTTTCCTTTAAACATTTCTTTCATTGATAGATTTAATAGAGCATTTTTTGGGTTAAATGAAAAAAATAAAGCTTTGAATAGTATGTATTTATTTATTCCTTTCCACATCAAAGCAATAATATAACAGCATTTTTTTTCATTTTCTGGGATAAAGTTTGGCAGATTTTTTTGCTGTGATGATATGAGCAGATTCGCCATTTTCGCGATAGTACCCTGGTGCACCGGCGGCGGCGGCCAGCCAGCCGTCAAAGATGAAGTTTAGTGAAAAAAATGATTGTTTAATTGAAATTCGATTACTAAATACAACAAAGTGAGGTGACGAGTGATAGTAAAGTTATAATTCGTTTGTGAATTGTGTAAGTCGCTTTACGAGTATAGTCGAACGAAAAATGTGCAACTCGAAACTGTAATAAAAGTATAATGCTAATGTTCTGTTATCTACGTTTTCTAGGGTAAGTAAGTGTTTTCTAGATACCATCAACCCTACACTCACACGTCTTTAACCCACCCACACATTTGCGCGTGTAAAAATGACAGCTGTCACTTTTGAGCCCGATTGTATGGAGCTTCCGAGGTGTGGCATTTCTTAAAAATCACCCTAAAAGGGGGAGAAAAAGGGGATGATATTTTTTCCGTATGTTGGTTTATAAGTCTTTTATTTTTAAAGGTAGAATTATAGAAATTTGTTTTTAGCTTTTGGTAAAAAATAAAAAAGTACGTGTTTTAGAAATTTTCAATATTCATCCCCTAAGGGGGTAAAATAAGGGATGAAAGTTTGTATGAAAGTCCGTCAGTTTTGAAGTTAGGATCTACAAAATTTGTATTTAGACTGACGACTAAAAATAAAGTTCTACGTGTCTCAGGGTTTTTGAAAATTCTACACCCTAAGGGGTGAAAATGGGGATGTAGTTGAAACTCCTTCATTTCAAAGTAATATATACTAAATTTATTATTTAGGCATTAGGGTTGTAATTCTGTGGAACATACATCACTGTTATTGAAATGCCACCCCAAATTCAACCCCTTAAAGAGGGAAATGGGGTGAAAAAGTCTAAAAACCAATATGGGTATCGTTTGTATGGTTTATGGGGTCGTTGATTACGAAAACTACAACAATTTTGAAATCTAAGGTGGTGGACGTGAAATACCATCATCCTCTAGGGATAGGATTAGGGTGCAATAGGGTTAAATGTCTAAAAATCAATATGGGTGTCGTTTCTATGTTTATATAAGGATAGGGATAGAGGTTAAGACGACGTTAAGGATAGGGATAGGAGTATGGGTAGGGTTAGGGGCAGGGATATGGAGAAGGAGAGGGAGTGGGAGAGGGTGAGGGACGGGGAGAGGGAGAGACTGCACATTGTCTGAATATCACGCGGGCGAAGCCGCGGGCACAGCTAGTTTTACTATAACACTTCGACCTATGTTAATGAAGAAAAATATCTGTTTTTACCCTACTACGGCAAAGCAAAAGGAGGGTTATGATTTTGACAGGCTATGTATGTATGTATGTTCATCTGTTCCTTTTGACAAATGAGATGTCGTTAAAAGCGTCTTAATTATCCGCTGGTTATAGGATACAAGAAATTTCGTTTAATTGTATGTGGCGCCCTCTAGAGCAGATTAAGTCAAGGACTAATAAAAAAAAATTTTTAACCGTACCGTGTTAGGTATCAAATGAAAGGGCTTAGTGAGCACATTTCAAAAATATATATATTGTTAGCTTTTTTATGTATTTACAAAACAATTGAAATAAAAAATCAGTTCAAAAACTAAAACCCGACTACTGGCAAATCTTGCTCTAAAAAGTATGAAACAAGAAAATATTATCATCTGAAATTGTTATGTACAAACTATGGTATTTAATAAATATTCATACCGATGTTCAGATAATAGCCGTGGTCATGTTATGCCACATATCCGAAAAAAGCGATCATAAACTTCAGGGCAAAGAGGCATAACAATATGACCACGGCTATTATCTGAACATCGGTATGAATATTTATTAAATACCATAGTTTGTACATAACAATTTCAGATGACAATATTTTCTTGTTTCATACTTTTTAGAGCAAGATTTGCCAGTAGTCGGGTTTTTATCATCTAAATTTAACGTATGAATTGACTGACATATCAACGCTCTCTTATCTAGCCTCGTGCGGCCCAATCTATATATGTATGTATGAAGTTACGGCCCAGTGTCCTGCTCAAAGGACAACATATTTTATGCCCTTACGGCCCAGACCTAACCAAGTCGATTTTGACGTGAAAAATAAAAGTTAATTCTTTATTTTATTTTTTAGGGTATAATGACTAAGGCCTTGAACCTCTGGTGCAATTTCAAGTCCATAGAATAAGTTCTTTTAAAAGGATATTGGGCCGAACTTGATAAATCTGCTGTTCTGTATTTGTGTATTTAGAAGGACATTTGCTACGGCCACACACTTGTCCACGTCCTCGTGCCCGTCTTCGACTTCTTGCTGACCCACGATTTTGACTACGACCTCTATTCTGGCCACGACTTCTGCTCCGACCTGCACTACGTGCACCGCGTCTCCCGATCATAGGCGATGCAAAAGAATCATCTTGCTCATCTTCATAATCTAGTTCTTCAGAGTCACTAACGCCTAGTTGCCGACTTGGTGGCACATATTCAGGATCGCTAACATCCTGATCCGATGGGACAAAATCGTCGCAGTCGGACTTTGCAAGTAACTCACTTATATCTCTGTCAGTAATCGCTGCAGAAAAAGTTAATTATTGTACTTAGTTTCGGCCCGTTGTCCTTTACAAATGACAAAAAAGTTTGTTTCATCAATAAAACCAAACTAATACGTAAATCGAAAAAATAACATCAAAAACATGAAGGAGATTTCAAAGACTAACGGTGTACAATTAAAATTTGTTTAAAAAGTAAAAGATTCTTCTGTAAAAAAACGATTAAACTTACATACCTCTGCTTCGAGACGCACTCATGGTGGGCAAGTTGTGACTGACTGTTCAGCATTCTATTGGCTAGAAATGACTTTGAAAACCCGCCATCATTGTTTATAGGATAACTAATAGGAAGGCAGTAAGAAAAATGGCCGTTAACGCTATATAAAAATTTTGAGCGCGAAAATTGAATATGTCATTCTTACTTGACACTGGGCAGAATCTTGATGTTTCTTATAAAATGTTCGGGCCGTAACGCGATTCATATTTTGTCCTTTATAATACACATTGGGCCGGACGAGGTTAGAAACATAATTTTTACACAGATGTTTATTAGCAATAAAAATGATTTTGTCATTATTAATCTATGTATATAAAATAAAGCCGTGTTAGTTACACTATTTATAACTCAAGAACGGCTGAACCGATTTAGCAGCAAATTTGTGGGGAGGTAGCTTAAAACCAGGAAACAGATATAGGATGAAGAGATATAGGAGGTAGGGGTAGGGATTGTCTGAATTCCACGCGCGCGAAGCCGCGGGCACTAGCTAGTTCATTATAAAAATCCACTTAAAATATATCACGGACAGCAGCTTGTTGTTATTAAAAGTTTTCTGTTAAAAAATCAATAACGGTTTACTTTCAAAGGTTGGAGAGACAGACAGACTCATACAAAGAAAGAAAGAAATATATTTTTATTCAGTGCCCACATAAAATCTTAACATTTACCACATACATACCTAAAACAACAAGCGGCACTGAAAAAAGGACCTGGCTCAGCAAAAGCCGCAGGTCAAGACCACAGCGCTGCTCCCGTATTCCGAAGTGAAACTACGATAATATCGCGCCGATAATTTCGTCTATGGTTCGGCCTGTGACAAAGAAATTCCCATACAAAGTAAATTTCCGAACGTAATTGTTGTTGTCAATCTGATAATATCGGAGCTCTGATAAAACTTTGGAATACGCACCCTGATTTTCAGCCTGGCCTTGAAAGCATGCAAATAGATCATTGACAAGACCTGTATTATGGTTTAAAACTTACATCTAGCCAAAAACTGTCGAACGAATACAATGTAGAACATTTTAACAAATAAACTTATACTTATACAGACTAATAGACATTGAAGACTTGGTAGTACTTAGGGTACAGTTACTGGTGGCATTCTTCGGGCTTTTATTCATTCAATGTTTAAGAGCTATGCTTCTGTCGGTGCAACTTTCTCAAAGCTTTCTCCACCTGTGTCTGTCTTGTATGAGGTTTTTCTGTTCGGGCTAGGAGTTAAAAAAACTGAGGTCACAAAAATGTTAGTCAATCTACAATTCTTGCTTGTTTGTTAAATTTATAGGGTTCCGAACCAAAATGGTCTGTATGTCACACATATTTATCTCAGCTCACTCACGCTATCGGCTTGAAATTTGGAATAGGTTCTGATATTTTTTTTTTATTATTATTGGAAGTGGAACCTAACTAGTTGAACATTCCACAATAGATTTCTATATTTTTTTACGACTTAATTTTCAAGTTATGATGAAAAATACTAAGAAAAAACCCCTTTTATTCGAAGTTAGCAAAGCGAAACATCTGAATTAATTACAGTCAATATAAGTTTATCTGAACATAAAAGCAATTATAAAACAACCTCAGTAAGAAGCAAAGTCTTTCCGAAATCTGCAAAATTCCTTTACAAACTATCTTAGTTTTGAGGTCCTAAAAATTTACTGTATTACTTCCAATAATTATATTGGAAACCTCCTCGGCGAGCGAGTCCGACTTGCACTAGACCGGGTTTTTTTAAAGCGACTATTTAAAAATAAACCTTTCTCTAAAACATACTAAAAGAAGTGTAAAATTTACTTAATGGCAGTGTTTGTCGACTGTTTAGCTTAGGTAACGCGCCGAGGGAAATCGATACTAGCACGCACAGGTTTTCTTACTAGTCTTGGCTTCTAGCCAAATGCAGTTGCAATGTACAGTTGAAGTGAAAAGTGAAGAAAAATTATTTGTTTTCGTTTAGGTTGCAAAATTGACAATTTATCGGATATATTTTAAATTTTTGTCAATGGGGTCGTTTTGACATCTCATGTTTTTCATCATGTTGTTCATGTTTTTTTTAGACTTGATATCTCCACTTTGGTAAGGGTTTTTTAGTCTTGATATCGCCAGTTTGGTGTGGTCAAGGACAATCAGATTTAAATATTCTATTATTTTCTTGATGACCCAACTGACATTTTAGAATGAAAACTTTTCTCTAAGAATCTATTTATTGAATTCTAATATTTGTAAAACAAACATAGTATTATTGCTGTCATCATATTTATTATGTAATCTAAGGCCTGGATTTGTGTGATACGGACATCCAACGGGGATGTCCGCAGCGGACGTTAAAGTGTATAAAGCCCATACTGTCCGTTCAATACATTGCGGAGCAGATCCGGAGCAAATAGCTCCTCATCGGCCTAAACGGACTTTATAGGCATCAAACATTTTACCGTCAACTGCGGACATCGCGATGCACTGATCAAGGCCCAAGAAACTTTAAAAAACAAACTACAATTTATACTCAATCGTATAAAGAAAAAACTTGTGTATTGAACTGTACAAACTCCGCACTAGTTCTCACGATTTATTAAGGCTCTAACTGTTAGCTAATTATTTCACTCATTTCACTAAAAGGCCGCTCCAACAAGGTTTAAAATCGTTTCACAAAAAAAGTCGCCAATAAGAAGTAGCTTAGAACCTGTTAACATTACTACTGTTTGAGAGATTCGTGGTCCCTCTCACTAATATGACGGATTATGACCACTACTGTTACAAGCATACTATAGGTTCACCGCTTCATCCTTGATTATTGGTGCTTACAAAAGCGTAACTCTTATCATGAAAATTTAAACCAAACTATGCGGAGCTTTTTTGGTCGTATGGATTGAAAAAAAGCAAAACCTAGGCAAAGTTACTTGACCAAATCAAGGAGAAAGTCGTAACCTGCTCATCTGGAATCAAATCATCATCAGGAACCAAATCATCTGGCGGAACAGAACAGGTAAAAAACAGACTGGAAGTTGCTTCACCGAAAAGAGCATAGACAAACGATAGCATCCGTTGTGACCCGGTGGGTACATACATGCATACATAATATCACGCCTCTTTCCCGTTCGGTACGGAACCCTATTAAAGAAGTAAACAGTATGCAGCAGCTTTTGCTTATCTCCAAATACATAAAGTAGGATGTAGTCAGAAACAGCTGACGTTGTAAGCAAATGGCAACAAACATTGTTGGCCAAAAGCCAATGCAAGTATGCAAGAAGCTTGATATCGATTCTGGTGCTCTTTTTACAATTTCCGACATCAAACGAACTTGGACCACAACTTTGAAAAAAAACCACTAAAACTAAAAAAAAAAACTTCATTCACTAACAAAGGAGCAGAATATAGGTCAAATTTATGGTACTACAAAATCATTGGCCTAGTTTTATCCAAGGATACGGGATTTGAGTACAGTTCATAGAATACATAGTTATTTGGGGTTCTAGTGATTCGACCAAAATTCAACTTCATCATCATTATACAGGATGTAAGAGACGGTATATCGAAAACTGAAGGGCGTGCTCAGTCAACGAAACTGAACAACCTTCCCAAAGAAACATATGTTGGGAAATGAAAAAAAAATTTGACCTCTCCATACAAACTTTTCGACCAGAGTGGGCAATTTGTATGTAGAGGTTAAAAATTATTTTCATTTCCCAACATATGTTTCTTTGGGAAAGTTGTTCAGTTTCTGAGCACGCCCTTTGAGTTCTCGGTACACCGTCCCTTAAACCCTTTATTATCCCGTAAACAAGCATCCTGTTAAGCAGGGAGATATCCAGAATTTCACAACAAATATGAACAGTATATAGCGTATCCTCCTGAAATAGTGAACATAATTTTAGCATGTTATTAAGACCATAAAACTGAACAACTTTGCCAATAAATATAGGTCGAATTACAAAAAAAATACATTTTTTGACCTCCCATACAAAATCAGCTGACGCAGTCTCTATGGAAAAAAAAATCGTATTTTGACCTATGTTTTTGGAAAAAGGTGTTCAGTTTCACGGTCAGAATATAAGATTGTTTACCACAGAATACATTCTGACAAGATCTTACACGATGGTACGATACTCAGAAAGATGTTGCTGCCCATCCTCTTGTTCAAAAGCCCTTAGTCGCCTCTTACGACACCCATGGGTAGAGATGGGTTGGTACTATTCTTTGCCGGCACCACGCAGGTCGTTTACAATTCACAGTCGAGTCATTCAGTACATAAATGAAGTTTTTTGACTGTGTTGAGGTAAGATCGTACCGATATCGTAATCGATTCGCAAATACAATTTCCAATAAAATACTGCACATTACTATGAAAACTCAAACACAAAAACATCGTTTATTGAGCTAAGTAACACGTCAGGTATCTGGTCAAAGGTCAACTTCAACCTTTGTGGTGTTCATTCAATTTGGTGCAACACGACAAGCCTATTGATCCTGGTATCCTTTAGGCGAGGCTAAGGCTAAACTAAGGTAGCTTACAAAGGGAAATACCTTATCACTGAGACAGGCAATCACTTGGTGAGTGCACACGTCCCGTGATACTGTGCAATTACAACCTCTTGTTAAATTTCCAATGCAGCATATAACTGTCCTTTGCTTAAATTTAATGAAAGTTTGTCTGAAATGGGTGTCTGCTTTTAATATTTTGTAGTAGTACTGTAAACAGAGTGGTTGATTTAACAAGTAGTTATTGCTGGATATTTAATTTTATTTCTATGAAGCTTTAGTCCGTGACTATGCCCACACGTTATAAAAAAAAATTAACTGTGTTTACAAACTGTAAGCTTCCAAAAAAGAAGTTTCATTAAAATCGATTCAGTAATTTTTGCGTGATGCTCGTTCGTTCAATGAACAAACAAAGTTAAATTAAGAATTAAGTACTAGTAGAGAAATGGGTTTGCTAATAACATGCACTCAGACCTAAGGCAGTCGTCGACCACGAAACGAGTTTTCTTCTCTCAAAAGAAACCTATTGACTTGCGAATTGAATTGATTTGTGTTACATGGACTTGGGGTTACAAAATAAACCAATGAGAGGTCATTTGGCGGCTGGAAAACTCTTAATGTCCTGTTATATTTAAATTTATATTTGTGAAGTGTGCAATAAAGAATATAACAACAGGGTTAAGTTGGTTTTCCACCAAATCTTTGCGAGGTAGATGAGCTGTGAGCTGGGAAATTCCAACCAATTTCAATGATATTATACAATTTCAAATTCCAACCGAGCGCAGCTCCAAGGTATGGAAGATTCAGCAATTCTATTGGTTGGGATTTTTTCTATAGCTACGTCACACAACACTGGTGGAAAGCCACCATTTTATCAGGCATATTATGACACTTGGATACCAATGCACTCATCATCACCATTATCATATCAGCCGAAAGATGTCCACTGCAGGACATAGGCGTCCCCTAAAGATCTCCATAACGACCGGTCCTGCGCTGCTCGCATCCAGCGGCTTCCCGAGACTTTGCCAGATCGTCGGTCCACCTTGTGGGGGGCCTGTCAACGCTACGTCTTCTAGTACGTGGTCACCACTCCAGAACCTTTACGCAATAACTAGCTAAAATGTACGTATCGATCAGCACTTGAAGGGTTTCGTGGTTCGTTAGACACGTTAGCTGAACTCACAGTTGTTACCACCCCTCGCACGAAGAAGGTTATATTAGAACTGATAATATTTGATTTAGGAGCAGGTGTTTTGAGCCCCATCCTTGTTATTTTATTTCTCGAGTATTTCCGAACGTTTTTGTTTTCCTTGTGAGTTGTTGTACGGTGAGTTGCATTATTAGTAAACGAATCAACGTGTTAGTATTAAAAATATTCTTGAAATAATTTGAAGAAAAAAAAGTATTGTATTTTGTTTTGAAGTTGTTTGAAGCCAGGTTATGATTTTCACTGGCATTTGCGCACAGTCAAGAACAGTTCAAGCTTGACACACGAAGCGCGATTTGAGTTCCTACCGCTCATGACCTAAGAACTGTAAAAAGTCAAACATGATGTGGTTGTGATTGTACGTTCCTAATTAACGTTCGCCCAACAATGTCGTCTAGTTTTTGCTGGAGTGTCCTTGACATTTTTATCTAATTCATACATTTTTACAAAAAATAAAATAATAACAAATTTTGTCTGTGTGCTCGTTGCAGATTATGAAGAAGAACAAAATCAGCCTGAATTTGGGAAAGAAGCAAACGGCTAAGGTTGAAGAGAAAGCACCTGAAGCAGAAAAATCTAAATTTGATTCTTTGGACGATGAGAATCAAGGCTTTGGAGGATGGCTCAAGTAAGTCATCAAAAGTTAAATAATAACTCTAAATGACACGTGTTGCATAATAATAACTATACATTATACTAACTCTGTAGGTGATATTAGTAAGAGTTGCGATGCTGTAATTGGAATAGCTTAGTGACTTCCCGTAATAAGATTCTTCCATCCAATTTTTTACTTTTGAGGCAGCTCAAATATACAAAACACAGTAAGAGACAAATGGGCAAATGGTGTTTACTCAAGTAAATATCAGAAAATATTGACATGATAATGTCAGGCTACATAAGACGTCCCTTTACTAATTCTGCAACCTGTCACAGTTCCATTTTAGATATACCTTCAAAATGCTATGAATCTTTCTATGTGGTTAAGAACCCGAATTTAAAATCAATACGACTAAAATGCACTCAAAAGAGTGAGATTGTAGCTGACAGGTAAGAAGATATAAGTAATTTTTATGTCACAAGTAGTTGAAATCCCATTTGCAAATTGATGAACAAATAGAACTATTTTATTTTTCTAGATCCGATGATGGCATGGAAACAATGAAACTCTTTGTCATAGCGAACAGTATTGTTATGCTTACAACTCTAGTGTATCCACATCTTAAAACTGCTATTGAAATATTGGGAGAAATGATCTATGGTGTCGAAGAATCAGAATTTTGAATATTTGAATTAAACTACATGAAATCTAGTCTCATACTTATACATTCTACGTGAGAAGTCATATTATAGTACTTTTTTGTAAAGCCTTGTAGTTTTCACTAATTGTAATTAATTTTGTTAATGGCAATATCAAAAATAAAGGCGCTGATGCGACTTTGGAAACCAATCGCATCTAATCCAAATATAAAAGTTTTACATAAACCAACAATTTTTGAAGAGTGAAGACTCTACTAAATAAGCTAGCTAAACCAGTTTTGGTAAAAATAAAATACATTTTAGTATATACAAAGTATTTTCAAAATGCTTGGTTTACTATTCCGACTTATGTTTTCTCTTACTGTAATAGTTTGGTATTCAGTGAACGTGTGGAATATGATATCAGAATATTTCAATAAAGAATTTCATAAAATGTTGTCGAATAATTCAGACATTGTTGACGAAGACGAAGAATTTTAATGTAATGCTAAAATTAATTAATTATAAACGTTACTATTAAAATGTAGATTGAAGTTTATTGAAGTTTATTTTTTTATCATCCACCAATAAAAGTTCTAAAGTTTGTCCGTTTAAGTAATAGCCCTTGCCATTAAGATAGAGGTTTTAAAATCCAGTTGTGACAACTATCACTGCATTAATAGACTTTGTCAGTAATATAATAAAACTCATCATTTTATATTAACAGGGACTTTACTTGATCGGGCAACTTCAAGCCTTAGAAATGCCAGAAGGATTCATCATTCGTATGACCTAAAAGTGTCGTTTGTACCTAGACAAAATAGTGGTAAATTAAAGTACCTTAAGTAAAACTATGTATCTATATAAGATTAAATAAAGATTTCTTAATCAAATGCTGTTTATGTCACAGTTGGCCTTTGACTTAATAAATTCGTCTTTAATTTTTTCCGACCAATGCTAAATCTTGCTAGCAAAGAATTCTAATTCCTTTGCTTTGCTGTTGCTTGTTTCATCTTGACAAACTTTAATATTTATTTATCGGCTTTTGTTATTGTTTGGATAGTTTCACGTTTCACCTTATTTTTATTCCACATAGTGCGATTACTATAAGCGATTTTAAATTATGGGACCTCAACGTAAGCGAAATACAAATTCGGTGTTGATGGTATTCGTACAAAGGTAACGTTTGAAAACGTTACTAAAGAAACAATTTTGGTTGTCGCACAAAAAACCGAAACCCTTTACATGCAATGTTCAAATATGACAGCAATTTTTTTTACAACCTGTTTGTGTTTTAGTTTTTTAGAATTGAACAGAATATATATTTTTTGCAGTTATATTTAATAACCTTGTGCAATTTGGACTTTATTTTGCGTTTTTGAGAAACCAGCTTACCAAATATGAGACAGCTTTACCCTGAAAGTGAAACTAAACTAACCTAATATTTCATACGACATGTTGCGACTTCCATGAGTTATTACGTGAACTTCCTAAATTTATGCTCCCAAATTGAATCGCAGTGGTTTCCTAACGAAAAGTTAGTGACTTTTGCGGTTTTAATTTGAAGAACCGGCCATATTTACATAAGGAACGGTTCGTCATCTCGAATTTGTTTTAAAAATTAAAAGTAACGCAACGAAAAAAAACTTAAGATTCTTACCCACAACATTCCAAAATCTGACATGATCTGACCAAACTGGGAAACAACTTCATCCAAGTCACTCGGAGTTGGGCTTTATAGTTGAGTTGGATGCCTATCAATCATTTTGGAGCTTGCATTGCAACCAATGTGCCCGTTTTCGTCCAGTCGCTTAACGTCTTACGAGTATATCGAATTTACGTAGACACGCCTTACAATTTCACCAAATTTTTTCCAGGTACTAGTTAGGTACATAGTTCTAAATTTTTGGTAGGAGCCAATTCTTGAATTTCCATTGTAAGGCGTGTCTATGTGAAACAGCTAATAAGCCGCACTATTTGGATTCGGGTAGTACACGAGCAGACGAGTTTACAAAGCCCGGGACACAAAGTTTTCTGGCTCTCTAGCGGTGTGAATGACGTACTTAATGTTCCCTTTTTTAGAATATCTCGAAAACTGCGACACATGGCAGAAAATGTCGTAGGAATAAATTGATCTAAATAAAATTCCTTATCCCTCAATTCACCTCCTAGAGGAATGATTTAGCACAAATGCTGAAACACCTGTTCCTTATTTCTGTTCATTAGCATATATGCACCTTATGTTAAAACTGAAGGATTTTCATACAAATTTATATCCCTTAATTCACCCCATGGGGAGAAAATTTTTTGAAAATCCTTTCTAATGCAGTATTTTTTACATGCAATCTACCTTTGTGAAGAATTTTACATTAATAGCTATTAGTGATTACAGCTCGCCGTTGATGCATCAGTTGAGAAATGATCTTCTATACATTAAAATTTTTCTTGTTTGCCCATTTTCCCCTCTCCAGGTCTCAAGTATTGAACCTAGCGAAAAGGTTGCCATGTATTTTTCGTAGAGAACTTTATTTAGATTAATTCATTCCTAGCATATTTTTAATTTTATAAAAACAGAGCTAAATTTAATGAACCAAAAATACAGGTCCATTTCAAAAATAAAGAAAGAAAAACGATTTAAGGGTTCCGAAAAAAAAAATTGTAATTTGTTACACCTGTTATCTCAGCACCACTTAGGCTATAAAGCTTAAAATTTAGAATCGCTTTAATATTAGACTACCCACCCAACCTTATTGCAAATAAAAGAATTATTATACTTATTAAATAAAAGTATAAAGGGGGCTCAATTAAGAGGGGCCAATTTTTTTATTGTTGTTACTAGGGCGACTGGGACATCATATGAAAGGGCTTTATTTGCACATTTCAAAATATTTTTTAGTATTATCTCCGAAGTCTGTACAAGAATTTTTTTAAATAATTACGCAATGGAATAAATAAAAATGGATCGTAGATAAGCCACTTGTGATTGAATATTTGAAAGGAAAAGTTGAGAAGTAAAGGTCTAAAAGGAAGTTTCAATAAAAAAATAACGAATCCCATCTTGTGAAATGAAAGATTTATGTACAACCCACGACAAGGGTCGAGTACATAAATAAATTCATACATTTCATTGAAATTCAAGTGATCCAAAGTAACTCTCACTGTTTTCAAAGGCAACCTCTTTATTATTCTTGCTGCAAACGTCAAAAAGCTTACTTTAATAGGCGGTTTCAGAATGCCTCTTTAAAGTTAAATCTTCTTTAAATCTATTACTATTACTTTTTAACAGTGAAAGATTTAAAGATTTTTTTACTTTTAAGACGTTTTCTTTAAGTGTGTTCAAAAAATTTTTTTATATAATCAAGTTGTTTAAATACTTGAAGTTAAAAAAGCTTATATTCAGTATTGTGTAAATAAAAATCACAAATGTACATACAGCGACACTCGTAACTGAACATTGAAGAAAACACGAGAAAACAACACAACAATATGGCAGTAAGTCACCACTCGGCAGTATGATAAAACAAAGATCTTAATATATAAAAGGATAAACTGACGCACAGCCGAAACGGCTGAACCTAGCGACTTGAAATTTAGCAAGTAGATACCTTATACAGTGTAGGCATCCAATAAGGAAGGATTTTGTGAAATTTCACCCCTAAGGGGGTTAAACAGGTTAGGAAATTTTGTATGAGGTCGAGGTCGAGGTCGAGGTCGAGGTCGAGGTCGAGGTCGAGGTCGAGGTCGAGGTCGAGGTCGAGGTCGAGGTCGAGGTCGAGGTCGAGGTCGAGGTCGAGGTCGAGGTCGAGGTCGAGGTCGAGGTCGAGGTCGAGGTCGAAGTCGAGGTCGAGGTAGAGGTCGAGGTCGAGGTCGAGGTCGAGGTCGAGGTCGAGGTCGAGGTCGAGGTCGAGGTCGAGGTCGAGGTCGAGGTCGAGGTCGAGGTCGAGGTCGAGGCAGAGGCAGAAACAGAGGCAGAGGCAGAGGAAGAGGCAGAGGCAGAGGCAGAGGCAGAGGTAGAGGCAGAGGTAGAGGCAGAGGTAGAGGCAGAGGTAGAGGCAGAGGTAGAGGCAGAGGTAGAGGCAGAGGTAGAGGCAGAGGTAGAGGCAGAGGTAGAGGCAGAGGTAGAGGCAGAGGTAGAGGCAGAGGTAGAGGCAGAGGTAGAGGCAGAGGTAGAGGCAGAGGTAGAGGCAGAGGTAGAGGCAGAGGTAGAGGCAGAGGTAGAGGCAGAGGTAGAGGCAGAGGTAGAGGCAGAGGTAGAGGCAGAGGTAGAGGCAGAGGTAGAGGCAGAGGCAGAGGCAGAGGCAGAGGCAGAGGCAGAGGCAGAGGCAGAGGCAGAGGCAGAGGCAGAGGCAGAGGTAGAGGCAGAGGCAGAGGCAGAGGCAGAGGCAGAGGCAGAGGCAGAGGCAGAGGCACCGGCAGAGGCAGAGGCAGAGGCAGAGGCAGAGGCAGAGGCAGAGGCAGAGGCAGAGGTAGAGGCAGAGGTAGAGGCAGAGGTAGAGGCAGAGGTAGAGGCAGAGGTAGAGGCAGAGGTAGATATAGAGGTAGAGGCAGATATAGAGGTAGACATCGATGTAGAGGTAGAGGTAGATATAGAGGTAGAGGCAGAGGTAGATATAGAGGTAGACATCGATGTAGAGGTAGAGGTAGAGGAAGAGGGAGGGGGAGAAGGAGGGGAAGGGGGAGAGGGAGAGGAAGATGGTGGGGGATAAAGATAAAGGAGTCTCTCATCTCTCTCTCTACATTTGTAAGGTTAAGTGACAACTTTAAGACATAATACTGCTGCTAAGTTCCACTGTTCTGAGTAATTCATGAGTAACTTCAGCTGGATCTTGAACTGTACTCCCGTTTTTCCTTAGTTTAAAATTACCCCGGGATATTCCTCATTTTATTCCAATCCTTCAACATATACTTTACTTTCCTTTAACCCAATACATTTTCTCTCTACTTTTCTATAATGATTATTTTGTACAGTCAAGAAAACAGCTAGATAGACACATTGGACTTTCTACCATTTTTATTTCAATAGCCACAAGAGGTTAAGTCTCAGTCTTGATTGTACATAAATAAATTCATACAACCAATTGAAATGCAAGTGATCCAAAGCCATTTGAGTGTTTCTGAAATAAACTACTTCGGTATTCTTGTTCCAATCATCAAAAGGCCTTAAAACTAATTTAGTATTTCTTTCAAGCTTAAAGAACTTAACATACAAGTTGAAATTTTGAAAGCTTTATTTAAAGTTGCAATTTATGGTGAATAAGGGTTTTGTTCGAACCTAGACTTTACTATACAAAGTGTAAGACTAATAACGTCTTATTTTACTTATATTTTTGTTGTTTTACGTGTCATGCGTATCAAAACAATTTATTTTTTTTTTATTAAAAGGAATAATACGATCTCTTTTTTGTTAATTTTTTTATTGTAATTTTTTTTAAGTTTCCATTAGGAATAATAATAGGATCAGGTAATAATAGATAATAAGGAAGATATATAAGGTAATAATAGGGTCTTTTTTTGTAATTTTTAATTGCAAATTTATATTTTAAATTTCCGGTTTAATTACATAGGTGCAACTACCGTCTACGGGTCTATCCGAGAAGATTTTCTAGCGTTACATGTTGTACTAATATCAGAGAGATGGTTATTTTACTTATGACTCTAGGTTTTGTTTTCGCACGACTCTAGCGTTCCGCCCATCGGTTCCGTAAGCATAGAACTAGTACCCGTCATACAAAAATTCCATAGAAAGAAGCAGTTTTAGTTAATGTTGATTTTGTAAAATATGCGGAAATATTTTATTATGTCTCTTTTCATACAAAAATTTAAACACAATAAAAAAGAATCAGCCAAATCGGTCGAGCCGGTATCTAGTGCTGCTCCCTCACACATTATACAAGGCGTATAAGGGACAGGTGGTTTATACAAAATCTCGATTTTTGTTCATTATCATTTCACAAAATTCCAAAAATTAGCCCCTAACTTTGACTAGTTACTGCCTACAAAATTTCAGGTTTGGCTGTGAGAATTTAACAGACAAATAAACACATTCAGTTTCACGTTTATATTAAGATCGACTAAGACTCGCGCACCGAGGATTCCGTACCACTAAGGTAAAGATACCGTCTTCGTTATGGACGCGCAGTCACGCAGAAGTGTATTAATGCACACGAGTCCGACACGCACTTGACCAGTTTTTATTATTTGACCAATTTTCACGCTTACAATAAAATTATACTAGCGGCAAATTAACAAGGTACATTCCTCATATTCGACTACTTTAAAAAGTACTAGTACACTGAGATAAAAATAAAACGAACGCTACAAACTGTTTGTTACATTGTAACTAATAAATAGAAGTTACAAATGTGCCAATACAATCTTGAATCCGCACAAAGTAAATGTGCATTTCCTGTCAGATAGTAAACGGAACACTATCTTGGAGGATTATTCTCAAACCACTCGTATTCTTAGGCCCGTATTGATAAATCCCTCTCAAAATCTTCCCTAGGACGATGTCAGCTGACTTAATTATCAAGATGCAATAAGCATCTCAAGATCTTGCTAATTAATAAACTACGATCCAAATACCAATCTCAAAAAGTGTCCGTCTTTGAGTCAAACGTCAAAAGAGCAAAAAGAATTTGTCTGTTTTGTTTTTGCTTTAATGTTGCTAATCATTTTAATTTTTTTGCTAAGTTCACTTTCAGCACAGTAAATAGATGGGCTTATCAGCCCATCTCTATACTGTGCTTTCAGGCAGGCAACGGCCAAAGAATATACAGCCTGAACAAAATAATACTCAAGTCACTATTTAACAGCATCAACAATTTTGAATTAAGTTTCGTTTATAAATTAGTGAGTGTGATTTAAACACTCAAGTGATTATTGCTCCGATGATGACAGCTACTCAATTTCTGTTTATTAATTAATGCAACACCTCAAGATGCCCCTTAAGGACAATCTCACACTTAAGCGGGATTTATCAATTCGACCCTAAGTATGACCTTACTATTATTGACTAAAATTACGATGCTGAAAAATTTATTTCGATCCTCAAAAAAGTACCTGAGTTTATTTAAGAATTTTGGTAACGTTTTGATATTTCTATGTGTGTTAAATTGCACTGATTGCGAATGTGTTGTTTATAATATAAACTATTGCTCATCTGTAATAGTACCAAACAAACTATTGATTTTGCATTGAATATGACATGTTTAATGCAAAATTAAATATTTGGTGTGAAATTTACAATATGTCTGGTAATCAACTGTATAGGGTGACTTTTAATTAGTTCTTGATAGTAAAAGGTATGAATGTACTCATGATACTGAACAACTTTCCCCAAGGAACATAGGTCGAAATACGAAAATCAAGATTTGACCTCCCATAGAAAGTGCATCAGCTGATAGCGCATTTTGTATGGAAGTTCAAATTTGGTTATTCGTATTTCTACCTATTAGTTATAAGTTGTTCAGTATCATGAGTACATGCATATCTTTTGCTATCAAGAACTAATTAAAAGTCACCCAATATATTCTAAGTATTAAAACTGAACAACTTTTTAAAGGAACATAAGTCAGATATGAAAAAAATATTTGACTTCCCATACAAATCGATCAGCTGAAAGAACATTTAGTATCGGAGGTTGAATTTTCGACCTATGTTCCTTAGGAAAAGTTGTTCAGTTTCGTGTACGGAATCTCCCGTTTAAGTTTTACAGTCGGTCCCCAGACACAGTGTGTAGAGTGTTTTTTCTGCCATACAATTATCAGATTTTGCAGTTTCTACGGGGGTTTAATTTATTTTTTCGTATTTTGATCTAGTTTCGTAAGAGTTTCAGTTTTATGGTCGGGTAACATACTAAAAGGAAAACAGTTGATCAGGAAGAAACTTTAAATTCTTACCAATCTACATGACTTCAAAAATAGTTCCCCAAGCCAGCTCAAATAGCATTGCATTTGGCGTTTGTCCCTCGCTGCTTGCATTCAAGCCACGTTTGGATCATCACTTACGTCCAGCATTTGAGCTATCCCATTGTTGTTGGACCAAATACATACACATGTTTTTGATTCGGCTTGATTTTACATTCTTTCTTCTTCCTTGTCCCTTGTGGTACCGGCAAAGAATAGTACCATCCCATACATAACCGTGGGTGTCGTAAGGGGCGACTTAGGGTTATAAACTGGAGGATGGGCAGCAGCATCCTTCTGTGTATCATACTTATTGCGGTCTCCTACAACCGCGGTCCATATTGCCAGCCGTAACGCTGACAAGCGAGGTGACTATGGAACTTCTCCTCCACATTTTTCCAGCAAAAGCTAGAATTCTGGAGGGAGCTCCCTGTCCTGTAGTGGACATTTCATGGGGTGCTATGATTATTCTTAGTTTGCAACCTCCGTGGTCTAGAGGGTAGAGCGCTCGGCTCTCGACCCGGAGGTTTTGGGTTGGCTTCCCGGTGGGGACACTGTCGAACAAAAATCTCTTTGTACGACCACCTCAGTTTAGTTAGAACTTTGCTGAATTAATCACTTGATTGTCCGTTACGTTAGATGATTCCGTGCTCCGGAAGGCACGTTAAGCCGTTGGTATCTGCCGATGTAGTGGTAAACGAGCCATGTCAGAAACCAGGAGTTAGCATTTACAATAAGATAAATTGTACACTGTTGTGTTATTTAAAAGCCAAGCAAGGCCACAATCTAATTAGCTTGTACATGTTTTTTTAAGCATAACGAGACAGATGAACAAACGTCAACATGTGTGTGTTGTTAAACATTCAAGAAAGTTAAACTTAAATAAGATCAGTTTTTTGAGTTGTATTTTTAAGTCAATTATTTGGATTTTGTAATCGGCACTGAGTGTGTAGTGTATTTCCCAACCTTTGTGAACGAAAATATCAATAAAAAGTCGTACACTATTTATTTAATCATTTATTCTTATCTAAGCATAAAAGAGGCTATATTTATTGGTGAGTTATATTCAAATTTATTAATATCTCGAAGATCGAGCGTTTCTAGTACTATTTTTTTTCAATAATGTTTTTGTTTCATACTTACTTACTGCGCTGGCTCAGCAACTTCAAGAGTATCTAGGCCTCCGAGACGGTCCATTCGAAATCGGTAAGGTTGTGTTAGGTTTTATTTCTTCTACTGCTTCTGCGTGCCAGAAGCGAAATCGTTACAGTTTATTATTTTTAGACAAACTATACTCTTACTAGGAAATTGATAAATTTTCGATTCCGTGCTATCTTCCAGTGATATACAAACCGTTTTCTCTTACAATGTATCGTCGTAACCTTAATAAGATACATTCGTTGGCCAGAAAATCCTACACAAGGTTACGGTTCCGTGGTCATTAATCATAGCAATGAAGAGAACATTACTAACAGCCAGCCTCATCTGGAATAGCCACAAGATATTGTATACGTATATACAAGGTGAATTAGGGAAATGATGAATTATAAACATAAACCTTCAAAGGAGGAGAGATGTTTGAAAAAGTCATTCGAAGCTATCCGATAGTTTTTTAAGAGCTTTGGCATGAATGTTGCTGCTTTGTTGAATCCCGGCTACGCGTCAAATATACTTTTCTCTATATTTTTTAAATGTTATATAATCAAACAAATTAGAAAGAAATAAAACATTGGATTTTTTTTCATTTGCTGTAAATTTTATTCACTGAAAGAGGTTCAATTACGTTGACTGATCACGCCCTTTCAGTTTTTGCCAACCTGTCCCTTATCCCTGTATATCTATTTTAAACTTTATTTTCTCAAACATGCTTGGAAATTCAATTATGATTTTAACAACCTTCTTCGGGATAAATCGAAATAGCTGTACTGGTTAAATACGGGCGAGCGCTGGCCGGCAAAGGAAGTATGTGATGAAAATCCATTTTTATCGGGTTTTGCAGCCGTATAATTTACTATGAATACTAATAGCTCACCTAGCTGACAAGCTGTTTGAAAGTGGAATGTACCAACAAGCATAAAAACCAAGGAGGTTTCAAAGCAACGAACCAAAAACCAAACGTATCCAATCATTACAACTAAGGAGGTAACTTTCAAAGATTTAGTTTAAATTTCAAACTGGCTAGCAAAATAGAAAGCTATAAATTGTAAAAAAAATTTAACAAATACAGATTAAATAATATTAATAAAAATAATAAAATGTTTCAATAGATTTGTACAAAACGAAATAGACATAATTAATACAAAGGTTGCATTACACAAGTTGTGCACAAATTAATTGCTAAACCCTGATTCTCAAACTAAGCGCAGACTTCACAACATAATATACTATTATACGTGTATATTAATTATTTTTACTAGTAAGTAAACGGCTTGGTCCGTTTTCTGTTGGGGTTTAATTGAGCGTCAAAATACCATTACCTAAATCAAATAAAAAATACGGATCTGAATTGTAAGACAGATAAGGTGTATGATAAAAATTATATCAAAACAGTACCTACACAGGAAAGTCAGAGCAGCACTTATAAAAAAAACACCGACCTTTCGTGAAATTTCCCCATGATTTCCCCACATTTTTCATGATCAAAATTGTGAAGCTACGTACGGGGTTGTAAATTTCGTATCATAAGTATTCAATTTAAATAAGATAAAATTGATGGTTCGGAACATTTTCTTTGCTACTCGTTTTGTGTGATGCTGAATAATGCTATTATAAATATTTTTTTATTATTAACAGTGCATAAACAAAAACACTCAGTAACAAACACTGAATAAAAAAGTATTTCTAAAGTTTTCTTAATAAAACTGTGTCACTAGAGTTCAAACAATGTTTACAGTTTGTTCTTTGAATCTAAAAGTCCTTCGGTCTTTACGTCTTCAGGGAGAAACCAGTTCCATTTTGTAAAACTTTATAAGTTTCACGAACTAAAACTGTATTGCACTTCGTTAACAAAGTTTGCTCTCCTATACTGGATATTAAAATAGACATAATTGTCATTAAAATTAGTACTACCAAATAGTTTACGTTCCATGTCTGAGAAAATATGTTTATCTTCACTTTTTTTTTATATCATATTTTTAAAAGTTGATACGGCTAAATATTAGGCATAGTAAACTATAAAATTTAAAAAGTTACCATATTGTATCAGATTTTGTATGAAAATTCTACAAAGGTGATAACGTTTTTTTTTTTTATACGAGTATTTATGTAATACTTGGAAAATTCTCCTTAATCCTATACTTTTTTGTACAATTTTATAAAAACTGAATATAACATGTTGTATTTAACGTGATATGTATCAGTTTTTCTTAGTAGCTCTCTTAATATCAGTAGTATATCCACAAAGTACACCTTATAAAAAACCTATGATTTGGGAACACTTAGAATAACAGTTACTATAGTTACAATTATTTCATCTGTGGCGGGAAGGATGCGCACCCAGCTTGGACTTATTGAGCCTTGGAGAGAGATATAGGTATAAGATTTACCACCATTTTCAAATATTTAAATTTGTAAAAAGTTTATTTAAAAAGAAGAAATAATGATATAGGATACATGTAGTGACACCCGAAGGTACTGTTGAAGTGGCTACTAAAATAACTCGACGAAACAAAACCTAAAAGTACAATAAATTAGGAATGAGTTGACTTAATTCATTCCTTCGTTGCGCTAGGTTTATTCCGTTTTTTTTTCGATGTCGCCAAAGAACGACTAGGCTACTTAACCTAGGGGATTTTGACGAGGATAAGTACTGGTTTTTATACAAAATAACTGCCATCTGACAGTCTGAAAACCTGCCGCCTGGCTATAAGGAACCTTGGCCAACCTGGAGTGGAGACGTCTAAATAGGCTGAGGACCCAAGTCACCGAAGCAAGGATAACCTGTGCCGGTGGGGGTTCCTAAGTAGCGCAGACGCCAGCTGTGAATGTGGAGAACGTAGACCATGCCACACCTCACTAATTGTCCCGCATGCCCGACCACCTGCTCGCGTGAGGACTTACTTGACGGTAACCAGAGGGCTACCACGGTAGCCGCTTTCTGGGCAAGTAAGATTTAGCCCGTGTTCTTAACGACACGAAAGAAGAAGAAGAAGATCTGACCCCCTTATAGTCTTATATCGCCAAATTTACCAAATTGCACCAATTTTTTTCCAGGTACTAGTTAGGTACATAGCTCTCAATTTTTGATAGGAACCAATTCTTAAATTTCAAAAAAAATCTATAGAAAATTCGAGAATTGGCTCCTATCAAAAATTGAGAGCTATGTACCTAACTAGTACCTGGAAAAATTTTGGTGAAATTGTAAGGCGTGAAACAGCTTACTGACCGCACTATATAGTTTGTCCATCTTAAGAATGCAGTAAGTCATCGCTTTTCGCCGCTGGTAGCCCAGCCCCGTAACTAATCAGGTCGCTTAAAATTATAAATTCAAATGCACAATGACTAACTGAAGACAAACCTTCGAAAGAAGCGGTTGTTTCCTTAGTTACCTAAAAAACTAACATATTTTTTTTGTATTTTGATTCTATTCTGAATACACCTTTACCCTGCATCTGCATTAATGACTTTGTAAAGCTAGTGGCCAACCCACAGAGCTCTGAAGCGCATTCATCTTGCTCTGCATCTAGAGACGAATTCTTTATTTCATTCAATACAAATCAGTGTCACCATTTACTAAAACTAATACGCTTTCTGCACCCACACTACTATAGATAAACCGCCTAAATGAGTCCTCGCCCGCGGGGTACAGGGGCGCGGGGGTAAGACGACAGGCGGGGGAACGAAAGAGGTGCGGGCGGCGGCGGGCGGCGGGGCATTCTCATTCTCTACGCGCATCCACCCCCCGCACCTGCCCTGTCATTGATGCGCAGAAGAAAAAAATGACCATTTTTGGCTACTGCGAATCAATGACAGGGCCAAAGTTATTTTGTGCGACGCCATTATTGCGAAAGAGTAAGATGCAAAAAACCAGTGACAGCGTCTCTATGGCACCGAATGTGTTTATGATGTGCATTAAAAACAAAGAGATTTGAACCTCGCTACGCGAGCGCAGCGAGGTTAAAATCTCTTTGATTAAAAATAAGCGCAAGCATAAATTGGACAGTTACCTCGTCAATAAGGAACCAAATTTTTTTTTGCGCGCGCAGGCGGAGTAGCCCTATCGTTGTTCTGTGGGCCAACCTGACTGTCAGAAGATTACTTTCCAGAAGGAAACAAACAACGCAAAATTGAGCAAGTCTTATAAACTTAAAGCTCCTTTAAATCTATTGTTGTCACTTTCTTTGTCAATAAAACAAAAAGCATCAGCAATAGATTTAAAGTAGCTGAACCTTTAAAGATGCTCATAATCCGGTTAGAATCTCTTATCAACCCTATGTTTAGCTTGAATACTGTATTCAGACCGTAACCTGCAATGTAATTAGACTTACACACACACGAGATCAATGAACAAACTTAGTTAAGGTTTGATCAAGATTAATTTGCTCTGATTTGGAGCATTCAAATGTAAAGTACAGACGCGTTCTTGTAGTAGTGAAGCCCGTGTTAAGATAACCTTATATTTCGAAGAAATAAAATTGTACGATTATTACATTTGTTCATTAAAAAATCCTCCGCTCCCGAAGCTCCATGATTCTACTCATGAAAACAAGCAACTTTTCCAAAAAATATAATACAAGAAATGTAATTTTCGACGTTCCATGCTGAAGAAGTCACGTGATCTACTGATTTTGTACAGGATGTCGAAAAATATTTTTCGGATACTATATATTTTATTTTCTTCGGCATTGTTGGTTGTCAGTTTTCATCCCAGAGGGGCTTCTCGCGTAGGATGTTTGAGTGAACCGGTTGCAATGAAACAAAGCTTATATTTTTCAATAAAAAAGTCTCATAAGAATGGCCGAAGATTTCTTAAGTAAAAAAAAAAAAAATTACTAAAATAATTTAATTTTATACTAAAATAAAATAATTTAACTGTTAGCAATTAAAAGTAAAATTTTGGAGTTTTTTGTCAAAAACATAAAAGTGACAATGAAAAAAAAAATGCGACTTCGTCTATGATAAATATGGCTTATTATGTTCTAAATGATCTCAGCTATCACCCCTTTAAGGCTTTGCACCCAGCTTCCAATCACCCTGGTTGGAGCATTTTGCGCCACTACCACTATTCGAACGCATCTATCCTACCTGAAGCTTGAGCTTTTAATATCCAACTCTAGTGCACTGGGCTCTAATTGTGAGAATAACTGTTTCCCAGAAAACTGGACTAGCAGGGACGGGTCCTTCCATTGGCCTGTTCGAATCACCTGATGCAGTGCTCCTGGATATTTTAGTGTAGAAATATCAACCAGTGCAGAATTAATACAAAGTCAAAAACATTTAAGTGACAATGAAAAAAAAAGTATGCGAATTTGTCTATGACAAATATGGCTTATTATGGCTTATTAAATGATCTCAGCTATCACCCCTTTAAGGCCAGCTTCCAATCACCCTGTATATGTCTCAGAACGTCGTAAAACAAAAAAATGTCACAGAAAAATCTGAAATATAAATAACGTTTTTATCAACAAAAGATTTTAAACGAACAATACAAGCTGATTCAACCTTTTCTAGTATTTTTTAAAATATAGACTAACAAGGCACGGGCTTACCTGCATTATTAAGGTACCTATGTTCGTACAGCTTACGTTACAGCTTGTCCTTTGAGTGTTGTTAATGCTGGTACAAATTTATGCCAGGCACGCACGGTTCTCATACAAAGTGTCTGATGACTGACGATACAAGATCCGCAAGAAAGAAAATTATATTTTGATGAGAACGAAATTTGTGCTGATGTAGCAAATCTTGTTGTGTATGACGCGCACCCTACTGCGTATTATGCAAAGTAGTTAGTAAGCATTATTTAATGAGAAAAGCATCTAAGTAGATATCAAGAGACTTCTATCTAAGACACAGCGCTGTACAGACGTCTTACAATAAACATCATCATATAGTCATCATCCGTATTTTATTCATCTCTACAAGCAACCACCTCACGCAACATCCCCATGCCTGCACAAGGCACCACAGGAATATATACATATAATTTGTCAAAATCCAATTCGAGTTTCCTAACTTTTATATAAATATTTTCTTTTTATCGATTTTTTAGTTTATTCGTTTTATAGAAAATGATGTCAGGCAAACGGCTGCCTCTAGACATTCTACAGTAGTAAATTCTTTCGAAGTAATTTTCGATGACTTTTTGCTAGGTTGTCTCGGCAATAATTTGATTAGGTCTTCTAACGCTGCCGGTGTGATGGTATAGAAGCGAATCGGATGATCTTGGCGGCCAGTTTACGAAACTGTTGAGTGAAATAACACTGAATTTTTCGCAAGAATTTTAACCATAACATTTACTAAAAAAATCGATTAACGTTTCATTTAGTAAATGTATTATTTTTTAAGATAAAAATACGCCTCACTATCGACATTTTGTTTTCAATTTTGGAACCTCGAATTGGATCGGCCTATATTAAAAGTGATAAGTTTTAGTAATATTTCAGAGGATGTTGAACAAGAGATCTAATTAATATGAATCTTGTAACAGTCACCAATTTGGTTTATGATTTGGTATTGATGAATTATTTACTGGCTTGTATTGATAACATTTTTACGAATTTAGAACCAGTAGATAAATCAATTATCAATAAGTTGGGCTCTGATCATTCTGGCCAGTTGGCAGTTTTCAAAGTCACGACTAAAAAAGCATTGAAAAAGGATATCACGTGCGTACCTATCAATGAAGGTAGACTTATCCGCTACAAAAGTAGTGTTGAAGAAAAACTGCCAAACTTACCATATTGTGATAATCCAAATAAATTGTATGAGTCTCTATTTACTTTAACTAAAAGTGAGTACGATGCAATTTTCAAGGAAAAGAAAATTACTGTAAATGAGAATCTAATGTTTAGTGATTGGGCCACAGTGGGAATACACAGAAGCAGGCTAAGGTTATATGAACTTTACGAGGAAAGAACATATAACAATAGTGATGCATTTGCGCAATTTGTAAAGAATTATTCAAAAACATTCAAACGGGTTTGTGCTGCAGCCAAATCAAATTTCATTAAAAATAAAATCAAGAATAGTTCCAACATTACGAAAACGACTTGGGAAACTATAAATAGTGAAACTGGAAGATCTAAAGCTCCTCGGAATGACTTCCAGCTTAAGATTGATGATCAGATCATAAGTACAGATATAGAAGTTGCTGAAGCTTTTGAAAACTTCTTTACGGATATTCCAGTTTCAACTACCAAAACCTTGAACTCATCTCCCACTCTTGCCAAATCTTATCTCGAACGACACGTAGATGTTTGCAATGTAGATTTTAAATTCAGTTACGTCAATGCTTTCGTTATAATTAAAGCCTTTAAATCACTTAAAATGAAAAAGACCGCCGATATAGATGGCCTGTCAGTTAAAATTATTAGTGCCGTTATAGAAAGCAGTGCACCATACTTATCTAGTATTTTTAATAAATGTGTAGATGATGGTGTTTTTCCTAATTTGATGAAACATAGTAAAATTATTCCGTTGTTTAAAGCTGGTAGTAAATCAGACCCCACAAATTTTAGACCTATTTCTGTTCTACCAACTCTTAGTAAGACATTTGAAAAGATAATTTTAAATCAGGTTCAGAGCCACTTTTATCGCAACAACTTGATGAACCTAAAACAGTTCGGTTTTACCAGGGGTCGCTCAACAGTCGATGCAGGTGTTGAGCTTATTCAAAGTATATTTGACGCCTGGGAGGAGTCAAGTGATGCCATTGGCGTTTTCTGTGACTTGTCCAAGGCTTTCGATTGTGTACATCATGATATTCTTATCAGGAAATTACACCATTATGGAATTAGAGACCAGGCTCTAAGCCTTCTGGAGTCGTATCTAAGTGAAAGGATCCAGAAGGTTGATGTAAATGGGAAAAGGTCACTAGGATCAAAAATTTGTATGGGCGTTCCACAAGGCTCAATCCTGGGACCATTCCTGTTCATTGTCTACATTAACGATTTGCCAAACCTTGTAAAGGACAAGAATGAGATAGTACTATTTGCAGATGATACGTCTTTGATTTTTAAAGTCAAAAGACAACAATCAAATTTTGACGACGTAAATAGTAGAATCTCTAATGTAGTTGAGTGGTTCACCGTAAATAATCTTTTACTTAACGAAAAGAAAACTAAGTGTGTTAAATTTGTTTTGCCTAATGTAAAGCCAACTGCTACAAGCCTATTAGTGAAAAACGATAAATTGAGTCTTGTGGAATCAGCTGTGTTACCTTAGACAACAAATTACAATGGGGACCGTATATTAATAAATTGTCGAATAGACTTAGTTCTGCAGCATACGCAGTGAAAAGAATAAGAGCTCTGACGGATGTAGACACCGCGAGGTTAGTCTACTTCAGTTATTTCCATAGTCTCATGTCATATGGCCTTTTGTTATGGGGTCATGCTGCGGATGCAAACAGCATTTTTTTACTACAAAAGCGAGCTGTTCGTGCAATTTATAAAATGAAGCCTAGAGAATCTCTTCGAAATAAATTTAAAGAAATCAACATTTTGACTTTTGTGTCGCAATACATTTATGAGAATTTAATATATGCTAAACGGAATATACATATTTTTGATAAAAATTGTGACAGGCACAGTGTCAACATAAGAAACAAGAATCAACTTGCTTCTCATGTCAGCCGTATTCACAAAATTAGTAAAACATATAAAGGTCAATGTATACGCTTCTATAATAAGGTACCCACTGATATTGAAAGTTTACCGTTAGATAAATTCAAAACTGTAATCAAGCAGAAATTATGTAAGAAGGGTTATTATAAAATATCAGATTATCTAGAAGAGAAAAATCCATGGGATTAGACTACGGTTCTAACAGGCTAATTCAAAATTAAAACTGACCTATGTATGTTGTATATCAACCTTGTACATTCAAACATATTTAAAAGAGCGCGTGGGTTTTTATTGTTGCTTCTTTTTTTTCCCACAATGGCGCCACATTGTTTGTGAAGCGATGTAGTTTAGCTGACGTCATTAAGAGATTTTAATATCCAACAATGAATAAACGATTTTGATTTGATTTTGATTTGATTTGCTTTAATTTGTCTCTACCTCCAAAGTGATCGTTTATTGAAATAATTCAACAATTGAGGCTCAAACATTAACATTACTCTTGCTGGCTAGATAGGTTCACTGATATTAAAATAATAAAGTTCTGAACTAGTTATGCCATTTGCTTGCATGAAAATTCTGACAAGAGACTTAAACTGGCAAATTTTTTTCGACATAATATCAATTATGTGCAACTTGCAAGTAACATAAGAACTTTCCCTTAACGGCAGCTTGAACTGTTTGTGAATTAAAATACTCAAGTTTTTGTAAAGCTTACCCCATTTGGCACTCAAGATAATCCCACTTTAGAGCAATTAGCAAACTGTAGATGCTTTTACTTAAAAGTTTGTCAAGAGATGACCTAGTTTGAAGTCGGCGACATTGCGGTCAATGGTTCAATGATCTTTTTTTTTTCTTAATATCACGAACGATGAAAAAAAAACATCTTCTCTACAAACATTTTAAGTGACGCAAAATGGACTATGATGCAAATGATATGAAGAAAAAACTGAAGAAAAGCGGAAATTTTATTAGCTTTTCTGTGATTTTGCTTTTGCTCATCCATATTTTGTGATTGACTTATTACCAGAGAATGAATATCAGTATGTCCTTTTGTTTATCGTGCTATTTTGTATGGTATCGGTATAGTATAAAAAGCTTATAAATTGGACAAATTCTCTTCGAAATTGCACATTTTTTTTTTGTATTTTCTTGGATCTGTTTTTCAGCTGCCGTACTCCGAAGTGATACTACGATAATATCGCGCCGACAATTAGTCTATGGTTCGGCCGTTGACAAAGAAATTCTCATACAAAGTAAATTTCCAAACGTAATTGTTGTTGTCAATCTGATAATATCGGAGCTCCGATAAAACTTCGGAGTACGCAACGCACCCAGTTGTTTTTGTAGTATTTGTTTCTCCATTTTCCTCGGAGTTTCGTCCAAAAGTTGCAACTGGTAGTCACGTACTAGACTATCCCTAGCTGTCATTTGTCAAGCTTACCTTTACCATTTGTCTCCATGAGTAGGGCATCAATTCATCTAGATGACGACCTCATCTCTTGGATGATGAATACGTTTGTGTGCCCGTTTGAAAACAAATGACTCTACCTTAGAAAACTTCTTAAGATTTGAATTAACAGAGAGTTATTTTTGACGTCGATAGCTCCCGGCTAGGCATATCCACGTAAAACTTACAGCCATATTATATCTCTGCTAACCGAGTTTTTTTCGTAAAAGTAACATGTGGATAATCATCGATTTAATCGTCATCAACAGATTCGTTTGACAAAGGATTCCCGCAAGGAGATTAACAGCAACCAGTATAGTGCGACCCGCCCATACCTAGCAGCTTCACATTACAAAGCACAAATGCAAGAGTGTAACCATGGCCTCATCCCAGACACAACATAATTTGAAATTAGAAAGTCGCGTACGCAAAAGACCCTCAGAAGGACCACGAGAATCTCGCGGGTGTGGGGTGGATTGCAAGGGGAGCGGAGAGTGTCCGTTCAGTATGATAGTATTGTTACTTTTTTCTGTGCCATGGCAGCCCATATTATATGATATACTGCGTAAATAGTGAACTTGTAGCATTAACAGCTTAAAAAATACTACAGGTCAGCAGAATGTCCTTGGTCCAATGCAAACAATTTTTGTTGTAAATTTTATCAAAATCGTTCGGGTTGCACTATTAGGTCAGTTTTGCTATGACTGTGTTTCATTATATGATATACAGCCGGACATGTCGTACCGTGACCTAATATACACGCCTATTTAATCCTAACACGCCTTGTAAGATTAATTGATTTGCCAACTCTGATCTACGTATGATGTCCATTGTAGGTAAAGTACGCCACAGCTCAGGAAAATGTATGGTGCTTCATATGTATAGTTGGTCAAAAAGTGAATCAAAATAAGCTAAAGTTAAGCATTAGTAACTGTCACAAGGAAAAACCAACCTCGCTATTTTAGGAAATTTTAATTGAACTTTAGCCGTGGTAGACCACATACTGAGCAAGGTATATAAAACAGACTAATAATAATAAAACATACTAAAGAAACAAGTAATGGCGTGTCTTTAAAAGAACAGAAACTTAATTTTTATGAAACCTAAAAATACTCTTATCCTAATATTGGACTAATAATCCTGTCACCTTATCCGGAATCCTGCAATAACCCAACCAACGTTTCGTACTATATTGATAGTCATGATGTAATTTATTAGTTGCTTTTCCTTTTCGCCATCCTTTCCACATGGCCAAACCAGCGGAGTCGGGCTGACTTGGTCTCCCCAATGGAGACCAAGGACCAGGAGGATCGGGGAGGATCGTGCGGTCAAGAGAGCACATCTAGACTGGTAGACGCCCCGTCGTCGGAAGTCCTAGATATCGTTGGATCGACCAAGTCAAGAAAGACCTGTTGGAGCTTCAAATAGCCGACTGGCAACAAGCTGTACACAACAGAGAAGAATGGCGGCTTTTAGTGTCGGAGGCCAAAATCCTCTTCGGGTCCCTGAGCCAGCATAAGTAAGTTGTCCTTTCCGATCACGAAAGTTAAGCATCATTGGCCGTGGTCAGAACCCGGATGGGTGAACACTACTGGCACGAGACCGGCATTTACGGCATTTCCGTGCTTCGGAAGAAACGTTAGCAGCCGTTGATCCCGGCTACTGTCAGTGATAGTAGTCGTTAAGCCAAGTCAGAGGCCATTTCGCGGCTTGAAAACTCTGACAGCCAGGGTAGCCACTAACCTGGCAAAGCCTAATCGAGGATTGGGTCTGGTTGTCTGGCAGTTGCTCTGTGTAAAAACCATTGACGTAAGAATGGCGTAGTTTCCAAAATCTTTGGTAAAAACCAGTGCTTCTGTCAAATCCCCTAGGTTAGGTAGCCGACTTCGAAAAACCATTTGGCAAAAACGGAATAAGGCTAGGGCAATGAGGATGGTCCCGTGTGGTACCGACAAAGAACAGTACCGACCCATACCACAGATTACGTAATAGTAAACTAACGATTACATAATAGTAAACTAACTAGATCCGATACTCCCAGGCGGGGTGCCGACAAATTTCAACCTTACGGTTAAAGCATAAAGTCGATACTTGCAGTGCACCGCTTAGGACACGTTTTTAAATCGCGGGTGATCGCCGACAGGTGGGCTAAGGCGATGATTTTGTTACTTTATGAGATACTGAGTGAGATGCAAGTAGGTATGTAATATTGTTCAATCAAAAATGCAAATACTTACTCGTACTTACCTATTTTGCCGCCATAAGCTTAAGGTGACTCAAAGAAAAGTAAAATCGACTGCCTCACCCAGTCGACTTCTCTAGCGCCGCGTTGCATACCTAGAGTGCGGAGTGTCACAGGCCTGCCCATACATACCCGTAGGTGTCGTAAGAGGCAACTAAGGGTTATAAACTGGAGGATGGGCAGCAGCATCCTCCTGTGTATCATACATTACCTACTGCGGTCACCTACAACCGCGGTCCATGGTGCCAGCCGTAACGCTAAGAAGCGAGGTGACTATGGTACTTCCCCTCCACATTTTTCCAGCAAAAGCTAGAATTCTGGAGGAAGCTCCCTGTCCTGTAGTGGACTTTTCGTAGGATATTATAAGGAATGATGATGTTGCAATTTGTTTAAATTTATTTGCCAAACTGCCATGCTTTTCCATCCGGGCTGTGGGTCTGACAAATGATGTCCGAATATGAGGCTAGTGGCGGACAATGATAATGTCGTCGGTAATAAATGGCAGGCTGCAGGCGACGGTGAGATCTGTGCTGGTACCACGATATATTAACGACACTATCGCAACGGAGGACATGAGCACTGACAAACGTACTGTTAACATGAGAATGGCGAGTATAAAGCTTGTTTACGAGTTAAAAGTGCACAATAAAACCAAACAAAAGGAAGATACTTTTGAATCTAAACTAGGCGCAAAAAAAACTGAGTGGATTTATGGCATTTTTTTTTATGTCAAAAGTGGCTAAACGAGCACGTGGCCTGATGGTAAGTGGTCACCACCGCCCATGACACCTACTGTCTTATTAGTGAAATAATTTGACACTAATAAGACAGCTAAGCGCGTTACCCATCCTGAGAACTAAGATGGTATGTCTCATGTGCCAGTAATTTCCCTGGCTCCCTTGCCCTTCAAACCGAAACACAGCTGTGCAAACGCTGCTGCTTTACGGCAGAAAAAAGCAAGAGGGTGGTACTTCCCCAGACGGACTTTCCACAAAAGCCCTACCACCTCCAAACGACTGGCATACGATTTAATCTAATTATTTAACCTTAATTAAGAAATCAAAAACTGACTTATTTATTTGTTTTATTTTTAAAGTAAACGGCCCGATGGCCTGACGTTGATTCCGTGGGAGAGAGGGCGGTGTTTGGTGTGGGACGCAACGTGTGTCAGCACCTACGCTGCTTCCCACATCAATCGCACTACACGCATGGCCGGAGCGGCGGCCGAAGCCCAGGCGGCGATTAAACGCAAAAAATATGCTCCTTTGGGACATGGCTACATTTTCGTGGCGGACATGGCTACATTTTCGTGGCGGTGGAAACGGCGGGCTGCTGGGGGGCGGACGCGAAAAAATTTGTGCGTGACATAGGCAGTCGGCTCCGACAAAAGGGATGTGACCCCCGCTCCGAGTCGTTCCTGGTGCAAAGGCTTTCCATAGCCATTCAACGTGGTAATACTGCGAGCATTATGGGCACTTTTGCACCGGGAACGTCAAGGGGCCGTTTATTAGACTAATACTTTATTGTATTTTAATTATGAGTACCTTCTTTGACTTTTGTATTTTTTTATGACTGTATTTTAATATGTATAATTTTTAAAGAAGTATTTTAGAGAGAATGGCAGGGGATCGAGCCGCAAAGAGGGCGTAAGGCAAAGGGCGTAAGTAGAGGCAAACCATCGGGACGCCGGCCTGTTGGCAGGCCAAGATACCGTTGGAAGGATGAAGTCGCCAAGGATCTTAAAGAGCTGGGAGTGCCCGACTGGACGGAATTGGCACAGAACAGGGAAGCGTGGCGTACTTTAATGTCGGAGGCCAAGAACCACTTTGGTTAACTGAGCCAAAAAGAATGAATGAATGAATTTTACCATCTTTCTTTTGACTACTAATAGTGCTTTCTTCATTTTTGCAGTCCTGGTATGCATAGCAGCAAGTAAGTGAAAACAAAACTAATATAAGCTATACTAGAGCTATGCTACTAACGCCCGAATCCAGAGACTTGCTCAAATTCAAAGTGTTTCCACTGACGTTCGTCCTTGTGTACAATAAAATTGTTAATTAATTCAAGTTATGCCTCATTCAGGAAAATAAGTAGTATATTTTATATTTACCTTCCTTGTCTCTTTAGTTTGTATCAAGCATTGTGTTTGATCATGCACTGACTGGTATTTGTTTAGTATATTATATTTTGATGAATTCGTGAAGTTGTACTTACAACGTTAAATTAAAATGTTTTATAATGTTTTCAAACAAAATAGTGTGCATACTACTAATTATATATTTTGCAAGTGAGTAGCATTTGTATTATTCATATGACACAGGAAACTCAGGTCTATATTCTGTTCTTAATAAAAATAGACTACAACTAGTCTTTAAGCCATTTTCAACAAAAATTATATCCATCCACCTCGAATTTTCTTTAAAAGAATTATTTGCGCATTTAATAATTATTGTTCATATTATTTTCAGGACTAAGTCAAATGGTAACTGTGACTTTAAACCACACAAGCGTAGACAGAAATGCTTTCATTTTCACTTGTAGATCTCATAATAAAGAGGCCATTGATATGCTTAAAATATATAAAGTTGTTGGTGAGTATGGTGGAGGATTTTGTTCAGTAAAGATGATAATTATGATATGACTTTATTATTGTTCAGCTAAAAAAAAATAAGTTCTTAAATATTTTTTTTGTCAAAATTTTTGTCAGACCTATCAAACTATCTTGGGATACCTCTAAAATTTTAAGATATCAAACTTTATGAGGCTTCCTCGGTTTATTTAAGATGTCGCAGGATGAATCACCTGATTATCCAAAACGTAAAATTAAAATTACTTAATTAAAGGCTGATACTCGTAGGCCTTGTGGCAAACGAACGAGTTGAAAGAATCATTGCTCTATCCGTCAAACGCAGTTATAAATCCAGTTGTTCTCAATCTGTAAAATTTATATAAACAGTCTGAAGTAAGGTGACGCGCTGACAGAGGGAGTACATATACCCTGCACTGTATAAACAGCTGCATAAAGTTCAGAAACCAAAAACTAACATAGCGTTGTTACATGACTTGTCTTAACGACCACTACCTCACTATCAGTAGCCAAGACCAATGGCTTAACGTGCTTTCTGATGCACGGAAACGCTCTAGTTGTTGCTTAACTTTCGTCATCGGAAAAACTACCACTCGGTCACGAGCGCTTTATTCATGAAAATATTATTAATGTTATTACTCCTTGTCAACATTTTTTAAATTAAAAAAAAATCAATTAGAGCAAAAGCATGCGGTAACAATAGTACATTGTTCATCGAGAGGAGAAAGTGACCGATTCCCAACAAGGGTGTCGTTTGAGCCCTGAGGCGCAGCCGAAGGGCTTAATACACCCAAGCTGGGAATCGCACTTTCTTTCAAGTGATACATAGTGCTTTATACTTCACCTACGAGAAAAATATTTCAGATTTCCTTTTCAGATATGATGTTAGTTTTTGTATTCCATTATATTGATATCATGTCTTGCCAAAATGGTACTTTTCAACATGGAATACAAAGACTTGGCTTATATTTATACGCTTTTTCACTATAATAAGCAAGCAAAACAGTTTCAACGTATAAAACTATCACATACCTACATTGTTGTATTTTTTCGAGATTTTTCAGCCAATCAATAACCGCTTGCGCACTTTCTTGTAGTTCTAGCGGCGTCAAAAACTCTTCATCACTGTCACTATTTGACGATTTTTTTTGTAAAAAGCACGTACCAACAAAACTACAATTAAAACTTCCAACAACTTTGTAAAGAAAACAGGGGTCCAATTTTTAAAATCACTGGGTGATAAAATATCGCTTGGAGGTTTAAACTTTTTAATTTTACCCTGATAGTGTTAAAACGTTAGTAATACTTTATAAAATTTAACAATTAAACACTAATTTATATTTATGCATTATAATTTTTCCCTGTTGATAAGAAAAAAACAGAAATTTTGATTTTATAGAGTGATTTTCAAGAATAGGTACCTAATTCGCGCGAGCGCTTTCGTTCCACATTTTGGTTTCGTTCTTTTTTCAAATTAATGGTTTGTTCAGAAAAGTGTAGGTGGCCAGCATCATTTCGTGGACTTAGAGATAAAAACTTTTATTTTTTTGGCATTATGAAAAAATAGGTTATCGACAGATTTGGATCTAAATTTAAGAAAAAAAAACACGTTAACAATGGATTTTCATACAAAATTCCATCTCGCTAAAACACGTTAACAATGGATTTCCATATAACTTTTCGCCCCGCATATTTATACCATAGAAATGACGTATCTTCTCCTTAGTTTTTAAAATAGGACTGAGGTACTTTCCGAGAAGGTGAAGTATAAAACCAATTTTTTGTCGATGTGCATGATCCTATAATAGCAATATTATAAATATTCAAAAGAGCGTGCGAAGTAGTAACAGGTAAAAGAGGTCATCAATGACATTATCATTCACACACGTAGACATACTTTCACACTAACTTCAATTCTGCATTTCCATGTATCTCATCCGGTTACAACATAAAATACGAAATCCACGCGAGTGAAGCCGCGGGCAACAGTTAGTTATTATTATACTCTGTGTTATAAGCCCTCGCCTGCGTGCGACGGTTTACAAAACGTCAACTTGTTTGTGATAGATAACCTTAATTAAGAACATTGTATCTAAAACTAAACTATAAGTACCTACTATTATTTTGCAGATAGTATTCAAATACCAGTAAATTATACCTTACTTGACCATCTCCAGCAAATGATTGATACAGATGGTAAAGAAGTCAAAGTATTTTGCGGCGTAACAGATAATTTTAGTCATGAAAAAACAGTATCAAATCCCGTCATTTTAAAGAAAAACAACATTGACTTACTGAATTCGCAGACCAACGCTTATCCAGCTACTAGTAAGTTTTTCATACCTGATGCTAGTAATTTTATTTTTACGATTTTAACAAGATTTTAACGTAATCGAAAATGAAACAGTATTTTGAAAACGTAGATTCAATCTAAGCCATAAGAAAAGAAACAAAAATGGAAAGTTGAATCTCGTATGAACAAAAACTCTTCAGCCTAAAAACGTCTTTTCTAAAATAAGACCTAGAATGGTCGATTTGTTAACGCTTATTCTGAATATATACAAATAACAGTACATAATAATGCATTTTTTTTTCAGCTGCGCCTTCATCATCGTCAGCCATACAGACAAATGACTTGGATGATTTTAACTCGTTTGATTCACCAAAGACGGGTATTTTTAATTATCAATCACTTAAGATTTTCTTTTTACTTTCGAGCGGAGCGAGAAAGGTATTGCATTCGTGAAAAAAAAGTTTTTCTAATTTTCTCAAAAATGTGTTCTATATCACTTATACATCATAAAAAACAAGTCTCCCAAAAATGTCCGTCCGTCGGTTGGTCGGTCCGTCGGTCGGTCGGTCCGTCGGTCGGTCGATCCGTCACTTTTTGGCCTAGCGGCTGAACGAATAGTCCGATTGACACCATATTTTGAATTTAGGAGTTTTATGCAAATCCATCGACGGGTTCTGAGTGGTTTCCTTCTGGCTCTCATTTTGAGGGTAGCTGTCATACAACGAAAATGAAAAATTGACGTTTTCTCAAAAACTACTCATAGAATCTTGATGAAACTTTGCATGACCAAGCATCTCTATGTAAGATATCATGCACCAGTATCAATTGATCTGTGTAATTTCATATAAGGGGTGTTCCTGTACCACCAAAACGTAAATATGTGATTTACCCAAAATTGGTTCCATTGAGTTTATTAAAATTCTCTATAATATTAATCCTGGATTGGTTGTCTACCTGACTGAATATTATTTATGATTTTTTTTCAATAAAATTTTGTACACAGGGTGTACCAAAAACTGAAAGGGCTTGCTCAGTAGACCAAACTGAACAATTATCCATAAGGAACATGTGTAGGGAAATTAAAAAAATGTGCATGCAAGTATCCTACGGTAGTATCCATTGATCTGTGAAAATTCATATAAATGGTGTTCCAGTACTACCAAAAGTTAAGCATGTGATTTACTCGAAATCCTTTAAAGTTTGTTTGTTTTAATGTTTGACAATCTGAATTCTGAATTGATCCGTATATTTCATTCGTACATTTTTTTGAAAAAACGTAAATAAAAGTTTGTATTTCCAATACTATGTGTATGGCATTACAAATTTAAGTTTGCGGTTGATAGTTTTTCTTGAGTATTGCGAGAAAGTAAGTGCAGTGCTGCTGTACCATTTATTTTAACCAAATTTGGTCCCTGTTATTGTCTATCGCAGTAGTCGTTAAATGAGCCATGTCAGAGGTACTCGTATTGAGTTGTTCAACAACTCTGACACCAGGGTTTGTGAGTCATCGATATTACAACCCACACGATATGATGATGAAGATGATAATTTTTTTTTAACTTGACCATGCTTCCATGGGGAAGTTGTTCAGTATTATGGTCCTTGTAACATTACTCCAAAAAAAGCCAGTTGATAAGGAAGCAGCCTATGTATGGCAGCAGCGCTTCTTGAGGGGACCATGAGCAATAAGCACTCCTGTCACCGTTATACAACTGCCAGTAGATCTTTTGTTGCAGTCAAACCGTTAAATTCGCCATTTACCAACCGCTGACAAATTGTAAGCGGTCGGCAAATTGTAAAACTGCGTCAGCAGATTTTAAATCGGTTTAGATCACTTGTGCATTTTAGGTTTGTTATTCAAGGTAAACCTGACCTAAACAATCCCGAGTAGGGATCGGTTAGGTTGGGTTAGGCTATCGTACGACCACAATCGAACGCTAGAAACAAATAAAGCGCCGTTTTGTAAAAATGCGGAATTATGTAAGATGTTGAATTAAAAACTTCTCGGTATTATGTAAAAGCGAATTAATACATGTTGTCTGTGACATTTATACGATTTGATCGGATTGTTTAAAAAAAATATTTCACACATCTGTTTCAGATGAATGGCAGCTGTTATCATCATCGCCGTTAAAAATAGGGATGGGAATAATAATACTATGTACTATAATTTCTTTATTAACAATTGCAGTAGTTTGTTTTAAACAGCGGCAGAAAATAAAAAAATCTTCTTCTGTGAGAGAAGCGGATGAAAACATTTATGTGAGTATGAATAAAGTAACATTCCTCTGAAAATTATCTTCGCAAAATTTAAGGCAGAAGTCCATATACTCGTAATTATACCTTTATAATATATGGATTTCTGCCTTCGTGTGTTCAGTAATGTACGGTCAACCGCTTGTCGGTAGAAACTTTTTTAACTCTATTACCACGCCATAAGGTCCAAAAGTGTTTCTACTGATGTGCGGCCGTGTGTACTTTATGCCTACTAGCTATATTTGAAGCCTGTTATACGTTGTACAAAATAACCCTGGCTATGACCGTTAATGCGCAGAACTTAAAAGCTTACAGTGGGGGGAGGCAAGCGAATCGTTCCTTGTCTTTCCGCCTGTCAGAAATGCGCAGAAAATAACCGTCAGAGCTAAATTTATCCAGCGTACGCTGTAGGGGCAAATATTTTGTATGATGAACTAAGTCGTATTTATTTATGTATTCATATTTCAATGCTTACTCGATCCGTTGGTATTTATAACACACGGACTTTAGGGATTTTTTATAAAAAGACTGGCTCTTGTCGTTGGAGTAACTTCCAGTCATGACGTTGTTATGAGGTCAACTCGCTTCGCATCTCGTCACTCATCACCAAAACTCATAAGTTTGAAAATCCTTTCTGGCCGGAAATCTAACCAGATACTAAAATAGTGTTTTTTTTTTGTCATTTACAGGAATCCACGGATCACATAGTGCAATACGTCCAACTAGATTTCACAACTTCCTCAACACAGAGACCACTGAATCAAGACCCACCTTACGCTCAAATAATCGGAGTTCTGAAGAAAAAAACACCTTGACTATTCATCAGTATGAGCGCCAATCCTTGAAAACTACAAAGTGATAAAATATCACTCAAAAAAAAAAAAAGCACTTGACTTTTTTTTTTAAATTAAAGAAAATATAAATCAGTGTACAATATTTAATTTTCATGTCTTTTCTTAAATTATTTCGTTCATCACGCCTGTTTCCCTTCGGGGTAGGCAGAGACCACAGCCCTCCACCTGCTACGATCTTGACTTACTTCCCTCGCTTTCTCAACTTTCATCAACCCTTTTCTACAAGCTCGTCGGTTTAGGGTACTTTTAACCTGGTATTTATATAGAGCGTCCTGAATTTGGTTTTAAAACTTTTGTTCTTGTTCTCGCCTGGAGGATCTCCATATGACCAGACCATCTCAGCATTCCTTTCTCAATTTTTATCACTACATTTGCATTTACGCTACAACACAATTTCTAATCCTGTCACACCAATCATACTCCTCGACGCTCTCATGTCTTCTACTTTTATGCTTTTTCTGCCATACCCAGCTTTCACTTATGTACATCAGTGTTGGTACCAAAACGTCTGTGTGAAAAATCGATAGGAAAACAGAAAAAAAACTTTAAAATTTAAAAATATTAAATGTTTTTTTTTAAACGACTAAGGAATAGAGAGACTAATATATTACTAATAAACGAACTAAGACAATATACCTATACATAAACTTTCCAGAAAATATGATAATTTTAAGGATCCTGCATCATGTAAATTTATGAATATAAAAAAATATGGTGTGTAAAAATAAAAATAGCCCGTATGGTGCCGGCGAAGACCAGTACCAAACCGACTCTACCCGTGGGTGTCGCAACTGTCGCAAGACGCAACTTAGGGCTCCCGCACACGACCGAGAATCGGTGGGCGATTATCGGCCAGGACAAGGACGGAAGATTCATGTGATAACACGTCAGAGCGGGATGCCGACAAAAAATCGGTCACCGATTCTCGGTCGTGTGCGGGATCCCTTAGGAATCATGAACAGGAGTATGGGCAGCAGATGGGCAGCAGCGTCCTTCTGTGTATCGTTCCAACTTACATACTGCAGTCACCAACAACCGCGGTCCATAGTGCGAGCCGCAACTTCGGCAACGCAAATGTTGTTATTATTTTTAAGCGGGTATTTATTTTTATTTAGACAAATAAATAACTACTTATACTATGATAAAAAGAAAATTCAAGTTTTATTATCATCGCTATGAGAAAAAATATAGTTATACCATACTTTTTTATTTAGACAAATAAATAACTATAGGTACTATTATAAAAAGAGAATTCAAAATTTATTATCATCGCTATGAGAAAAAATATAGTTATTTTTGGATTTTCTTGGATTTGGCTCTTTTGACTTTTTCGATTCAACAGTAGACGACAAATAGCTAGCGGTTTTTTTATGTAGTGAAAATATGATTCATTGTGTAAATGTGTGCAACTTGGCGACATCGGGACTCGTACAAAATTGTCAGCACTAACTTTCTAACTCTGTTTCATGTATTCTATTGAATAAACTTACTTGAATAAAATGGGACAATTTTTTCAGTCAGAAATAAATTGTGTGATATTTAAACCAAAATACTGCTTTTCCCAGGAATAAAATAATAAGTCGAAATACGAAAAAAAATTTCAAGATGCCATAGAAACTTCTTCAGCTGATAAGGCATTTTGTATGGGGGGGGGTCCAATTTTCCTTCATATTTCGACCTATGTTCCTTTGGGAAAGCTGTTCCGATTTATAATTCGTTGAAAAAATTTTGTATGCTCCGGTTCTCATTGTTATACAAAAAAATATATACACCACTGTTTATGTCCACCTATTAGCTATCAAACTAAGAAAGGTTTATTAAAATCGGTTCAGTAGTTTTTGTTTGGTACTCGAAGAAATAAGCAACCAACCAAACTAAGGATTTGGATTGAGGGCTACTGGACCGATAGTGGTTTGTGTAGCATTTTATAATTTTAATTCGTGTATCGTCTGTTGGTGTGAACCGATTGCAATGAAATAATAATAATATGTTGCACAAAGGTGAGTAATTGTATTTAATTAGAATCGGTTCAGCAATTTCTGAGTTATTATTATTATTTATTAAGTAAAGAAGAATATGTTGCACAAAGGTGAGTAATTATATTTAATTTGAATCGGGTCAGCAGTTTCTGAGTTATTATTATTATTTATTAAGTAAAGAAGACAACAAGGGTCCAACAAGGTTAGTAAAAAATATCTTAGACTAAGTTAATAACTTAATTCTAGAATAAAAACAGACCAATAAACAAACAGACAAAAAATATGAAATTTATCTGAATGGGTTTTATTATCTGTTCTGCGATCCCTCAGACCATACCGGGTGTAAGGGACAGCCGTGTTGCAATTTTGTTTGCAATTTTGTATGGAGAGGCCGATTTTTTCTTTCATTTCCTGAAAGTTTTATTCGCTGAAAGTTGTTCAGTTACGTGTACTGATCATGCCCTTTCAGAATTCGGAGGGCTGTCCCTTGCACCCTGTATATTGTTTTGTTACATTATTTTTATTATAACAGGTATAGATTTATCATCTTCTTGTTGTTCAGTTTTTTGTTTGAAACCTAATTTAGTGAAGCGTAGTCATATTCTGAGTCAGGATTTCTTGGCCGTGCTGGTAGCGAAGGTATGAAAGAAACATCCACTAATCTATTATTGGCTGCAGCTAATCTCCGTGTCTCATAGAATGGCATTACCGTTACAGGCACGTACGAATAAACCGCCTCTTGATCAGGTCCTAAGTTCTGTAAAATAAAAAAGAAAACATTAAAATTTTGCGTTGTTGGCTCGCCTAAAGCCTCAGACATGACTTCATACGTAACCTCTAGATTACCTTAATATCCAAACTAAAGCTTTGCTCTGTATAATCGTTACAAAAGCCCCTTAACAGATGGCGCTGTAGGGTTTCTGAAACACGCAATTTTTCAAGAAAAGCTAAAATAACGGAGAAACCAATTTTTCTCAAACATGAGACCTAGCTAGATCGAATTATAAAAAAACACCCGTAAATTCAAACGAAACCGTAAGAGCCAATTTTGAGAAACCGATTAATAGTTTATGACATTATACGACGTGTTAACGGAATAAGCAAAACTGAGAAAATAGTTTGTTCAGAATCGAGAGTAGAATCAATTTCACGGGTTTTTGATAGGGGTATTATTTTTATTTTTATTATTTAAATTTTTGCGGTTTCTATTCTAAATATTTCTGTGGATACGCTCGCTGGCGGCCGGCGGCGCCACGCAGTTATTATTATAGTAATTATTATAATAGTAATTTTCCATTGATTCCGGAAAATCAAAAATTCTTGAAAAATGTATTGCTGTTTTCGCGGAAATATGTTTGTTGTCTTTTTTTTTGTTTGAAAGTTTCAGTCCCCACCGGGAATACAACCTTGAACCTTCAGATCGAAAGCGGAACGCTCTAATCACTGGACCATAAAGCCTGTTGATAATGATAGAGACCTGAGATTCTTTTAAATAAATACGGTGTATAACAGCTTACGTTTACTTCTGCGTGTGGTGTTGTTCTGGTTTTATTTTTACACCTTTTATGGTACTTCCTTACGACGCAGAGCAGTGAAATAATAACAATTACAACCATAATAGTTGTAATAATTATGGTTAATGTTGATATATTTTGACTGGATTCTGAAATCAAAAATATGACATGTTAGTTGCAATATCCTTTAATATGTGGAGAGTCCCATCAAGGGTGTGCAAGCTTTTTGACAGCCACTGATTAAGGGATATGTAGTTATATAAGTCACATAAATGCTATAAGGATACCTGTTTAAGGGACCGATAAGAGCTGAATTACCTCCCTTTCTAACAAAGGGCAGGATGCGCGTGCTAGTTCTAGCACGCGCAGAGCGGTTTCGCGCTGTTTTACGTTTTTCGCTCATTTTTGTATTTTTCTCAAAATCTGTACCCATAATATTAATTATCAAATAGCTATATCATTATGCCTAATGTATTGAATAATATGTAAAAGTTTTGGCATCATAGATTAATGGGTACTTAAGAAAAACGATTTAAAAGCAAAAAGCAGAGGTAACTTTGGATTTTTTTTTATGAAGTACAAAATATATTTAAACGTGTTTCGGAGTCGGCCATATTCTTGGAAAGATGCTTAATTATTACATTTTTTTTTTCACGGCCATATATTCATCACTTTTCGTTAAAAACCTGCTCAAGTGAAGCGTATTTAGCTCTTATCAGCCCCTTAAGTCATGTCAATGTGGTCACTTTATATACGATAAACTTGTGGTGAGGCATGGTGATTAAGTACTATATTTGCCACTTCCAGTAGCGTAAAGGAATGAGACTATAAACATGAACGTGGACGTATGAACCTAGACGTGGTATCTATAGGCATGACGAATATAGATGTTGCTATTATTGTCAAAACACGTAGTCGCCACGTTTCTGAATGCTTTTTCTTTCACTTATGCTTCAGCAACATAGCAATTTACTGGCTCTGGCTACGCTTTGAACGTCAAAACGGACTTCTTACGTTGACGAGACTTTACGTAGGTTATTGTTAAAGCTTAATTTCGTTTTCACCGTGTTTTTATTTATTTTATTTTATTATTATTTATTTTATTTTCTTCGGGAAGCTAACAGCTAAATCAGTATAGGTTACAAAATATTGTTACAAGAGCCAATTATAAGCTTCCACATGTAAAAAAGAATACAAATTAAAAACTTAAACACAATCTTTATATATTATTGAATGAATCACGCCGAAGCATTCGAGCTTCAAGCGAGCATTCTGGGTAGGCAAAGGGAACTATGCCCATACAGCCAAGTCTTTAGTAGAAGTTTTTTATTAATATGAAATGAAAACGAAATTTAATGAGATGAAATGAAATGAAACCTAACCTAACTCATTGAATCAATACATTAAATCTGATATTGAAACAAATTAGTAGCCTCTTTTTAGAAATAATTGCATGATAAACTTCGTGGTTGGTTTTTTTCTTTTTAATAGACATTATTTTGACAGTTGGCGCACGAGTTCGGAAAAGGTAAAGAAAAAGCTCGAGTATGTAATAGCCCACATCCCGAACGTTATACCTCCCTGCAATACGCCACTTTTTGAGCAACTGTATTAAAAAGATATATAAATGAATTTACTATGTCTTATAATGTTATTTGTATTCTGAATTAGCATTGGCAAATCCACCATTCCAGGTTTTATTTTGAGATTCAACTTGCCATCTTTGTTTCAATGGAATGTTTGAAATACTTACTTGTAACTGGATAAGCGGTGGTCTGAGAATTCAGTAGGTCAATGTATTTTTCATTTAAAATGACGGAATTTGATACTCTTATTTTATGACCCAAATTATCTGTTACATCGCAAAATACTTTGACTTGTTTACCATCAGTATCAATCATTTGCTGAAGATGGTCATGTAAGGTATAATTTACTGGTATTATGTCATCATCTGCAAAATAATGATATCTTAGCATAATGGTATGGTGGTAACTTGTCGGTCCGATGCCGTCAACATATTACGTAAGTTTATCCGTTGACTAGCTGTGCGCGCGGCTTCGCCCGCGTGGAATTCAGACATTGTGCAGTATTGTGCAGTCTCTCCCTCTCCCCCCCCATCCCCACCCCTCTCCCCCTCCCCCGCCAACTCCCCCTACCTCTACCCCCCTCACCCCTCCCCCTCCCCCTCCCCCTGCCCCTCTCTTGGGGGATGATTTTTCAAACACGCTGAAACACATGTTTATTTCTTTCTTTTTATTAGGCTAAATCCTAATTTTAAATAGAATTTTCATACGTACTTTCATCCCTTATTTTACCCCCTTGGGGGATGGTATCTCAAAATAACTAAAACACATGTTTATTTACTTTTTATTATTAGCTAAAGTCCAAATTTCAAACACCTCATGTCAAAACTGTTGGATTTTCATACGAACTTTCTTCCCTTATTTTGTAAATTTTGAAAAAATTCTAAACACATGCTTTTTTATTTTTTATCAAGAGCTCGCAGAACCAAATTTCTATAATTCTACCTTAAAAAATTAAAGACTTAGACCAACATACGAAAAAAATTATCCCCTTGTTTACAACCTTGAAGGGTGTTTTTTTAGGAAATGCTTAAACATGCGTTTCTTTATTTTTTACATAAGCTTCAAGTCAAATTTGTGTGAATATAACTCAAGAAACAAAGAACTTTCATACAAACTTTCATCCCTTATTTTCCCCCCCTTAGGAGAAAAATTATGAAAATTTTTAAAACATGTACTTTTTTATTTTTTACCAAGAGCTCAGAACCAAATTTCTATAATTCTACCTTTAAAAATGAAAGACTAATAGACGAACATACTGAAAAAAATCAACCCCTTTTTCACCAATTTTAAGGGTGATTTTAAGAAATACTTTAAAACGTGTTTCTTTTTTTTTTTTACCAGAAGCTTAAATTCAAATTTGTGCGAATCTAGCTTAAGAAGCAAAGGACTTTCATACAAACTTTCATCCCTTATTTCATCCCCTTAGAAGATGAATTTTCCAAAATCTTTTCTTAGTGGGTAACTTTGACGTGCATAGACCTGTGTACACAATTTTAGATCTGTATCTATAGCGGTTACGGCTCGGCGTTGATGAATCAGTCAGTCAGTCAGTCAGGACAAGCTCTTTTATAATATTTAAGAAGAAGATGCTCATAATTAATGTTATTTAGGGTCAAATTGATAAATCCCGCTTAAGTGTGAGAATGTCCTTAGGGGGCATCTTGAGGTGTTGCATTAATTAATAAACAGAAATTGAGTAGCTGTCATCGGAGCAATTATCACTTGAGTGTTAAAAACACACTCACTAATTTATAAACGAAACTTAACTCAAAATTGTTGATGCTGTCAAATAGTGACAAGTATTATTTTGTTCAGGCTGTATATTCTTTGGCCGTTGCCTGCCTAAAAGTTAACTTAGCAAAAATAGTTATTTGTTATGAAAGGCAGCAAAAGGTTTATTTGGCGCGAGTGCCTCGTATTGAAACCTGAGCAAGCGAAGGATTCTAGGATTGAACCACGAGCGAAGCGAGTGGTTCAAAAGAATAATCCTGAGCGTGGCGAAGGTTTCAAGGCACGAGACGCAAAATAACTTTGCTGCCGAGCGAAACACAAAATTTTTCACCTTATTAAAGCGAGGAAATGTTAACATTATGCAAGAATAGCAATTCAAATATAAGAAATAATTACTCAAACGTTTTAACGTAAGGGCATAATACCTACATAATGGTACTGACGGCAGCAAGCAAGTGGAAACATAACCAGTATAACCTGAACCAGCCCTTCGCTACATAACAAACCTCCGTACCCAGAGACCACCTCAAGGTCAAAGAGTTTTCACGGACGAGTGGCCATGTATAGATAAAGAATACTAGACATTAAAGAGGAAATCACTATAATTAAATTATTATTATTTTTGGGACTGCTGTGCTTATGTTCGTGACTCTACCTATAAACTACTTGATAAATTTTCGGAACAAGGTTCATTTTCATTGGATTTCAATATGGAGACAGAGGATAGGCATTGGCAGGCAAATCTATTTTGTATTGCGTTGATTTGAAGTCAAAGGGCGAGTCCATTAATCTGGACAAAAGAAAAAAAAAAAGGCGATCGAATTTTAAATTTACTTTTCATTATCAGCCAGTACCTTACCCACCAGGCATTCACTACTCATAATACTATTTGTTTCTTTCCTATAGCTGCATCCCTCTTTCTCATCTTGAAAACGATAGTGCGTGGCTGGTTTTACAAGCGGCCAGTACTGCAGCATACTACAATAGTTATTTGTTATGCAAGGCAGCAAAAGGTTTATTTGGCGCGAGTGCCTCGTATTGAAACCTGAGCAAGCGAAGGATTCTAGGATTGAACCACGAGCGAAGCGAGTGGTTCAAAAGAAGAATCCTGAGCGTGGCGAAGGTTTCAAGGCACGAGACGCAAAATAACTTTGCTGCCGAGCGAAACACAAAATTTTTCACCTCATTAAAGCGAGGAAATGTTAACCTAATGCAAGAATAGCAATTCAAATATAAGAAATAATTACTCAAACGTTTTAACGTAAGGGCCTAATACCTACGTAATGGTACTGACGGCAGCAAGCAAGTGGAAACATAACCAGTATAACCTGAACCAGCGCTTCGCTACAAACCTCCGTAACCAGAGACCAGCTCAAGGTCAAAGAGTTTTCACGGACGAGTGGCCATGTTTAGATAAAGAATACTAGACATTAAAAAGGAAATCACTATAATTAAATTTTTATTATTTTTGGGACTGCTGTGCTTATGTTCGTGACTCTACCTATAAACTACTTGATAAATTTGCGGAACAAGGTTCATTTTCATTGGATTTCAATATGGAGACAGAGGATAGGCAGTGGCAGGCAAATCTATTTTGTATTGCGTTGATTTGAAGTCAAAGGGCGAGTCCATTAATCTGGGCAAGAGAACAAAAAAAGGCGATCGAATTTTAAATTTACTTTTCATTATCAGCCAGTACCTTACCCACCAGGCATTCACTATTCATAATACTATTTGTTTCTTTCCTATAGCTGCATCCCTCTTTCTCATCTTGAAAACGATAGTGCGTGCCTGGTTTTACAAGCGGCCAGTACTGCAGCATACTACAAAATAATAAGTACATCGCGTTCGAATTTCAAAAACCTTTTGCCCGCTAGGGGCCAAAAATCGCTTTTGGCCGCAGAATTTAACCGACAAAACAAATGTTTCCGAGCTTTGGAGGTGAAAAATAATAAGTACATCGCGTTCGGATTTCAAAAACCTTTTGCCCGCTTGGGGCCAAAAATCGCTTTTGGCCGCAGAATTTAACCGACAAAACAAATGTTTCCGAGCTTTGGAGGTGAAAAATATTTTATTTGCCGCGAAAACAACACCGCAAAAATGCAGCTTCAAAATATTTTCGACGAAATTGATTATTACGATCAGTTAGAATTTTACGACAAAATTCTACAAATATACGACTATCACTTGCCTAAAGTATACATACGGGACCTCCAAAATCCCTTCGAGTTACCGGAGGAGACGTTTCAAAAACGTTACAGATTTATTAAATTACACAAATAACCGTAGAAAAGAAGATATTAAGTGAAAAAGTGGCTAAAAGTATTGCTTTTATCTAAAATAAGGAATCAGGCAAAAAAAGATAGGTGTGTGGCAATCGGTTATCAGACGAGATTGGGTGTTTATGCAGAATTCAGTTTAGCTCTAGTATGAATATTATGTAATTTTCCTTTTTAGGGTTCCGATACCAAAATGGTAAATAAAAGGAACCCTTATGGTGCCGCTCTGTCTGTCTGTCCGTCTGTCTGTCTGTCACACCTCTATATCTCAGCAACCACTTAAGCTATCGACCTGAAATTTGGAATAGTTTTAGAATATAGTTGCCCAACTTAATTGCACATGAATTTTTTTTGAAAAAAGTATGATTATTAATGTAAAGGGGGCCAAAATAGGGGGTCCAAATTTCAAATTGTCGCTACTAGGTCGAGTGGGGTATCATATGAAAGGACTTTACTTGTACATTTTAAAATATATTTTTGTATTTTTTCAAGTTTCTTAGTTTTCAAAAAAAATACCATTCCCCTCCCCTTATCTCCGAAGATTGAGTAAGGAAAAATCGGAATTAATTACAGTTGACAGAAGTTTTTGTAACCTTTACAGCAAAAATAAAACGATCTTTCTAAGTTGCACAGTTTTTCAGAAATCTGCAAAAAACTTTACAAACAAATTTAGTTTTGCGGTCCTGAAAATGGACTTTATTGCTTCCAAAAATACTATAGGTATATCGGAACCCTCGGGGCGCGAGTCCGACTCGCACTTGACCGGTTATCATCAAAATTCCACTTTTGAGATTTAGCCCTATATAATAACGCCATATTAGTTTTCGGTCTCTTAACTTTGAGCAGCTGTTTATCACAAACAGTGCAGTGTACTGTTAACATTCATTTAACAGCTGCGACTGGATTTATAATTGTGTGTGACGGATACAGTGATTATTCTATCAACACTTATAGTGGAAGGTGTACAAAGCTAATATCGATAGAAAACCGAAAAATAGATCTACAGCATTGCCGTTTGGTACACAGCTACTTTAGGTTACAACAATAATTTTGAGCGGCAGTCCTTAAAAATATTCCCCGGGTGGGGGCAGCTATGACGTCATACATTTTTGTATGGGGTTAACATTTTCTTTTTTTGGAAACTTGTCGTGTGTGATATCAAATGAAAAGGCTTGATATGCCGGTTCCAAAAATATACTACACCATTACCTTTCAGCCACCTGTTTTGTATAAATCTTAGAAATACTTTCAAAAAATGCCAAGTTAGTGCTCCTCCAGGCAGTAGACGGCTTACTAAGTTTTTGTAAAACATACGCAAAATGTCTCGTAATATATTTATGTCTGACTAGCTGTTACCCGCGACTTCGTCCGCGTAGATTTTATAAAAAAACAGAACTCGAACTTAATTGAAACATATTTTACGGAGCGCTTATCCTTCTTGATCCCTACGTAAAAGATGCATTTGTACTTATCCAAGTTGAATAAATGCATCTTACTACAAACTTAATTATCTTTTGATTTTATTTAACTGGTAGGTAGTGCGGAATTATCATTGTCAACCGTTACAGGCGAACTTAAAAAAGAAGGCAATAAAGGGAGTGAAGTGAATGGGTAGCGAGGAGGTATTCATAAAAGTAAAAAAGGTCCCTATTCCTCCCTATCTATCCTTTTGTATCCCCCCCCCTACATTCCCACTCCCCCTCCCTCACCCTCTCCCACTCTCTCTTCCTCTCCCTCGCCCCTCCCTCTTCCCCCCCCACCCTTCCTTCCCCCTCCATTTCCCCCCTTCCCCTCTCCCCATCACCCTCCCTTTCCCCCCTCGCCCTCCTCCCATTCCCCTCCCTTTCCCCCTTCCCCTCACTCATCCTCCCCTTCCCCCTCTCCCTCCCTTTACCCCCCCTCCCTCTACCCCATCCCACGCCCTCTACCCCTCCCTCCCCCTTTCTCTCCCCTCATTTTCCCCTCCCTTACACTCTCTCCCTATCCCTCCCCCTCTCCCTCTCCCTATCCCTGACCCTACCCCTATCCCTGCTTCTACCCCTAACGCCATCTTAACCGCTATCCCTATCCTTATATAAACATACAACTGACACTCATATTGATTTTTAGACATTTCAAACCTATCGAATCCCAACCCCATCCCAGGGGTGGTGGTATTTCACGTCCACCACGTTGGATTTCAAAATCATTGTAGTTTTCGTAATCAACGACCCGATAAACCATACGAACGACACCCATATTGATTTTTAGACATATCAACTCTATCGCACCCCAACCTCATCCCCAAGGGATGATAGCATTTCACGTCCACCATGTTGGATTTCAAAATTGTTGTAGTTTTTGTAATCAGCGGCTCGATAAACCTTACAAACGACACCCATATTGATTTTTAGACATTTCAACCCTATCGCACCTCAACCTTATCCCCAGGGGATAATGGTAGTTTACGTCTACCACGTTGGATTTCAAAATTGTAGTAGTTTTCGTAATCAGCGATACTTAGTTGAGTAAAAAAAGAAGTCCCATCAAAATCGGTTAAGTAGTTTCGGTGTGCTGTAGCAGATACAACCCCGCTAGAGTATTATTGTATGTGTAGATTCCCACGGGAATGAGATATTTTCCCGGGGTAAAAAGTAGCCTATGTCCGTCTCCAAGTTACCATCTATCACCATACCAAATTTCATCAAAATCCGTTCAGCCGTTTAGGCGTGAAAGAGCCCGCTAGAGTATTATTGTATGTGTAGATTCCCACGGGAATGAGATATTTTCCCGGGGTAAAAAGTAGCCTATGTCCGTCTCCAAGTTACCATCTATCACCATACCAAATTTCATCAAAATCCGTTCAGCCGTTTAGGCGTGAAAGAGCAACAAACAAACAGACAGACAGACAGACAGAGTTACTTTCGCATTTATAATATTAGTATGGATGTAAGAAAAGCAATTTTCAAAATATTCTTTCATTAAAAACTTGGACATACCTCTGAGATTAAATTAAAGAAGTCTTCTTTACTGTGCTAGCTGTTATTGTGTTTTATGGTAATGGAAGTTGAAACAAGGAAATCAATGTCTTCGTTTTCTGTGTAATTATCCTATTTTTTAGAATCAGATGAGTTAAGAGGTTATATATAAAAATATTGCTATTTTATTTTCAGCAAAAATTACACAGAAGACGAAGAAGAAGAAATTTGACTTTCTCCTTTCAACTTCCATTATCATAAAACACAATAACGGCCAGCACAGTAAAGAAGAGTTCGATATTTTGATCTCAAAGATATGTTCAAGTTTTTATTAAAGAAAAAATATAAAAACATAATAAATAGTAATATTTTGAAAAAAGCTTTTCTGATATTAGACAAGTATATTACGAAACTAACTAAGTCGTCTCCTACCTGGAAGAGCCCAAACTTGTTATGTTTTGAAAATATTTCTAAGATTTTTACAAAACAGGTGGCCAAAAGGTAATGGTGTAGTATATTTTTGGAACCGGCGTATGAAGCCCTTTCATTTGATATCACACAAGATATGATAAAAAAAAATCCCAAACAAAAAAATTATGACGTCATAGCTGCAATATTTTTAAGAACTGCCGTTCAAAATGATTGTTGTAACCTAAAGTACCTGTGTACCAAACGGCAATCCTGTAGATCAATTTTCGGTATTATTTTTCGTAGACCGACCACTATTACGTTTGCCACAGGCCCATGACAAAATCACAGACAAGGCTGAACGGACGCAAAAAACGGTACAGTTTTACTTTCTGGATTATCACGTGATCCATACTGCTATAATTTAAATAAACTATTCGAGACGCAAGTGAATAGGCTTCTTCTGGACAACCTCGTCCAGTCGTTCCATCGTTGACCTCATCTCTGTCCTCAAGAATACATCAAGGCCAAAATAAGCCCATTGACAATTTACACAAAACTGGGGAGGCCTCTCAAAATAATTTTTGTTTTATAGGTCACAACGGGATTCAAACCCAGAATCTCCGCATCGAGATATTAGTAAAAAGATAGTTATTTTGTTGATATTTCTGGTGTATATATGTTTAAATTTTCGAAGTTTCTTAAGATAGTTTTATAAGTCAGCTTGTTGAAATTTGACAAAAAAATATATGAACTTAAAAAGTAACCTTTTTTTATTTTAGGTGAAATGAAAGAATGATCATAACTAGCTGGTGCCCGCGACTTCGTCTGTGCAGGATAAATTGTAGCTTATGTGTTATTCTGATGTATTATCATTAAAATCCATTCAGTAGTTTTTACATGAAAGTGTAACAAACATTCATTCATACTTACAAACTTTCGCGTTTATAATATTAGTAGGATAACTACCTTCCCTGAACAAAATCCTCAAAGATACTCACCAACAACTTTATATATTTTAATCAAATCAATGTCCTTTTTGTTATGACATGTACAATTGAAGATGAAAGTATTTCTGTCCACACTTGTGTAGTTTAATGTCAAAGTTAATATTTGATTTTGTCCTGTAAAAAATATGAACAATTATTATTAACTGAGCAAAGAAAATTGTAATAAATTTTGTTAAAGTGGCTGATAATGTAATTATAATCTCTTTTTATAAAGAACAATATAGACAGACCAAGTAAAACAAAAAAAGTAACAACAGAACTGAGATCACAGCTGAGACCCGCTGAGACATAAAAAGTTACGTTGCGGTTCATTAATGGCAGTTGCGGAGAACTGAAGAAGAGGTGGGGGCTTCTCTGATAACGACAAGTGTGAATGCGGAATTTTGCAATCCATGTCACATTTGCTTTTGTGCCGTACCTCCTCAGTTTCTTGCACCAAGGAGGACCTTTTTGAAGGCAACCTAAGAGCTATTACTGTAGCCACATTTTAGGCTTAGTTACTATAAAATAATTTGCCCTTCATAAGAAAAGAAGAAGATTAATATAATATAAAAATAGTTTTTCTAAGGTGCAAATATGTAAACCATGTACTCTATCCTATAGGAATATATACTCGTACTATTAAACGAGCAGTATTTGGATATGTCACCGGCTGAAAACACGGAATCGTAACTTGATCAATTTCCTATTTCGTTGATCAACTTTCCAAAACAATATATAAGAGTCGCAAATCGATTCTCATTTCAAACATTCCCGCGGTATTTTCAAAAACAAATGTTCATACCAGCAGCACCCATGCAGTGGTCCAAGCACGGCGAAGCTACGCTCATGCAGCTCATGGAGCTCTTGAGCACACTCTCCAAAGTACAATCTGTAAAATCTGACAGTCATGCAACTTTGCGCCGGTGGGCTAGGCTGTAAAACTTGGTTTTCACTAGCATCTCATCACCAACGAGCTTCTTGGCTCTGCGATCGATCGAGTCAAGTGCGGCTACTTGGTATTTGGCTGAGCCATCCCAAAGGTGGCAGCAATTCTCCATACAAGATCGAACTTGTGCTTTGCTTAAATCTAGCAACTGTCCAGGAGTGAGATACCGCTTAACCTTATTGAGGATACCCAACTTTTTGGCCGCAGTTTGAGCTTTTGACTCAATGTTGGCGCTGAACTTCAGGTTTGCACACAACTTCATGCCAAGAAGCTCGAGGCTTTCGGTGACCGGTACGGACGTACCGGAAAGTAGGAGTCAGATTGAATGGACTCCTTTTGGCAGTGAACAGACACGTTTGTGTTTTGGTGGCGTTGAAACTCACCAGGTTTTAGTCATCCCAGTCGGAGACAAGACTAAAGGTTGAGTTTATACGCTCTACCATGGCCTCTCTCAAAGAACGTGTGCCTTGGTTTGTGTCAGTTAAGCCAACACGATGCAACATGAAGGCGAGACCGCCATTTTCGATAGCTTATTCTAAAACGTATATACGTTTTAGAATAAGCTATCGAAAATGTGTCACTTGCTCAGTGGCTCATTCTTGTTTGAGGTTTCACCACGTAAAGTTATTAGGTCGATAGTTTGACACGCGCACTGAGATGGAGTTGTTTTATTCTGAAGAGCCAGCAGCGGCCAGTGGACGGGCCATAGCAATTCTACAGCGATAGAAGCATTGGTTTAATCAAGTTAAGTGTTTACAGTCTTTTCTGCTCTAAACTGTTAGATTTTAGGTAATGATACGCGAATACCTTTTATGATAGTAAAACACGGTGCACTGTGAGTTTGCTGTAGTTGAAAATATGGATAGAACCTTAGGATGAAAGCCGCAAACGTTTGGCGTTGACAGGACTGTGGCACTTAGTTAATCTTCAATTAAGCAACCAGTCCTGCACATCACTGTGGTTACCGAGACGTGATAGATGAGAATACCGTAAGAGCGGTCAATTTCAAGAAAGGATGAATAATTGTTATGGAAGTAAGTCACACTCGAATGAATTAGGCGATTGTCGAAGATGTTATCGATGTTCACTACCAATAGTTCGGCCAATATTCTGTTGGTCCTGATGTTTATCCCTTGCCCACATAGTGCTATCTCTCTTCTTTCCCAGTCTATCTTCGACATATATACTACCTGTACTGAACTCGGTTCTTGGTTTGGTCTAAAGAGACCCTAACCATTAGGATCGGTAAGGTTATGTTTGCCTTACCTAATGAACCTATGTAATGGATTTACTTAGTATTTCCTAAGAAATCATGGGGCATACCCCGTTGTCCTACTGGAGTGTCCCACTGGTAGGTGGACGGGGAATTATTATTTTTCAAAAGTTGATCAACTTACGATTCTTAATATTTTTTGGTGATAAATGTCTGTCGGTCCGCGGCTTAGCTCAGAGACCTTTAGTACTAGAAAGCTGCAATTAAGTATGGATATGCATTTTGTCAACGCTGACAAAATGGTAAAAACAATTGTTAAAAAAAAATATTATTTTTCTTTGTCTACGTTATCGTGTGGGATGACGTTAGACAGGTCTTATAAAAATTAGTTTGTTTGTTAATCCATTTACGAAATATTTAGATTGATTGAATGAATGAATCTTTATTTGCATTTAACAATGTACATACATAAGGTGTTATAATCAAGATAAGAACAAGCAAATCTAGCTATGATGAATAGAATGCCACTTAGCAGTTATGCCGCTGGATGCGAGCAGCGCAGGACCGGTCGTCATGGAGTTCTTTAGGGGAGGCCTATGTCCAGCAGTGGACGTCTTTCGGCTGATATGATGATGATGAGTATTTTTATAAAACTATTTTAACAGAAGATACGTGATGAATCGCTCATTACATTAATTAAACCAAGGTATCTTTTTTATCTTTGATAAAGCTAAACAAAACAGGTTTCGCGGGTATTTCAGAATTTTCTCGAAATGTACATTTGCAGCTTAGCCGCTTTCTTTAATATCAGGGCAGTATAAATCCTGTTTTATCTTTGATCCTTTTTATTGTCGCTTCTTTTTTTTCCACCATGGCGCCAACTTGTTTGTGAAGCGATGTAGTAAAGCTGACGCCATTATGAGATTTTATAATATCCAACAATGAATAAACGATTTTGATTTTTATTTATCCTTTTGGGAAAAATTTCGATTGAATTTGAGTAAATTGGCAAAAAAGACAGTTATAGAGTAAACAAATGGTGTAGTCTGTGGTAGTAGGAATGATGCCATGCCACCATTTAAATCAAGAAAAAATTTACGTGCTGTTGGCATGCCCAAAGCCGGACGTACACAACGATAAGTTGCAGCCGCCATTAATTCAAACCAATCTGTTATCCGAAGATTATGGGAACGCTATCGGGTCACTGGGAATACGGCTGAATAGCATCCTGGCAGATATCGAAAAACAACTCAACGACAATGAATTTTTTTCACAGAACATTGTTATAAGAGTGCCTTAAACTACTGCTCGGCAACTCGTGTAAAGCCTGCGATCTCAACACCAGGTGGTTATTTGCTCCCAGCTGGAGATTGCACTAGATCAGTTGACATTCCCACAGGCCAGGAGGAGATTGCACTAGATCAGTTGACATTCCCGCAGGCCAGGAGGAGATTTCACTAGATCACTTTACATTCCCGCAGGCCAGGAAGAGATTGCACTAGATCAGTTGACATTATCGCAGGCCAGGAGGAGATTGCACTAGATCAGTTGACATTCCCGCAGGCCAGGAGGAGATTGCACTAGATCAGTTGACATTTCCGCAGGCCAAGAGGAGATTGCACTAGATCAATTGACATTCCCGCAGGCCAGAAGGAGATTGCACGAGATCAGTTGACATTCCTGCAGGCCAGGAGGAGATTGCACTAGATCAGTTAACATTCCCGCAGGCCATGAGGAGATTGCACTAGATCAGTTAACATTCCCGAAGGCTAGGAGGTGATTGCACTAGATCAGTTGACATTCTCGCAGACCAGGAGGAGATTGCACTAGATCAGTTTACTTTCCTGCAGGCCATTGCGGATGCCAGAACGCCGGCGTGGCAATTGTGCAAGGCGGCTACTGTGAGCCCGTTGTCATTAGCGATGGTCTGAAGATCAATAGGCTAATGCCCTTTTTTCTGATGAATCGAGGTTTGGTTTCCAATCTGATTCGAGAAGAATACGCGTTTGGTGTTCTTCTAGACGTCGTGTAACAACCCCCCTACCCCTCAACGAAAACCTAAACTAACTTTATTGAATTATGCCAAATTCACCTAAAAATAGACCTAATATTGGTTAATGCTTATTCTGAACTTCTTAAAATCTGTATATGTCTGCTTTGATCTATAAAATGGCCAATGAATCTTCTAGTAGTTATAAAACCCTACTTTATGAACCGTGACTAAGCAACCCTAAATTCTTTCAGTCAGCACCGTTCTAATACCTAAATAAATAAATAACTCTATTTTGAACACAAAGTAATATCATAAATCTATATTTACACAGGGTGTCCCAGGAAAGTTTGTCAAGCGGTGGTCCAGAGGTGGACCACTCTTTGGGCTACCCGAATCACCCCCGTGTATGTTCCGCGATTATTTGTAGTTTTCGAGTTATAAATATTTTTTTATATTTTTTTTAATTTAAAAATTCATATCTTTTTATTCAATGAACAATTTTCCGATTTTCTTTTTGTGTCATGATTGCCTTGAACGTTTCTTTCATACAAGAAATAATAAATCTCCTAAAATTCCTACTTGTTACTCAAAAATTATGGTAAATAAAATTTTCGAACAATTTCATGGGCCGATTAAAATTTTAGTTGATTTTAAAAACTTTTCAATTCTCTAGGCTACCAAAAACATAAAAAAAATGATATACCCCATTAAGCACCAAATTTTTTTTATGTTTTGAATAGACTAGAGACCTTGAAAGTTTTTAAAATCAACTACAATCTATGGAACATCCTTTTTGTATTTTTAAATTGATGATCAAAATTTTAATCGGCCCATTAAATTGTTCGAAAGTTTTATTTATCATACTTTTTGAGTAACAAGTAGGAATGTTAGGGGGTTTATTATTTCATGTATGAAAGTAACGATCAAGGCAATCATGACACAAAAAGAAAATTGGAAAAATATTCAGTAAAAAAAAGATATGAATTTTTAATTTCCTTCGACAGAAAATTTTAAAAATTAATAAAATAATTTAAAACTCGAAAACTACAAATAATCGCGGAACATACATGGGGGTGATTCGGTTAGCCCAAGGGGTGGTCCACCTCTGGACCACCGCTTGACAGGGTTTCCTGGGACACCCTGTATATATAAAAAAGGCAAAGGTGACTGACTCATCTATCAACGCACAGCCGAAACTACTGAACACATTTCGCTGAAATTTGGCATTCAGAAAGTTGTACGAGTAATGACTTTTGAAAGAATTTTTGAAAATTCGCCCCCTAAGGGAGTGAAAAAGGGGTAAAACTTTGTATGGAAGTCCGTAATTTTATGAGGTAGAAGCCTGAAACTTTGTTTTTAGGCTAACAATTATAAATAACCAACTACTTTTCCTAGGGCTTTTATAAATTTAACCCCTGAGGGGGTGAAAAGGGGGTTGAAAGTTTGTATGGGGAAACAAGATTAGTTTAACTATTTTTTGACTTCACAGGAGTAATCCTTTTAATAGATGAGTAAACAGGTGTTTAATGTTTTTTCAGAATTCCACCCCTGAAAGGAGGAAATGGGGTAAAAAAATCTAAAAACAAATATAGTTACCTATCGTTTTTATGATACGGGTCGCTGATTACGAAAACAACAACGATTTTGTAATCCAACGTGGCGGACGTGAAATACCATCATCCCCTGGGGATGGGGTTGGGGTGCGATAGCAATAACCCTATATCACATCTACTATAGGTCACATTGAAATAAAACAGGTGTCAACGGCTTGTTAATTTTAAAACAATTAATTTAAAGTTAACGATTCACATCTACCTTTAATCGTTTCTAAGATAAATGAAAAAAACTAAAATCAGGGACCTGTTTGAGGGTGGGGAGGGGGGAGCGTACATGGGATCAACGGAGAATTTTCCAGATATGTTCAGGGAGGCCTTAGGAACAGTTTTAAAACAAAAAACTTCACACCGTAAATTAGCCTAGGTTGTTTTTTGACTTTTTTGAACTAGTAGGATTTCGGCTTGACAACATTGATTTCTGGATTCTGTGATGTCCAAAATCCCATAAAACCTTTGTTGTCAAAAATGGTCCCGTTTTAGTTCTGAGAAAACTTAATTATTATTAAGTTAAATACATGCAAAATAATTATGATAACAAAGAGCTAATTCTACTTATAGACTATAATCCAATAAATTATGATAAATTTGTTATATTTTATAAATAATTAAAGGTTTACAAAAGTCAAGAAATAATTGGTCAAGATAAATAAATAATAAGTAATACTAAAACTTTAGTCAAATAGTCCGCCACGGAGCGCACCAGGCTCGAAGGTTCCCATCACGCTGGCCGCGTTGCCTCGCTGTATGGCCAGCGAGATGTGCTGAACCAGGTACGCTCCGGAGCGGGGATCGCAACCGTAGGCGACGCCCGATCGCGTGTACAAAAGATTTAGCCTCTTTACACTAAGGTCCACCCGTTTCCACAGCAAAGGGTACGAAAGCGTATTGTAGTTGCAGATCGGAGTATTTGGCATGCTTTACTTTGGCCGCGTGTTCTGCTGCGGAACCTGCCACCCGCGTTGTATGCGGAGCGTGTGATGGCGCAAACGTGCTTACGCACGTAGCGTCCCAGAGTAGGCTTCGGCCTTTCTCCCAGGGTACTAGGGTAAGGCCATCCGGGCGCTTTCCATCTGTACGACAGAGGCCTGGAGGCTCTAGGACGCAGGGCACGTTAGCAGAAACCAACGCCCTACGGAGAATGTCGTTGAGGGCGTGGTGTCTGGGGAATCTACCTGCGCTTCTAGTACAGCTAAGACCATGATGGCCGCGTGGGTCCACCGTAACACCGCAGGGACAACGATGTGGTTCGCAAACCGTACAGCCCAACCTCAGCGCCACTGCCACCCGTACAGAGGTATTGTCAAGGTGCGTGCCAAGCTGAGGCGAAGGCAGTGCATTGAGCCAAGCACCTGCTTCGGGACACGTTGCTGCGTTTATTCGCGCTATATCTATGCCCGTAATTGATTCGGACAACCTCGAGAGAGAAAACTTAGCGCTCAGGTCATCCCAGGCTCTCTGTGATATGGATTTTTCAGGGCGCTGGACACCAGGATACGTCGTCAACCAAGCTGCCAAGCCGTCGCCTTGATATGGGATGCTGCATCCGCCGCCTTGTATTTGGAGAATGCTAGCAACGAGATCAGCGACCCCATATGAAGACGCGAGGAAAGCTGGCAAGCCAACAGTCTGCACACTCCTAACGCCCAACCCACCAAGCCTGATAGGTAACACCGCTTGTTGCCACTGGTTATCATCAAGCTTTACGTTGATGACGCTTTCCAGTGTTGAGCGAATAGTGTTATGAACAGCAGAGACCTCTTCGGGAAATTGCCATGTCGGGGTTGTCCGAATCAAGTACGTTAGCTTAGGGAGAGAGAAGCAACAACGCATTAGGACTAAGGCTACGTGCGCCGACAAGTTCCCCAGATGTTCCCCCACCTGCTCAAGCATCTGAATCTTGGCTCGTAAGGCCATGGGTATGGCATTAGGGAAAATTGGCGCACCAAGCAGCTCAAAATGCTCCTCATCCAGAACCCTAACACCTGGCATCAAGGAGTCAAAAATTTCGACCTTCTCCCTCGGCCCCCTGCCACAAGGGAAAAGTTCGCATTTTGAAGAGTTTACTTCGAGCCCCAGGCGCGCCAAACCATCCAACAAAATCCTTATATCCCGGGTTACAGACTCCGTTGTTCCACCGATCGTCCCATCGTCAAGGTACCACACGTTCAAAGCGGACCCCATTGAAACCACCACCTTGTGGATCGCCAGACTAAATATGAGTGGACCCAGAGGGTCACCCTGTTGAGCACCGACCTGCGATGGAATCTGGGATCCACCGTACGAAAGTTTGCTTGGTGTAGAGTAGCACTGATGAAGAAAAGGGTATAAAGATGGAATGTGTTCCTTAACCTCCACCAGCACCACGTCCCTCTCCACACTGTTAAAAGCGTTTTTAAGGTCAACCTTGACGATGACACAATCCGCGTTTTCTGGGTTCATTGCGAACGCTCGGGTAGCGTGGATTGCGGCCTCACACCCCAGAGCGGTACCAAAACCCACCTGGTGAGGCTGCAAATAATCAGCCATGCCATCTTTTACCGCTCGACAGCCTAACTTTGCCGCGAGGCGGCGAAAAGTGCTACCGATTGCGATGGGCCGAATTCCACCATCTTTTTTCTTAAGGGCGCACAAAGTAGCCCCATACAGATAGGGACAAACATCGGGGTTAAGGGAGCCCTGAAGTAGAAAATTACACAAGCCTGTCAGTGTGTCAAGCAACCGCACCCCGTTACTTCCTGCTGAGTTTGATACCAGCTCTTTGAGGTGCTGAGGTCGGATACCATCAGGCCCCGAAGCGGAGGAGCTGTGAAATGAATTGAGAGCACCTATGACATCGTTGGGGGTTACCACCAGGGCGGAGCTATATTCATCGGATGACAAAGGCGCCAGAGAAATTGGCCTAGAAGGTGCAGGGTGTTTTTCCATTTGCGGGGGCAATCTTGCAGTCTGACACGAGAAGGCGGGCCGCACCACCTAGGTCACCTTCATGCACTTTAGCCTCTACCCTCTTGTGGAAATTAAAAGGTCGCGAACCGGCACGATCTGTCGGCTGAGGACACGAGCCGCCTATATTTTGCTTCACTTTGGCCGTAAGAGAAGTGTTCCCATTTTGGTCAGGGACCCTAAGGGCCGAAAAGGCGAATGACAGCAAATTAAGCCACGAGTCCTTGGTGTTAGTTTTCACACTTTCCTCCACCAGGTCAGCCAGCCTACCAGCCGCAAGGCTTCTGGCTCCCTTAGGAACGTGCTTAAGGACTCTGACATTGCTCTTCAGATCTGCAAGGATATCAAAGCTGAGTGCCCCCTGAGCAGGAGGTGGGAGAGTTGGGTTTATTGCACTCCTTTGAACTGTAGATTGCGACTGTTCCTTTCCTGCTAGCACGTTACTATGCTTTCGACGAATATGTATATTGAGGCCACGATTGCCCGCGAACCTGCGGGCCGACTGAGGGCAATGAGGGCATAAGACGCCTGCGTCATCACTTACACTAGTTACACTATCCATAATTATAGGTCATCGAAATTAAGATTTATCTAAAAATCAAATTAATTAATAATTTTAATTTTAGTTAAATACTTAGATTAACAAAATATCACAATTAAAATTTTCTAAAAATAAATACCTATATAAAATTAAATTATGTCAACAAAAAAAAATTATTGCATTAGAATAACAAATTCATTAAATAGGTAAAAAAAGAAATTATAGAAAAAAATCGCAAAATTCAACAACAAAATTATAAAAACCTAGGTAACAACAACAATTTGTAACAACGAATAATGATAACTCTCCATATACTTACGAACAAAAACATCCGACGCTTCTTTGCAGTAAGCATCATATTACCAAAATAATATTTCATAAAGAACACATCAGCTATCAGCACTGGCCCGGCGTAGTCGACAGCAGAGTGAAGAAAAGGGAACTCAAGGTTTGTTCTCGATAAGGGCAGTTGGCTCATTATAGGTTGTGCGGTTTGACACCTATGTCTAAAACAAGTGGTTCTTCGTACATGAAAGCCGAAAATAGGTTGCTATCACTTGAACGTAAATTCTTTCGGATCGCGCTTGAGCGGCATGGTGACGACAAAACGGCCTTCTTCGTCGCGATAAGTGTTATCTTGAAAACTCTTTTCACAAATAACAAAATTTTATTGCAACGTCAATATTTTAAATATAAAAGGAAACAGAGATTTCAGCTAAGGTCAATAGCGTTCGTTTACTTAATCACTTAAGTTATTATTTAATGTCACAGAGTAAATGCGCTGTATTTATAAGTTTATACGAAAACCAAAACCTTTGGCTAACTTAAATAACTAACATACGTTGAGAATTTCGCGAGGAGGTAGTCGCCGTTTGAGATCTTGACGCGTGAAAAGAAACGTATTACTGTCAGACTGACAGTGCTCGATGATGACCTCAGTCTGTCACTGCGGCGCCGGCGCAAACCGACCGGTCGATTCCATAATACGTGTTTACTTCGATTTTTGTGTCTTTTGTGATGATTGGCCAGAAGATTTGGCTAGTGTGTATGTGTGAGTGCCGATTTCAAAATTTCAAACTGCCAATTCCTGAACCCGGGCAAAAACATTGCCAAATTCCAGCTTCAAAATGAAATGCTTGCTGTTTTCACTACGATGGTGAGGTGATAGTGGCTACTATCTCTTGAAACATTAACACCCGCTGATTTTGGTAAGCCTTATAATCCGGTTTTTGTTTATCGCAAACTTGGGCCGTGTTATTGTTGAATTTTAGCTTCAAAATGGTCTACTTGCTGTTTCACTGTGATTTCAGGGTAATATTAGCTTCTGTCGAACGACACTTAAAACTCACAGACTTTGATAAGCCTTGCTTTTTGAATTTAATTAATAAAAACTTGGGCCTTGTTGTTGTTAAGACTGGGGTTGCCAGCCAAATTATTATTTATTTCCTACTCATATGGAAAAAGTCATAAGCTACGTTTTTCAGAACCCCACGCGGACAGAGTCGCGGGCAACGGCTTGTAAACCATATAACTACTACAGTTCAAAGGATACAGCCATCGGAAAGACAGACATAATCAATCAATCAATCAAAACAATGATTTTCCTTTTAAAAGTATTATATTCTGGTATAACAAATTTGTACTGTAATTTTTTTTTTTGGTTTCATGAACTATGTACAATACAAACAAGAGTGTCAATTTTTATTATTTTTCAAATTCAAAATTTAGCGGGCAATAGAGAGTTAAATGGCCAGAATATAAAGAAGAATTTATGTAGTATGTAGCTATGCCACTGTGGGTATTCTACTACATACTCGTACAAATAGGTACATACATAATATCACGCCTTGTTTTAATATTATATTTAAGACCGCCTTTGTCCACCCTAGTGAGTCTCCTGTGTATTGTTTTGTTTTTGTGTGACAATAAAGAATTTATCTATCTATCTATCTATATTTAGTACCTGGGCAACTGAGCTATGCTCTGTATAAATAAAATATCATCGGGTGAGCAACCGATGCTACACAACAACAGATGGCGCTGTAAGTTTCTTAAACGCACTAAAACGCGGTAAGAAATATAAAAAAGACGGTGAAAACGAATTTTCTCAGACATGAGACCTAGATAGATCAATTTTACGCCCCCAAAAGCCCCTGTATACTAAATTTAATCGTAATCGTTGGAGCCGTTTTCGAGAAACCGATTACAAATATGTATATACTAGCTGTTACCCGCAGCTTCGCTCGCGTGGTTTTCGTATTTATGTTGTTACCGGTTTTCCGAAGCAATGAGATATTTTCCCGTCATTTCGGGGTAATTTTAAACTAAGGAAAAACGGGACGCGCAGATCCAGCTGAAATTACTCCTAAATTACTCAGAACAGAAGAACTTAGCAGCAGTATTATGCCTTAAAGTTTTCACTTGACCTAACAAATGTAGAAAGAGAGATGAGAGACACTTTTATGTAATATTTCAAAACAGAGCCAATTCGCAGAAGCTAAATTGAGAAAAACTAAAACCCTCTCCCTCTCTTTCCCTCTCCCCCCTTCCTCTCCCCCTCTCTCTCCCTCACCCTCTCCTTTTCCCTCTCCCTCTCCACCTCCATCTCCCCCCCCCTTCCCCTCCCTCTCCCCCTGCCCCCTCCCTCTCTCCCTACCTCTCCCCCTTCCCCTCCTTCTCCCCCTCCCTCTTCCCCTCCCTCTCCCTCTACCTATCTACCTATCCACGTATCCACTTATCCACCTATCCACCTATCCACCTATCCACCTATCCACCTATCCACCTATCCACCTATCCACCTATCCACCTATCCACCTATCCACCTATCCACCTATCCACCTATCCACCTATCCACCTATCCACCTATCCACCTATCCACCTATCCACCTATCCACCTATCCACCTATCCACCTATCCACCTATCCACCTATCCACCTATCCACCTATCCACCTATCCACCTATCCACCTATCCACCTATCCACCTATCCACCTATCCACCTATCCACCTATCCACCTATCCACCTATCCACCTATCCACCTATCCACCTATCCACCTATCCACCTATCCACCTATCCACCTATCCACCTATCCACCTATCCACCTATCCACCTATCCACCTATCCACCTATCCACCTATCCACCTATCCACCTATCCACCTATCCACCTATCCACCTATCCACCTATCCACCTATCCACCTATCCACCTATCCACCTATCCACCTATCCACCTATCCACCTATCCACCTATCCACCTATCCACCTATCCACCTATCCACCTATCCACCTATCCACCTATCCACCTATCCACCTATCCACCTCTCTACCACTCTACCACTCTACCTCTACCTCTCTAACTCTCTACCTCTCTACCTTTCTACCTCTCTACCTCTCTACCTCTCTACCTCTCTACCTCTCTACCTCTCTACCTCTCTACCTCTCTACCTCTCTACCTCTCTACCTCTCTACCTCTCTACCTCTCTACCTCTCTACCTCTCTACCTCTCTACCTCTCTACCTCTCTACGTCTCTACCTCTCTACCTCTCTACGTCTCTACCTCTCTACGTCTCTACCTCTCTACCTCTACCCTATCCCTGCCCCTATCCCTACCCCTAACGCCAATTTAATCGCTATCCCTAACATAGAAATGACACCCATATTGATTTTCAGACATTTCAAACCTATCACACCCCAACTCCAACCCCAGGGGATGATAGTATTTCACGTCCATCAGGTTAAATTTCAAAATTGTTGTAGTTTTCGTAATCAGCGACCCGATAAACCATACAAACGAAACCCATATTGATTTTTAGACATTTCAACCTTATCGCACCTCAACCCCATCCCTAGGGGATGATGGTATATCACGTCCACCACGTTGGATTTCAAAATTTTTGTAGCTTTTGTAATCAGCGACCCGATAAACCATACAAACGATACCCATATTGATTTTTAGACATTCCAACCCTATCGCAACTCAACCCCATCCCCAGGGGATGATGCTATTTCACGTTCACCACGTTGGATTATAAAATTGTTGTAGCTTTCGTAATCAGCGACCCGATAAACCATACAAACGATACCCATATTGGTTTTTAGACTTTTGTACCCCATTTTCCTTTTTTAGGGGTTGAATTTGGGGTGAAATTTCAATAACAGTGATGTAATATCCACAGAATTACAACCCTAATGCCTCAACAATAAATTTAGTGGATTTTACTTTGAAAATGAAAGATTTTCAACTTCATCCTCCTTTTCACACCTTATGGTGTAGAATTTTCAAAAACCCTGAGACAGGTTAAACTTAATTTTTAATCGTCAGCCTAAATAAAAATTTTGAAGATTCTAACTTCAAAACTGACGGACTTTCATACAAACTTTCATCCCCTATTTTACCCCCTTACGGGGTGGAATTTTGTAAAATCCTTTCTTAGTGCACCCCTAGGCCTCATAAGGAACCTACATGCCAAATTTGAAATCTCTAGACCCAGCGGTTTGGGCTGTGCGTTGATATGTCAGTCAGTGAGTCAGTCAGTCAGTCACCTTCTTGTTTTATATATATAGATATATCTTATACAAATATTGCTCGTTTGTTAGTATAAGGTTTTAATTGAATGCGATTGTAAGCCGAGAGCGATCTATTCTGGGTGTCTACTCTCAACGTCCGATATATCGAAACGATACTACTCGAAACATGCAAATGCAAAACTTCGTCCCTTGACAATAGAGTAGAATATTGGTTGGATGAATTTTCAAACTGCATCCAACCAATATTCTACTCTATTGTCAAGGGACGAAGTTTTGCATTTGCATGTTTCGAGTAGTATCGTTTCGATATATCGGACTTTGAGAGTAGACACCCTGCCTACACACTGGGATGCAGTTTGGCAGGATGTATTGAAACTATGTTGAAATTAGTCAACAGATTAAAAGCCTCAGAACAAAAACCTCCTTGCTTCGCTCGGAGAAGAAACCATGCTATTTTTTTTCAGTATGGGATGACAACTGCTAGCATGTCTCATGCCATGTCAAGTCGTCAGTGATCACATCCTACCAAATTAGATGAACGAAGCGTTCATTGCATTTACAAAGTTTATAGGATTATTGTAATTTGTTGGGATTTTAACGGTTGAAAATATTTCCTAAATTATATGTTGTAAACATTGTGTAAATTATAAAAAACATGTAGTGAATAACTTGAAAATATCGTGAATTTATTTTTAAGTTGCTTTCCATATTAGTGATTGTTCTTTTTAATAATAACGTGTGTAGTTGATGGCTGTACATCTTCAAAACAACAAAACGAAAATTGCAAAGAAATTTTGTCTTTTCATCTGTAAGTTTTACTCAGTATTTTTCATGTTTGTGGATTATTATCACAAATATTGCATAAAAAAATGTCAACTTATCATTTCTACAGTCAGATAATATGGAAATTGTTACGTATTTTACTGTAATTTATCGTTTTTTGTGGGATCATGTTGGAGTTTATGAGTGATGTATTTTTTATCGATAGTAGTATTTTTACTTTCGAGCTGAGCGAGAAAGGTATTGTATTCGTGAAAAAAGTTGCACAAACTTTCTCAAAAATGTGTTCTATATCACTTAAGCAAGTCCCATAAAAATGTCCGTCTGTCGGTTGGTCGGTCTGTCCGTCACGCTTTGGCCTAGCGGCTAAACGAATGGTCCTATTAACACCATATTTTTAATTTAAGACTTTTATTTCCGAATGGTTTTTTGCTGGCTCTCATTTTGAGGGTAGCTGTCATTCAACAAAAATGAAGAATTGAATTTTTTTTTAAAACGGTTCAAATTATTTTTATGAAACTTTGCTTGACTAAGCATCTCTATGCAAGGTATCTTGCGCCATCATCAGTTTGTCTGTGTGATTCCATATAAGGGGTGTTCCTGTACTACCAAAACGTAAACTTGTGATTTACTCATAGGGTCAGTGCACCACTAGATGACCAAGCACCAATAGCTGACCAAAACTTAAATTTGAACTGAAAGTAAGAAAATTTTAAAATACCGCGATTTTATATAGAATTTAACTATGTTGGCGTCTTACAATAAAGTTATGGGTTTGTCTAGCTAGTACTTTAGTATGTTTATTCGAAGTGGTCATGCAATGTAACATTTGAAAAAAAAAAAACTTTAAGAGCATATTTTGTAAAGTCCGTACTTATTATATCACAAGCCTAACTAATTCATAGTCGAACTTTTAGAAGTGACTCTGAAAGTAGAACTAATAATTTAGTTTTTTTATGAATTTCGTCATAAAACCGCTTAAATGGTCAACTAGTGGTACCTACATTGACCCTAATTGACTACATTAAGTTTGTATTATTTTCTATAATTTTAATTTTGTTTTGGTTATCTACCTGAATGGATATTCAATTTGATTGGATTTTGTGAAAATTTAGTACACAGGATGTACCAAAAACTGAAAGAGATTTACAGTCGACAAAACTGAACAACTTTTCAAAAGAAACAGAGTTTTGAAATTTAAAAATCTGTGAAAATTCATATAAAAGGTGTTCCAGTACTACCAAAATTTGAACATGTGATTTGTTCGAAATCGTTTACGGTTGGTTTGTTTTAATATTTTACAATTCGAGTTCCGAATTCATGTGGTAGAACATTTTTCAGAAAAACCTTAATAAACGTTTGTAATTCCATACTATGTGTAGGTATGGTATTACAAATTTAAGTTTGCGGTTGACAGTTCTAATTGCATATCGCGAGAAAGTAAGTGCAGTGCTGCTGTACCATTTATTATATTTTACAACATTCAACGCGTTTTGTTTTCATTCTGGGTTCGATTCCCGATGGGGACACTGTCAAACAAATATAATTTTGTGTGTCTTCGTCAAATTGAAATGTCTCAATCAGCATGAATCATCCTGAATCAACAAATTGTAAGAAAATTAATAAAAATACTAAATTAATCTACATAAAATTCTCTACAAAAAAGGTTTGAAAGTTTTTCGCTACAAACAATACTGACAAGCAATTCTTGTGCTCATGCAACGCTTTGGCTCACAAGCGTATGAAGATTCTGGGTCAAGCTTATCCGAAACCAGAAGACTACAGGCTCCTTGTGCTCTAAGGTCCAATAAGGAACTCAGCTCCACGTTATAAGGCAAGATAAGAAACACGAAATTTCGCTTGAAAATTGATTTGAGCTACTTAGAAGAAAAACACAAACCCGTATTTCAGCATTTTTGCAAAACCATCCCAAAGGGATTGAATTGAGGGATAAAAGTTTGTTTTAAAATCCTACATAATTTGTATGTAAGCTAGAGATATTCATGAAAATAAAAAAAAGAACCTTTTCACCTCCAAAGCTCGGAAACATTTGTTTTGTCGGTTAAATTCTGCGGCCAAAAGCGATTTTTGGCCCCTAGCGGGCAAAAGGTTTTTCTGCGGCCAAAAGCGATTTTTGGCCGCTAGCTGGCAAAAGGTTTTTGAAATTCGAACGTGATGCAGTATGGCAGACCTCCACGCTGCGGTACTGGCTGCTTCGCTGCGCTCAGGATTCTTTTTTTGAACCACTCGTTTCGCTCGTGGTTCAATTCTAGAATCCATCGCTTGCTCAGGTATCAATACAAGGCACTTACGCCAAATAACGCTTTTGCTGCCTTGCATAACAAATAACTATTACACCTCCTACCCCTCTTGTCTCCACCGCTACCGTCCATTACTTTTAGTAAGTAAGTAAGTAAGAAATTTGGTATCTTTAATATTAAAACACCTACGTAAGAAATCACCTTTAGTAAAAAATGCAAAAAGTATTTTTTTTTTATGAATTTAATCACTGCTTTTAACAGATTTGCCATTTATTAAAGTTTAGTACTTCAACTTTTTGGTCAAAGTTTCGACATCGATTTGTCCTTGTGTAACTTATCGACTATCGATAGATGAAAGCATGCCCACATTCTACTTGTGACGAATTATTTCTAATATATTACTTCCATATGAGGTCAAATTTCTTTGGATTAAGCGGTAGTTTTTTGATTTTTTGTCAGCGCCATCTAGCTTCAGAGAGTATAATAGTTTACTTTAATAGTTTCCAGGTTATGTTTTCCAATATGGAGATTGTAGTCCTTCTTATTAATATCAATAGTAAATTAGAACACTTACCAGTCTGTTCGATATTTTGCGGTGAATGTGGTGGTGGTGTTGGTGGTGTTGTTGGTGGTATGTAAATCAAAGTTATCGTTATGTTTGTATCAGCTCGTGCCTTTTGGTTTCCACGAGACGAAGAAGTGTAGCATTCTATAGTTTTTCCATTATCTTCGGATGAAATGTCAATTTTTTCTTTTATTTTCCATGATTCCTTTGAACCATTCATTTGTTGTTTTTCTTTGATTGTGCCTTTGAAAAAATAAATAAAATCTAGTCCAGTGGTTCCCAACCTTTTATTGACCATGGACCACTTTGATTTCTTTTTATCAGCTAGGGACCATGATATAAAATTTTAAAAAAATGCCAAGTGCGAGTCGGACTGCGCAATCAATTGACAGATCAATTGTATTAGTTGAATGCTAGAGTTTTTGAGTCCGACACGCGCTTGACAAGATTTAATTATTTTTTGCTATTTAATAGCTTATGTTCTATGAACGTACCAATATTCAAGTTTTTAAGTGTTCCCGTTTTTAACATAGAGCTAAAACAAAAATCGCCTAAAAACAGATCTTTCGCACAGTAAAGAGATGGGCTTATCCGCAGTATGGAAGCTTCATACTACTCGTAAACGTCCAAAATGGCGCACTCACACAGACGCACGTTTCTACAGGCCGCTAAGCAAAGTTCGCCCTGAATTCTGTCGCGGTTGTCGCGTGAACGGAAGCGGTGGGTTAGTTTGCTGTCGGTTGTTTCATGTCATATTGTGCGGCAAATGGATATATAATTTTTTATTTCTGCCCTGACCTTGTGTCATAAATGGCGGCTAAGTGACGTTTTGCGATTAAAGGCGACTTAGAGACTTACCCTTTCCGGGTGTGATAAAAGGCAACTAAGTGTCTTAATCTTTGTTTGAAATTGAATTTGTTTGAATTTGTTTTGTTTTGAATACGTTTAAAATTTGTTTTCGTTTTTCATTTATTATTTATTGTATGTATTTATTTTTTGGTTATGCAATGTATGGGTCTTTGTTGCTCGAAAAATAAAATTTTGATTTGATGTTTGATTGTTACTATATATTTCGGACCTTTCCTTTATTTTTCTGTGTTTGTTACAACCCTGACGCTCCAATGATGCAAGATTCGATTTTCAAAAAATAGGCCGAGTTTCCATACTGCTGATAAGCCCATCTCTTTACTGTGTCTTTAGTATGAGAGCCCCCCTTAATTTATCACTTTTTTTATTTTTAGTATTTGTTGTTATAGCGGCAACAGAAATACATAATCTGTGAAAATATTAAATGTCTGTTCATGAGATACAGCTCAAACAAAATTTTGTAAAACCAGCTGACTGACAGCGCAAAAGTTTATCTTATTTAACTTTATCTAAATATAAATACATTTGCAACGTCTTCTATCTGTTTGTTTCTGGAACCTTGCAATTGCAAGTTAAATTTATTTATGTGTGAAAACATCAACAAGACAAGCCAAATTTATTTGAGATGTTGGACCAATAAACTTCTCCAGGTTACTGGAAAGAGTTAAAAGAGAGAAAAAGAAAGACAAGTTTTTCTAAGTCTCTTATATTTTGTCAGCTAGAAAAAATTCAAACTCTGCCCTCAGTTCATATAATCGTCCCAACATATTACCTTTCGACAACCAACGAATTTCTGTGTGAAAAAGAAGCACTTCATGGTCTGAGTCCATTTTAGTGTATGATTTAAAAAAAAGGCATATATATATAAGGTGCTGTAGTACCAGCACTTTTCCATAGATGGCGCCACCTTCGCCTCAGCAAGTTTCCGAAACGCGCTATCGAGATGTTCACGTGAAATTATGACCCCAACGCTTAGTTCCAGCATTCACCCAGGGGTGGCACCACTGTAGCGTCGGCAGATTTCTGAAACACGCTATCATCTTGTTCACGCGTTTTAACGACCTCGGAAATCCGACCACATAGATTGAGTACTTTTCTAGGGACCTCAATTACTGCTCCTAGGGTTGCTTTCAAGCCATTGGAACTCCCTAGAACGGATAACTGAGTACATCGGCAGTTAAGCACAGTGCGGAGTTTCCTTCGAAGCGCCCAGTGGTATTAATTGACGAACGTATTATATATGTCGAGGACACGAACTGGGGTGAAGAGGGATGGCACTATGTGGGCAAGGGATAGACATCAGGAATAGCAGAGAACACGATATTGGCCGAACTATTTGTAGCAGACATCGATAACATCTTTGACAATCGCCTAATTCAATCGAGTGTAACTTACTTGCATAACGATCATTCATTCTGACTTGCCATTGACCTCTCATACGGTATTCTCCTCAATCACGTCGTCGGTAAACACAGCGGTGTGCAGGACTGCTTGTGCCACCTGTTGTTTTAATGTAAAATTAACTAAGTGGCACAATCCTGTCAACCCCAAACGTTGCAGGCTTATTCTAAGATTCTATTCACATGTTCAACTACAGCAAACTCACAGTGCACCGTGTTTTACTATCACAAAAGGTATTCGCGTATCATAACCTAAAATCTCACAGTCTAGGGCAGAAAAGATCATAAACACATAGCTGTCGTTAAAGGGTCGCTCCTGTCATCGCAGAATTGCCACGGCTCATCCGCCAGCGGCTGCAGGCTTCATCTCGCGGCCAACTATGACTTTAGAACTTGACGTGCAAAATCTCGAACAAGAATGAGCTGTTGAAAATGGCGGCCTCGTTTTCACTTTGCTACGTGTTGGCTAAACTGACACAAACCACGCCCCTTTACGCGCTATTCGTTGTAGTAGTACCAACCTCACGATCTAAATAAAGCCATCATTGCCAACATCATCGTCCAACATCGACAATCTACACTGGTACGGAAATTCAGTACTAATTTGACGTTTGGCGTAGCTTCGCCGTGCTTGGGCCACTGCATGGGTGCTGCAGGCACTAACGTTTGTCTTTAAAAATACCGCGGGGAATTCGAAATGAGAGTCGTTCTACGACACGGCCGTCCTGACGGGTCGCACGTCCTCGTGCGAGTTTAGGTAACTGCAAGAATCTATCTTCTAAACCGCTCGGCCAAATCTGACCACGAATCAAAACTATTTGTAAGAATCTTTCATCAAAATCACTCATCCGCTCCTGACCAAGAATGTTCAAACTTCAACGAACTTCCAAACTCTATGGCTGTTTACAGGTCAAATCTAAAAGGGCTAAATCAAAACTAATTTTAACTAGTAGCTACTAAAATCACGTAAAATTATCGCATCTTTCTCATATCAAATTAAAAGGTCACTCTAACTCTCTAATAAGTCAGTATCACGTCGTTATGCAAACGTCAAAGTTAATTAAACCATCGATCAATAATTTCAAAATTAGGTGGAAACCATTTTCAGACTAAAGCAATTGATATCAAGTTCTGTAATCAAAATAATTCACCATACACTCGTTAAATCATTGCCTCTATCCGGCAAGTACATCGCCTCCTTCCGGCTAGTACACAAATAAAACGAACGCCTCTATCCGGCGGGTACGTCGCTTCCATCAGGCTAGTACCTTTAAAATAATTTGCTCACAGAACTTCAAAATAAATCAGGTTACAACTGTATGAAACAAAACATAAAATTTAATCATTGATCGACTGTCGATGTACGGACTTCATTATCAGTAGTCATATCAACATACTAGTTATCTATCTCGGTATGGTACCAAATCTTCTTTCCAGGTATTGGTAAAAGGTAGGTCACGTCACTGTCTGCTCGCACCAGAGCCACTCTGTCTATAAACTCACTGTGGTTATGCGATTCAGGTTTATCACATCTTAGCCAAAACTGTCATCTTAAACTTTCTCATCAATCACATTTTTAGGTTATTTAAACGTCACATCAATTTCAGTAGCAAATATTATCAATTTAGAAACAGCGGCTGTAATGTTGAACAAAACCATACTAATTCAAACAACAATAACTAGGTAAAATTTTACAATGCTCAACTCTGACCTCTATCCGGTCATCACAACAATCGACCTCTATCCGGTCTTTCACACGTGACCTCCATCCGGTCACGAACACAACTGGTAACCTCTATCTGGTCACCTCAATCGACCTCTATCCGGTCTTTCACACGTAACTAAACCAGAGCGAACACTTTCAACGCCGCGCAGCTTTGGACCGCCCGAGAGCAGATCAATAAGAAACGGCTTACGACTCAGAGTTGCAACTGATTTAGTCACACACACACAGACACATATCCGCCGTCCGGGCACATCACCACAACGGCGACGTCCGTCCGGCCACAAACATATCCGCCATCCGGGCACATCACCACAACGACGATGTCCGTCCGGCCACAAACATAACTCAACCACTTATTCGATTATGAAAACCAGTAACCTCCATCCGGTTACTTTTGAGCTTTGTAAAACACAAAAATAATCTCAAGTTCTCTTGATCTCAAATCGAATTAAAATTATCACAATAATGGGTTTATTCAACATGTCACAGGATTAACGCTATAAAATTTCACTGGGCTATTGAATCAGTCTGGTTACGGTCATCCTACTAGGCATGTCAAAACGGTATTCCAAAACAATCGCGAATATTTACTTACGTCCTCACTTGAGACCACAAAACTACTACTAGCACTTGAATGTTACTGTTCCTTTAAAAAAAAAAAACATTATGGTTTTAGTAATCACTCGCTCAAAATCACTAAAGCACTTGTGTACGCTTTTATCACGTTATTGTAAAACATTTTGAACTTCATCTCGAAATCACTTTAGTTAGGTTATGTTATGAACGCATTCTTTACTGAAAGTTTTCTACACTGCCTAACAATTAAAATCATTATTCCAGTACTACCTAAAAATATTGTAAATGTCATGGCACGATCAAGATTTACGAGTCACTTCCTATGGTTTGTACCATAGGCAGTAAGCTGCCTTTATTCATAATCTAAGGTTTGTACTTACGTGGGCGCAATGTCAAATATCGTGTTAAGTAAACAAGAAATCACATCAAAAACACTATGAAAATCGTAGCACTATTACAAAAGCCACATTTACAATGCTTTTTTCGTTTCAGCACTACATTTTACGTATCGTAACAGTTAATGTCTCATGTAGGTAGACGTTGTCGATCGTCGAGCAAAACGTTTTAAACGATTGTAGGTACACTAACGCGGTTCGGAACTGTACCGAGTCAACTATAAACAGACTAATTATTTTCCTACCGTCAACTTTAAACTTTTTTTTTTAGGACTACTGTGTATAACTGTATGTAGGTACACTATACCAAAAATGATCACAACGCAGTGCAGTGGTCAAGCGTTGCTAAAAAACCTGTAATACTTCACTACTATTCCAACAGGACCGTAAAGGTCAACACTACACTACTCGTATCATCAGAATTTGTGGGTGATGGATTACATCCCGCTTCTGATGTCGAAGACACGAACGGGGGCGGAAAAGGGATGGCACTATGTGGGCAAGGGATAGACATCAGGAATAGCAGAGAACACGATATTGGCCGAACTATTTGTAGCAGACATCGATAACATCTTTGACAATCGCCTAATTCAATCGAGTGTAACTTACTTGCATAACGATCATTCATTCTGACTTGCCATTGACCTCTCATACGGTATTCTCCTCAATCACGTCGTCGGTAAACACAGCGGTGTGCAGGACTGCTTGTGCCACCTGTTGTTTTAATGTAAAATTAACTAAGTGGCACAATCCTGTCAACCCCAAACGTTGCAGGCTTATTCTAAGATTCTATTCACATGTTCAACTACAGCAAACTCACAGTGCACCGTGTTTTACTATCACAAAAGGTATTCGCGTATCATAACCTAAAATCTCACAGTCTAGGGCAGAAAAGATCATAAACACATAGCTGTCGTTAAAGGGTCGCTCCTGTCATCGCAGAATTGCCACGGCTCATCCGCCAGCGGCTGCAGGCTTCATCTCGCGGCCAACTATAACTTTAGAACTTGACGTGGTAAAATCTCGAACAAGAATGAGCTGTTGAAAATGGCGGCCTCGTTTTCACTTTGCTACGTGTTGGCTAAACTGACACAATCCACGCCCCTTTACGCGCTATTCGTTGTAGTAGTACCAACCTCACGATCTAAATAAAGCCATCATTGCCAACATCATCGTCCAACATCGACAATCTACACTGGTACGGAAATTCAGTACTAATTTGACGTTTGGCGTAGCTTCGCCGTGCTTGGGCCACTGCATGGGTGCTGCTGGCACTAACGTTTGTCTTTAAAAATACCGCGGGGAATTCGAAATGAGAGTCGTTCTACGACATATACAAGAACCTGTAACTACTCGTATAATACACCGTAACCAATAAACGGAACCAACAATTACCTACGTTGTTTTCATCACCGCCCGCGCCACCAACCCCTTCTTATAGTGCTGTTTTTTATTACATTTACCACTATAATAGCTAATTCCATTATATTCTTAAGGAAGTCAGGACGAGTATTTGAAGATTACATTTGACTTGTATGATAGCCACTTGAGCGTCTGGGGTACCATTGTACCCAGGACAAAAACCAGGTACCAGCCAGGAACGTTCAAGGGCACCTACGGTCGCAGACCCCGGACGTTCAAGTGGATAGGTACAGTGAGTTGTTCATAGTCTTAGGATTCATGTGTTTTACCAACTTTGCTTAACAAGAGTGCGATTCCAATATGACTGGAGCGCCATCCGTACAGAAACTAACGAGCTTCTTCCAGTTGATGGTAGGTTTCTAAAAATATTCCGGCGGCGGCGTGTGGCTATGTATCGCCCGCGAAATTTTAAATTGTTTGCGGACCAAATTAATACCAATTCCCCTACCTTATCTTCGAAGTTTGTGAAAGGAAAAATCTGAACTAATTACAGCCGATAGCAGTTAGAAGAACATTACAGCAAAAATAAAACGATCTTTCTAAGTTGCACAGTAGAATTTTGCAAAAAAACATTGCATACAAATTTTGTTTTGTGGTCCTAAAAATGGACATTTTTGCTTCCAAAAATGATATAGGTATATCGGAACCCTCGGTGCGTGAGTCCGACTCGCACGTTACCCTTTTTTAGGGTTCTGTACCCAAAGGGTAAAAAACGGGACCCTACTCATATGCCTCCGATGTCTGTCTGTCCGTCTGTCTCACAAAGGGCTGTATCTTATCAACCGTAATAGGTACAAATTTTTACAAATTGTGTATATTTCATATTTATTTATTGCACTCATGTACATAGTTTAAGTCCCGTGTGGTGCCGGCAAAGAATAGTACCAACCCGTACGTACCCGTGGGTGTCGTAAGAGGCGACTAAGGGTTATAAGCTAGAGGATGGGCAGCAGCGTCCTCCTTTGTATCGTACCATCTTACTTACTGCGGTCACCAAAAACCGCGGTCCATGGTGCCAGCCGTAACGCTAACAAGCGTGGTGACTATGGTACTTCCCCTTCGCACTGTTTCAGCAAAAGCTGGAATTCTGGAGGGAGTTCCCTGTCCTGTAGTGAACGTTTCATGGGATGTCCTGATGATGACATAGTTTAAGATCTTATATTTAGGGTACAGTTGGTACATGAACCATGCAAGGGTGTCGCAAAATTAAAATTGAATTTACTATATCTGTTGCCGCTACAACAACAAATACTAAAAATAAAAAAAGTAAAAAATGAAGGGGGGCTACAGCTAAAGGGAGGAGCGTAAAAAAGGTTTGACCTACCCCATGGAGTGGAGTATCGTTGTTTACAACTCTTTAAGTAGATAAATGTATTTTAAGTTTTCAATAATATCTAAAAACATAGGAATAGATGCCAACAAAGTCAGCTGTTTTTACAAAATTTTGTTTGAGCTGTATCTGTATCGAAGGGTGGACGTGCCTGCGTAAGTGGCGAGTGGGCACGTGATGCTGGACCCTCAGGGAGCGCGTGATCGTCGTTTAAAGTCCAGGGGCATCTCTCCACCCTTCAGCCGCTCAGCAAATGTTGCCCCCTTGCAGCACCGTGCTTGCAGCCGTTTTCGGGGGCCCATTGATTCGAGTTGGCTAGTCACCGTCTGCCCATTTTTTTTTCGTGTCATTAACATTGGTCGGGCAGGCGCCATAGTACCTCCCATTGTCCCAGTTACCCAATCCACGAGCACCTCAACCAAATAACCCAATTTCATTTTTGTCCAATTCTTGCAATAGTTCTACACTTACCGGGGATTGTCCTTGGATGCATTAGTATTAGTGTAGACAGGGATAATCGCCGGTTGGTGTCACATCACTTTTGTAAATTAAACTGTTTAACGGGCCTCTACGTGTTGGCTTCGGCCCCACGCACGCCTTCCAAAGGTCTGGGACTTAATTGCCCGAAATTCAGGAATGATAAACAACATAATAATAATAATATTATTATATTAATTAAGTGTTTCTATTGCCGCTATAACAACAAACACTAAAATTTAAAAAAGTCCTCAATCATGGGGAGCTCCCATACTAAAGACCTGTTCTTTTAGGCGATTTTTGTTTTAGTTGAATCTTAAAAACGGAAACAGCTAACAAACTTGAAAATTGGTATTATAGTGCATAAGCTATAAAATAACAACAAGTAATAAAATGTGCTCAAGCACGTGTCGAATTCAAAAAATCTAGAAAATTATTTATAGCAATTTCAACTAATAAAATTATGATTATGTGGTGGTACGGAACCCTCGGTGCGTGAGACCGACTCGCACTTGGCCGGTTTTTTTATTAGGGAGAAAAATATTTTTGTATATTTACCTACGTTCCTTGGTAAAAGTTGTTCAGCTTCAAGGGCAGATTCACACGTTGTTTATGTTTATTTTGAGATACATAGCAATCAGAACATAAAATTACCTGAACCACTTACCATTGAAGGTCAATATCAGATCCCTCCCCGCTAAGTTAAGCCCTGAATAGTGACTGTGTCGAACACAACCTAATTCTAGTGTAAGTTGTTTGTCATATTTTAGAATAATTTGGCAGGTATTGTGCATCTCAGTGCCTATATTTTTCACTGAAATATCCATTCCATTTAAACCAGTCATGTAAAATTCTGCAAAATAAAAAAGTCATAAGGGCCTTATCACAATAGCAAGCCGCGAGCGAGCGGAAAGTGGAGCGAGCGCACAGTGAACGAGCGGAGAGCGGGGCGAGCGCACAGCCAGCTCGCAACACGTGCACGTCGAACACGCCGCGGGTGGACAGCGAGCTCGTGAGTGCGATCCGCGTTTTGTACATTCAGTGCCAGAATTGATTTCGTTAACCTCTCAATAACGCTGCGTCCCCTCACACTTGTGTCTTTGATACGACTGAACGCGAGCGTAAGAAATGCAGTGTTGCCAATGTGTAAATCCAAAATTATCCCAAATCACACACAAAATTATCGTATTTTTATCGCATATTTTATTCATGTAATATATGAAAAAGTAAGGTTTATCTAAAGAATTACCTATTGTTTAGAGTATGTAAAAATGAAGAGAAATACTTTTTAAAACAAAACAAGGCAAAGGCCGCGTTCCAAATCGCGCTCACGAGCGCTAAAACCACTCACGCTACTAATTTCATAATACTGAGTTACTGGTGATTGTTTGTTATGAAGTTGCAGCGTAAACGTTGTTCAATCTCCGTTAAGGCCACAGACTATGTTTTGATTGCATATCTAGTCTTTGAATGCTTAGACGCTCACATTGTTCACTTCACATTAAGTTCTCAAAAATATCGTAATATTTCATAAATTATCGTATAAAACAGTGAAATTATCGTGCGATACTCTGTTATTATTTTATATCGTATAGGACTTATAACTATCGTATAATTACGATAATTATCGCATGGTTGGCAACGCTGAAGAAATGTTTGCCGCGAGCTCGCTACGCACCCGCAGCCTACTCGTGGCATGTTCGCCACGCAAATCGCCAGTGTGATAAGGTTCTGACACCGATGTATGGCAGTGAAAGTTGTGTATGGCAGAAGAAGCATGAAAGTAAAATTAATGCAGTAGAAATGAGAGCACTAAGGAGTACGATTGGTGTTAAATAGAGTGACAGGATTAAAAATAGTGTGGTAAGAGAACGTTGTGGCGTAAAAGAAGACGTAGTGACCAAAATCGACAATGGGATGCTAAGATGGTTTGGTCATGTAAAAGGATGAATTAACTTAGATTGACGAACGAGATCTAACAGGCGAGAGTGAATGGAAACGATGGGACCTTCTAAATAAAGGTCAGATTAAAAGTACCCTAATGCCAATGCTAAGAAAAAGGAGAAATGGACTAAAATAATAACAGAGTGGTACCCCAGAGATGGTAAAAGCAGTAAAGGACGACAAGTAAAACGTTGGGAAGATGACCTTAAAAAAGTAGCAGGTCCAGAATGGACCCGAATCGCAAGAGACAGAGATAGGTGGAAGTTTTTGGAGGAGGCCTTTGTCGAAGGACAAGCTGTTGTTCCAAAACCGATTGTCAGTAACAAAGATATGTAAATATTGTAAAGCAGCAATAAAGGCTTATAATAATAATAATAATAATGCCCTAATGCTGGATGCGAGCAGCGCAGGACCGGTTGTCATGGAGATCTTTATTTTAGAGGCCTATGTCCAGCAGTGGACGTCTTTCGGCTGATATGATGAAAAGTACCCTAAGCCGACGGGCATGTATGAAAAAAATTATTAAAGTACAGGAAGCGAGGGAAGTATGTCAAGATCGTAGCAGGTGGAGGACTGTGGTCTCTGCCTACCCAGACGGGAAAGAGGCGTGATGTTACATATGTATGTATACTCGTACTATACAAATGACAGCTTTTTTTTTATTTAACCGGGCAATTGAGGTACTAGACAACTAACGAACTAGGCGAACGAACTAAGGGAATTGATGAATTGTGAAATGGACGAACGGAGACTAACCAGACGACCCGGGAATCAGACGAACGGCTGTTCCATAAGGCAGCCGAGCTCTGAGTATGAGGCCCTCGCTTTGGTTGTGGTTGTGAAGCCCGAAAATATTCCTAAAACTATGCCTGTTATCCCCTTTACGCATATAAATATTTACTTACTTTCTCCCATACATCCATTTCTGTCTTGATCTGCCGTTGACGGAGTGCCTGAAAGGAGATGGATTTTTTCGGTCTTTTAATCAAATTCCGAAAAAATCTAACCACTATGTAGAAAAAAAACATAGATTGTAGACTTAAAACTGAGCCTACATGCCCAGTTGTGGGACTTAAACGCCCACCATTTAGGAGAAATAAATTTTTAAAAATTAGCTAATTAGTCCACTCAGAAAGTCTATAAAACGCATCTGCTACTATCTAACTCTTTCTAACGCCTAGTCATTAGAAAGAGTTACGTTAACTGCTAAGTAGGCGTAAGAAAGAGATAGATAGTGGCAGATGCGTTTTATAGACTTTTTGAGTGGACTAGTTAGCTGATTTTTGAAAATTAATTCATCCTAAATGGTGGGTGCTTAAGTCCCACAACTGGGCATGTAGGCTCAGTTTTAAGTCTAGAATCTATGTTTTTTTTCTACATAGTGGTTAGGTTGCTTTGGAATATTTTTAAATAAAAGACCGAGCTCCATACATTTTCCACCCTGTCCTTTATGAAATTAAGATGTAAGAAAAGGACATACACAGTTACATGGACGAATAATAATAATACTGACAATCCCCACACTAGAAAACGTAACCCGGAAAGAAATAAAACTCATGGAAACTAGATGGCACTTTCAAATAATCTGGAAATTAATTATGGTCTACCGAGTATTCTGCCAAAAAATCATTCAAAATTTCAACATAGTTTCAATGTAAAGAAACCCTAACATTGAAATGCGGTTTATTTTGTTTAGCAGAATACTCGATAAATCATAATAACTTCCCTGACTATTTATTAGCGCCATCTAGTTTTATACTTTTCCGGGTTACGATTTCTAAAAGGGGATGGTCAGTCCCTCTTATTTTTCGTCCATGACAGTTAGCTCCTCCAAGTACACAGTAATAGAGACGGCATCTAAACTATTGGTAATTTAAACCAAGTCGGTCCTGATTTTTTGAACGCTTAAGTGGGTTTGTCATCATTCTTCTGTTGCGGCTATCACCGATTTTTTTGGAGTGAAAACTTCTTTAGCGGCGCTTGGCAATTTTTTAGATCGGTAAAAAATGTTAAACTCGCGTCAGATGTTGCGTCAGATGTCGCATCAGATCTCGCGTCAGATCTGTAGCCTGATCGAAAAAGCGTCAACTGTCAACAGTATTGTTAGTACAATACGGGTTTTTATTCAGTGACATCAAAGAAGTACGCGAGCAATGGCGCGATTGACCCTTACAAAAAGCATAATATTCAAAAATGCAAGCTTTCACGTCTGCCGGCACTCTCGGATTGCAACCCGTCTTTTATTTTTCATAATGGGAACTGGAGTTATAATATTTTTTCCCATTTCGTTTAGTTTTTTTACAACAATTTACCATTCTGACGAAGTCGCGGCAAACAGCTGGCAAATAAAAAAAATATAGAAATATTATCTTGCCAGTTGGTACAAATATCCGGGTCCAAACGGTACATCTAAGAATTGAGTGGCAGCAAAACTTATTGCTAACACAAAAATAACAAAATCATTCATACTTTCACTATTAATTAAATAGGTATACTCTAGACCTAGAACACTTTTTTTTTATAAAATTGCACCGCACGAAATTACCTTCAGAATGGACTTGATAACCTCCATCGTTATGTCTTGTACGTATAATCAGCGGATTTGTTGCTATCTTTCTAAATTTTTCTTCCTGTTTAGAATATACCTCTGCTTCACAGTATACTTTAGTTTTATCATCATATACATGAAGACCATTCTCCCATGGAACTATACATGTTTTGGGGCCACTACATTGTACTTCTGAAGAGGGAATATACGTTTCAGGGCTACCTAAAATAAATAATTTTGAATTTATACAATGTGTGTAAAGAAAGTACGATGTTGTTTTATAGGGTACCTCATGACGAGGATCTGAATGACTTTCAACAGGGATAAGGGTCTAAAAACAAAGAAAGTTATTAGTCTCCCTTTAAGAACTCGTCAGTGATTTGAGCGAACGTATCTGCATATATGTATATTTCTTGAAAGCTGGTCATAATAAAACAATATCAAAAGGTATTAACCTACCTAAAAGTTCTTTAGTCTGACATTTTCGTGCGCGATCCTCTTATAGGTTTAGTAATGTCTTGATTGTAAACGGGTTGGGCTCCCAGTACACAACGGTCACAGCGATTAATAAATATCTATCCTAAATCACAGACCATGTAAAGTACCTAATGGAGCAGTGACGTCACATGATCGTGGTTTTCTCTTCGCCTCTCGGCTCTTACAGACCAGCGACAAGACGAAATGACGACAGTCGCACATGACCCTCGACTACTGCCGACGGCAACTGTGCACGTCAGTCGATGACTGCCGAAGCAGCCGCGTGCTGCCGTCAGCGGTCAAAGAAGGTAGCCGCGGCTGTCGATAGCGGTCGCCGGCAGTTGTCGAGGGTCGCGCGTAGTTTTCGTTCTACATTCGTCGTCTCACCTTGTCATTGGTCTGTAAAAGTTCTATCACCCTGCAGCAAAATCGCGCACGCAGCTGTCATACTATACGTGTTTGCTTGTTAGTTGTCATTTTTCCTATAAAGTGAAACTATGAATGTCAAAATTGCTTCTGCGTGCAAGTGTGAGCTTACCTTTGCTTGACTGAAATAACACTATGGATGCTGTTAGTAGTTTAATCACATTAACGATACACTCAAGTTTTTCATGGTATCCGTGTGGTTTAGATTCCTTTACATATATGTTTACCCCTAGGCCGGTGTCAGTAACTGAATCTAGAAACAGAAGATAATATATTGGAATTTAAACGAAATCTAGATAATAAGCTCTGAATATTTTGACTTGAAACAAGAGACGCTGCTGTTGGGTGTGGTGTGCTCTGTAGTAACGAGAATGTACACAAACATGATTGATATAATAATTTAGCATATATTCTAGCAGGGTTTACTTAATCGTACAAGACTTTGCAATCTCCAAAGAATTTAGACTTTCATTTCGCCGTATTTTCAAACATGGTCCAATGGTACAGCGCCGTCTGGTCCATATGGTCTGCATATACTCGTAATAATCACAAGAAATATATATTTTTTTTAATTAGTAATGTAAGTTTTCATACCTGTTTTGTGGTGATTTCCATATGTGATAGCAAAAGTAGTTGTTAAAAAGAAGAAGGTTTTATTGAAATCCATAACTATTAGGAACTAATGAATACAATCCAAGGAATGTTAGAATATAACTATTAAAATTCCAAAATTACATCATGTATTTAATATCATTACTCGTGAGTCACAAACGCTTGTCAATGTAAAGGAATACTTATATAATGAAAAATAAGGAAAATATGATACTTTAAACCAAATATAGTGTTCGAAATAGATATTTTATCCTTATTGCTCATCCGTCACAACAGAAATTTTTTTGCTCTCCTCTCATACCTTAAATACTCAATAATCCGTTAAAAAATTGTAGGTTACCTTCTTCATAATGTCAATCTGTGCCTAGAAACACTCATAGCAGCTTGCTTAGCATCATTTTTTTATCTGTGTATTAGGAAGAATTAAATTTTCTAACAGTCATCGCGGGAAACCTATAATAGTAGTTTATGCAACGGTACATAATGAGGGTTATAAACTCGAGGGACGGTTAATAGGTTGCAGGCGAGCGTAGCGAGCCAAGTTCTATTAAAGATGACACGAGTGTTTTAAAACTAATTATGTGGAGTTACATACGTATAAGTTTATCTATCTTTTTAATCCTAAAATAATGTGTTCAAACACAAACAGCCAAAAGGGGTATCTTGAAACTTAAGTATTACTTGAGACATTTGGGAGTGTAATTTTGTTAAGTGATATCATTGGTGAAACTTTAAAAAATAGTTTTTGAAAGTTGTCAAAAAATGGTAGATATATCCTAGTAACGTTAAAAAATGTTTTTCTGTAGTTCCTTTCTTTGAATTTTCAAAACCTTAATTTTAAGTTTGAACTATATACAACTAAAAAATAAGCCTGTTAAACTTTGTCTGTGTAGGCAAGTGTAGGTAACAGTTCTTACTGGAGACAAAGAGGTATTATTGAAAATTGCGTTCAAATCGGTTCAGTACTTTGCTTTTTTATTGCTTTCACCAACTTATAGGATCACTTTGTTGTCCGTCTGTCTGTCTGTGTGTCAAGACCCTTTTTCTTACGAACGAGCGAGTTTTTAAAATCAAAGTGCAAAAGCTTTTAGTATATAATATGGTAGATAGGTACGGAACCATTAGGGCGCAATTCCGACTCGCACTTGGCCGGAGTTTTTACAATCATAAACCATCCAGACGAAATCGCGTGCAAAGCTAGTAAATTAATAAAATAAAAATATTATCTTGCCTGCTGGTCCGGTCGCATCAGATCTCGCGTCAGATCTGTAGCCTGATCGAAAAAGCGTCAACTGTCAACAGTATTGTTAGTACAATACGGGTTTTTATTCAGTGACATCAAAGAAGTACGCGAGCAATGGCGCGATTGACCCTTACAAAAAGCATAATATTCAAAAATGCAAGCTTTCACGTCTGCCGGCACTCTCGGATTGCAACCCGTCTTTTATTTTTCATAATGGGAACTGGAGTTATAATATTTTTTCCCATTTCGTTTAGTTTTTTTACAACAATTTACCATTCTGACGAAGTCGCGGCAAACAGCTGGCAAATAAAAAAAATATAGAAATATTATCTTGCCAGTTGGTACAAATATCCGGGTCCAAACGGTACATCTAAGAATTGAGTGGCAGCAAAACTTATTGCTTATTTTATCTTAAACAGCTTAAAATTATTTTTTTCCTTTTTTATTAAATTTCTACTTTTATTTATTGTTTATTATGTTTGTACTTTGACTTTGAAATTTCATTCAATTTTAACAGTAGACATAGCAAGTTTTCAAAAATTTTCATTACCTTTTCAATCGACGTTCACGGTCGAACCCTACTTTCAAAGAACCAGGAATCCTATTCTTAGTTAGGAAGCAAAGTCGAAGCAAACTGGTTGCAAAACAAATTATATTATTTAAGAATTCAATGTAAGCAAATTTTGTAAAAATATTTTAGTTCAATAAACTTGTTTATTATTGGCGCACAGGCCACTTGATTCTTATTCAGATGAAACTGATAGATTATTCAGATGAAACTGGACAATGAATGTTCTCGTTATAAGGAATAATGAATACAATACTTTGCATTCGTTTAGCTTCTGTTTGAGAAAACGGACTGCAATAAAATAAAGCTTAGATGGTGGACAAAAAACCCTAAATAGCTTTATAAACTATTCGAACCCCGTTAGAATCGGTCCTGTGGTTTGTGAGTTTCTCGCGCACAGACAGACCAAGAGACAAAAATTCTAAAAATTATTAATATATTACCTTTTTTCAGGCCCGTCAGATAAAATTTTCGCAAAAATTTTCAATGTACAGAATTGGCGAATTTATTGTTTAATTATTTTTTCTTATCTTATAGCTTAAATCTTGTAGCTTAGACCAAACAAAACCGACACCAAAAACGAATAACAATTTTATTATAACAAAATGGTATTATAATATATTTATTAGTAATATTGTTATTTTCCTTAAATACGACTGTGTCTGTATTATTTATTTAAACAGACCAGAATGACTATTGTGTAACCCTGTTACATTAATGAAAGTTTTAAATTTATTCAAATCTCGAGTGAATAAGATTATTCTGGTTAGGTGGGTTGGTCTCATTTCGTCATCGATGTCATATCTGTAGTGGTCTAGAGTACGAGTATGTCCATTAAATTAATAGTGAAGATATGAATCATTTTGTTATTTTTGTGTTAGCAATAAGTTTAACTGACACTCAACTCTCGCATATACCGTTTGGACCCGGACCAGCAGGCAAGATAATATTTTTATTTTATTAATTTACTAGCTTTGCACGCGATTTCGTCTGGATGGTTTATGATTGTAAAAAAACCGGCCAAGTGCGAGTCGGACTCGCGCCCTAAGGGTTCCGTACCTATCAACCATATGATATACTAAAAGATTTTGCTCTTTGATTTTAAAAACTCCGCGACCATCCAACTTGACCCCTCTTTTATAGAAAATTTCTTGAAACGGGAGCTCACCTTAATTTGTTACTATTAATTGTGAGAAAAATTTAAATATTTAATGATTTTAGACTTTTCCCTTTATTTGTACTGTGAGACCTAGCTTCTTGCCAAATTTCATAATTTTAGGTCAACGGGAAGTACCCTGTAGGTTTTGCTTTTTTGCATAAATGTATGGAGATGAGGACATAAAAAGCCAAATCTTTTGATTGCGTCGTTGTAAAAAATTGATATTTTCAGATCTTGTGTGGTTCATGGACCTTGACACCTCTTCTCGTTTGTTAGAAAAAGGGTCTTGACAGACAGACAAACAGACGGACAACAAAGTGATCCTATAAGGGTTTCGTTTTTTATTTTGAGGTACGGAACCCTAAAACTAAATGAAATGGGAAAAAATATTATATCTCCGGAATGGAAATTCCTAGAAAAAATAACATACAACGTGTTAATGGAATAAGCGAAACCCTCTTCCAGCCCAACTGATTTTTATTAAAATAAATCCTTTCCCGTAAAAAAAATCTTAAAAAATCATCATATTTCTAGTTTTATCGTTGTTCTATTCCGCGCACTCCGCACCCCCTTCCCTCCCCTCCTCACCGCTCATGATCCGCGCGAATCGTATCCACAGAAATATTTAGAATAGAAGCGGCAAACATTTTAATAATAAAAATAAAAAAAAAATACCCCTATCAAAAACCCGTGACATTGATTCTATTCTCGATTCTGAACAAACTATTTTCTCAGTTTCGCTTATTCCGTTAACACGTCTTATAAATACAGCGTGAATTGTCATTGGTTTTGCTCCCGAAGCCCACTGATTCTACGCAACCACAATGATTAACTTCCCCGCAGAAAAAAAAATTGCTAAAACAACATTTTTTACTTCCCATACAAAATGAATCGATCACGTGACCACTTTACTATGGAACGAAAAAAAAATTCGAGTAAAAAAATGATTTTATTCAAGAATGTTGCTTGTTATCATTGTTGTTGAGTGTCAGCAAAACTTACTGCTAACACAAGAATAACAAAAAGTACCTACATGACTAATTTCATTAAAAAATATTTGGGTGATTATTCTCGTGCAGACCGACAGATTGCGCTGTACCACTGAACAAGTTTCCCGAAGCGCGCTATAAAGAATTTTTCAAAACTATGATTGTAATCAGGGCAAAACGAGGGTTTGAATTTTTTGGAGATCACAATTTCTTGTAAACCTAGCTAGAACATAATATGCTAAATTATTAAATTAAGTATGTTGGTGTTCATTATCGTCGGTTAGTACTTTACACCTATAGAGCACACCACTCCCAACAGCAGAGCCACTTGTTTCAAGTCAAAACACTAGGTTATTTTTTTGGACCTGATATGAGTATGCCTGCCTTGTTAGTTAGGTTAAAAGCAACAATATAGGGTGACTTTTAATTAGTTCTTGATAGAGAAAGGTATGAATGTACTCATGATACTGAACAACTTTCCCCAAGTAACATAGGTCGAAATACGAAAATCAAGTTTGACCTCCCATAGAAACTGCATTTTGTATGGGAGGTCAACTTTGGTTTTTCGTATTTCGACCTATGTTCTTTAGGAAAAGTTGTTCAGTATCCTGACAACATGCATATCTTTTGCTATCAAGAACTTATTAAAAATCACCCTATACAACGTCTCAATGGAATAACCGAAACCCTCATACACCCCATCAGATTTTTATTAAAATAATTCCATTCCCGTAAAAAAAACTTGAAAAAAGATTTTTTTATCTAGATATTGTTACTTTAAAGTTTCATCATTGTTCCAGTTTCATCGCTGTTCTTGTCCGCGCACTCCGCGCACGCCACGGCCACTTCCCTCCCCTCCTCACCGCTCACTAACCGCGCGGTGCCCGGCCGCTAGCGCGCGTATCCACAGAAATATTTAGAATAGAAGCGGCAAGAATTTAAATAAAAAAAAAAAAATACCCCTATCAAAAATCCGTGAAATTGATTCTACTGTCGATTCTGGACAAACGCTTTTATCAGTTTCGCTTATTCCGTTAACACGTTGTATAAGGTCCACAAAAATAACCTAGTATACAGAGCGTAGATATTTTAATACACACACCGGCACAATTAGCGGAACAGAAAAAAAGTACGATTTAAAAAGTTTCTATGATAACTAGACTGGCCAGTTATGCCACTTTTATTGTTTGACAAAAATAACTTAAAACAAAGTTGATATTAAAAGATGTTAAAATCTCTCATATTCGGTAAGAAGGTCCTTATTACCCCCAAATGGGGCTTTTAGGTGACCAATTAGCGCTCTAGGATAATAATGTAGCTAGAAAAGCCCTAGGGCGGTAAGTAATTGTAACGCCCCCGCCGGGCAGCACCTCTACCTCCACGCGCGGCTCCACCTTGATGGCCGCCTCCAGCAGCGGGGCAGCGGGCGTTTTAATTACTTACCGCCCTAGGGCTTTTCTAGCTACATTATTACCCTATAGCGCTAATTAGTCACCTACAATTTGGTGGTAATAAGGACCTACTTACCTCACAATCGAGATGTAAAGCAGAGCAGTTAGCTCGGGTGTAAGAATCAATTGCACCCTCGAACTATGGTCGCCCTCGCTGCACTCGTGCACCTAAATATCTCGGGCTGCAATTGATGCCTTACAGCCCTTGGCTACTAATCTACCATAGTTGCATTATTATTTAATATCTAATAGTTAACTCTCGAATTATGTACGAAATTATTAAAAATTCTTGTTTTTAGGGTTCCGTACCTCAAAATAAAAAGACGGAACCCTTATAGGATCACTTTGTTGCCCGTCTGTCTGTCTGTCTGTCAAAACCCCTTTTCTCACGAACGAGAATAGGTATCAGGTTAAAATTGATAAAAAATATTAAGGTATATGAATTACACAAGATCTGAAAATTTAAATTTTTTACAACGACCCAATCAAAAGATATGGCTTTTTATGTCTTCATCTCCATACATTTATGCAAAAATGCAAAACCTACAGGGTACTTCCCGTTGACCTAAAATTATGAAATTTGGCAAGAAGCTAGGTCTCACAGAACAAATAAAGGGAAAAGTCTAAAATCATTAAATATTTCAATTTTTCTCACAACTAATAGTAACCAATTAAGGTGAGCTCCCGTTTCAAGAACTTTTCTATAAAAGAGAGGTCAAGTTGGATGGTAACGGAGTTTTTAAAATCAAAGATCAAAAGCTTTTAGTATATCATATGGTAGATAGGTACGGAACCCTTAGGGCGCGAGTCCGACTCGCACTTGGCCAATTAAGGTGAGCTCCCGTTTCAAGAACTTTCCTATAAAAGAGGGGTCAAGTCGGATGGTCGCGGAGTTTTTAAAATCAAAGAGCAGAAGCTTTTAATATATCATATGGTACTTGGCCGGTTTTTTTTTCTGTTCCGCTAATTATGCCGGTGTGTGTATTTAACAAACCAGTAAACTTATTGTCATCACATCTTCATGATCGCCTGGCCTTATTCTGTTTTTGACCAATAGTTTTTACGGTGTCGGCTACCTAACCTATGGTAATTGACGAGGTTACTGGTTCTTACACGGACCGACTGCCATCTGACCAGAAGGAAAAGAAGATCGATTCCATCGATCGACGATCGATTAGGCTTTTGCCAGGTTACTGTACAGCTTTCAGAGTTTTCAAGCCGCCAAATGGTCTCTGACTTGGCTTAACAACTACAATCATTGACAGTAGCCGGGATCAACAACTTAACCTGCCTTCCGAAGCACGAAAATGCACTAGTTGTTATACGGACAACCGCTCGTCGGTAGAAACTTTTTCAACTCTATTACCAGACCGTAAGGTCCAAAAGTGTTTCTACTGACGTGCTGTCGAGTGTACCACTTGATACTCTGGTAAAAAATTTGCAATTTTCCATAATTCAACTTTTTGGAAAAAATGGAGAACATTGAGAGCCCTGTATCTTGAGAGCTATTAGATCTAGAAAATTGGGTTTAGGCTCAACTGTCAGGAATTTTGTACTCTTTAAAAAAGTTATAGTGACCTTTCTCGTAAGAGGTCTCGTATGACGGTTTTTCAGCAATAACTCAGCGCTCGTGCATTTAAGACTGCTGCAAATCTGGATAAATACTATCTAGGTAGACCCAAACAACAAACCAAAAGTGCAGCTTTACACAATTATTGCAATTTTTTCTTGGAAGATATGACCAGCCTATAACGGTCTAATCCGGACTGCTGACCACGGCTAACGTTGCTTAACATTCATGATGGGAAAAAAAGAGCAACTCGACCACGAGCGGTTTTACAACTTCACCAGTTAACTTATTGTGTAGATTTCATTTATATTCTCCTATATTTTTTGTCTTCTGTTTTTAGATTTAGTTACTGATAACGGCCTAGGTGTAAACATATATGTAAAAGCATCTGCACCACATGGATATCATGAAAAAGCTGAATGTATCGTTAATGTGATTAAACCACTAACAGCAACCATAGTGTTGTTTCAGTCAAGCAAAGGTAAGCTCACACTTGCACGCAGAAGTAATTTTGACACTCATAGTTTCACTTTATAGTATAAGTGACTACTAACAACCAAACAAGTTTAGTATGACAGCTGCGAGCGCGATTCTGCTGCAGGGTGATAGAGCTTTTACAGACCAAAGACAGGTGACGCGACGACCGTCGATGACTGCGACGTGCCACGTGCGACCTTGTACGACCGCTGGCGACCGCCAACGATAGCTGCGTGAAGCCTTTTAGGATTTCCGACGGCGGCATCACGCGGTTGTGGTCGTTGGTGGTCATGAACAGTCACCGGCAGTTTTCGAGTGTCACGCACAGCTGCTGCCGCCGGCAGTCGTCAAGGGGCGAGCGCGACTATCATCGCCTAGCCTTGACTCTGGTCTGTTAGAGCCTTGAGACGATGGTGGAACTACTCAGACGTCAGCAGGACGATTCAATGAAGAGAGGAACCACGAGCAAGTGACGTCACTGCTCCATACATTACTTCACATTGTTTGTCAGTCACTCCTTAGGCAGATCGTCAGCTTTTAGAGGCTTTTGATCTAAGATAGATCTTTATAGGACGCTCTGACCGCTGTGTACCGGAAGCCCAACTCCTTTTTCAGTCAAAACATTATAAAACCTAAGAGGGTCGCGCACGAAACTGTCAGACTTTAATCTTCTTTCTTAAGTTCTTTAGAACTTTTATTATCTAATAACTTTAGCCAAGAAATATACCTATATCAAATCACTGACAAGTCCTTATGGGAAAACTATAAGAAAACTATAACTTTCCTCGTTTTTAGACCCATAGGTACTCCTATTGAAAGTCGTTCAGGGCCCTGAGACAAGTGGCTTTCTACTATCGCAAACGCTTTAGAATTGAATAAAAATGTATGGGATTGACATTAGCTGTCATGCAACATTTCATTAGCCAATGTCAATTCCATACATTTTCAATCTATTTTACTAGCGTTTGCGATTGTAGAAAGAAACTTGACTCAGGGCCCAGTTCCACGTTCTAAGGTACCCTATATAACCAACATCGTAATTTTTTAACACTGTAAAAATTCAAAATTATTTGTTTTAGGTAGCACTGAAACGTATATTCCCTCTTCAGAACTACAATGTCATGGGCCCAAAACATGTATATTTCCATGGGAGAATGTTTTCAATGTATTTGATGACAATACTAAACTATACTGTGAAGCAGAGGTATATTCTAAACATGAAGAAAAATTTAGAAAGATTGAAACAAATCCATTGATAATTCGTACTAGAAATAACGATGGAGGTAATGAAGTCCATTCCGAAGGTAATTTCTTGCGATGCAATTTTAATAAAACTGCTTTCTTGCGATGCTTATCGTAAGATAACCAAATCAAAGTGAATGTTGGGTGAAGATTGTCACCTATAATTCGTCCATCTTAAGAATGCAGTGAGTCATCGCTTTCTACCCTGGTAGCTAAGCCCCGTAACCAATCAAGTCACTTAAAATTATAGAGTAAAATTCACAATGACTAACTGAGGAAAACCTTGAAAGAAGAGGTTGTTTCATTTGTGTGTTACCTAAAAAATTTAAAAAAAAAATGCATTATTACTCCATTGTGCATAATCCGTTACCCTGCATTTGCACTAATGAGTCATTAGTGCAAATGCAGGGTAACGGTCTATGCATTAGTAATGACTTACTGCATTCTTAACGAGGACGAACTACGAGTACATTGATTACCACAGGACGGACATCGTCTATAGCAACACACTATTGGAAATTCTGCAAGATGTGTTAAAGGTAACAAAAAAAGCATCGCGAGCGTAAAAAGCGGAACTCCGCCGATAGGCCGCTACACTTGAGGCTAGGCAGTCCTACTTGACCCTAAAATTGACCAACTTTGTAACCACTTTTAGATACTAAAATTGGCAGATTTTTTGGCGAAAATAAAATCTAGTAATCTACAAGATATGACAAGTGATATGGTCGGCCTTAAAAATTGTTTTATTGAATATAGCTCAAGACAAAAAAATCCAAAATGACCCCTAGTTTTTCCACTTGTAATCACTTCACTACTGCAATTCTTATCAAAGATATACGAAAATTTATAACCTTATTTACAAAACCACGTTTATTGATGTGGTTGGCTTATTTTTTTGAAATTTTATAAAAAAATATCTAATTCCTTAAAAAATCCGACTAAATTCCCACCCTTACCCAGCCCATACCCCGCTCTCGTCTAGAAGTCAGTGCGGGGCGAGTCGTCATGCCAGACGGACCTGTGCTGCGTTGCGTAGTGCGAGCTGTGCGAGCAAGCGAAATAAAACCCTGTTCACCCTGAGTTACGTACCTATAATTTAACTACACTTTTGCGGGTTCAGCGGGGAGAGGGTATAAGCTCCGCCCACACGGCAAGGTCATTGGCGTAGGTAGTAGCCTTAAGTCGTACGTAAGGGATAGAGTGTTGATCCAAACGCCTTTCGCAAAGAATGGTGGCAGCTCGCGTGTGACCGACCACTTATACGGAGGGGAAGCCTCTACCCAGCAGTAGCGGGACAGTACAGGCCAGGTTTTTAATAATCATATCGTACAGTAACTGTATGCAGTTTTAACCCATGTGGGTGAGGTCCAGATGCACGAAAAGTAAAAAAAAAAATTGTACTTCGCCTCCAAAATAAGCCATAAAATTGCTTTATTCAACATTAGAAAGAATCAGTGAGCTTTTCTGAATATATCCCAATATACAACATATTCGTTTCAGGACCCAGTGAGGATTTGCCAATCGGATCAAGAGGAACACTAATCGGTTCTGTTGTCGCTTCATCCATCATCGTCATCGTTATTTTGCTGGTTATAATTTATTTCAAATGTCTGAGAAAAATCAAAGATGGCCAAAATGGTCTTGCAAATGAAGATCTGATTTACGTAACATATTTTTTATTTTATGCTATACTATTAAACCAGTAATATTTATATATTATTGGTTTCTCGAAAACCGCTCTGAAAATTTTGTATACAGGGGTTTGGGAGTGAAAAACAGATCTAGCCGTCTGGGAATATTCAATTCTTCCATATTTTTAGCATTTCTCAAAAATAGCGAGTTTCAGCAGCCCTTCACGGGCTTTGGGAAAAATTATATATAGAGCAGCTCAGTCGCCTAGATACTTTTGACTATGTGGGACTATTTTATTATTTTTTAAATGTTATACTTTCTTTCAGGCTGAACCAACAGTCCACTACGCAGAGTTGTCTGTCGTGACTCCAGAAACCACTAAAACGCATTTCGATAGAGTACAATATAGCGAAATAATTGGAGTACTAAAACCAAAGATTGCCGTTGAAAATAAAAACAGAAACTTGACCAGTAAATAGACGAGTCTGTTCTGTTCGAGGCTCGCAAATTAAGAATTCTCACTCAGGTTTAGGCTTCCGCCCATTTATCTCAGCAACTATAAATGTAATCAACTAGAATTAAGGAATGGTGTTCAATATTGCTTTTCGACTTTATTACAAATAAAATAATTTAAAATATTTAGTTTTTATTTCAACTCAAGGAGCAAAGTTGGCTTTTAGTGCACAAAGCAAATATGGGGCGACCTTCATGATAAATCCTACACAAATTCATAAAAACCCCTGAATGGGAATTGTTCCGAAATCTTGTTTCCAAAAGTGTACAAAAAGTAGTTTCTGAAAACTAAAACTTTGAATAAGACCATGAAACTAAACAACTTTTTCCAAGAATTTAAGGGTCTAAATACGAAAGAAAATAATTTTGTTGGGGGGGGGGGGGATCATTTCGTGCAAAAACTTTTTTTTGTGAGTACAAAAACTAATTTGTGACGATTAAGTAAACTACTTTTCATAATTCAAATATGAGTCCGTATTTCAAATAAAAAAAAAATCTCAATTTTAAAGTGTCGAAACCACTTCGAAGTTCTTTATAATTTAGAAAATTCGCGTCGAAAAAAAACAAAATTCAAGAATGTCTTGAAAATCATTCGAGCAAAAATCTTCACGGTACAATTCGCGAGGGTTAATATTAAAAGTGGGGTTCTTTAAAAAGCCAGCCGTCGAACAAAAAGTACTCAGTTCTAATTTCGAAGAAAAGTACTTTTGGTCTGGATGAATAGAAAGATGCCTGGAGGTGATTTTTCAAATTGGAATTGCAACTGCTAAAACGACTACTGGTTTCAATGAAGAATTTCTAGCTTTTATAGAATATTAAGTTTCTACTGTTATGGCGTATAGGCGACAGCTTTCTAAACAGTAATAAGGAATTATAAGTCTAGGAAATTAATAAATAAATAAATTTCATTGAACGAAACTTTCCAAAAAAATGTCTGAAACTATCGAATCAAGTTTATTATTTTGTATGGAAATGTAGGTTGTTTGGTTAACTGTTTATGGTATGGTAATTTAGTTTTTTTTTAAGTTGTCCCTTTCACTCCAAACTCCTTGAAAAAAAAAAAAACAACTGAAAAATTATCGAATAATAACTACTGAGAAAGTTATCCATTTCTTTTTTGAAACTTCACGGTTTTTTAACCAGGTAACTCACTTTAGACTTCGGAGTACCCAGAGCTGATATCTTGAACAAGATCTGCTCCACGTTAGCTTTTGACACCATGAATTTTATTAAATCACTGATAACGATTCTCGTAGAAACAAACAAAAACTAGCTACATGGCTCAGCTTGTTCTTCAAGTTAGTTGTAAGGCCAATGACCGATGTTTAATTTCCTCTTAAACAATTCTCTTTTACCTTTCCTTAAAACATGGAGCATCCGAAATTCATGCATCAATTTGAAAGACCTTTAGATGTCGTCAGGTGAGACGACTTTGCTAAAATCGCACGGTTGAATGTATTTCGTGACGTCGAGAAAGATACCTTGAAAATCAAGGATATAAAGATGCTAGAAGGAATTTTAATTTTAAACTTAAATTTTGCACCGAGCATGGATAACACATTAATGAAGAGTTCACTGAAGGGACAAACTAAGCTTCTGGGTGCAGTCACTCTATGCCTCTGCATAGAGTGACTGCACCCAGAAGCTTAGTTGACCCATGTTAGAGCATCATGCCTTACGTTTCTTGACCATTGTAGGTAGAACAAAGTTTATCTTTTTAAATCACTCTTATCACCCATTCTTTTTTTTTAAGGACACATGTTATAAGATGCGCGACGCGCGTGACGCCTGTTACTATTAAGACTACTAAGTTAAAATGTAACCTGGTTCCTAATTTTTGAATATCACGGGGTGGTATTTGAGGTTTAAACAATAAATTACGCCTTAACGAAACAAATATAAAATTAAAATTACTATTAAAGTAAATTAATTGACAACCAACCCCTTTTTTGCAAATATTTTTGGGAGTTTATTTTTCTTTTCTAGGAGTTTATTTTTAGTTTATATCCTTTTTTTAGTTTATCACAGGCTTCTTGAATTTTTTTAAACCCGTAAATCATCAGGTTATTTTTTCGTTACTTTCATCCGTTTGCCCACTTGTTAGTTAGGTCAAAATTAACAATTTTGTTTTACGACTTTCATAACAAAGAACAAAAAATTCTCATTTTCCCATATATAATGTAACGTACTTGAGTGAATAACACATTTTGTATGGGAAGTTGAAATGTTTTTATACGTTGCTAGTTGTTGATAAACAACAGTTGTACTCAAATCCACAACAAAATATTAAATAACATTAAGTAAACACTAAATCTACATCAAGTAATGGAGTGTGCTGCACCCCCTCAAATAGGCCCTAACTCAGCAGAATGCTGCAATGCTGCGATAAAGCACGCCACAGCAGCGTTAATATTCTGTCAGCGCCTGTAGTATTGCGAGTACGCAATCTAATTGAGCAATAACGTAATAAATAAACATAAATAATAAAATAAATGTAATAATAATATACATTAATAAACATAAAAAAAAACCATTGCGATACAGCGTGGTAATGCTAGTAGCGTGATGGGCACCCGGGGGCGACCTGGGGCGGTCTGTTTCATTGACGGTTTCTTTGTTTTGATGAAAATTATTAGTTTTTAAAAGAACTAACATAAAATACTAAATATGTACTCACAAAAATTCATTGAAAGTGCAGTGAAGTTATGTAGGGAAAACAAGTTAACATACTTAAACAACTTTAAAATTGAAAATAGAATAAATGTACCTATACAAATGGTTTTAATTAAAGAAATGTTGCTTTCGATTGGTTAGAATCAACGAAAATGTTGCTTTTTACCTCACTAATAAGTGGGCAAACGGATGTCAGGAACAAAAAGATACCTTGTATTTAAGATTTGGGCAACTATTTTATCTGGTATACTATGCAGAAATTACCGTTTTCCGTACCATTGTAAGAAATTATAAAGTCTACGGCTCATGCAGTGATACCACTTCCAGTCCATTGTATCGATGTTCCTGAGCATTTTCATATCGGAGCCGAGCACGCGTTGGCATTTCCCGAACCTCGAGGGAGGCGCGACGCGACGTGACGAGATCCCTCCGCTAAAATATTTGTACTATTCATCGCCGCGAGGAAGTATTAAAATGCGCGCAATGCGACCTCCTTTTTATCATGCTTTACTTTTTATATCCTTGTTTTGAACTGCCAGTCTTTTGAATGGAGAAGACGAATGTAAGTCGCTGTTTCTACTTTTGTCAGCTTCTTGGCATATGATATGTAAAGAAAGTAATAGTACTATCATTAGAAAGGTTCTTTTGTACTGAACATGCGAGCCTACGCGACCTTCCAATTTCAAATTTCAAATTCGCCCTCGATGTATGTACTCGTAGTGTCCGGGGTTCTTGGTTTGTTTATTTTTTTGGTTCCATATTCTGAGCCCTATTACTAAGCCTATGTAGCCTGTCTATCTATTCGACCTCAGTAGTATTTTTAACTGTTGTTGCTAATTGGTTTAAATTTCACAGATTATGTGTTATAATGACGGATTACATAACAAATAATAAAAACATGCGTGAGACCACGGCTGATGCAACTCAGTCAAAACGTCGGGAAAAGTAAGGTAAATATAAGTATCACGTTAAGACCGGGGTCAAAAAAACTATGTACTAAAAGTGCAAAAGGTTAAAACAAATAAAAAAGAATGATTTTTTTTTTAAAAAGGGGGTCAACTTACAAGAAACGTGTTCTTTTGGTGTTTTTTGTTTTAGCTCTATCGTAAAAACAGGAACACGTCACAGCGTGGTAAATGGTATCTTTATAGTGCACAAGCTACAAAATAACAACAGATAATAAAAACTGGTCAAATACGAGTCGCACTCGCACGAATTCAAAACACTTCTGCGCGACAGCGCGTCCCTGATTAAGACAGTATTTAATATTGTTTAGTGGTACAGAACCCTCGGTGCGCGAGTTCGACTGGCACTTGGCTGTTTTTTTCTAAAACTGTTATACTGTAATACTAACTAATAAAAGTTAGAAAATTAAGATTATAATATTTATTCATTCATTGCTTACTTACTACGATATGGCTCAGCGACCCAATGAGGATCTTGGCCTTTGACACAAGAAGGCTCCAGCTGCCTCGATTTAGTGCTGTTTGGCAACAGCTTGAACTTGTAACAGCTTGAAGCTTGCGCAGGTCCTTCTCAGCTTCATCCAGCTAGCGATATCTGGGTCGACCAACCGGACGCTTGCTTGCCGTTCGAGTGTTTTCACACGACACCGCGGCGGCGACGGTGCCGCTGCCGCCGTCGCGGTGTCGTTTGAAAACACTTCGGTTTCCCTGTGTAGGCTTTTCAGAGGATCGGGCTATGAAAAGAGCCTTTGAATGCTAACTTCTACAAATTCTCACTCCTGAAAGTTTATTGAATGTTCTGAATTCCCTCGTGGCAAAATAATGAAGTGGCTTTCGTGTTTTATGTATAAGGCATGTCATGCCATTGGTAGTTCCAGCTACAGTTGCTATTCAGTTTCAGATTTTTTTCATTTTATGTAGTTTAGAGTCAAATCTCTTATGCGAAATTTTATTAAATTCTGAAGTTGAGATAGCGCTATAAGTTAGGAATCCTGGTTGTCTCAGCCTATTCTGACTTTTTTATTTACAAACAAAGCAGACCGGCAGATAAGCAGTAGTTAAGGTTAAGTGTTCAAAATGTGCACTATATTAAACAAAAGTTCTTTATTAGTTGTTTTTATTTTTTTTTGGACGGAACATTTTTAGTTTTATATCCTTGTATTTTTTCTTTCGTTTATGAAATACAACAATATTTTTTACTGACTTTAAAAAAAATAAAACCGTTGAATTTTTAATATGATCCGTTTTATTTAAAAGAAAAATTAGTTTTTCTTTTCCTGATAGATAGCGTCGTTGCAAGAAAATTTTACTGTCAACTCCTTTTTTCCTATTTGTCTAAGTAATTGTAAGTATTGCCTAAGGTGGTTCATTTACTTCACGCTTCTTCTATGACAGATTTATTTTAAGTTCTTCAGCAACTGTCTTCAGAGCCATCTATCGACACCTTTGAATACTTAGTTGACGCTTAACTGTGAAAACAGATCATTTTGTTGGTTCCCTAATACTTTAAGGTTCAGTACCTGTTGTGTCGGCTTTTTAAATTTCATTACAAATTTTACTACTTGCGTTCAAAATCATATCTTATTATCCATGGCTGTCTCACTGACTGCAGGACAAAGGCCTCCCTCCATTCTCTCCACTGGTCTTTAATCTAAGCCTATTTTTGCCAGTCTTTCAAAAAAAATCTAAATTTAAATTTGGGATTATCCACAGAGAAACATTTGCTTCAAAGAAAAATTGCTTCAAACCGGTAAGTAACAAGAACCCTAAAAAGGCTTGTTTACACCAAATCGTTGTTAAGGTTGATTATAACGTGGCTATACATCCCTTTGGTATCCCTAAGGTGCGATTTTGCACCTTGAAGGGCAGATGGTTACCAATTTTCACGGAAGAATCGTGGGCGAGCGTTAAGGAAATATTGCGGTGATGGGCGCGAGAAAACTAGGGTTGCCACGGTGTTAAGGTAGATTTCTGCAAACTAAAAAAAAAATAATCGAATGATAGTGTTGTTGTGTATAATCTATATATTTTTTTTTGTAAATAATATTGGTATTTAAACATATTATATTATTGATGTTGCAAAACTAATTTACAGAATTAAACCCAAACCATCCCAAACTTACGTTTCGTCAAGTTTGTAATACAATGCTGCGTTTCCAGACCCACTTCAAAAAGCCACTTATCGCAAGTGCATTTGGGTAGGTCATGTCGCCTGCATGCTGAATCTACTTTGGGCTAAGTCTCGAGTGCCAGAAGCCAGAAAACATTCCGATCTTAAAAGAGCTAACGTACGAGTATCTACTTAATGCATGCCCGAAACAGGTAGGTATAGAAAGATGACAGTAAAGCACGGCCGGTTAATAAAAAAAAGTTAATTACATTTTAATATAATTAATTATTCTTTTTTTTTCTCAAATTGAAAATGAAAAATATAGAAGCTGGCAATGACGTAATGATGAAATTATTAACCATTCATAAAAAAATCTGATACTGGGTCTGGGTCTTTATAATAAGCTACCGTCATCTATATTCTTTCAATAAATTTAAACGCGAATTAGCACAACACATTTTGGAAAGTTAGATTCAGATTCAGATAATTTTATTCAATGTAGATTCTTCACAGAATACTTATTGAATGTCATGCAGAATACAATGCAAATAGAGCGAGTCTACGCTGTTTCGGATCGTGCTATGGCAGCGTAAAAGAAACGTTTAGTTTAACCAATATAATTAGTAGTATATCTTATTACGCAAGTGAACGATTGTTAATTATTTATTCTAGTTTTCTTTTTATGCAAGTGGTTTTATGCCTTCAATGAAAATAAAGTTTCTTTAAACCTAACCAATTAACTTTAATAAGAAATAAATAACAATAAATTCCCGTACTTACGTGGGACACTCAGAAATATTTGCGACACTAAAAAAAATTGTTCTACAGGTACATATATTTTTATTAAATCTTTTCAAAGTACTCTCCACCAGCCTCTATACAAAGATTCATGCGTCTGAACCAGTTTTCAAAACACTTTTTCCAGTCCGCCGTAGACACCTCGTTTACAGCCTGCTCGAACGCAGCCAGCGCATCTTCCGGCGACGAAAATTGTATCCCCTTGAGCTGATTTTTTATTTTTGGAAATAAAAAGAAGTCACACGGTGCTAGATCAGGGCTGTAAGGAGGGTGACCCAGGAGTTTGACTGGTGTGCTGTCCAGGAAGTCCCTCGTTTTGAGCGCGGTGTGTGCAGGCGCATTGTCGTGGTGGAGCAGTAGTCCGCGGAGCCCTGTGTTTGGTCGCTTGTTGCTCACAACAGAAAAAACTTCTGGTAAACATTTGGTAGTGTACCATTCGGCGTTGATGTTTCTTTGATCTCGTAAGGGAATTGAGGCCAAGTGGCCAGTCAAATTAAAAAAGCTGGCGATCAAAATCTTCCCCCCGCTTCGAGATCGCTTCACTTTGGTAGGCGTTGGTTCATTTTGAAACACCCAAACTGTCGACTGGCGCTTGGTTTCTGGATCGTATTGATAAATCCAGGACTCATCACCTGTTACGATGTCGTAAACACGCCGAGACGAGCCTGCTTCAAATTTGTTCAGCATATCACGGCACCATTCCACCCGGGCCTGCTTCTGAGCGTCGGTGAGGTAGTGCGGCACCCAGCGCGATACTATCCTCCTCACGCGAAGATGCCCGTGTAGAATCTCGTGAACGCTTCCCGATCCAATCTTTAATATGTGCTGAATCTCCTGATATGTAATTCGCCTATTATCTTGGATTAAATTTTTCACTGCTAGCACGTTTTCTTCCGTAATAGCCGTCAAAGGGCGACCGCTTCTTTCTTCATCCCCCAAGGTTGGTCGACCGCGCCTAAATTCGTTATACCAACGATACACGGTTGCCTTGGAGGGGCCTTCATCCATAAATGCCATTTGAAGTCTATCGAACGATTCATCCGGTTTCAGGCGACACTTGAAATCGTAAAAAATCATAGCTCTAAAATGTTCCCGGCGCAGATCCATTTTTCAGTAAGACACGATACTTTGAATTGGCTCGCAAAAAATGTGGAGGGAAATTTTGAAAATGGAACACACATATTTTTACTTACAAGTAATCATATTTTCGAAAAAGATTCTGACCGGCCAGTCTCCCATATATAAAAACTATTTTTCGCAATACTTTCTGAGTGGCCTGGTATAAGCAACATTTTACTTCTAGTACTTTTTTTTGGATTGATTACGAAATGCTTGTGAAATCTAGCGTTTCTTTTAGCGCCTGCAATGAGCTATTGCCTTGTCAAAGTAAATTATGATAAACTCACTCAAGATTAAAAGCTAATTCTCTACGCAGCTAGGATAAAATAAAGCACCTTTTAACAATGAGAGTAGATGGCACACATTTTCACATATGTCGCGTGAATAACTTTCTCTTTATTTCCTTTAGCTGTATCCCTTAGAGGCGCAAAAAATTTGCTTTTGTGTGGCATAAGGCCGCTGTGGTGATTTTGTTGTTGTTGTAGTCCTATGGCACCCCGCTGGTGCAGAGGGCCTCAATAAGTTGTCTCCACGCCGGCCGGTCCCGCGCAGTTTTCCTTGCATCGCTCCACGACATTCCTGATTCCTTCAGCTCAGGTGGTGATTTTGGGGGGAGGCATATCGAGCAGTTGATGTGTTTTGGCTGATATATACCATATAATGATTGTATAAAGATGCCTAATGTATTTTCATAAGATGCAACTTCACGCACAAACCATCGAACCATTGATACGCGTGCCGCTCGCGCAAGGATACAATGCTGAAGCACGAAAAAATTTTAAGTAGTTAAATTTTTAGAGCGAGCGTCAGTGCGTTGTATGCATTTAAATTTGTAGCGGTCGAACATTGTTCGCGAGTTCGACGGTGTACAAAGTGGCACCAAAAAGGATCTGCGAGTAGTCGAACATTGCTCGTGAGTTAGACCATTTGCAAAGTGCTACGCCTGTCCATGTTGACGGTTTTATTTCACGCGAAGTCGCGACGCAATTTAACCTTACAAGTCTTTAAAAGTTTACACACAGATTTGGCAAACGAATAAAAGGGTTTTGCAATAACAGTGGCACCTGCAGTGTTTACATTTCATAACAAATAATTTCAGTAAGAGTATAATTTTGCATTTATATTTTGCATTGTCTGGACCGTCGGTGTGGTTGGTAGTGAGCCTGCCTACTACGCAGGGCCGTTGAAAAACATTTGTGTGAAGACAACAGGTGTTTGTTCTGTGTCAGGGTGTTATTTATCTATTTATGTATGTATAATTACGGTACAGGCTTTGCCTATTTATCTATTTGTGTATGTTTACCTTTGTGTGATTATTCCCCAATATATATAGCAAAGTAGTAAAATTTTAAGGTAATAGGTATTTCAAATATTCATCATCTTACTGTGTGGGTTTCAAGATCGATAACCGACCCGGTTAAAGTACCAAAAACATTTACATATTGAATTCTGCTAAATTAGCCAATATTGCTTACTCTAGCAACCCAACCCTAACTAACTAACGCACATGCGCAGTAACCAGTACCTACTAAAACGCGTGAGCCCCGCAGTCGTGTTATTGCACGGTGCGATCAACCCGCGCCATCTTCCAAATTGAAACCGGTTTTAACCGCTTCAAACGAAACATTAACCTAATTGATTCACATGGGGCGGGAAATTTGGCGCATCTTATGACGTGAGTGCAAAGAACTTCTGTGACCATGAAGGTTTTATAGCGGACATGGACATTGAGAATGTGTGATTGAGTGAAGGTAGGTGGAAAAACTTTTTTACTTAATGTTCTCTAATTAAGTAAGACGTTAAGTTATTCACAAAACGTTGCTTCATGTTTATCATAGAAAAATTACAGATAGTTTACTTTTTCGGGTAATATCGTCAGTTTACTATTTATTATCTTATCTGTGGAAATATTTTGGTTTAGACCATTTCTTTACAAAGAAACAGAAATAAATTGTAGCATGTTTGTTTAGTCAAAAAATCTGAAGTTTTTATGAAGCAATCGTTTAAAATGTGTTAATCTTGTCTAGGAAATTATTATATTACTTTTTTTCTACTGTTTGCTGCAAAGTAGTAGTGTTTACACTGATGTGTTTTGATGCTAAGGATAATGAAGGTAGAGGTACTAACTAGTCTTGGACAAAATTTGGTGCTTTTCATGTCACATTATTTGTGTTAAAAGCACGAATATGGAAAAGTGGAAGCAGGTCATTGAATGTAGACGCACACTAAGAATTGTAGCGTATAGGACATCCTCACAGTTTTTGACTGTAATGCTTCGCCTGTGTATTGCATATACTGACACTCCAGTCCATTTTGCTCAATCACGTAGAAACAAAACCAGTATAAGCTGAACCATCGTTATGCTACAACCGCTCGAAACAAGAGACCCGCTCAAAGTTAAAGCGCTTCCACCGGCGTGCGGCCGTGTGTACATTGCTTGTTGATACATATAAAGGGTGAAAGGTACAGCCTTCTAAAAACTGAAAGGGCATGAACAGTCAGCGTAACTGAACAACTTTCGAAAATGAAAAAAAAATATATAAAATTGATTGAACACTTTGTATGGCGATACCGATATATTACTCATTTTCTGAAAATTTTATTCTTTGAAAGTTGTTCAGTTACGTTGACTGCTCATGCCCTTTCAGTTTTTGGAAGGCTGTCCCTTACATCCTGTATATTGAAGCATATTGCGTGGCGCTTTTAGATACACACAGGGAGTCAAGTAAATTAAAAGCTGTATATTATTTATTCTTGCTAAGTTTGTGTCATTTTGTATTATGTATTCTATGTTTGTGTTGTGATGTCAAAGAAGTAACAAACATTTCTGAGATTTTTAATAGTTTGCCACTACGAATAAATAATAACAGGAACTCTAACAAAGGACAAATTTCACACAAAAAGTGGGCCTACGTGAAACCAAAAGGACGAATCAATTGGTTCAAATTCAGAACGAGGGCAGGAATTGGTTTGCGCGCCTGCTGCAATCGCAGCTAGTAGTAATTGGCTAATGACGCGGTGGAACGACTTCTTCTGATACACGACTTTCGTTGGGTCATTTTTTGAGCGCAGTTACATTTTCTGACTTATTATTTATTCGTAGGTTTGCCATAAAGAAGCTGTATTATGCGTCAAGAGTAAAATATAACAAAGTCGCCACTACGCCAACGTATCAGAGTTGCGGTAAACTGGGACTCAAGCGGCAATCTGTCATACTCAATTTGTCTACCCGTCGACGAAACAAAGCTGTTTTTCTCGGAGATATTATGTCACGGAGTTGTGAAAGAATGAAGGTTTTAAGATATAACGACATGGTTTCGTATTTTGTTTATCTACGTCAGCAAGCTGCAAATACGCAGATGAGTAGAGCTTTGACCTTCGACGATGCATTTTAGTAGACATAAAATCGCATTCAAGATTGGTATGAAAAACTGTCCTTATTTTCGTGTTCTAATTTTAAAATAAATTTTAAAGCCACCAAGATAAAATTACTAAGAGCAGAGGCATTTATGTCTTATTCAACCGAACTTAGTTCTTTATAACTTTAACCAAAGCTCAATAACAGATGGCGCTTTAGCGTTTTTTAAACGCGCTATTCAGTTAAAAATATGTGGTATTTACTTTTTCTGGAAAGAGGCGTGATCTTTATAGGTACATGTGATGATAGTATATTTGCTCATTGCATCTACATAGCGACAAAGATCAGTATACGTGTTAACGGAATAAGCGAAACTGAGAAGATAGTTTGTTCAGAATCGAGAGTAGAATCAATTTCACGGGTTTTTGATAGGGGTAATTATTTTTTTTTTTATTATTTAAAATTTTGTTTTTTCTTCATCATCGATAATGATGTGACATTCCATAGCAAAGGTGATGTGACATGCTGACAGATGTCATCCCATAGTTAAATAAATTAGCACGGTTTCTATTCCGAGCGAAGCAAGGAGGTCCGAAATCTTTGAAAGTACGATGGGGTCAAAGATGTAGCCATACCTTCCTAGAAAATATACCTGTTCACCAGGGCAACAGATCTGCAGAAGAAGTTCCAATCTAGACTAACTGGTGTGCTTTCGTGTTTCGGAAGGAGAAGTACAATTTGGAAGGGAAGTAGCAAGCATAGTCACCACGCTTGTTAGCGTTACAACTGCCATCATGGACCGCGGTTATTTATGACCGCAGTGTGTAAGCTGGCATGATGCACTGAAAGTCGCTGCTGCCTATCCTCCGTAACCTCTTAGTCGCCTTTTAGGACACCTATGGGTAGTGTAGTATATGTTGGTATTAATTCTTTGCCGGCACCACGAGGGTATGAAAACGTGTTATATAAGTGTACATTAGTCTACGTCAAATGCCGTTCACGGCCGGAAAATTCCGATAGCAGAGTTCTATTAGGGTAAATATTTTTTTATTTTTTTATATGAAAGTAATATTTCTTGCATAAAAATTTTGCAAAGATCTTCTTTGAATCCATAATTTCTTTTAGGGTTTCATTCTTAAATTCTTTTAGGATTTTTATCCACATACGTACTCATGTACCTGCGTTCCTATCTATCTATCTAAAAGTCTCGGGAAAATGGTTCGTTTTGTGCACTTGTTGTAAAATCGACTATTTTTATGAGCATCGTGACATTACATATTAATAATGACTTTGACTTTAGACAATGCTAAAGTATAAGCTTGCAACAACTGTAGGGTGTGCTTATACCACAAAACTGAATAACTTTTTCAAAGAAACATCTGTTGAACCCGGTGATTTTTTTGGCTTTTCTATACAAAATGTACTGTCGACTGTCGAAAATTTGTACGGAACCACAAATAAAAGTTCGTTGAATTCGAACCACATTTCTTTGAAAAATTGTTCCTATTACATTTTGTTCATATTTTATTACTGTATTGTACTGTATTATTTCGCTAGCGAGAGAACTATTCAGAACCCGAAAGATATAGAGGTATTTAATATTAGAACATTTTCATCCATACGGAAACTCGTAATGCAATGGAAACTTCCAATAACGAGGTAACTGTTCCCAGCAAGGTAGTATTTGCAAAAGTTGCCAACCTCAAGGTGCTAAACAGAAATTTTAGATAAAACTTGTTTAGAAAACTAGCATATAAGTATTTTCAGCATTAACTACAGAACTAACAACCTACGCTAACGAAGCGTTTGTTTTCTTTGCCTTGTATGTGCCAAGCTGAGCTCATAGCGCCACTACCGTATCTTTTTTTACGTTATTTTTTACTCGTTTCAGAGGCTAGCTAATGTACCAACAAGTAAAATAGTAAAAAAGTGTAGGAAGTAGGGGAAGCAGGTTCTTTTTAGTGGTTAATGCTTTTAAGTGTTTTCTTCGTAGCGCAAAAGTTTTTTTTATTTATTTATACAGTACCTGGGCAACATATCTTACCTCTATATAACCTTAACCAAAGCTCACTCACAGATGACGCTGTAAGGTTTCTGAAACGCAATCTTTTGAAAAAAAATTCAAAAAACTGGAGAAACCAGACATGAGACCTAGCTAGGTCGATGTTTCGTCCCCAAAAACCTCCGTTTACTAAATTTCGTTGAAATCGTTAGAGCCGTTTTAGACAAACCGATTACAAATGTATATATACTAGCTATTGTCCACGACTTCGTCCGCGCGGGATTATATCCATCAATGCATTTATCAATCTATCCAAATATCCATCCATCACTTCCACTTGTACACCTGTCTACCCGTGCGCCAGTCCACCCGTGTGCTAGTCCATCCGTGCACCAGTCCACCCGTGTGCCAGTCAACTCGTGCGCCAGTCTACCTGTTTGCCAGTCCACCCGTGCACCTGTCCACCCGAGTGCCTAACCACCTTAGTCCTCGCCTACGTTATGATAGGGAACGTCTTTGCAAAATTTCAAGTGTCTAAGCCAAAAGGTTTGGGCTGTGCATTTTCAACCCTTATTTAAGCCTCTTGGGGGAATGATTTTCGAAAAATGCTGACACATAAGTTTCTTAATTTTGATTGTATAACTTAATCCAAGTTTTCGTTAATTAAAATTGAATTTCGTTAATTCAAGTTAAAATAGTATTTTATTTAATTCCTCACATTTTTATTTATGTGTCCGAATACTGCATAATGTGCAGGCCCAGGCGGAACCATCTCCTTTGAATAACATTGTCTGAATCTCGGCCTGTTTATCTAACACCCTGTATAATAGGTTTATGCTAGTTGGTTCCACCCCATCTACCTCTGTGGTAACCGCCTTTTAACTATAAAATCCACGAACCAAATTGACCGTGAAGGGGAGGGTAAGCGCATTACGGAACGAGCTTCAGACACGACGTGTATTCATGAGCTACTGAAAATTGATGATGAATAATTTTGCCCAGATTATGAATACAGCCGTTCTTATCGTGTTGTTTCGTTTTTAATATAAACTGTTCTTTACGAGTACAAATTGAGAAGATTATTTGAAACTGTTTGAACACAACATACCAAGAACATAACAAGAATTATTACAATATAATATTCGATTATGGATCAAAGACAAATAGACAATTTAGCTTTATTTTATGTTATGTTGCCTGTTTACGTTATTTACCAACATAAACAGCTGTCAAAATATTACAAAAACAATTAAGTTGGATTAATTTTAATACAACAAGGTGTTATAAAAAAATTAGGGCCAAATGGAAATGAAATACGATAAAGAAAATCAACCGCCCTCAATTCAGTTGTTCCGTATTGGGCAAATTATCAGCCTACGAGAATTTTTTTTTTGTATCTTCTGTGACGTATTTTGTATAATAATGTCATCGGATGATTATGAGTATAATAAGTTTAAAGTCTTGGAAAATTTTAAACTGTATTGAATTCGCTTCTGGCACTCACCGCCTGCTGCTGCAACACCACGCTCGATCGACCGTGCGTTTGTTCGTAAGAAAAACTAAGACAATTTGAGCGTTGAACCATTGGTTGGGTTTAGCGATTTAATCTCATGAGAATGAATGAAAACTAACATATACGATATTTCAAAATATAGAACGTATAAATTCATCAGTGAAGCACCTTCCATCCATTGTGCGGCGGGTAAAAACCCGTGATGCTAACGATCATCCTACATATCTACACCCTACCTTTACCAAAACTATTTGCTTCTGGATGGTTCTTGGAATTCAAAAATTAAAATTATATTTAAATTGTGAGTGTTATTTCACTTTATTAAATCTCGTGCCATTTAATTTTTTTCTATTTTATTTCCACGGAGTTTTGTTTAGGGCTCCCGCACACGACCGAGAATCTGTGGCCGATTATCGCCCAGGACAAGGACGGAAGATCCAGGTGATAACACGTCAGAGCGGGATGCCGACAAAAAATCGGCCACCGATTCTCGGTCGTGTGCGGCAGCCCTTATAGTCACAGAAATTATCATGTTACCGTTTCGAAAGTTTGATACACTATCTTATACGAAAATCACTGTCTTGAAGCATGGGTATACTCGTATTACAAAGGAATCTACCAACCCAGTGTCCCTTCTGTCACAGTGACTCAGCGGGCGCAAAGTACGTAATATTTCCGATCAGCCATTTCATATCACCTTTCCCTATAATAATCCTACTAATTAAATTAATCGTTTTAAATTAAATTAAGGTATGACCATTTTTTTTGTCCGTCCCGTGTGGCGCCTGCACAATAGTAGATTGTATCACAAGGCTGTAAAATAATATTTTTAAGGCGAGGGCGCTTTTTTAAATCCAGAGCAAAGTGAAGGCTTCTAGAGTAGAATCCTGAACGTAGCAAGGGATTCAATAGGTCGCCTGAGGTAAAAATATTTTTGCAGCCGCGTAATACACTCTACTTTTCATCTCCCTCTATGAGAAAAGGATAAAAGGCTCATTGAGACACACTCGTCATAATTTTAAATATAAAATACCATTACAATATTATTACTTGATGAAACAATACAAAAAATCATATTAAGTATTATTTGTAACAACTGAAAATGTTATTGATATTTTTGTATCAATTAGGAACAAAATCTCTTTGGTTGGTAATCTTGTTTACATTTAGAGCATATTTCTTTTTTTATATTCATAATAATTTTAATAGTACAACCCAAGGAGTTCAACCCATTGGTACAACCGGCGAGTATCATTTTTCATAAAATATTTTGGTTCGACCTCTATGGTTGACCTAAAATATCCCTATGGTGGACCTAAATACAAATTCAAATTTTAAATCCCATTTTTACCCGCTACGAAAGTCTCTTTGAGAAAACAGCTATTTTGTTCGCCTTTATTGACTATGAATAGATGAGATGAAAAGAATAGTACTAACCCATACATACCCGTGGGTGTCGTAAGAGGCGACTTAGGGTCATAAACTGAAGGATGGGCAGCAGCATCCTCCTTTATATCTTACATCTTACTTATACTTGTAACGACTAGATGCAGCTCGAAGCCAGACCATCACTGGTCATCGGCAGCACCAGATTGTAACAACTGCTACCGTCTATACTGCTAACCTAACTCTTAATACTCTTCTAGCCTAACCTACCTAGTAATAAGAGTCCTAGGGCATCTATGGTTTACAGTCTATCATATTCCCAATTCGTCATGATCCTAAGTTTTAGTTTGGCCAGTGATCATCCGGGGCGTATGACCCTACTCTGCGCACCGTATGATGTAACTCAGAAACTTTTAATGAGGATTTAATTCCCTACCAGTTGAAATAAGGTACCAAGCTACATATCTGCCCTAGCGTGGAGATGGGAAATGGAACACAAGGTCATGATATTAGTAAGTACCGGTAAGTGAGGTCAAGTCTAATTCATAAGAGATTCTAAGTAGGTAAAGTCGTCCTGGTAGTAACCCTATTGAGTCTATGTGGCCTTGCTACGTGTAAGAAGCCCCATCCTACGCTTCCTACTGTGACGTACAGACCAACCTGGGCTTCGTCTCCAATATTTATTTGTTCTGCACACCGCCTGCCTAATAATTCGCTAGCCACAAAGGTGGGGAGTTCTTTCTTTAAGTCAGTATTTGTTAGCGGTGAGTAAGTCTGTATCATTGTAAGGTCAACCAAAAGACGAGAGGACTTCAAAAATCTAGACTTGTTCCGCAATCTAGATATATAAAATATATACATAAATATTCCATATAGTTTTCATTTAGCAAAGCAAAGTAATTTAGATGTGCAGAACCTTGGAACAATAAATTAACCTAATGCAAAATATTTACATTTAATAGTCAGGGAAGAATTGTCAGAATTCATAGTCAAACTCAATAAACAAAAGATCCTAAACTTAACTGAAGTAATTAGTGCTTAGGGCGAATATAGGTAATATATTATATCCTAGGATCTCTCAGCTCGACCCGTTGGTGAGTAGATATGGTAATTCATGATAATCTAGGTGCTAGATGAGACTTCGAACTTGAATTTGTATAGACCGAACCCATTCGGTGTATCGGAATCTATACGTGGATTTTCTCTTTTCCAACAACTTCGATGGTCATCAGGTTATGTATTTTAGCTATTTCGCACAGTAAGTAAAAGCAACCAATAAATCGAGCCACGACATCCACACTTTACATGGACTCTTTCGGAATCTAGTTTCTTGTGTGAACCGTCACTTTAGGTTTCTATAATAAAATTTAGGATCCTTTGTATCTCAAAATAAGGTCAAATAGTCATTCTCGTAATTGTTGATGGAAGTTTGGATAGATACCCTATCCTCCAACCGTACAGCTAATAAATTTTATCATAGCAGTTTTATTAGGTTTATTGAAGAAATTTAGATCTTATTGAATCAAAAGCATACCTAGATTTATCTAGAAAATCGACAGGCATTTTATAGGAATTTGGACAAACGTTACAATAACGATGTAGGTAGGTGTTTCAGGCATACTTAAGTCTTGTTTGTTGTGCCAGAACCGACCCAGATTTAGCTTGAACATTGGACTAGCAGATTTTTAATTGTTTAAGTGGATAGCACAAGTGATATTCATTCTAGGTCTTAGATCGCACTTGGATTTTACTTATAGGTCTAGAGTAGGTACATTTATGCTAGGACCATTTCTCTGGGAGGGATTTCCACTCCAGATAAGTCCGCTTCTACATGCAAACTAGGTGAACTATTGTGATTATATATATAAGGGGGTACACAAAACCCAGCTAGAAGTTAAACTGATAACTTGACCAAAGAATGTTACTTCAAAATGAAATTTACAGAGTATTTTGTCCAATAACAATCATGTCACCCTGACAAGCTACGCAATTTGGCCGACTTAGCCTGCTATCTGTATTTCCTAAGTATTGCTTGAGATTCAATTTCGACTTTTACAAATTGAAATTTACCACCCTCTTTTCTCTCAGAGCTGAAGTTATTCCTGACACTAAAATTCCTTCCTCATTGGAAGCCTAAAAATTTGTTCCTACCAAATAAGTCCTATTCCAGTGTGTAAGTTTATTCAAGCTAGGGGAACCGTCCCCACATTTAATTTAAACGTGATGTATTTGGTCACTCCCACACTCAATGTTGGGACGTCGAGACCCTAAGCGAAAGAACGTGTAAACCTATGAAATAACTTGTGAGAAACTACCTATAAGACAGTGTTGTATCGCAATTCAAGAGACGCGAGTCTCATGTGTAAATTTAATTTCGTGGTGTGTAATGTAGTTTGTCTAGCCAGCACGCTCACTGGTGTCGACTCCTAAGCTAAAGGAATTTACCTATCAATCGGCTTTTGGCAAAAACCAGTGTGTGCCTATCTCCCTAAGCCGTGTATGAAGAAACCCTAAGAAATCCACCACACGCCGTGAAAAACCCCTTCACTCAGTTCGGTAAATGGATTTCGCTACCAACTAGCCCTAATCTTCATTAATATACCTCTGATGAAGTAGTAGGAAGGGATGACACCCATGGCACTCTTCGACTTGCCCCCACTACTGAATTAGAGACATAGAAGTGAAGAGATTCAAAAAGATTTCCAACATCATGAAATCCCACTGACCGAATCACTTTCAGTGCCTATTTCTATCTAACTCCTATGCAGAACTGATGTCATAATTCACGAGAGGAATATAACACCGATTCTAAATTTACCCAATCAATCCTCGTTTTACACCATAAAAATTATTCATGCTAGGTGAAGTATTTACCCAGGGAAATTGCAAATGCGGCTATAGACCCATCCATGAATCGAAATGATTCCTAAGAAAACATTTCTCTTCACAAAGGTCTACGAGACGGTCCTCCAATATCCCCTTGAAATACTACCTACGATGGGTTTGTTCCGGCCTCCTTTACACAGACGGGCAAGATTTAAGAACAAGCCATCGCGCATTAATCCTTTAAAGATGTAGAACAAACAACCCTCGATTTTACACCATACAAATTATTCATGCTAGGTGAAGTATTTACCTAGGGAAATTGCAAATGCGGCTATAGACCCATCCATGAATCGAAATGATTCCTAAGAAAACATTTCTCTTCACAAAGGTCTACGAGACGGTCCTCCAATATCCCCTTGAAATACTACCTACGATGGGTTTGTTCCGGCCTCCTTTACACAGACGGGCAAGATTTAGGAACAAGCCATCGCACACAAATCCTTTAAAGATGTAAATCGAACTCACTCACGAAATCTTCCTAACTTGTGATTTACGATGCCTTTTAGTCAATTGAAACTCACTAATTAACCGGGCCATTGTTACCTACCCACAGTTGGGTTTTTCCCGTGCTTAACCAGCGAAATTCAACCAAACTTCAAAACATCTACACCAAAAATCACACAAAATAAAGAAAATTCCTTGAAGAGGAGCACAATGCACATAATAAAATTCACTCACCCGAGTTAGTGGAAAGATATGCTCTGAGAGAGCTCTTACTCTGAAGGCCGCTGGACGAAGAATGAGAGTTTTCTTTCCGCCTACCCATATTTATATGCTAATCCTTCTAGAACCTTCGATCTTGCTACTCGATAAGATTTTCTCCAGAATGTTCCATCAGCCCAACTTCCGTTTCCGCCATTCAGCCAATCCCCGCCAAGAACACGCCCATTTTGGATAGCTAGACTCGCGATCAATACTTTTCATACATAAATAATTGTTCCAGAATGTTCTACCCGCTTTATTTCCGTTTCCGTTATGCCGCTTGACCAACCGCTGACAAGATTCCCCCGGCTAAACTCCGCCCATTTCGAGTGGCGCTACTCAAATCAATACTATTTCAATGACAAATATTTCCTCCAATTTGCTCCTTCACCTATCTACCAATCAGATTCTACAACGTCCCACAAAACCCGTATCATTCCGTCAACCGACCAATCACCGGTAAGAATAGCTCGGTCGGCCGCAAGCTGCAGCAGCGCCCCTGCGCACACGCCGAGCTCCCCTGCAAGGTGCCCGCGAGCATCGTGCCCAACTTACACCGACGTGTGTGACTCATACCGCCCGTTGATGGTACCCGCAAATCCTACATTGTCATTCAACGATAAGGAAACGGACACGCCCCTTGACCAGCTCTTACTACTCCGTGCCGTTCGCGAACGCGCAATATTTGAATTTCGAGCCTCCATTTCGCCCTAGTTGTCTTACACTCGTATTCCACAAACTTTATTGATGAATAATCTCGAGTTTTAATGAAGTTTTCTACCCTATTCTGGCGTATGCGTGGTTTTATTTATTTTTAATAGTTCGATGAAACATTTACGTATTTACAATAAAGCTTTGTTCCCCATTATCACCTATGTTAAAGCTTCCAACATAAAAGAACCTACGTCATTCCCTTCGTACAATCCCGCGCGAAGACATTGTTTTGTTATGAATTTACTAGCTGATTGCGGTTAATGTGGGCTTTCATTCATTTCTACCAGTTTGTTTTAGCAATAAGGAAGCGTTTTAATTAAATAGTTACTCCATTAGACTTATAACTAATCGAGAAAGAAGCATTAAAAATCGCTATATTTAGACCTAAACGCCTGACGATTTAACTAGAGCAATGTTAAAATAGCACCATTGCTTTGGCATTTCCTTGCTACTTTACTTAAATGTTAAATTTATCTCAATAGTTCTAATACAGCTTAGCAAGCATCCTCATCTGCATATATTAAAATGTGCAGACCCTATTACTCCGTACAATTTAAATGGAACCAGCTTGGGCCCATTACATACTGCGGTCACCTACAACCGCGGTCCATGGTGCCAGCCGTAACGCTAACAAGCGAAGTGACTATGGTACTTCCCCTCTACATTTTTTCAGCAAAGCTAGAATTATAGAGGGAGCTCCCTGTCCTGTAGTGGACGTTTCATGGGATGTTATGATGATGACCATTTTTGCTCAATATATCTTTTCTACTCCCCTTGCGCAGTCAGTATTAAACTACAAGATATAACGTACAATCTGTTTTACACTCAGCGATATGCATCTGATCATTTCGGATATTTTCGAAACCGTCTTATACAGGGTGTTAATCTGATTGCGTGCCATAGCTCAGGGGCGGGATCAGTATCAGTAAATGAATAACTTTTCCAAAGGAACAGGTCGAAATACGAAAAATCAAATTTGACCTTCCGTACAAAATGCGCTATCATCCAATGCAGTTTTTATGGGAGGTCAAAAATTTATTTTCGTATTTCGACCTATGTTCCTTGGGAAAAGTTGTTCAGTTACTGATACTGATCCCGCCCCTGACCTATGGCACGCAATCAAATTGACACCCTGTATTAGTTTCAGTGTCCTAAACCACGAGTATATTATGAAGGAATCCATTAGCCCTATGTCCTTTGTGTCACGGTGACTCAGCGGGCACAAAGCCCGTAATATTTATGATCATCCATTCCGTGCGATTCCGTGTCACTTTACCATGACAGATTGCACCAGACACAGTGGGGAGAAATTGCTAAAGTTTTGATATGAGAAAGCTTTGGAGTTTGTTTTAAATTTAATGTATAGAAAATAAGTAGAGAAAGCAACAGATAGACATTAACGAAGAGAAAAAACCGGCCAGTAAGTTAATATTATCAATTTAATGTTATTTCTGTTATAACCATTCGCCTTGACAATACACTTATCTAGAATATCAGGCTTTTCTATAAGACAATGGGTTCCGTCATTTTCAATACTAATTGCTTGTACTGATAGTTATGATGACGTAACTATTGTCCTTTAGAAGAGATTCTGTTAAACATTAACAAAAGCTGAACCTATGTTCAAAGGGAAAGATTTCCAATACTTGATAGCATAATAGTACAATATAACGTGATGAGGATTCGATAACTGGAACTCAAGATTTTGCTATAGCATTATTGTTAAGACTCCTATTGTTATTATTTGCAGTATTTCGACAATAAATTGCTAACCTGTAAAGCCAACTTAGCTCAGATAGTTTTTCTTTTAAACTCATCATAATATATTCTACCAATATATTTTTTTGTCACTTTTCCGATAACAACCCTTTAGCTGGCAGAGGGGGGGGGGGGGACACTTGACTCTCCGTTGGAGATCCTTTGCTTTTCCAAACGGATGGAAAAATAAACGAATCATAACCTTGTCCATAATTTCAAACCGCCTTTCTTAAGTGAACATGAAAGTATTAATGGAACTCCGCATCGGCCAGTCTTTTCTGGAAATGAAGTTACGTCCTAGCAAACTTCTCGGCATGTGAAACAAGCGTCCTCCGTCTAATGTTGTTAGCTGGCACCAAATCTGACTCTATTTGATTAGGAGCGAGTAATATTGTTTTGCCTTCATCTCGGGTAAGCTGTAGATCGTGATTTGTTTGAGAAAGAGCAAGGAATGTCATATTTCTAGATAAAGAAATAGTGTTCAAAGGGAGCAAATGGTCTTTTCATCATCATATTATAGTTCTGGTAAAATTATTGACTGATCCCACAAGGTGGTCCCTGAATTTGGAGTTGTTGAGTCTCTGAAGGCCTTTGACATGGCTGGAGCGTTTGCTCATAGTCATCATATCAGCCGAAAGATGCCCACTGCTGGACTTAAGCCTCCCCTAAAGATCTCCATGATGACCGGTGCTGCGCTGCTCGCATTCAGCGGCTTTCCGCGACCTTGACCAGATCGTCGGTCGACCTTGTGGGGGGCCTGCCAACGCTTCGTCTTTTGGTACGTGGTTGCTGATAGTCATCATAACATCCCATGAAACGTCCACTACAGGACAGAGAGCTCCCTCCAGAATTTTAGCTTTTGCTGGAAAAATGTGGATGGGAAGTACCATAGTCACCTCGCTAGTTAGCGTTACGGCTGGCACTATGGACCGCGGTTGTAGGTGACCGCAGTATAAGTAAGATGTAAGATACATAGGAGGATGCTGCTACCCATCCTCTAGTTAACCTTTAGTCGCCTCTTACGACACCCACGGGTATGTATGGGTTGGTACTATTCTTTGCCGGAACCACACGGGAGCTGTTGAGCTGCTGAGCGGTTGCTGATAGTATAAACAGTGAATTAATGTAAAAATCCCAACTTACAACGTCCATAAAACCTAAAGTCTAATATTGAATTTGCGGCATGTATTTTGTATTAGACATAAAGTAGTAGCTGAAAGTAGAAGATTGTGCAAGGTTTAAAATGTTAAAATACTCGAACATATTCTCATCACATTATTTCAAAACTCTAAAACCAAAGACAAAATGAAACGGACCGTGAAGAGGACACTGAAATATCAAATCCAAACCTAACATCACAGTGTCCTACTGAACCCTCATTAATATTGGTTAGGGGCTAGGCCCACATCGCGGTTAGTGAGCGCCTTGCATGAAATTTGGGTAGGTAGTGTCTGTGTTCGTGCAAAATTAACAAAGTTATTTTATATTATTTTGCGTATGAAGAAGAATAACTCTGTTTCTCCAAATTACTGATTAAACATGGTGTAAAAGACAGGTCCACCAAATATTTTTTTTTTACCTCCCATATTTTTTTTATTGGAATTAAAAATAATTTCATGGGCAGAACTACCTGTTTAAAAATCCACGGGGATAAAATAATTGAGCTTTCAGTAGAACTTCATCGCTTCTTAAGTAAAAAAATCCTATTTATTGTGACATATTTTATTTTTATTTGGAATAAAAAACTAGCTCATTCTGTCAAAGAATATAATACAGAACTAAAAGCTTAGTTTTTATTTCTTGGACAGCATATAACAAGGAACGTATTTCTTAATGTGCAAAAGTATAATAGTTTTAACACCAAGTTTCTAACGAAAACTCAATTTTTAACTTAAACTATTTGTACAAGAAGATGTTTCTAGAATGTTTTAACATGACTAATAGGCATATGTTTACCCAAATCATTATAGGCATCACTACCTTAAATTAATATCGGTTGCGCCTTGGTTCCATTACGTAAATTAAATTAAACTTGCTAAATGCGAGTCGTTATGTGTGACTTAATTTCTCATTCCTGCGGACAGTTTTGGCTTCATTTCTATAATTACGACTGTGAGTTATTTTTAATAAACTTTTAGCTGTTATAAATTTGTGTAATTATTTAATTTTTCGTATTTTCTTCCTATGTAATAAATGTAGGTATGTAAATTGTTAAGTTTTATGGGAATATTTACGTCCATAAAGGTTGTACTACTCTTTCTGCTATATTTTTTTACTTTCGAGCGGAGCAAGAAAGGTATTGTATTCGTGAAAAAAAAAGTTTTTCTAATTTTCTCAAAAATGTGTTCTATATCACTTATAAATCATAAAAAACAAATCTCCCAAAAATGTCCGTCAGTCGGTCGGTCGGTCGGTCGGTCCGTAGGTCGGTCGGTCCGTCGGTCGGTCTGTCCGTCACGCTTTGGCCTAGTGGCTAAACGAATGGTCCGATTGACACCATATTTGGAATTTAAGAGTTTTATGCAAATCCATCGAAGGGTTTTGAGTGGTTTCCTGCTGGCTCTCATTTTGAGGGTAGCTGTCATACAACGAAAATGAAAAATTGTAATTTTCGCAAAAACGGCTCCTTAAATCTTGATGAAACTTTGCATGACCAAGCATCTCCATTTAAGGTATTTGCGGCAGTATCAACTGGTCCCTAGAAATTCATATAAGGGGTTCCCTTACTACTAAAATTTTTAAATGTGATTTACTCAAAATCGGTTTCGTTGAGCTTATTTTGATGTTCTACAATTTTGATGTTCTACAATTTGGATTCTAAATTGGTTTTCTACCTGACTGCATATTTCATTAAATCATTTTTACATAAATCTAGTTGGTGTAGGTAAGTTTGTATTTTCATATTATTTGTATGGAATTACAAACTTAAGTTTGCAGTTGGTACTTATTTACTCATTACTATCCGCAGCCTTTATAATACTGTAGTTAGAGCATTCGGCTCTTTATCCTGAGGTTTTGGGTTCGACTCCCGGCGGGGATACTGTTGAATGATGACTCTCGTATATCGCGAAAAAGTAAGTGCAGTGCTGCTGTACCATTTATTTAACTGGTGGAAAGTCTCATTCAATATGTTGCTTTGGACATAGTTACTTACTCCTACAGAAGGTTCCTATAGAAAGAAGAAGCTTAGATCGACTATCAGTTTGTGTACTTTGAAATAATAAACTTTGTGTCGATTCTCACAAACTACAACTAAAACTATAGTTGCCCACGTTGAATGCAGTGAGTCATTAGTGCAACTGCAGGATAAAGATGTATTCACAATGGAGTTATAATATATATATATATATTTTCATTTTTAAGGTAACGCACAAGGGAAACAACTGCTTCCTTTGAAAGGTCTGCCTTCAATTAGTCATAGTGCAAGATACTTTATAAATTTTAAGCTACTCTCAAACTATAAACTAAATTTGACAGATCTAATTGTGTTGCTGTGTTTGTTACCCCCTATAGGCTAAGAAAAAGAAAATATCACTTTAAAAACTGTTGTGTCGGCCAGAATGAACACCATTACAGTTAACATGTATTGTCATCTTTTGGGATTTAAATCGCTGATAACTGAAAATTTAAATTCAGATAAGATAAGTTATTGCATCCGTTTGAAAATCGAACGACGACCCATTAAATACGATACCACAAAAATAAAAACAATATTCACATTAGATCTGTTTATTCATAAACACTAGAAAGCAATTTTAGTAAACTAGACTCAGTTCTTTATTGACCAACGATTGTTTCTTCAGCAAACTCGACATTTCTGTTTACGTCGAAATAGATAAAGTTCTGCGAGTGGTTCTGGTTTACGATTGAACTTTCCTTACGACGGTACATTTATGTGGGCGTAAACCAAACTTATTACGGAACCACGAATACTTAGTAAACTTCTTCTAGCTTCGAAAAACACCGCAGAATGAAACAAGCGATCAAAATAAAACTAGAGATGTGTTAGCTAGTATTATTTTTCTTCACACTTGAACGAAAACGTCGATTTGCTCGTGGCCTTGGTGTCAGTTGCTCTATCTTTCCATTCGCGAACACAATCAACTTAGACCATGGTCATAAGCCAAATAAGTCCTCAATTTTTAACCTAACATTTTGCGTTTAATAATCACAATGATTTTTTTCTAAAATAGATGAAAATTAAACAAGCAATGAAACTATTGACCTACGTCTACGGGTCTGGGCAATTATTTATGTTACAAGTGAGCAAACGAACAAGTGGGCCACCTGATGGTAAGTCACCGCTACCCATAGCATCCACAGTAATTTCTAGACAAAACAGTGCAAATACTGTTTCTTCACGGCAGAAATAGGCAAGGGTACTTCCTCAGGCGGACGTTGCACAACAGCCCTGCTACTACTAAAAGCCCTACCACTACTTTCGACCAACAAATTAATTCAAGAAATCCGGCAACATCATCATAGGTTTTTTACAGAAAACCATCACACATCTCTTTTTTTCATGTCCACACAAAGTAGCACAAAGTATTTTTTGTCGCCGACACAGTTTTATTCTATCCAAGAATGCGCGCTAGGAAATACCTGTACTAAACTTGGTCCAGAACCACGTAAGATACTTAGCCGCTTTCTAAGTAGTTCTTAAGTATTCTTCAGACTTATAACGAACTTATATCGCGCTTGGAGATCTTGAGCCTTACAAGTTATATAAAATGTTATCATCAGTGTTTGGAATTTTTTTTGTAGATTCAGTATACAGAGTGTAAAGTACGGTGTACCGAAAACTGAAAGGGCGTGCATAGTCAACGAAACTGAACAACTTTCCCAAAGAAACATGATATGTTGGGAAATAAAAAAAAATTCAACCTCTCCATACAAACTGTTCAACCAGAGTGGGCAATTTGTATGGAGAGGTCAAATTCTTTTTTCGTTTCCCAACATATGTTTCTTTGGGAAAGTTGTTCAGTTTAGTTGACTGAGCACGCCCTTTCAGTTTTCGGTACACCGTCGCTTACACCCTTTATTTCGGAAAGTCAAGCAAGGTTATAAGTTAGGTTAGGTAATTAGATCTAGACGAAAGCCGGATGGGTAATCGATCACTTAGAATATAAATAGAGCGTTTTCTGTGTTTCGGAAGGTACGTCTATCTATTGAGAAGATATACAACCATATCAAAGGCTCTTAGGTATCCGTTACGGTTTCGGCGGCGTTTAGTAAAAATGCCTACAATCTAGAATTCAAAGTATGAAATAAACTACGATAGTCTATGAAGTGAAATGAGAACGCACCTGTATTAGTTTTTAAAAAAACCGGTCAAGTGCGAGTCGGACTCGCGCGCCGAGGGTTCCGATATACCTATAGTATTTTTGGAAGCAATAAAGTCCATTTTCAGGACCGCAAAACTAAATTTGTTTGTAAAGGTTTTTTGCAGATTTCTGAAAAACTGTGCAACTTAGAAAGATCGTTTTATTTTTGCTGTAAAGTTTATATAAACTTCTGTCAACTGTAATTAATTCAGATTTTTCCTTACTCAAACTTCGGAGATAAGGGGGGGGAATGGTATTTTTCTTGACATTTTTCATCATAACTTTAAAACTAAGAAATTTAAAAAAATACAAAAATATATTTTAAAATGTACAAGTAAAGCCCTTTCATATGATACCCCACTCGACCTAGTAGCGACAATTTGAAATTTGGCCCCCCCTATTTTGGCCCCCTTTATATTAAAAATCATACTTTTTTCAAAATTTTTTCTTGTGCAATTAAGTTGGGCAACTATATTCTAAAACTATTCCAAATTTCAGGTTGATAGCATAAGTGGTTGCTGAGATATAGAGGTGTGACAGACAGACGGACAGACAGACAGACAGACAGAGCGGCACCATAAGGGTTCCTTTTTTTTACCATTTTGGTATCGGAACCCTAAAAACATGTATTTTATCTATGCTGTAAAATGACATCTGTCAGTGTGCACTTCCGTTTGCCAATGAGAACATAAGAAAACAACCATTGTAAGATTTTAAAAGAATACACAATTATCTTCGTGATCATCCATCCAGTGGTTTTAATAAGATATCCTAACGCCACTAAAGAACAGAACAATACATGGCGCAATCGTATTTAAGAAGCTACGTGTAAAACGACAAAATGACAGGAACAGAAAATCCGCAGCCGGAAAAGCAACAAATAACCGAGATGGCGACTATTGAATACAGGCCTCCAGCGCAATTAAAACTTAATGACATAGAAAATCTAGGCCCACAATGGGTAAGATTTAAACAGTCTTTCAAAATATTTTTGACTGCAGCTGGTTTCGACAGAATTTCGGACACGAGGAAAACCGCCATCTTGTTAAATACAGTAGGTCAGGAAGCCCAAAAATTATATTTCAATGTCCTGAAGCAGAGTGAAACTGCAAAATATGAGGAAGTGCTGTTAATATTTGACGAGTATTTTCACCCGAAGCAAAACGAAGTCATCGATACATTTCATTTTAACATGAAAATACAAGAGTCCGGAGAATCCTTTGATACATTCTACACAGAGCTGAAGAAACTAGTACAGAATTGTAACTTCAAGGAACATCAGGACCGAATGTTACGGGACAGGATTGTCATTGGAATTAGAGATAAAGGACTTCAACAGAAATTACTAGAAATAAAGGATCTAACACTCAACAAAGCAGTGGATATATGTAGGTCATCAGAACTGTCCAAAGAACATGCAAGAGTAATATCCCAGCAGTCAGCTGCTCATCAGGTGGATGTTCTACAGAAGAAAACAGGTAGCTACGCTGGAGGACATTAGATGCAACAGCCATATCCATACAGGCCTTCGTTTCATCAGTTGAATAGCCGAGCTAAGTATAATACTTATTACAACCAGACTAATAGAGATTTTTCACAAATGAGTATTTACAAATATAAAAAATGTAACACTGAGCATAGGCCGGCATCCTGTCCAGCATTTGGGAAAATTTGTACAAATTGTAAAAAACCCAATCATTTCAGCGTTGGTTGTAAATCAAAAAAGTTAGTGCATGAGATAAATGAAGAAAATAGCAGGGAGGATTCTGATAATAATGTACATGATTTGTGACTAGTAAAAGTTTGTTCAATTAATAATAAAACAAATGAGTGGTCAGAAACCTTAAAAGTGGAAAGTAAAAAAGTGGATTTTAAATGTGATACTGGGGCCCAAGTAAATGTTTTGTCTGTCCCGGATTTAAAAAAAATTGTCGATGATGAAAATCCATATTGGTCTGAGACAACTATTGAATTAGAAGTTTTTGGGGGATCACGAATAAAACCACTTGGTAAAAAATTTTTAAGAATTTTTAAAGAGAATATAACCTATAAAATAGAGTTTATCATAATAAAAGAAAAAGTCAAGCCAATTTTGGGTCTAGCCACTTTAATAGAATTAAAAATGTTAACTAATATCAACAGCATAAAAGAAAATGATGACAAGAATATTTTAATTAATAAAAATATTGAACTTTTTCAGGGTGTGGGTCAATTTGAGGAACCCCTGGAGCTCCGCATTTTGCCGGGTTCAGTCCCAGTAGTAAGACCGCCCCGACGAGTCCCTCAGGCTTTAAGATCTCGCTTGGAAGAAAAGCTTAAGGCCCTGGAGAGTCACCAAATCATTAAGAAAGTAGCGCACCCTGTAAATTTTGTAAGTAACCTAGTAATAATCGAAAAGAAAAATAGGTCATTGCGTCTTTGTTTAGATCCAAAAGAATTGAATAAAGTACTTGTAAGAGAACATTATTTAATACCTACTTATGAAGAGATTGTTGCAAAGTTAACTGATAAAATCATATTTTCCGTACTGGATTTGTCAGATGGATTTTACAATATCAAATTAACAGAGGCCTCGTCAGATTTGTGTACTTTTAGCACTCCCTATGGGTGTTATAAGTTTTTAAGATTGCCCTTTGGAGTCTCAGTTGCTCCAGAACTTTTTCAAAGATACAGCGAAAAAACATTTGGAGATATTCTAGGTGTAATAATCTATTGTGATGATTTATTAATAGCTGCAGCTTCTGAAGAGGAGCATGATTACATCTTAGCTCAGGTATTTGAGCGAGCTAAAAAATGTAATGTAAAGTTCAATAAAAATAAATTTCAATATAAATTAAAAGAAGTAAAGTATTTTGGACATGTGTTTTCAGAAGAAGGTATTAAAATTGATCCAGAAAGAGTAAATGCAATTGTCAATATTAAAAGCCCAAATAACAAAAAAGAGTTACAAGTTTTCTTAGGAATGGTGAATTACCTAAGAAAATTTTTACCAAATTTAGCTAACATAGTCTCACCTTTAAGAGAGTTATTAAAGAAAGATGTTGGGTGGTTGTGGACGGAGGTTCATGAAAGTACTTTTAATAATATTAAGAAGCTAATAACAAAAGCACCTGTATTACAAAATTTTGATTGTAATTTACCAATAGTTATTCAGTGCGACGCTTCCAAGGACGGCTTGGGGGGATGTATTTTGCAAAATGGAAAACCAGTTAGCTTTGTTAGCAGAAGCTTAACACCAGCAGAAAAAAATTTTTCACAAATTGAAAAAGAATTGTTAAGTGTGGTATGGACAACAAAAAAATTTCGTTATTTTATTTATGGCCTAAAGTGTACAGTATTGAATGATCATAAGCCTCTGGAATCATTGTTAAAAAAAAGTATTCATGAAATTCCGTCTCCAAGACTTCAGCGATTAAAGCTAAAATTATTAAAATATAACCTAGAATATAAGTACTTAAAAGGAAAACTAATGTTTATTTGTTTTTTTTTTTTTTTTATTTTTTTTTTTTTTATAGCGGACTTACTATCTAGATCATTTTTGCCATGTTCAGATATTGACGAGTCATATATGTATGAAGTAATTCACTGCGTTAGATTGGCACAATACCTACAATGCACTGAAGACCAAAAACAACAGTTAATATCTGAAACTGGTAAGGATGAAGAGCTAGTTGAAATTATGAAATACACTAAGGAAGGTTGGCCGGAAAGTATTAAAAGTTTACCAGACTTTCTGCATTGCTACTATAAATTTAAAACTGATATTTCAGTTGATGATGGTTTAGTATTTTTAAATCATAGAATAATAATACCAATGAGTCTGAGATTAGAATACATAAAAAAAACTACATGAAGGTCATTTAGGAATGACAAAAATGAAACAGTTAGCTAGGGAATTATATTACTGGCCTAAGATAGACTGTCACTTAGAACAATTTGTGAGAAATTGTTTTACCTGTCAGACTTACCAAAACAATAATATAAAAGAGCCATTGTTGCCGCACAACATACCCAATTTGCCTTTTTCTAAGCTTGGAGTAGATATATTGGATTTCAGAAGAAAAAGTTACCTTGTCATATATGATTACTATTCAAAATGGTTAGAAATTAAACATATTTCTAGTAAATCAGCTAACAGTATCATAGATTGTCTAATAGAGGTTTTCAGTAATTTTGGGGTACCTACAGAAATAGTATCTGACTCTGCGGGGAGTACAGATAGCTAAGAAAATTTTGTATAAATGTTTTGATGATAAAATTGACTATAGGGTAGCGCTATTACAGTATAGAAGTTCGCCTGTTTGTGGAACTAAATATACACCAGCACAACTCCTTATGAATAGAAATTTAAAAACTAAATTACCAGTAACATTCCAATACCTAAAACCAAAAATGAATGAAAATGTAGAAACAGAAATGAATACAACTTATTGTAGAAATATAAAAAGTTATAATGTAAGAACTAAAAGTAAGCCAGAATTTGTAGTGGGACAAAAATTTGGTTTAAAAAAGATGTTGAGAACAGAAAGTGGTTACCAGGAACTATTAGTAAAAAGAATAATTATAGATCAGTTGATAAGAATGGTGTTGTTTATTGTAGGTCATCTTATCACATCAGAGCTTAATGGTTTGGTGATGCTACAGGTGTTAAAGACGGGTCGAGTGTGGAGCTGCAGGGCTTCCTCACTTTCAGGTTTTCTATGGTATTGAAATATTACACTAAGTTAAGATATAAATATGTATTTGAGTAGAGTGAAAATTAACTTATACAATGAAAAATTAGTTTATGTATGTATAAATAGTATTCAATAGCCCAGTTCTTATTTTGTTATAAGTCCATGTAACTACCCGACTGCCCCAAAACAGGAGGGTAATAAGTATATATAATTTAAGGGTAAGAAGGACAATAATATTGTAATGGGAGTGAGTGTAAGTTGGAATATAAGTTGTAGTACCATATTAAAATTTAAATAGTTTTAGAAATTAAAAACTAGAATAAGTAATTCTTTTTCTTTCTTATTTGGGGGACTTTGTCTTAAGCAAAATACAGGGTCTTATTTTTTTTTGTTAAGGGGATATGACAACTTTATTTTTTATTTTTTTATTTGTACCGTAAAAGGGGGAAAAAATATAAGTAAACGGGGAAGATGAAGTGAAATGAGAACGCACCTGTATTAGTTTTTAAAAAACATGTATTTTATCTATGCTGTAAAATGACACCTGTCAGTGTGCACTTCCGTTTGCCAATGAGAACATAAGAAAACAACCATTGTAAGATTTTAAAAGAATACACAATTATCTTCGTGATCATCCATCCAGTGGTTTTAATAAGATATCCTAACGCCACTAAAGAACAGAACAATACAGTCTATAGATATTTCTGTGTGTATATTTTAGTTGCAAATGTGCGACTGAAATCCACAAAATTAAACCCTAGTTGTTTATTGACCAAGCGCTATTTTTAGAAATGCAGAACACTGTTGATAACTTAGATTTTTCTTTTACTGTTTACTTTTTAATGCTATAAAATATATCACTAAATAAACGAGTCATCTATGATCCACTTTTAGGGCTCCGTACCCGAAAGGTGAAAAACGGGACTCTATTTATTATTCCTTCGATGTCTGTCTGTCTAGTCTGTCAGCAGGCTGTACAAAGTTGAAATTTCACAGATTATGTATTTCTGTTGCTGCAATAACTACAAAATTGTTTGAAATGTTCCCCAATATTTAAAAAAAAATAGAAAAAAAAGTCGGTTACTTAGAGGGTCCCTTACTGAAAACGTATTTTTTCAGGCGACTTTTGCTCGATTTTGGCCGGTTTTTTCTTTTGTTCATTGGAATATTTAAAAAAATATTATATTTATAATATTTTGGTGAGTGTAGGAACACTCACCAAAATATTTTGCAGTTATGTCAAAAGCAATAGGCTAAAGCTGTCAGAAAAAAAACCGGTCAAGTGCGAGTTGGACTCGCGCGCCGAGGGTTCCGATATACCTATAGTATTTTTGGAAGCAAATAAGTCCATTTTCAGGACCGCAAAACTAAATTTGTTTGTAAAGGTTTTTTGTTTTTTTTTTTGTTTTTTGCAGATTTCTGAAAAACTGTGCAACTTAGAAAGATCGTTTTATTTTTGCTGTAAAGTTTACATAAACCTCTGTCAACTGTAATTAATTCAGATTTTTCCTAACTCAAACTTCGGAGATAAGGGGGGGAATGGTATTTTTTTAGATTTTTTTTATCATAACTTGAAAACTAAGAAACTTAAAAAAATACAAAAATATATTTTAAAATGTACAACTAAAGTCCTTTCATATGATACCCCACTCGACCTAGTAGCGACAATTTGAAATTTAGCCCTCCCTATTTTGGCCCTCTTTACATTAGTAATCATACTTTTTTCAAAATTTTCTCATGTGCAATTAAATTGGACAACTCGTATATTCTAAAACTATTCCAAATTTCAGGTCGATGGTTGCTGAGATATAGAGGTGTGACAGACAGACGGACAGACAGAGCGGCACCATAAGGGTTCCTTTTTTTACCATTTTGGTATCGGAACCCTAAAAACAAGTATGTTATATTTTTCATCAAACATACTCTGGTTTTAGTGTCATGGCTACGTCGTAACCGTGGTAATCTTCTTCTTCTTCTTCTTATTTAGCCGTTGCTGTCCCACTGCTGGGCAAAGGCCTCCCTCTTAACCGTGGTAATCACAGTTGTAATAAACGAAAACAAAAATGGATATTATTTAGATACTTACTTATTTCTTTTTCTGGCGAAAAATAAAAATCTATAAAATATAAATTTTTAAAACAAATTAAACAAAGAAAATAGATAAGTCCAAAACCATCAATCTCAACTATACGTTTCGTCATCCCTTTAATAACCCTAATAGCAATGTCATGTACAATTTTTCAGAATCTAGTCCCAAAAGGTCTCCTTGCCATTTCTTAAATTAAGTCCCTTGAGTCTTAACCTGTCTTTCCCTCTTCACGTCGGTCGAATAAAATTGTAGATAAAAAAAATTGTAATTTTTTTCAGAGATAATTATTGAAGCTCTCGTGGCGTAATGGGACGATTACACGTTTCCATTTTGTTAAGCGTTTATGCGGCATAATTTTGATAGGCAACACGGTTGTGACTTAATAATGATTATGATCCTCTACGCAAACATACACAGGGTTTCAAAGTGTTTTTTATTCAAATTGGGATATTATTTTATCACTGTCGACGACGGAGGTTGCCTGCTAGCCTGATGCTGGCAGGCTTCTGTAAATATGTATATTTAAACTTAGACGTAAGCAAAATTCCAAATTACGACATTGATTAGTTTTGGCAGTCTCTACTTGGTTTGCTTGTAAATACTCTTTGTTTTTACTGTTTTTAATTATATTTTATTAACCTGAGGAGCCGTCTTCTAATTTCGCAGCCAACCAGCGCAAATCAGTAATAATCACTTTATGACGTAAGCTAAACAAAATCGTTTTTAAAACAAAGTGGTGTCATGTGAAAAAAAAAGGAGTTGAGGTAAACAGTGAGTTATTTATAAAGGTTACTCAGTAAAGTTTATTAAACAACTTTTGTTGTGGGGCTACGTCAATTTATGGGACCCATCTTTAAATCTAAAATAAAAAACTTGTGACCCGCTAATCAGTGTAGGCCCTATTTACACTGCGACTTTATGCATCGATACAGTCACATGTGTAGCGATACAAAGGCGCGTTTGCAACAATACAGTCGCGATTCAGTTGCGATGCAAACGCGATGCTGAATCGATACATCGTTTTTGTAAGTCGAGTCGTTATCCACATCCTTAGCCTCATCATCATCATAATGGCGAGGTGTTGTGGTTGTTCTTTATCGACTCGACTCAACTTACAAAAGTTACGTAATGGCAACGCTATATTGTTGACTGTATCGACGCAACGCGCGTTTGTATTACGACACACGACTGTATCGATGTTGCATCGTGACTGTATCGATGCAAAAAGTTGCAGTGTAAATAGGCCTTATTGTTTACCTTGACAGCCCTTATCAATAGTTAAACTTTAAGCAATAAAGTTTGATGTCCAATAATACCTTATATTGGGCAATCTACCAACATTTTCGTTCTAAACGTACCCTAAGGAAAAGGGTAAAAAACATTAACATTAATACTGAATGGCTCAAAATTGAGTCCTTGTTCTGGAAATGGTAGAACATATAACATTGTGTTTGGTAATTTGACATCAACTTTCGAAATCGTACTTTTGGATGCAATAACTTTAGTTTAAATCAGTGTACATACGGCCACACGTCTGTGGAAACACTTTGGCCTTGAGCGGGTCTCTAGTTTCGGGCGTTTGTATCGTAGCGCTGGTTCAGCTTATACTGGTTTTGTTTCTACGTTCTTGCTGCCGTGCGTACAAAAAAAATACTAGACAAAAACTTAGATATTGAGCTTTAAGAATAATAAGGCTGCTTGCGTTTTGTTAAAACTTTGATATTAATTCTCGTTAGCATAAAAGTTATTTTAAAATAAAATTTTTTGTTTACTTTCTAGATGACTTTGTTATTGTTACTACGTTAGAACACGCAATACTAGTAATAGTACTTTTTGTTATCAAGAAACTAAATGTGTTACCCGACAAATAATTAACAGAACAATCTACACCAAAATGGCTTTATTACATGCTATACTTTAATTAAGACGAAGAAAGTTTAAAGAGGTTTTATTTTAAAGTCAATAAAAACTACCTTCGTCGGTTTCATTGCGACACAACCTTGTAACGAAATTTTTATGCCTCCTAATGCCCACCGAGATCACTTGATTGTAATTTCTATTGGAATAATTTTGAAATACAGCAAACTAAAAATTTTATGTTAAAGGATAATAATGCAGACAAAAGCAAGTATAACTAATTCATTTAATATGAGCTGGTGCCCGCGACTTCGTCTGCGCAGAATCTGCAGAATCACCAACATTAAATGCGTTTTTCCGCGGTAAAAAGTAGCCTATGTGTTATTCCAGGACCTAACCTATATGTGTGCCAATTTTCATTTAAATCCATTTAGTGGTTTTAACGTGAAAGAGGTCAAACATACATCCATCCATACATACATACTTACAAACTTTCGCGTTCATAATATTAGTAGGAACGATAGTAAGATAGGAAGTAGGATTTTTAAAACTTGATTAAGTCCTTCTGGAAAAGCGTGCGCTTGAGCAGTATAGATGTTGATCCATTCTTTTTTCAATCTATTTTGCAGCCATGACACTAAAACCAGAGAACCATAGGACCATAACCATAGGACCTATTTCATAGGTCTTTACCTATGAAATTGCCGAAATTTTCTTACAGATATTCCTATAATTCTAATGCTATTTTTTTTCATTTGTCTTATATTTGAAAGTTGACTTCAAGGTTATCAATTAACGCATAAAATAAAGTTTTTATTTTTAGTTTGATATATAAAATTAAAGGTTCCAAAATTGTTCGTCTTAAATGTCGTCCGATTTCATCAGTAAATTTGTTATATTTTTTTACAGATAATATTTTTGGAAAATTAAATTTAAGCTTCTGTTAGCTATAATGTTAGCTATAATGTCAATAATAATAATGCCTAAGAAAATAAAAAAAATGGATTTATAATTCCTAAGAAAAATGCAAAAATGTTAGTACTGAAAATTGAGTTTACCCATAAAATTCGCCATACAAAACGGCAATTTCATAGGTAAAGACCTAATATATGACGGAAAAAACAACATTGTTTTACAAACTTGTTTTCTCTGACAGCTTTAGCCGATTTCTTTTGACATAGCTGCAAAATGTGTTGGTAAACGTAAAAATGAGTAGCCATTTTATACGTCTGGACCACAGGGCTGGACAGGGAGCTTCCTCAAAATTAACTTATTTATTACTTTAGAACAAGATAAGTAATTTAGGACGAGAGCGTGGCTCTTAAATATGAAAACAATTATTTTAGAGGGGAAGAACTTACTATAGTAGATAAGCTAGGTATATTAGCGCTTCGTGTCGGGTCGTTGGTAACGACAGTATGTAAGATGTTAGGACACGACACAGAAAAATAAAGGTAATTAGAAGGAGGATTAAAGAAATAATTTGTCACAAGGTAGTGACGGCGTCGTTCTATGGATTTGACAGATTTTGGGACACGACAAAAGTCGCTGTTGATCATCCTTTGGTTTAAAATCCCTTAGTCGCCTTTTACAACAGCCTCTGTACCAGATACGGTGGTACAACTGAAAGATGGCACACACTCCAAATAGCCTACCTGCTAATTATTTCTGTCAGATAGTGAAAAAGTTTTGTTTCACTAATGTCTGATTGCTCTAACTAACCAATAGTCTAGGCGTCAACAGAAGAGCCCCAAGCGATATTAATAAGTAATTTGCTGATAGTCGAAACATTAAAGTGATAGACGGACACGGGCTTGAATACTATTGGCACAAATCTCTCTCATCATTTCGTAACCTAAATTGTCTTCTATCCGAGCTCGGACTCAAGACTTATATTATATCACAAATCGCCTTACATTTGCTCAAGATGTCACCTCTTCAAATGAGATAACCTAGATATCTCATCAAATCAAGCAAGGATAGATCCTACAGCTTAGGCAATGTGTGCGCCATAGTGAAAGATCTTTAGAGTTACAGTCTTCAAATGCTAAAGAGGGGGGCGAATTTTTTTAACTAACTAACCCATTAAAAGGGATATTGTTGTTAAGATCACGTTGAGTAGATAAATGTTGTGTTTTTTGTTTAAACTTTTGGGTAACAAATGAATATAAGGAATTGACTATTTTAGCTCACCGCGTCCCTTTGTCATAAAGGTATGTTATCGCCACCCATTTTTCGGCGAAGATTTTTGAAAAAGGCAACACTGCGGAGCTTTCATCTCTCGGAGGGAACGATTCTTATTGGCTATCGACGAGCTATCGACGTTCATTGGTTGAATTCCGGTTGAACTGTTAAGTTATTTTGCCCCCTCGTCCCTGAGGTATCGTTGTTAAGAAATTTTATGAGGAGCTCTGCCACTTCTTTACGAGCAGCCTTCGAGACAAAACAAATAACTAGCCTCGCTAACTGTTAGTGGTAAAGTATAGCTACCTAAATAAGTAAAAGGTGTGTACATTTAAAGTGTAAAAATTATAACTGTGCTAAGTATTTGCAACTCGTATAATATTAAATTGTGTATAGATTTTAACAGTGTTTACTTTTATCAGAAGTGAGAAACGGTACCGTTTAACGCCATGGGACGCAGTAAGAAGCGCAAGTCTTGTGGACGGCGGTCCAGAAAGCGGTCCGCATCAAGTTCAAGTTCGGCTAGCAGCTCTTCCAGCTCATCCAGCACGAGCAGCAGTGCCCAGGACCGAAACAAGCGGAGTAAACGGCGACGTCGCCAGGAAGCGCAAACCGTGAGTCAGAATGTGATATTATCATCAGTGATTCCGGAATTCGACCCACTTGTAGATAATGTAGACATGTGGTTAAATGTAATCGATGCTAATTCTCGCGCGTTTGGTTGGTCTGATAGTGTAACTAAATATCAAGCATTACAAAAATTGCGTAACACCGCGAAAACATGGCTCGAGTCACTGCAAAAAAATAAAACCACGTGGACCACGTGGAAGTGGAAACAATGGCGCGAAAATATATCTGACACTTTTCAAGCAAAACGTAATATGTTTACTTTACTTAAACAGATCGTAGACGCAAAACCATTGCCCAATCAATCTTTATACGAATTTTACTTCGAGCAAAAGGGAAAAATTGATAGGTTAGGCCTAGATTTTCGCGAACAAGATTTGATCTCAATAATTGTAGGATCGATCGGTGATCCAAACATTAATACGGCAGCCGAAGCGGGTAACTTCAGATATTGTGAAGAATTAGCCTCGTTTTTGCACGGAAAAATCTATATTGTTCCCGAAAGATCCTCCACACCAAAGGTTAATTTCAAGCCACATAACCCACGGCCTTCTCAACCAGCGCAATCGACCGCTGACTCCAGGCTCGATAATTCTATGAAAGAACCTGTTTCAAACTCAGTCCCGAGGTTGAACGCAACCACTTCTAGTGACACTTGCTATCGTTGCGGCGAGACGGGTCACAGACGTAATTTTTGTCCAGTAAAAGATACGGTGCGCTGTGGCTCCTGTAATAAGCTGGGTCATCTAGAAGCGGCATGCAGATCGAAACGTGTTAAACCTAAGGTTGAGAGGGATGCGGAAGTAAAAATGATATCTAAGTCCGATTCAAAACAAAAGTTTTATAAAAAAATTAACCTTAATGAAATTGAGTGTAAAGCATTTTTCGACATGGGCAGTGACTGTTCCTTGATAGCCAGACGCTTAGTGAACGAATACAATTTGCAAATTATTCGTCTAAATAAACCGATAAATCTGACAGGCTTTACAACTGGCACCGCCACACAGGTATCTGAGGCCGTAGCTGTAAAAATTAAAGTTGACGGTGTAGAACTAATCACAACAATGTTCGTCATCGACGTGTTAACCGGGTGCGATATTTTGATAGGCAGGAATTTCACGGAGGACAAAAGCATTTTGTACATGCGGGTAGGTGAAGTCTTGACATTTCAACCTGCTGATTCCTTGAATGTGTTCAACATTAACTTGGAATCGCTAAAAGAATCTTCTCGTGAGCACCAATCATTTTTACAGAAAATTTTTTGTAAATACCCTCAATGTGTAGCTTCAGATTTATCTAGTTTAGGCAAAACCACATGTGTGGAGCTGGATATTGAGCTAACGTCTAACAAACCGGTCTGTCAGCGACCATACCGAATGTCCGAATCGGAGAGAGAAATCACGCGTAAACTAATAGACGAGTTATTAGAAAATGGAATTATTCGTCATAGCAACTCTCCATATGCGAGCCCCGCTTTATTGGTAGACAAAGCACAGTCTGACGAAAAACGACTCTGTATAGATTACCGATTGTTAAATAAATTGACAGTGAAGGAAACATACCCTATGCCGTTAATTGAAGATCTGGTTGATCGGTTACGGGGTTGTAAATATTTTACATCACTCGATCTTAAAAGTGGGTATTACCATATACCTATTAAAAAAGAGTCTATTCCTAAGACTGCGTTTATCACTCCTGACGGACATTTTGAATTCGTCAGAATGCCCTTCGGATTATGCAATGGACCTGCAGTATTCCAAAGACTGATGGATACTGTTTTAGGGAATTTACGATTTGGTCGCGTTATTTGCTACATGGACGATTTATTGATCGCAACTGAAACATTTGAAGAGAACGTTCGTGTCTTAGAAATGGTTCTAGAAATTTTCGAGAAAAATGGTTTGACTGTTAATCTTGGTAAATGTTCGTTTTTCCAAAAAAATGTGTCATTTCTGGGATATGAAATTTCTGAAGCTGGAATTCGCCCAAGTTCTCGTAAGCTTAAAGCAATCGAAAATTTTCCTACCCCTAACAATATCCATCAGTTACGGCAGTTTCTAGGTCTAATTAACTACTTTAGGAAGTTCATTCGTAATTGCGCGCTAATGTGTAAACCACTGACAAATTTACTAAAAAAGGGAGTTGCGTGGCAATGGGGTTTAAGGGAAGATCAGGCGGTATCAGATCTAAAAAAGGCCTTAATTGAAAACGCTGTTTTGAATATATTTGATCCTAGACTACCTATCAACTTGTATTCTGACGCGAGTCGCGATGGTATAGCATGCATTCTAACCTTAACAACGAAGGATGGTGAAAAGCCAGTCCATTTCTATAGTAGACAAACTACCAAGGAGGAAAAAAATTACCACTCTTTTGAGCTTGAATTATTAGCTATCGTAACTGGCTTACAAAAATTCAGACATTATTTATTAGGGTGTAAATTCAAAATAATCACGGATTGCAACGCAGTTCGTCATGCACTAAATAAACGAGACATTATTCCTCGAATCAGCAGATGGGTGTTGCAGACACAAGAGTTTACTTACGATATCGTACACAGGGCTGGGTCACAGATGCAGCATGTCGATGCGCTAAGTCGCAACCCTATCCCAACCGATGACGCACGTATTGAAAATAATGAATTAAGAAATGATGTAATGGCAATAACAATTACTGAAGGGGATTGGCTTTTGTCGGTTCAATTGCAAGACCCAAGTATATGTAGCATTAGGGATATTTTGATGTCAGGCGAGGCCGAGCAAAATAAAAAAATATTTAACGAATATGAATTATTAGGTAACAAAGTATACAGAAGGACTGAACACGGACGTCGTTGGTTGGTACCCAAGGCTTGTATTTGGCAGGTTATCCGTTGCAATCATGATGATATCGGACATTTTGCAGTGGACAAAACAGTAGAAAGGATACGTTCAAAATATTGGTTTCCCCGTTTAAAGAAAACAGTTGCTAAATATATTAAAAACTGTCTCAATTGCATATATTTTAAAAACATTCACGGTAAAAAACCAGGACTGTTACATCCGATCCCCAAATATGCAAGACCGTTTCATACACTGCATCTTGATCACGTGGGACCCTTCGTCAAGTCCACAAGGCAAAATAGTTATTTATTAGTAGCAGTCGATTCATTTACAAAGTTTGTTTTTATTTCCGCTGTGAAAAGTACTAAAAGTCGGGTAGTTATAAATGAACTAAACAAAACATTTAAAACATTCGGTAATCCAAAACGACTTATTTGCGATGCAGGTAGTGCGTTTACATCTTTGTTATTTAAAAATTTTTGCCAGGAAAGGAACATTCGACTTCATATTATTGCAACTGCTGTCCCGCGCTCGAATGGGCAGGTCGAACGCTATAATCAGACCATATTAGAAGCTCTTCGCAGTATGGGCGCGGATAAAGATAATAACAAATGGGACGAAAATATCACAAGTGTCCAACAAGGTATTAATAGTACAATCAATAAAACTACAGCCGCGGTGCCGAGTGAGGTTTTCTTCGGTTATAGAATTAGGACCGATAGCGACAAAATCACTGATGATGGTAACATTGTACATTCTGTGGACGTAACGGCCTTGCGTAGAATGGTTGACGAGAACATTAAGAAAGAGGCCCTCCGCCAAAAGGCAGATTTTGACGCTAAACGCAAGTCAGCTGAACAGTTTGAGGTTGGGGACCTGGTAGTCATAAAAATACCAAGTCAGTCGAACGACGGTCAAAGTACCAAACTGTTGCCTATATTTAAAGGCCCTTTCCAAATTTCTGGGGTCCTGGGTCATGATCGATACCGAGTTGTTGATATGCGGGGAGCTGAGCGGACATCTAAACGCTACGACGGTATCGCGTGCGTTGAAAACATCAAACGATGGGTGAAGGTGGGAGACGATCCTGGAGACTCTGCCTAACCGGATGTTATCTAACCAGGTAAAAAAAAAAAAAAAGAAAAAAAAATGGTTCACTATGTTTTTATTTTTTTTTATTTCTTACTGTTGGGTGTACTATAATTTTTTTTAATAAGTTGTTGAAATCATTAAAAAAAAAAAGTATTGCACATTTAAAGTGTTACAGTTCACTTATCCATCCTTGTAATCGATGATTCAGTCTAATGTAGGCGCATCAAACGATATTATATTAATGAATTTAATGTAACGTATATCTAAGTGAACACCGTTACATAGAAAAGGGCGATACACGACTAGTACCTAATATTAAGCAATTGGTTTAAATCCTATGAGTTGGTTAAACACTAGTGGTCTTGCTGTACACGATACCTAGTTCTAACTATAGGACGATAAACAACCAAAAGCTTATGGAAGGTGCTTAGTCAAGCCTTGTTTTTATCGTTCATAATATACTATCGTAGACTTTAGGCAGACAGTTAGCTTGTTGATGTACATTTAATGAATGAAATTAATGCACATTAATTGGCAGCTGGCTGATAAATTGTATTAAAGACATTACCTACCTATAATGTGTGTTTATTCGCTTTCAGCCCTACATCAGACTGAAACGACGCTCGAGGACGAGATCGTCAGCAGGACGGCCGGATGTTATCGCCACCCATTTTTCGGCGAAGATTTTTGAAAAAGGCAACACTGCGGAGCTTTCATCTCTCGGAGGGAACGATTCTTATTGGCTATCGACGAGCTATCGACGTTCATTGGTTGAATTCCGGTTGAACTGTTAAGTTATTTTGCCCCCTCGTCCCTGAGGTATCGTTGTTAAGAAATTTTATGAGGAGCTCTGCCACTTCTTTACGAGCAGCCTTCGAGACAAAACAAATAACTAGCCTCGCTAACTGTTAGTGGTAAAGTATAGCTACCTAAATAAGTAAAAGGTGTGTACATTTAAAGTGTAAAAATTATAACTGTGCTAAGTATTTGCAACTCGTATAATATTAAATTGTGTATAGATTTTAACAGTGTTTACTTTTAGGTACTTTAATCTTTCCACTGAACTGACGTTTTCCCGTAACAAGAATACTGTACACAATCCAATAACACCTTAACTGACACGGAAAACCCTACAATCATTTTATTCCACCGTGTGCACTGAGCAATGACTGAGCATTACTGGCTTTACTACGGACCTTGATGAAAGGAAATAGCTGAGAAAACACGGTTTCATCAGACAAAATCTACGTGCAAAAGTCATCTTTGGCCTTTAAGGAATTTTGAAATTCAAATCGGTTGATATCTTTGTAAAGTCATTTTTGGTTGCTATAGTAGAAAACATTTTCGAAATTTCGAAGGTACTGGTGCAGTTCGTTAGCATTCTCTTTGATGTAGTGAGGTGAAAAATTGTGTGATACCCTCGCTACACTCAGGATTCTTCTTTTGAACCACTCGCTTCTCTGTGGCTCAATCTCAGAATCCTTCGTTTGTTCAGATTTGAACATAAGGCACTCGCGCCAAATAACAATTTTGCTCCCTTGCATAACAAATAACTATTTTGTCTTTTTCAATAGGGCTAAAAACAATAAAGCATTAAAATAACACTTAACAAATAATAAGGCAGTGGTGTTTATTATTTTCGACAGTTTATCAACTGACTCAGAAATGGATCAACCTACAATTCTTATTATTTTCCGGTGACATTTATACACTTAAACCACCCTTGACACTGCCTGTACCACAAGAATCCCGAATGGGGCTATCAAGCAAATGACCGCTCCATCACGCGTGATGTCCAGCGGCAAATTGAATAAAGAGGGCAGCTGTGTGTGACTGACTTACAATGGACGTGATTGCCACATAATGACGTGAATTTTGGCGTTTTCATTGTTCTGTAATTGGTTGTACAGAAATTTTCGGACTTTGTTTTTTTGTATTCAGATTTTTTTACAGACATTCATTATAACTCTATTTAGATTTCAGTATTATAATTTCTTGATATTAAAATCTACCACTACTGAACGAGCAGTGTTTGTAAATATATATGTTTGTATTGTAATCGGTTTCTTGCTAACGGCTCTAACGATTTCGATGTTTACTATATGGCTTGTTAGGGGCGAAAAATCGATCTAGTTTGGTCTCATGTTTGCGAAAAATCGTTTTCCCCGTGTTTTTAAGATTTTTTTAACTACCGCGTTTCAGACAGAAACTACGGCGCCATCTGTTAGGGAGTAGAAGAGCTTGCTCGTTAAATGTCAAAATTTCTGTGCAGTTTTTCGATTTAATCTACCTTCCAAGATAAACGTGTCACACAGAAATTCCCAATAATTGTATCATAGTTTTTATTTTTATGCAACAATAGAGCAACCGAGACACGTTGGCTACCTGATGGTAAGTGTTCACCAACGCCCATAGCACGCACTGTGTTATTAGTATCATAAATTAGTATTAGTGTTGGTTACCACTAGTTTAAAAATAGAGTTATGTGCACTTGGAACTGCTTACCACAGGACATTGTAGACGCTCCCTCAACAAATAGCTTTAAAAACCGGCTTGACCAGTGGCTTATAGACAATAAACTTTCTTAATGTGCAGTGAACAACACACCAGCTTAGATGTAGCCATATCAGCAAAGTTGCTGCTGGGCTATCAAATAATAATAATAATAAATTAAAGCATGTTTCCCACCCTGAGAACTGGTGTGTCTCATTTGCCGGTAAATTCCACGGAGCTGCCCTTTTTGCTCAGTGGTAAACTCACTGACTCCTTAACCATACACATACCCTTTACCCATTATACAGACACACAGCAGTGCAAACAATGCTGCCTTACGATAGGTATGGGCAAGGGTGTGGTACTTTCCCAAACGAACCTTCCTTAAAAGCGCTACCATCTTTGAGAAGCAGGTGACCCTGTGATATACATTCCTTTTGAACAATTATAATATTGCCTCTCTGCTTTTCTGTATGGTCAGTTAAGAGCAATGTTGTTCGTACAGACAAGAGCAGATTAAGTTTGACTCTCGCAGCGAGATAAGCGCGGTATAGATTCCAATTTATCAAGCTTGATGTGCTCTTGACCTTACTTTTATCTACCTAGCAAAAAATCTTAGTTTCTTAGTCCGTTTCCACAGCTTTACTTTACGAGACAAGTGTTTTCGAGACGTTTACTGATTCTTAACCTACGTAATAGCTGTAAATTTAGGCAACCTAGTTAAGGATTCAGACCTTTCTCTTGAACAACTTACACACATCAATCTTAGATGGTCGAGAGACGCATTAATTAACTCGAAGTAAATTTGTGGCTTATCTATCGCGACCTCAATAAAACACGACGAAATACGTGATCGTCAAGTTAACGCTCTGCGAAACAATGTTAGGGCGCCAAATTACTTAACAAAACGTGCCTTTCTATCTGTTATAATTCTTACCAAATTTTAATTTTAATTGCAAGGTGTAATGGTAGTATTGTAAAATACGACTTATCTTTTGTGAAATATTCGTTTCTAAAAAATGCAAAGAAGTTATACAAGGTGTAACAGAAAGGGTATAAATATCAACTATGAAAGATGTGATTCTGCCCATGAAACTGAACAACTTTCGGTCGAAATACAAAAAAAAAATGTTTGAATTCCCATATAAAATGCGCCATCAGCTGATTCAGTTTTTATTTTTTTATTTCTTAGCTGTTAATACTTTCATTATGCGGAGGAACACCGAAATCCCTAAAATACAGGATCACCTAGTTTAGGGATCTGGTAATTCCACTCTTTTTTTTTTCTTTGTTACAAGAAGTAAATATGTATGTAGTTGCTATAGTAGTGGTTAGTCATCATTGTAACATTGTACCTTTGATTTTCAATAAAGACTATTTTTTTTATGGTAGGTCAAAATTTCTTTCGTATTTCGTCCTATGTTCCTTAAGGAAATTTGTACGGGAAAGTTGTTAAGAGTCTTGGGCAGATTCACATCCTTTAGGGATAGTATACCATTTTTGTTACACCTTGTATGTATGTCGATGAAAATATTATTATGATAAAAGGCGAAGGCAGTGAATGTGGTCGTTAACCATAGACATAGAATTTTGAACGCTAATAGAATGAAATAAGAAATAATATACCTAACTCACTTGCCCAGTAGTGACAATAAAAGATAAATAATGGTGTGAACTAATATCATCATATCAGCCGAAAGATGTCCACTGCTGGACATAGGCCTCCCCTAAAGATCTCCATGACGACCGGTCCTGCGCTACTCGCATCCAGCGGCTTCCCGCGACCGCCACCAGCTCGTCGGTCCACCTTGTGGGGGGCCTGCCAACGCTTCGTCATCCGGTACGTAGTCGCCACTCTAGAACCCTTTCGCCCCATCGGCCATCGCTTCTTCTTCTCCGCAATATCTTAATTCACGTCCAAAATACCGTAGTGTCTCAAGACGAAAGTCTTTGACCTGTGTGTGTTGCCAGTGATGACATATGGCACGGAGACGTGGCCGCTCACGATGGGCCTTATCAGGAAGCTCAAAGTCACCCAAAGGGCTATGCTCAGAATCTCTCTACACGATCGAATCAGAGATCCGCAGAAGAACTAAAGTAACTGACATAGCCCTGAAAATCGCTAACCTAAAGTGTTCTAATATTACACACGAACTCAAATGTGTACAGCAACTGTACAGAACTCACGTGCAACTAAGTGTCACCTTGAGTTAAAGTTGGTTTATACACTCATTCTAATATAAGAATGAAAGACAAGGAAAAGCTATCAAATGGTTCTCAAGGTAGCATGTAAATAACGAATGTGAATTTTAAATTAAAATTATGAAGATAATTGAAATTTTACCCTTACCGATAGTATTTTACGCCGCGAACACTACAACTATTATTCTTACAATTTTTTGCATTCGTTTACCATGCTGAATATTATGCCCAATAACTCAGATGTCTGACAACAGACTGACGAGCGCTTACATAGGTCGGTCAGTGTGCTGGGCCAAACGGGAGCCAATAATTTTTACTTTCTGGCTCTATCGTTGTTCTGTGTTTGTATTGTTACCCTTTGTTTGTAACTAGGAGAATCGCGGGATGAAGAAGGGGTAAGGGGATATATTCTGTCATGCGCCTAATACTGATAGGTGGAATAGTACTTACTTATTTAATCTGCTAAGTAAGAAAACAAACTAATAAACCATCCAGTCGTTATACCAACGATCATATCTCAAGGGAGTCATAATAGCCTGTACGAAAATAATGGAGCGCTTGAGAAAATAATTTCTAGAATTGTTTCAGTCAGACAGTCCTATATGATACTTAATACACTTCTATAATAAATCTACAATAATAAAAAATAAGTAGAATAGATAAAGTTAGAGAGTCCCAAACAAATCTTGACATACTTCTACAGGATCAACAAATTTTAAAATTTAAATAAAATAGAAATCTATTAACTTACAATGATAATAACAAAGGCTAACTCTTTTATTGTAAATATTAATATTAATTATTGTATAATAATAAATGTTACTTTATGTTGAAATTTTGACGTGTGAATTATTTTATGAATAAATTATTTCATAAAAAAGATGACACGATAACATCCAGCTATTGACAGCCGCTTAAGGTCGTTTCTAATTATTACGAATATGTCGAGTATGATACTCAGACCATAACACTGAAGAGACAATGAAGAGTTCCCACAGGAGCCCTTGCCCAGCCTCCCTTCAGTGCACGGCCCGCTAGAAGCTATAACACAAGGAGAAGTGAAAGCTGCCCTTACTAAAATGAAGAATGGCAAAGCAACGGGACCTGACGAAATACCTTTGGAACTTCTGAAAATGGCTGGAGAGTCAAGTATACTGTGGTTGTCTAACCTTTTCAACCTTATCCTAACAGAAGGGAAAATGCCTGATGGATGGAGACAGAGCAACTTATTACCATTCTACAAAAACAAAGGCGACGTGGCAGAATGCGAAAACTATCGTGCTATCAAACTTACGTCACATGTCCTAAAGATTTGGGAAAGTGTAGTTGCTAAAAGACTTAAAGAGCTCACTACGGTTACATCCAACCAATGCGGCTTCACTAGCGGAGTGGGAACAATAGATGCGATCCATACTGTAAAAATCCTTATGGAAAAGTATAAGTAGTAAGTGGACCAATAGGTATACTTCATATTTCTCCAGTTAAAGATAAGCCGTTGCAAAATCCATCTCAATATTTATCACAAAATATTGCTGTGCGGGTAGAAGAAAAAACTGACTGCCAGACGGCATCTACTACGGTGAGTCACACAGTCGACGACGCTGCGACGGGCTCGAAGCCGGAACCGGTTCCGCCAGAACACGCTCCACCGATAGTTGACTCAGCGACCGAGAGTTATAATGTATTAGTCTCCCATCCACTAGTGAAGGAAAAATCGTTTTCGGAGATTGCTAAGGAAGGTGAATGGAACGACGAGAAACCGGAGGAAAAATGGATTGAGGTTCAAAGAAAACGGTTTAGGAATAAATTTATAGGAAATAAAGGAAAAGCCAGTGTGGAACCACAAGGGAAATTTCGAGCAGCGACAGGACCAAAAATCCCACTTTTCATTACTAACGTAAATAAAAACACCTCAAAAGTGGATATTGTTCAATACATTTTGCAAAAAACTAGTTTGGTAGTTGAGCCTGAAAAAATTAATATGAAAACGCCTAAAAATTATGACGCGTATAAAATTTTAGTAAAGCGGAGTAAATTTCCAATCTTCATGGATGAAGGCCTATGGCCAGATGGAATTTCATTTCGACGATTTGTAAATTTTTACAGAAAGTCGTCAGATGGAGATAAACCAGAAAGAAAAAAAAATAATTTAATTTAAAATGGACAGTACGACGACACGAATAAATAGTAAGTTTATCTCTTTCAATTGTAAATCGTTGAAAAGATCAATGGAGTGTATTAAATCCTTATGCCAGCGCGCGGATGTTGTCGCCTTACAAGAAACCTGGCTTTTGTCACACGACATCTCACTGTTAGGCCGAATTAGCGATGACTTCGGGTACACTGGAACATCGGCCGTTGATATGTCGGCGGGAACTCTTCGTGGCCGTCCGTATGGCGGCGTGGCAATATTGTGGCGTAAGAGCATTTTCCGATCCGTATCGATTATAAAATGTGAAAGTTCGCGAATAGTGGCGATCAAAGCGGAAATGAGTAACCAGCAAAACATAGTTATAATGAGTGTTTACATGCCGGTAGATCACAGTGATAACCTTGCGGAATATACCTATTGTCTTGGTGAGATCTATGCGGTGATTGAGAACAGTGACGTACAGTCTGTTTTCGTTCTTGGGGATTACAATGCGCATCCAGATAGACAGTTTGGTAAGGAGCTGTTGGACTTTTGCTCAGAGCAAGAATTGATCTGTGCAGACATTGAAAGGTTAGGACTAACCTCGGATAGTTATACTTTTATAAGCGAGGCTCATGGGTGCAAGCGATGGTTAGATCACATCATAGTAACACAGTCAGCGTGGGCGTCAGTTTCTAATGTGACGATACTTAATGACGTTTACTGGTCGGACCATTTTCCTATTGAATTAGAATGTAATTTAAACATTATTGAATTGAAAATGACAATTAATAATAAATCATTTAATAGAATATTATGGGGTGACCGAAACAAAGACCAAACTGACATTTATCATAGTTATTGTAATGAAAAACTAAAGGAAATTGATTTTCCAGCTGAGTTATCGGAGTGTTGTGAAGGGAACTGTAGCAACCCAGACCACAGGCTTGTTATAGATAACATGTATGTGGACGTAGTTCGCATACTATCAGAAGCTGCAACGCTTAGTCACAACACGCCGGTGAGGAGGCGACCACGCAATGTGGCAGGTTGGAATCGACATGTAAGGGAGGCACATGCTGTAGCTAGAGCTAAATTTAATATGTGGGAACTATATGGGAAGCCATCTGAGGGTACTGTGTACAGAGACATGTGTGAAAGCCGGAAACGCTTCAAGGGCAAACTAAAATGGTGTCTTAATAATCAGGAGCAGATAAAGATGGATTTACTGGCATCGCATCGCTCCAAGAATGACTTTGGTAGGTTTTGGAGAGCCACTAACAGTCTTAATGGCAAACCTAGTGTTCCTCTTACTATAAATGGTAAAAGTGATCCCAAGGACATTGCTGACTTGTTTAGTAGCCATTTTAGAGTGTCTTCACCATTAGGCCCATCTCTGACAACACCTTTTGCTCATGCTGAGTCTGTCAATAGTCCGGTGGATCGATTTACAGCCAAAGATGTGACTGCTATTATTAAAAATATGACCAGAGGTAAATCGCCCGGCCACGACAGTCTCAGTATTGAGCACTTTCAAGCAGCAGGAGTACATCTGCCCAGAGTGCTTGCGATGTTTTACACTTTTTGTATTCGTCATACATATTTGCCTCCAGATATGATGAAAACGGTCGTTGTACCAATAGCTAAGAATAAAACAGGGGATGTTGCTGACAAGGGGAACTACAGGCCCATATCATTGGCTACAATAACAGCTAAGGTGCTTGACGGTCTGCTTGAAACACAGCTCAGGACACACTTAGACCTGCACGATCTACAGTTTGGCTTCAGACAGGGAGTGTCTACTGAGTCTGCCATACTGTGTCTTAAGCACACCGTCAAATATTATACAGATAGATCTACACCTATTTACGCATGCTTTTTAGATCTTAGCAAGGCCTTTGATATGGTGTCTTACGACCTTCTGTGGAGTAAGCTTGAAAGCACAACTCTTCCAGCGGAATTTACAAAAATTCTTAGGTATTGGTACAACAACCAAATTAACCATGTAAGGTGGAATAATGTGCTTTCAGACGCGTACAGATTGGAATGTGGTGTGAGGCAGGGGGGTTTGACTTCACCAAACTTATTCAGTCTGTACGTGAACGGATTAATCGAGAGGCTCAGCAGCATGCATGCTGGGTGCTATATTGACGGTGTAAGTGTCAATAACATCAGTTATGCCGATGATATGGTGCTGCTGAGCCCCTCGATAAGCGCACTTAGAAAAATGGTTGCGGTGTATGAATCCTACGCGGCAGAACATGGGCTGATGTACAACGCCAATAAAAGTGAAGTTATGGTGTTCGTGTCTGGTAGTAAGAAACCAAATAATGTGCCTCCTGTACTACTAGCTGGCAATATATTAAAAACTGTAAGTCAGTTCAAATATCTAGGTCACATACTTACTAGTGAACTGAAAGATGACTTGGACATCGAAAGAGAACGGAGAGCATTGGCCATTAGAAGTAATATGTTGGCTCGCAGGTTTGCTCGGTGTACTAAACAAGGTAAAATAACCCTTTTCAAGGCATTTTGTCAGGTTTTCTACACCAGCAGCTTGTGGGTCAACTATACTCAAAAGGCGTACAATGCTTTCCGGGTTCAGTATAACAATGCCTTCAGGATGCTGTTGGGGCTGCCCCGATTTTGTAGCGCATCGCAAATGTTTGCACAAGAGCGAACTGATGACTTTTACGCCATCAGGCGTAAAAGGATATCATCACTGCTTAGCAGGGTGCGGGCTAGCCCCAACAGTGTCCTGTCGGTCATTGCTGATAAAATCGACTGTCCCATTCTCAAACACTGGGTGGGACTTATAATTAAATAAATTTATGACATTGTTCACTAACATAGGCTAAATATTTACTAACATAAATGGATTTTGTGGTCTGATCTAATAAATGATAATAATAATAATAAGGAACTCAAGAAGGACCTCCATCTAGTCTTTATTGATCTCGAAAAGGCGTATGATCGTATTCCAAGAGAGCTTATATGGCAGGCATTATGAGCACAACTAGTCCCTGAACAGTACATCGAAATTCTTAAAGACATGTACCACAATATCAAAACCAGAGTTCTCAGCCCTGCTGGTGTTGGTCCAGAATTTGAGGTCAGGGTTGGGGTCCACCAGGGTTCTACCCTTAGTCCGTTGTTATTCAACATAGTCATGAACTACGTCACCGAACACCTTCAGAAACCAGCCCCTTGGTCACTGTTATATGCCGACGACATAGTTCTCATAGCGGAAACGTTACAACAGGTCCAAACCGACTTAATGGCATGGTGCACAGCACTAGAACGCAGAGGGTTAAGAGTGAGTCGAACCAAAACTTCTCAGGGAGAACACCTAACAACACAGTGCCACAACTGGATAACAAACCCTTAAAACAAGTTGACCATTTTAAATATCTAGGATCTGTTTTAACATCTACAGCCTCCATTGACAAAGATATCGAAAACAGGAAAACAGCTGCATGGCTTAAATGGCGATCCTTGACTGGAGTTCTTTGTGACGCGAAGATGCCCATTGAAGTGAAAGGAACCATATATAAGAGAGCAATTAGACCAGCTTTAATGTATGGCTCAGAATGTTGGGCCACGCGAAAGACAGATGAACAAAAACTCCACGTTACAGAAATGAAGATGCTCCGATGGTCTGGGGGCGTAACCCTCAAAGACAAAGTAAGAAACGAACATATAAGGGGAACGTTTAAAGTGGCAAATATTACCGATAAACTAAGAGAAAATCGCTTACGCTGGTACGGGCATGTTATGAGGCGCAACGAGAATCACATGACAAGAACGGTCATGCAAATTGAACAAACCAAAAGGCGTCCAGATCGCCCACCGACAACCTGGATGGGGACCATTTCCAAAGATATAAAGACGATGGACTTAAAACCGGAAATTAAACAAAAACGCTCAGAATGGCGAAATAGGACTGTAGGGCCGACCCCAAGAGATATGGGAAATAGGCTCGGGAGAAGAAGAAGACTCAGACCATAACACTGAACAACTTCCCTTAAAAACATAGGCCGAAAAACTAAAATTTACTTTTTTGACTTTCCGATACCAACTTCGCGCTTCCAAAAGATGGTCTTCTATGGAACGACCTAAAAGCTTTTTTAATTTTGAACCTGAGAAAATTGATATATTTCTAGACCGAGTACAATACGCAGTTAATTAGAAATCGCCCTATATTGCTTGTGAACTTTTGCAAATTAGAAGAGCTTATCTTAATTTTTAGGGTTCCGTACCTCAAAATAAAAAAAACGGAACCTTTATAGGATCACTTTGTTGTCCGTCTGTCTGTCTGTCTGTCAAGACCCTTTTTCTCTCAAACGAGAACAGGTATCATGTTGAAATTGATAACGAATATTAAGGTCTATAAACCACACAAGATCTGAAAATTTCAATTTTTTACAACGACGCAATCAAAAGATATATGGCTTTTTATGTCCTCATCTCCATACATTTATGCAAAAATCAAAACCTACAGGGTACTTCCCGTTGACCTAAAATTATGAAATTTGGCAAGAAGCTAGGTCTCATAGTACAAAATAAAGGGAAAGTCTAAAATCATTAAATATTTCATTTTTTTTTCATAACTAATAGTAACCAAGTAAGGTGAGCTTTTAAGAACTTTTCTATAAAAGAGGGGTCACATTGGATGGTCGCGGAGTTTTTAAAGTCAAAGAGCAAAAGCTTTTAGTAAGTCATATGGTACATAGGTGCGGAACCCTTAGGGCGCGAGTCCGACTCGCACTTGGCCGGTTTTTTTATATACAGGATGTAAAAAAAGTACGATGATCCTTCTAAGAGGTGATTCTACGTAACTAATAGACTGTGCAAAAATATATAAAATAAATACTTTTTCCTAAAACAAAATCACTTTTAGCTCAAGAAGTGCGCCTAGCGCCTGGAGGGTTAAATGACCTCTATGATCAGCTGGTGACGCCAATAAAGATGATTTTTATTTTAATATTCAGTCACTAGCAATTACCCATCCATTTTAATTACTTACTGTAATGTAACTCGACGAAAAAAAAGAAAAGTATTTTTTATATTTTTTTACAAAGTCTTAGTGCGTACTATTTTTTACACCCAGTATAGTTGGGTCTGCCAGAATTGACACCATTAACAAATGTACACTTTCAAATTCCTTCAAATTAGCGGCAAAGCGAGTCATCACCGTACATTCTGCTCTCAACAAACATGTTGTTACCTGTATCCACTGTCCGTAGAGCAAATCCCGCTTTGTGGGATAAGTAAAACAAATCCTTGCCCAAATACATAATAGATTATATATACCCCTTAGGTTTTGTACTGTTTACAGGAAGTATTATTTCAGGGAACTGGTAGATTAGATTACCCCAAATTCAGTAGCACTAGACTTCGTTTTCTAAGTTGAGATAATTGAGGAGCAGCTAAAAATATAGCATTTTTACCAGAGTAAAATCGTTTTTAGTTGCTACAACGTATAAAACATGAATAAAAACAAACAAAACATTAATATTTCATTCATAAATATACCAGGTTATTTTTTGGCCCTGATATGCGTATGCCCACCTTATTACAGAGATCAAAAGCAACAACTTTTTTTCTACGACTTTGCTAACAACGCACGAAAAATTTTCAACTTACCATACAAAATCGGTCGGTCACGTGACCACTTTAGTACGGGGAGACGAATTTTTTTTGTGTGTTGTTAGAAAAGTCGTAGAACAAAAGTTGTTGCTTTTGACTTCTGTAATAAGGCGGGCATACGCATATCAGGTCCAAAAAAATAACCTACAAAAACACTCCTCTTTCCCGTCAGGACATAAAGGCAGAGAACACATCCCTTCACCTGTTAAGATCTTGATATCCTTCCCTGGCTTCCTCTACTTTTATCAATCCTTTCATACACGTTCGTCGGTATAGGGTACTATTGGTGTAGAAAGAAGACTTTAATTTATTTTAATTTTCGGACAAAGAAGAAGGCCTTAAAAATATTACACAGATAGGGTAACAACAATAACTTATAATTAAAAAACTACTCACTTCATAAAAACACTGCTAAAAATAAAATCATATAAAAGACACTTTATAACTTTTAAATAACAAAGTTCAAAACAAAACAATTTTCAATCAAGTGTAATATAGTGGGTCTCAAAACCCTAATGGGGTTTATTCTAAAGGTTTCACCAAAAATATGATTTTGCGCCTTTGAGCAACACAAATAAAGTCGACCTTAATTAGTACGAGAAGTTACCCGTCGGAAAATACAGTGGCAGAACACATAAACAAGAGGAAATTTCTAAGATGAAATAGGGTTTTGAAAATGATGAAATGAAGGAAACCAGGCCTATAGATAAACATAACTTGCGGTCAGTGTCGTAGCACACTCAGGTTCAAGGAATGTCATGAAACAGCGGAGTCGACTTCGCTGAAGCTTCTCCCCTAGAAGTACAGACCTAGCAAAACCTAGCAAAAGCGCGCTAATGCCTAGAAGTCTTACGCAGCTCCCTTCTATACTTCCTATTTTAATTTCTCTAGCACATCACGGTCGCTGACAAGATAAAATTCCTTCTAAACCCAAGTGAGATACCCTTAAGGCGAAGTGAAAATTCAAAATTAATTATAATATACAGAGGATCAAAGGTAATTTCACAAAATTTTACGAAATATTAGCCAATTTTTAGCTAAAGAACTGTCTATATTTTTAGTATTTTCAACCATCCAGATAAAAAATATTTTCGAGTGTCATTTTTACCTACTATCCTGAACACAACTCAAAAATTTAAAATTTAGCAAGCAAATAGAGAAAAACGGCCAGAATGTTGAAAATAAAAAGAGGATACGATAGCGATACAACACTGGCCTCTATTAAGAACTTCATGAATTTCTAAAAACAAATACTCGTACCAATCTTGTAGTAGCTTTTGCTATATTATAAAAATTTTACTATTTGGCGAATACAATAAGATAATCGATTGGGGAACATTAATCTAAATATATAAAAGAGCATGTCCTGACTGACTGACTGATTCATCAACGCCTAGCCGTAACCGCTATAGATACAGATCTGAAATTTTGTACACAGGTTCTATGTACGTCAAAACTACCCACTAAGAAAGGATTTCGAAAAATTCATCTCCCAAGGGGGTGAAATAAGGGATGAAAGTTTGTATGAAAGTCCTTTGTTTCTTGAGCTAGATTGACACAAATTTGAATTTAAGCTTCTGGTAAAAAATAAAGAAACACGTGTTTAAGCATTTCTTAAAAATCACCCTTCAAGGGGGTGAAAAAGGGGATGATTTTTTTTCCGTATGTTGGTCTATAAGTCTTTCATTTTTAAAGGTAAAATTATAGAAATTTGGTTCCGAGCTAAAGGTAAAAAATAAAAAGTACGTGTTTAATAATTTTTCAACATTCATCCCCTAAGGGGGTGAAATAAGGGATGAAAGTTTGTATGAAAGTCCTTTGTTTCTTGAGTTTGATTCACACAAATTTAACTTTAAGCTTTTGGTAAAAAATAAAGAAACACGTGTTTAAGAATTTTTCAAAATTCATCCCCTAAGGGGGTGAAATAAGGGATTAAAATTTGTATGAAAGTCCATCAGTTTTGAAGTTAAGATCTTCAAAATTTGTATTTAGACTGACGACAAAAAATTAAGTTTTACGTGTCTCAGGGTTTTTGAAAATTCGACACCCTAAGTGGTGAAAAGGGGGATGAAGTTAAAACTCCTTAATTTTAAAGTAATATCCAATAAAATTTATTGTTTAGGCATAAGGGTTGTAGTTCTGTGGAACATACATCCCTGTTATTGAAATTCCACCCCAAATTCAACCCTTTAAAGAGGGAAATGGGGTGAAAATGTCTAAAAACCATTATGGATGTCGTTTGTATGGTTTATCGGGTCGCTGATTACGAAAACTAAAACAATTTTGAAATCCAATGTGGTAGACGTGAATTACCATCATCCCCTGGGGATGGGGTTGGGGTGCGATAGGGTTAATATGTCCAAAAATCAATATGGGTGTTGTTTCTATGTTTATATAAGGATAGGGATAGCGGTTAAGACGGCGTTAAGGATAGGGATAGGAGTAGGGGTAGGGTTAGGGGCAGGGATAGGGAGAGGGAGAAGGAGAGGGAGTGGGATGGGTGTAGAGAGAGAGAGTGGGAGAGGGTGAGGGAGGGGGAGAGGGAGGGGGAGAGACTGCACATTGTCTGAATAACACGCGGGCGAAGCCGCGGGCACAGCTAGTATAATAAAAAGTAGCTTTGGCAACACCCCGAAATCAGATTCCTGATCCTATCCTCTTCAAATATTCAAAGGGTGTAGTGGGTATCTATCTATCACATTCGTGTAATACATCCATCCCGACCGAACTGTATATTGAAGGTCGTGGATTCGATTCCTGAAACGTGTTATTATTTTTGTCTTTGTTTTCAACAACAATTTGCTTAGGGCACGTATCCAAAGGGTGCCACATTATGAGGGCTACAAGAGACGTTTATGTGTCAAATTTGTTTGTTCTCTTTTGTAATAATGGTATTACTTACAGCGATACGGTAAATTTGGATCAATTGTTGTAAATTAATAAACAATGTTTTCTGCCAAGTTTAAATTAGAATCAACAAAATTTGACACAATTGTGTTCGTTAACATCCACATTTTTTATTGATAAGATTGAAAATCACAAACTACAATGTATGCGCAAACTATTTCCTTTACGTTGACATGATCATGCTTTTAAAAACAGTTTATTCTTTGTTCCTTGAGCGTTGAAATTATTATAATTTATGATGTGTCACAACGGTTATGTATGAAAATAAATCTCATTAAAATGCTCTTTAACACGAGTCATATTTGAATCATTTCCTTTCAAGAAATGTATAATTTAAATTAATTCCAAAATGTACACTATCTCTTACACTGAAGTATTTACGCAAATGCATGGATTTTGGGTTCCGTAGAGACCAATTTAGATTATTAACTATTCATAGGTACCCAGAGGGTAACATATACCTTCGTGTTACGACTCAAAGTTAGTTTCGAATGTATTTAGGCTCTGTTGTGCTAGTTCTACCCAATTTGATCAAAAAGTTACTTGTAGTAGAGTGCAGTTAACAAAATAGGTATCTATAGGTTAGCTTTAGCTTTTTATTAGTTTTAATAATGTATGTTTATGTTTTAAGGGTAAAGGGGCCGGGCTACTGATTTCCAACGGCCACTGCGACCTGTACAGATCTATTGCAGCCAACCCTTTATATTACATTTCCTCGGCCACACCGACATCCTCAAAGAAGCTGACAATCTGCCTAGGATTGAGAGTTCGAGCATTTTCAGGGTATAAAATATGTCCTCCTGTTTCCCGACTTCTACTGTGAGTCAGTGCATCACAGTGGCAGATAAGGTGTATAGGCGTTTCATCGTCTTCTGCACAGAATCTACAATATGGGTTTTCGTATAGGCCCATTCTGTTTAGGTGCTTGCACAACCTACAATATCTCGTAAGGGCTCTTATGAGTATCCTAAATGGATTCCGATTTAGCTTGAGAGTTTTTAATAAGAATAATGTAATTACTTCATCTTCATTGCCTAGCATGATTCAGTTTTTACCAAGGTTTTACAGCCTAAGAAGGTACAGCTACCTAGAATATTTGACGTAGATACTTGCTTTTACACAGAGCGACTGTCATCTGACCTCCACTATCGAGAAGGCAAACTAAGCCCAATCTTAGATTAAGGGCCGATCACACCTGACTGAATTCACACACTAAGTCAGTTAGTCTCCTACGTAGGAAAGGAAGGTAGAAAGATGGAACTAAGTAAGTCACTGACTAAGTCACTGACTAAGCCGCATAGTAAGCAACGCAGAAAGGAACTTTAGTGAAGGGCCAATACGAATAGAACACCTCATCGTACGGAAAATATTAATAGGGGTAAATTTATGTTTTATAGAAAAACACTAGAATAACTACAAAAAAAAAACCACAGAATTACCGGTATACTAAAAAACAAACAAGGAATTAAAATTAGGTTGCACCAGTCAAGTAAACACAAAGAATTTGAGTGCTTTATTCATTCTTTTAGTTAGAATAAATTTTTCATTCAAAATCGTACGAAAAGCGAATAATGATTCCAATGAAAAATAACAATTGAATGATAAAAGATTATTTGGATAGTACTAAGTAGTACATTCGAATATTTCGATTGTTGCTTCTTGAAATAATTGTACATCACTATTAAGGAACATCAACATAGTAGGGATCATAGACAGTTCACTAGATGTGCTATACGTTAGGGCTCCCGCACACGACCGAGAATCGGTGGCCGATTTTTTGTCGGCATCCCGCTCTGTCGTGTTATCGCCTGGATCTTCCGTCCTTGTCCTGGCCGATAATCGGCCACCGATTCTCGGTCGTGTGCGGGAGCCCTTAGTATACCTCTATATTTTCTGTGCTGGTACACTTTATAGCGCGACTGATATGTTCAGATACTTTGTATAAAGGCTTCTATGAGTATTTTTAATGACCTTAAAATAAATTGAAAAGCAAGCTAAAAACTCGTTTATACTTTTATATTTAGTAGTAGAAGTAGTTTTCGAATACGATTGTCTTACTTTATTGCAATTGAAATAATTATAATATTATTATTATTGTAAAGGGGGCCCAAATGGGTAGGTCAAAGTTTTTAATTGTCAGTACTAAGTCAAGTTAGGTATCATATGAAAGTGCTTCACTTGTACATTCCAAAATAGTTCTTTATATTTTTAACGACTCTTAGTTTTCAAGTTATGATATAAAAAGTTAAAAAAATACCTTCCCCCCTTCCTTATCCCCGAAGTTTTCCGAAGAAAAAAATCTGAATTAATTAAAGTCCACAGAGGTTTATGTAAATAATTCAGAAAAAAAAACAATCTCTCTAAGTAGCACAGTTTTTTGGAAATTTGCAACAAATCTTTACAAACAAATTTAGTTTTGCGGTCCTTACAATGGACCTTATTGCTTCTAAAAATACTATGGGTAGGTATATCGGAACCCTCGATGCGCGAGTCCGACTCGCACTTTAAATTTTTTTTTTGTTGTGTATAGATGTATGTATGGTGAAAATCGTTAATTTTTCATGGTATGAGTCCATTGATGAAGTTTTCAGGAGATTGTTTGACACCTTGTACTTGTCCGTAATTTTGTTAGACTTCCTTAAAAGAGATACTTTGTAATCCTGACAAAATTTTCAATTCATGTCTAAATCAGTTGTCCCTTTCATAAAAAAATGTATAGGATCAAAACTGTTTAGTTTTCGCGTCGAGTCGGAAGCAACAGTAGTGTGCGTATGATCGAACACACACATGCGCGCAGTCCACTTGGAGTCGTAGTGCGTCATTTCACCCGAGACGCGTTCTCGTCCGCTCGGAGGAAACGACACCTTTTAAAAAACTGTGTTTTGAATGGAACTTTTTTCTCTCAAGGTATTTTTAATGAACTCTACTAATATAGCTCAGCGCAACGATTGTATAACGGAGGGTTACTCGAGGGGAAGCGAGGGGCGACAGGGAACAGCTCTTCAAGTTTGTATACTCAACAGCACGTCAGTAGAAACAGTGGCGTGCCTAGGGTTTCCGAATAGGGCAAGCCGAGAGATACGTTTCTGTAGGTTTTACAGTGTTTCCTCACTTATCTCATCACTCTTCACTTTTATACGCACTTGCTGGCCTGGACGAGCTCATAAGGCACACTGAAGATATACTACTACTACTTCATTGGATTCACAAACATATCAGCAATTGCATACCTTCAGTGGCTTTGAAAAAAGCCGTTTGGTGTGTTTGAGCGAATTCTATTAAGGTCGACTTCTTATCTTTGCTTGCCTAGTGAGAGATTTTTTTTCTTTTGATCAAAGTTAAGAGACTTTACCTTTTCCTTGCCTTACAACTTTAAATCCTTACAAGAAAATATAACTTCTGCCATTTTTTCGAACAAAGTAATCACTTTTTACTGATAAAACACTAAACAAACAAAACAAACAAATCCATCCGCTCAAACCCAAACTTAAGAAAAACACAATAAAGTGAAGTTGGAACACCACCGCGCACTCGCCGAATTTTCGCATTCACTATGAATCCGTGTACAACTTCATACGCAAGCAGGGCCTTCAGTCTAGTACTGATTGCTATATAAAACTACGCATAGCTATATCCTTATAGTGCACATTTTCAATAGGTAAGAAAGAGATATGCCGGCTGGAATCGAAGCCCGCTTGCAAGCCAGCGCGTGCGAGCGAGATGACTAGCCGAGTCTCAGTGGGTGACACTGCCTCTCGCGGCTCGGTTGCACGGCGGGACGCGCGACTTATTTTGAAAAGTAAAATAGCGCGAACTTTTAAAATAAATATTTCGGACTCTCCGCTCTCATTAATTTGATTTTTTATTTGTTCTTGATTCGTAATCGATAATTATTTTTATAGGGCAAGCCCGGCTTTCGGGCTTGTATGACAGTACCGCCACTGAGTAGAAACACTTTAGACTTACTCGTAATGACATGGTGGTAGAAACTATCATCCGCACATCACTTATCATCCGAAAATCACTCATCATCCGCGCATCTTCATCATATCTTAAGATTCGAAAATCACTCATCATCCACTCATCATCATTCATTCACTGATCAACTATCATCCGCGCATCACTCATCATCATTGATCCACTCATCAACTATCATCCGCGCACCACTCATCATCCGCTCATCATCATTCATCCACTGATCAACTATCATCTGCGCATCACTTATCATCCGAAAATCACTCATCATCCGCTCATCATCATCATTCATCCACTCATCCACGCATCACTCATCATCCGCTCATCATCGTTCATCCACTCATTAACTATCATCCGCGCATCACTCATCATCCACTTATCATCATTCATCCACTGATCAACTATCATCCGTGCATCACTCATCATCATTGATCCACTCATCAACTATAATCCGCGCATCACTTATCATCCTTTCATCATCATCATTCATCCAGTCATCAACTATTATCCTGCCTAAGTTTGGCGCCGTTTGCTTTTAAAAAAATAAGCCATTTAAATCCGTGCCATCGCTGTACATTTCGTTGATTTTGTGATCGAAAGATCGAAGGACATATACTAACGACCAAAAGGCAGTCTTATTTCGGAAAGCCATGCCATGGAAATCCGTCTAAAGAGGAAAATCTAACAGACCTGACGAAATAATGTAGCCTGTTTCCTGCCTACGTTTGGCGCCGTTTGCTTCTTTAAAAAAAGTAATCCATTTAAATCCGTGCTATTGTTGTACATTTCGTTTTTTTTGTGATCGAAATATCAAAGGACACATACTAACGATCAAAAGGCAGTCTTATTTCGGAAAGCCATGCCATGGAAATCCGTCTCAAGAGGAAAATCTAACAGACCTGACGAAATAATGTAGCCTTTTTCCTGCCTAAGTTTGGCGCCGTTTGCTTCTTTTAAAAAAGTAATCCATTTAAATCCGTGCCATCGTTGTACATTTCGTTGTTTTTGTGATCGAAAGATCAAACGACACATACTAACGATCAAAAGGCAGTCTTATTTCATGGAAATCCGTCTCAAGAGGAAAATCTAACAGACCTGACGAAATAATGTAGCAAGCAGCACGTTCAAGTTTCCGATCATCGACCCTAAACAGCTCTACCTATTCCGACCACTGCCGATTACCCATCATCTACCGGTCACCCATCATCTACCATTGACTCGTCTTCCGCCGGTCACCCATCAATATCATCCACCGGTCACCCATCTTCGTCCGGACATCAATCACGTACCGAAAATTTATTACTCTGATAACCCTTTTGACCGATCACCCATCATCTACCTATCTTCCTCCGCCTACCCTTCATCACCAGTCACCCATCACAAAACTAAACTACCTAGGTATGGTATATAAGTAGGTACTGTAGTGATCCTCCTCGAAAGCCTTCTTTTAGCAGAGCTGGCTGGCGAGTATTTCTAAAATTGAATTTGATTTCGAATAATGACGTCACGTTCTGAAAACAGTCGCCAGTCAACTCCTGCCCACGTGTTCGCTATAGTACTTACTTGGTTAAAGGAAGAGATATTTTTTGAATTTTTGACGGGATACATAATATTTATCTTTGCGCTTCCCCATTTCTCTAAAACAAACACTTTATAAATACAAGGAAAGAAATATCTTACTTTAGAAAATAGTAAAAAACAAAGTTACCTTGTTACACTATGAAAGCAGAGAATGTGTATACGTTGAAACGCGATCCATAATTTTGGCGCGTCGCGGTGCAAACTGACGTGGTCTCACTTCGAGCTCTTGTGGGTATCGGCCGCGTGTCAGAGCTGTTTATTAGACTTCGCGCGGTCATACTAAAAATGTATGGCGTAATCGTAATGGTTTTTAAAAAAATCATATTAAATATGTAAGCAATATTAAACCGTGATTGCCGTTTTGGTAGTTTTTACGTGGTGCAGTCTTAAGTAAAATATTTTCGGCCAACGATATTTTTACAGTAACAAAATGCTGAAGTCAATTCTTTTTATCTAGAAGTTTATTGATCTTATTTGGATTTTTTATTTCTGTATGTAAGTTTATTTATTGTTTGCCATAGTTTCTCATTATCTTTTGGATATGGTTTTAAAAGACCTCGACTAACAATGAATACTTTCGGGCGAAATGCCCAACCGGGCGAACTCGCCTCGGAGGAAATGACCACCAAAAAATGACATCGGAACATAGTAAGCCACTTAGGGCTCCCGCACACGACCGAGAATCGGTGGCCGATTTTTTGTCGGCATCCCGCTCTGTCGTGTTATCGCCTGGATCTTCCGTCCTTGTCCTGGCCGATAATCGGCCACCGATTCTCGGTCGTGTGCGGGAGCCCTTAGTAAGGAGGTTTAGTGATGGGCAAATGCGAATGATTGACTCGAATCGAACAACTTGTCGAACAAAAATTAATGGCCTAACTGATGGTATACTTTTTTACTTAAAACAAGCGCTCCTACTAGAAAAACAATTAAAGACCGCTATATTCAAAACTAACAGTGTTGCACTAGTCAAGTATTCTACACGGACACATCTGACTCCGTCGCGCTTTAACTGGCGATTGATTGAGTACCTAACCGAACCGTAAATTTTGAAAATTATTGAATCAGTGTTGCTGCGATAACGAGATCGATGGTTGAATTTTAAAAATACAGTAACTCTACCGAATATTCCTATAGAAAATATCGAGAATATCGAATTCTTAAAAGTACCGGTAATAATCGATACTAAATAACCGACCAAGTTCGTACTTCGTGTCAAGCCACGCGCAATGTAGAGTTAAGGAGTGATCACTCCTAGCTGAATTCAAAGACTAATTCGGCATACATTGCTCGTTGAAGTAAGGATATTTCAATTAACATAACCAAGCCTCCCAGCAATGTATGCCGAATTAGTCTTTGAATTCAGCTAGGTGTGATCACTCCTTTACCTAGTTCTTTTTACGATTTTTTTTGTCGCAAAGCAGGTTTATTAACTCTACTGAACAGTCGTTTAGAAAATATCTGAACCTTTGAAGTATCGATGGTAATCTATAGTGAATTTTATAATTTTTTTTATTAGTGCTTGTTATTACACCATGAATAATAATTATTTTTTATCGACAAGTTGTTAATCATCATTCGCAAAATTTACCCATCACTAAACTTCCTAAGTTCTTTACTTGAAGGGAGTAAGGAGGTTTAGTGATGTCCGAGTGCGAATGATTAATTTTAATTTAATTCCGTGTTCGCATCGAAATTAAATTGACCAATACATTGTCTAAGGGACTGGTTTCCGAAAACTGAAAGGGCGTGGTCAGTCAACGTAACTGAATAATTTTCAGTAAATAAAACTTTCAGAAAATATTAAAATAATCCTCTTTTCCACAAAAAAGCCACGATCACACCTAGCTGAAATCAAAGACTAATTCGGGATACATTGCTCGTTGAAGTAAGGATATTGCAATAACACAACCAAGCCTCCCAGCAATGTATGCCGAATTAGTCTTTGTATCCAGCTAGATGTGATCGTGGCTAAACTGTCCATTTGCAATTTTATATGAAGAGTATTGAAGAGGCTGATAGTTTTATTTACTGAAAGTTGTTCAGTTACGGCGAATGACTATGTGCACCTGCAAGACTAGAAAAAGAGAAAAAATAAATCCACTTCATTTACCACAGCCATTGTTTTTGTTTGATCAGAAATACTCTCATTCATAAGATTTGGCACGGCAATGTTCAGGTCTCATTTGTCCATTTAAGGTAAATAAAAATAAAAACATCACGGAAATGTATTGTCAGCCTATTAAAGCAACGATCACATCTAGCTGGATTCAAAGACTAATTCGGCATACATTGCTGGGAGGCTTGGTTATGTTATTGCATTATCCTTACTTCAACGAGCAATGTATGCCGAATTTGTCTTTGAATCCAGCTCGCTGTGATCACTCCTTGACTCAACCGAACAGTCGTATAAAATTTTTTTTATAGTGAATTTTTTAAGTTTATTATTAGTACTTATTATTAAACCAAGATAATGCTTTATTTTTATTTTTCATGGACAAGTTGTTCGATTCGAATTAATCATTCGCAAAATTTTCACATCACTAAACCTTCTAACTCCTTTACTTGAAGGGACTTAGCATGTTTAGTGATGTCCAAGTGCGAATGATTAATTCAACATATCGAACAAAAATATACTTATATTAAAAAAACGGTCAAGTGCGAGGCAGACTCTCGCTTCGAGGGATTCGATATTCCTGTAGTATTTTTAAAAACAATAAAGCCCATCTTTAAGACCGCAAATAAGTTTGTCTGTAATTTTTTCTTCTTTCAATTATTGGTTGTATTTGTCTTGAGGTTGTATCAGCCATTTTATAACAATCGATAGCATTTTATTGTATAATAATTATTTTCGATAAGGCTATTCAACAGAGTTACTGTATTTCAAGATCAACTACCGACAGCAAAACTATCGCTATCGGAACATCACTATTCAGCAACTGTATTAGTAGGCACTTTTTATACTTAGCTTCCTAGCTAGAACTCTGAATTCACAAACGTCTTTTTCTACGTAGCCTCCTAGGTAGATTTCTTATTCAGTCGTCAAATTCAAGCAGGTGTAATCGCGGCTTTAGGCTTTGCCAGTATAGTGGCCAACCTGGCTGACAGTTTTCAAGCTGCCAAATGGCCTCTGGCTTAGCTTAACGACTCCCATCAGTGACAGTAGCCGGGACCAACAGCTTAACGTGCCTTCCGAAGCACGAAAACGCTTCAATTCTTGTACGTACAGCAGCAAGCAAGTGAATATAAAACCAGTATAAGCCAAACGAGCGCTACGCCATAAATGCCCAAAACTAACGACCCACTCAAAGCAAAGTTGTTCCACTGACTTGCGGTGTGTAGCACTTGCGATCACCAATCCGGGTTCTGACAACAGCCAACGTTGCTTAACTTTGGTTATCAAAAAGAAAAAGCAACTACCATAAGGCCACGAGCGCTACAACGAGTTAGTTAAAGTTTAATTCAATTCAACCTTATTAGTTCAAATTTAATTATTTAGACATATTTTATACGCCTTCTCATGTAGGACGGCAGACTATCATTGGTTGATTCGGCTAATGCAGTGAATAACTTTATTAAAATATCTTGGAGATTTTTTTTACCATGTAAGCCCTTTATTGGTCATACACGTGGTCAGCGAGTGTGCAAAACGTGCAGGTGATAATAACGCAAATCCTTTTTACAAAAAATATTGTCGTTGTTATATCCCTATGTAGTTTAGTCAAGGAAATTCAACTGATTGAAAATCTTGCAAATAAATAGTTTTATGACCAAATGAGTATGATATTAAATCAACAACTGTAGTATTTTTTGGGTAACCATTAAAATACAATACAAATACAATCTATATGCATATGATGTTATCATTGAAGTGCGGAATAAATTAATGTTCAGATTATCTAGGTGATCTGCAGATTACATAATTCGATACGTTAAAATGCGAAATTTTACTTAGAATTGCCGAATTCTGCACTTTACCTAGTTAATTTGCACATGGACGTATGGTACACCGTTAAATTGCCTTACCTTGCGGACTTATGTGAGTCTCGTTAGCCAAACCGGCAACATACAATAAAAAAAGATTGCAACAATTTTCTAAACCCGACCACTAGGCCTAACCAAACCAAACCTTACCTAACCTAACCAAATCTTACCGATTTAAAACCTAAGTATGTACTTCACCATATGCTTGATCGTTAATCTATAGATTATCAAGTAAACGTGCGAACTGTAACATTTTGTTCTACTTTAACGGACCCAACCAGGTAATCTGCAAATTAACTGATTTACACACATTAACGATAACACATAACACTTGCGCAAGAATGCACCTAGCTACGAAACATTCGCCGATCGCTTAAAAAAACTTCTTGTTGGATAAACCATATTTCTCAGTAAATGAATATTTGTGTGAAAAATTTTGTTAATCCATATTATTATCAACAATGTTGTTAATATTATTAATTTTTATGTCTTTACAAAAATTACTGTACTTATAATACAGTAATGAATGACAATCACAGTACAGTACATACCTCTATATTTATTTGTAAGATTGCATAAATATAAACATTGTATTATTCAAATAAACAAAGCTAAACAAGAGATTAAAAAACCGAGTAAAAATAATTGTTTTTCACGCAATCTCCGCACTAACCTTGAGAGTTGTCAAGAATTCTTAAGAAAACAACAAATACACATTTTTATTCAAAACAATTCACATGCAGCGTTTATGGGGCGAAGTTTGTCGTTATGTCGTAACTCTGTTTATGGGCTATGCGAATAATTGGTTGATATTCTGATATCCTCAGTTGGAAGTCGTAAATGGAGGATGGATGATCACGTCATGAATAATATTGATCTGACTGTAGATAGTCAAGTTACATGATAATTAAATTACTATAATTTTTTACTCTCCATTTTGGACTTTGTGTTAATTTAATTTCATCAAATTTATTATTCTGCTTCCGTCAATCTCTCGCTGCTCTTTTATCTTTTTAGGGTTCCGTACCTCAAAAGAAAAAAACGGAACCCTTATAGGATCACTTTGTTGTCCGTCTGTCTGTCTGTCTGTCTGTCTGTCTGTCTGTCAAGACCCTTTATCTCACGAACGGGTAGAAGTATCAGGTTGAAATTAATACCATTTATTAGGATCCATGAACCACACAAGATCTGAAAATTTACATTTTTTACAATGACGCAATCAAAAGATATGGCATTTTATGTCCTCATCTCCATACATTTATTCAAAAATGCAAAACCTACAGGGTACTTCCCGTTGATATAAAATTATGAAATTTGGCAAGAAGGTAGGTCTCACAGTACAAATAATGAGAAAAGTCTGAAATCATTAAATATTACAACTTTTCTCACAACTAATGGTAACCAATTGTGGTGAGCTCCCGTTTCAAGAACATTCATATAAGAGAGGGGTCAAGTTGGATGGTCACTGAGGCGATTTTTGTTTTAGTTCTATTTAAAAACGGGAACACTTACAAACTTGAAAATTGGTGTGTTTATAGTGCATAAGCTGTAAAATAACAACAAATAATAAAATTTGGTCAAGCACGTGTCGGACTCAAAAAATCTAGCACATTAACTTACTGAAATTTCAACTAGTACAATTATGATTATGTGGTGGTACGGAACCCTCAGTGCGCGAGTCCGACTCGCACTTGGCCGGTTTTTTTTACTGTCTATATGCTTAAACTAGACCTCAATCTAGCCCTGAGGATAGAGATGAGGTCGAGGATGGAACGAGCTTTCTCAGAAGAAGCGTATTCACTCACGTGTCGTTTCTTAAATAGAATGAATAGCTGAATAGCTGCTGATTTACTTCCACCATTTACGATCTCCTGCCTAGTAGAGAAGTATTTTAAGTTTGTATGTTACCTATTCAGACCGCCGTTTTACGCATAGTAAATTTGGCAGTTTTCTTTTGATCTTTCCTGTGATCTTTCCATCATAACAAGATGTTAAAACTATCCTTAGCCGAAAACTGAAAGAATGTATTTTCAGTTTATCAGAGACCTATATAATAATTCAGCAGACTGTCGTTTTGTGCATGGGGGGTTTTTGATAATTTCCTTTCGATCATACTAGTCGATACTGTACGTTAGTATTATAATAATCTAAAGTCGATACAGCATATAAAAAAACAACTTCCGTATTTTTTTTATCACCCCAGATATTTTAAGAAGTGGTTCTGTCCATGAAACTGAACAACTTTTCCCAAGGAATATAGATCCTTAAACGCCATATAGGTGGTATAGTCAATTTAGCAAACAGGGGGGCTATTACAGTGGCCGGAACGCGCCTGCGAACCATTTCTTTTAAAACACAAATTCCGCGCAAAGCCGGGAAATATACGCAAATAGTTCGGACATTTTTTACTTTGCCAGAGAGGAATGCTGCGTAGGGCTACCTAAGTGGCCTAAGTATATGGCAGACACCGTAATAGTGCCCCAAATCAACTCTTCTTTGGCTGATGATTTTTCGTTGAGTTATCTCTATCCGGTGTTATCGACAAACATATATTTTCCACGGCCACGAACACAAAATATCATTCTTTCATCTTCGCAATTACCAATTTCCTTATGTTTACCGAATCAATATTTCTGATATAGACGGCGATTGCCTCACTTATAACAAATCCAAGAGAATCGCGTAAAGAAAAATGAAAGAAAAAACTCGCGCATTTCGAGATAAAACCTTTGATATATGACGCACTTTATTGCTCAATGTTTGTCGCGCGATGAGGGATTGCTTTTGTGACGCCTCTTGATTAAATGAATACTAAGTAAGTCATGTTAAGGTGATCAGTTTTCCACACAAAAATTTTAATGACTTGCATTCTTACGCGGGACATAAGATTCTGTTGAAAAACGAACGAATACTGCTATTTTTAGTTAAATTTTTCGCTAATTAATACAAAAATATAGTTAATGTACTGAAAGTACTATTTTTGTTAGCAATTTTTGGTTCAATTTTACGATTGTGGGCGTGCGGTCAAAACTGTACGGTTGTGCTTTGTGTGCATGTGTGAGTGATCTTACTCATGTAAACACGGACTGACGAGAGTAATTGACTTTAGTGGACATATGGAGATATTTTTCTTATCGAAATTGTTGTTAGGCGTTGAAGTTGCACTATGAAATTTACGCGAATCAACTTTTTGCACATATATAGTTGGTACTTATTGCATTAAAAAATAAAATCTTATATTTGCAGCAGTGGCTCCATCTAGTTGCGTTTGGGGCAAAGCTGGCCGTCACAGATCACCTTAAGAGAAAATTATTTTATCTACTCCAGTTGTAACAAGGACTTAAAAAGTGGAATAATTCGATATACTCACTGCTTTTATCGGAAAAGCCGTTGCGTCGAACTTTCACATTTATAATTTTGCTTGTTATACTTCTAAGGGTCGGTGCACACTAGTGATTCTCTCAGCGATTTTCAGGTCAGGCGTCAACATAGCAAGAACGTTATCGCTGTGATTTTTTAGTAAAAAGTTCGCGGCAATATCGCCATCACGGCGGCGTTGTCGCCTCGCATCGCCCAAAAATCGCTAGTGTGCACAGGCCCTCAAATACATTTTAATTTTTTTAGCATGTAGTAGTAGAGGTTTTATGCAAAGTCCGCCTGGGGAAGCCTCCGAAGTACCAACCCTCAGTACGGTCAACCACTTGTCAGTAGAAACTTTTTCAACTCTATTACCACGCCATAAGGTCCAAAAGTGTTTCTACTGACGTGCTGTTGAGTGTACAACAGTAAAACAATAGTGTTAGCACTTTTTTGTTTCATTTGGATCCAGTTAAATTAAAAGATCCAGTTAAATTACTGGCACATGAGATATACTGTTTAAGATCTCAGGGTGAGTATGACCATTTAACAATATTTTTCTGTCCTGAGTGAGCAAAAGTGCTGGTGGTCCACCTGATGGCAAGTGATCACCATCGCCCATAGCATACTTTGTCTTATTAGTGCCATAATTTGACACTAATAAGACAACAAATCGCGTTGCTCATCCTGAGAACTTACTTGTTATGACCCATGCGCCGGTTATTTCGCAGGCTCCCTTTCTCTTCCTACCGGAACATAGTAATTCAAACACTACTGCTTTACAGCAGAAATAGGCAAAGGGGCGGTACTTCCCCAGGCGGACTTTGCCCAAAAGCATTATCATCTTCAAAAAGCATATCAGGTGGCATATCTATTCGTTTTCTCACTTGTGACTCAGTTCTTGTGACAATAAAAAACAACCATCGTTCAATGTCAGTCACCCGTTCAAGGCCATGCAAAGTTACCTAACCATTAATCTCCAAAGCACCGTGCAATTTTTTTGCCAAGCAATAAGCAATTCTATTTGTTTGCTGTTAGGTAATAATTCAAGGTCACGCTGAGTTATCACATGTCATAAGCCGGTGCTAAAACCTAGAAAGCCTCAGTACCACGAGTTTTTTTTTCGCTTTTTTTATTACTTAGCTTTATGTTGAGCTCAGCCGTCGTATTCGGTTCAATCGGGGGCGGCAAATACACCGGCTTACAAGGCAATTTTGTTTACAACCGCCGTAATGCCTTTTTATCGTAAATACCTACATCCTACATTTCCACGAGATAGTACAGTCAACGGCATATTAAAGAAAACATTCGCATAAAGAACATAGTATTTGGTATTTTATAAACCACTGATTTTGCTTATACATGTGATAAGTAACTTGTAATCAACAACAATGAATAAACGTTTTTGTTTTTTTTTTTGACTTGTCAGAGTTAATCAGTATGAAATACCCAAATCTTTTTATTTATTAAAAAAAAAATGTTTTTCAGATTCATGACAGGTTTGTTGGAATATATTTAGTACAAGTATATTTATTTCAAGGCATCACATCTCATTACAAAACGTATTTCGCCAGTAATAATAATAATGCATTTATTGACCAAATCAAGAAATTACAAAAGTTTTATCAGCGGTCCCCACACTAAGAAAACACCTGTGCCGTGGGTGACCTTAACCGGTTTTACACAAAATACAATTTACATATATACCAAAAACTACAATGATGTGATATTATAACATCGGCAGTTGAAGTCAACTGTACATACGTACAATCCTATCTTAAGGGTATTGTACATAGTAGCTTGCGTAAGTTGAGTACATACGTATTCTAAAAATACAAGTAAGTTCAATAGTTTTATGCTAAAGATGCCTACTGCAACTAAACGACTGAAGGTATGGAAGGGTATTTGACTGATAAAAAATGCGTCATTGAAAAGCTTTACGCAAATTCCCTTTCATTGATATAACTGTCTAGCTCTACATGTGGATTGATATTTTTTATCGTCTTTAATCCCATTCAAAGAAACAAGGATTTCCCATTCAAAGAAGCAAGCAGGCCGTCCTTCAAGCAGTACTACGATTTTTCCAAATCGAATGTTTCCCGAGTGGTAGGTGCGTACAGTAAAGAGCACGTCAAGTTTGACACATCGGACCTTCCATATTTTAAATGGTCTACATGCTAAAGTCACGATAGAAGTATCAGCCTTACGTGTTCTACACTGTACTTTGCAAATTGAGACGTACGTACGAATATACTCGTACGAGTACTACTTGCGCAGGAAAACAACATACACACACTTAGTAAGTAGCGAATCTTGCTCGCGCAAGTAACGTATATATCGGCGCAGGAGGCCATAAATATCAAAATCATCTAGGATTATTGTGGGTTCAGGTATAAACAACCAGGATCCGATTATTGTCACGTCATGTTACGGGCTCCGGGTTTGTGGTGAGGCACCCGGACCTTTCTGGCTCAGTTTGACCCTGAACCCTGGATAGTTATTACAGTCAACGCTATAATTGTACGTCCTGTGCTGCAACCCCACCAATCATATCTTCAGGAAACCAGACAAATAGTCAGAGCTAAAAGCACGATCACAATTCAACCAGATGACGTGTTGTGTTGTGTCGCCCTTTCACCTTGACGCTTCATCAGATCGACAGCTAACTAAATACTCAGCTGCCAGTCTATTCCTGAAGCAAGGAGGCCTCACTCGGTGTCGCAAAGAAGGTGCTGCTAAGTAGTATGTGCCTACATGGCCGTCCTGACAACACGACCGTCCTCGGGCGTTAATCTATTAACAATGTCCTAAAACAAATAAAAACAAGATCACCAAGCAATCCGCTCGTCTATCCTGACAATCAAGATCATCATCACACACAAAACTGAAACCACTCATTGTGAAGTTACTCTGAAGGCATGTGCCCCTTCAACCCAACTCTGAAAGCATGTACCCTTTCGACCATCTCACTATGGACCGGATGACATCTTTCCCACATAAATCACGGACAGGACCATCACTAATGGGCACGGTGACCAGATCCACCACTGTCCTTCCAACCATCAACAAAGCCTGGCCCGGACCAGTGTGTCCCTTCGACCAGCCCCGATGGGCATGGACCGGATCCGCCACTGTCCGACCAGCTTCGAACACAGATTGGGCCAATGCGAACCTTCAACCACCCAACCAAGTCGGGCTGGCCCGTACGACATTGCCCTCTCTATCAACTCCACAAACATAGATTGGACCAATGCGAACCTTCAACCACCCAACGAATCGGGCTGGCCCGTACGACATTGTCCTTGCTATCAGCTCAACAGTAATCGCCCTACAACCACCCAAACCAACTGAGTAACTTCAAATCATATTATCAACATAGCAATTTCAAATTACGTGCGTCTCATATCATACTATCTCACAATAAGGAACATGCTCACCAGATATCCATAAGGTAGGTCTCATCAACAATTTTACTATCTGTCTATGTACAGATAATTTTCATACTTCGTTAGAATTTTCCAATAAATTCGCTTTATTCGCAATATGTTCGATATTGTTAAGAATACGGCAATGGTTTGTTGAGTATCACCAGTAATCACTATACTTTGGCAATTTGTATTAAAAATCAGTACACTTCCTGTCTCTTTTCTTTCTCCATGCCTCTCTCCCCATTTTAATTTGGAGTCGAACCCCTAAATACATTTTCAACCGTTGGCTCTGTCGTTATAATCGGCCACAATATTTTTTGTAAGTTCTTACATTTTCGTCCATCAAGTAGCTCTTTGGCATCCCAGGGGTTATTTCGGCTTGTTTCCCTTTGTCAATATTTAGCGCAGACTTAAAAAGGTGCTCTTCTTCTCAGCGCATCACATACCTAATCCGTACCGCCGGAGCTGACTCTATTGAAGTTTGTCTAGAATAAGCACTACTTTTAAATTTCCACTAACATGTACGTTCCTGAGTCTATCCAATTAAGTGCCAACAGCCCATCTAAGCATTTTCATCTTAGTTACGTGGATTTTGGTTACGAAGTCTTATTAAGTAGGTAGGTATCCAAAATTCGTCCCTGTAGAGCTTCGCGGGTCTATCACAGATTTTCAAACAATCAATCAATCAAATCATTTGTTTGCTAGAAGAACATCTTTTAACTTGAACACATCCTCTAGATCAACGCTGTGTCCCCATAAATAGCACACCATAGCTAAGGACTGACGACAGATATCCATGATATGTGGTTAGTGTAGCATCTTTTGAGATTGTTTGAGAAACTCTCTTTAACGCAAATACGAATTTACTGAGTCTTTCACGCATTGAGTTGATACGAAATTTCCAATTAAGATGCTCATCAACATTGAGACCCAAAAATGTTGCTTCTCCACTATTTTGTATACTTGTATTTAGTGCTCTTGGTTTCAACTGGCATCCTACAGTCACAGCGATCACCATTTCAACCAGTCAGCATTAGCTGTGTGATCAAATTATTTTGTTTCGTTTCATTTCATTGCATTTTGTTTTTTATTTAATCGGTAATCATTCAGATTTTGTTTATTTCCATTTTAATTTTACAGACATCTGGTTAATCTGGTTAATGTTGTATAAAAACACCGTAGGAACACATCGTCGCTACCGTACGTAACTTTGATTCCATTCTACAAAGCCGAAAATTACATAATTTCACAACCACAAGCAAGTCTTGTCTTCTTCGTATGAACCGTAAGCGCCTTTATCATCCACTATTTTAAAATTCATAAACGCCTTTCTAATTTACGATACTTTTGCAAATTACGCTTTTTGTCACCATCTAAGCGCATACGATTTTGAACATAAAGACATAACTGCAGTCAGAAAGTATGATGGTATTAGAACTCATTAAACTTGGTTCCTTTTCTCATAAATGTCTGCACAAAACTTTATGATCTTGATTGTACTTGGTCAAAATTTTTTTTCCGCGACTATACTTTTTCACAGATCCGTGAAACTTTAAATTTTTTGTGCACATTATCGACTTAGAAAGCTCTGTGCTTCTTTATCCCACTTCTGATATCGGCGCAGGAGGCCATAAATATCAAAATCATCTAGAACTATTGTGGGTTCAGGTATAAACAACCAGGATCCGATTATTGTCACGTCATGTTACGGGCTCCGGGTTTGTGGTGAGGCACCCGGACCCTTCTGGCTCAGTTTGACCCTGGATAGTTATTACAGTCAACGCTATAATTGTACGTCCTGTGCTGCAACCCCACCAATCATATCTTCAGGAAACCAGACAAATAGTCAGAGCTAAAAGCACGATCACAATTCAACCAGATGACGTGTTGTGTTGTGTCGCCCATAGAAAAATAAGGGTAACTAGAAGGAGGATTAAAGAAATAAGTTGTCACAAGGTAGTGAAGGCGTCGTTCTATGGATTTGACAGGTTATTATGAATATTTCCTAGTGATCACTGATGATTTGACATAAAAATTTGGGACACGTTGGCAGATGTCATCCCATAGTAAATTAAATTAGTAAGGTATCTACGAAGCAAGGAGGTCCGAAATCTTTGGTGTCGCCCTTTCACCTTGACGCTTCATCAGATCGACAGCTAACTAAATACTCAGCTGCCAGTCTATTCCTGAAGCAAGGAGGCCTCACTCGGTGTCGCAAAGAAGGTGCTGCTAAGTAGTATGTGCCTACAGATACATTGTGTAAAAGACCCGTTACGTAAGTAGAGTTGGCAACGAAACTAGAACAGTCGTACGTTTAAAGTCGTATTTTTCGAGGTCCCTATTTTGTATAAATTGTCGGTGAGACATTAGTGCAAAATTGCTTTTAGAGGTATCTTGAACTACATACTAGGTTATTTTATGTAAATGACGTATATATTTGCCCCCTTATTTGTGAAGTCAAAAGCAACAAATTTTGTTCTAACACTTTGCTAAAATTGCATAGGTAAAAATTTTTTACTTTCCATACAAAGTGACGTATGTGACCAACTAACACATTTTGTATGGGAAGTATTAACAAATGTTGCTTTTGACCTCACTAATAAGTGCGCCAATAGATGCCAGTTAGAAGAAAAAACAAGTTGTAACGAAAAATTTATATTAACCCTGAAGGATGGGATTCTGCCCATGAATCAACTTTCCCCGAGGGACATAATTATTACGTCAACAAACGAAGGATATTTTTTGACCTCTCATACAAAAAATGCGCTATCAGCTGATCCGATTCCTATGGAAAGTCAAATTTTTGAAGTTGATTTGTTTCATGGGTAGATTCACATCCTTCAGAAACGAATAATGATCACCATTTTCATTTAAACATAAATATTTACAGCTAGAAAAATCTTTGTTGTTGACATGACACAGGATGTAGAATTATTTTGTAAAATTTTAAGATGAAAAATAAATAAAAATTGGACGACACCCTAAAAATAGCATGGTTAATAAAATTAATTGAAGAAGTTTCAATGATAAATCCAATAGTTTTAGGCACTTACAAAACTTTGAGCATCTTCAATCTATCAAAAGGAACCCACGAAGTCCATTCCATTACACTTTTAATCAAAGTTCCGTAATCCAGCTTAGACAAGAAAAGCAATTAAAACATCAATAAAAAGACTTCTAAGATAAAACGTTGTGATCCCAACCATCCCATACAAATCAAATTAACTTTTAATTCAACAAATTGGAAATTCCTTCGCTTTTCTGCGTTTGTCACATATTTGTCCCCGTTTTAATGAAACGTGTAGTGTTGCTACATTCGATTCACAATTTAGTACGAAAAAATAAAGAAATTAAAAAACAAAGTGGAAATGTTTTTTAAGAAGAAACAAAAATACATAGAATATTTAAGTTGGTTTACTTTTGCAGAAAATAATTTTAACTACGTTCGAGTTACTGCTAAACTGTGTGGTCGTTGTTGCTAAAGTTCAGATTTAATTTTGTTAATGAATAGTTAAATAGACTGTATAACAAAGTAACTACCTACATTTTTCAAGAGCTGATTTCCAGAATATATAACTTCCTTCTACCAGAGAGACACTTTGTTTTGTATGAATGTTTTAAAGCAAAAATAGCCAAATAATCATAATTTGTTTCATAAATATCAAATAAGAAAAAAACTTTGAGTATTAAACAGAAAACAGCTAAACTGTAAAATCAGGAAAACTGGCAACATTTGGAACATTCGGCCCGGACATGGAAAATTGAATTATTTTTCGCTTGTTTTTTATTTTTCCTTTTCTCAGCTAAGAAAGCACCTCGTGATTTATTTTGACTTTTTGCAGCCTTGTTTTATAATTCCATGATCAATTGTTAAATGTTGATGGTAAGTATTATCTTAATCAATTTCTTCTTCTTCTTCGTCGCTTCCTCATGGCTGAGGGTCGTGACCACCAAAAGTAGCCCTACTGTTAGGGCTCTCCATGTATTTCTGTTTTGGGCCAGGTGGATTGCCCACTGGGTGTTGCAGTTGGTGAACTCCAAGATGGCGTCTGTCCACCGGGTAGGCGCTCTTCCTCTACTCCTTTTCCCCTCCAATCAATTTAGATGACTGATATATTTGCTTGCTGAATTAGCCTTTTTTGCCTTTTGTTTAAAAAAAACTTTATGACTCTCTCTACTTTATAAAACCCAAATTAGCTAAATGGTACTCATAGAATGGCATAATCGAAAACGAAAAAATACTTTTCAGAAGTAACGATCGATTACATTTAATTATGTACTTATAATTATAGAAACTACTGCAGCTAAAAAGGATTTGTATAAACTTTCAACCCACTTACAAAGGTACCATTTATCCAAAAATGAAATAACCAGAAAAGGAATAGTTTATACATTCCACGTCCATCCAGAGGCTTCCTTACATCGTGAGATTATGGATAGTGGGTGGAAAGAGACAGGTAGAATTTCGCTCGTAAACTTATACCCTTGGGAACTATCTGTCCTTGTCATACCTTCTTTTGACCCAATATTACGGCAACGTGTGGCTGAAAGTGCTAATGTTATTAAGCTTCGTTGCGTTCAGCAAAAGCGATTTTCGTGCAGTAAAAATTTAAGATACCTACCTACGTGTCTTTAGTAACTTTCTTTCTTGCTTGTTAAAAGCGGCACATTGTTAAGCGACTGTAGTGTGCGGCTTGCCTCTCCCATACATGTATGTTAGCTTTATAGTTTAGTCAATATACTTCGATCATAGAGAGCACACGACTTTCATTTAATACGCTCCCGGTACCCCCGCCACCGCATGGCGACCCTGCCAGTGCTGCCTTATACGGGCAGCGCTGAGCAGCGCGGGATCAAATAACAACTGAGTTCGTGATGTTAAAAATTTAAAATATAATACTGTTGTGGATTATGGAAATATAAAAAAAATAATAGACTTTAAATATGAAAAAATGTATACAAATAAAAAAAAATGTGAACTTTTAAAATAATTGTAACACATTACATTTACTAAAAATAATTAAAAACTATGGTGAGTCAGTGGAGTGGCAAAATGTGATGCTGTAAAAGAGAGGAAATAAAAATAAGAATACAGTGTTTAAAGGAAAGGGAATTGAAATTATAATCGTAACAAGAAGAAAGTGTAAAGGGAAAAAATGGCGAAGTAGTGAAAAAAAATACAGCGTAACAGAAGCAGGACATTGTGTCAAGAAGAAAAAGATATATAGAACGAAGATCGGTAAAAATCAAGAAGATGGCAAAATAAGTGAAAAGTGAACAGAGCAGGCGGCCGGGTGATGAACGAGCCAGATGGGTGATGATGTGTTGCTGGGCGCAGGGAGTTGTTGGAGTCAGATGGATGATGAGAGTGTGTGCAGGGTGCCGGGAGGTGTTCGAGTCAGAAGTGGATGCGGCCAAATAGTGAGATCGCGTTACGGGTTTTTTTTTATAGCTAGGCCACAAGAGAAAAAAAATATTAGCTAGGTTCGGTCGAAACACGGAATAAATCAATAATTAAAAATACAGCAAGAAAGAAGAGAATGCAGCGACTCGCCGTCAGTGACTCTCCATAGATTATCGTAAGGTTAGTATAGTTTATAAAGCCACGAATCATGTAAAAACGACCAAAATATTTTCTCTTTTTTATCTTCATTGGCTTTTATTTGCTTTTTTATAAAAATTGTAGAGTTTATTACATGATCCGTGTGCTTCTTACTGTTGGCAATATAAAGGTTATATAAAAGTTTTAATGACCCCTTGGACTATTTATTTCCAGGCAGCGGCATATTTCATTATTATATTCATTAAAAACAATTAAGCATTTTCTTCTCACCTATAATATTAGTTTACAAGGAATTGACTCTACACGAAGTAGACGTGTAATAATTTAAATAAATGTACATGTTTTGTGTTAATTTTTTTATTAATAAGAACTTATCAAAATAATAAAAAAAAAATTAAAAACATTTGTATAAACTAGAAATTCATATTTCTTCGTCATTATTTTTTTTTAATAATTTTTTTAAAGAGGTCATTTCTTAATTAAATTTTGAAATATTAGATGCACGATATATATTTAATTATTATCTGAATTAAAATACAAGTTCTGCAGTATTTTATCAGGCTGAAATTTAATGTCCTAACTAGTTATTGATTGTCATATATATTTAATGTAAAATTATAAGCATTTCAATATTGTAATGAAAGTAGTATTTACTGTAGCGAACAAAATTATAAAAATGCAGACAGAACCAAAAAGGTATCATCGGCGACAACGCGGTGCCAAGGATATCAAATTGCTTGCAATGTAATGTATGAAAAAGAATACCTACTGTGAAATAGCTTATCACGAAAAGTCAAAATGTTAAGAAACTTTTTGATATTTTTTAATTCTTTTAGTTCTTGTAAAGGAGTTTATTGTTATACCGGGTCTTTTAAGTTTTGGTCACATAATATCTTTAAAAAATATATTCAATCATTCAAAGTAATAAAGTAAAACATTGATATTTTAAAGTTTCTGCATAAAGGCATAGAGAAAGGAAACAAAGGTAAATAAGAAAAAAAAATTGCTCAATGGGTTTTTTACGAAGACGCGTAGAATAAAATATAGGACTTTAACTCGTGTAAGCTTACATCGAACCAGTGTCACATTGTTGTAGTAGTACAGTCAGTTGCATATTAACCTAATCAAAGTTTTCATATAAACATCTACTGCATAGCATATTATGGTACCTTCAATGTTTTATAGTGTGCGATTTAAAACAGAAATTATAAACATAAAGTAAAAGTAAGAACGCATAATTAGAATAAAATAATATATAAGCTAAGAAAAAAAAAATAGATTTCAATAGATAAATAAAAATAAAAAAATACACTATAACTAACAGATTTTTAATAGTATCTGTTTTGGTTTGCTATGTATGTATATCATAATTTCAGTAAGTAAATTTATCATAATAGAATGTAACTATGTTTAAAATAACTTAAATTTGACGCCTCGTACTATAAAAATTTAACAGTAAGCACTTTGTTTGAAACATCATGTCCCGTGGTATCACTTGCAACTTAGCAGTAATGTAAGACGAGACGCTTTAATCATAAAAGGGAAACACCTTTCAAACAAATTGTTGTACTACATCTATTATATTTTTGTCATATGTTTTGATTTATGCGATCGTATTGGTAAAGAGATAGAGAGAAATTGTGTTAACATGTTATGAAATAGCGGGTCTTAGGAATAAAATATAGAGAATAAATAGAATTAAGTAGTGACACAAAACAGGTAGCATTTAAGAATAAGACTTGATAAAGAGATAAGATAATACACACAATGTACGACAACATATGTTATAAAATTTGTGACTTGGGGAAATCACGCACCTATGTTTATATGGGACATCGAATTCAAATAAAAATGTAACGATGCGATGACGTAATTCTTACAAAGTAATACAATTGATAATGGTAAAGGATTAAGTAGTATTTGAAACGTATTGAGAGAGTTTGATATTACGCAGGAATAGGAAATAAGATATTAAACATCTTTTTGTCTCCACTGCGTGCAATTAGGTACTTTACTTCTTATGGTATGACATGGACGGATATTTATGTGAAACGATAAAGAATGTGCTGATAAGTGATAATATAAAGATTGGATTTGGCATGACGGATATTTTGAAAAGTTGGGTATGAGTAGTGTAGTATGAGATGGGAATAATTCAGCAGACAGAGTCTTGATGATCGGTTGGACTGATCACCCAAACGATTATTTGTTGTCTGTTATCTTGTCAAGACTTGGATGTCGAAATATTCAAATAATGGATTGGTTTAGCAAAAATGTGTGATTGGAAAGAATGGCGTAAGAGAGAATGTGGGGAATAAGTTTCCAATAATGCTCCAAGAGAGTAATTACAGACAAAGAGCTAAGTAAATGCTCAAAATAGTGGTACACAGGTACTCAATAGGGCTCAAATCCTTCAGTCTAGTCATAGGTCGGACGAGTCTCCGGTATGAATGCTGTTGGAGACAAAAATAATGTCTTAAATGAGAGACCCTATATGTGTAAAAAAAGGTACGTTGAGTGTCAGATCTTTCATTCGATCATGGTGACTACGAGTTAGCTCCGTGAGAATAGTTAGAGTCTAAAAAGGCTTAAAACATGACCTCCTAAAATAATAGGGCGTGCGCACGACCCATAAAAGGCAAAAATGCCAATATAATAAAATGTAGTCGACTAATAATATTACGTACCAATAATAATATTAAATAAATAAATATGGAACCGGCCGGCCCAAAAAATAAATAATTATGTTAAATAAATAAAATAAAGAAAGAGTAAAATAAATATGCATGCAATGAGTGACGATATAATGGGCCCATATTTAAAACGGACAGTAAATAATAAAGGTTAGGTATACCAACCAGCTATGTATTGAAAATCATAAGGAAGAGAGTGTAACTAATTTGACTACTAAGTAATAAACATAAGATATGCTTACAATAAGAACAAAAGTTTGCGTACATAAGATGTTGAAAGGGTGTCAACAAGACAATGTAAAATGTTACCGGAAATGACTAGAATAATATTAATTAAGGTATAGTTAGTTTTAATAAGCATATAATGGAAATCTTTTATTTAGTAGATAGTAAAACAGCTAAGTAAAGGTGAAAAGAAAATGGAATTATGAAATATTGCCAGCAGTACCTACTTTCATTTTAAAAATTAGGAAAATAATAATAAGAAATATATGCAGCATTGATCAAACATTTTTTTATATTCATTGAAATCATGGTTTATTTTGAACAGTTTTCACTATATGCTAAATTTAAGGTTAATAAACATTTTCTTTTTTATAATTAATAGATCATCGATTGATTTAATATATTTAAAAAAAAAACTTGCATTTGAAGAGTAATATATAATAAATCAGATGGCATAGATTACATACACAAAATTTAAATTCATTTTGTTCAGTTAGTGGATATTGTTGTAATGGCTAAAAAAAACAGCATTCCTGATCAATTCTAATGTTTCAAAAGTTGAACATAATGACGAAAACACATTATTGGTAACTGATTAATTAATAGATTTTTGTATCAATTTTATTATGCAGTTTAAAGTAAGAAAAAGAAAAGATTTCAGATAAACTAAAGTAAAAAAAAAAATAATGACGAAAAAGGAATTACTTAAATACATCTTTGGAAATATTATAAAAAAAAAGTTTGTCATTATTTTGTGATCGTTACATTATTTTGTGCAATGGTGTTTTGTAAAATGTAAACAAAAACTAAAAGTAAATGTAATTTCATACAATAATAGAAATTTTCATAGGTAACACAACCAATAGAAACAATAGTAAATTGAGATTTCTTTTTTGGATGTAAGAAAACAAAATTAATTCACTTTAGAAACATTTAGTATAGAAATCATTCTGTTCCAGTCTACTTGTAGAAAACAATTAATTGCAGCAACTTAATTTTAAAAACAGTTACCTACCTAACTATTTAACATGTAAGTCTTGCATTAAAAAAAAATATAATAATATAGAAATAGAATAAGAATAGTGTAAGAAAAAATATATTTACATTTATTTTTTCTTTTATGCAATGGGGGAGGTGTAGTGTGCGGCTTGCCTCTCCCATACATGTATGTTAGCTTTATAGTTTAGTCAATATACTTCGATCATAGAGAGCACACGACTTTCATTTAATACGCTCCCGGTACCCCCGCCACCGCACGACATCATACCAATTGCTTTTTTGATAAAACGTTAATTCATAAAGATCATGTATGTGCAAAACTTAGATCAATATTAAGCAAACTTTCAATTTTAAAATACAAGTTGCCATACAAAACCTTACGTCTCTTATACATGGCCCTAGCTGACTCTGTGATCGGTTACGGGCTAAGTAGCTATGGTAGGACCTGTAAAACTATTATAGAAAATATTTACAACCTGCAGATAAGGATGTTAAAAACTATAGTACCTAATAGACGGAGAGCGCATGGTCGTCAACCCTACCTCATCGATTACCAAGATGCGACTAATCTAGAGTGATGCACGTTAAAAAGTTATATCCGAATCAACAGGGTTGCCTGGGCGCAACCTGGCAGGTTTTGTACAGTGGGTAATAAACTTGTCATTTTTTGGGCAAAAATTACCTCATCGAATACCAAATAGATACATAGTACATTCGATAGTACTCATCAAGGAGTGCCTAAATCAACAGGGTTGCCTCACTCAATCCTGGCACATTCGGGAGTCGGCCTGATTTTAAGGTGGTCAAAAATTACAAAAATTACCTCATCGATTACCAAGTAGGTACTTATTACAACTGATAGAGCTCTTCAAGAAGGGGCAAAATCAACAGGGTTGCCTCGCCAAATCCTGGCACATTCGTGAGTCGGCCTGATTTTAGGTTGGCAAAAAAATACAAAACTTACTTACGATAATGAGTAATGAATTTAAACTTATACTTATATATTTAAATTTGAAGGTTCTAGACATCTTAATAATATTTGCCATAGTATGCCGACGCTTAAACTCATGTTTTATATTATTATACAGGATATAAAGTTAAGATGGGGTACACACGGCAGCTACTATAAGCATTATAGCTACAAAAAAACTTAGTTTAGAGACTAACCCTAACTTTTAGAGATATTTGGATCTACATTCAAAGATTTTGGAAAAACGTACAGTCAACAAGAAAAATGCCAATTTCCACATACATTTTTATCATTCAATTTGATCTTCTTATTGATAAAGAACATAAATTTCTATGGGGTCAACTGAGGTTAATGTATTAGAACTGTCAGAAAGCACAAAATTATTTTCCCATACATCTAATGGGAGAAACAGAAATTTTCATGTACCTTTTTTAAGAAACATTCTATCCTCTTGTTACTAAGAAACAAAAGTCTGTAAATAGACGGAGAGTGCATGGTCGTGAACCCTACCTCATCGATTACCAAGATGCGACTAATCTAGGGTGATATACGTTAAAAAGATATATCCGAATCAACAGGGTTGCCTGGGCGCAACCTGGCAGGTTTTGTACAGTGGGCAAAAAACTTGTCATTTTTTGGGAAAAAATTACCTCATCGAATACCAAATAGGTACGTAGTACATTCGCTAGTACTCATCGAGGAGTGCCTCAATCAATTGGGTTGCCTCACTCAATCCTGGCACTTTCGGAAGTCAGCCTGATTTTTAGGTGGTCAAAAATTACAAAAATTACCTCATCGATTACCAAGTAGGTTCTTATCACAACTGATAGAGCTCTTCAAAAAGGGGCAAAATCAACAGGGTTGCCTCCCCAAATCCTGGACATTCGTGAGTCGGCCTGATTTTAGAATGGCAAAAAAATACAAAACTTACGATGATGAGTACTGAATTGAAACTTATACCATTTGAAGGTTTTAGACATCTTTATAATATTTGCTATAGTATGCCGACACTTAAACTCATTTTTCATACAGTACATTTTATACTCATGTTACATACAGGATAGAAAGTTAAGATGGGGTACACACGGCAGCTACTATAAGCATTATAGCTACAAAAAAACTTAGTATAGAGACTAACCCTAACTTTTAGAGATATTCTGACTTACATTTACAGATTTTGGAAAAAATGTACAGTCAACAAAAAAAATGGCAATTTCCACATAAATTTTTATCATTCCATTTGATCTTCTTATTGATAAAGAACATATTTTTCTATGGGGTCAACCGAGGTTAATGTATTAGAACTGTCAGAAAGCACAAAATTATTTTCCCAAACATGTAATAGGAGAAACAGAAATTTTCATGTACTTTTTTTACGAAACATTCTATCCTCTTGTTACTAAGAAACAGAAGTCTGTAAAAGGTCCACCAGGGTCAAGGTAATGGGAATTCTCAGAAAATGCAAAATAAAATTTCACCTTACTACCTTTGAGATATCCCAAACGCAGCAACTGCGTTCCGACTTTACGATTCCACATCAGTCCGTAACACAGCAGTTGCGTTCTTGGTAAAGCACGGAATTTTTTGACCTATGGGCTGAGAATACCAATCAAAGTCACTTGAATTTGATATTGATACGTTCAGGATAAAATAATCTAACCAATCAGAACGAGGAAACCGCATAGTTGCATTGAAAAAATAATAATTTTTGCGGTTTGAAGTTCAGTTAGCGTCCTACCGTTCTCTCGCAGAGACGTCGTCATTGTAAAAGGGTGTTTTGTTGTTTTTGTGATAAGTAACGTGGAAAATCAGGTAAGTACTTGTTTATGATTCAATTTTACGTAAAATTATGTACTATTGTATCTATCTGTCTTTCAATAATTTAGTAAAAAGATGAAATGAAAATTGCAACGGCCACGGCGAGCCGACAAAATGGCGCGTTTGGTCTGTTATTTTTGCATTTCTGAGTTACTTTATCATTAGTTATTGCTATTTTACTGCTGTTTCATCATTATTGAATGAATTACCTAAGCTATATATAAAAAAAACAATCAGATACATCCACAATCTACTTCATAAATAGGTTTGCAAAAATTAGAAGTTTTGCGCGCAAGTCTTGCTTGTCGCGCAATTTATTGGAATTTTCAAATTCAAATATCTGGTTTATTTTATATGATAGCTTACGTATTTTTTGTAGTTTATGTATAGGAAATTTCACAACATCCCTAATAATGTAAAGAAAACACATAGATATATTCCATTTTTTATTTCATAGATATATTTTTCAAGAAAAGTCATATTTTTTCCAATTCCTAGAAACAAAGCTCTTATAAAAACTAAACTATCCGTCTGAGTAACACGGCTTCTAGTTTCTGGTATCGCTGACATCATCAGTAAACAAAAAACAAACAGTTATTCCCTTCAAATGTTATGACTAACCCAGTATAAGCGATAATCTGTCTCAAGTGTCAAGCGCGCGCCGCTATCGAATTTCACGGTGTCGTCAAGTGGTACAAAGCGCCAGCACCCCCGCGGCCCCTCAATCTTGGTAATCGATGAGGTAGGGTTCACGACCATGCACTCTCCGTCTATTTACAGACTTTTGTTTCTTAGTAACAAGAGGATAGAATGTTTCTTAAAAAAGGTACATGAAAATTTCTGTTTCTCCCATTAGATGTATGGGAAAATAATTTTGTGCTTTCTGACAGTTCTAATACATTAACCTCAGTTGACCCCATAGAAATTTATGTTCTTTATCAATAAGAAGATCAAATGGAATGATAAAAATTTATGTGGAAATTGGCATTTTTCTTGTTGACTGTACGTTTTTCCAAAATCTTTTAATGTAGATCCAAATATCTCTAAAAGTTAGGGTTAGTCTCTATACTAAGTTTTTTTGTAGCTATAATGCTTATAGTAGCTGCCGTGTGTACCCCATCTTAACTTTATATCCTGTATAATAATATAAAACATGAGTTTAAGCTTCGGCATACTATGGCAAATATTATTAAGATGTCTAGAACCTTCAAATTTAAATATATAAGTATAACTTTAAATTCATTACTCATTATCGTAAGTAAGTTTTGTATTTTTTTGCCAACCTAAAATCAGGCCGACTCACGAATGTGCCAGGATTTGGCGAGGCAACCCTGTCGATTTTGCCCCTTCTTGAAGAGCTCTATCAGTTGTAATAAGTACCTACTTGGTAATCGATGAGGTAATTTTTGTAATTTTTGACCACCTTAAAATCAGGCCGACTCCCGAATGTGCCAGGATTGAGTGAGGCAACCCTGTTGATTTAGGCACTCCTTGATGAGTACTATCGAATGTACTATGTATCTATTTGGTATTCGATGAGGTAATTTTTGCCCAAAAAATGACAAGTTTATTGCCCACTGTACAAAACCTGCCAGGTTGCGCCCAGGCAACCCTGTTGATTCGGATATAACTTTTTAACGTGCATCACTCTAGATTAGTCGCATCTTGGTAATCGATGAGGTAGGGTTGACGACCATGCGCTCTCCGTCTATAAGCATGTCAAAATTAAATTCCAAGATAATTATGACAAACTTTTTGATTTTAGCAAAGTAATGAGTGTGTACGAAAAAATAAAATTTCATGTTTTAACAGAAGTCAACAAACCTGATATACTGCATGAAGTAACAAGGACAAAAGGGTTAAGGAACTTAGGAGATAATCATAAGTACGCCTTGCCTAAAGTCACTAACAAATACGGTTCTAGGCAAGAATGCTACTTACTACCATCTTACTTAAATGAGTTACCTAAAGACCTCCAAGACTGCTATATGGTAAGTAAGAAGCATTGTAAGAGCAAGCTCAAGGACCACTATGTTAGCAAATAGAATTATAAGTGTGTTTTATTTAAATTATGTTAGATAACGACTCGTTGGTACACAGATAAACCCTGCGAGGTTTTCGAGTACCAACTACATGGATAACCATCTTGTAAAATTTTGTTTTTGAATAAATTTATTAAAAAAAAAAAAAAATTAACTTTTCTTTCGAAATCGCTTGACTACATGTTTCAATACCACGTCTATAATAAGTAATATGTCATTTTAATAATCAGCAAAACTTTAACAAGAGAATTAACATTATAAAACAGATTTTATTCTAAAAGTTTTTGGCAGTAATAAAGGGCATATTTATCATTCCGCTTTTTACCTTATCCTTTCTTTGAGCTCTCGCGTAATATAATCTCTCTTAACTAAGAAAAGGCTGTAAGTCTTTTTATACAATTCGTGGAATTCTCCTAATGTATGTTTACATTAAAGGTAAGTTATTAAATTTGCCAACTTAAAATTTCTGTTAGAGTTGACTTGGCTATGAGATTTAATGAAAATTACTTTAATATTTTACAGCTGTCCACACTAAAAGCACTTTTGTCCTTCAACTTTCTCTAACAAAACCAAGCAATTCTCATAATAAATTCCTCTAGAAATCATCTCCTCATTTTAAATGGATGAGGTGACTGTCCAAGTTTGTGGAAAACTGGAAGTCGTAAAACAAAAGTTGTCGATATCGACGCCAGCTGCTGTTTTCCCTTCCTGGTTTATATAGGATGGAGTATTTTTCGACAGGCTGCGTATCCAAATAGACATTAACTTTTGACGCAGGACCTGTGACGTCATTATTCTTTTTGCTATAGTCATCGGAGAGCAACCACGATGTAATGGTGTCGCAGGCAAATAATATAATTTACCGCGTTTCATAATGGTAGGGAATTTTGCAAAATGACGAGAAATTTGGCCACTGTACATAATGTCTAGGAATTTTACAAAACGGCGCGTTATTCCTTGCTGGCACTTGCTGGCCGCTGCCGAGCCATACGCTCGCTTCGCTTGCTTAGCTCTTGCTTTGCTTTGTAGTCGCAAGATGACATAAACAAAGGTCACGGTTGCCTGACTAACGAACCTTAAACGCACAAGTGATTTTAACCCATTTACAACCTGCCGACGCTGTTTTACAATTTTCCGGGCGTTTGTGAACAGCCACTTATACGATTTGCCTGCGACATTGGCTTATAGGTAGATATTGCCATAAGGTCACTGCTGCTTTACAATTATCTCAAAAGACAGCCTAAGTTCCAGATAGCCCAACTGCTAGGTATTTCTATCATTCTAGTGAAAATGTTTTATTTCACACGTGCTTAATTGCTTTAACTGACAGATTATTTTAACACTGCCATCTCTTCTTATCTTCCAGGTAGCTTGCTACGTGAAAGAGAATTTGCAATTGTTTCAAAAATATGGTGGCATACAGAAGCTTACTACACGTAGTTCTGATAATCCCTCATAAGTTGCACAGGACTAGCAAACAAATCCATATAATGGGACCGGCTGTGTTTAACCGGTTACCGCGTGAAATGAAACTAATGACGTCACATGTCACTTTAAAAATAAATTAAAGAAATGGCTCATCGAGCAGGCATTTTACTCATTTGGACAATATATGAATTTAAAACCTAATTAATTAATATACCTACCTATTTTATATTTATATAAAATTTTGTCGAAATTGTTTAACTTTTATATTTTTGTGTATTTTGTTCATTTAGTTTTAGAAAATTCTATTTTTCTAGTCACTTTTGTGATTAATGTTTAAACAATTATCAATAAATGAGTATTTGAGTAAAAGACATAATTATCTGGCAGATAAGTATTGTATCTGCCTGGAAGTGGTCAGCCGGGCCCTAAGTACCAAGGTATGATATTAATTCAAATTTTTGCCGTGATCATGTTTATGTTTGCATAATGCTTATGTAAAAAAAAAAAAAAATTCTAACTGATAAAAATATATTGTACGAACAACTAATACGTAAATTCTGGTGAAGCCCGGACCAGAACCAAAATATAATGAGACAAAAAATTATCCTTTTTGGAATTTAATATGTAGTTAAATACCTACTTTACGTGAAAAAGTTTATTATTTCTTTGAACATAGGTACACCATTTTTTTATGGTATGCCTTACCTAAAGGCTTGTATATCTATTGTGAAGACTTTGCTTTGACGCAAAGCAGACATGTCATAAATAATATCTAGGTCTTATTAACCGACCGTAAATAACATACCATGATCTTTATTAACTTCTTATTACCAACCATTCTCGTCTGGCAAAGGATCCACTACAATTTAGGTTGATTACGCTAGACATAAGGCCAAATGAGTTCCTATATTAGTGCAGTATATCCAGATTAACATTTTGTTATGTAGGTTATTACTTCACTTACTAAAGAATATAAAAGTATAGTTTATAACATACGTAATTTTTCTAAAGAAACTGTTTGGTTTTGGTGGTCACAAAAATATTTAATACTTTGTGTAGTGATATTACTTGATGGACTCCAATAAATATATATATATTAAAACACCATTATTACACTAGTTCCATTTACAAACAAATAAAAACTATTTACAAACAAATTTCCTCGACACACTTTTTATGAAAAAAGCGTATTTAAAAGTGATGTTCCCTAAATCTAATTCCTTAAAACTTATTGTTTTGTAGACTAAATAAGTTAAAGCGATTTATAAAGAAGAATTAACTTTCAAAAATATTTCTGCAACTTGCTGATAGAGTGAAACACAATGTATATCGTACTCGTAACCACTCTAATCTACCTGTAACCGCTTATAATCGCCTTAAGACAAACATTTGTGGAACACTCTGTAGCTAAACCACCTGGGAACTTATCGATTTAATTATGCAGATGGGCGTTTCGTCGCTTTAAGTAAAAATAGGTTGCTTTCGTTGACGTTCATGTAATGAGGGACGATTTTAATGAAACTTTGGTACCTATGTAATGATTTAATATAAATTTAAAAATGTGTGTTTGGTTTTGTCAATGTTTTGAAGAATTTATGAAAAAAAAAACATTATGCTCAGTCAATCATTCTTAATCAGCTTGATTTTGCTATTTCTTTATGTTTCTATAATTTTTATTGGAAAATATAGGAATAAACTCAGGTTTTAGCTCTGGCTTGTGTGTGTATCCCTCACATGCAATAACTCTGTGAAATAAGTTCAAAGTTGTTTTTTTTATTGTACTGTAATTTATTAGAATCTATTTTTCCAATCCTCCCACTGCTAGGCATAGGAATACCCAAACCTTTTTAATAATAAATAATGTAGAGAAAAAAACTTACAAGTACCCAAAACTGCAAGCTTTTTAAAGAGTGATCACACCTAGCTGAATTCAAAGACTAATTCGGCATACATTGATAGTTGAAGTAAGGATATTGCAATTTACATAACCAAGCTTCCCAGCAATGTATGCTGAATTATTCTTTCAATTCAGCTAGGTGTGATCACTCCTTTAGAAAGGATTGATGAAAGAACAGGAAGAGAGGGAAGTATGCCAAGATCGTAGCATGTCGAGAACCTTGGCCTCTACCTACCCTGACGGGAATGAGGCTTGGTGTTATGTATGTATATGTTACCGGCCAAACCCGATTTTAGGACAAACTAGTTTTGCCTAGGCCAAACCAGTCTGATCTAGGCTGTACGTACTGCTCTACGTAATCCTATCGGGGTTCGTTCCTTGCCATAAAGACACTAATCTTCAAAATAGTCGAATATAAAGCTTCTTGCACTGTTAGTAGAGTCTAATATTGGTCGATGAAATTTTAAATTCGACTGGTCCTCCATCGCGTCTTTGAATCTTTTATTTCATTGATCAGATACGCTCCAACTACGAAAAATGCTACGCGGTGCTACGATCATATTTTGCTACGAGGCGTAGCTATTTTCGTACACACTGCGTAGGGACTTACTCACTCCATTGTTGTTTAAAATTTTCACTTTACACTATCGTAAATTTTTAGCTGTCCTAGACTACGACTTTCAAAGTGCTATATGGGGCGTAAACTAACTCTAGCCCTACGGGGGCGAGAGCGGCAGGTGGGGGCAGGCTTGCGAATCGTTCATTGGCTCTCCCATGCGCAGAAAATATTTTTCTCAAAGTGTAATTCTTTTCAATCAATCGTTTATATTCCTTTAAAGGCATTACTAACTTTAATTCTCTAATGAAGGATATAAAATCATGAGTTTTTTTTTCATCTTGGATATTTTCAATAGTCTATGGATAGAAATTAAGCATACGGATTTGTCGCAATTGATGAAATCAGTACTTGGGCAACCGAGCTTTGCTCTATATATGTATAATCTTAATCAAAACTCGCTATTTTTAAAAAACGCAAAAAAATGAAGAAAACGATTTTTCTTTTGATCGATTGTTTGTTCCTGAAAGCTCCCGTATATTAAATTTTATCACAAGCAAGTATCACTTGCTTTCCGTGAGTTGCCGGCAAATAATAGTGCCAACCCATCGCTACCCGCAGGTGTCGTAAGAGGCGAATTGATTATGGTAAATCCCCTCCAAAGTACGACGCGTTTTGCTGTAGATCTGGAGGGAGCTCCCAGTCCTGCAGTGGACATTTCATGGGATGTTATAATTTTGATAACTGGAGTAAAGTTGAATTGTCTAATTGTAAATTTTACATTGACGCTTTTATATCTAACAAATAGTCTGGCATTAATTGTTTAATGATATCGTTTTCAAAAAGACAGATATCAAATTGTATATAAAACTCAGACATAGAGGAAAATACTGAACTGTGACGTCGTATTTATTATAACCATATAAATTTTATTGTATTGCTTAACACTCTCAGTCAGACATAGAGGAAAGTACTGAACTGTGTCGTCTTATTTAATATAACCGTGTAAATTGTATCCTTTACTTAGATATCTTACTGACATTAAAATCTAGCTATATAGCTAATAAGTAATTTTCATTTAACTTAACTACTACATACACATAAACATTTAAGCCTAAGAATGCACCAAATAACACTATTCTTACTTTTTAGGGTTCCGTACCTCAAAAGAAAAAAACGGAACCCTAATAGGATCACTTTGTTGTCTGTCTGTCAAGACCCTTTATCTCACGAACGGGTAAAGGTATCAGGTTGAAATTAATACCATATATTAGGATCTATGAACCACACAAGATCTGAAAATTTAAATTTTTTACAACGACGCAATCAAAAGATATAGCATTTTATGTCCTCATCTCCATACATTTATTCAAAAATGCAAAACCTACAGGGTACTTCCCGTTGACCTAAGATTATGAAATTTGGCAAGAAGCTAGGTCTCACAGTACAAATAATGGGAAAAGTCTGAAATCATTAAATATTACAAATTTTCTCACAACTAATGGTAACCAATTGTGGTGAGCTCCCGTTTCAAGAACATTCTTATAAGAGAGGGGTCAAGTTGAATGGTCGCTGAGGCGATTTTTGTTTTAGTTCTATTTAAAAACGGGAACACTTACAAACTTGAAAATTGGTACGTTTATAGTGCATAAGCTATAAAATAACAACAAATAATAAGATTTAGTCAAGCGCGTGTCAGTCTCAAAAAGTCTAGCACATTAACTTACTGAAATTTCAACTAATACAATTATGTTTATGTGGTGGTACGGAACCCTCAGTGCGCGAGTCCGACTCGCACTTGGCTGGTTTTTTTAATTACTTAAGGGGAAGACACTTTGTTTTTGTGTTTCTTTAACATTATGCACTAATTTAATGAGTTTATCACAACACTATTACACTAAATCAAAGGGTTTGGTCCTTTTAAGTCTTCGCACTATGTCGGTGTTTTTGAGAAGCTGGATTGCCTCAACATTCACATAATGGAGAAGTCTATGTTCATGAGCTTCTGCGTGTTTTTGTACAATTTGTATTGTATGAAAAAAAAATAACTAAAATTTAGGATACATACATAATAATAATAGTTCGAATTATTATCGTACTTCGTATAAAATTATATTATCTAAATGAATATACAATATTTGGTAACGTTCCGTACCCGATTACTGTTCTACTATTTACTGTCATACAAAAGGCAGTTCAAGCCGGATTTTCATGTTTCAGTGACCTGCCGATCATAATGGGGCGCGGAGCTAGCGAGGCGAGATCTGTGTTATGGTTATCTCTTCTGCATGGATTCCTCTTCCTCATAGGTATGTATAGAATATGGATGAGTAATACTCATATGCGTAAATGAATGTGTTTGAATAGGCATCTCAACAATATATATCTACAATGTGTAACAGAAACGGTATATCAACCCTGAAAGATGTAATTGTGCCCCATACAAACCTTGCGCCGTCAATAGTGGAATTTGTATGGGACGACCAAAAAAAAATCTCATCTTTCAACCTATGTTTCTTGGGGAAAGTTGTCCAGTTTCATGTCCTAAGTATGATACTCAAGTATAGTCAGACATTTCAAAATCACGTTGCATATCTACAATGTATAACAGAAACGGTATATCAACCCTAAATCATGTGATTGTGCCCCAGAAACGGAACAACTTTCTCCAAAGATCATAGGTCGAAATACGAAAATATTTTTTTTACCTCCCACATAAAATACGCTATCAGCTGGATCAGTTTCATTGGGAGGCAACTTAAAGTTATCCTAGTTATTACGAGTAGTTTTATTGTTGGTGATTGTCGATTATCTATGTTTATGTCCTGACCAGCTTAATATATCCGTGTCATTTATGTGCATCACAAATTTTTATGTGAAAGTGAAAGAAATCCTAATGAAAGCGACGAATCGTAATCGTATCGTGTCGGATTGGTTTATCAAGTGTACCTATAATGTCAAGATATTGCCACTTGTATGAGACGCAGCATCATTTGAGAATGACTCGATTGACTGATTATTTTTCGTTCTGTTTGTTATTTGTAGGACTATCTATGAAAGGGAAAAAAAAGACCAAGTCCGGAAAAGTTTAGGAAATCGAGAATTTTTTTAGTGCTTTTTGTATTAACTTAAACTAAGATCTTTCCGTGCATACTGACCATCTCCTTATATAAATTGTAACCCGGAAGTCTATAAAACTAGATGATATAAATCTTTGGCGACCTTACTATTTTAAAATCAGTCAAGTCGGTAAGAAAGATGCCTAGCCCTTTGGTTGACGGACAATTTAACTTTATGAAGACGACATTGCCATTGCCAGGTCAGTAGCTGACTAAATTAATCCTGTCATCAGAAGCAAGTCATAAAACGGCTTATGCTTAGCACAACAAACGTTATTTAAGAAAGTGACCGGACAAACGGTTTCACATGCCGTCCGAAGCAGGATAACGCTCTAAAAGTTTCGCCACTAGAAAACCATGCTTTGACCACTGTCAACGTTTGGCCAGGCTTACCCGTCACCCGAAGACTACATCTTCTTTCCGTTGCGACTTATATAAAAGCCGACTATGAGTATCTTTGAAGATAGTGGGTCATCAAAGGAGCATTAATTAAGGCAGGAAAGCACAAAATATCCCTATAAGGTCGAATTATTCCAAGGTTCACGTTATAGAAACTCAGCCTCTTGAAGTACGTAAGCTGACGTTGCTATTTTCGTAATCGTATCGAAAGAACAATCACCGCTTGGCAAAGACCGTTTAATTAATGAAGCAATTAATCGTATACTGAATTAATACATTTTCAATTTTAAAGATCTTTATTAATAAAGAAAAGTTTGGAAAAATTAACAAAGTTGCAATGCTCTTTAAGAATAACCTTTTGCTTAATGGCCACAATAAATTAAAACGCTGTCTTTTAAAATCTCAAACTTTTATTGCTTTCACGTTGTTTCAGAGAATAAATGTGTTTAGATACCACTATGAATGTTGCAAGACACAGCAGTGAGCTGTAACTACATTGGATACCAAATGTTACAACTGAAATATATGACCAGTTTAGTTACAAATAATAATTTATTTTCTTTATTCAGCAGGTTTTGTACCGTTCTTATTTTAAACACCGTAAGGGCTAGATTCGCGCTGACAATATTAAGCTTAACCACAGATTAGTTTACTGACTTGACATACCTTTGACTATAACACACAAACAATTTTGTGACGCCTCAAAAATCTGAATTCGGCCTACCTCTTCCACGAATCTCTTCACAAAAAACATTATACATGTATAAGAGAAAATTAAATATCTGCCGGCTTAGCACGCTGCCTGAGAATAAATATATATCGGAGAAATGTCACTTTATTTGAGGAATCATGTCATCTAATCTATCACCTCCAAGCGCGAAGAAATGTCAGTGGAGGAAAATGTTTAGCAAATCCACAAATTACGTTTATGATGTTTTAGACAGAGATAGCTTTATACACTAATACATGTAGCCGTCCTTGTCTTTCAAAATGTGTCGCACTGCTCGGATGTCAAAAAACGTGACATGCTTAGTCTTTAATCTATGGGCCTAGATAAACTGACAACTGCAGCGTGCTAAGCCGGCAGGTAAAATATTTACAAAATTATTTCTTGATGAAAAAGCGAAAGCGTTGTCTTGTAAACAATGAAGGGTTAGGCGAAATAAGTCTACCAACAAAAAATATTTCATCATCATCTTTCCCAAAATCTAGTTAGTATCTGCATAAAGGGTGTAATGGACGGTGTACCGAAAACCATTCAACAAAACTACACAAAGAACTTTATTGGAAAATGAAGAAAATGTTTACCTTTCCATACAAATTGCTCAAATTGATCGAAGAGTTTTATGTAAAGGTATTTTTTTTTTATTTCCCTGAAATGTTTCTTTAGGAAAGTTTACCTTACAAACGGTTCGGTAACTCTAAATTTTTGATATGTTATCTTGAATGGTTATAACCATAACCATATAACCACTAATAACCATCCATACTTCCATACTATACTATAATATTATAAATGCGAAAGTAACTCTGTCTGTCTGTTTGTTTGTTTGTTTGTTGCTCTTTCACGCCTAAACGGCTGAACGGATTTTGATGAAATTTGGTATGGTGATAGATGGTAACTTGGAGACGGATATAGGCTACTTTTTACCCCGGGAAAATATCTCATTCCCGTGGGAATCTACACATACAATAATACTCTAGCGGGGTTGTATCTGCTACAGCACACCGAAACTACTTAACCGATTTTGATGTAACTTTTTTTATTCAACTAAGTATCGCTGATTACGAAAACTACTACAATTTTGAAATCCAACGTGGTAGACGTAAACTACCACTATCCCCTGGGGATAAGGTTGAGGTGCGATAGGGTTGAAATGTCTAAAAATCAATATGGGTGTCGTTCGTATGGTTTATCGGGTCGCTGATTACGAAAACTACAATGATTTTGAAATCCAACGTGGTGGACGTGAAATACCACCACCCCTGGGATGGGGTTGGGATTCGATAGGTTTGAAATGTCTAAAAATCAATATGAGTGTCAGTTGTATGTTTATATAAGGATAGGGATAGCGGTTGAGATGGCGTTAGGGGTAGAAGCAGGGATAGGGGTAGGGTCAGGGATAGGGAGAGGGAGAGGGGGAGGGATAGGGAGAGAGTGTAAGGGAGGGGAAAATGAGGGGAGAGAAAGGGGGAGGGAGGGGTAGAGGGCGTGGGAGGGGGTAGAGGGAGGGGGGGTAGAGGGAGGGAGAGGGGGAAGGGGAGGATGAGTGAGGGGAAGGGGGAAAGGGAGGGGAATGGGAGGAGGGCGAGGGGGGAAAGGGAGGGTGATGGGTAGAGGGGAAGGGGGGAAATGGAGGGGGAAGGAAGGGTGAGGGGGGAAGAGGGAGGGGCGAGGGAGAGGAAGAGAGAGTGGGAGAGGGTGAGGGAGGGGGAGTGGGAATGTAGGGGGGGGGATACAAAAGGATAGATAGGGAGGAATAGGGACCTTTTTTACTTTTATGAATACCTCCTCGCTACCCATTCACTTCACTCCCTTTATTGCCTTCTTTTTTAAGTTCGCCTGTAACGGTTGACAATGAAAATTCCGCACTACCTACCAGTTAAATAAAATCAAAAGATAATTAAGTTTGTAGTAAGATGCATTTATTCAACTTGGATAAGTACAAATGCATCTTTTACGTAGGGATCAAGAAGCATAAGTGCTCCGTAAAATATGTTTCAATTAAGTTCGAGTTCTGTTTTTTTATAAAATCTACGCGGACGAAGTCGCGGGTAACAGCTAGTTATAATATACTGCAAAATCCAAAATCCCCCCCCCCTTATTTTTCGCTCATATCTTCGTTTAGGTGTCATTTAGCTAGAGAAGTATTCTTCACAACGCAATGTTGTAGAAAATTAAATTTCCTATAATTTACGTTTTAAATTTTGTTTCAAGGACTGATTGTCACTTTTAAAAAAATGAAAAAATCACAAGTCCCTAAATTTCTCAAACTTCTAACTTTAGAACACTCTTATTCAGTCATGGCCTATTTATTATATTCTAGGAAAACGAGTATCAGAATAAAATTTGTAGGGAATTTGAGAAATTTCCGGAAAATGAGATTGATTGGCGCGAATTGTGCATTTCGCAATTTAATCACTTACTAACCATCCTAGATAACACATCAAAAATTTATAGTTACCGGGCCGTTTGTAAGGTTACCCTCAACTTTTCTCCTATACTATTAAACGAGCAATATTTCTATGTATATATATATTTGTAATCGGTTTCTCGAAAACGGCTCTAACGATTTCGATGAAATTTAGTATACAGGGGTTTTTAGGGGCAAAAAATCGATCTAGCTAGGTCTAATGTCTGGGAAAAATCGTTTTCCCCGTGTTTTTACAATACCACGTTTTAGACAAAAACTACAGCGCCATCTGTTGGCGGGTAGCTGCTAGCTTGCTCACCCAATGATATGTTAATGTTGAGGCGGCTATTATAGAGCGAAGCTCGGTCGACCAGGTACTCCTATACTATTAGACGACCAATATTTGTATATACATATTTGTAATCGGTTTCTCCAAAACGGCTCTAACGATTTCGATGAAATTAGGTATTCAAGGGTTTTTAGGGGCAAAAAATCGATCTACCTAGGTCTCATGTTTGGGAAAATTGGTTTTCACCGTCTTTTTTAATATTTCTTAGCGCGTTTTAGTGCGTTTAAGAAAACTTACAGCGCCATCTGTTGTTAAGTAGCATAGCTTGCTCACCCGATGATATTTTCAGGTTGAGGCGGCTATTATAGAGCGAAGCTCGGTCGCCCAGGTACTTCTCTATTAAGTGGATTATAGGTATTTGCTCTTGGTGTTGATAAGAAGTCATGGTAACAGAGTAGTAACACAAAATACTTCAAAACTACTATTTGCTTTTTATGCCCATAAAGTTGTACCAGTAATAGTAACCAAGACTTATAAAATTGATTGTTGGTACGGTCAACCGCTTGACAGTAGATACTTTTTCAACTCTATTACCCGCCATAAGGTCCAAAAGTGTCTGTACTGATGTGCGGCCGTGTGTACCACATGATTGATGTTATATAGTTATGTATAAAAGAAGAACCAACCTCTTGAACAAAACATAACGACATAAAGGATATCGTTGTTTTGAAATAGGCCACTAAAAATATCTATCTTTCCCCACGAATTATTTAAGGGAATGATGTTACATCATAAATCATATAACAGGGCTCTCCCAGTTTATTTATTTCCTTTCTGGTCCGCTGGTCATGAATGTTAGCCCGAGTGACTGTAGAAATGTAATGTAAGCTGAATGTACAGTCAGGGGAATAAATTGTTAGGCAGGTTGAAGACGTTTTAATTTTTTATGGTTGTTGCAAAAGTTCATTAAACAACATGACTTTATCATCCTTTTTTGTCATATTTGTCTTGATGTTTATGGTGACTACGACTTTTGACTTTGACATTATTATAAAATCCATAATAGGAACTCAAAATAAAGGAATTGTCATACTTAATTTTTTTTTTGTCTTACCTTTGTCAATTAAAATTAAAGTAGGCACATTCTATCTTCACGATTTGTTTGTCATTTATTTGCGGTTTTATCTATATATATTAAAAAAAAAGGTGACTGACTGACTGACTGACATATCAACGCACCTTAGGTTCCTTATGAGGTCAAGGGGTGCACTAAGAACGGGTTTTACAAAATTCCACCTCTAAGGGGTTAAATAGGGGATGAAAGTTTTTATGAAAGTCCGTCAGTTTTGAAGTTAGGATCTTCAAAATTTGTATTTAGGCTGACGTCTTAAAATTAAGTTTTATGTTTTTCAAAGTTTTTAAAAATCTACACCCTAAGGGGTGAAAAAAGGAATGAAGTTAAAAATCCTTAATTTTCTAAGTAAAACCTACTAAATTTATTATTAAGGCATTACGGTTGTAATTCTGTGGAACGTACATCACTGTTATTAAAATAACACCCCAAATTTAACTCCTAAAAGAGGAAAATGGGGTGAAAAAGTCTAAACACCAATATGGGAATCGTTTGTATGGTTTATCGGGTCGCCGATTACGAAAACTACAACAATTTTGAAATCCAACGTGGTGGACGTGAAATACCATCATCCTCTGGGGATGGGGTTGGGGTGCGATAAGGTTGAAATGTCAAAAAATCAATATGGGTGTCATTTGTATGGTTTATCGGGTCGCTGATTACGAAAACTACAACAGTTTTGAAATTCAACATGGTGGACGTGAAATACTATCAACCCCTGGGGATGGAGTTGGGGTGCGATAGGGTTGAAATGTCTTAAAATCAATATGGGTGTCGTTTCTATGTTTATACGAGTATAAGGATAGGTATATTGGTTAAGACAGCGTTTGGGGTAGGGATAGGGGTAGGTTAAGGGCAGGGATAGGGATAAGTAGAGGTAGAGGTGGATGTAGAGGTAGAGGTAGATGTGAAGGTGGAGGGTAGGGGGAGGTAGAGTTAGAGGTAGAGGTAGAGGGAGAGGGAAGGGGAGAAGGGGAAAGGGGGAGAGGGAGAGGGAGGGGAGAGGGAGGGTAAAGGAGGGGGTGGGGGAAGGGGGAGAAGGAGGGGGTAGGGGGATAGGGAGGGAGTGGAGGAGGATACAGAGGGAGGAGGAGAGGAAGGGGGGAGAGGGAGATAGAGGGAGAGGGTTTTAGTTTTTCTCAATTACTTCTGCGAATTGAATCTGTTTTGAAATATAACTTAAAGGAGTCTCTCATATCTCTCTCTACATTTTATTAGGTTGAGTGGCAACTTTAAGGCATAATACTGCTGCTAAGTTCCGCTGTTCTGAGTAATTTATGAGTAACGTCTGTATATTATATAAAATTCAGCTGGATCTTGAAATGTACTCATTGATTTGCGCAGGGTTTGTCCCGTTTTTCCTTAGTTTAAAATTACCCCGAAATGATGGGAAAATATTTTATTGCTTCGGAAAACCGGTAACAACATAAATACGAAAATCACGCGAGCGAAGCCGCGTGCAACAGCTAGTATAATTTTATTTTTTCTTCAACCTTTCTAAGGTATCGGTCTCATTCAACTCTCTGTTCTCCTTAACATCAAATGAAACGTCCTGTAGGACAGGGAGCTCCCTCCAGAACTCCAACAAAAACCCGTGGTACTTTGGAGGGATTAACCATGTCACCACGCTTGTAAGCGTTGCGGCTGGCGACCGCTGTCGTTGGTGACCACAGTATGTAAGATGGTACACAGAAACATGCTGCTGCTCATTCGCCGGTTCATAAGCCCTTGGTCGCCTTTTACGACACCCACCCACACACACGGACAAATATTAAAATAATATTCAACAATTATTTCCCGTGAATGTACCAGGCACTCTTTATCTGAAATGATGTATTTTATTCCTAGCTTTCAACGATGAAAAGCGTACATAAAACGAAATATTTCTTATACGAAAAAAGTAAGCATATAGGTTGATTTTTAATTAGTTCTTGATAGTTAGAGATATGCTTGTTCTCATGATACTTAACAACTTTTCCCAAGGAACATAGGTCGAAATACGAAAAACCAAAATTGACCTCCCATCCAAAATGCGCTATCAGCTGATGCAGTTTCTATGGGAGGTCAAAACTTGATTTTCGTATTTCGACCTATGTTCCTTGGGGAAAGTTGTTCAGTATCATGAGTACATTCGTACCTTTTTCTATCAAGAACTAATTAAAAGTCATCCTATATATAAATTAATCTACTTTTTTCGTTTATTCCAAAGCTTACCAATCTATTTAGCAGCCATGACACGAAAACCAGAGTAAATTTGACGGAAAGAATTACATTGTTTTACAAACTTGTTTTTTCTGACAGCTTTTGCCTATTGCTTTTGGCATAACTGCAAAATGTGTTGGTGAGCGTTGGTATAAGCGAAAAGAAAAAAAATATCGTAGCTTCATTTTTGTAACATTTTTGGACCTCTAGCTCCCTTTTTAAAGAGGCTAGTATTTTTTTACTGATATGAAGTCACCTCATTAATGTGCTTAATCCACTGTGAGATCAGACATTTACTTACATCATCTTCCCCGCCCGCCTACATTACATCTGTTTTGGATAATACAAATTAATAATGATAATTGATAATAAATGTAAATAAAAAAAAGAAACAAATAAAGGAGTATAGGATTAACGAAATATAATGTGATAGATGTAATAAAATATTACTTTTACTGAAAATATATTGTCAACGTTGAGATAAGACTCTGAGATAAAATGTGTAATATTTGAGATGAGACATCTGCGCTTCATGCGAAGTCACTTATGGGAATCAGGAAAGTTCTTGAGCGAACCTTAAGTACCTACGCTTCTATACAGGATGTCCCAAAAATTTGTGACAAGCGGATAACATGTTAATCTGTAAAAATAAAATATTTTAGGCCTTCCATACAAAATGTGCTGTCAGCTGATGCAGTTTGAATGGGAAGTCAATTTTTTTTTTAGTTTTTTGACCTATGATCCTTGGGAAAAGTTGTTCAGTTTCCTGGGCAGATTAACATGTTTTCCGCTTGACGCAAATTTTTTGGACACTCGGGTGAATTTTTGAGACGGGTCAGTAAGGGCAGGTAAAAGTACCTTAACCGTTACAGTTACAGGAAAACGTTCCTAGGAGACCATCCATAACTTTTAGAGATATTCTAAACTGCATTCACAGATTTTGGAAAAAATTACAGTAACCAAAAAAAATGCCAAATTACCAAAAAAAATGTTTTTGTGTCTATCGATCCCATTTCATGTGGAGATCAAAATACTCTATGGGACTACTTTAGGTATGAGTACTAGAAATGACAGAAATTGCCAAAAACTTTTCCCATACATCTCGGTAAGAGAAGAGAGTCAAACTTCTACATTGGCGAAACTGTTTTGGATAGGCCCGGTTAAAAAAAGGAAGATTTTACTTTTAAATTCGAATTCGATTCGAATAATAATTTTCACGTCATAATTCTTAAAGCACGGAGAAAATTCTAGATCGTTATAGTGGCAATTTGGGAAGAAGAAGGAAGCTGCATTAGTGTGGTACGCAAATAAGTATCCGTTGCGACATGTACTAACAAGAAAGGTAATTACAAACCTTTTGAAGAATCTTGAACAAAGTGGTTTGTTCAAAAAGAAGTTAGAGTGGACGCTTCGTCTACTGGACATAGACACGGAGATTGCTATTTTAAGCTATTAGGTCTTTACCTATGAAATTGCCGTTTTGTATGGCGAATTTTAGGTAAACTCAATTTTCAGTACTAACATTTTTGAATTTTTTTTAGGAATTATAAATCCAATCTTTTTTATTTTTTTAGGCATTATTGAGAAGACATTAAGCTAACAGAAGCTTAAATTTATTTTTGAAAAATATTATCTGTAAAAAAATATAACCAATCTAATGATGAAATCGGACTACATTTAAGACGAACAATTTTCGAACCTTTAATTTTATATATCAAACTAAAAATAAAAACTTTATTTTATGCGTAAATTGATAACCTTGAAGTCAACTTTAAAATATAAGACTAATGAAAAAAATAGCATTAGAATTATAGGAATTATGATCTCATTAATCTGTAAGAAAATTTCGGCAATTTCATAGGTAAAGACCTATTATATCGAAGCTTATCCAGAGATATCGTCAAGAGATGTCGCTCTTAAAGTAGGTGTTTCCCAGTCACTTGTGTTAAAGTGAAAAAAAAAAAAACGGCTATAAGTGCAATCGACAGGGGCGCATAGTTCAAGCGTTACATCCGGGTGATGATGTTCAAAGGCTTACGTTTTGCAGATGGTTAAGAGGAAACATAAGAAGAGATCATAAATTTTTAAACTACATACTATGGTCTGACGAAACAAATTTATCCAATAACGGTATGTACCACCGGCGAAATCATCATTATTGGTCTAGAGAAAATCCTCTCAGAGTTTGGGTAAGCCATAATCAGGTTCGTTTCTCTTTTAACTGTTGTTGTGGTGTAATGTCGAACCAAGTCGTAATGGTGGAATTTTATGAAGGTACACTTAATTATGCCGTGAATAACGTGGTAATTTTAGAGAATCTCCAAAAACAGTTGGATAAATGGCTACTGTCGGAACTGCGAAAAGTTTATTTTCAACAAGATGGCGCTCCACCACATAACAGCCGTCTTACGCGTTCCAATTTGTGGTACTCATGGTCCAATTAACTGGCCACCTCGCAGCCCTGATCTAACGCCTCTCGATTTTTTCTTGTAGGGCTACAAATTCCCCGTGACACTACTGGTAGTGCCACGCAGTAGTGCCACGGGAAACAAACGAGAAATACGACAGCGTTTAGGAGTTGAAAGATGCATTAACGAGGATTTTATATATTCATCCAAGAAAATTATCGGCTGCTACTAGCTCAGTGCAAAAACGAGGGAATTTATGTATTCATGAAAACGGCGATCATTTCGAACAAATAATTTCTTAGATTACCTATTTTTGTGTTTGTGTAAATAAATGTTGAAATGAATATTTTTTTTTATATCTTATGTTGCCTGCGTACGTGAAGCCGCTGCGGTGTTGTGACTTACCGTAGTTTCTGAACTCAAATTTCAGTAGGCTTTAAAGAGTCACAATAAGTAATATTTCTAGTACTCATACCTAAAATGGTCCCATAGAGTCTTTTGATCCCCACATGAAATTAATAGGATCGATAGACACAAAAATTTTTTTTTGGTTAATGTAATTTTTTTCCAAAATCTGTGGATGCAGTTCAAAATATCTTTAAAAGTTATGGATGGTCTCGTAGGAACGTTTTACTATAACTGTAGTGGTTAAGGTACCTGCCCTTACTGACCCGTCTCAAAAATTCACCCTGTATAGGGAAAGGATAAGTGATGCAAAATGTTATTTCAAAGTTGTCAGAATATACGGCATTGCTTTAAAAAACAAAGACATTATTTTGTAAGATTTTTTGTACTTTATTCTTGTACCGTACCAGATCCCGTGACAATTCATTTTCGGTTTTATTCACCAATTTATTTAAGCTATACACCGCAAATTTGTTGGCTTTAAAATTATTTATATTGTTCAAGAAGTTTATTTATAATAAGATAATTTTTAAATTTGGCTCAACAGTTCCAGAATCACGATCACTTATGTGTTTTAGAGATATTTTCTCGCTGAAAAAGTTGCCTCCTAAAAGAATTTTTAATCGGTTTAGGTGACTTTGAATATACTCGACTTTAAAGAGTACCTAGATCAATTTGTATAGGTCTATGGTATTAAGTTAAATATTCTTGAACCTGATATACAAACGTACTAATAACCTAGAATAGTACATTGTGTATCTAGGGCGGAAAGTAAGCAATCATTGCACTTCCGCCCGTGCTAGACACAATGTTTTTCATCACATTTGCAAGGAATATAAAAAAAAAAGTAATCCTAGAATATTTATTCAAGTAGGTAATTCACGCAGAAATTTAATTCTTTATAATATTTATGCTGCACTGAAACTGTTTACGTCTAGGAATACAATATTATGACGCTATTAATCACACGCATGTTTTATTTCATAACTTTACTTTGTGGAAAGTAAATAAACGCACACATCCTAAGCAAAATTGAAAAAAATTTAAACTTTTTAAAACTATTGTAAAATATGCAAACTAATTGTAGTTATTTAATTTTAAATTAATTTCTTGTTTAGGAACAGTTTCAGAACAAGATAAATTAAAGGCAAAAGATTATTAAAATTCAACTTTAACTTAGAACCTCTTTGCGTCGAAGTCTCATTTCGAAACGTAACGTCTTCTGACAGCCAGCAGTCACAGATTGTCAACAAAAAGTCAAGATGACAGATAAAAAAGCCCTAGGGCGCATTTTACAATTTTCCGACCGCAATACGTGTATAGATTGCGACTCATTGCGAGCAAATATGATGAAAAAATATAAAATAAGCATAAATGATGCATTTTACTTTTTTTTTAGCAAAAATTATGCTTAGATATCCCTAGACCTATACAAAATTGATCCATATCGTTAACATAACTTACCCTCAAACTTTGTCGAATGTCTTCAAAGTAACCCTGTAGAAATAAAGGGTGTAAGGGACGGTGTACTGAAAACTGAAAGGGCGTGCTCAGTCAACGAAACTGAACAACTTTCCCAAAAAACATATGTTGGGAAATGAAAAAAAAATTGACCCCACCATACAAATGGCAATTTGTATGGAGGGGTCTATATACAAGAAAATATATGACTCTCTTGATCAATATTGCAAGGGTAAATAAATAAATGGTAAAGCAACACTGCACTTACTTTCTCGCGATATGCAAGGAAAAAGTATCTACTGCAAACTTAAATTTGTAAATTCATAGCACGGAAATACAAACTTATATTTAGGTTTAAAAAAATGTTTTATTGAAATATGCAGATCAATTCAGAATTCGAATTGTTAAACATTAAAAGAAACTAACTCGTAAACTATTTCGAGTAAATCCACAGACCTAGCAAAAGCGCGCGCTAATGAGTAAATCACATGTTTACATTTTGATAGTACTGGAACAAACCTTCATCTGAACTTTCACAGATCAATAGATACTACCGCAAGATACTTGCATGAAGATTTTTTACATTTCTTAATTTCACATCACATGTTTCTTAGGGAAAGTTGATCAGTTTAGTCTACTGAGCAAGCCCTTTCAGTTTTTGGTACTAGAATACAGGGTGTACCAAAAACTGAAAGGATTTTTGCATAAAAAAAAACAAATATATTATCCAGTCAGGTATATAACGAATATAGAATTAAAATTATAGAAAATAAAGTTAAACTCAATCGAAACAATTATGAGTAAATCACATGTTTACGTTTTAGTAGTACTGGAACACCCCTTATATGAAATCACAAAGACCAATATATACTGCCGCAAAATACCTTCAATGGAGATGCTTGGTCATGCAAAGTTTCATCAAGATTTTTTGAGCCGTTTTTGCGAAAATTACAATTTCTCATTTTCGTTATATGACAGCAACCCTCAAAATGAGAGCCAGCAGGAAACCACTCGGAATCCTTCGATGGATTTGCATAAAACTCTTAAATTCAAAATATGGCGCTAATCGGACCATTCGTTTAGCCGCTAGGCCAAAGCGTGACGGACAGACCGACCGACGGACCGACCGACCGACCGACCGACCGACGGACGGACATTTTTAGGAGACTTATTTTTTATGATGTATATCTATATATAGAACACTTTTTTGAGAAAATTATAAAAGCTTTTTTTTTCACGAATACAATACCTTTCTCGCTCCGCTCGAAAGTAAAAATTTACTACTGAATACGTTATGTAAGAAACATTCATCAAGACATCAACATTTAATTTCTACAGCTGTTGATCGTTTATACCGGGTGTCCGTTACACAACAAACAACTTTCAGCGAACAAAACTTTCAGGAAATGAAAAAAAATCGGCTTCTCTATAAAAACTGTCCAATCAAGTTTGCTATTTTGTATGGAGAGGCCGATTTTTTTTTTCATTTCCTGAAAGTTTTGTTCGTTGAAAGTTGTTCAGTTACGTTGACTGATCATGCCCTTTCAGTATTCGGAAGGCTGTCCCTGACACCCGGTATAATCTATTACGAGAGATGCTATAGAAAAATTGAAGGCAGTACCGAATTCGTTGGCAGTCGCCGACTGCCGCAGCAGCACAGTTTCGATAGCTCGGCTGTCTTAGATAGCGGTTATGGTGATTCTGGCATCAGTTTGACTGATGCCACACTGATGGCAGATGCTCATTTATGACTGATGATATACTGATGGTATACTGACAGTATCCTGACAGTATACCATCAGCAGCCTACAAAAACAAAAACATAGCGACTGATAGAAAATTTCTTATCTAAATTTGATCAGTCTCCCATCAATCTGACTGATGTCAGAATCACCGTGTAATCGCTGACTTATGAGTAAAATAATTTGCAATAGTAGGTATACAATGTCGTAAAATAGATTATTATGAACTAATGATGCTCACGATATACAGTGTCGTACCCAATTCAATGTAGCGACATTATTTGAGTGACCTGAATACAAAAAAATTGCCTTGATGTCGCGTGCTTTGAGGACAAACCGCAAGTTGTACAAAGCGTCTTTAAAATTAAAGCTCTCTTAAATATATCGCTGACATTTTCATAAAACCTTATACACGAAGTAGTTGATGAAAGTAGTAAGAATAAGTGAAGGAAGTATGTCAAGATCGTAGCAGGTTGAGGGCTGTGGTCTCTGCCTACCCGGACGGGAAAGAGGCGTGATTTTATGTATGTATCCATGTATGTATTGTCACTCTCTGCCTTGCTGAAAAAGAAAGTGACAACGACGGTTTTAAAGAAGGCTAAACTTAAAAAAGGTTTGTGAAACTGACTTACAGACTACGTTTATACAGGGTGTTAATTTAATTGCGTGCCATAGCTTAGGGGGTGTTTTAGTAACGATAAAGGAACACAAAAAAAAATATTTAAAAAATCCTACTTAGAAAAAACAAAAACTCCATTGAAACTTAACTAACGCGAAGGGCAATGACCCGGATGGAGCACCAGTGGTACGCAGTATCAGTGGATAAGGAAGGCACATACATAACTGAAACTCTTTCGCGCGCTTTTGATAGCGCGGTGCTTAAGGTCATTGCTCTTCGCGTTAGTTTAGTTTCAATAGAGTTTAATTTTTTTAAAGAAGGTTTTATTTTTATATTTTTTTTAAGTTCTTTTATCGTTATTGAACCATCTCTTAAGCTATGGCACGCAATTCAATTAACACCATGTATAACAGAGATATTCTTTTGGGAAAAGGAAATTAGAATCGTTAGGTTGTTTTCGCCTCAAACTTAGGAAAATCTAGATTACTCTAGATAGATTTGCCAATTCCGGTGGCCCAAAACGTACCGTTTCCTGGATAGAAATTGTGATTATAGGGCTACCTGTGCCTTTTAATAAATTACTTTGTCGATAGTAATGAGAAATTTTATCGATATTTAGAATAAAGTGTTTAGAGGAAAATCAACTTTTAAGAGACTTTTTCAGCCTATAGTCACACCTTGGTCACTACAATATTCAGGAAAGCTAAGCACCGCTGTCCGGCATTAGAACCTAGGGTGTGTCCGCTAGTGGCACGAAATCTGAAGCGTTTCCGTGTTTCGGAACACACGTTAAACCGTTGGTCTCACCTTATACCAATTTGACAAGATGGCCACTAACGGGGCAAAGTCTAATTTAGGTTTATATCTGGTTGCCTTTCTTGGTTGCAAATTGCCCTCATTAGTCTGAGTTCCTGAGAGAACATTTATCGATATTTGAACGAACAAACACTATGGCAGAATCGATACACATCTATTTCAATCCCCTGGGTATTACTGAGATGTTATGTAGATGAGATTCGACGTAGGGCGATGAGTATTCCAAGAGAAACCGTGTTCTGATGTTCAACGTATAAAGACACGGCTTGAATACTTGATTAATTACACATTAGGATTTATACCTTTTTTTGTTATTGTCAATGGGCTTACTCTTGACCTCGATCTAGTCTTGAGGACATAGCTTGCCCAGAAGAAACCTATTCACTCGCGACCTTTTTCTATTTTTTATTTTGTCCAAATTCAGGACGTTCTGAATAAAGGCCAGGTTAAAAGTACCCTAAACCGACGAGCATGTATGAAAGGATTGACGAAAGTACAGGAAGCAAGGGAAGTATGTCAAGATCATAGCAGGTGGAGAACTGTGGTCTCTGTCTACCCCGACGGGAACGAGGCGTGATGTTGTGTGTGCGTGTGTGTGTGTGTATTTTTTAAATCCTTGTAATTTTTCGCGTGTTAAATGAAAGGGGTGTGTAAAAGATGATATAACAACTTTTAATATAACATTTAATTGATATAACAAAGTTTCATATAATTTTGTTTCATATAATAATTATTTCGTATAATCGACATTTCACATATTTTCATTTCATATAATTTCAAAACGTATAATAAACATTTCCTATTAAATGTTTCATATAATCATCATTTCGTATAATACCCATTTCATATAATATCAGTTTGTGATTTTCATTGGTTAGTTATAATATCCACATAAATTATTAAGTAAATGAACAAGCAAGCATGCATTATGCAAAAAAGCAAGCAAAGGCAAGCAGGCATGCATGCAAGCAATCAAGAAACAAGCAAGCAAGTAAGCATGCATGCATGCTGGCAAGTAGACATGCGCATACATTCATGTCAACCTAACCTGAAGGGTATGGCGGAGTGAAGCGGAGCTCGCTCCGCTCGCCTCCGCTCAATTCCGCCATACCCTTCGAGCCTAACCAACTGTGTCGGGGTGCTCGCTTCGCTAGCCTATTATCCATTCTACTAAGCCCTTGCCATTAACAGACAAGTAAGCAAGCATTCAAGCATGCATACAGCAAGCATGCATACAGCAAGCATGCATACAGCAAGCATGCATACAGCAAGCATGCATACAGCAAGCATGCATACAGCAAGCAAGCAAGCATGCAGGCAAGCAGGCATACGCATGCATTCATGTCAACCTAACCTGAAGGGTACGGCGGAATGGAGCGGAGCTCGCTCCGCTCAATTCCGCCATACCCTTCGAACCTAACCAACTGTGTCGGGGTGCCCCGAACTCTTTTGCTCGCTTCGCTCGCCTATGATCAATTTAATTAAGCCTTATCGTTTCGTTTTTACAACAATTTTAATTAAATAAGCATATAACTATACAAAATTATTATAAATTAATTGATTATTATATTTTTTTGTTTTATTATTATAAATTAAATAAAAAATAAGTAAATTAATAAAAATATAATGTATCAAATAAAATTTATATGAATAAAATTTTATATGAAAGATATTTAGGTGAAATGATAGTTATGCCAAATGTTAGTATAGAAAACGTTCATTATAGTAAAGGTACGTTATGTCAAACAAAATTATGCTAATAGTTGTTATATGAAACGTTTATTATATCAATAGAATGTTATTGAAACGTTGATATACGAAAAATATTTATACGAAGTGATGCGCACCCAAATGAAAGGCAGAAACTACTAAGGGTTGCAAAATGGAGTGGCCAGAGTGGCCAGGGTTGTGCCTAAACCGAAGAACCGATTTGAATGATATTTTATATGAAAAGAGTTTTGAACTCTGAGAAAGAACATCGGTATTAAATTTTCTACTAGCTTATTGCGCACGACTTCGCCGGTTCTGTGCGTTGAAATGAGTCAGTTCATCCTTTATACAGCGTGAATTTTTATTGGTTTTGCTCCCAAAGTAGTAAAGTTAGTAATTCTAAAAAGCAACTAGCCAAATGATTAAAAAAAATTTAAACAAAGGTAAAACAATTTTTTAAGCCTCTCATTATCAAGGCGAAAATTATTTTTAGGAGTAATTTTTTTTTCTTAGGGAATGTTGCTTGTTTTTGTAAGTACACAGAAAAAAAAAGAAATTTTAATTTAAAATTTAGATTTACTTGAAATCTTTCTTAAAATCAAGTAATTTTTACTTTGATCAAGTAATATTTGTTTCAACCAAGAATGAAAAGGCGTTGTAACAAAATAATGGCTTGTTTGATATTAAAAAAAAAAACTTAAGGAATATTATTTCACGCCAAGTATAACGAAATTTTAACAAAAACAGGTCAATAAATTCTTAAAACAAGACAAGTGCATGATAAGATTAAAAAATGTTTTGTGTTCAATCAATAAAATATTATCTTGACCACTCGATTATTTTGATAAAGAATTTATTTGGCTACCATCAAAACATGTAAATACTTAAATATTAATATTCATCGTTTTTGCAATAAGGTATCTAATATTTGTTTAAAAAAATATAATTTCTTCTTTTGAGCAAATAACATTGAAGGAAAACTAACTTTACTCCAGTAGAAAAAAAAAATCTTGAAAATATTAAGTTAATGTGTCTTTTTGTAAGAAATGTTGCTTTATTCAAAGAAAATAATTTACTTGACATTTTATTTCAAGTAAAAAAAATTGTTTTAAAGGAATAAAAATATCTTGCTTCATTATTAAATCGCTTAATCTGATACAAAATAATCTTCTGATGATGAGAAATATTCTTGCACCTAGAACATTGATCATCATGGCAACAAAGTTATTCAAACCTCTCAACAGATGGCATGTTAGTGACGGGGTTTCCTGAATCGCGCTATAGAGAATTTTCGAAATTTAGTGACTACCCCGGACTGAAATTCGCTAAGCTAAACACAAAATAGATTTAATATTTTTAGCTGAAAAGTTTGACTATTTCAGAAACTAATTTAATTTTTTCGCCTTAACTATTATTATTAATTTTATATTAATTTTTAAAGTTTTAAAGTTGATGACATCATTTCACAATAGACGATGAAACGAACGTTACATAGTGCCACAGTGTGGTCACAGTGAAACGAACGTGCTTCGACACAGATATGTCAATCAAACTCGAAACGTCAAATCGAATCGTTTGGCAGAAAGAGCACAGAGAATAAAAGTTATTTTTATTGTTTTTTTTTTTACTTGTGGAATGTCGTCACTCAGTGGTCAAATGAATGTCACAACTGCCGCAGCATTTTTGAACATATTACCGCAATCAAATTACTTTTCTAGTCGAAAATAAAAAATATGGTACCTATGATTTTTTGTATTTTAGTGTGTTTGTGTGTGTGTGTTTTTTGTTAGCTGGCCAATTGTCGCGTGGATCGGTACCTACAGTGACGTCAATGATTGATAATTAGATTAAAACAGACAGAGCTTGGAACACTTAAAGTACATTGTGTCACCTGACTCATTTTAGTTTCTTTGAAGTAATCAAAACATTTTTGAATGTAAATTATAATTAATAAGATTTCATAATGAAAATGACTTCAGTTTTTCTTCTTCTCTTTTAAATCTCAAACCAGTAATATTGGTAAATCTTTACTTTAAAATAAATTATCTAATTTATTTAACGAATCATGTTTCTTTGAAACAACAAATCAAACCAAATTTCCTATAAATAAATTTATTTTTGAAACAATGAATTAAAACAGTCATCGACAAAGAGAGCTAATTTTCTTACATCAATGAAAATGGCTTGTCTTGATGAGAGATTTCCTTTCCTTCTTTCGAATAATACTGTCTTCAAATAAAACTGATATTCAAGAGAATTTATAATCTGTTTTTAAGAAAATACCATATGCTTGGTTTTTTTTTTTATTTTATTTTATTTATTGGAGAATCAACAGATAATAGCCTTATAAATTACTTGATTACATTTTAAACACATTTTTATAAGTCAAGACTACTTCCTTAACATTCTCACCAAGACATAAAATGGTAGTGAATTTAAGCTACAGGTTGGAAAAAAAATATATATAACAAAAAGAGTTATCTTAAACTAGTTCATACAAACTTATTAATACCATTAACAAAAAAAAAACGGTAAATTAAGTAATGTAATCTAACAATCGTGATTCTTAAAGCCCTATCCATAATAGTGCCTATAATTTATGAACAATAAGTATCAGTATTTTTATAATTTTTTGTGACTAATAAGTTTTAAAGTTCATTTTTGAATCTTTTTAAATTATTGCCGAACAGGTCAACACAAGCCAGTTCCTTATTATATTGTTTACATATTCTGTTTAGAGGAGCGCGCTCACCAGCATTACTGGAGCTTCCTGTGGTGGCCAGCAGCGCTGTCGATCGCCTCCCTCCAGAGGGTGCTCTAAAACTTATCTCAGCCAACAAATCCGGGCAGTTGTACTACGCATTACAAATTTTGTATAAAATAATCGCGTCTCCTTGCCGTCTTCTAAATTTTTAATGTTTAATGCATATTAAGGAAATTTGCTTTGTTTTAAGAAAGCTTTTTTTCTGTGTAGAATCGCTGGGCTTGATGCAAAACCAAGAAAAAAATATGCTTTATAACGTGCTAATGAAATACTGAACATAATTTTAATATTTTTTTTTTTAATTTATTTTTATCAATTAAAACATTACATTTATAAACTTTAAAAATATTCGCCAAACTGATAATCAGTTTGTTGGCGAAAGTGCACTCAGTATTTAGGCCTTCCAATGTAACTTAAAAACTATATATTACTGAATAATAATAACAAAAACTTAATTAAAAATACAGTTCGCTTCTTACTTACTTAGTGCAGATAAGAGCATGCCCGGCCTGACACTAAAGTTTCTAACGTTCTCGCCTTAGCGAATTTGGTGAATAAAAGTGTCAAACCTGACGTACTCTCGTCTGAACAAATTTTAAATAATTTAAAAGTTAGTGATCAAGGTAAAGCATATGTTTTTTTAATTTGCTTTTAAAAGTGAACTTACTTACATTTTCATCAAAATTTATCGAGTTATATATTCTTGGTATCTGATATAATCGTGTTCTTTCCCCATAATAATTTGTACATTTATGCTCTTCGTACTGCTTACGTATTGCTATTCTAAGTGTACGGTTGTATGTTTTCTTTACTTTAAATTCAGGATTTTTAAAATGTTCTACAGCCAATGAGTACTTGACTTTGACATGAGCTGGCAAGATGTTTACAATTTTGAATAACGATTTATAATTATCTTTGCATTTATTTTTGTCTTTTTTACTAACAAGAAGTTTTATTAAACGAAGCTGCAAGTTATATACTCTGTCTAGGTAAGTAGGAAATGTGAGACCATAGACTGTCAGACCGTAACTCAACACTGCATCTGGTAACGCGTAGTACAACATACGTAGAGTTTTTCTATTTATTACGTATTTTAGTTGCTTAAATTTAGCCAGTATCGATCTTAGCTTATTACAAACAATATTTATGTGTGTGTTCCAATTAAAATTACAGTCAATGGTTAGTCCTAGGTATTTATATTCTTTAGGTATTCATATATTACTCAGACCATGAAACTGAACAATTTTTCCCAAGGAAACTGGATCGAAATAAGAAAAAAAAGCTTCCCATGGAGACTGCGTCAGTAGAATATAGCGCATTTTATATGGGAGGTCAAAATTTAGTTTTTTCTTTATTCGACCCATGTTTTTTGGGAAAAGTTATTCAGTTTCATGGTCTAAGTCCCTTACATGCAAAAATTATATTCACTATTTCATTAGAACCCTATGCCAAGTGGACAAAATCATAGCTAGCATTTCTTTTACAAAGCAGTCTGCCTATTTATTATTATTTTATTATTTATATTTATTTATTATTATTCATCGTTTTCATGAAAACAATTACAAGATGAAGAGAAATTACATTTTATAATGTGAACGAGTTTGAAATGATTGTAATGTTTTTTATCACTTTTAATTGTTATACTTTCGAATTTATTATGATCATTTATTGTCATTCTGACAGTATTCGAATATTTGACATTTAATAGAATTGATTTAGTTTTAAGATTGCAGTAAGCTGCCGTTATTCATAATCTAAGGATTTATTAGACGGTAGATAATTTTGTTTTACACGCCAATCGGCTGAATGAAGAACGGTGCATGTTATTTTATAAAAGACCACATTGCAAACCCTTTGTTCGTGAAATAAACATTGAATTGATGAGAAATGGACTATTCACAAAATACATGTTTTTGTTCCAGCTGGCTCCGGCACTGAAGACCCGACTGACGGCTTAACTATGGACATTTCTTCTCAGAGATTCAGAGCTGAGTTTCTGCAGGAGTACCAAGGATCACCAGACGCACCGTATTTTGATCCCACCACAGAAAGAAACGTAACAGGCTTGGTGGGACATCCAGTGCGATTGATTTGCAGGGTCAAGAATTTGCAAAATAGGACGGTAAGTGAAATTAATCATCAATATTATGATTTAGTATGTAGAACAGGTAAAAGAGTGGAGTTTCCTCTTTGAAGGTTTTTTCACAGAGTAAAGAAGAGTTCGTAATGAGCTGTTTTCGCAGTAAAGTGTCACCTAAGTATCCAAAGGTATCGATAGATTGCGCTGAAGACAGTTGCTAAAAAACTTAAAATAAATCTATCATAGATGAAGCGTGAAGTAAATAAACCTCCTTAGGCAACACTTACGTTTACTTAGACAACAGATAGGAAAAAAAAGTTGACATTTAAATTTTCCAACAACAACGCTATCTATCATGAAAATGAAAACTAGTTTTTATTTTTTAAAAAACGGCTTATTATAGATAGTAAATTTTCCAACAACAACGCTATCTATCATGAAAATGAAAACTAGTTTTTATTTTTTAAAAAACGGCTTATTATAGATAGTATGTATGAGCTAGTGAAGTGTAAAACGTCTCCCAGTCAACTATAACTACTCGGTCGATAAACCCAGTTAAGTTTTACAAAAAATACAAGTAATCTTTTAAAATCTAATGTTTAAGCGAAATTTTGTTTGCGTAAGTAAAAATATATTAGGTCTTTACCTATGAAATTGCCGTTTTGTATGGAGAATTTTAGGTAAACTCAATTTTCAGTACTAACATTTTTGCATTTTTCTTAGGAATTATAAATCCAATTTCTTTTATTTTTTAAGCATTATTGGGAAGACATTAAGCTTAAAGAAGCTTAAATTTAATTTTCGAAAAATATTATCTGTAAAAAAATATAACAAATCCAATGATGAAATCGGACGACATTTAAGACGAACAATTTTCTAACCATTAATTTTATATATCAAACTAAAAATAAAAACTTTATTTTATGCGTAAATTGATAACCTTGAAGTCAACTTTCAAATATAAGACAAATGAAAAAAATAGCATTAGAATTATAGGAATTATGACCTCATTAAACTGTAAGAAAATTTCGGCAATTTCATAGGTAAAGACCTATTATCTTTACTAGCGGACCGCCCCGGCTTCGCACAAGTATGTATAGGTTCGCCCGAGTTAAATTCAGACAATCCCTACTTCTACCCCTGCCCCTGCCCCTACCCCTACCCCTAACCCGTTCTTATAAGCAGATTTTATTTTTTATTCAGTACAATTTTTTTGCCCTGCCCATGCCCCTTACCCCTAACTCTGCCCCTACCCCGATCATCCTATATCCTTCTCCTGGTTCTATGCTACCAAATCGGTTCAGCCGTTCTGGAGTTATACCGTTCTCCTACCCGTATCCCTACCCCTTCTATCCTATGTCCTTCTCCTAGTTCTAAGCTACCTCCTCACCAATTTTCAACCAAATCTGTTCAGCCGTTCTTGAGTTATAAATAGTGTAACTCCAAGTCGGTTCAGCTGTTCTTGAGTTATACCGTTCTCCTACTCCTACCCCTAAGCCTAGCCCTTCTATCCTATGGCCTTCTCTTAGTTCTAAGCTACCTCCCCACCAATTTTCAACCAAATCGGTTCAGCCGTTCTTGAGTTATAAATAATGTAACTAACACGACTTTCTCAGTTGTTCTCCTACCACTATTCCTGCCCCTACCCCTACTCCTACCATTATATATCCTTTTCCTGGTTCTAAGCTACCTCTTTACCAATCGTTCTCGAGTTATTTTATAGTGTAACAAATTATAATTAAAAATCATCCTTTGTCCTTCTCAAAAAAAAACATTCTATATCCGTCTCCTGCTTCTAAGCTACCTTCCCACCAATTTTCACCCAAATCGGTTTAGCCGTTCTTGAGTTATAGTGTAACTAATTACTAAAAAAAAACATCCTACTCGTATGTCCTTTTCCTGGTTCTAAGCTACCTCCCCACCAATTTTCACCCAAATCGGTTCAGCCGTTCTTGAGTTATAAATAGTGTAACTAACAGTTCAGCCGTTCTTGAGTTATAATGAAACTACTTATTTATTTATTAAAAAAAAAAACCATCCTGTAGCAGTCTCCTGGTTCTAAGCTTCCTTAGTTAAGCCGTTCTTGAGTTATAGTAAAACTAATTATTATTAAAAAAAAATTAAACCATCTTGTAGCAGTCTCCTGGTTCTAAGCTACCTCCCCACCAATTTTCAACCAAATCCGTTTAGCTGTTCTTGAGTTATAAATAGTGTAATTTACACGACTTTCTTTTTGTATTAAAAAATATTTTTGCAAAAATAAATGAAAAAAAAAAACATCTTACATCCGTCTCCTGCTTCTAAGCTACCTCCTTACCAATTTTCACCCAAATCCGTTCAGCCGTTCTTGAGTTATAAATGTAAGTGTAACTAACACGACTTTCTGTTATGTACGTATATAGATTTACTTGTGAATTTTCATAAATAATAAGAACGGAAGCGTAAATGAACCGCAATAGCCGGATGCGTGATTTTTAACACCGTTTTTTTTCTGAAATTTCACCAGAAAAACTGTAGTATTAACATTTATGAGTCCCAAGTCACACATTCTCAGAGAGAAAGATAAAAAATTTACGTTTTTAGGTTTTGATAAAAATTATTACATTTTAGTATGAAATGGATTGATATGGAAAAGAATGGAATGGAATGGAATGGAATCGAATAGGACGGGATGGGACGGGGTGGGACGGGACGGGACAGGACAATTAACTGGAGGTCACTCGCAAGAAATGGATACATTTATGGCTTTATCCTTAGCAGAAAATGCTGCTACTTATACATCCTTTGCACTTATTTGAGTTAGTGTAATAACTGGCCTATGAGACATTCCATCTCTCATTCGCAGGGAACTCCTTCCAGAACTTCAGTAAAAATGCGTGGTACTGAAGAGGGGATTTACCATAGTCACCACGTTTGTAAGCGTTGCGGCAGGCGACCTTGTTGTTGGTGACTGCAGTATGTAAGATGGTACGATACACAGAAAGACGCTGCTGCCTATCCTCTCCTTAATAAGCCCTAAGTCTCCTCTTACGACACCCACGGGTAGAGATGGGTTGGTACTATTCTTTGCTGGCATCACACGGGCAACATGATGCAATGGCTCAATATAAATAAATTAAAAAAAAAAATAGCATTTTACAAGTGTGTTTTTTCATAAATATACTGAGATACTTACTAACTGAGTACAAATTTTAAAAAGAAATAAAAATCTTGCATTTCATTTATCAAACAGTCTTTACAAACGACACTCGAGCTTGCTGCTGAATCTCGGCAAATTGAGTCTAAGATTTATTGTTTTAATTTTCTTCTGTTAAGAATAAAACATAAGCAAGTTGTGCTGAGTTCACCCAACATCACGTCAGTAGAAACACTGTGGCCTTTATTTCATCGAAATAGCGTTGCAAATGGTTCCAGTGACTTGCGGATGGCCGTACTATATGTGTTTGGGGCAATAAGATTATACTCAAGTTACTAGAGCATGATTTTTCATTTGTGAAACAAAGATAATGTTTGTAAGCAAACCTGTTAGAGAAAGTGGGATACAGAAATGTACGTACAGCTCTGCCCTATTACGCCAAACTAATGTATCTTCCAGACGGTCATTTTCGACAAAATTACTTTAAAGTGTGGAAATATTTTCTTGTCATAGCTCAATAAATAATAAATATATGTATACTTTTTCCTTCAAAAAGTTTCTGTGCTAGTTTCACTTGCTCAAGAAACGTGAAAGTATAGGTGTAACAAGCACTATGCAAATGGTTCGATAGATGGAGTGCTCAGTTTCTACAACGCGCTATCGACTGGTCATCGTGGCCTCCTCATATAGGTCCAACCATTTTTGTACCCTTGGACATTTGCTAGCAGTCTCAAGAGCAGACGGTACCTGGCTCTCCTGTGACTATCCCTAGCCTAAGTTAATGCGTCTATAGTGCTGTGAACGGTGCCCGGTCCACACTATAGCCGTATTACTTGGGCCGATCTCGTCTAAAGTGTAATAACTTAGATAAATACACGATTGTCAATCTTACACCGCCGTTTGCTTGCTGGCCTCCCGGACCCCTCTTACATCTGGCGCCCCAACGTCCGGCTGAAGTCACCCAAGCTGGACAAGTCCGGCAAAGGACCTTCAGAAACACCAGGACCTACGTTACGAGTCTTGAGGCCTCGCAAGCGTATCGTTTCCTCTGGTAGCAAGAAAAAGTCCAAGGCGAAGAAAATGACTACCGTCTCAATGTCTCCAGAACAACTGCATCAGTTGGTGTCTTCGCTTACGGCAGCAGCTATTCAAGCAGCATCAAGTGGAAGCGCCGCTACAACCTCATTTGCTAACGTGTCGTTCTCCTACGATGGCACTAGAGAATCTACACGCGTGGAAGAATTTCTGTCGGCTGCAGCTGTCTACAAAAAGGTCAACAGAATGACAGATGAAACCTCGATAATGAGCTTGCCTTTAGTGTTGAAAGGTGAAGCTTCAACATGGTGGCAAGGCGTGAAGGATAGCATCACCAAATGGACTGACTTCGAGTCTAGGTTACGCCACGCATTTGCTCCTAAGATATCAGGTGTCATGGTATTTCAAGAAGTTTTCGCACGGAAACAACCACCAGATATGCTGACCGAGACGTTTGTTGCGAAGAACCGTGCCTTGCTATCTCAACTACCATCACCGGGTATGACCGAAACTTTACAACTGGACGCGATCTGCGGTCAATTACACGTCAACAAAGAATTCAGCGAGAATCGTTCACGACCTTTGATCAATTACTAACGGCGGCAAGAAGCGTGGAACAGTTATTAAGAGAAAAACCATCTGTAAAAATAAAAAACTGTCTAACTATAAAAATAAAAAACGACACATTAATCATCTGCATCTACCGTCCCCCTGCACAAAAAAATCTATCCAACTTTTTCCAATCTCTAAATGATTTACTAACTTCATCATCGTCGTACAAAAATATTATCTTATGTGGCGACATAAATATTAACATACTGGAAGATGACTATGACTCTAATTCTGAATATTATCTTAATCTCCTAGCTTTTCATGGACTCTTGCCAGGTCATAGGTTACCCACTCATAATAAAACATGTTTAGATCATATAAATATTAAAACAAAACAAAGAGGGAAAATATTTGTTGCTCAGTCTACCCTAACTGACCACTACACCGTCATGCTCTCCCTCCCAATTAAACTTAAAAACACACATATATTACAAACCCTTACAAAAGTGGACACGGCTGGTCTGGCGAAAGCCATGAAAAATATAGATTTCTCACTCATTTATAAAGAAACAGACGCAAATATAGCAGCCTCACTTTTCATTCAGGAAATAAGACAGGCAATTGAGTCAAATATCCAAACAGTAAAATTGTCAAAACGTAAAAATATATTGAAACCCTGGATCATTCCAGGGCTTTTAAAGTGCATGAAAAACAGGGATAACCTACATAAAAAATGCAAAAAATATCCAAATAATGAAACCCTAAAACTAAGATATAAAAGATACAGGAATTTTTGCAATAATATACTTAAAAAGTTAAAACAACAATATGATAGAGATGAAATAAAGAAAGCAGGTAAAAATAATAAGAAAGTATGGAAAGTTATAAATACAGTGACAAACAGAACAAAGCCCAAAAACACAGCCACAGAACTAATCACTCCAGACCAATCCCTAAATGATGTTAACAGGTTTTTTGCAAATATAGGACAATCTCTCGCAGAAAAAATTTGTGTTGATCCAAACGTTTCGCATGGTGAATTTTGTGCACAGAGTGCCAATGATGGTCAATCTATGGTAATGATACCTACTGATGAAAACGAAATAGAATCACTTATTCTAAACCTCAAACGCGACTGTGCCATCGGCTGGGACAGCATATCATCAAAGTTTATTATTGAACATAAAGATATACTCATCCGACCCATTGCATTCATATGCAATCTCTCTCTGTCCACTGGAATCTTTCCATTAGCCTTTAAAAAATCTTTGATCACCCCAGTTCACAAGAGTGGAGATAAATCTATAGTAAACAATTATAGACCCATATCAGTACTTCCTTCCGTGTCAAAGATTCTTGAAAGGCTAATGAATAAAAGGTTGATTAATTATTTAGAGGCTAAAAACCTACTTTCACCTGTGCAGTACGGTTTTAGAGAAGGCAAATCCACATCAGATGCGGTGCACGCGCTTACAAATTATATTGCTGATAATTTAGATAATAAAAACAAGGTTATTGCTATTTTCCTAGATTTAAGAAAAGCATTTGATACCGTTTCTATCTCACTGCTCGTAAAAAAACTGTTCAGCCTTGGAATCAGAAATACTCAACTTCGACTTTTTCAGGACTACCTATCTAACCGTACACAGTGTGTAAAAATCAACAATTTACTTAGCGATGACCTACCAGTGGCTTATGGTGTACCCCAGGGAAGTATCTTAGGGCCTACACTTTTCCTGGTTTACATAAACAATCTGTGTCAACTTCCATTGCAAAATGGACGTCTCATTGCTTTTGCTGATGACACCGCTTTACTATTCAGCGCTAAAACATGGCATGAAGTTTTTAATTACGCTCAGAGGGGATTAGACCAAGTTACGCACTGGCTCTGTAACAACTACCTTACATTAAATGCTGATAAAACGAAATACATAACGTTTACCATAAGAAACTCGCATCGTACTTCTTTATCATCAAACCACATAATAGCTCACCACTGCTCACAAACAGCTTCAAATTGCGATTGTCCTATATTACAAAAAACCGATTCCTATAAGTATCTAGGCATATTAATTGATTATAGACTTAATTTTCAACAACATTTGGACATGGTTAGTGGAAGGATAAGGAAGCTCATATATGTTTTCAAAACTCTCCGTAATGTTATTGATTATAATATGCTCAAATCTGTGTATGTTTCACTATGCCAGTCAATAATTATCTATTGTATTTCCTCATGGGGCGGTGCACATAAAACTAAATTCATAAATATCGAAAGAGCACAAAGGGCAATTCTAAAGGTTATGTCTTTCCTTCCGTTTAGGTTTCCTACTGTTGAACTATATCGAAAAAGCGAGGTACTTACCGTGAGACAACTTTTTATACTTTACACGGTCTTAAAACAACATTCTAACCTATCATTTGACGCTAAACTAGTTAACTCGAAAAGGAAAAATTTATGCCCTACAAACTCTGTCCGCACGGAATTTGCTCATAGGTTCTATTTGTTTCTTGGCCCTTTCTTATATAATAGAGTTAACAATAAATTGCACATTTACACCAACACTAAATATGAATGCAAAAAGAAAATTACTATGTGGCTGCAAAAGATGACTTATGACGAAACCGAGACTTTACTTGCTGTTATATCCTGAAAATAAAAACAACTAATATAAAATATATAAGATCACACATGTATAATCTGACACTAAACACTCATATAGTGACACTCAAACACACACTCATTCATACAAACACTCACACTGAGACACATACAAACATTAACACACTCGTTTCTCACACACACACACACACTCACAAACACACACACACACACACACACAGATACTCACATATTCATTTTTATATTTCTCATATTCTCCTTTTTAATATTTTATTGATTATATGTATATTCCACTCAGTATTTTTAAACTAAACTCATTCAAATCAAAACATACCTACCTTTTAAATAGTTTTTCAGTGTTTTAAAATTTTTAAATACTAAGTAGTATTACATTACCTAATGTAGTCCCTATGGGGTGGGTCCTGGAGACCTGTAATACAGGGATGACCTAGCTCAGGCTCCAGTCTCCCACAACATTTGAATTTTAAGTTTTACCTCTAGCATTGTACTTACCTAGTATGGAAAAATGTTATGTGGAGAAATAAATAAATAATTTATTTATTTATTTATTATTTATATTCATCTTCTGTGTTAGCCAACGTTCCATTCAAGGCAAAGAAACAAAGATGTGACTACTGTCGTGGATCAGGTCATTCGTTTGAGGAGTGCCGCAAAAGGATGAAGCAGATTGGGGAAAGTATGCCGCGACCTCCAGTGAACGAAATAAAGACGGAAACTACCCAAGCGCCCTCTCCAGCGGCACCGATTCTTTTCTGTTACGGATGTGGCATGCCCGAAGTTACGCGAAGCAAATGCCCAAAATGCAAAGGTTCTCAACCTATTAAAACTGAAAGACCAAGCTTTTGTGCATTGGACATTAACCTCGACGCTCGTCCTAGAATTATGGTTGGTATAGGCATTTATGATATCTCCGGTACTGCATTTCTCGACACTTGCGCTAAATCCAGTGTTGCCTCGTACCAGCTATATCTATGCCTAAAGAAACGAATTTGTGAATTTGCTAAGCAAACAGTTAGTGTTACCATGGTGGATGGAATAAAGCGAAGAGAGGAAGTTTTATCTATTACTGTTCCTGTGAAAATTTGCGACCGGATTATACCTACAACATTCGTAGTGCTCCCGCATGCAAAAGAAAACAAGACCCTACTCGGAATGGGATTTATAGAAGATGCTGGTATCAACATCAACGTTCCACAACGAGCCTGTCTCTAACATATGAGTTAGAGCCTCTGGAAGCTGCAACAGCTGGATATTGAGACCCAGCTAAGCAGCCACGCCAAGCCTTTGATTGCTATGCACCTGCTCCGACGCACCTGGAATACATGTACGCCGACGACGCTGAACACACACAAAAGACAAATAACAATAGCCTCAGGTTGCAGACGGTTCCTGGCTCTCCTGTAGCTATCCTTAAATGATATGCCATTAGTGCTGCGAACGGTTCCCGGTCCACGCTCTTGCCGTATTAATTTCTAGTCGTTATCCTCTTCGCAATGGACTACTCCCGCTGTGCTAGATCATCTTATACTAAGGATAGATCATCTTCTACGCGGTGCTAGGCCGACTCCTTTCATTTCTACCCTTGACCAACATGTGACAACTTGAGGCAGTATTGGTCCAAGGGGAGGGTGAAGAAGAGCACATAATCGAGTACGCTAGCAGACTGTTTATCGCAGCGGAAACGAATTTCAGTACCAAGTTCTCGCCGTAAGCACTAAATAAATTTCACGTATACATAGAAGGACGTACATGCTGAAGATTACTAAAAATGAACTCAGTCTATCCTGCCCTTCTCGTCGGGTCGCCTTCGAGGACAGAGGGGGAGAATGTAACAAGCACTATGCAAATGGTTCGATAGATGGAGTGCTCAGTTTCTACAACGCGCTATCGACTGGTCATCGTGGCCTCCTCATATAGGTCCAACCATTTTTGTACCCTTAGACTTTCGCTAGCAGTCTCAAGAGCAGACGGTACCCGGCTCTCCTGTGACTATCCCTAGCCTAAGTTAATGCGTCTATAGTGCTGTGAACGGTGCCCGGTCCACACTATAGCCGTATTACTTGGGCCGATCTCGTCTAAAGTGTAATAACTTAGATAAATACACGATTATCAATCTTACACCGCCGTTTGCTTGCTGGCCTCCCGCAACCCTCTTACATAGGTCTTTTTTACTTTCGAGCGGAGCGAGAAAGGTATTGTATTCGTAAAAAAAAAGTTTTTCTAATTTTCTCAAAAATGTGTTCTATATCACTTATACATCATAAAAATCAAGTCTCCCAAAAATGTCCGTCCGTTGGTCGGTCGGTCGATCGGTCGGTCCTTCGGTCGGTCTGACCGTCACGCTGTGGCCTGGCGGCTAAACGAATGGTCCGATTGACATCATATTTTGAATTTAAGAGTTTTATGCAAATCCATCAGAGGATTCTGAGTGGTTTCCTGCTGGCTCTCATTTTCAGGGTAGCTGTCATACAACGAAAATTAAAAATTGTAACTTTTGTAAAAAGGGCTCATAAAATCTTGATGAAACTTTGCATGACCAAGGTCTCCAATCTCCATTCAAGGTATCTTGCTCTAGTATCCACTTGTCTGTGGAAGTTCATATAAGGGGTGTTCCTTTATTCCTAAAATGTAAAATTGGTATTTACTAAAGATTGGTTTCATTGAAGTTATTTTAATGTTCTATAATTTGTATTCTGAATTGGTTATCTACCTGACTGGATATTCTATATGAACTTTTTTTTGCAAAAATTCAGTATACAGGCTGAAAAAAAAATTCAAATTTAAAGGGCTTGCTCAGTAGACTAAAATGAAATTTTTTTCCTTAGAAATATGTGTTGTGAAATTCTATGCAAATACTTACGCTAGTATCCATTGATCTGTGAAAATTCCAGTTCCAGTTCAGCCAAAATTTAAACATGCGATTTTCTCGAAATCGTTTACGGTTAGTACTTGACAACTACTACGAGGGCCACGCCGAAATGATCGGGAATAGAAAAAAGTACAAAAATAATACAACAATATTTACTTTCACTGTTTTTCGAAGTATTCTCCGTGACAATCGATGCACTTTTGCATTCTATCAAACCAATTATTATAACAGTAATTCCAGTCTGAAGTGGATATAGTCGAAACGGCCGATTTGTAAGCTTCGACTGCCTCTTCTGGGCCTTGAAATCGTTGACCACGTAGCATATCTTTAATTCTTGGGAATGTAAAATAATCATTGGGGCTCAAGTCAGTGCTATACGGTGGATGGTCCATTAACTCCACGTTTTCCTGATTTAAAAACGCTATCGTTTTGCGAGCGGTATGTGAGCTCGCATTATCCTGGTGAAGAATGATGCGACGATTCGGATTAATTTTACGAAGTTCTCTTATGACTTCCGGCAAACAAACTATTGTGTACCAATCAGCAGTAACCGTTCTGCGTTCTTGTAAAGGAATCGTAGCCACATGACCAGTTTTCGATACAAACGAAGCGACCATTTTTTTCGACACGCTACGAGAGCGGACAACTTTTGTTGGCTTGACCTCGCCTTCGAAGACCCAAACAGCCGACTGATGTTTTCTTTCGGGCTCATATGAATAAATCCACGATTCATCACCAGAGACGATATTGTAAACTGCATTTGAGCTCCCTCTATTGAACCGTTGCAGAGTAGACCGACACCAATTAACACGAGCCGACTTTTGTTCCTCGGTCAAACGATGGGGCACCCAGCGGGAAACTAACTTCTTGACACCCAGTTCATCATGTAAAATAGTTTAAATCGCTGTCATACCAATGCTGAGAGAAGCCCGAATCTGCTCGTATGTCACATGTCTATCTTCTTTTATTAATTGGCGCACAGCATCGATGTTATCTTGTGTTACCGCTGTTTTTGGTCGACCAGTAGAAGGAACTGTCGTGAGAGAGGAACGTCCACGACGAAACTCAGAATACCAACGATATATAGTCGTTTTACTGGGTGCGATTTTCTCGAAATCGTTTACGGTTAGTACTTGACAACTACTACGAGGGCCACGCCGAAATGATCGGGAATAGAAAAAAGTACAAAAATAATACAACAATATTTACTTTCACTGTTTTTCGAAGTATTCTCCGTGACAATCGATGCACTTTTGCATTCTATCAAACCAATTATTATAACAGTAATTCCAGTCTGAAGTGGATATAGTCGAAACGGCCGATTTGTAAGCTTCGACTGCCTCTTCTGGGCCTTGAAATCGACCAGTAGAAGGAACTGTCGTGAGAGAGGAACGTCCACGACGAAACTCAGAATACCAACGATATATAGTCGTTTTACTGGGTGCTTCAAGTTCATAAACAGAAACAAGCTCGGCGAGACATTGTTCTTGAGATAAACCTCGACGAAAGTTGTGAAAAATTATGGCACGGAAATGTTCCCGCGTAAGCTCCATTTTCCCCACTGACTTGTCAAATTCAAATGGCTACTACTCTTTTCTTTTTAACTTTTTTTAAAATTCAAAAATGGAATTGTGTTTGAAATAATACTACATGTCATAAACCAAAAAGTTTTTAATCTTATTTATTCCTGAGTATTCTATTCCCGATCTTTTCGGTTTGGCCCTCGTATTTGACAATTTGAATTCTTAATTGATCTGTGGAGGTATATTTCATGAGAATATATTTTGCAAAAACTTATATTTAAGTTTGTATTTCCATACTTTATGTATAGCATTGCAAATTTAAGTTTGCAGTTGATACTTTTTACTTGCCTATCGCGAGAAAGTAAGTGCAGTGTTACACCTTTTATTGTTATATTGATTTCATCAGTGCAATAAATGAATAAATACTCAAAAATTAAAAAGTGTCATTCAAAACATATTACAAGTAAGGCACTTGTGGCTTATCATCGTCATAGGGCCCTGATGGCAGAGTTAGGCTAAGCGTAAGCTGAGACGCAGATGGCGCAGCGGCAGCACAGAACAGTATTTCTATCCTTAAGTTTTCTTCGTAATAAAGCGAGAGGGAAGACAGAATCTCTGGATTAAGACCAATCACAGACCTTTGAAGTCCATGCGTGTCGCGCAGGCTGAGTGGCCCTGTCTTTTTTCTATGAGACCGATGATCTAACCAGTGACGAAGACTGTCATAACGTCTTAGTAAGGATTTTTAAGTTCTTCTGCCTTTTCGGCGGAAAATAAAGCGTTTCTTGTGTGGATTATCCCTTACAATTTTAACTTGCCCTAAGAGTAGAAAAAGTAAATTTCCTTTAAAAAAAAAACAAAATTTACAAAGTTTAACAATGAATAATAAATTGTATCCATTTTATTTGAAACCCTCATAAACTGTTCGGTGTTATGAGCGATACAACTTTTATATTTATTATTAGCCTGATCCCGCCTCAGAAGTGGGTACTTAAGGCAGCCATTGATAACACGTACTCAGAAAATTGTTGGACAGTATCCATTATAGAGAATCTTGAACGAAAACTCAATGTTCGTAAAGAATATTTATACTGCGTTCATAACAGTCAATTTTTTTTTATTTGTTTGTAGAAAGAAAACAAAGAAATAACTAAAAGGTGACTGGTAAAGGCATAGAGTAACACGATTTTCGCGCGCAAAGCCCGGAAGGTAAAGGTGTTCATAAAGCTGCTTTGTGTAATACGTTCATTTTAACTAAGAGTTCAATTGTTTCACATTTGAAGTTACAAATCATCACTGGTGATGCACAAATGGGCAATTACATTTTGAAATTTTCTTCACTCTCGTCTTTACAAAGATCACCAAGCTAGTGGCTAGTCTTACTATCTTAGGTTGCTGACAACATGTCAGTAAAGCTGCTATCACACACCTTCATTGATTAAAAAACTAATTTGGTATACGTTGCACATTGAAGTAAGGATATTAGAATTAACAGAACCAAGCCTCTCAGCAATGTTTGCCGAATTATTCTTTTAATTTAGGAGTTCAAGTTCAAGTTTATTTATTTGGAAACATAAATATTGTATACAAGGTGTGATTGCGGCTTAACCGCAGATTCACAATCGACATGTGTATGTTTCGTTACATGATGACATTGGGGGACATTTCACACAAGGCCATCTAGCGTTTTGAAGCCCATTGAAAGCTGTCAAACGCAAACAGTAGATCCGATTTACACAATAAATAGGACCCAGCTTTATTCTATTTGCGTTTGACAGCTTTCAATCGTTTTGAAGCCGATTGAAAGCTGTCAAACGCTAAAAGTAGATCCAATTTACGCCATAGATAGGATCCAGCTTTATACTATTTGCGTTTGATAGCTTTAAAAGCTGTCAAATGCTGAGAGAAGATCTGATTTACGCCATAAATAGGATCCAGCTTTACACTATTTGCGTTTGATAGCTTTCAATCAGTTTCAAAACGATTCCCATTGATTTTCAATTCTAGCATAGCTGATTACAAACTAGGTAAAACCTGTATTAATGACTGTAATTAAGAGAAACGTATTTGCAGATGGATGACAGTAACAGGAGGGCGCTGATATCATAATATATTGTGCTCTAAATGTATCAAATTCCTTGAGTAGCTGAATTAGTTCAAACTTTATCCACCTTTCAATATCGCTACACAGTCGCTTATAATTGAGATTTTCGGTGATTCAATTTACAACAATAAAATTTTTTTCCTGACTTTTTTAAGATCTCCTTAGTATGTCATACAAACATCTTTTTTCTAACCCGGAGGGGTAGGTTATACGTATCCTTTTTTCTCTTTAACGTTCCCTTAAGCCCGATCTTCCCAGCTTTGTTTCAAAGAACTGAAGGGGTTTGGCGTCACAAGCACAAAATTGCCGTCGGTAAACATTCTTTGTTTTTAACCTTTGGGTACCCTCGTTATATTTTACGGGGAAACTGTGGTTTCACAGTACGCCCACATTGTATGAAAAGAGGATTAAGGTGGGCGCTATTTATGCCGCGGATTATTTTGTGTTTATAGTAAAATGTTTTCGTAACTCCTCTTTGAAGCCTTTGGCTGTTAAGGCTTGAGATAGAAATATATTTTTACGTTTGAGCGGGCTGCGAGAAAGTTCTTGTCATCGCGAAAATAAAAGTTTTAAATTTTTACAAATATGTGTTCTATAACTTCATCTTAGAACGATAATTGCGCAAGCTAAGACCCAAAGTAAAATAGACATCTAGTATGAGTTTGTATTTCCATACTATGTGTTCGGAACAACCAATTTAAGCTTCTTCTGGGCGAGCTCGTCTCATTTTCGTACAATTTATTTATATAGGATTCTGTATAGATCTCTCTAAAACACAATATTTAGCTAAAGTCATGTTCGCAATGAAAAAATGGTTACTGTTACTGGCCACTGTATATTAGTAGGATCACTAAGGCTGAGCTTGTATGGGGTACCTTGCACATAAACCTGCAGGGATGAAACTTAGCAAGAGTCAAGTACATACCCATAGGTAATATATTAGAAGTGGTTCTCCCCAGCAGGACGCGACTGAGATGCACAGTGGGGCATAATGTCGAAAATGTGTAGTTTTTTACTAGGTTGAAAATTGTATCTGTTGAACCGACATAGGTAGCTGGTTGAAAATTTCACAGAATATGTATTTATAAAACAAATATATCAACTTAAAATATATTTTTTTTAAATAAGGGGGTCGCCATACAAGAAACGTATTTTTCTGTTTTTGCTCTATCGTCAGATAGGTTAGTAATTCGAGTGTCAAACTTGGTATGAGTCTTAGACTATATAATACTAACGTATAAGTATGAGTATAGTTCACTGAAATGACAATAAAATAATATGTCCTGACTGACTAACTAACTGACTGACTGACTGACGTTTATCCGTAACCGCTTTAGCTATACGTGTGAAATTTAGTATGCTAATTTATTCATGCCACAAACACCACCCAAGAAATGATTTTCCAAAACGGGATGAGTTTGGTGAAATAAGGGATGAAAGTTAAAGCTAAGTAAAAAATTTTGAAAATCTTCCATCCTTTATTTCACCCCCTTGGAGGATGAGTTTTGAAAAATCCTTTCTTGGGTGGTATTTGTGGCCTGCAATAAAGTAGCATAGTAAATTTCACACTTATAGCTAAACCGGTTACGGATAGACGTCAGTCAGTCAGTCAGTTAGTTAGTCAGTCAGGACATATTATTTTATTGACATTTTAGTGAACTATACTCATACCAAGTTTGACACTCGAATTACTAACCGCTCTGATGATAGAGCAAAAACAAAAAAAATACGTTTCTCGTATGGCAACCCCCCTTATTTTATAAAAAAAATATTTTAAGTTGATATATTTGTTTTAAAAATACATATTCTGTGAAATTTTCAAGCAGCTACCTATGTCGGTTCAACAAATACAATTTTCAACCTAGTAAAAAACTACACATTTTCGACATTATTCCCCACTGTGCATCTCAGTCGCGTCCTGCTGGGGAACACCACTTCTAATATGTTACCTATGGGTATGTACTTGACTTCTGCCAAGTTTCATCCCAGTAGGTTTAGGTGCAAGGTTCACCTTCTTAGTTATCCTACTATATTGGAAAATGGCTGGTCGCGCCGCCGGTTGCGCGGTTCTGTGGCTCTGCCGTATAAAATAAACAGGTACTCTATTGCCGACTTTTCTTTGGAACTTTTGGAAAAGAAATTTTGCAATAAAAATTTGGTTACTGTGGATCATCTTTTAAAGACAGATAAAATTATACTTAGTATTGCGAACTTTTATTAACTACTAATAGAGAGGGACATTTCTTTCATACTATGTCGCCGGGGAGCTGTCAAAAGGCACTTTTTTTTCGACTTGATCGACAAACATCATCATAGTTCTGTCAATTTCCACTATATTGTTGTAGACAAAACCTTCCTTGTGAATTAGTTTATCTATCTAAATGGAAACCGTATCCAAATCCATTCATTAATTTCTGAGACAAGCGATCTCAGATAAACCGAAAAACGCTTCGGAGATTATAATTTAAAATATGTTGTGATGAACAAATTTGTAATGGATTTGATAATGTTTTAAGACATTAGGAATTTTTGCCGCCTCAGCACAATGCCGTAGATATAATTAATACTACGCTTTTCATTCACTTGCGTTAGTAACTTGAAATTTGCTTCATACATTACAAGTCAAAAATGATATTATTTTTATCTAGAAGCTCGGGCTGAGAGAGCTGGTATAGTTAATTTCTGGCGACATTAATTTGCACTTGACGCGCCATAAATTATTAGTTAATTGTTTGTAGTTTCGAAAATAATTAAACTACTTCACTTACTCGTAAGTAGATCTTTGAATTGAAACTCTTAGACATTCTATGATTTATCTCAAGTAATTACTTCTGAATTTTCGTGTGAATACAAGTAATTTAGTGTTAAGATCATGTTACGTTCTCTGTGAGCTTCAGGCCTTCATTATAAATGAAATTATTAACAAAATTACAGGATAATTCGTAGAGAATTCTCTACTTAATTTGGTTTCGCTCGCTGCGCTGTTCTGGGTATTGAATTTGCGTATTAAAAGTGCGAAAATGAATGTACCAGTCACCTGCCGGGTTAGAATGCGCGTTGCAACTGCCGCGACTTCAGATATGTCTAAATGGCGAAAAAAGATTTAACGGAATCAGAACGAAATAGTTAAATAGGAGGTATTTAGATAATTTAAATAACTTTTTACGAAGTTCTTCATCTAATCATCATAACATCCCATAAAACGTCCACTACACGACAAGGAGCTCCCTCCAAAATTCCACACTGAAAAAACAGAGAGCAAACCAAGATAATTTTTCTCTTGTTTGGCATTTTGTGATTAAATCGAAAAACATATTGATAGATTCAATAAAGCGTCTTAGTCAATTTAAATTTATGATCTTTAATTCAATAATCAAATTGATAGAATCCAATAAGGTCTTTGCAAGCTCAAATGGAGTCAAGATGCTTGTTCTAAACTATCAAAATCTTGATGGAATCAACAATTTCTTTTTTTCAGTGCATCTTATCCTGGAACAATGTGGAGGGGAAGTACCATATTGACCAAGCTTGTTGGCCTTGCCGCTGGCACCACAGATCGCGGCTGGTGGTGACGGCAGTACATAATTATAACCATAAACAGTAGGATGCTGCTGCGCATCATCTGATTCATAATCTCTTAGTCGCCTCTTACGACACCCACGGTTATAGATGGGTTGGTACTATTTTACTGCCACCACACGGGCAACCACCCTTCAACCTACTCAAATAAAGAGACGATTTTTTTTGTTACTGAAATAATAGAAAGATTAATCTAAATCAATTAATTTAAACGCCCAATTCAAACAGAATACTCCAAATTTATACTTTCGTTAATTTCTTGTTTCGTAGACTTTGTTTCCGCGAATCTCATCTCTTGATGTTCGTCTTTGATAACGTTATTACTTTAGAGATAACAATTTATGACATTTGTTTGAAAGCTAATTTAATAAAACAATTACTTGTTTCTCGGAACCCATTGAAATAATGTTCCTAAAAAATACGATGTTTTTGTTATTATCGCGTCGAAATTTATCCGTAAATACTGGGTCCAAAAAAGAAATAAAAACAGAAAGAATAGTGCAAGTGTAACGGAACATTGTTTAATTTCCATACAAATTCAAATAAATATGATAATTAAACCTTCTCGTTACGACTTTGAAGACATTTGACAAATTTTAAAGGTAAGTTCTGTTGTCGATATATAATATCGATTTTGTATAGGTGTAAAGTAAAATAAACAAGAAAAAATGCCAAAAATTAACTTACTTAACTAGAAGAAAAAATAACCATGCGATGTTTATTAACTGATTCCATGTTTATATCCATTTTTTTACTTATACAGTTTAATGATTTGGAGAGTCTTGGAATAGCGGAGTGGGCACCAAGTACTGATGTTCGGTAAGGAACAGCAAGAGGAGTTATAGAGACGCGAGGTAGGCGACTAGGAAGACGCAAACTGAAGCACTGTAGTAATTGGGGGCAGTCAATAATTTGTATCGTTCTTTGAGTAAAGTAGTTTTTTTAGTTATTTAGTTGGATGGTTTAGATTAACAGTCGGTAATTTTACAAAATTGGTTTGTGGTTTATTCAAATCACAATTTTACAATAATTGTTCCTTTTGTTACCCAAATGAGGTAGACAACATCCCAACAAAGAAACCGGCCAGACTCAAATTAAATTTACCGATCTAACTTTTTACTTACATAAAAGGTCTGTATTTACTTGAAAATACTTGAGCAAAGAACTGAGCTTGATAAAGCGCTGAAAAGTAATTTAAATATAAACTTTAATCTTCATTACTGAATAGTGGAAAAAGTTTGAAATAGTACCTCTCCATTTTATTGCTTGAGATCGCAAAATGGATTTTTTTATGTTCGTCAGAATTTGATCATTTTGTCGTTACGAATTTGATCGTCAGATATGCTTGATGTTTAAAACCAAATAAAGGTTTCATCACTAAACGACACGTGAGTAACACACATAATTATGTACCTAGAGTCTAGGTACATAATTGTACATTTGTTTTGTATACTTACATTACGCCGCCGGCCCTATGCCAGCCATATAAAACGTGAGTTTATTCGTCTAGGTACTTAAATATACAAAAGAAATGTATAATTACTTTACACATTTCTTGTCGCTATCCCTATAATATGTTTCAATTGATAATCATCAAATCTACCATCAGATAACATATTTGATTACTGACAGACCAATGCGTGTCTAAAATTTTTCGTAAGTTTTTCATAAAATAACGTAGTTGAGCACAAAAATAAATTTATTGAAAAGCCGTACGTAAAAAAATATAGTTTGCATTGTATACGATCAAAGTAAAAGAGCTCGCGGGTTTTAATTGTCGCTTCTTTTTTCGCACATGGCCACTTAGTTTGTGAAGCTTAGAGCAATGAAGCGATGGAATTTAATTTGCGTCAAAATTTTAACATAATTATCTTAAAATGAATTAATATTACATAAACTTTTATTACAAATAATAATATCTATATATTTTAACTAAAAAAAGTTAAATTTTAACTAAAAAATGTATTCCAGTAAAAAGCGTCATGCAAGTGGTTATTATAATTTATTCATTTACCAATCAGAACTCAATCAACGGAGAAATATTAACTGCACAGTTCACGAGTACCAGTTAATTGGATTGTGATTTTAATGAATAAACAAACGAACCATTTATTTAATAGTTAATTCATTTAAAAGTTAATTTAAAGTAGTTCGTTAGGTACCAGAGTTAAAATCAGTACTTGACCATCTCTACACGTAGATGTAAAAAAAGTACCTAAGGGAATTTGAACTGGAAGTTTACGTCCTACTGTCTATCACACATACTGATTGGGGCCACCAACAACCGCAGTCCATGATGCCAGCCGCAAGGTTTTCATGCATTCTTTTCTTTTTGATGAATGGTTGTTGTAGGTGTTTTTTTTGGCTTGCTCTTAATCTCAGTCTAGCCCTAGGATAGAGATGAATATACCCTAAAATTCAAATTAGTATTTTTGTATTTCTTTATCCTCTTCAGACCCAGTGCTACAAAAACGGAACATTATATTCAAATCAAAATACAGCTTTTTGTTTTGTTGTGTAAAATCCAACTTCAATATGCAGGGTTATAAGAAATGAGAGTAAAACTTTTAGAATTAATACAACAATGTCAATAAAGCTTTCAGCTGTAAGAAAAATACCAACTTTTTTATCTTGCTATAAATTTATTATTCTTTCTTAAAGAGGGAAATGAAAAGTAGAGTGAATTATGCGGCTGCAAAATTATTTTTTATTCCCTCGCTATGTTCAGGATTTAAGTAGTACCTCGCCTTAAAAATATTATTTTGCTGCCTTGTGATACAATCTACTATTACATTTCAACATTTCACTTTGTATTACCAGGTATCATGGGTTCGTCACCGGGATATCCACCTGCTGACAGTAGGTCGGTACACGTACACTTCAGACCAGCGGTTCGAGGCGCAGCACAAGCCGCGCTCCGAGGAGTGGGCTCTGCGCATACGCAGCCCGCAACGACGCGACTCAGGACAGTACGAGTGCCAGATATCTACCACGCCACCTGTCGGGCATGCTGTGTTTCTTAGTATTGTAGGTAAGTAATGAGTGAACTACAGTATTATTTTCCTAAATTAGAAGAGAGAACCTAGAAATAAAATTAAAAGTCGAACTTAGCCGCCTAAACAAGTAGTTTTTGTTTAAATTCTGCATAGGTGCTTTTTATAATGTTTTCTCCGATGAAGAAACAGAAAATGCAATCCGTTTGTTTTTTCGAAACCTTTTTTCTTTTGCAAACTATGCTTTTTAGGGTTCCGATACCAAAATTTTAAAAAAAAGGAACCCTTATGGTTCCGCTTTGTCTGTCTGTCACACCCGTATTGTATGTCTCAACAACCACTAATGCTATCGACTTGAAATTTGGAATAGTTTTAGAATATGGTTGCCCAACTTAAATGCATCTGAAAGAATAAAAAACAAATTAGGATAATTAATGTAAAGGGGGGCCGAACAAGGGGGCAAATTTTTAAATTGTAATTACTAGGTTGATTGGGGTATATTTGTATTTATTAACGACTCTTAGTTTTGAAGTTATGATGAAAAATGTCAAAAAAAAATACCGCCCCCCCACCCTTATCTCCGAAGTTGGTGTAAGGAAAAATCTGAATTTATTACAATGGTGCCGGCAAAGAATAGTACCAACCCCATACATACCCGTGGGTGTCGTAAGAGGTGACTAAGGGTTAACTGGAGGATGGGCAGCAGCATCCTCCTTTATATCTTACATCTTACTTACTGCAGTCACCTACAACCGCGGTCCATGGTCCCAGCCGTAACGCTAACAAGCGAGGTGACTATGGTACTAACTTCCCCTCCACATTTTTCCAACAAAAGCTAGAATTCTGGAGGGAGCTCCCTGTCCTGTAGTGGACGTTTCTTGGGATGTTATGATGGTTCTAAAACTTACCAACACATTTGTAGCTATGTCAAAAGTGAACAGCAAAAGCTGTCAGAAAAAACAAGTTTACAAGCATGGCTGCAAAATGTGTTGGAAATCGTTAGAATAAAGGAAAAAAACCGATCAAGAGCGAGTCGGACTCGCGCGCCGAGGGTTCCGATTTACCTATAGTATTTTTGGAAGCAATAAAGTCCATTTTTTTGGCAGATTTCTAAAAAACTGTGCAATTTAGTAAGACTGTTTTATTTTTGCTGTAATATTTACAAAAATTTCTATCGACTGAAAATACAAAAATATATTTTAGATTATACAAGTAAAGTCCTTTCATATGATATCCCACTCGACCTAGTAGCGACAATTTGAAATTTGGCCCTACCTATTTTGGCCCCCTTTACATTAATGATCATATTGTTTTCAAAATTATTTAATGTGCAATTAAGTTGGACAACTATATTCTAAAACGATTCCAAATTTCAAGTCGATAGCATGATTGGTTGCTGAGATATAGAGGTGTGACAGACACACAGACGGACAGACAGACAAAGTCGCACCATAAGGGTTCCTTTTTTACCATTTTGGTATCGGAACCCTAAAAATGGATTATAGGTAAAAGGTATCGTCCTGTTCGAGTCCGTCCGTAAATACTGTACACGTGCTCAGACTTATTTTCATATTCCTACCTACAACGTAAATGTAATCTTATTGACTGTATCTTAATAGTCTAACTTTCATATAAACAAAATTTTATCTGCGTCATAAGTTTTGAGAACAGAAATGCAATGTAGAAAATCAGTTTAATTTACATTTATTATTGCAATTTGATGATGATCATGATCAATACAATTGTATTTGAAGCAGTTCTTTGAAACCGTTTCATTTTCAAAATCAGCATAAACTGAACTAGCACTACGCTATAAATTCCCGAAACCATAGACCAGCTCAATGTCAAAGTGTTTCCACTGAATTTCCACGTGTGTACATAGAAGACGTTTTATTTCGGTTTCGTTTAAACGTAAGCTATATTTAACCGGTTTAGCAGTCAAAGAGTAGTTAATAAATTATCTTATCATACAATAAAATAATTATCTTTATCTTTTACTGTTAACATTGGATTCGGTTTGTTTTTAAGCTTTTTATTGTTAAACTGAAAAATAAACTTAATAAAACTGTATATTTTAAGAAATCTGAGTAAAATTTAACTATGAAAATAATCTAGTTTTATATGTAGGTGATTTTTTATAAAATTATGATAAATTATGATAACTATGATGAGTCTTCAGTTAATCACTATTTAATTTTTTGATAAAATCGTTGACCACAGTTAATGAATTTAACACAAAACCAAACTGCCATGTTAATATTATGACAAGCAGTTTAATTAGTTCTACTGTTTTAGTTTTTCAAGCCCTGTAGCGAACATTTTCCTTTTTATAGTTTTATAGTGAAGCATTTTGTAGACAAATACGAGTATGGTATTATAATGCGCTTGCTTGTGTGCTTTTCATTAGTAAATAAGCGCACTATGGCGTGTCTCCTTTAGTCGTAATATGAGAATTACAACAGCCTCCGTGGTGTAGTGGTTAGAGCGCTCGGCTCTCGATCCGGAGGTTCCAGGTTCGATTCCCGGTGGGGACACAGTCAAACTCTCTCTATCTCTTTGTGCTAGCTCTCCAATTTCGTAAGGTTAGGTTAAACCGTTAGGACATTGCAGGATGAATCACCTGATTTACTGAAAAGTTAGATGATTCCGTGCTTCGGAAGGCATGTTAAGCCGTTGGTTCCAGCGGTTGGTTCCGACTACTATTTACTGATGTAGTCGTTTAGAGGCTCAACAACTCTGACACAAGGGTTTGTGAGGTCGTTCATCGACCTTGCAATGATATGACGAACCCGATATGATGATGAAGAGAATAACTGTTTTCCTTGAGCACGACTGGTGTGGGGACTACCTATCTAGATATAAGATATAAGATCCAGTTTGACCGTTGCATTGTGACTGGGCCTATTATGAGAATAATTTAAAGGCCACGTGTTTTAAATCGGTCTAATTGAAACTATGCTTTTTTTCCATCCAGAACCAGAAACAAAGATATCCAGCGGTCCAGAGCTGTTCATCCAAGCTGGATCAACAATCAACCTGACGTGTACAGTACGGCACACTCCAGAACCTCCTTCTTCTATCACCTGGACCCACGGAGAACAGGTAAACAGCTTATTTGTTTCTCTTCTGTATTTTGTATTTTTCTTCTGTATTCTGTTTGTACAGGATTATCTCATATAACTCAAGTTTTGCTAAAAACAAACCAGAAAGATAAACTTTTTCTAAAATTTTGAAATACAAAAATCGCTCGGGCATCGAAAAGAAAATAGCAGAAAACAGAAACTTTTTTAATGCAAAAAAAAGTTTGATATACACAAAAACACAAAAAGGCCTAGGAAACGATAGCGCGACAACCTAGACGCTTTCAAAGCCGATTGGCCAACCATGGCCCATGATCGTGATCTTTGAAAAAGGGGAGACCTTTGCCCTATATTGAAACATTTAGGGCTTATAAAAAAATTACTAAATTATTTATTTGCATCCTTTCAACATGAATTTTAGCTATTAGGTCCAAAATATCACTCAAGTTGTGAATCGAAAACAAAACAGAAAAGATAAACTATTTTTTTAAATACTCAAAAAGTTTGATATACAAAAAGCACTCGTTCCATCCTTTCAACATGAATGTTCTTTCTACTTCCTCTCCAAATTTTATGTAACATTGCAAAGCAGTTTCCAAATAAGAGTAATTCATGTGCCAGAAGCAAAGTTTGAAGGACTTCAAAAAATTACGATTTATATAATATTGCAAACCGTTCATTTCGCGCAATTTATAATAAAAATATCAGCTTGAAATAATAGATGGTCAAGAAGAGTTTAAAAATTGATGTTGGGATTGTTAAAGGGGTTTCAGGGGTCACCTTTTTACTGGTAGGTTAAAAAGGTTAAGTTCGACTCAAAATATTTTATTCATTATTGGATTTTTATATTTAAATCTCTTACGTACGTAAGTAATCCTAAAAATCGATAGGTTGGTATCTGAAAATGGGTTTTTGTTCTTTTATCGCGGACAACTTGTTAGCATCATCATCATACCATCCCATGAAAATGTCCACTACAAGACAGGGAGCTTCCTCCAGAATTTTAGCTTTTGCTGGAAAAATGTGGAGGGGAAGTACCATAGTCACCTCGCTTGTTAGCGTTACGGCTGGCACCATGGACCGCGGTTGTAAGTGACCGCAGTATAAGTAAGATGTAAGATACAAAGGAGGATGCTGCTGCCCGTCCTCCAGTTAACCCTTAGTCGCCTCTTACGACACCCACAGGTATGTTTGGGTTGGTACTATTCTTTGCCGGCAACACACGATTCTTGTTAGCATAATCTAACTAAAAAAACCGGCCAAGTGCGAGTCGGACTCGCGCACTGAGAATTCCGTACCACCACATAAACATAATTGTATTAGTTGAAATTTCAGTATGTTAATGTGCTAGATTTTTTGAGTCCGACACGCGCTTGACCAAATTTTATTATTTGTTGTTATTTTATAGCTTATGCACTATAAACATACCAATTTTCAAGTTTGTAAGTGTTCCCGTTTTTAAAAAGAACTAAAACAAAAATCGCCTCATCGACCATCCAACTTGACCCCTCTCTTATATGAATGTTCTTGAAACGGGAGCTCACCACAATTGGTTACCATTAGTTGTGAGAAAAGTTGTAATATTGAATGATTTCAGACTTTTCCATTATTTGTACTGTGAGACCTAGCTTCTTGCCAAATTTCATAATTTTAGGTCAACGAGAAGTACCCTGCAGGTTTTGCATTTTTGATTAAATGTATGGAGATGAGGACATAAAATGCTATATCTTTTGATTGCAGCGTTGTAAAAAAATTAAATTTTCAGATCTTGTGTGGTTCATGGATCCTAATATGTGGTATTAATTTCAACCTGATACCTTTACCCGTTCGTGAGATAAAGGGTCTTGACAGACAGACAGACAGACAGACGGACAACAAAGTGATCCTATAAGGGTTCCGATTTTTTCTTTTGAGGTACGGAACCCTAAAAATATCAGGTTGATTAAATTATTTGTCTATAATTTAACCTTTTTCACCAGAATTAAGGTAAAAGAGTCTGTCTGTGGTTTTAAATTTGAATACGGTCGAATTATTTCAGAACTTGGCAGAAATATTATTTAGGGTAGATCGCTGAAGAGTCTACAGGGAGAAAATTTAATTAAAGTGAACGTTTCTGTTTTTTTAAGGTTCATTTTTATCCGACTTATAAATTTGATCTACATAGACGAAAATTTTTAAATATTTTAATAGGAATGAAAACTGAGAGTTATTTGCTCGAAATAATAACAATTTCAATGAAGTTTTTTAAAATTTTGGCAGTAATTTCTTCGGCTTTGTGGTACTGATTCACCTCTGTTTTGGGGTTCCGTAGTCAAAAGGGAACCAAGTTTCGTCATGTCCGTCTGTCTGTCTGTCCGCGGCTTAGCTCAGAGACCCTGAGTTCTAGAAAGCTGAAATTTTGTACGGATATACATTTCATCCACGCCGACAAAGGGATAAAATAAAATATTTAAAATATTGTATTTTAAGCGGTTCGGGAAGGGAGTGAAACGCCATCGTAGGTTTTCCGTTTATTAGGACTCATACAGCTTGTTAATTTGATTGCGTGTCATAGCTCAGGGGCGGGATCAGTATCAGTAACTGAACAACTTTTCCCAAGGAACATAGGTCGAAATACGAAAAACCAAATTTGACGTTCCATACAAAATGCGCTATCAGCTGATGCAGTTTCTATGGGAGGTCAAAAATTTATTAATAACACCCTGTATATAACCCGATCTTTTGATACACTCCTCTCAGAGTTCACCCTCCGAGCCTCCTCTTAGAGTCTTCTATTCCAGGACCTCCTGAGCGGAGTCTTGCCTCCGAGTACTCTTCTCTCTGTTACCTACCTCCCCTACAAGTAAAGTAGGGATGAAATTATATTTTCTTGTCTACTTCATAATGTGGGACGTCGGTGGATAGGTCTTTTAAAAATAATATAAATCCGCTCTGTACATTTTTCGATTTAGGATCCGTTTGCCAAATATTAAGCTTGAAAGCGCAATTTTTTGTTGTCGTGCCACCCCCCTGCCTGCTAAACGGTTGTTATTGGGTATGTGAATAAATTCACAGTAGAAGCATATTTATGATAATCAAAAGGAAAACTATCATAGTTAAGTAGGCTTTAGCTTACACTGAAAAAATTATTTGCTGATTCAATCAAGATTTTAATAGTTTCAAACAAGCATCCTGATTCTATTTGAGCTTGCAAAGACCTTATTGGATTGTATCAATTTGATTATTGAAGTAAAGATCACAAATTTAATTTGAATAAGACGCGTTATTGAATCTTTCAATATCTCTTTTGATTTAATCACAAAATGTGAGAAAATTGATCTTGGTTGGCTCTCTGTTTTTTCAGTATAGTAGGTTAATGCGCTGTAACCGAAAAACTAATAATAATAAAATAGCAATAGCAACCAGGCGCTAGGACCTCGCTTTATTACCTACCTAAGTTTATGTTATAAACATTATGAAATAATTACATAAAACCCGCTTTGCGATAAAAAATCTTAAAAAAACTACGGAGCCCGACAGACACTTGGCAGTTTTTTTATTAAATAGATAGCCAGGGCCAAGTGCCTTCTAAAACAAGGAAATAGCCTAAGTTGTTAAACTAATGGCATGAATTCAACTATCATGAACAAAAAGAAACAACAAACGCCACTGTAGATCACGGCACGTTAAAAATTGCAAGAAAATTGTAAATCAGTTTAAAAACGAAAATATTGACGCATTTGACGCTCTTTATACTTTTCAAAGTCTTAATACTGATAACTACTAAGTTGGACTTTACGTCCTATGTTAAAGTACCTTAACATCTGATGTAAAGTCCAGTTTCAGTCAGTGGAGACAAAACTGAAGAGAGGCGGTTATTCGTTTGACCAAGTTTTTCTTATAGTTCTTTCTCAAAATGAAACAGATTTTTTGCCTGAAGGAGCTCACAGAAAACGTTCTACTCGTAATTTGCAAAATCGCTTGTACACATCAACATCCATCCATTACTCAACCTCACAAAAGAAAAATCCATACTTTTTGGTACACGTAGATAATCGATATAAATCACAAAGTCTTCTGAAGCTCCATCTCAAAATATCACAATCCGTAACAAATTCAGTGTCACGTATCACCAAAATATGGAGTTACTTCTAAACCAGACAAAATTTATCTCATTTTTAATAATGGCAATAAAAAACAAGGAGAAAACCTGTAACACAACCCGAGAAGCACTCAACACTCAACAAATGTTATCTGCTGTCACCTGTTCTGTACACTCGTCAAGTAAATGCGAGCAAAGAGTTGTTCAGTTGTTCTGTACCGATAAGAATAACACAATTATCGGAACCCTCGTCAATATCGCCGCTTGAAGCTCACTTCGTAATAGTGTTGGGAAAATTTGGAAATAAAATTGTCGATAAAATTATTCTAATACCTAAGGAACAAAATGTAAAAAATAAATAAAAGAAAAATAAGTTGACAACGAGATTCAAACAAGTCAAAATATACAGGCGGAGAAGAAAAAAACCAGCCAAGTGCGAGTCGGCCTCGCGCACCGAGGGTTCCGTACCACCAAATAATCATAATTGTATTAGTTGAAATTTCAGTAAGTTAATGTGCTAGATTTTTTGAGTCCGACACGCGCTTGACCAAATTTTATTATTTGTTGTTATTTTATAGCTTATGCACTATAAACATACCAATTTTCAAGTTTGTAAGTGTTCCCGTTTTTAAAATAGAACTAAAACAAAAATCGCATCAGCGACCATCCAACTTGGCCCCTCTCTTATATGAATGTTATTGAAACGGGAGCTCACCACAATTGGTTACCATTAGTAGTGAGAAAAGTTGTAATATTTAATTATTTCAGACTTATCCCATTATTTGTACTGTGCGACCTAGCTTCTTGCCAAATTTCATAATTTTAGGTCAACGGGAAGTACCCTGTAGGTTTTGCTTTTTTGCATAAATGTATGGAGTTGAGGACATAAAATGCCATATCTTTTGATTGCGTCGTTGTTAAAAATTGAAATTTTCAGATCTTGTGTGGTTTATGGATCTTAATATATGGTATTAATTTCAACCTGATACCTCTTCCCGTTCGTGAGATAAAGGGTCTTGACAGACAGACAGACAGACAGACAGACAGACAACAAAGTGATCCTATAAGGGTTCCGTTTTTTCTTTTGAGGTACGGAACCCTAAAAAAGAGAAGGAGAAATCAGTTTAGTATAAACCAGTTTTTAGTTCATAAACTTGACATAAGGTCATCTTTTCTTAAGGTGCGATACAATTAAAATCTTTTAAGTCTGGAAGGATTAAGCCTTTTCTAGATAAATTCACTCTGTCAAAGACAATAGGTATAGTTATATTTTGTAAGTTGTATAGTTGTTGACTCTGTCATCATCCCACAAGCTATTGGCCCTTACGGAAGTCGAAATCCAGGCCTGATATGCTAAAAATAATTTTTTTTGCTTAAATATTTTAGCTCGTTTTCATAAGTATAAATTTACCTAACATTTACCTAAAACAAATACAATCAAGAAACTATAAATTGTTTTATTGCCTACTCTCTCGGGACTTGAAAAAAATTAAGCTTGTAGTTTTATCGATAAAATAAAACATTCCCACTATAAATTTCACAGCACTAGCTTCCTCTTGTCTCTCCTTCACAGCGCCCTTCATCTGAAGGGTGACGTTGACAGAAGCGATGGCGAGGATAATTGACTAAAATTATTGGAGGATAGGCAAAAAATAAAAGAATATTTTTCTTTGTGCGAAAAATTGGGCGATTATTAGAAGACAACGATTAGATGGCCTTGTTTAGTTCGTAGAAAAATACTAGACGTGGGCAGTATAGGATTGGTGTTTAACTCAAAATATATTGTACTTACCTACCTTTTTGTAAATTGAACCTACCTCTGAGCTATGCCACGCAATTAAATTAACACCTTGAATACCCTAACGTTTTTTTTTGAGGTCGACAATGGTGTGGTGCCAGCAAAGAATAGTAACAATTCATCTATACCCGTGGGTGTCGTAAGAGGCGACTAGGGTATTATGAATCGGAGGATGAGCAGCAGCGTTTCTGTGTGTCGGACCAAGCGTTGACACCATGGTACTTCCCCTCCACATTATTCCAGCAAAAGCTGGAAATTAGGAAGGAGCTCCCTGTCCTGTAGTGGGCGTTTAATGGGATTTTATGATGATGATGATATCCTAACACTCTATACAGCCTTAATTTTTAGGGTTCCGTACCCAAAGGTGACCCTAAACGGGACCCCATTAAAATGCCTAGATGTCTGTCTGTCTGTAAACGGGCTGTAACTCATGAACCGTGATAGTTAGATAGATTAAATTTTCATAGATTATGTATTTCTGTTGCCGCTATAGCAACAAATACTAAAAATATACAAATTGAGGGGGCTCCCTTACTAAAACGTATTTCTTAGGCGAATTTTGCTCGATTTTTGTCTTAGCTCTATCGGTAAAACAGGAACACTTACAAGCGTGAAATTTGGTATATTAATAGTGCATAAGTTATAAAATAACAAAAAATAATAAATACTGGTAAAGTGCGTGTCGGAATCGCGCATTTTTAGTACACTTCTGCGTGACTGCGCATCCATAACTAAAACGATATTTTTACCTTAGTGGTACGGATCCCTCGGTGGACGAGTCCGATCTACACTTGGCCGATGTTTTTTCAGTAACCCGGATATTTTATAAGAATTAAATCTATGGAAAAAAAAATCGGCTTCCCATACAAACCGCATCAATTTACAGCACATTTTGTATGGGAGATTGAAATTTTATTTTTTCGTATTTCGACCTATGTCCCTTGGTAAAAGTTGATCAGTTTCATGAGCAAAACCATCTTTTAAAATATCCGGGCTGATAAGTAACGCTGTATAACGATTTACAGTTAATAAGGAAGATTTATTTCTCACCTGGCAATGATTTCCTTTTCAACCCATCTGCACACGTTGGGTTATTTTCCGGAAGGTCAGCGGGAAATTAGACTGAATGTCCGATCCTTTGACAATCCTTTGTATGTGAGTAGGGTCACCGAATGCCGACATTATGGGTTGGCCTCCGTAAGACAAACTTTTAGGGTCAATTTGAACAAGATCTAATTTAGCTTACTGGCTCATCCGGTCAAGAGAAGTTTCGGGGGTCCCAATTTGGAATAAACAAGTAAATAAATGCTGGTGTAATGGTGGACATGTTACCCTAATCAGCTGCATTCCTTTTATTACGTTATACAGACCTATGGTCTGAACCATTCCATTCCATTATTATGGTCTGCACTGAAAAAAATAATTTGCTGATTCAATCAAGATTTTTATAGTTTCAAACAAGCATCTTGACTCCATTTGAGCTTGCAAAGACCTTATTGGATTGTATCAATTTGATTATTGAATTGAAGATCACAAATTTAAATTGACTAAGACGCTTTATTGAATCTTTCAATATCTTTCTCGATTTAATCACAAAATGCCAAACAAGAGAAAATTGATCTTGGTTGGCTCTCCGTTTTTTCAGTGTGAACTGAACCATTTTACCCAAGGAAAGAACATATGCCGTAATAGGAAAAAAAATTACAACTCCTATAAAAATTGCATTAGCTAATAGCGCATTTTGTATGGGATGTCAAAACATTAAATTGGTTTCGTATTTCGACCTAAGTTTCTTAGGGAAAGTTGTTCAGTTTAATGGTCTGAGTTTTACAGTTGATTAGGAGCACCCTATAATGATACTACTTCCACTATTTTTTACACTATTTTTCTCTTTTATTTGTAATGCATTGGCTATAAATAACGTTTTCGGGGGCGAAAAATTGATCTTGCTACTGTTAAGTTTGAGAAAATTCGTTTTCTCCGTTTTTTGAGCATTACTTCAAAATAGCTCGTTTCAGAAACTTTTCAGCGGCATCTGTTGGTGAGATTTGGTTAAGATTGTATGAAGCGAAGCTCTACGACCAGGTACCAATAATATTAGGAGTTCTAGCCCAAAGATTGTACAATAATTATTGGACAACAAACTTGGATGATTTTTTTATAAATAAAGCCATAAATATGTAACAAATAAAAAAAAACTTCAATAAAGAAATGACGAATACCAAATTCTTAGTCTTATTTTTATAGCTGAGATATATTATCAGTATATTCCTCCTCACCATTAACATCAGCATTAGCATTTCTCATCAATCTTGTTTCTAGAATCGCCACTAGAAGTCAATCGCTCTTACACTTAATTCCTAACGCTGGGCTCGTGAAAACCAAATTTATTCCTCGATTATTCACAGAAAAGATTGACTTAGATTGAGTGCTTCTATTTGGTAGATATTTCTTGCAACGCGATAAAAACGTAAGCTATTTATCAGCTCGCTTGGAGGCTTTACACACGGCAACATTTTAACGTGACATCGACAAAACGCTCAGCTGACAAAACAATGATACCAAATAAAACAGGTAATACAATGTCAATGTAAAAGTGTTAGTATTAATTGAAACTGCTGCAATTAGGCAAATAATATGCGAGCTCACTGTTTGTCTTCCAATGGTCCATAGCTAACGGAATGTTGCGTGACAGCTAACGTCAATCCCTTACGTTTTTATTATAATCTATAGCGTTTTCGATGGTAGAAAGCCAGTTGTCTCTAGGCCCTAACATTTTTAATGAAGCTTTCACACATCTCGTATTATACAAAGTTTACAATAAACGGGATGCATTATAGTCAAGTCGCAAACTATTTGCTTAGTGCTTCGATTTCTCTAAATGCACGATCATAAATTGCCACCAAAAAAAAGCTTATGCCTCTTTGTTTCTTTGTCACTCAATAAATATCAAATTTGTTAAAATAATTATGTTTTGAATTTCAAATTTAGAACATACGAAAATGTAAAACAAACTTTTCTTTCGAATCTGGAATGGAACTGTGTATCTACTAAAATATATGATCGTTGGCCTCATAGCCCGTGTGCTGTGGTGCTGGCAAGGAATAGTTCCAACCCATATCTACCCATGGGTGTCGTAACGTAATAGATAACCAAGGGATTATGAAGCGGACGATGGGCAGCAGCATCCTTTTGCATCTCAAACCATCTTACATACTGTGGTCACCAACAACAGCAGTCTACGGTGTCAGCCGCAACGCTTGCAAGCGTAGTGACTATGGCCATTTCAACCAAAATATACCAAATTGTCAGTTACGTCTCAAGAGGCCGTGTAAAGCCATTATGATAATATCTCATTCACAGCGCGTTTTAGCTCCGTTTGACTTCACTCGAGAAAATCTCCGTATGCAAACGCCCTTAAACTGGAAATTACTGATCGAGAGAAGATGATATGCGGAGTTATCTGATCGACTCTTTATGTACAATTCGATTTGGAATATCGTTTGAAATGGTAATGGCTTCGTGTTGTTGGTTTTTAATAATTTCTTTTTTGAAGATGCCTCCTTGCGCGACTTTCTTAAAAAAAGAAATTTGTGTCAAGCGAAATATATGTTACTGTACCCTCTGTACATTAACTTACTAATCTGGGACTGTACCCATGAAACTGAACAACTTTGCTCAATGTATACAGGATCCTAATGAAGTAGTGAACATAATTTCATATTACTGAGACCATGATACTAAACAACTTTTCCCAAGGAAATTCGGTCGAACTTTGAAAAAAATATTGACCTCCCAGTCAAATGGAAGCTAATCATAATTTAGTACTATGACCTAAGTTCTTTGGGCAAAGCTGTGATCACAAAAAAGATGAAATCTGATTATATCAACTGGTTGCACAAAGATTCTTTACAGTTAAGGCTCTTTTAAAGCTAATGCTGACTATTTTTGTTTTATTGACTAAAAGCTACTACCACCACCTACCCTAAGTCCGCTTACGTACTTTTGTACATGAAGCATCATGAAGCTAAAGAAATAAAAGGCTCCGCAATAGATTGGATATGGTTTGGCATCTTGGTTGCAGAGATAAGATGACGGTCAGTATTGTAAATGTCAGTGCTTTTCGTCAACCAGGCCTCCTCAAATCCTATAATTGTAATATTGCTTATTATTCAGAAACAGAAACAAAATGAGGCTAGGACCATGATGGTCAGCAAAAGATTTAAAGGAGTTACACGACGGAGGACTTAAACGACGCTTTTTGCAACTGGCGATATGTAATGCTCTTGTGCAAAACGAAAATTAATGTAACGTAGCGTTTTGTCATCTCCCAGGTCATAAACTTCGATTCAGCCCGCGGCGGGATTTCACTGGTGACGGAGAAGGGGCTGAAGAGTACCAGTCGACTCCTCGTGCAAAGAGCCAGGGGTGCTGATGCAGGGATCTACACTTGCGGACCAAATAATGCTCCGCCAGCGTCCACTAGGGTTCACGTTTTGTCTGGTAAGTGCCTTAGTAAAGTCTTAAGAACACAAGTAGGCTCTCTCTGGTGCAAAAGCCAAGAGGTGACGATGCGGAGATCTGCACTTGCGGACCAAATAAAGCTCTGCCAGCGTCCACTAGGGTTCACGTTTTGTCTGGTAAGTAACTAAGTAGGCTCTATCTGGTGCAAGAACTAAGAGGTGACGATGCGGAGATCTGCACTTGCGGACCAAATAACGCTCCACTTGCACCCACTAGGTTTTATGTTTTGTCTGGTAAGTGACTAAGTAAAGTCTGAAGAACTCAATTATGCTCTCTTTGGTGCAAAAAGCAAGAGGTTAAGATGCGAAGATCTGCACCTGCGGACTAAATAACGCTCCGCTAGCACCCACTAGGGTTTATGTTTTGTCCAGTAAGTAACTAAGTAAAATCTAAAGAACATAAGTAGGCTCTCTCTGGTCCATAAACCAAGAGGTGACGATGCGGAAATCTGCACTTGCGGACCAAATAATTATCTGCCAGCGTCCACTAGGGTTCACGTTTTGTCTGGTCAGTGACTAAGTATAGTCTGGAGAATTCAATTAGGATCTCTCTGGTGCAAAAACCAAGAGATGACGATGCGTAGATCAGCACTTGCGGACCAAATAACGCTCCGCTAGCATCCACTAGGGTTCACGTTTTGTCTGTTGAGTGAATGAGTAAAGACTATAGAATACAAGTACCTAGAATCTCTCTGATGCAATGACCAAGAGGTAAAGATGCGGAGATCTGCAGGTGCGAACCGAATAATGCTCTGCTAGCGTCCACTAAGGTTCATGCTTTGTTTGGTAAGTAGCTAAGAAAAGGCTGAAGAACTCAAGCGGGCTCTCTAAGGTGCCAAGGTCAAGAGGTGACGAAGTGGAGATCTTCACTTGCGGCACGATTAATGCTCCACCAGCGTCCACTAAGGTTCACATTTTGCCGTAAAAGTAACAAAGTTAAGGCTGTAGAACATAAGTAGGCTGTCTCAGGTGCAAAATGCCAGAAGTGTGTCACGGAGCGGGGCTGCATGCCTCGCATGCTGCCTCCTTTCGTGATCCTGGCTCTATCGTCCTGGCCAAAAATTCCAAATTCCTATTTCAAATGCCTTCTATCTCTTTTTTTTCGGTGTCATTCGTGTCAAAAACAGTCAGTTTACCTTTGATTCTGGTCGTGCTCGGACGTGCCCGCGCGCAGCACGACCACCGCCTTGTATTTTGTACCTACTTTATCATAATAAACTCGTTCCCTTACGTTGGTTTTTGAATAACCCCTACGACCACGACCCTGAAGAGTCTCTCTCTCTGCCTGCCGCTGAGTAGTTTCCGGTGGCAAGTGCGAAGATGGAAAAAAGCTTACGGGACGTCATGTCAACGGAAAAAGGGCTGTAGGGTACAAGTAGACTCCTAAAGCAAAAAGTCATGTATGGTGACGCAGAGATCTGAACATAAGGACCCAATAGCGTCCCCTGCGGTTTATGTTTTTACATGTAAAGTTAAAAATGATAGAGTGAATTTTCATTGATTTTGCTCCCGAAGCCTAGTGACGATACTCAAGAAAACAAGCTACTTTTCCGAAGAAAATTTTATAAAAATAGTTTTTTTACCTACTCATGCAAAATGTCGATCACGTGACGTGATTCGCAGGACACTCGTCCTTGGTTGATATTCCGCACATTCGCACAAAGCGCTTTGAAACATCTTTTATAATGCGCACGGTTAATGAGTGAAATTCTCTGCCTGCGTCTGTGTTCCCGATTGAATATAACCCGAATCTATTCAAGTCACTAGTGAATAGGCTTCTTCTGAGAAAGCTCGTTCCATTGTCTTCCTCATCTCTGTCTCAAGACTAGATCAAGGCCAAGAGTAAGCCCATTGACAATAAAAAAAAATATGAATGTTGCATGTTGACTTAGGTAGAATGACAAAGGAAAGGTAGAATGAAAAATGGTCTTCGGAAGCAACACCAATGAAAATTCATACTGTTTAATGCGATAGTTCTGGTTTCCTAGTGCACGTTTACCTAAAAATAATTTTTATTTTAACACTTCCCGTTTAAGGATAAATCTTCAAGTTTATCTGCTTTTTGTCTTGCTTGTTTAAAAACCGTTTAGTAATAATAACAAATAGGATCAACATGGTCATAAAAAATGGGTTTTAGGTTTTATAAAATATTATGAAATTCCATAATTCAGTGGGATGATATTTAATCGAAAATCGATCTGTAGTTAACTGAGAATTCCAGAAAAAGGAATGGTTGCTTATAAAAACAGCAGAGCGGAACATAATTGGAAATATTATAAAACAACCGTAACATTTTTGTTAAAATCACAAGATCGTTATTTTTGTACTTACTTACAAATTTGTTCAACAAAGCCTAAAATATGTTCACCAAAATAAGAACCTTTATCTTCTTTTACACAATAAAATCCTTATTCCGAATACGCACAACACAATTCTTCCAATCAAAATAAATCGACTTCCCATTGAGATTGAATATCGCGCAATCATTGCGAGTTTAATACAAACACGTTCTTTTTTATATTTTGTTTCTTGGAGTTTCCAGTCTGTAGAGATGAAAGAAGGAATATTAATTTTACTGTAATATGTATAAAGTTAAAAGTCGGAATAATCTACTTTGATTCAAATGACAGCGGTATGGAGCGATTCGTACGATATTGGAGCGGTGGAGACACGTACTCGTATCGCTCCGTTCTGTATCAATGCGAGTTTAATAGAAACACCGTACTTTTTTATGTTTTGTTTCTTGGAGTTTCCAGTTTGTAGAGATGAAAGAAGGAATATTAATTTTCCTGTAATATGTATAAAGTTAAAAGTCGGAATAATCTACTTTGATTCAAATGACAGCGGTATGGAGCGATTCGTACGATATTGGAGCGGTGGAGACACGTACCCGTATCGCTCCGTTCTGTATCAATGCGAGTTTAATAGAAACACCGTACTTTTTTATGTTTTGTTTCTTGGAGTTTCCAGTTTGTAGAGATGAAAGAAGGAATATTAACTTTCCTGTAATATGTATAAAGTTGAAAGTCGGAATAATCTACTTTGATTTAAATGACAGCGGTATGGAGCGATGCGTACGATATTGGAGCGGTGGAAACACGTACTCGTATCGCTCCGTTCTGAATCAATGCGAGTTTAATACAAACACGTTCTTTTTTATGTTTTCTTTCTTAGTTTGTAAAGATGAAAGAGGGAATATTAATTTTACTGTAATATGTATAAAGTTAAAAGTCGAAATAATCTGATGCAAATGACAGCAGTATGGAGCGATTCGTACGATATTGGAGCGGTGGAGACACGTATCGCTCCGTTCTGAATCAATGCGAGTTTAATACAAACACGTTCTTTTTTATGTTTTGTTTCTTGGAGTTTCCAGTTTGTAGAGATGAAAGAAGGAATATTAATTTTCGTGTAATATGTATAAAGTTAAAAGTCGGAATAATCTACTTTGATTCAAATGACAGCGGTATGGAGCGATTCGTACGATATTGGAGCGGTGGAGACACGTATCGCTCCGTTCTGAATCAATGCGAGTTTAATACAAACACGTTCTTTTTTATGTTTTCTTTCTTAGAATTGCCAGTCTGTAAAGATGAAAGAGGGAATATTAATGTTACTGTAATATGTATAAAGTTAAAAGTCGGAATAATCTACTTTGATTTAAATGACAGCAGTATGGAGCGATTCGTACCATATTGGAGCGGTGGAGACACGTATCGCTCCGTTCTGAATCAATGCGAGTTTAATACAAACACGTTCTTTTTTATGTTTTGTTTCTTGGAGTTTCCAGTTTGTACAGATGAAAGAAGGAATATTAATTTTCGTGTAATATGTATAAAGTTAAAAGTCGGAATAATCTACTTTGATTCAAATGACAGCAGTATGGAGCGATTCGTACGATATTGGAGCGGTGGAGACACGTATCGCTCCGTTCTGAATCAATGCGAGTTTAATACAAACACGTTCTTTTTTATGTTTTGTTTCTTGGAGTTTCCAGTTTGTACAGATGAAAGAAGGAATATTAATTTTCCTGTAATATGTATAAAGTTAAAAGTCGGAATAATCTACTTTGATTCAAATGACAGCAGTATGGAGCGATTCGTACGATATTGGAGCGGTAGAGACGCGTATCGCTCCGTTCTGCTTTGACGCATAGTTTTGTCCAGCTGTCATTGTTACCTGATGGTAGGTGGTCACCACCGCCCATAGCAACCACTGTCTTATTAATGGCATATTATGATACTAATAAGACAGCAAAGCACGTTGCTCACTTGAGAACTAAGATGGTATCTCTCATGTGCCAATAAATTCACTGGCTCCCTTGCCCTTCAAACCGAAACACAGCAGTGCAAACACTGCTGCTTCACGGCAGAAAAAAGCAAGGAGCTGGTACTTCCCCAGACGGACTTTCCACGAAAGCCCTACCACCTTCAAAATTCATTATTGCGAATGTCGTCATTATCCAGGGCATTTGAAAACTTGGTTTAATTAACCAGTTTTTTTTACCTCTCATACAAAATGCGCTATCGGCTGATTCAGTTTCAATGGGAGGAAAATTTTTTTTGTTTGTATTTCGGGTTATGTTTCATAGGGAAAGTTGTTCAGTTTAAAGGGCAGATTCATATCCTTCAGGATTACCGACAGCTTCGAGCTTCTTGGCAGGAGGTTGTGTACAAACCTGAACTTTGGCGTCAACGTTGAGTCAAAAGCTCAAACAGCGACAAGAAAGCTGGGTGGACCAACAAGGTTAAGCATTACGTCACTCCTAGACAGCTTCTACTTTTATACAAAGCACAAGTCCGATCCTGCATGGAAAATTGCTCTCATCATTGGGATGGCTCAGCTGAATAGGCTTCTTCTGGGCAAGCTCGTCCCATCGTCGACCTCATCTCTGTCCTCAAGACTAGATTGAGGTCAAGAGTAAGCCCATTAACAATAAAAAACAAATATACTTACCTTTTTTGTTACACCCTGTATTTATCAAATAAATCTGTGACAGTAACACATTGGTGTACCTTACATTTTTTTCTTTACCAGGTGAACACCCAGCAGCAATGCAACAGGGCTGCGCGAAATCATCCCTCGACAAAAGCGCTTCCATAATTTGCTGTCTAATTACCGTTTATCTACTAAGAAATCCTTTTTATGGTCCACAATTCGATACCTGAATAGACATTGTGTAATATTTAGCATATTTTTTTTAAATTGGTAAATGTGCTGATTTCTTTGACAATGACGAAACGTAGTTTGAAAAATTGTTGGAATTGTAAAACAAACTTTGTTTGTGAAAGAATTATTACTTCGGTAAGCGGATGTAGGCCTAATCACGCTCATTTAGTGTATGTAAAAGTTCCGTTGAAATACTTATGAATGTTTTAGTTTTAATCTCAACATTTTGTAATTAGTAGACTAAGAAAAATACCAAAATGGTGTAAAACCTCTTAATCAGGGCCAAAACCTTTGTTCTACGATTTTTCGAATTTGGACATTAAAATTTTGATTTTTTGTGCGCGAGTTTCCAAAAGTAGGACAAAAGTTGTTGAATTAAGCCCACAGAATAGGTATTCAAAAATTTTCACACCAGTTTTAATACCCGTTACAGTTCAGCAGCTTTGTGCATGATCCTCTTTCAGGCTAGTACCTACTCGGCGGAAACTTTATCGTAGGTGGTTCAGGGGAGAGGGCAGGAAAATAAAATCTTTCTTCCCATTATTGTATTAGGAAGAAAGTATTTCCTCTAAAGAAAGTGAGAGGTAAGACCAGGCGCGGTTCCAGCCCTAGATTTTGGGGGGGGGTCATCGAGACTGAACATAACAACAACATTATCTTTACCCACACAAAAATGAGCATAGGTAGTTTTATGAGCTATGAAAAAAAAAACATATAAACAGATATCGCATTCTCGTAAATCACGTCACAGAGATTTTGGTCGGCATTTCTATCAACTTTTAAAATTTAAAAAAGAAGGTATTGTGACATAACTAAATACAATAGTTGGTCATGTGGTCTCACGAGCATATGCTCTTAAATATTGTAGAACATTATTTCAGATTATTTAGCGCATGCGATGAAAGATATCGTATAATAATTTTTTTACATTATTGAAGTTTAGTAGGGATCCCTTTTTTTCTAGTAATAAATGTAGCTTATGTTACTCAAGAATAATGTAGCATTTTAATGGTGAAAAAAATTTTTGATATCGGTCCCGTAGTTTTTAACTTTATCTAAATATATAAAAGAGCATGTCCTGACTGACTGACTGATTCATCAACACCGAGCCGTAACCGCTATAGATACAGATCTGAAATTTTGTACACAAGTTCTATGCTCGCGAAAACTACTCACTAAGAAAGGATTTTGGAAAATTCGTCTCCCAAGGGGGTGAAATAAAGGATGAAAGTTTGTATGAAAGTCCTTTGTTTCTTGAGCTAGATTCACACAAATTTGAATTAAAGCTTCTGGTAAAAAATTAAGAAACACGTGTTTAAGCATTTCTTGAAAATCACCCTTCAAGGGGGTGAAAAGGGGGATGAGATTTTTCCGTATGTTGGTCTATAAGTCTTTTATTTTTAAAGGTAGAATTATAGTAATTTGGTTCTAAGCTCTTGGTAAAAAATAAAAAGGACGTTTCAGAATTTTTCAAAATTCATCCCTAAGGGGGTGAAATAAGGGATGAAAGTTTGTATGAAAATCCTACAGTTTTGACATGAGGTGTTTGAAATTTGGATTTTAGCTAGAAGTAAATAAACACGTGTTTCAGCAATTTTGAGATTCATCCCCCAAAGGGGTGAAATAAGGGATGAAAGTACTTATGAAAATTTTATAAAAAATTAGGATTTAGTATAATAAAAAGAACAAATAAATATGTGTTTCAGCGCTTTTGAAAAATCATCCCCCAAGAGAGGGAGAGGGGTGGGGGAGAGGAAGGACAAGAGGGAGGGGAGGGGGAGTGACTGCACAATACTGCACATTGACTGAACTCCACGCGGGCGAAGCCGCGGGCACAGCTAGTTCACTGTAAACACACTTTAATACAAAACTTTCCTCTGATCTTTCTTCTTTCTTAAATATATAAAATAGCTTGTCCTGGCTTAATGACTGATTCAACGCCGAGCCGTAAATGCTATAGCTACAGATCTGTTTTGTACATAGGTTTTTTGTATTTCAAAACCACCCACTGAGGAAGGATTTTCCTAAATTCATCCCCTAAGAGGGTGAAATAAGGGATAAAAGTTTGTATGAAAGTTCTTTGTTTATTGAGTCCGATTCACACAAATTTGAATCAAAATGCGCTATCAGCTGATGCAGTTTCTATGGGAGGTCAAAAATTTATTTTGTTCTATGACCTATGCTCCTTGGGAAAAGTTGTTCAGTTTCATGGGCAGATTCACACCCTTCAGTATTATACACCTTTCCGTTACACGCTTTGTAGTTTGGGTACCAGGATGTATAAATTAACGTAAAAAAATCTGTTTGGATTTCGGGGGGGGTCATGACCCCTGTGACCCTGCCCCTGGATCCGCGCCTGGGTAAGACGTAGGACAGAGATCAGTACTGAAAAGCGCTGCGCCAGCGCCACCTGCATCTCGGCATACACCTAGCCTGAGGGCATAGAATAAAGTAATAGTACTATCATACGGGTTCGGAAGCAAAGGCCGAATTACATAATTCCGAATTGACTTAGTTCGAAAGTATTCACAGACACTCTCCGCCCCCCTTGCAATCCACCCCGCACCCCCGCGCGCACCCGCCCGCGCGATTTCTCCTCCTGAGGGTCTTTTGTACTGAACATGTGGGCCTACACGATCTTCCAATTTCAAATTTTATATTCTTGCGCGTTGTATGTAGTATCCGGGTGTGGGTAACAGACGTTGGGAGGGGGGGAATTGCAAGGGATTTATTCCTCTGCTATAGTTCGCCTACGTCAGTCACTCTGCAGAAAGATTGTGTACGAAGCTGTTTCCTTCGTTAAATTTGTTTAGTTCTGCAGTACGCCTAGTAGTTAAATTAAAAAAAAACAATTTTCGTCTAAGTCAGAAGTCATACTTATAGAATAATTTGTCTTAGAATTGATTGTAAATACCAGTATTTCATGTCTACACTTTTATGTACATAATACTTATGATAATAACTTTCGAACAAATCTAGTTACCAACTAAACTTGTGTTGAGATATAATAACATATTGTAACATGATAACATTGTTCACGTTTCGCGTTGTTTGATTATGTTTGTTTATTGTACCTTGTTTATACAATGTTGTATTATGAGGTTAGATTGTTATTTGAGCTAAAGATCTTCTTCGTCAAACATGGCACCCCTAACAAGATGTACGCGCTGGTTTAAAGTAAAAAATGCAGTTTACTATATTCGTATTTTTTTTTCAAGTCACTAGGTAGGTGAACATACTAAACTGACACCTATCACGGCACGAAAACATATTCGGGCAAAATGGTAACTGCTCAAATGATGAGTAATGCTCAATAAGACACATATCAGCAAAGTAACTCAAATACTATTACTACGGCGTTCAATAAGAAGTGAGAATGACCCAGAAAATAAACAAGTATTTATAAATAAATAATGCACATTTTTACGAAGCTTTAACATCTCCTTGGACCCGGAATCTCGCAGCTTTCTGAAGCTTCGATCCCTTTCAAAAATAAAGTTTTCATTTTGGTCCTATCAAAACAAGTTTTCATTTTGGTCTATTTTCATTTTGGTTTCCAGATCTGTTTCTCCTTCGGTGTTGCGAAACTGATAGAAGTTGCTTGCTGGATCAGCTGACTGGCCGTTGAAATTTGCCTCATCATTCATACGTTTCTAAATATTATTGCCTAAGTTTCTGTACCATCCTTGTACTGAAATAAACTATCAATATTCAAAAACATCAAACGACTTTACTTCCAAAATGTTGGTCATTCTCATTACTTATTGAACACCCCTCGTATTATTTTTTATTGTAGACACATTTATGAAACTTACCGAATTTTGTGTTTTTTTACAGCGCGGGGCACATTAGGTACTCATAGATGCTCACGGTTAAGGAGCAGAACTCAAAAAAATATCGCAGTGTAGAGACGCGGTGTGTTGAGCAGGCGTGTGAATCGAGATTGGTTCCCCAGTTGGTACGCATGCGCAGTAAATAACCGTCAGCATCGGAGCTGTATGCCCCTTCTGTACTTTTTGTAAATAATGGCATTGGTTTTACTTTTGACAACCGTTTTAGAAAAATTAAATGACACTATACTGGGTGTAAATGCAAAAGCGTGCGACAGATCAAGGGTGTGCTCAGATCACGGAACTGAACAAATTTTCCACAGAAATATGGATCGGAAACAGAGATTTTTTGGCTTTCCTATTCAAAACTCTCTATAGTAAAAAAAAAGTTCTCCGATTTTTCTTTGGAAAACTTGAACATACCCTGTGATCTGAGCACAACCTTGAGATGTCGCACGCTGTTGCATTTACACCCAGTATTTTGTTTATATGATCATGATACAACCTTTATTAATCACCCTCGAATAGTATTCAAAGTTATTCTTTCTCACCCCGATAAATATCGGGATAAATTAAATAATTGTAACAACTAAACTGAGCTAAAAATGTAGCTAGATAAAAAAATACCTAATGATATCAGCATTTTATTGAGTGACAAAACTCTTCATGTTGACCTTGACCACAAACATTGTCACAAAGCCTGTATCATCTTAGGTAACTTTAGTATTATCAATATCGTAATATCTTACAGGTTGTAAGGAAACCTTCACTGAAAAATACCATTTTATCGACTGATATCGTCACATAGGCCTGTATAGTGCTACACGTCTATTTTGGCAGTTGGATAAATTTTTACATTTCACGAGAAAAATATATGAGAGCAGCGCCCTCCTGTAAACATCAACCACTTGCTAAAATAAACTTGTCGCGGTTGTAATACAACCTTCGCCGAAAAACAGAATGCACCCTAAGATAACAAACCTGAACTACTGAAACCCAAACAAATTACAGTTGCAATGTGGGCGCTCGGGGCGACGAATGAAAGACGACTATTAGCTTATTATGAGATGGCGTTTATTACAGTCCCTTCATAATACTTACATCTACTTATAAAGAACGAAGAGGGGTCCGTGTCACTACTGCAGTAACATTACACAGTACTTATATTGTTTAGAAAGAAAATCAGTTTTATTAACTGAGCCCAATATTGCAATTTTATAGATTATCTATAGTCGTTTAATTTAACAACTATCAAAACATTTGATGTAAATAAATCACCATTAAAATCTTAAAATGTCCAATGTAATTATTTGTTAAGCTAATTATGAATTTTAATGTAAATAATGGAGATCAACGAAATAAAAAAATGTTTCTATTTTTTGAATTTTATTTGTAAACAAATCATTAAAAAAAGAAAATTTTGAATCGTAAAAGTAAATATAAATTATCTTAATACCCCATCCTTGCTAAAAACAGACAATGAGGATCAAAAAATTGTCATTTGATCATTGTGGGACAGTTCACACAAAGTAAACTGGTCCCAAACTAGGCAAAGCCTGTTGGAGCAATGCCTACTCATTGTGTAAACTTGTTAAACTATTATAAAAAATAAGAAATATCCTTTGAGTCTGTCTGTAAATGTCGTTGAATACATTTCTACGAATTAATTTTATAGTTTTTGTTGGTGTTTCGCCCCTAATACAATAGGTTATGGATCCAGCAATGTGTTGTGTTTATTTTTATATAATTTAAAATAATCATTAAAATTCTTTTGACAAGTTGTGGTTCTTTTATTTTTTCATTTTTGACAATTTTACTTCGTCAAGATGTCAGCACAAATATTTCCAACAGGTAAATTAAATGGAAATAATTTTAGTACATGGAAATTTACTATGAAAAACATCCTCATTCATGAGGATTTGTGGGACACCGTCTGTGAAAAAACAAAAGTAGAAGATGTGGATCCGAAAAAGTCTCAGAAGGCGTTGGCTAAAATTTGTCTCTTAGTTCAACCAACGGTCTTCTCACATGTGCGTAATGCAAAAACTGCGCGCGAGGCGTGGGGAAAACTGGTAAAGACTTTCGAATCCAAGGGATTGTGTCTTCGATTAAGCTTATTGCGGTCGCTGTTCGCAACTAAACTATCTGACTACGACATTATCCGTCTGATAATGTCTGTAAATGTCGTTAGAACTGAATACATTTCTACGAATTAATTTTATAGTTTTTGTTGGTGTTTCGCCCCTAATACAATAAAGCCATCCCATGACACGTCCACTGCAGGACAGGGAGCTCCCTCCAGAACTCAATTTGGAGGGGAGGGTATTTGCCATAGTCACCACGCTTGTAAGCTTTGCGGCTGGCGACCGCTGTTGTTGGTGAGTGCAGTATGTAAGATGATACTACGATACAAAGAAAGAAGCTTTACAAGAATAAAATAATAGGGTGCTACCTAAGAGATCGATAAATGAATATTTGATTGTTACTTTAATCATGAAAGTGAAAAAATAGGACAAAAAACGATGTTTTCTCTTTGGCTTACCCATAAAAACCTCACGCAGCCAAAATTTGGTTTTGTATGTGATGACAAGGACGATCGTCCTTGGTGATGACAAAAAAGAATTACTGACAATATTCGCAGCTAATTAGTTTTCTAATAGAAAAACATCTTATAATGTCCCCGTCACTGCTTCCGGAGATCTCACAGCTGGCAGGGATAAACAGTAAGTACATACCTATATTTAATTAAATTGTAAACTTTATATAAATATAATAGAATATATCGGGTGACTTTTAATTAGTTCTTGATAGAAAAAGGTATGCATGTACTAATGATACCTTAGAGCAACGCGTCAAACCGCGCTAGCCCGGGCTTTGCGCGCGAAAATCGTGTTACTCTATGAATGATACTGATCAACTTTCCCCAAGGAATATAGCTCGAAATACGAAAATCTAGTTTTGACCTCCCATAGAAACTGCATCAGCTGATAGCGCATTTTGTATGGGAGGTCAAATTTGGTTTTTCGTATTTTGACCTATGTCCTTTGGGAAAAGTTGTTCAGTATCATGAGTACATGCATATCTTTTTTATTTTATTTTATTTTATTTTATTTTATTAATTAGGAACGCCAACAGTAATGGTGTTAAACTTACTTAAAGCATACATAGGGAAACGGTCTGACACCAAGACCTATTATAGGCGAGCACAGCACTCTTAATTTAATTAAATAGTAAGGTTAGTAACTTTAAACTAATAGATAGAAAATTTTAACAGTGATCAAAATTAAACACCAATTTAAATAAAATGGCGGTCAAGACAACACAGAAGTAATTTTTTCTTTAAATTTGCACAAACTGTCATTAAATATATCGATGTTAGCATTAAGCTTAGTAAGTTCGTTATATGCCATTGAAATCCGAGATAGGGGGGAGTTTAAGCCTAAATTTGTTCTACAATGCGGACGTGAAAATAACCGGACTATCGGAGCACGAGGAGCTACTACTACAACTAGCTTTTGCTATCAAGAACTAATTAAAAATTACCATATATAGGGTCACTTTTAATTAGTTCTTGATAGAAAAAGGTATAAATGTACTCATGATTCTGAACAACTTTCCCCAAGGAACATAGGTCGAAATACGAAAATCAAGTTTTGACCTCCCATAGAAACTGCATCAGCTGATAGCGCATTTTGTGTGGGAGGTCAAATTTGGTATTTCGTATTTCGACCTATGTTCCTTGGGAAAAGTTGTTCAGCATCATGAGTACATACGTATCTTTTGCTATCAAGAACTAATTAAAGGTCACCCTATATAATATATTTATTTATTTCAATGGAAACATCAGCAAAGTAAACTTAAGTTGTACAGTGGTTATTACACAAGTGGTGCACAAATTAATTGCTAAACCCTGATTCCCAAGCTAAGCGAAAGCCTGTATTTTGAGAGTCAGTGTTCTACTAGGAGCTATTGAGTGTAGCAGCGTAATCAACCAGTAACAGCACTTAATTTGAGTAGAGTAATACTAGGATATTGACTATAAACAAACATTGTCAAACAATATGTATTAGGCTATTTGAAAGTGCAACTGTGAATGTGTGTATAAGTTTAGTGTGTATGAATGCGTGTGTAAGTGTGTGAGAATGCGTGTGTTAGAGTGTGTGTCTATCAATGCCCAAATCACATTGGAAAACCACATCGTCTACGTCATTAATTACAAAAAAAAACGGTCAAGTGCGAGTTGGCACGCAAATGGTTCCGACATACCTATGGTATTTTCAGAAGCAATAAAGTCCATTTTTAGGACAGCAACACAAAATTTCTTGAGAGATTGTTTCATTGGCTAAAGAGTGGAATTTTCTGCCTGCTTGTCTGTGTTCCCGACTTCATATAACCCGAATCTATTAAGTCTCGAGTGAATAGGCTTCTTCTGGGCAACCTCATCTCTCTCTGCAAGACTAGATCGAGGTCATGAGTAAACCCAATGACAATAAAAAAAAACTCTATCGACTGTACTTACGAGTACTCGTAATTCAGATCGCAAACTTTGGAGATAAGAGGGAGTGATATTTTTCTGTTTCTGAATTTTTGAATGAATTTCTGAATTTGAATTTCTGAATGTACGAGTAAACCTCTTTCATATGATATCCCCGCTCGACAAACTACAATTAAAAATGTGGCCTCCCCTATTTGGGCCCCCTGTACAATTATAATAATGGCAATTATATTCTAAAACCATTCCAAATTTCAAATCTATAAGCATGAGTGGTTGCTGAGATAAACAGGTGTGAGAGACAGACAAAGTCACACCACAAGGGCGTCCACTAAGTCTTGCGCGGCGTGGCGTGCTTTTTCATACTATTTCAAACACGTGCGTGCGCCCGCGCGAATTTTAGAGACGCCCTAAGGTTTCTGTTTTTACCATTTTGATTCGGAACCCTAAAAATAATGCAATCCTATGTTATTCGTTGCAATTTTTTTTTTTCAGTCCAAGCTCAATACTTGCATAAATACAGCGTGAATTTTCATTCGTTTTAAAGCCGAAAGCCAATGATTCTACTCATGGAAACAAGCAACTTCGCCAAAGAAAAAATTTTTTTACTCGAAAAATTTTTTCACCTTCCCATACAAAATGAGTCGATCACGTGACCACTTTACTATGGGGAGACGAAAAAAAAATGTTTTTTTCGAAAAAGTTGCTTGTTTTCATGAGTAGAGGGCTTCGGCTTAAAAACGAATGAATCACGCTGTATAATCAGTCTGTTCAGTTGACAGTGTCTAGTGACACTGTCGTGTAGATTTTATAAAACCTCTTTGCCAATTCATTATAAAAAAAGTTCAATTTTTTACCCGACTATGGCAAAAAGGAGCGTAATGATTTTGACCGGTATGCATGTATGTATGGATGTATGTACGTATGTATGTTTATCTGTTCCCTCATAACTTCTAAAGTACTTATTGTAATTTGACAAATGAGATTGTTATAGATCATCCGCTGGTTATAGGATACAAGAAGTTACGATTGATCGAATGTAGCACCCTCTAGAGATAAAGTCATGAACGCAAAAAGGTTTTTTTTTTTAATGATACCGTGTTAGGTATTTAATGAAAAAGCTTAATGATCATATTTATATTGTGAGCTTTATTACGTATTTACAACCCCAAAATAGATTTGATAAAAAATAGTTCAAAAACTAGAACCCAACTCTGGCAAATCTTGCTCTAAAAAATATGAAAAAAGAAAATGCTGTCATAGTTTAAAATTACAATTTCAGATGACAATATTTTCTTGTTTCATACTTTTTAAGAGCAAGTCAGGTTCTAGTTTTTGAACTAATGTTTTTGACTACCTGAACAGATATCGCAGTCCTTAAGGTGGTTGCTGAGCAGAAGTGCTGCCACTTTGAGAAATAAATTTATTGCGTCATAAATACAAAACATTTAATAAGGATTGTTTGATTGGCGGCAATTTGGGGTAGTTCTATATTTTATTATCCATCACATCATCATACAGCTTATCGTGAATAGCTTTGTATTGTAAAACTGCCAAAAACGGCTACTTTTAGCACTTTACCAATACAAAGCTATAAATGATAAGCTAAACTATGATTTCATGGGTTATAACATATATAACTACCCTATATTGCCGCCAAACGAACAATACTACTCAAAAGTTTTGTTTTTGCCACGCAATAAATTTATTTCTAAAAGTAAGGTGCTGCCACCCAGCAACCGCCTTAATCAACCAAACAAAGTCATTCCACTGGCTTAAACAAACACAACAAAAGGAAAATACGATACAATAATATGGCTGTTTAACAAATAAAGACAAAACGATATCATTAGGCAGTAAACACATAATCTGCTCCTTTCTGCTCTAAAGGGCGTTTATTGTTCGAAATTGGAGAAATCTTAAAAGGGCTGAGACAGACGAGCGAAAATACCATCCTCCAAATGTGGTAAGGTTAAGTTTACTGAAACATTCTTGATACAAAATTAGGAACTTTTCTCATAGATTGTTAGATTGAAAACCGACTAGTCAAAACCCGGAGGCCTATTACAATAAAAGTGGCTTTATTATAGTAAAATACTAAGTAGAATGTAATAAAACTATGTGGGATGTGGTGTGACCCGTGTGGTGCCTGCAAAGAATAGTACCAACTCATCTCTACCCGTGGGTGTCGTAAGAGGCGACTTAGGGATTATGAACTGGAGGATGTGCAGCAGCGTCCATCTATGTGTCGTACCATCTTACATATTGCGGTCATCAACAACCGCGGTGCATGGTGCCAACGCAAAGCTAACAAGCGTGGTGACTATGGTACTTTCCTTCTACTTAGTTCCAGAAAAAGCTAGAATTTTGAAGGAAGCTTCCTGTCCTGCAGTGGACGTTTTATGGGATGTTATGATGATGATGGTGTGGGATGGTCAATAGTTATCACGTTACATTTCTTTGGAACCCATGCGCCAATGCCGAGCAAGAAGCCAGAGTCGAGCAGCACCTGAGGGGCTATTACGGTAGCCGGAACATGTCTGCAATATGCATAGATTTATATAGTCAAGTTAGGGTCTTGGGAACAAGCGGTTAAAATTTCCCCATACAAGAAAAAATAGCGCCATCTGTGAAAAATCGCGTGAACTACGTTGTGTAGTACATCGGTGTCGGTGCTAAATATATGGAACGGAAATAATATGACGGGAAAAAATCAAAACAAACTTTTTACTGTTTATATGTGATTTAGGCATTGTTTTTTCAGTTTCATGATTATAGCCAAAAACAATAATAAGAAATAACAATAATAATAATAAGAGTATATTGTTTCTTCAAATAAGAACATTTCATTTTGATGGTAAGTTTATTTGCATCCCATGTTGACAATATGACTGACAACGACTGACATTTGTTGGTCCTAAACGTGTAACGTGCCGAAGGGCTAGTACTTATATATAAGTAAATGGCAATATGCGAACCATTTTCTTTGAAACACGAACTTCCACGCACAGCTCAGAAGGGAGTATGAAATTGGACTGTCATTTTTGACTTTGACAGAGAGGAATGCTGGCTACTCTCTTCCGGGCTTCGCGCGGAAATTTGTTTTGCAAGCGAAATGGTTCGCATATGTCAAACATGTCCCCGCTACCGTAATAGCGCCCCTGGCCACCCACTACAAGCCGCACTACAATCCTTGGTCCTTTGTTATTTATTATTTTTATTAACGATATCCATAAATGTTTCAAGTTCTGTAACCTACTACTCTATGCTGACGACCTCAAAATTTACCATATAATAGACAGTAAAAACGATCATATAAAATTTCAACAGGATCTAGATAGATTTTCACAATATTGTCACGTAAATAAGTTGAGTCTTAGCCTAAACAAGTGTAAGTCAATCAGTTTTACGAAAAAACGTACAGTCAGCTCTTATACTTACTTTTTACGTGACACAGCTCTTGACTCTGTGGATACCATCAAAGACCTGGGTATTACCCTTGATCGGAAACTACATCTTGACGTCCACATAAATAACATAATCAGTAAAGCTTTCAAAATGTATGGATTCGTCTTTCGCTCTTGTTCCAAGTTTACCCAGCCCTCTACTTTTCTTTATGTCTATAAATCTTTAATTCGTTCGCAGCTTGAGTGTGCTGTGCCCGTTTGGAATCCACTTTACAATAAATACGTAGACGCGCTCGAAAATGTACAAAAGAAATATTTACGTAGATTGCATCACAAATGTTTTCATAGTCGGATGTCTTACGATTGTCTTCTCATTAAATTTAAAGTAATGAAACTAAAAACTAGACGTATGCAGCTCGAGTCCATGATGCTGTATGACTTGTGTCATAACGGATATGACTGCATACCGCTTCATAACAAAATAAACTACAAAGTCCCTCTCAGATCACTCTCTCGTAGAGACAACCGACTATTTGCTACACCCTCATGTAGGACTAATGCTGGAAAACGCTCACCAATGTACAGATTATTACAAACTTATAACGAACTATTTAATTCAGTTGATATTTTCACCACACCAATTAGTAAATTTAAAAAAGAATTGTTGTTAATCTTAGATACCCTATAAACTTACACCCTTATTTTAGAATATTATAATCTGCATGCACTAACTGATTTCATTTAATATAACAGATAAGTTTAGTTTAATTTTCCTTTATTTTTGTAAGTCTTTCTTTGTAGATTCGGAAGTAGCTTTATAAGAACCAACTCTTTCTCAACACTATCTGTAAGTAATCTGTGGTTAACGGTGCTGGTGGCGCAATTAATAATATTACTTAATGTATACATTAGATAAGAACACATTGTGATCACTGTTTGTTAACCCAAATAAATTAAAAAAAAAAAGAAGCGTAGGTCCAGCGAGGTTCAAATCTATTTCAGTAAGTCAGCATCATCATCATATCAGCCGAAAGACGTCCACTGCTGGACATAGGCCTCCCCTAAAGATCTCCATGATGACCGGTCCTGCGCTGCTCGCATCCAGCGGCTTCCCGCGACCTTGACCAGATCGTCGGTCCACCTTGTGGGGGGCCTGCCAACGCTTACGTGCGTGGTCGCCACTCTGGTGTTCAATAAGTCAGCATATTTAGTACAAACTGACCCGCAGGAGCACCACCGTGCGGGCGGGTGGGTGCGGGGTGCATTGCAAGGGGGGCGGAGAGCGTCCGTTCTGTATGATAGTCCTTTTATTTTTTTCTGTGGGAAATCGTTACTTTTTTAATGCGCTTATTGATTTGAAACATACAAATGAATAAAAAAGTCAACCCCCAAAGCGACCTGGGAAAAATTGCGAAAATTAATTTTAAAAAGCTTTGTACATCTACTTGTAATGTTAACCTCATGAATACGGTCATAATACGATACACATCATCTTTTCCAGGGCCCTGAGACAAGCGGCTTTCTATTATCGCAAACGCTATAGAATAGAATAAAACTCTAAGGGTTTGACATTAGCTGTCACGTGACATTTCGTTAGCTTATGTCAATCCCATACATTTTCATTCTAATCTACTGGCGTTTGCATAGAATTATAATACACTACCTGTTTGGGCGTTTGCGATAGTAGAAATCCACTTGACTCTAGGCCCAGGAGCCCGTAAATGCGTGTTTTAAATTTTTAAATGTGTTTGTATTGATTTGGTAAATCCTTGAAAATTTATAAAATATCCTTAACCCTCAAGGCACTCTGCAAAAACGTGCGAAATCCCATGAGCTACACGGCTAAAGCCACGATCACGCCTAGCTGAATTCAAAGACTAATTTGATATACATTGCTGGGAGGCTTGGTTATGTTAATTTCAACATCCTTACTTCAACGAGCAATGTATGCCGAATTAGTCTTTGAATTCAGCTAGGTGTGATTGTGGCTTAAGAGGCCTGACCGAAGCAATCACAAAAGTAATTTGTCCATTATTTTTGCACCTAATTCTCCGGCGCTCGTTCAACGTGCCCCGAAGATCTACCCAAACAAAAATAATTGCCATTTCCCTCCAAAAGACCGTTAATGAAGTCAGTGTTTAATTTATTTTATAGCGCAATTTATGTGTGTTTCATTAAGGTAAGTAAAGGTAATATAAGGGCCGTACTTAGCTGCCCTTTGTAATAAAGTTAGGAAAAGAATGAAAAACTTTGTATTTACATAAAGAAGGCAGACGTTGATAAACTTTTTTTATTTATATAACGTGTTTACATTTTTTATGAACTTTTTTTTTATAGAAGATACCTATTTATATAACTTCTTTATAAAAGTGAACTAATTAATTACAATACTATTGATTTCAAAAAACAACCTCAAAATCATAATTCTTATTGACATAAGTTTGCCCTAAATGTTCCCCCTAACAAAGTTATTATTTATTTTTTGTAAGAATGACCATCTAAATCTTTTTATAGTTCGACGATACTTCACATATTTTGAACATAATTTGTTGCTTGCTACGTTAAGTCTGTATATTTATTTGTAAGTAAATGACTTGTATTATTTTGTTACATATATGAAAAATTAAGGTCTGCTCTTAGATTCTAAACACATAGATTTTTCTAGTGGTACAACCGGGTTGTAAACACTTTATTTTCCAAACACGTAAGAAAAGTGCTTATCAAAAACCACCGCAGCGTTCCTAAACTAATAAACATTTTCCGCCCCAATAACATCACACTCTCACAGCCAAGGCAGGAATTCTTTCCAACTTCCTTTGAAGTCCAAATTTAATTTCACGTAACAAAATATTACATTTTTCTCATGATATACTCTCCCATATACAACTTAGGGGTGAAATAAAGGAAAAAAAAAAAAAGTCGGATAAATGGTTCGCACATTTTACCGGTTTAGAAGATTTCACTGAAATTTGGAGGACTTTTCGGTGCTAACATTTGGTACACCGAATATAAATAAAAATTGTGTCTACTTTTTGTGTTTGCATAGACCTAAGATCTTCGAAATTTGGTATGCAGTTCTTGTCATTCTACATATAAACAAACTAATTATTTTTTCACACTTTCCACACAAAATGCGTTGATGCAGTTGAAGTTTAAAATGCGCACGTGCTTCTGACGTAAAACAGCAGTTTTTGCACTGCTTTGTTTTGGTGTGAAGTGTAAAGGAGTCAGTGAAATTACCGCCAATTAAAAGATAACATCTTAATTCTCAATGTGGGCAACGCGCTTTGCTGTCTTATTAGGGAAAAATTATGGCACTGTTAAGATAGGGGGTACTATAGAGGTTGGCGGTTACTTACCATCACTACCTACTTGATAGTTTGCTCGCTTGTAACATTTTGAAAAAAGTTGAGTCGACTTAAGGATCTTGAACAAGCTGATGAGCGTTATCGTGAAACAATGCCCTCAACAATCTGGAGAGTCAATTTGTATTAGCCGTGTTAGTAAAATACAGGCTTCATTACATCCCATGAAACGTATGTATGTATATATTCTTTATTGCATCACAAATAAAAGGAGACAAATACAAACGAGAATAGTACCTATGCAAAGGCGGACTTATCCCTAAATGGAATTTCTTCCAGCCTAGAGAGGCTAAAGGAGTTGACAATATTTTTGCAGAATACCTACATATAAAGAATTGTTAATATTATTAACTAAGAACAACGGATGAATAAATAAATTAATGCATAAACACAAGAAATAAAATAACCTACCTACTTATGATAATAATAATAGTAATACATATATATATAATATTTATAAATAAATAAAATATATATGACAAACATAATAAAATAAAATATATAAAGTAATGAGATAAATACCAAAACGTCCACTGCAGGACAGGGAGCTCCCTCCAGAACTCCAGCAAAACAGGTGGTACTTTGGAAGGGAATTACCAAAAGTCACCTAGCTTGTAAGCATTGCGGCTGGCGACAGTTGTTTCTTGGTGACCGCAATATTATTATGTGAGATGGTAGGTAGTTACGCAAAAAGATACTATTGCCCCTCCTCCGGTTCATAAGCCCTTAGTCGCCTCTTACGACACCCTCGGGCAGAGATAGGTTGATACTATTATCTGACGGCACTACACGGTCCAGGCTTATTTGTTGTGAAATTATATGGAGAACTAATCCATCCATCATTATAACATACTATACCTATACAGCGTGAATTTTTATTCGTTTTAAACCCAAAGCCCAGTGATTCTACTCATGAAAACAAGCAACTTTACCGAAGAAAATCATTTTTTACTCGAAAATAATTTTCACCTTCCCATACAAAATGAGTCGATCTCGTAACCACTTTACTATGGGGGGGACGAAAAAAAAATTTCAAGTAAAAATGTTTTTCTTCGGGAAAGTTGCTTGTTTTCATGAATAGAATTATATCACTGGGCTTCGGGTTTGAAACGAATGAAAATTCACGCTGTATATATTATAATTACATATTACCACCATTGCACATTTTATAGGAAGTAACAATGGTACATGAAATCGGCCAAATCTACAGCATAAAAACCAGGAAGCAATTAGCAAGTCTTAATAAAGTCGGCACTGGAGCCCCATAAAGACCAAAACGACTGGAACCCAATCAGGCCGATCAATTAAAGCAAATCGCGAGACAGTGAATCAGCGGAATAGCTTTACTGAAAGACGTAATGGACTATTCAAGTTACCCTATAAAATAGCACATTGGTTGAAATGCTACTCGAAAACACTAAAACATAGTAAAAAAAAAGCAGTTGTTATCGTTGCTTAATTCTTTACATTAGAACTTTAAAGTGCGGAATATAATGTGCACATAAACAAGGTAATCTGCAGATTACCTGATTCGATACGTACTAGAGTAGCTGAATTACGCACTTTACTTTAGTTAATCTGCACATTAACGGATAGAAGGACATTAAATTGCAGAAAACAGCAAACGAAACACAAATCTTACAAAGATATAATTTTTTTTTTGTTGACGCTGGGAAAAACGCTTTATGCATCATCCTCCCATCGGGGACTGAGAGGAGTATGTGGGAATCTTGGTACAACCTTGTACCCACTAAAACAACCTAGCGGTACTCCCGCATCGCCCGAGTGGTGGGGGACTGGGAAACCGCCAGAGCCTTTACCTCCAGACACACAGGGCCCTTCACGCCTCTCCGAACAGGGAGGAGGCTGGGAATGGCCGGGCACTCCAGCCAGATGGGCGCCTGACGTCCCTGCTCCCTTCTCTTCCTCAGAGGCCCCACTGCGTCCGCCATCAAGGAGTGGGGAAAGCGGCACATCCAAACGCCGGAACTCCTCCCCCGCCGCGGCCCTTAACCCCCACCTGCGGTGCCTCCCATACGACAACGAAGCCCACCTCAGTTTTTGTTAGCGCCCATACACTACCGCAACCTATCGTCTTAGGCCACTGCATCTCGGGCTTGGAGTCCAAAGCCAGGAGAGCAGTCCCGCCACGGGCCGCCCGGCCAAAAACCGACCAAGCCATGGGCACTGAGTCCCCCCGCCACGGCAACTAAAGTACGGCCACCTAATAGGTCTTTTCTGACAGCTGTCAAACGTACGCAAAATTACGACCTGCAACGAAACATGAACCCTGTGTGTTGGTGTTACGGAAACGTCAAAACGGACTTCTTACGTTGGCTTTACTTTAGGGCAGGAAGCCGTGGGGGGAACAAAGTTACATAAAATTAAACTTGTCTAACCTAGGCTAACCTGGGTGAACTTTAGATTCAATCGCATGTTTTGTTTTTATTTTTTTTAGTTTTCAGCCTGATTTCTGGCTGATACTATTAAGATTTGTCGCGCAAATTTGCTTTTGGCACTCGCTGGCCGCTATCGCGGCACGCTCGTTTCGCTTGCTCGGCTCGGGCGTTGTGTGAAATACAACAATTTTTCACTTTAACGGACTCTGCCTGGTAATCTGAAAATTAACAGTAATATATACACAACATTTTAAGCGTTTTTAGGGTTCCGTACTTCGAAATAAAAAAACGGAACCCTTATAGGATCACTTTGTTGTCCGTCTGTCTGTCTGTCAAGACCCTTTATCTCACGAACGGGTAAAGGTATCAGGTTAAAATTGATACCATATATTAGGGTCCATGAACCACACAAGATCTGAAAATTTAATTTTTTTACAACATTGCAATCAAAAGATATGACTTTTTATGTCCTCATCCCCATACATTTATGCAAAAAAGCAAAACCTACAGGGTACTTCCCGTTGACCTAAAATTATGAAATTTGGCAAGAAGCTAGGTCTTACAGTACAAATAAAGGGAAAAGTCTGAAATCATTAAAAATTACAACTTTTCTCACAATTAAAAGTAACCAATTGAGGTGAGCTCCCGTTTCAAGAACATTCATATAAGAGGGGGGTCAAGTTGAATGGTCGCTGAAGCGATTTTTGTTTTAGTTCTATTTTAAAAACGGGAACACTTATAAACTTGAAAATTGGTATGTTTGTAGTGCATAAGCTATAAAATAACCACAAATAATAAAATTTGGTCAAGCGCGTGTCGGACTTAAAAAAATCTAGCACATTAACTTACTGAAATTTCAACTAATACCATTATGATTATGTGGTGGTACGGAACCCTCGCTGCGCGTGTCCGACTCGCACTTGGCCGGTTTTTTTTTATAAATTTATTTCAATTACAACGGCGGACCAATTACAGTAATTGAGGATAATATGTCAGACACAAATTACATAGGTACGGTCAACAGCTTGTCGGTAGAAACTTTTTCAACTCTATTACCACGCCATAAGGTCCAAAAGTGTTTCTACTGATGTGCGGCCGTGTGTACCTACGACAGATAAATTAATAATTAATCCAAAATAAAATTATTTACGAAACGTAAAGAGCACTCATCATAGTATATGATAAAACTAGATTTGTATAGTTGTATACCAATCTTTGGTGAAAAAATACTTATTTCTATCTGCATTCCGATTAATTTGACATTTTAATAGGGCACCTGTATTTGTAAGAACAGGTAAGGACAGGAACAGGTAGGTCTTGTTTTGTAAATTTCTGTCCTGTGGTGTGCAATAAAGTATATTTGTATTGTATTGTAACTATAAATTAAGCTAATACTATCGAGCGAGTGTCTCTAACCAGCTACAAACTCTGCACCACGTCTACGTGACCAAGCAAACTACAATGAACCTGTTAGGAGCAGTTTAAACTAGATTGTACCAGTTCACCCTTCACTAAACTCGACGAAGAAACTTTCAGATTACTCCGTCTTAACTTAATTTGATCAGCCGATAATATAGATGAAATTGGTTCGACTTAATTAAACCTAAATGAAGTCTATTAAGTGATGACATAAAGAAAATTGTCATTATTAAGAAAGTCATTCAAGAAAATTTTGAGTGTAATTTTATCAATGGCTTTGACCCAAAATTCATAAAATTGCTGGGTGTGACTCTGTTATGTTTATTTTATTCCGGGTCTTAGTAATAATTATAAGGCAAAATAAATTACCTTACTATTCCCGATGTTTCGGCTGCGTTGCATCAGCCGTGGTCACGGGTAGACTGAAGAGAGGTGAACTACGAAGATATTATTGTTAAAGTAGACTAAAATTGTTATTGTCTCGCGCAGGAATGTCACGACACACAACACTAACAACGTCCGCGGACCGGCCCGCTACGCGCGGTTTTATGTGATCTATCACTGGGTTCCATGTCACCGATAATTGAATCTCTATTGAAAGTTTTGTATTTATTTATCTCAATAGCTTCACGGACCATTCTAGGGAAATATGCGAAAAGTGCGAAAGTTTAAAACAAACCTGTGACTCAGCGAAATATGTTGCTATGTGATGAAATATTCTTAACTTTAGAAAAGCATGTTTCATAAATAAGTTGTAGCCAGACACATATGGAGACATATATGGAGACCATAGAAGTCTTTATCTGGCTTTATACCTCTTTGTCAGCTACAGATTAAGTCTTTGATTATTATAAAAAAAAACCGGCCAAGTGCGAGTACTAAAAGCTTTTGCTCTTTGATTTTTAAAACTCCGCGACCATCCAACTTGACCCCTCTTATATAGAAAAGTTCTTGAAACGGCAGCTCACCTTAATTGGTTACTATTAGTTGTGAGAAATATTTAATGATTTTAGACTTTTCCCTTTATTTGTACTGTGAGACCTAGCTTCTTGCCAAATTTCATAATTTTAGGTCCATGGGAAGTACCCTGTAGGTTTTGCTTTTTTGCATAAATGTATAGAGATGAGGACATAAAATGCCATATCTTTTGATTGCGTCGCGTTGTGAAAAATTTAAATTTTCAGATCTTGTGTGGTTTATGGATTTTAATATTCGTTATCAATTTCAACTTGATACCTCTTCTCGTTCGTGAGAAAAAGGGTCTTGACAGACAGACAGACAGACGAACAACAAAGTGATCCTATAAGAGTTCGTTTTTTTATTTAGAGGTACGGAACCCTAAAAATTATAAATTAAAATATCCAAAATATATCATTATTCTGTATAGTACTTGAGAGGTTTAGTGTGCCAGTTTTTAGGCTTCCGATATTGGTATCGGTAAAAAAAGGAACCCTTATGGTGCGAATTTGTCTGTCTGTCTGTCCGTCTGTCTGTCTGTCACACCTCTATATCTCAGCAATCACTAATGCTATCGACTTGAAATTTAGAACAGTTTTAGAATGTGGTTGTCCAACTTAAATGCATATGAAAGAATTAAAAAAGAATCAGGATTATTAATGTAAAGAGGGCCCGAATAGAGGGGGCAAATTTTCAAATTGTGGTTATTAGGTTGAGTGGGGTATCACATGAAATTGCATTACTTGTATATTCTAAAATATATTTTTGTATTTTTTTTAAACTCTTAGTTTTGAAGTTATGATGAAAAATGTCAAAAAAATACAGTTCCCCCTTATCTCCGAAGTTTGTGAAAGGAAAAATCTGAATTAATTACAGTCGATAGAAGTTTACGTACATATTACAGCAAAAGTAAAATATTATTTCTAAGTTGCACAGTTTGTAAGTAATCTGCAAAAACCTTTACAATAAAATTTAGTTTTGCGGTCCTAAAAATGGACTTATTGCTTCCAAAAATACTATAGGTATATCGGAACCCTCGGCGCGCGAGTCCAACTCACACTTGAACGGTTTTTTTTACACTGTGGGCTGCGGGTTCGATTCCTGCTCAGGGCAATGTTTGCCCGGCAAACACTTCTGTGATTAATTGAGTGTTGGTTCTGTGTCTGGGTGCTATTTACCTATGTATATCAGTCTCTTGCACCCATACAACAGGTTTCACCTAGTTTGTTATCAGATGAATTTGTGTGAATTGTCCCTAAATATTTATTTATTTATTTTTAGTATCCTTTTTGTTATAATATCTGACTTAAGTCTGTTATTTTTTACATCAAAGGTAACCTCGTCTTGTGTCTCTTATTGTAAGTAAACTGTCGTTTATTTTTGTATAAATATTGTAGGTATATGTTAGGGGCAACGTGTTTATCTGGGCATTATTATTAAGGACCGGCCATTATAAATAACGCCCACGAGCGTCGGGCAAAGTGTTTAATTTATCACTCTGACCGGCCATTATTAATAATTCCCGACGGCCTGTGTTCCATGTAATAAGTCAGTGTTTGAGATAGCTTGATTTTATCACTTGGACCGGGCAGTATGAATAATTCCCTACTTGTAGCTGGACAATGTGATAAATTGGGCTAACCTAACCTTACCCAGATGGCGCATGGCGCTGATTTGGGTTTAATTGGTTTAGATTAAATAAGCCAATTTCCAATAAAAAAAAATTTGGTTGAGGTTATGTTAAGTTGTGTTGGGCCATGATTTGTTGGCTCAGGTAGGTTAGGTTAGGTTATATAAATTATGACAGGACGAGTCACGAGCACGAGGACCAATACCACCATTTCCTACCTACTACCACTGTACGGTCAACCGCACGTCGATAGAAACTTTTTCTACTCTATTACCACGCCATAAGGTCCAAAGGTGTTTCTACTGACGTGCTGTTGAGTGTACTACAACCCCACTACAGACAGTTCACCTATTTTATTACTTTGCCTAAGATTGGGTGGGCATGATTCATAATGGCCGGGAAAAGTGATTAATCATGCTGTTTTAATCACATTGCTCAATTGAGTCGGGCACTATGAATATAGACCGGCCATTATTAATAGTGCCCGGACTTATCAAATTGCCCGTAATATATACAGGGTGTAAGGAAAATTACCGATTTCCTTTTAACTACATGTATAAGTAGAATAAAGAACAATGAGCATGTTTAAACAATAAAAAAGAATAAAAAAATAACACATTTTAAAAATTAATATTAAAATTTAATTGTGTTAACCCTCACCACACTCAAGACTTCAAGTGTCGTCCTTTTCTATCTCCTATCTCTGTTGCTCGCTTGTAAATGAAGTTCTTTATTGAATGGGGTGAGGGGCGCGTTGTGATTCTTAGAATAGGGTTGGCAACCTGAACTTTTTTTTTCATAGGAAGTATTTTATTCTTATGTTATATTTTATAATTAATATGTTCTATGTACTTTATTCTACTTACACAACATGTGGTTAATTCGTTACTTTTCCTTACATCCTGTATATTATGTCGTTTACAAACGGCAGGCAAACTGTAAATGGTCGGCAAATTTTAAAACGGCGCCGGAAAATTGTAAACCGGTGTAGATCACTGATACATTTTATTTTTATAAGCCAGGGTAAACCCAACCTAACCGATCCTGGTCAGGGATCGGTTAGGTTGGGTTAAGTAATATTTCGACCACAACGCTTGAGCCGAGCGTGCGAAGCGAACGTGCTGCGTCTACTCGCAGGCGCAGCGTTTTCTTACTCGTACGTCAATGGCTGCGCCAGCGGCTGGCGAGTGCCAGAGACTACGCGCCGTTTTGTGAAATGCCGCGGCACTATGTAAAATAACAAAACTAAAATTTCTCGGGATTTTGTAGAATGCCAAGGCAAAAATGTAAAACTACAATTTGCCTGCAACATATACAGGGTGTTAATTTAATTGCGTGCCATAGCTTAGGGGGTGTTTCAGTAACGATGAAGGAACACAAAAAAAAATAAAAAAAAATCCTACTTAATTTTTTTTATACATTCATAACATCCCGCCTCTTTCCCGTCGGGGTAGGCAGAGACCACAGTCCTCCACCTGCTACGATCTTGACATACTTCCCTTGCTTCCTGTACTTTCATCAATCCTTTCATACATGCTTTTTTTATCATCAATGATTTTTTTTATAATTTATCAGGTGACGGTCCTAAGCCCGTTAAAGTAAGAAGGGAAAATTGGAGTCACACACAAAAAAAAGAAAGGATTTCTTGATACTCTCGCGCTCGCTCGGTGATAGCGCGGTGGCCCTCCGCGTTAGTTTAGTTTTTTTTTTATGTCAAAAGTGGCTAAACGAGCAGTTTCAATGGATTTAAAAAAAAAATAAGTAGGATTTATTTTTATATTTTTTTGTGTTCCTTTATCGTTACTGAAACACCCCCTAAGCTATGGCACGCAATTAAATTAACACCCTGTATATTATCCAATTTGGTGACATCACGGAAAAAAGTTCGATAAAAGTCCTGAAGGTTGGCCTATAAAAATGGTACATTTCAAAATCTGGTTCTTAAAAAACGTTCTTCATGACAGCTAAGACATTCACCAAAATATTGAACATTGTACGAGGCAAGGTTGCCTGAAGCTTAAAGGAATCACGACCTAATAAAGAAAACGACGCGACGAGGACGTTTAAATTACGACGCACATTATTTATTACCTACTCTGAAATTATGGTTTCTTTTTTCTACAGCCATTTTGAGCGAATTTTTCAAAGACAAAAGACAAGATTTAACAAGAAATTTCAAGAGATTAACAAACTTTTACACAAAAGAGCCTTGAATATCTATAGGTAGCTTATTATCTACCCACCTGCCGATAACATTGCATTAAAGAAAACTCAAAACTTTATCGAGTTTACTAGCTTTCGTTCACGGAGTTAGGTGTTAGAAACAACTTTCAATGTCTTCTTGGCAATTTATGAAAGAAATGTTTGCTTTTTTTTTTACTTCACAAATATTTTGTATGTGATTCTAATTTCCTCAAGTGTCTCGGTCAAATGTTGCAAAATTGCCTCCTTGGTTTGGTAATGAAAAGTCAAGTTATAAGTCTATTAGTACTGTAGCCCGTGGACATTTAAATTACGAAAAAGGTTACCGTTTGTCTTTGTGAAATTGTTATAGATTTCTCCATTTCACATACTAAAAGCGAAGTCTTAAAGATCGTAACCCGCCGTAACCATATATAGTGACCAAACTATAATTCCATATATGTTTAAATTGGTAGGTTACCGCATTGCTTCTTTATTTTCATGTTGTACAGCTTTGTTGAATACGTAATAGTAAGACTATGGAAATTTGCCAAAAACAAATGTAAGACCAAATGAGTCTTAAAATCTGAACCAGCCACAGAAATAGTCTTAAAATAGGTATATGGTTTGTTCAGAGGGTCTATTAACTGATGTAAAAATTCGAAACGGTAACTCTTAAATGTAAATTATTGTCAATATGGCCGGACTACATACTCGTAACTCGTCACTATATATGGTTACGGCGGGTTACGATCTTTAAGACCTCGCTATTAGTATGTGAACTGGTGAAATTAATAATAATTTCACAAAGAGAAACGGTAACCTTTTTCATAATTTAAATATCCACGGGCTACAGTACTATATGTGTCCTGCAAGCAACTTAGGTGCAAGCCAGACAGAACGGGCGCGGCGCGCTTCGGGTGCGCCCGAGGCGCGCTTCGAGCGCCCCCGTGGTACACTTTTCGGCTGGACGACGCAATCGATGGCAGCGGACTGTGCTGTGCGGCGGCGTGCCGGCGGTCACGCCGGCGGTGCGCCGGTGGTGCACCGACAGTGCGCCTTAGGCATGCCGTCTCGTCGCATGTTCAAATCACATGCATACAAAATGTAGGAGAACGACGCGGTGCAAGCCAGACAGAAGAGGTGCGCTGAAGGCGTGCCGTGCGGCGTACCTCTTCTGTCTGGCCTGCGCCTTAGTGCGGCGTTGAGTTTAATGATTTTGAATTATCTTGAAGATTAGAGCAGCGCATAATGCGCTCTATTGGTATAGCTCTTAATGCGACTTTTTACCAACACACATTGGTTGAGAAACCTTGGTAAACACAATGACCAAAGAATGGATGTTTTGGAATACACTGAATATGAATATACTAGCTGTTGCCCGCGGCTTCGCTCGCGTGGATTTCGAATTTATGTTTTTACCGGCTTTCTGAAGCAATGAGATATTTTCCCGTCATTTCGGGGTAATTTTAAACTAAGGAAAAACAGGACTAACCCTGCGCAAATCAGTGAGTATAATTCAAGATACAGCTGAATTTTATTATATAATATACAGACGTTACTCATAAATTACTCAGAACAGAGGAACTTAGCAGCAGTATCCTAACAAATGTAAAGAGAGAGATGAGAGACACCTTTATGTAATATTTCAAAACGGAGCCAATTCGCAGAAGTAATTGTGAAAAACTAAAACCCTCTCCCTCTCCCCCCTTCCTCTCCCCTCCCTCTGTTTCTCCCCCTCCCCCTCCTCCCTCTCCCCCTGCCCCTCCCTCTCCCTTTTCATCACCCCCTCCCCCTCCCTCGCTCCCCCCCTTCCCTTCCTTCTCCCTCTCCCTCTACCTGTACCCCTCTTCTGCTGTACCTCTCTACCTCTCTACCTCTCTACCTCTCTACCTCTCTACCTCTCTACCTCTCTACCTCTCTACCTCTCTACCTCTCTACCTCTCTACCTCTCTACCTCTCTACCTCTCTACCTCTCTACCTCTCTACCTCTCTACCTCTCTACCTCTCTACCTCTCTACCTCTCTACCTCTCTACCTCTCTACCTCTCTACCTCTCTACCTCTCTACCTCTCTACCACTCTACCTCTACCTGTCCCTATCTCTGCCCCTATCTCTACCCCTTACGCCAATTTAACCGCTATCCCTAACATGGAAATGACACCCATATTTATTTTTAGACATTTCAAACCTATCGCACCCCAACCCCATCCCCAGGGGACGATGGTATTTCACGTCCACCACGTTGGATTTCAAAGTTATTGTAGCTTTCGTAATCAGCGACCCGATAAACCATACAAACGACACCCATATTGATTTTTAGACATTTCAAACCTATCGCACCCCAACTCCATCCCCAGGGGGATGATGGTATTTCACGTCCACCACGTTGGATTTCAAAATTGTTGTAGTTTTCGTAATCAGCGACCCGATAAACCACACAAACGATACCCATATTGATTTTTAGACATTTCAAACCTATCGCACCCCAACTCCATCCCCAGGGGGATGATGGTATTTCACGTCCACCACGTTTGATTTCAAAATTGTTGTAGTTTTCGTAATCAGCGACCCGATAAACCATACAAACGATACCCATATTGGTTTTTAGACTTTTTCACCCCATTTCCCTTTTTTAGGGGTTGAATTTGGGGTGTAATTTCAATAACAGTGATGAACGATGCATAGAATTACATCATTAATGCCTAAATAATAAATTATGTGGATTTTACTTTAAAAATAAAGAATTTTCAACTTCATCCCCCTTTTCACCCTTAAGGGTGTCGAATTTTCAAAAACCCTGAGACACTTAAATATTTATTTTTAGTCGTCAGCCTAAATACAAATTTTGAAGATCCTTACTTCAAAACTGACGGACTTTCATACAAACTTTCATCCCCTATTTTACCCCCTTAGGGGTGAAATTTTGTAAAACCCTTTCTTAGTGCACCCCTGGGCCTCATAAGGAACCAACTTGACAAATTTGGAATCTCTAGACCCAGTGGTTTGGGCTTTGCGTTGATATGTCAGTCAGTCAGTCAGTCAGTCAGTCAGTCAGTCAGTCAGTTAGTCAGTCAGTCAGTCACCTTCTTCTTTTATATATATAGATTTGAAAAGAAAATTTTGCATACGCAACCTGCCTACTTTTGAATGTGGTTTGTGTTAAGTTCTAGCTAGTCGAAACGGTACTGGCAGCAACTCGTTGAATAATGATTCGAAGACCGTCAATTCGATCTAGATAAGACAGTTTGAGGATGCTGACTTTTATGTTTGGAAATAGTTATAATATTTACATACATACATATATATATGTCGGCATATTACTACCAGTGCCTCATAAGTCCGAGTGATGACTCCTTGGTCGTTGCTTCTGGAATAGAGATTCAGCTAAGTATTGTAGACTAGACATCTGTTGCTCTGACAAAGTGCCGATGTGAAGGAACACGTCACAAAAATCTAGCTTTGGAAAGATTGGTGCAAGCTCTAGATCATAAGCAAATTGTTATTACATACCAGGGCTATCATTGATAATAATGATTCAGTGTAGAATTAACAATCAATAGCAGTTAAATTACTGATGTTCCTATAAAATTATACCTGGACCCACTATATCCTGGATCATTCTGATGATGACGGCCATCTTACATATTATCTCAATTGATATGAATTTTAGGTTTCAAAAATCTTTTCCAAAAAATTGAACATGTTAGAGCATTAAGTAGTAGTGGCATAGTAGTTATTTAGTTTCATTGTAATGTAGGTATGTAAAGTCCTGGCTAGCGAGATGTTTTCTACATCGTGTTAAGTAAATTGCGTAAAATGTCTCGATTGGAAGCTCTGGACATGAAACTGAACAACTTTTTCTGTACGACTTTTGAAAATTCACAAAGAAAAAATGTTGCGGCTGTGTATTAACGTGCTACCAAATTTGAGATAATTTTTTACCAAATAATATTCACCAAATTTTGTCTACCAAAATGGATGAAAATGTACACCAAATTTGCTTCTGGCACTTCGCCGGCCGCTGCCGCGGCACGCTCGCTCCGCTCGCTCGGCTCGTGCGTTGTGGTCGCATGATAACCTAACACAACCAAACCGAATCGGTTACCCAAATTTGGTGTACGTTCAGCCAATTTGGTGTACATTCATCCATTTTGTCTGAAGTGTATTGGGGTGTAAACAATTATTTTGGGAATCATTTAATTTGTTGCCAAATGTTGCTTCTTCATACAAATCGATCAGCATTTATTTTTGAAAGCCGAATAAAAATATCGATCACAAAATATCTCTAATGTGCCTGCAGCTGGAAAGTTCCAAGGTTATTTCTAGCTACAACCAGCGTGCTGAAGGAACCGCTTCCTGGTGTACATCATATACCTGGTATACACACCAAGGCAAGAAGTCAAGAGGCTATAGATCGTTCATATATTTTGCCTCTGAGATGATAGATTTGGCGAGAAAACACGGCCTCGACGAGACTTTCGTTACTTTTCCGGCTAAGGTATGGTATATGCTATTGTTAATGTAATGCATTCAAGTTTTTGCAGACCGACAATTTTCCATTTCGTTACAGTACCTAACGATACTTTGTAAATAAGTTTTGTCCTGCGTCTTACCGTATCTATTATTATTTGCACCTATAAATATATACTGGTGTAAAAATTATACTGCCCGTGCCACCTAGTTACTTTCTTAGATCTTAGTATTATACTTTATTTTTATTTTGTACATACAATCTGGCAGCCGCAACTTCCATAACGGAATCTTAACCCACTTTGTTGTTTAATTTTAACAAAGTTTATACTTCTAACCAAAACTTTGATGTCTCTGTCTCAAGTTTGTCCCCCATATCGATCTCTTTGTTTGAATAAACAATTTATTAATAAGAAAATGGGGTCAAACTCTAAATAGAAATTAGGGGCGCGGGTAAATCTTGCTCTGTCATCCGCATTCTTTCAAAATGGAGAATACAGTCGCCTTATTGTTGTCTTGAAGCTTCGGATTATGATTTTAAACAATGAAAAATGAGGAAAGAGAGGTCGTGAATCTATACATATAATAAAAGATTAAAAACTGCGTGTCTGTATTTTTGATAAATTTATAAAAAAATTAGTGTGGGCTATAAGAAACGACTAATAGAACTCAAAAATGTGTTTTCTGAACTTTTTGTCTGTCAGTCTGTCTGTCTGTATGTTTTCGATAAACTCCGAAACTACTGAACGGATTTTCTCGCGGTTTTCACAAATAGATTAAGCTTAGCTCTGAGCAACATATAGGCTATGTTTCATTCAAATCGGTTGACTCAATCAGAAGCTACACTAATGTAAAGTATCAAATATAATAACTCACAAACCGATTCAAACTGAGTTTTCAATAACGAGTTTGGCTTACTTTTGTGCAACACAAAAGTTTAGTTTCATTACAAACGGTTCACTCAGACAGAAAGTACGCTAAGTTTCATGCGGCGGCGCAAATAACTCACAAACTATTGAACGTATTCAAACGGGGTTTTCAATAAACTGTTAAGCTTACATCTTTGCAACATATTAGCTTACTTTCATTGAAAACGGCTCACTCAGACAGGTGCGCGAAATTTCCAGCGAAGGCGCCAATATCACAAACAACTGAACCGATTAAAACGAGGTTTTCAGTAACGTATTTGGCTTACTCCATGCAACATGTATGCTTAGTTTCATTGCAAACGGTTCACTCAGACATAAAATACACTAATTATCAAGCGGCGGCACCAATAACTCACCAACTACTAAACGGATTTAAACGGGGTTTTCAATAACGTGTTAAGCTTAATTCTTTGCAATGTATTAGCTTACTTTCCTTGAAAACGGTTCACACAGACAGAAAATGCCCGAAGTTTCAATAGATAAATAAATAAATTTTAAGCGTCCGCACCAATACCTCACAAACTACTTGAACCACTTAAACGGGGTTTTCAATAACGTATTTGGGTTGCTTTCGTGCAATATTTGAACTTTTTTTTATTGCCATCAGTTCATTCAAACAGATAAAAGGCGAGTTCAAAGTTTCAAGCTGTGAAACCGAGCTGAAATCAAAAAAGCTTATAATTTTGTACGGAATAAAGCCAAATACGTTGTTGAAAATTCCGTTTGATCCGGTCCAGTTGTTTGTGTAAAAGTCGTGGGTACAGCTAAAGATTGGTAAAATCTAGATTTAGTTTTATTGTAAAAATAATAATAAAAAAATTCCTGTTTCGCCATGGCGGTGCAACAAATATAAAAAAAAATATGAAAGTTCTAAAGTTTTGAAAACTTAGGAAGTAGGTATTTATAAACGAAATACTTTAAAAAATAAAGAGAGAAGTGAATAATTGTTTTTTTAGGAATTGTCTTTTAAGGGAAGAGATAAGTTACAAAGATTGTACGGATGTGAAGTCCAACAGTTTTGAGTTTTGTATGTAGGTACATGTAGAGTTAAAAGCATGTGAAGCTAGACACGTTGGACTTTGTACCGCTCTTTTTTCAGTAGCCACAGAAGCTAAAGTGACTGAGCCTCAGATTTAGTTAGGCTTTGTTTTGTATAAGAAATAACTAAACCCGTATCATAGTTACTCCGCGTGGAATTCGACTATGATTTTACACTTACGATGATAGTGGGCGACCTAACAGTCCACACGTAAACAAGAGATGTTTAATTACAAAAATCCGTATTATCGGTACTCTGTATACCTTTTAATATAAAGGCGAGAACTGCACTATCTGTCTGTCTGTCTGTAACGCTTTTATGACTAATCCGATAAACCGATTGTGATCAAAACTTGGTACGAAGATAGTTTGAACCATGGGAAAAGTCATTAGCTACATTTTCTGAACCCCACGCGGACGGAGTCGCGGGCAACAGCTAGTTATTAATAAGTAAAATTTTTGCAGTTTTTTTTCTTTTGAGGTTTTCTTAAACGAGCCATTTTGAGTTTTAAGACTGTCTCCATAATTTATAATGTCTTATATTTTGTCATAGCGGGTAAAAGCGCCGACAGCTTACCGAAAACGTTAATGATAATTCATCATCATCATCATATCGTGTGGGTTGCAAGGTCGATGACCGACCTCACAAACCCTGGTGTCAGAGTTGTTGAGCCGCCAAAGGCCTCTGACATGGCTCATTAACGACTACATCCGTAGATAGTATATATATCCAACCCAATATAAAAGATATGAAAGACTCAATATAACTGCGGTCGGGCGTTGGGAGATCCGGGGAACTTAGGAAGAGGTGGGGATTCTCTGATAACGACAAGTGTGAGTGCTGCTTTTGCAATCCATATCACACTTGCTGTTGTGCCCTACTTCTCCAGTTTTCTGCACTCGGAGAGACGTTTTTTAACGCAATCAAAAGGATATTGATGTGGCCACGTTTTGTGCTAATATTTTGTAGTCACTTTTTGACGTTGACTCAAAAAGAAGATTATTATAGAACTTTTATTTGTATCGCTCATATGTAGTTCTGCAAGATCAAAGGTGGTGATGAAAGTTTGTATAGCCCTTAGTTGGCATATTTTTGCCAATCCCCATGTCATTTTCTTTGGTTTCCACGAGTATGAAAAATGTTTCTCTTTATATCGTCAAATTATTCCTTAAAACCTGTCCGATATATTTTTGCGGCGTTAAGTTATTAAATCTTACTACATAATTATGGTGATTATATTTTGTTCAAAGTTCAAAGTTGAATTGAATACGAAGTAAATACGAGGTTTCAGTAAAGGAAATTCATTGTAATATATTTTTAGAAAGCATTTTTTATTACCTTCTTCGCAAAAAATAGTACAAAATGATGTAGTTATCCTACCGCGACATCTATATCTAAATGAAATAGTCTGTCCTAAACACCAGTTAAGACTTTCAAACCAGGGAGATCACAGTGTCATGCGATAAATAAATTGTCCACCCTCTATGTCTGATGGGTGTTTCTATGAAAATCCGTATTCTGTTCCTTTTTCAAATAATTTTATATTTATTTACATTGAAATCTGAAAGGAAAAAGGAAGAAAGAAAAAAAAAATTTTGGGGGACATTTCATACAAGGTCATACGATCCCAAACTAAGCAAAGCCTGTACCATGGGTATCAGAGACTGATATACATACATAAATAGATAAATAAAACCCAGACACAGAACAAACACTAGTGTTCATCACACAAATGTTTGCCCTGGGCGGGGATGGAACCCGCGACCCACGGCGTGTAAGGCAGGCACTACCAACCACACCAGCGGGCTTGTCAAATGGTGGTCACCCTGTTATTTGTTGAACTATATGGTTGATCTTGCAGAAGAGAAAGCTTAAAAATGTCAAGATTAGTTTAAAATCTTTAATATTTTGCAGCTTTTAATTAAACTATTATGTCGGTATATCATCACCGCAAGATGATTGTCATCTATTGCGAGATCGAAAACTAACAAAACACTGTAAACTGTACTGAAGTTTTTAAGGCAATATGCTGCTTAATTATAGGTTCGTATGGTAACAGAAACATGGGCAAAGACATCCCTTCCGATTCTATTCGGGATAAGTAGTATTATGTTCTATTTTGACCACAACGCATGAGCCGAGCGAGCGAGCGTGCTGCGGCAGCAGCTTGAGAGTACCAAAAGCGTTTTAGTACAATTTAAACTTTTTCGATAATTTACAATCTCGCGGAAATGGATTATAAATTAAAGATATTTCATTTCAAAAAATTCAAAATTGTTTATTTCATAACAAGTATTACAAAATAAAAGGCGTTGCTTGGGTGGAATCTCCAAGTAAGTAGGTTAATTATACCCGTGTCGGGAGGCAACGCTCTTTCATAATCTGTTACATTTCTACATTGTAGTATGAAACAAACATGTAAATAATTGAAAAGCAAAAGTAAGGAAAAATAAAGTAAAAGTAATTTGCCAAAATAATTATAAGATTGTGATATTGTGTTTAGCAAGTCTGCGAGCTTACGTGTTCTACTCGTATGAATGTATGCAAATGTGTGTGTGTGTGTATGTGAGTACATGGTGTTGTATACGTAATGTAATTTAGTTCACTTTTTAACCGACTTCAAAAAAGGAGGAGGTTCTCTATTCGATCGTATTTTTATTATTATTATTTTTTTTTTTATGTATGTTATTCCATAACTCCGACAATAGTGAACCGATTTGAATGATTCTTTTTTTATTCAATAGGGTTTAGCATCGAGTTGCTCCCATATAAATTTGGTAGAGATCTGTTGATGGAAAATGAGATAAAAACGGTAACTCTTCAATACATAACGGCACACGAACAGTAGGGTAACATTGGGGGTTTTACGTCACGCAGTGATGTAATACCCCCAATGTTACCCTACTACAATGTCTGACACCAATATTAGTTATCACCACCGGTCTGTATTTTTTGTTTGACCTGTGTGAATAAAAAGATCCGCTCTGTCTCTCATACGACGACAGTAAATAAAAATTTAATAGGGATACTTAAAGGAATACGAATATAAATACGAATAGGAATACGAATAAGAAAACGAATAGGGATACTAATAGAAATACGAATATAAATGCGAATAGGTATACGAATAGGAATACGAACAGGGATACTAATAGGAATAAGAATACGAATTTGAATTCGAATGGGAATACGAATAGGAATATTAATAGGAATACGAATAGAAATACGAACAGGAACATAAGAAGCGTGGTTGTGGTACTTTCTTCAAAAATATACCTATTATACTAGAATAGGGATACTAATAGAAATACGAATATAAAATCGAATAGGTATACGAATAGGGATACTAATAGGAATAAGAATACGAATAGGAATACTAATAGGAATACGAACAGGGATACTAATAGGAATAAGAATACGAATTTGAATTCGAATGGGAATACGAATAGGAATATTAATAGGAATACGAATAGAAATACGAACAGGAACATAAGAAGCGTGCTTGTGGTACTTTCTACAAAAATATACCTATTATACTAGGTACGAATTTTTGCTTTAAAATTCTAGAAGGGAGCTCCCTGACCAGCAATTGATTTTTAAACGCGAACTAATGATTATTAAGTATAAGTCGTCTAAGCCTTAGTCCGTCCGACTTTAAAGTTGTGTATGAAATTTTTAAAGACATGCTCAGAATAATAATAGAGATAGACAGCATCGAGGTAGACCACGGCGCAGATGGTGCGATGAACTTGACGCTTTCTGAAGAGACTGTGAACAAGAGGCTCTAAGTAGAGACCAGTGGAAGGAAAGGACTAGTGGGCACAGTGGGACCAGTGGGCTTTTGCCCATCAGTGATACAACCATGGCTAATAAGATAAGAAGAAATAATAAGGGGCATTCCCATAAAAAAAAATTGCAATTTTGGGTTAACTCTATAGTAAAGACGGTAGCACATTATAAGAGTTAAACTTGGTATGATTCTAGTGCATTAGCTAAACAGATTGTAACAGAACAGGTATATAGGTAACAACCCTGAAGAATGTGAACCTCCTTATGAAACTGAACAACTTTACTTAAGGAACATGGGTCGAAATACGAAAAAAAAAATCGGAAGTCACAGTTGATACTTGTCATATCAACGATTACCTTTTCTTCTTTTTACCTTGGCTTAGTTAAATTGCATCACGAAATTAAAGCTACGTTGGTCCTGTCTTGGAACCAGATGAATGACAATTAGTAGGTGTAGAGCGTTTCCAGTGTTTTAAAAGTTTGAGCTGATTTTCCTAAATTTTATCTTAAATAATCAGGCTTACTCCATTTTACCATACCTGCGAGGTATGTACTTAACCAACAATCTATAGTTTAAAACTTATTTGTATTACTTACACCCATTTCACTAAAACTTACAAAATAAAAATAATTTTAACAAAAAGTAAAACCTCCTCCAAAAAAACCACTAAAAAGTATGAAATAAAATAAAATCATCAGTAACTAAAAAGGAAAATAACCAAACCATCTCTCATTTTAATTAAATATTATAAAAATCTATTCTTTTTGGAGTCGGTGCCAGCCAAGGCAAGACATACTCGTAGCTACTTTACGGTGCTAGTCAACTAAGTATCCTTTTGATTCAATAAGGTGCGATACTGCTATTTTTTTTGCCACGGCTTCAATAGTATTACAACAATTCTCCTACTCAATGAAACATGGGTTGAAAAGACATAAGTTTTTGACTGCTCATACTGAAATAACGTAAATGAACAACATAATTGTATAAAGCCCAAAAATTTTGATCCCTGGAAATCTTCGAAAGTGGCTCTCTCTATTAGGTAAACCTCGGTACCTACATTTTGTCTGTCATTTCATCGCATGTTTACTAATCAAATTAACTGGTCCCTCTTTTCATCTCGAACTTTACCTTGACTAACTTAATAATGGGACCACCTCAAAGGTAAACCAAAATAACCAGTCAGTAATTCAGCTTCTTCTGTGACAGAAGTTACTCGTACTAGGAGTTGCCCGCAACTTTTTGGCAGGCACCGACTCCAAAAAGAATAGATTTTTATAATATTTAATTAAAATGAGAGATGTTTTGGTTATTTTCCTTTTTAGTTACTGATGATTTTATTTTATTTCATACTTTTTAGTGGTTTTTTTGGAGGAGGTTTTACTTTTTGTTAAAATTATTTTTATGTGTATATTTATTTATTCATTTACTTGGTGTCTTGTTAATATTTAATGTATGTATTGAAGTAACTTCTCTGTTTCAGAATAATTCATAGTTTTCAGCCAATCTTTTTTGCAGTTTCGATATTTAAGAATGAAGCAGCAGCTGGAGAGTACCAGAAGCGATTTTCGAAATGGATTATAACTGGTGACTTATATGTTTTATTTTATATTAGTCCAATGAGGAAGTTTGCCAACTTATAAGTTGTTTATTGATTGGTATTATTGAGGAGTAAATAAAATAATTTTCATATAGGATTTTTACTGATGAAAACTCAAAGGATGTGTTTGACTGATTTTTTGTGCACATTCTTATTTTTTTATTTTGAACAGTGTTAACTTTAGTATTTAAGTAGTTAACTAAATTAAGTAGTAAACTTTAATAAAATTGTTATGATAATCATCTTCTGCCCAGTGGGCAGTATAGTTAAACTTTCTATCCGGCATAATCTATTTCGATCTAGGTACCATACTACATCTAGTATACAAATTTAATTATGTTTGTTTAGTATTCATTTTAATTTTATTTAATGTAAATGTGAAGCTCAATGTTAGTTGGCGTTACGTAAGCATTGAATCAAACCCAATTAGGGTTTATGCTAAGCTTTTTCAAATTGATTTTATAAAACTTATGTTGCATTGATGTCATATAAAAGAAAGGTGGGACCGACTTGGCTTGAAGGCACACTGACCCAACAACAATTTTTGTACAATTTATACAAATAAGTAAATTTGAAGAACTATAATATAAGCTCCAGAATAGAGACGCTTTGAAGTCAGGATAGAGCCACAACAACCGTCAGCAGTTAGTCAAGGCACAGTGGGTCTCAGCCACCATCCTTAGATTTACGACCCTCATCTAATCGGTACACCGCACTTTGGTCGCTCCGGCTTTTCAAAGTCATTCAAACGGAAATTTTAGTGCGGTTTTCGAACGGTTGACATGACAAACAAATTTCGTTGTGTGAAGTTTTTGTATAGTTACAGTTTTTTGTGTAAGTTGTTGGGAACAACACCAACAAGCCTCATTGAAGAGAGTTTTTGCAATATTTACCATGGTGCGTATTCCGAAGGTCTGCATTGTTGAGAACCCCCGTCCGTGTAAATGCCTCCTCCAGTTGTTTCTAGTTTTCCCTATCTCTTGCTTGACGTGTCCAGTAAGTGCCGGCAGTGGCGCGAATGTCATCAGTCCAGCGTTTAATCAAGGACAACAACAATTACGTTCGGAAATTTACTTTGTATGGGAATTTCTTTGTCAAAGCCCGAGCCATAGAATAATTATTATCGGCGCGATATTATCGTACTTTCACTTTGGAATACGGCAGCTGGTTGATAATGTTTCTAAAACTACTCTGTATTTATCAGAGATACCAGTACCAATAGATAAGCATGAACATAAAATTTACTTCTTTTCAAAAAAGATAGACAATTGACTCAATTTGTTTATAAACAAGCTAAAAAAATTACCTTTTAATCTGGGACACTAGTATTGACAGATAAGTACGGACATAGAATTTACTTCTTTTCAAAAAAGATAGATTAGTGGCTCAATTCTCTTAATTCACTTGCAGTTCTAAATAAACAAGGCAGTTAAAACCGCCTTTGCCGGCTTTTCAAAGTGATTCAAACGGAAATTTAAAGCAATTTTTCACTAGGTAGTTGATAACCGAGTTGGTTTTGAAAGGTTTTGCGATGTTCATAATAGTGTTGTAAATTATGGGCTGTTTGTTTATACTTGAAAGTTTGTTGTTAAAATTTATGAAGTTCGATTTTATGAGCATTGAATTAGCAGACATTTTTACTGATTGAGTTTTTTTACATTATAAGTTGTTTGCTTTAGGCTTAAAACAGTAAAAACCAAGTTCCTTTATTTTTCAAAGAAATGCGCAGAAGGCATTCCAGTAAATTTTTTATTATCCTACAAACTTATAAAATTGTTTGTTGAAAGATACATTTTCATTTCATTTTCACAAAAGAATTTAAAAGCAAGTGGACGGTGCAGTTCGTTTGTGCATCTTCCATTTGTATTTTATACCCTACATGCATGTAAAATGATAGGTTCATCTATCATAGCGTATTCAACGTATTTGAAAGGGTAAATGAGAAAGTATGACGTGGAAAGTTGTAGTTTCTGCTTACACCAACGGGAGAGAGGCGTAATATTAATGTAAGTATTTTCTATACGGGAATGTTAACGTGAGAGGGAATTTCAGATTTTTTTATTTATTGGGACAAACCACATCTTTGTTTTGTGAAATACAAATTTAAACAAATTTCAGAGCTTTTTACAGAAGTAGGCAACAGTATAGTTCAATCTGCAGCCAAAATTGCAGTACTATACCAGAATGAACACTTTTAATTCACAGTTAACAAGGAAATACAGTTCACGAATGTTCAGATCATCCTTCAAGAGTAACAAAGTTAGCCACTTTACTGGAATACGAGCAGTTCCATCTCAAGTCTCGGAGGTGACACTGCATTAGTTACTGCACTGCTGGAAATTCTGGAAATGCAGATTTTGTTCGTGGCAGTGAGTGGCGCTTATCGTTGGAAGGAAGTAAGTATACAGGGTGTTTGTGTGTGCAGTGCGTTCCTTCAGGGAGGTAACTCACAATAAATTTTCGCTATGAGCTCTTTGTCGGAATCTCAAATTTTTAAAGAAAATTGTTCATTTGAACACCGCAAAGGCGTACGAATAGTCATCAAATATGAAGTTATATTTCTCATTCTCTACACAAGATTCCTTAGCTATGAAAAAATATGAAAACGTCACTTTTTAAAAGATTTTATTATTTTTATAAGAGGTCTTCATTAACTGTTGCTCTTACTATCTTGACGACCCATTGGATTAATATTTGATATTATATGATCAAGAAACAAACAGAAATTCTGGATCTTGGAATATAAGACTTTGCACAGAAGGTCTAGAACCCACCTATCTACAAAGATTTCCTAAAATTCCCATGAGAATAAAAAGACATTCGAGCGAAGTCTCAAAAAGGTCATAAAGATTACGAATTAATCTATTAGAGATACCTTGTTGGACATATTATGCGGTCTTTTGGAGAAGCTTTTATAAAAGGGTCAAGTGGAAAGAAAATGCTTCAAGGGAAGAATATCCGTAAGATCGTCCGATTTGATTGAGAGCAAAGTGGGTGGCAGCCTCCTCAGAGCTGTGCAGACGTCAACTGCAGATCACTCTAAGTGGAAGAATGGATTTATTTCCTATGATCTTACTGGTTGTCTTATTGGTTGTACGATGGGCAATTCCAGAGCCTGTACAAGCGAGTTTTGCTTTATATAATCTTAACTAAAGCTCAAAAACAAATAGCGCTGAAGGATTTCTGAAAAGCGTTTTTTTCAAGAAATGCTCAAAAAACAGAGAAAACAAATTTTATAGTAAATATCATTGAAATCAAGGGTGTAAGAGACGGTGTACCGAAAACTTAAAGGGCGTGCTCAGTCAACGAAACTGAACAACTTTCACAAAGAAACATATGTTGGGAAATGAAAAAATTTTTGACCTCTCCATACAAACTGTTTGTCCAGAGCGAGCAATTTATATGGAGAGGTCATAATTCCCAACATATGTTTCTTTGGGAAAGTTGTTCAGTTTCGTTGACTGAGCACGCCCTTTCAGTTTTCGGTACACCGTCCCTTACACCCTGTATACTGTACAGCGTGAATGAACACCCTTCATTATTATCACACCTATCCGTTATACGTTATCCGTTATCCGTTATGCGTTGTTGCTCGTTTAGGTAATAGTTAGGGTGCTGGCTGCAATTTGGGTATATGATTTGCTCATGATTCATATTAATAGGGATGATAGATCAGCTCAATACGAATCGATTTTGTCCTTACAAGTTTTTCTGTGAGTCGCTGCGTTTTTGAGTTAAAGAAAAAAAAATATGTTTTTTTTGTCTGCCTTTGTGGCTCGTGTTTAAAATACTTCTGAAGATGTAGAAAATTGAAGAGGCAGACATGCAGGGCTCTGCATTATCACGGGACGAAGAAGTGAATTTTTGCATTTTGAAGCGCTGTAACTTTACGACGCAGAGCTATTATGGTGGCAGACTATTTTTCAGGGGTTTTATACATTGTATTTAATCAGATAGTGATACTCTGCCAGGTGTACGTTTCATTGTCAAATTTTAAAATAGTTAAAACTTAATTCCTCAAAAATACAGGGGTGTGGATGTCCGCCAATATTTTTTGTATCATCATATAGAAATTTGTCCTTCATCACCCTTACTATAATACTATAGCATAGCAAGTTGTTTGTGGTCGCGATCCTTATTACTGATAAGTAGGTTCCTTCGAATTTTCCTCCCTGTTTTACAAGTAATACCTGTAGGTATTAATACATTATTCATCCGCCGAATTTACGTTAGCATGCTAAGTTTATCCGGAATTCCGAACTTCCTAATTAATAAAGTTACTTTGTCAGCACTTACGTAAATTGGATTTTATTTATGTATACAATGTTTCCTTATCGTATACATCAACATGTTTGCTTTTCTTTTCAATGTATATTTCTGTCATCAAAAAAAGATCTGCATGACAAAATATTCCCGTGCCACCAGCCCATCTCAGTACCTACAAGATATTATTAAAAATTTGAAATGCACGCAGTGTTCGTACGCGTTACGCAAATGCTGGGTAAATTTGTATTCACAATGGAGTTAAAAAGCATTTTTTTTCCTTTTTTTTATCGTTTTTAGGGTTCCGTACCTCAAAATAAAAAAACGGAACCCTTATAAGATCACTTTTTTGTCCGTCTGTCTGTCTGACTGTCAAGACCCTTTTTCTCACGAACCAGAAAAGGTATCAAGTTGAAATTGATAACGAATATTAAAGTCTATAAACCACACAAGATCTGAAAATTTCAATTTTTTACAACCACGCAATCAAAAGATATGGCATTTTATGTCCTCATCTCAATACATTTATTCAAAAATGCAAAACCTACAGGGTACTTCCCGCTGACCTAAAATTATGAAATTTGGCAAGAAGCTAGGTCTCACAGTGCAAATAATGGGAAAAGTCTAAAATCATTAAATATTACAACTTTTCTCACAACTAATGGAAACCAATTGAGGTGAGCTCCCGTTTCAAGAACATTCATATAAGTGAGGGGTCAAGTTGAATGATCGCGGAGACGATTTTTGTTTTAGTTCTATTTTAAAAACGGGAAGACTTACAAACTTAAAAATTGGTACCTATGTTTATAGTGCATAAGCTATAAAATAACGCAAAAAAAAATTTTGGTCAAGCGCGTGTCGGACTTAAAAAATCTAGCACATTAACTTACTGAAATTTTAACTAATACAATTATGATTATGTGGTGGTACGGAACCCTCAGTGCGCGAGTCCGACTCGCACTTGGCCGGTTTTTTTTTTAGGTAAGACACAAAGGAAACTACCACTTCTTTAGAAGTTTTGCCTTCAGTTACTAATTGTGCATTTGACTGTGTAATTTAAACGACTTGCTTTCTAACTGGGTTTGCGAAAAGCGATAACTCACTGCAATCTTAAGATGGAGGAAGTATTAGGAATTAACTTAATCTCTAAAAATTAATGCACTAAAACATTTTATATAAAAAAGTTCTTGAAAGCAAACAACATATTTTCGCTCAAACCGCTAGGAAATGTAGGTATATTTTTCCCGGACATTCGTACCACTCCATTTGCGGTTTAGCCCGGGGCGGCTGGTTGCAAATTGTATAATTTATCATGTGGACCGGTCCTCGTGACAGTTGAATATTTTCTTTCGCATTGATGAATGAGGTTATGGCGATCCTCGGAATGATGTTCCGATATGTTGAGAGGGCTTACATCGCTAAATCAAAGTAATTGGTGGGTTGAAGAATACACCTGTATATCTGATTCTTTATATCTACGGGGCTTAAGTGCTTATACAGGGTGTAAAAAAAGAGTACACAACCCTGAAGGATATGAAGCTGCCCATGAAACTGAACAACTTTCCCTAAGAAACATAGGTCGAAATACGAAAAAAAAAAATTTTACCTCCCATAGAAACTGAATCAGCTGATAGCGCATTTTGTATAGAAACAAGAAAAGCTCGAAATAAGAAAAGCAATTTCTTACCTCCCATACAAAATGCCTATCAGCTGAAGCAGTCTCTATGGGAGGTTAAAAAAATCTGATTTCGACCTTAGATCCTTGGAAAAAGTTGTTCAGTCGCATGGTAAAAGTAACATGGTAAAATTTTATTCACTATTTCATTAGGACACAGGAGTTCCACCATGGTTCCACCCATGCAACTGAACGACTTTTGTTCTACATTTTTGGGAAATCAAAATAAAAAAAAGAATTCGCCAAACAAAACAAAAAGTTGACGAATTCGAACGTCATGAAATGTATGAGATGATATTTGATTACGTCACCCATACATTTTATGACGTTCGCTTTTGTCATCTCAAAATTGAATAGCCCATTGTTTAATACCCCCTGATCTGGTCCATTAATAAGGTACATTAATGTATACTTCCGTGGATACTCTTAGTAGATAGGACCAACGGCTTCACATGACTTTCGAAGCACGAAATTCTTACACAAGATGAAGCACAAATATCTTAAGGTTTCTTTTTCATTATCATAACATCCCTTGAAACATCCACTGCAGAACGACGAGCTCCCTCCAGAACTCCAGCAAAAACGCATGGACTTTGGATTGAATTTATCATAGTCACCATGCTTGTAAGCATTGCGGCTGACGACTGCAGTTGCTGGTGACTTTAGTATGTAAGATGGTACGATTCGCAGAAATATGCTGCTGTCCATCTTCCGGTTCGTAAGCCCTTAGTCGCTTGACACCCACGGCCAAAGATGGGATTTATACTATAGCAAAAATGGCGCGAAATGTACCTATTGAAATCGGAAACTGTTTTCTTACATTCATCTCATCAAACAAAGCATTCAAAACACTCTCTTAATCAATATGTTTTCCCAAATCCAATAAAACGCTTCTCTCAAGTCACTCTACGGAAAGTTTTACGACAACACCCCATAAGTATTCATTCTCCTTCTTGCAAATTTATCAGCCATCACATTTACACGTAAATGACAACAATCTATCTTGTTGACACCATTGCTAGTTCGGTAGATGGATAAAACTGATAGTAAAGTTAGTTGGACGGAGGAGGTAAATAGTTAGACAGGAGGATTGCTTCGGTCAAGTTCCTTATAAGCTTTTAGTTTAGGCTTCGTGGGACTTTGTCACGTGAAGAGAATGTGGATAAAAATATTTAATTAAAGGAGAAAAAGAAAGACTAAGTAAGTATATCTAAGACTAAGTAATAGTATCTGTGTATTATGATGTAATTTATTTAAGTATTTTATGTACATGGTGTATTTTTGTGTAGGATTATTATAAGTAGCCACCAACCCGCGTCGCATTATCCACCCTACGCCCATTTCAACACCTAAAGGTTGCCTGGAAGAGATTGCTACTTTAGCAATAAGGCCGCCTTTTGTACTACTCTGTTCTTTTTCTGTATATTTCTGTAACTATTTCTTGTATTTCTTGGTGTGCAATAAAGTATATTTGTATTGTATTGTATTGTATATCAACCCTGAAGGATGAGATTCTGCCCATGAAACTGAACAACTTTCCCTGGGTTAAAATAGGAAAAATAAATTTACCTCCCATACGAAATGCGCTATCAGGTGATTCAGTTTCTATGGGAGGTCATAATAATTTTTTTGTATATCGAACTATGTTCCTAAGAGAAATTTGTTCAATTTTATGGGGAGACTCACTTCCTTTAGTGGTATACACTTTTTGTTACACTCTGTATCTTTGGGAAAATTTCACAATTATTATTATTATTATTTCAATTTATTTGTGGAACACAGGTAAGTACAAGAAGAGATGTTTAACAATATTAAGTTCAGCTGTGACCTGCCATCAAGCATACAAATTATTTTATTTTAACAATTAAAAATCTGATCCCAAATTGGACAAAACCAGTAATATAGATATTAGAGATTGATATACATACCTATACAAATAGATAAATAATACCCAGACACAGAACAAATAAAAATAAATAAATGTGATTCATTTTCAAATTTACCTCGGCATACATTATATACTACTCAAAACAACATAAGGGCCAGCAGGTTTTTTTGATATATCTAAAGAATTATGAAAGTAAGGTAGTGTATATTTTTATGTACGTTTTATTTAGCTTAACTATTCTATTGTTTACAATTTGAATTAATAAATGTTAAAAGATATATCAAAAAAACCTGCTGGCCCTTATTTTGTTTTCAATATTGAGCCCGCCAAACTGCACAGCAGTTTGTTGGCGGAGACATACACTCTCACTTATATAAAAACATTTGCCAAGTTATACTAAGTCATTTAAAAAAATAAAATAAAAACGGAAATGTTTCAGACATTCCCACATAGACATGCAAAGAGACATAATTAACAGAAGACTTAACAAATGATTGTGCTGTTGAAGACTTACATTTAAATTTGGACAAAAGCAATTTTTAAATTTTACTCTTAAATGTGAATCTGGAGATTTCCATTTCATTAACAGTAACAGTTATCTCATTATAGAGTTTTGGTATTCTATCAAGCGCTGTTCTTATATGTTTGATCGGTATCGGCTCCGAATCGTCGCTGTAGATTAGCAGCCTATCTCTAGTTCTTACTGCTAAAAGTAGCAGCAGCATTCAATTCGGTCTAGCTCTTAAAATTTTCAATCCAGGTCGTATTTCTGCTGTTTCTGTCTAAAATCATCATCATCATATCAGCCGAAAGACGTCCACTGCTGGAAAAAAACCAAGAAATGTTTTATCAACGAAACTATCAGCAAGCGATAATTAAACATCCCTGCGACCAGAAGTTGGTTACTTCCTGGGTTTTAGTCAAGCGTTTGATCAAAACCCAGGTTTTGTGGCAACACTGGCAAAAAAAAAACACTACCAAAAGTAAAAAGCCTAAGATCATCTGCTTATTGTTCTCGGATCCATTTCATTGCCTTTTGAGCCTATGTACATTGTACATGATTTAATTTACAATTTGTTTCTATAGAGCGTACCCAAAGAATTCGGATTGCACCAAACCAGATCGAAACAAAGTATAGTTAGTTTGGCAGTTAATAAGTTAAAAGATTTTGGCCGCACTCTCCATGGGCTATATATTTTATTACATTATATTCAAATATGTTCAGTCTTATAATAATTTGAAACGCAAAGTTACAGTATAGGCACAGTAAGAATACCTGAACGACCTCGTACAGAATTTTTAAGCCGAATTTTTTAATGGTGTATTTTTTTTAAAACTTTTATAGAATCTATTCAAAATTATGTAAACTCATAATAAGTACAGAACAAAGTGCTCACTTTTCCCAAAGCGCCCTACTTACCAGTATGCTAGGCAATGAAGGAAGGATGTTGTGTTGTCCATGCTTTGAAAGCCAAGCGTCTTTGATATAAATGCTTCCCCAAAACGAGGGTAATCCAAAGCTACTCGATGTCAACAGCCATTTGTGAGATAGGAAAACATGATAGTGTGTTGATTACTGGGGGAGAAAAAACTGTGGAGAGATTGTATTTTTTACTAAACTATGTTCTGAGATGGACTTTTATTTTAGTAAATATACAAAACAATCCTTATATTCTCCTGTAGAGATCAAAAGAGTGACCGAAATATATTTTTATTATATTAATAGGAAAATTGCAACAAATAAATAATACAAAATAAAAATACAGAACTTAGAACTTTTAACTTTTTTTGTCGTCAATAGGCTTAAAGAATGCAAAATAAGAATACAGAACTTAGAACTTTTAACTTTTAACTTATTTTTATCTTCAATGGGTTTGATCTAGCCCTGACGACAGAGATTAAGGTCGGCGACTCGCGACTTGAATAGATTTGGTAACTTCAAACTTTTAAACGTTTACTTTCAGTTAAATTTTCAAAAATTCTTCAGTTTCTTCATAGAGCAACTTAGGTTTACGGTCCGAGTAACACAGGGTAGATACACAATTTTTTTACAATGATAAAAAACGTATATTTACCTCTTACTAGAGAAACTTCATCACTGTTTTCATACCTGGTATTTTTTACTATAAGTAAAGATTATATTAGCTATAAAGATGCTAAACCTGCCTTTCATATTTATTAATGTAATATATTTGATGATTAAACGAACTTACCTGTAAGTGAAGTTCTATCATAATTATGCGAAGCGCCTCGTCCGAAGAGATTAGTATTCTAGACATGTAGTAGACACTATTTGCTACCACTCTGCACTAAGTTTAGATATTTTTGTATCGTTTTAAAATTTGTTACTGGCATCCCTCACACTCAGCTCTCTGCCGCCATTATATGACATCTTCATTAAGTTTAGAGATATAATTCATTGATATATATTTCCTTAGATCAATAGGGCAAAGTTAGCTTTGGGTGGGCGGGATACTAATCTCTTCGGACGAGGCGCTTCGCATAATTATGATAGAACTTCACTTACAGGTAAGTTCGTTTAATCATCAATTATACTTCGCGCCTCGTCCTTTGAGATTAGTATTCTAGACATGTAGACTTTGAGAGTTAGAATGCATTAAGGGAAATATTATCAATGATAACGCATTTTATAATGAACTCCTTTTTTTATTTTTAAAATTTAATAAACAACTCACTGGATGGGCTAGTAAGGATGGTAAATAGAATAAAATATATTCTATAACACCGAGCGTTCAAACCAAAATTATAATGTAGAAATTACAGTTATGTGAATTTGATAATTATAATGTTCAGTGGAAACTTAAATAAACCTTTACATTATCGGTTATCAATTTTAGAATGAGCTTATGACATACGGTCATCATTTATATAGGTCTTTATATTATAAAAATTGGCGAGAGTTACCTCTCCAGCCAGCGGTATTTCGTATAGCGTCGACACTGACACCCAATTAATGCGCATGTGACTTGCATGTCGGGAACTTTGCGCTCCAAACACAGTTGTGTCGATCCCGCACTGGTTTGGTGTGCTCTTTATCCACCGACCGAGCGTTTCACTGCCAACTGATTTGTGTGGTTGTTTTGTGCCAACGAACAGAAGATCTGATTTATTCAAGGGTCTTGTTTTGTCTTGTATGGCTTATGTGGAAAGAAAGGTAAATAGACTACGGGTTGTTTTGAACCGGGTCGAGAGGTCTTTATGATATAAGGGATTGTAACTGTTGTAACTGTTATATTTTTAATATTAATTTTTGAGAAAGTTTGTATTCTATGGGCGCTAGTTAACGCTAATAGAATAATAGTCTTTTTTGATAATTGATAGAGTGATTGAGTGTTATTCGGATCCCAACTATTCAAGTGTTCTAGAACGCGGTTTGTATCCCAAACGCTTGTGTATTCCGGTAACTGTGATCTAAGACGAAATACACCCTTAAAGAATCTTTGTATTCTGTCTTCTTTGGCTTTAAAAGAACATATTATCTAGGATAACGCCGATCTACACAAGTTTAGGGTTCCGTACTGACAACCGTTGTCGTATACTTGGGTCAAAAAAGGTATACTTATTGAGAACAGATGCAGAGAAGACATCGAGCGAATGAGATCTACAAAAGTACCACCATTTTTTTTTTTTAAACAGACGTCATACTGCTTAACAGTATTATTCGATAGTGAGGCTAGCCTTATGTCTAGGGATGATGTTGGCATGCTGCGTCTAGATAGCGCCGCCCGCACAAGACGGCGGCAACCAGGGTAATCGTCAAATATATCAGACGGGAGATGCAATGAGATATTAAGGCCTGTTTGTTTGTGAGGTGGAAATGTAAAAACTTTCGAGACGATGAGAGACTGAAAAAAGTGGGTACTAGGCCTGCTTCGGCCATAAAGATTATGCCATCAGCTTTTTCTGAAATAATTTTCCCAAGAGCCTTCAGGACAACTGAGAAGGGAGAAAAAACGTAGAAAAAAGTATCACTCCACGACACATTGAATGCATCAATGGCGATGGCATCTGGATCCCTTTGCCACGCATTGTACTTTGTACAATTCTTGTTTATGCGACTTGCGAACAAATCAATTTCAGGCTTGCCAAATGAGTGCGTTAAGGATTGAAAAGCCCAGTCGGCTTTCCCATGCAATATCCGGATGAGTTTTACGTGACTCTGCGTCTGCGATTATACTATATTAATATTATTAGTATTATCGCACGATTTTATATAAGACGCAAAGATAAAAAGTTTGAGAATTTCACACCATTCCCATATTTCTCTCGTAATTTGCGTTAAATGGCGATATTGAACCCCCCCCCCCCCATACGATTGATGTAAGAGATCGCGGTAGTGTTGTATATACGCATTAGAACTTGACAATTATAAAGATCGTGTGCAAAGGTTTGAGAGCGATGAAACTAGCTAAGAGCTCCAGGTAGTTAATAATAATATGTTTTTCTCGCTCAGTATTAGACCACTGGCCGTTCGCTGTCATTCCATTGCAGGCCCCTTCCCCTCCTGTAGTTGATGCGTCAGAATAGATCTCTCTCAATAGTTATCGGTCAGTATGCGATGTGCAGAGTGATCGAAATGTATATCTGGGTGTACGGAAGAAGGGATGGTCATAAGTTTATTGTAATCATCATCGGTGATTAAGTTAATATATTTACATCGTTCCACTTCTTTAGTAAGCAGAAATCCATATTTCTACTGCAGGGCAGGCTGACACGGGCAAACCTACTAGTTGTACCAGGTTTCTGATTTGACAACGTTTTAATTTAAGAAAGTTTTCTAAGTCTGTTTTAATTCGTAATATTTTCTCGTTTGGCCAAATAAGGTTCAAATCGTGGGAGTTAATTATCATACCCAAGAATTTACAAGATATTGAAGGATGGATGACGCTCTTTTCTTCATTAATAATGAAGCCAAGTGAAAAAAGTAATTTTATTATAGGTATGTTCGTTATTGCACACAAATTAAAAATAAAATTACAATAATAAAGGACATATACAAGGGCGGGCTTATCTTTAAAAGAGATTTTGTTGTGTTTTCAATGTTTTGGAAAAAAATTTCGTAACATTGACTGAATAAAAGCTAATCGCTCAAATAAACTATGGATAACATACCCGCAGATCGTAACAGTTTCACTATTGGCTTCATTATTTTTGTAAACACAAAGGGCGGGTGTGGGTGTTGAGGCCGAATGGTAAAACATTGAACTGATATAATTTTCCGTCGAAGAAATACCTAGGGTACTTTTTAGAATTTACGTGATTTTTTATTAAAAAGTAAGCGTCCTTGAGATTAAGGGTTACCATAAAGCAATCTTGTGTTACAAGTTTGAGTGCTGTTCGTAAGTCTTCCATTTTGGAATGGTCAGTTTGAATAAATTTATTTATTTTTATAATATTCAATATAAAACGTGACTTAACATTCGGCTTCGAAGTAAGGAACACACTCGAGATAAATAGATCTAATTACAGGATTCACACTCTAAAATTGTGCGGATGCGATAAATAATTTGAAGCTGCAGCCTGCGCGGGTGGACGCGACCACGTGTTGTATCGTCGTGGCGCGGGCCGCGGCGGGGGAGGTGGCGGCTGGCGGCGGGGGCGCACGCTGGGCTGCAGGCTCGTAGCTCCTCGCTGGCTGGGCCGGCGGCCTGTACGCTGGATCGGGAGCCTTCTGGTTAAAATTTTTGGTAGGCGGCTTAGGCTTCTGGTTGTATCAAGAATACGCCTGAATCAGGTTTTACTTCAACTCCTGACTTTTTGCCGTTTTTTTTTTTTTTGTCTTAGCTATTGATTCGCTAATCAAAAAATTATCAATTTTTGTGTTACTTGAGTGTTCCTTAAGATCCATTTTAGCGGAGATAAAATGAAGTTTCTTCTTGCCGAAGAATAACTATGATGTATGTCGCATAGCAAGCGTCCTAAATCCATAAGCTTTTTGAGCATATCTTTATCTTTAATTTTCAATTGAATCTGGGAGGAAATGATTTCGCTTAAACACGATATAGTGTTGGTCATTTGTTTTTGTTTTAACTTGCTTATCTATACCTTTATCGCGCTTGGCGATATTTTGGGGTTGATTTTATCTTACTTTTGATCAATATTCTTTGTGAGATTCTTTGCTGAGCCCCTGTGTATTGAAAGCGGAAATCAACTTCCTGCAATATATCTTTACCAAGAGTATGGGTAACTGAAGGATCTTCTCCAAGGATCTCGAGAGCATCTGCATCCGACGTAGTGACATCGGTAACTTTTTCCTGAGTTGCAGCCCCGGACAATGTGCTTAGACCGTCTCAGCCGTGGCGGTAGGAGTCTCCTCAATAGGTTCCTCTGTGACATCAATGTTGATGGGGTCCGGTGGTTCAGATTCGGACTAGTAACAACCAATCCGTTGGTTCTAGCACTCATGTGCCTGAAAACATGAATAAGTCTTGCTATGTAGGTAGCAATAAGTATATGGCGAGACAGCCCTGGTAGCTGCTCAGATTATATACTGTTTCTACAACGTGAATACGTTGTGAGGGTAGGTACATATAAATAACGTACAACAGTGCATATTACTTAAATTGATTTGATTTTATTCGCAAAAATGTGGGTAGATAAAAAAAAATCAAATTAAAAACAAGCACTGAGTATTGGATAACGAGTGTTATCTTATCTATGTTAGGTGCAATCCCCGCTGGATTGAACGCCAACCGTTATTTATTGAATGCGTTGATGTAGCCCCAGCGGCTAGATCGAGATGCATTCTGTACCCAGTTGTAAGTACTAGGAGGTGATGACTAACCTGGCGGTGACACGTCATGTTCCGAAATGTTTTTGTCATGTTCGCGAATTTTGCGTTCCAACTATCGAACTTTATTCAGTAATTGGTCCAAATCTTCTTCACAATTTCTTGAACTTTTCCGTTTGGGCATTTTGACATGTAACGTAGGTATATTTGTGTGAAAACACGGCAGGAATTTTTATACGTGACTAGAGTGGTTGAGCACTAAAATGTCAATGAAGATGTCATATAATGGCGGCAGAGAGCTGAGTGTGAGGGATGCCAGTAACAAATTTTAAAACGATACAAAAATATCTAAACTTAGTGCAGAGTGGTAGCAAATAGTGTCTACTACATGTCTAGAATACTAATCTCAAAGGACGAGGCGCGAAGTATAATTATGGTTGTGATAGCCAAGTGGGCCATGCTGTAGCGATGTCTTTCATATTGCTACAGCATACATCAAAAACAGTTGTGACTAGAATAGCTTTTTATAATCTTAAACAAAGGCCACCAACAGATGGCGGTACCTATAGGATTTCTGAATCGCGCTATTTAAAATAAATGGTACTGCGAATTTGCTAACCCAAACTCTAAAGGAAACTATGACAAATGTGGCAAATAATTTATAATTTTGAATGAAATTTAATAATATGTTGATTCCTATTATAATTTTTGATTTCTATTATAATTTTTGTATATAAGTGGCTGACTTGTAAAATGTAATATTTTATCAATAAATGAATTGAATTGAATTGAATTGCAGCACTGCACTTACTTTCTCGCAATACTCAAGGAAAAACTATCAACCGCTAACTTAAATTTGTAATGCCATACACATAGTATGAAAATACAAACTTTTATTTACGTTTTTCCAAAAAAAAGTTCGAATGAAATATACAGATCAATTCAGAATTCAAATTGTCAAACATTAAAACAAACAAACCTCAAACGATTTCGAGTAAATCACATGTTTAACTTTTGGTAGTACTGGAACACCCTTTATATAAATTTTCACAGATCAATGGATACTACCGGCGTGGCGATTTTGTTAATTTCCCAACACATGTTCCTTATGGATACTTGTTAGGTTTAGTCTACTGAGCAAGCCTTCAGTTTTTGGTACACCCTGTGTACTAAATTTTATTCAAAAAAATCATAAAGAATATCCAGTCAGGTAGACAACTAATCCAGGATTAATATTATAGAAAATATTAATAAACTCAGTGGAACTAACTTTGGGTAAATCACATTTATGATTTGGTGGCACAGGAACACTCCTTATATGAAATTACACAGATCAATTGATACGGGCGCAAGATATCTTACATGGATATGCTTGGTCATGCAAAGTTTCATCAAGATTCTGTGAGCCGTTTTTGAGAAAATTTCAATTTTTCATTTTCGTTGTATGACAGCTACCCTCAAAATGAGAGCCAGCAAGAAAACACTTGGAACCCTTTGATAAATTTGCTTAAAACTCCAAAATTCTAAATATGGTGTCAATCGGACCATTCGTTTAGCCACTAGGCCAAAGCGTGACGGACAGACCGACCGACCGACCGACCGACCAACGGACGCACATTTTTGGGAGACTTGTTTTATATGATGTATAGTGATATAGAACACATTTTTGAGAAAATTAGAAAAACTCCGCTCGAAAGTAAAAAAAGTATAAAAAAACAGAGACAACTTTTCCCAGGCATGAAGCCTACCATGAAGCCTATCTAGATAATTTTTTTACCGCCAAAAGCCCCTGTGTGGTAAATTTAAAAGAAATCGTTAGAACCGTTTACGAGAAACCGTAAAAGTATTGGCTGGATCAGAATTCCACATCACAATCTCCTCTTAACTTTTCTAATTCATTGCTCTCTCCACAATGAGCGTGTTACCAAGATATAATATTTTACGAGTGTTTGTATCGTCGCGGTTTTTCCCGTAACGAATCTTCCTTTATCTCCTCACCTGAGGGATTTCTAAGCTGTTCTCCGAGGAAATTAGCAGATATCTTCTGGCAACATTGAAAAGGATTACTTGTCCTAAATCTTTGGTTATACCAGTGAGTAAGCTACCTATCTAAAATATGTAGGTATATTATTAAATTTAAACAAGAATCACAGTCAACAATGATGTAGCAGAAGACGGCTGTGAATTTGTTCGTTTGCACGATATTTTCATCTTAATAATACATTTATATGGTTATAATTATTTAGTTTCGATTTTACCTTACCCAGCAGTGGACGTCTTTCGACTGATGTGTTGATGATGATAAACAAGCCACCCATTTTCACTTGTGTTATTTAGACATACCTATAGTTGTCATCATTAGTAATGAGGGAAGAGTGAGAAAATCAGCGAACTTAATTTGGTAAGGAAGAAAAAAAGAATTAAAGAAAAGATTGATTCGGTATAACCGATGAAAATTATGAAAATATATCGTGTTTTTATAATTAAACTTAAATGTGACAACCATATGAAAACGGTTCCAAATCAACATAATTCCGTAGTCGGTAGCCTGGTGCTAGTTTTCAGATGGAACCGGATCAGAGTCCGGTAATTTAACGAAATGCGTAATTTAAGTAAGCGATTTACAAAACAATAAATAAAAACCGGTCAAGTGCGAGTCGGACTCGCGCGCCGAGGGTTCCGATATACCTATAGTATTTTTGGAAGCAATAAAGTCCATTTTCAGGACCGCAAAACTAAATTTGTTTGTAAAGGTTTTTTGCAGATTTCTGAAAAACTGTGAAACTTAGAAAGATCGTTTTATTTTTGCTGTAAAGTTTACATAAACTTCTGTCAAATGTAATTAATTCAGATTTTTCCTTACTCAAACTTCGGAGATAAGGGGGGGGGAATGGTATTTTCTTGACATTTTTCATCATAACTTTAAAACTAAGAAATTTAAAAAAATACAAAAATATATTTTAAAATGTACAAGTAAAGCCCTTTCATATGATACCCCACTCGACCTAGTAGCGACAATTTGAAATTTGGCCTCCCCTATTTTGGCCCCCTTTATATTAATAATCATACTTTTTTCAAAATTTTTTCTTGTGCAATTAAGTTGGGCAACTATATTCTAAAACTATTCCAAATTTCAGGTTGATAGCATAAGTGGTTGCTGAGATATAGAGGTGTGACAGACAGACGGACAGACAGACAGACAGACAGACAGAGCGGCACCATAAGGGTTCCTTTTTTTTACCATTTTGGTATCGGAACCCTAAAAATAACAATACACTACGAGTATACTCGTAACACATTGCATTGCGATTTGAAGATTGTAGATGCGTGCGATGGAATGTGTGTGTACTTTTCAACTTTTATATAAACTTACTTATAGTTTCAACTTTGTATAGGGCTTGACCTTCTGAACTACGACAGTTAAATTCCTAGGTCGCCCCAGTCGCAAGAAGGAGCGTAAAAGGTCCTTTCTTTAGGTTTTTTGCTTGCAACTCGGAAACGGTGTCTCTAAAAAGCCTAGTTTTCCTACAACCTTGCCTTTTTAATATACAAAACAAGCTGTGCCCTATTTTTGCGCAAAAGACCGGGTTGCCTGAGTCTATTACGAAAAAATTCCGAATATTTTTGAAATACGTAAAATAATTTTGCCAGATAATGTAACTATAAAGCATTTTAGGATTTTTCTTTAAGTTCAATTGCAGTTCTTGAAAGTTTCAAGAGTGAAGAGTTTTAAGTCGTTCTAGTGTTGACTGCAAAGTGAAGAAGTTTTAATTTCCTCATATTTGTTTGCGGAAACCTTAAGAGAAAATTTCTTCAGTGGTTTCTTTGTGCTCAAAACATTCTTAGTAGAATAGTTGAGAAATTTGAAAATATAAGTATACAGTATTTCACAAGTTTAAGGGTATAATTTAAAAACCGGCCAAGTGCGAGTCGGACTCGCGCACTGAGGGTTCCGTACCACCACATAAACAGAATTGTATTAGTTGAAATTTCAGTAAGTTAATGTGCTAGATTTTTTGAGTCCGACACGCCAATAACATACCAATTTTCAAGTTTGTAAGTGTTCCCGTTTTTAAAAAGAACTAAAACAAAAATCGCCTCAGCGACCATCCAACTTGACCCCTCTCTTATATGAATGTTCTTGAAACGGGAGCTCACCACAATTGGTTACCATTAGTTGTGAGAAAAGTTGTAATATTTAATGATTTCAGACTTTTTCCATTATTTGTACTGTAAGACCTAGCTTCTTGCCAAATTTCATAATTTTAGGTCAACGGGAAGTACCCTGTAGGTTTTACATTTTTGAATAAATGTATGGAGATGAGGACATAAAATGCCATATCTTTTGATTGCGTCGTTGTAAAAAATTGAAATTTTCAGATCTTGTGTGGTTCGTGGATCCTAATATATGGTATTAATTTCAACCTGATACCTTTACCCGTTCGTGAGATAAAGGGTCTTGACAGACAGACAGACAGACGGACAACAAAGTGATCCTATAAGGGTTCCGTTTTTTTCTTTTGAGGTACGGAACCCTAAAAAGTGGAGGAGGATCAGAAAAGAGGAAAAATATTCGTTTATTGCAAATTTTATTAAAATCACTTTTTAGGATTCCGTACCTCAAAATAAAAACGGAACCCTTGATCACTTTGTTGTCCGACTGTCTGTCTGTCTGTCTGTCTGTCAAGACCCTTTTTCTCACGAACGAGAAGAGGTATCAGGTTGAAATTAACAACTAATATTAGGGTCCATAAACCACACAAGATCTGAAAATTTCAATTTTTACAACGACGCAATCAAAAGATATGGATTTTTATGTTCGCATCTCCATACATTTATGCAAAAAAACAAAACCTACAAGGTACTTCCCGTTGACCTAAAATTATGAAATTTGGCAAGAACTAGGTCTCACAGTACAAATAAAGAGAAAAGTCTAAAATCATTAAATATTTCTTTTTTCTCACAACTAATAGGAACCAATTAAGGTGAGCTCCCGTTTCAAGAACTTTTCTATGAAAGAGGGGTCAAGTTGGATGGTCGCGGCGTATTTAAAATCAAAGAGCACAAGCTTTTAGTAAATCACTAGCTGTTTCCCGCGACTTCGTCCGCTTGGGATTCTATCTATCTGACCATCCATCCATCCACCCTTCCGTCTATCGGTCGTCCGTCCGTCTTTCATCCTGTTCAATGAGAGAAGAGCTCCCTATATAACCTCAGAATACGATCCACTAGTGGGTATTGTAAGAGGCGACTAAGGGATTATCAACCGGAGTATTAGCAGCAGCGTCCTTCTGTGTATCGTACCATCTTACATACTGCGGTCATCAACAATCGAGGTCGCAAAAAACAACTTCAACATGGATTGAGAACAAATAAACATCTACAACAAATACACAAAAAGGATCTTCAATTAAGAAAACAAGACTTAAAAAATGTTAACATGAACAACATGTTAAATACGTTTAGTGAGTAGACAACTTTTATCAACTTTACAAATTTGGGATATACCCAAAGGGCAAAGTTTGTAGACAAAATAATACTTTGTAGGTAAAACACGACGTATACAGGTTTCGGTACTGTTGGGAAACAAAATAACCAATGTTCGTTTATTTTGTTTGGCCTATTGGGAATGTACTGGTTTGGTGAACTTCAGTGGTGAAATAATTGGTTTTTAGGGTTCCGTACCTCAAAATAAAAGAACGGAACCCTTATAGGATCACTTTCTTGTCCGTCTGTCTGTCTGTCAAGATCCTTTTTCTCACGAACGAGAAGAGGTATCAGGTTGAAATTGATATCGAATATTAAGGTCCATAAACCACACAAGATCTGAAAATTTCAATTTTTTACAACCACGCAATCAAAATATATGGCTTTTTATGTCCTCATCTCCATACATTTATGCAAAAAAGCAAAACCTACAGGGTACTTCCCGTTGACCTAAAATTATGAAATTTGGCAAGAAGCTAGGCCTCACAGTACAAATAAAGGGAAAAGTCTAAATTCATTAAATATTTCAATTTTCCTCACAACTAATAGTAACCAATTAAGGTGAGCTCCCATTTCAAGAACTTTTCTATAAAAGAGGGGTCAAGATGGATGGTCACCGAGTTATTAAAATCAAAGAGCAAAAGCTTTTAGAATATGATATGGCAGTTAGGTACGGAACCCTTAAGGGTTCCATAAAGTGCGCTTGGCCGGTTTTTCTCAAACATGCTTGAAAATTTTGACAGCCTTCCAAATATTTGCGGGCAGCTGCTGGCAATGTACTCGTAAGTATGAAAATCCATTAATATCGATTTTTGCGACTGAAAACTGTAAACAAAGGAATATTTTGGTAGGTATGTAGAAAGTTTTTAATGTTTGTTTGGATTACACTGAATTGAATATCCGCGAATTGATTTTGAATTTCCGCGTATTAATTGAGAAAAGTACTATTTGTATAGTACTTTTCTCAATTAATACGCGGAAATTCAAATTTAGTTTAATCCAAACAAACCAATTAAGGTGAGCTCCCATGGCTCCCTTGGCTGCAATCAAGTATTGAGGGATTTACGCATGTGTAACGACCGACTGCCACCTAGCAATATCGCTCAAGCATGCGATTGGAATTTTGGTAAGGCTGACTTCACACTAATTGCAGGCTTGCTAAAAGAAACTTGCTGGGACCATGTTATCTTGGCGACTGATGTCAAGGCTGCAACACAATCATTTTACAAAATAATTTATAATATATTTAACTTGGCTATACCAAAAAAAATCAGGCATAAAAAAAGGGTACGTCGGTATCCTACGTGGTTTACTCCCGAATTAATTTCAGATGTAAACAAAAAAATTCAATTGCATGAAGAATGGAAGTCTACTGGCTCACAAGAAGCTTACACTTCGTTCTCTGACCTACGAGCCGAGCTTAAGACTGGTGTCCCGGCGGCTTACGATGCTTATATAAGTAAGATTGAGCAAAACATTATACGCAACCCTAGGGAATTTTGGCAACATACTTCAAACCTCCGTTCCAAAGGCGGTTTTGAAACCACTGTCTCATATGAGGGTGCGAATTTTTCTGGGTCCGAGGCCGCAAATGTCTTTGCCAGATTTTTCTCGAGCGTATTTTTGCCCGGTATACCCCAGCTTAATGCAGATAACATCTGCACATCGAGCTCGAGAGCAGCTACCGCCATCGATATCGGTACCGTTACTCCTCAACAGGTACTAGCGGGCATCAATAAATTAAAACTTGATGCTACTGTTGGCCCTGACAATGTCCCTTCTTCTATCATTAAATCATTTAAAAGTGATTTTTGCGCACCTTTGTGTCACATTATAAACTTAGCTTTAAAAACTGGAGTTTATCCGGAGGAGTGGAAGCTCTCCCGGGTGACACCTATACCTAAGTCTTATGACAAGTCTTCTTAGTGCACCTGCTAAGATCTTCGAGCGGGTAATTTATAGTCAGTTGTACAGCCAGGTTGATGCCCGCTTGTGTGATGAGCAGCACGGGTTCAGGCGGGGTAGATCAGTGGACACGAACCTCCTTACACTTGTCGACTTCATCTCGAACTCCATGGATGATGGATTGCAAGTTGATGCGCTATATTTCGACTTCCGGAAGGCGTTCGATAGGGTCGACAATGACATACTGCTTGTTAAGCTGTCATCACTTGGATTCTCTCAAAGACTACTGCGTCTTTTTGCTAATTATCTAAATGACCGTCAGCAGTTTGTCAAGTACGGGTGTTATACATCCGATCCCTATCACACGCGTTCCGGAGTAAGTCAAGGATCGATTCTTGGACCTCTCCTGTTCCTGATCATGATTGACGACCTAGCTAAGGTAATCACTAATGCTAAGTGCCTTTTATACGCCGACGACCTCAAATTGGTAATGAGGATAAAGAATCCAGGTGATTGTATCCTTCTACAACGTGATATAGATGCCGTGAATGAGTGGGGCAAACAAAACGGCATGCTCTTCAACACTAAAAAGTGTTCAGTTATGACCTTCGGTCGAGGGTTGCATCCTATTCACCACCTATATAAACTGGGTGAGGACTCGATTATCCGAGTTGAACAGATAAAGGACTTGGGTGTAACTTTCGATAGGAAATTAACTTTTCACGACTATGTAAGCGGCCTAAGCAAGGAGTGCTTTAGACGTTTGGGGTTCGTCTTGCGCAATGCAAGTGAATTTCAAAATCCGACTGTCATAAGACTGCTGTACACCTCACTGGTAAGGAGCAAAATCGAGACAAGCAGTTGTGTATGGAATCCGCACGCCAGTTCCTTGACCTTGACCCTTGAAAAAATACAGAAAGCTTTTTTGAGGTATCTGTATAAGCGTCTTTACGGCTACTACCCGTACATGTACCCAACATTATTCTTATTAGGAACATTGGGGTTTAATTCACTAAACGTGCGGAGAATGAACAACCAGTGTGTAGTTGCCCTTAAAGTGTTACGCGGCCATATCAATGTGCCCGACCTGCACTCGCAGTTGTGCCGCCTGTATGTACCAGATGTGCCGAACCGGTCTCTGCGCGTGGACAGTCGCCGTAGACATCCACTGCTGGCCGTGCCCGCCGCACGCACCGTGGCCCGCGAACACTCTCCGCTTTGTCGTATGCTCAACGCGCTCCTTGATGCAAAACCGGATTGTGATTTGTTTGCGGACGGATGGTCTAAGATGATGCGTGACTGTTTACAATTCTGCGAGACGACGTATGAATGTGCTACTTCTATTTCACTGACATAATAATGTAATATTTAATAGAACTAATTTATTTTATATTTAATTATTTTTATTTTTGACAAATGTTTACTTTTTGTAAGTAATTTTATTTGTTAATATGACTTGTTATATTTAATGTAATATTTCGGATGTGTCCTCAATTACTGTAATTGGTTCGCCGTTGTGATTGAAATAAAATAAATAAATAAATAAATGTGGGGCACGGCTTCACATCTGCCCACACGTATCACGTACACACGGCCGCACATCAGTAGAAACACTTTTGGACCTTATGGTGTGGTAATAGAGTTGAAAAAGTTTCTACCGACAAGCGGTTGACCGTACCACGTTCGTCCTTCAATACCTTTTTTGTCGGGCATTGCAGCAATGTACTGTCAACCGCTTGTCGGTAGAAACTTTTTCAACTTTATTACCACTCCATAAGGTCCAAAAGTGTTTCTACCGATGTGCGGCCGTGTGTACTATTATCTACACCCGTATTGAATTATTCCAATTTCGAAAGCAATGACAGATTCAAAATAAAGGTCATTGTCTGCTATGTTTTTCATTTCCTAACAGCTTTGTACAACGAGCTGTAAGGAAATATGAATAGATTTTCATTGTGCTTCTATTAAACGTCATAATTTGCATTTGATATGGGCTAAGGCAACAGTTTTGTAGAACTACATAAAACTTCTTTAAAAAACGAAATTTACAAAAGTTGTTTTTTTGTAACCGACTAAAAAAAGAACGGAGGAGGTTCTCAGGTCGACGCGTATACTCGTATATATTTTTTTTAATGTATGACCACGCATAACTTTTTACAGTGTAGTCCGATTTTGATAATTCTTTTTTTATTAGAAAGGGCATAACCCTGAAGTTGGTCCGATATAAATTTGGAAAAAAATTCCAACCATAAGGATAGGAAAACAGGGGATGATTGATTGTTCACTGTTTACAGAGTAGTCCGATTTACCTTAAGGGTGGGCAAATAAAATTTATAATCACGAAAAATTGTAAAATAAAACTTTTTTAATAAAAAAATTAAACCGCCAAAAAAACTGAAAAGCAAGAAATAATAAAAAAAAATATTTAACCTTAATAACAAAATTCTTAAACTAATGTAAGTATACTCGAGTAATTTTAAGTCGGCGCCAAATAAGCAAATTAATCACATAAAGCGTGATGCACGGCGGCGGCGCCGCCTCAAAATTACTCGGGTATACTTACATTAGTTTAAGAACTTTGTTATTAAGGTTAAATATATATTTTTTTTATTATTTCTTACTTTTCAGTTTTTTCGGCGGTTTATTTTTTTTGTTAAAAAGTTTTTTATTACAACCATACATGCAATCTCATATATTATGTCACAGGCATATCGTATAATTCTTCATATAACAGTTTGCCTTGGCATTCTACAAAATGCCGATAACATTTTAATTCGACATTTTACATGAAGCCGCGGCATTTCACAAAATGGCGCGTAATTCGTTTCTGGCAATGCCGCGGCACGCTCGCTCGGCTCGTGCGTTGTGGTCGCAAGATAACCTAACCCAACCTAAAATGCACCAGTGATCTAAACCCGTTTACAATTTGCCGAACGTTTACAGTTTGCCCGCTATTTGTAAACGGCGCATTATACGATTTGCCTGCGACATGTATAGAGTGCGCCATCTTGAAATTATTACTTTCAACTATCTTTTGTTTATAACTGTAACAGTAGTTTATTTACGTCGTTTAAAGTTTTTCATACAACTATACGTAATTAGGCTTTTTAATACTCGAAGTGATAGCAAAACTAGTTTTCGTGTTTAAAAAAAACCCTCATTTATTAACGGTTTATAAATGCCTCATTCCTTCATAATCACGAAACACAAAAAATTTTTTTACTACTGAAATATTAAATTTTGTTAATGTTGCAAGTATATCATCTACCTTAGTCCCATTAAATCTAAATTACAATTTACAAAAAAATAACCTTTCTGTACGCTGCACTACTTAACATTCACTAATGTAAAGAGGGCGCTACATTTCCGCATTCAGTTGACTCACAAAATAGAGAAAAAAAAGTGGCAAGGATTTACGGTAGTCCGTTGATTAAAAAACCTAGTGGCTGAGAAATGTAGCAAAGTACTGCCGTCCACATTATTCAGGAAGTGGCAACATTGATATAGATAAAGTTCCGATAGATTTAACAAGTAATGCAAGTTTGCTTAGTAGTAAATAAAAAAATATTCTTGAAATAAAAATATATATCCTAATATAGGGTGACTTTTAATTAGTTCTTGATAGCAAAAGATATGCATGTACTCATGATACTGAATAAATTTTCCCAAAGAACATATAATAGGTCGAAATACGAAAATCCAAATTTGACGTCCTATACAAAATGCTGTGTCAGCTGATGCAGTTTTTATGGGGAGGTTAAAACTTGATTTTCGTATTTCGACCTATGTTCCTTGGGGAAACGTGTTCAGTATCATGAGTACATTCATACCTTTTTCTATCAAGAACTAATTAAAAGCTACCCTATATATGTATAAAAGGATAAACTGACTGACTGACTGAGGTATAAACGCACAGCCCAAACGGCTGGACCTAGAGACTTGAAATTTTGCACGTAGATACCTTATACAGTATAGGCATTCAATAAGGAGGGATTTTGCGAAATTCCACCCCTAAGGGGGTAAAATAGGGGATGAAAGTTTGTATGAAAGTCCGTCAGTTTTGAAGTTGGATCTTCAAAATTTAAATTTAGGCTGACGACAAAAGATAAAGTTTTACGTGTCTCATGGTTTTTGAAAATTCTACACCCTAAGGGGTGAAAAGGGGGATGAAGTTGAAAATCCTTCATTTTCAAAGTAAAATCCACAAAATTTATTATTTAGGTATTAGGGTTGTAATTCTGTGGAACTTACATCACTCATATTGAAATTCCACCCCAAATTCAACCCCTAAAAGAGGGAAATGGGGTAAAAATTCTAAAAACCAGTATGGGTATCGTTTGTATGGTTTATCGGGTGGCTGATTACGAAAACTACAACAATTTTGAAATCCAACGTGGTGAAAGTGAAATACCATCATCCCCTGGGGATAAGGTTGGGGTGCGATAGGGTTGAAAAGTCTAAAATCAATATGGGTGTCGTTTGTCTGGTTAATCGGGTCGCTGATCGGGTCATGTCGTTGATAGGGTGGGGGGGAAGGGGGACGGGGAGAGGAGGGGAAGTGGGACGGGGAGAGGAGGGGGAGGGGTAGAGGGAGAGCTGGAGGTAGAGCTAGAGGTAGAAGTTGAGCTACTAGAGGAAGAGCTAGAGGTAGAGCTAGCTAGAGGTAGAGCTAGAGGTAGAGCTAGAGCTAGAGGTAGAGAAAGAGGTAGAGCTAGAGGTAGAGGTAGAGGTAGAGGTAGAGGTAGAGGTAGAGGTAGAGGTAGAGGTAGAGGTAGAGGTAGAGGTAGAGCTAGAGGTAGAGCTAAAGGTAGAGCTAGAGCTAGAGGTAGAGCTAGAGGTAGAGCTAGAGGTAGAGCTAGAGGTAGAGCTAGAGGTAGAGATAGAGGTAGAGGTAGAGCTAGAGGTAGAGCTAGAGGTAGAGCCAGAGGTAGAGCTAGAGGCAGAGCTAGAGGTAGAGCCAGAGGTAGAGGTAGAGCTTGAGGTAGAGGTAGAGCTAGAGGTATAGCCAGAGGTAGAGGGAGAGGTACAGGTAGAATGAGAGGGAGAAAAAGAGGTAGAGAGGAGAAGGAGGGAGAAGGAGGGAGAGGGGTAAGGAGGAGAGGGAGGGGTAGGGGGAGAAGGAGGGGTAGGGGAAGGGGAGAGGGAGGGGAGGGGAAGAGGTGGATGAAGTGAGAAAGAGGGGGAAGGGAAAAGACAGAGGGTGGGGGAGGGTGAGAGGGGGGGAAAAGGGAGATAGATAGATAGAAGGGAGATATTTTTCTCAATTAATTCTGCGAATTGGCTCCGTTTTAAAATATAAGATAAAGGAGTCTTTCATCTCTCTCTCTACATTTGTTAGGTTAAGTGACAACTTTAAGGCATAATACTGCTGCTAAGTTCCTCTGTTCTGAGTAGTTTATGAGTAACTTCAGCTGGATCTTGAATTGTACTCATTGATTTACGCAGGCTTAGTCCCGTTTTTTCTTAGTTTAAAATTACCCCGAAATGACGGGAAAATATCTCATTGCATCGGAAAACCGGTAACAACATAAATACGAAATCCCTGCGAGCGAAGCCGCGGGCAACAGCTAGTTGATGATAAAGTTTGACGTAAGTGACTTGATCTATTTATAATATAAAGCAGTTCAATGCAGTTACAGTAAAGTTTTTGTTATGTTAGTAGAGCTGAACTTCTCTGAATGGAAGAGACATTTGTGCAAAGCTAGTTTCATCATCATCATATCAGCCGAAAGACGTTCACTGCTGGACATATGCCTTCCCTCAAAATCTCCTTGACGACCGGTCCTGCGATGCTCGCAACCACCGGCTTCCCGCGGCCTTGACTAAGACGTCGGCCCACATTGTGGGAAGCCCGCCCACGCTACGTCTTTTGGTTCGTGGTCGCTACTCTAGAACCTTTACGCCCCATCGACCATCGGTTCGTCTTGCGGGGGGGATACATTGCCACTTTAGTTTAGCGATTAAGTCGGTTAATTTGGTTCTTTTGCGGTTATCCTCATTTCTGATTCGATCCCGCAGAGAGACTCCGAGCACAGCCCTTACTTTAAGGTTAATTTCTTTTAAATCGTATTGCTGTTACTATCTTTGGGGTAAAACGAGAATGCGTAAAATATAATTGTATATTTTTTTTACTTGAAAAAGCTAAAGTAACGGCAAAGCGGCGGTAAAGTAACCTCGTGTCAAAACAATCAGATCAAACAAAATAGCCAAAAACCTAAATGGACTTTTCAACCAAATTCATGGTAACAAGGTACTTGTTACTCTCTTCGGAAACAGCTAAACAGTAAATTACTGAATCACATAATTGAGAGTAAGTTGAAAATACTTCGTCTGTGTAGACGTAAAAAATACTGTTCAAATATCTAGAAGTGTTTGTTACGTAAAAACAACAAATTTAATTCGGTACAGTGAGAAAGCCATCCAGTTTCAAGTATTTAAATTTTACATCAATGTCTGATGGCAATTACCAACCACTGCCTTGTAAAGACTGATGTACGGGGCATGCGGATAGTGGCGTGATTATCCTGAAACGAAATGGTCGCTTTATGCCATTCTATAAATTGTAAAAGATTACCCATTAGCATTCCATATTAATACACGCCCCGTGTGGTGCCGGAAAAGAATAGTACCAACCCTTACATACCCGTGGGTGTCGAGGCGACTAAGGGTTATAAACTGGAGGATGGGCAGCAGCATCCTCCTTTGTATCTAACATCTTACTTACTGCGGTCACCTACAACCGCGGTCCATGGTGCCAGCCGTAACGCTAACAAGCGAGGTGACTATGGTACTTCCCCCTCTACATTTTTCCAGCAAAAGCTAGAATTCTAGAGGGAGCTCCCTGTCCTGTAGTGGACGTTTCATGGCAAGTTATGATAATTAATACACATTTGTTTGTTAAAGTAAAATAAAGTTTATAAAAGTTTAAACAAAATATTCATAAAGGATGTGAATCTGCCCATGAATTTAAACAACTTTTCCCGAAGACATAGGTCATTCTACGGAAAAATTGGCCAAGTACGTGTCGGGCCACTCGCAGAGTAGGTAGGATTTCGTAGAGGCTTTGATTTTGGTCATTATTTTTTCTTCTAACAATCAGTGCCTTATTAGTATTGCTATTTCTATTACTAATCATGGGGCTCATTCAACAACTTTTGTTCGACCACTTAAGGAATTTTTTTTTAATAAATCGTCTTTCCATACAAAATGATCAGCTGATCGGTTCATTTCGAGTTTTGAACAATCGTAGAACAAAAGATGTTGCATTTAGCCCTGTTGGTGTTCGGCAGGACGTTAAACATACGGAATTGGCGGGTAGGTGGGGTCGTCTCCTACTTACTCAGCCCAAATAATTTCGCCTTGGAGCCACGGAATTTCTTATTTTGATTTTTAGAATTTCATCACTTCTAAAACTTCAAAACTCCTTCAACTTCATTAAACATTGATAAAACTGGCAAATTTTGTTTTAGTCTTCATCTGGACTGATGATAAATTCATTTAAAATTGATGTTTGGCGCAGATACACGTACTTACTATAAAAATTAATGAGCTATACGAAAAGAGGTAGTTTTTGCAAAGGGAAGGGCAGATGACAAAAAAATATTCCTCTCTTATTTTTACCAATTTGTTGGCGTGATCAATATGTAAAACTTTACCAAATTACAGTTTCTAGTAAGCCATTTTTGTAATACGTTATGATTATTACACTCAAGTAGGCTGTCAAACTAATTCAGTTCTTTTAGATATTACGCCCTAAATACAAAAAATTAAACACACTTACCTTGTTAGTTTGCTTGGTAATTATTATAATATTAATAAACATTAAATAATAACTCTTTAGCGCGGATTAAGGGTTGGGCCACATTGTTCGACGGCGATCGACGGTTTGCCTATACAAAACGAGCGCAAAGTATGGAAATCCTTTCGCATCGACGTGGCGAAAGGATTTACATACTTTGCGCTTGTTTTGTATAGGCAAACCGTCGATCGCCGTCAAACAATGTGGCCCAACCCTAACGAGAGCCTCAGGCTTGGTATCTGCCTTCCCAGACGCGAAACAGGCGTGATGTTATGATTGTACGTACAAAGTGCTCTTAACTATATCGACCTATAAACTCATGTTCTTTATTAACATAATTAGGTTAATGTACAGCCTTAATCACATCTTCTTATTCAAGACTAATTCGGCATACATTGCTGATAGATTTGGTTTAGTCACTTCCAAAATCCTTACTTAAGCTGAATTACTTTCTGAATTAAGGTAAGTTTGATAGCGGCTTAACACTCACGAATCGTATAGTGATGAGAAAAATATTGCTGAAATTTTAGAACCTCTCGCGAATGTATAACAATTATATGCCAGTGAACACAACTAGGTACATAGAGACCTCTATTCAAATATTAGAGGGCGCATGTTTGCGAGAGGGAACACACAACAGTACAAACGCAAACTGAATCAGGGCTGTTGCAACAGTGAGCTTGTTTATGTACCGAAATTCCAACTGCTTTCAGTATCACGTGTTCAAATTCAAGCAGTGAAGTATTTTGGATAAAGTATTAAAGTAGGTCTATAAGTTTCTATCCATTGTTTCATAACATCCCTTAAAACTTCTACTGCAGGACAGGAAGCTACTTCCAGAACAGAAGGGATTTACCATAGCTTGTAAGCGTTGCGGCTGGCAACCGGCTGTTTTGTTGGCATGTCACTCAGAAAGATAATGCTGCCCTTCCTCCGGTTCATAAGCCCTTAGTCGCCTCTTTCGACACCCATGGGCAGAGATGGGTTGGCACCATTCTTTTTTCTTCCAGAAGCGCCCACTCTAATGAACAATAAATATTTTGTTCCTAACTGATTACTCATCGAACATTAATAAAGAACCATTTACAATTTTTCAGAGTAAAATTTGCTTCAAAGTTTGTTGGACACTAATTTCGCGTTTACATTTGGACAACGAAATCGGTGGAATATATTCGCAAGAGCGAACTTGCGTGCACAAGTGTACACATGGACAGTGCTCCAAATAGTTTCACGCTATGGTTTTAGTAATGTGGCACCAGATTGCAGAATTAGGTTAAATATATTTTGTAGGTTTCTAAAATTATCCACTGGCCGACTTGTTAATGTATTTATGTAGGTTACAAAACGTGGCGGCCGGCTGTAACCTTTACATTTTGAATATCAGACTTGATCATAGAATCTTGCAAGACAGGAGCTAAATCTATAATTGTAACTATGAATTTTGATTCAATGTATATAAATCTAAATAACTTTTATGGGATAAATTAATCAGTTTTATGGTAATAATGAATAAAAAGTAGCCTTTGTGCTATTTCAGGACTTAACCTATATGTTTGCAAAGTTTAATTACAATCCATTCAGTAGTTTTTGCGTGAAAAATTAAAGAACATCCATCCATGCGTCCATACTTACAAACTTTCGCGTTTATAGTATTAGTAGGAAGGAAGGAATAATTTATAGGAATCCTTACAAGGTCCTTAAAAATATTATTTAAATCTGGAGAAAAAGGAAGATTTTGAGTTTTCATGTTGAATCCAATTTAAACATGGTGTAATTCATGAGTGGCTTACAAGAAACATATAATTTTTTTAGAAGCCAATGCAGTCCAAAAGTGGACAAGGCTTCCCAAACATCTTCACCAACTTAGGGAACTGTCACAGCCGCCTTGCTTGTTTGCGTTAAAAATCAAAAAATCACAATCAAATATAGTTAATTCATTATTGGATTTTAAAATCTCAATGATAACAAAGTGGTGCCATGGTGGATAAAAAAGAAGCGAAAATAAAAACCCATGCGCTCTTTTAAATACGACTGGTATTCACATTAGTCAACGAAGTCTACGGAGGCTACCTATTCTAAATGATGGAAGAATTATATTATAAGGACATAATTATAAGGACATAATGATGAGTAAAAAAATCAAATGTTGCCTTTCACATAACTGATCAAATAAACTGAGAATATCTAGCTTACATAACTATGCTCAATCAACAAAATTATCAAGCTACAATTGTTGAAAGTGAGACATAGCCAACTCGAACCGGAATTCGCAGACGTCTGTTCAGGAATCTCCAATATTCGGGCCCAGATTAGATACTAAATCATTGCGTCGCAATTCACGCCGGTATCAGAAATTCATTTGCTCATTGGTTCATGAAGCTCCATTGAAACGTAAATGAGCCGGAGTGTTTATTATCTTTTAGTGTAGAGCCCTATTTTGTAAGAAAATTGACTAAATATTATAAGTCAATGATGGAATAACCTGACTAAGAAGCCGGGTTTTATGAAATCAGGAACACAAAAGCAGAATTAATAGGTATTCTTATTTCAGAAGAAACATATTTGATGAAAGAGAAAAGTTTAAATTGTCGCTCCACTGTTTTGTAAACGATAGTATAAGTTTTAGTTGCGACTACTAGCGTGGCGTCTAGTGGCAAGTATATTTAATTTTTTTTTTGTTTCAAAATTGCGGGCTGCTCACCCTGAAAACTAAGATGGTGTGTCTCACGTGCAAGTAATTTAACTGGCCCCTTTCCCTTTAAACTGAAAGACAGCAGTGCAAAAACTGCTGCTTTACGGCAGAAATAGGCAAGGGAAACTTCCAAAGACAGACTTTACACAAAAGCCCTACCACCTTCAACAGACAAGCTGGATTATTCCAACTTGGAGTTTGGTTTTAGTTCCTTAATGCCACGAACAATATACAATTCTACATAAAATTCACCGAAAATCTTGTTGACGCTATGTAGCATACAAAATTGTTATGGCAGTATTATACTATTTCCTTCAAGATCCAGCGACCGGAATAATTTCAAGTTATTACTCCGGAAAATTAGGAGAATAACGCAAGTGTACCGTGAAACGAAATTTGCTTACAGTAGCCCATCTTTTCAGTTACATAAATAGGTTAAATTTCTTGGAAATGTCTGCCCGCCAATAAAATGAGGAAAGTAATATTAATAAAGATTTTTGTAGGCTAAGAATATTTTTAGGATAAAATCTCAGCTCATATTTTGTTACATAAATATGCGCCAATGAACCTGAACTAGTGTATAATTTAATTATTCCAGTGAGCATAAAATATGATTGAATTATTCTATGAAATTGCATATTCCAGAGTCTCATTTATATTAATGTAACTGTAGATTTGATCAAAGAGTTTGGAATGGAACCTCACTCCGCTCGGATTTTGACTAGGACAGGCCTTAAATCTGCAGTTGGTATATAAAACTCGTAAAAAAATAATAAAACCATTTTAAGGAAAGTTTTTGAATGTACGCACAACATATTTCAATAAGTAGTGTGAATGAAACAGACATTAACCCTTAATAAAACAATGGTAGTATGATTACCACTTTTATTTTTCAACAAAAACATTACAAATTTTCTCGCATAGTAACACTAAAGAGTTTATTACCAGGTTATATAAATCCTTGAAAAATACAGATTTATTAAAATGGCAACACTAAATTTACAAACGTCACAATCATCAGCTGTCGAGTGTCAAAGTTGACGATACGGTGTTTTGGTAAAAAAAATGTGAATTTTACCGCTGTTTCGAAGATTTCAGGAAATTTTGTTAAACAAAAATTCTGGTAAGTGACATTGGCGTTCAAATACGTAAACTAGAATATTTTCTTCTATCGATTTTGGCATTCGAATTCTATAAAAGTTATTATTAGTACGATATTTTAGGTTATACTTTGATGGTAACATACTTACCATTGTTTGTTCGTGCATTGTCTAGTATTGGAGTATTATTGTCTAGTATTTATTATATAACTCTTAAGTGTTTTAATTTTTGCTATTTTTTAAAATAAAACTTTAATAAAACTATTTCAAAATGTTTTGCTCTTTTAATTTATTTTCTTATTTAATTTGATAAAATAAATCCGGGAGTAAAGCCAAAGCATAAAACTAGTTAAATCGAAATTACTTAACCTAAACGGATAATGGTAACTATTTTACCACCATTTCAAGTTCTACACGGATAATGGTGAAATATTTACCACCGAAAATTTCAGCACTTTCCCCCATATTTTCCGGATTTTTCCTAAAGAATTGAAATCGGCGGCTCTAAAATACCCAGGAATCAATGTGATCTTATTATAATCATTAAAATCTGCTCGTATTTGTTTAAGGGTTAAATGACTATTTATTAATTTATTAATTCACTTTTCTTCGTAGGTTCAACATTTCCTTGGACCATGAATCCATAGTTTTCAGAAGCTTCGGTCCGTATGAAAAATAAAGCCCTACGCATAGTATCCATGACTTCGATTATGCTTTCGTGTCTGTTTTTCGGTGTTAGAGAACAAATAGAAGTTACTATGAGTAGAGGACTGACAGTTAATTATAGTAAGTGGGGAGAGTAGTGAACTTGTACAAACTCGGGTTGATGAATGGCATTTATCGAAACTTTAATTTTGCTCAATTTTCTAGTTTCTTACTGGAATGGCTGACTGGCTGTTGGCCTTTACCTCATTCTTTGTACATATTTAAATAACATAGCCTTAGATTTTAATTGCATCCTTCTACTTAAATAAACTATCAATATACATAAACATTTAAAGACTTTACAACCAAAATATAGTTCATTCTCACTACTTATTGAACACCCCTTGTATACTATTATCGAAGCCAGGTCGACATTTCATCATCATTATTACAACACTTCGTAAAAAGAATTCCAGAATTCCCTCCAGAATTTCACAGAATATACACACAGTCACCACGCATTTATCATTGCAGTGGTTTCTTGCCGTTTCTTTTACGCTGCCATAGCACGATCCGAAAAGGCGTAGACTCGCTCTATTTGCATTGTATTCTGCATGACATTCAATAAGTATTCTGTAAAGAATTTACATTGATTAAAATTATCTGAATCTGAATCATATCAGCTGTCATAATAGATCGTGGTTATTGATGACTGCAGTGTCGTGGTACGCACGGCAGCAAGCTCGTAGAAACAAAACCAGTATAAAGCTTAACCAGCTTTACGCTACAAACGCCCAAAACCAGACACCTGCTCAAGGCCAAAATTTTTCCACTAACGTGCGCCCGTGTGTACGATAAGAACGCAAAAATGGCTTTTTAGGGTTCCGATACCAAAATGGTAAAAAAAAAGGAACCCTTATGGTGCCGCTCTGTCTGTCTGTATGTCTGTCTGTCCGTCTGTCTGTCACACCTCTATATCTCAGCAACCACTTACGCTATCGAGCTGAAATTTGGAATAGTTTTAGATTATAGTTGCCCAACTTAATTGCACATGAAATTTTTTTGAAAAAAGTATGATTATTAATGTAAAGGGGGCCAAAATAGGGGGGGCCAAATTTCAAATTGTCGCTACTAGGTCGAGTGGGGTATCATATGAAAGGGCTTTACTTGTACATTTTAAAATACATTTTTGTTTCTTAGTTTTCAAGTTATGATGAAAAATGTCAAAAAAAATACCATTCCCCCCACCTTATCTCCGAAGTTTGAGTAAGGGAAAATCTGAATTAAATACAGTTGACAGAGGTTTATGTAAACTTTACAGCAAAAATAAAACGATGAATGAATGAATAAATGAATAAATTCTTTATTGCACACATAAACATAAGAACACACAAAGAAAAACACTTAACGATCTTTCTAAGTTGCACAGTTTTTCAGAAATCTGCAAAAAACCTTTACAAACAAATTTAGTTTTGCGGCCCTGAAAATGGACTTTATTGCTTCCAAAAATACTATAGGTATATCGGAACCCTCGGCGCGCGAGTCCGACTCGCACTTGACCGGTTTTTTTTTTTTTAGGTGACCTTGCTGTTGCTTCACTGGGCGGGTGGGAAGCGGAAGTCTCTACCCAGAAGCGCAAAAATGGTGCTATTTCTTACATTTATGTTTCGACCAATTCGTCACCTTTTTCTAAATCCACGGAAAGATTTTAGACGGTTTTAAACTTTTCAAGATATTTTGTTTTTTGTTTTTAAAGATATTTCATCCACCCTTATATTTAAAATATCATGAAGCCAGTGAATTTTTGATTGAGTACATCAGGATATCAAATAGGACGACCTATCCCGGAAAGTCACGTTCAAATACAGCTAAGGAGCGACAGCAGCTGACAGTACTGACCCTACTTGACTTTAGTAACGCCTTTAACACCGTTGACTTTGACATCCTACTGGGCCAGCTGCACTCTCTTAACATATCTCCAACGGCAATTGACTGGTTTCGTAGTTACCTTTTTGGTCGCCGGCAACGCATCCGGGTTGAAGAATCCTTCTCCTCGTGGTGTGAAACTTCCGCCGGTGTACCTCAGGGTGGCGTCTTGTCCCCACTCCTGTTTTCAATCTTCATCAACTCGATTACCCTCCCTATTCAATCTTCGTATCACCTGTACGCAGACGACCTTCAGATCTACTCTCAAGCGGGAATCAATGAGCTTAACGACGCTATATCTGTCATAAATTCTGACCTAGCTCACATTTCCGCTTGGAGTCACTCTCACGGATTACGAGTGAATCCTAATAAGACGCAAGTCACAGTTATTGGCAGTCGATGGTTTGTCACAAGAGTCGACTTTGGGCTACTCCCTCCCGTTGTATTTGAAGGTGTCTGTGTCCCATATAGCCAAACTGTCAAAAACCTTGGGATCACTTTTGACAATACTCTTTCATGGAGGCCACAAGTATCAGATGTCAGTCGGAAAATTTTTGCGGCATACGGGTCACTAAAAAGGTTACGAAATTTCTTACCGACCAGTACGAAAATTGCTCTGGCGCAATCCTTACTGCTGCCTATCCTAGATTACGCTGACACTTCCTACCCCGACCTCACGGAAGAGTTGCTCAATAAACTAGATCGTCTTCAGAACCTTTGCATCAGGTTTATCTTTGGGCTGCGGAAATATGACCATGTGTCATCTTTTAGAGCGCAGTTAAAATGGCTGCCCATTCGCCATCGAAGAGATTGTCATATCCTTTCCCTTCTGTATTCTGTCTTATTCATACCCACTACCCCCTCCTATCTCAAAGAAAGATTTCAGTTCCATCCCTCTCACGTCGACCGTACACTCCGTTCCTCTCTTGACCTATCCCTCTCTTTACCTTCCCATTCCACAAACTTCTATCACGACTCTTTCACAGTAAGAGCTATAAGACTCTGGAACGCACTTCCCACCACGTTGAGGCAAGCTCCCTCACTCGACACATTCAAAAACAATGTTAAAGCTCACTTCCTCTCACTCTCTGGCTAACCTTATTTTATTTTCTTATTTTTTTCTCTCTTTCACGTCCCGTGATCTGATATTGGTTGTTGTTCTTTGTTTCCACTTGCTTGTTTATGTGTTTTATTTTTTATGCATGTATATTGTATGTAGTATATATGTATGTAGTATATTAATATTAGGTATATGTATGTATGTCTATTATAATACTATGTATGTACCCAATATTTATTCAGTTTATGGTTTCTTTGTGCACCGTCCCCGTATTACAATTATTTTGTTTCCTGCACCCAAAGGTTGCCTGGAAGAAATTGCTTTTTAGCAATAAGGCCGCCTATTGTGCTCCGTATTTCATTTTGTATTTTTTTTTCTTTTGTAAATTTTGTATTTCTGTGTGCAATAAAGAGTATTGTATTGTATTGTATTGTAAATACACAACTTATTGAAAATTCCCTGTGCCAGATACGGAATCTATACGTTTCCTCTGCAGTCAGCAAAGATGTACGGCGCGGAGATACGCCCAAAATCTTCTGTACCATTTTGTTTTTATTGTGTGTTTTGTTTCTAAAACTAATATATTAGGTCTTTACCTATGAAATTGCCGTTTTGTATGGCGAATTTTAGGTAAACTCAATTTTCAGTACTAACATTTTTGCATTTTTCTTAGGAATTATAAATCCAATTATTTTATTTTTTTAAGCATTATTGTAAAGACATTAAGCTAACAGAAGCTTAAATTTAATTTTCGAAAAATATTATCTGTAAAAACATATAACGATTCTAATGATGAAATAGGACGACATTTAAGACGAACAATTTTCAAACCTTTAATATTATATATAAAACTAAAAATAAAAGCTTTATTTTATGCGTAAATTGATAACCTTGAAGTGAACTTTCAAATATAAATCAAATGAAAAAAATAGCATTAGAATTATAGGAATTATGATCTCATTTATACGTAAGAAAATTTCGGCAATTTCATAGGTAAAGACCTATTATTAATATTATATTTATTCCATAAGTAAACTATGCGTTATTTTGTCTTTTGGGTTACTAAGTATAATTTATTAAAATAATATTATTTATTAGCAATAAAACAATAAACATTCCATTGATTTTAATCTTGGGATCTTAGGGACTTAGGAGTCCAGTCATTCTTTTGATTGAAGCCAAGCTATTTTCCTAACAAAAAAATCTAAAAAATACCAATACAAATCGTATCGATTACGTTAGCAATTTAGTACGAAAAGTCGAAAAGTATTTTCTTAGGGATGTAATTGCTTGTTATCAAATGACACCTGGCAAATCCGCACTATAGGTAAAAGACCGTAAGGGCACTGCATGTTATCCTACGTCATCTAGTACACGAAATTTGCAACTTTGTAGCGATAGTAGTGGCTTAGTAGGTCGACAAAACGTTGGTCTGCTAATCCGAAACCTGGCAGGTTTTGTACAGATGGAGAGAAAAGTGGTTAAATGACAGATTACACGAATGAAATCTATTCGTAGAAATAGAAGGTAACTATACAAGTAAAAAAACAATAAGTCTGCCTTGCATCCTCTTGGCAGTTTCGCTAGTCGGACCACAAATGTGGTCAAATGTGATCGGACCACAAATTTGGTCGGACTGGCGAAACTGCCAAGAGAATGCAAGGCAGACCTGTTGTTTTGTACTTATATAGGTACCTTCTAATTCTACGAATAGATTTCATTCGTGTAATCTGTCATTTAACCACTTTTCTCTCCATCTGTACAAAACCTGCCAGGTTTCGGATTGGCAGACCAACGTTTTGTGGACCTACTAGGCCACTACTATCGCTACAAAGTTGCAAAGTTCGTGTACTAGATGACGTAGGATAACATGCAGTGCCCTTACGGTCTATAACACTAGTAGTTATTTTTAAGTCTTCGTTGTTTCAAACACTCTTTTCAATCACGGAGAGTTTCTAAAATGCTCTAGTAAAGTTTCCGGTTCATTTTGCAACCAATTCACAAGTTTGTGGAGCAAGATGAAAAATGAGCAAAGATACCGGATAAACTTCGAAAATTTTTCACTCTTTGAGCTTCAATTTGCATCGCATCGTTATAAATTCAACTACACTCTCTGAATTTAGTGTAACCAAAGAATGGAAAGTATTTTTTACCCAACTGCCCCAAAACAGGAGGGTTATGTTTTTCGAGTGTATGTATGTATGTATATATGTATGTCGATTTCTTTGTCGCGCTCTGCAGCCTAAACGGCTTGGTAGATTTCAACATGTGAGGTGTCGTTAGGTTCGTATTCATTGTAGGAGTGTCATAGGGTATAAAAAAAATATAAAAAGTAGTAAATAAAAAAAATATTTCAAAAAATAAAATACCCGACTGATAAAAAAATATTAAATAACAAAAAACCCAACTGCTTAGCACAAGAGAGGAAAACAAGCTTAAATCTATTGGATTTGGTAACTTGAATTGTATAACATACTGCAGGCGGGGACGAAAAAACGTTTTGTGGATGTTTACGACTTAATTTTGTTCGTCCCCGCCTGCAGTACGAGTATCTTATACAATTCAAGTTACCAAATCCAATAGATTTAAGCTTGTTTTCCTCTCTTGTGCTGAGCAGTTGGGTTTTTTGTTATTTAATATTTTTTTATCAGTCGGGTATTTTATTTTTTTATTAATCAAAGTAAACAACTTTGCCTGAGGAAATAAACTAAAATGTAATTTCAACATTCCATAAAAATTTTACCAATTGGCGCCTGTAGAGAAGAGAGATTGTTTTATTTTTAGTTTTCATAATAAAAAATTGCTAAGTCATAAAAAACGTACAAATATAATTAGATTTTTATGCCTACTACTGTATTCCGTATTTACTTCAAACTGAATTGACTATAAAGGGTCTCAAAACCAACACTACGAAAACGTCAAGAGGCACTTAACCTAAACTAACTTTCGGCAAGGCTCTTAAGTTTACCCTTTCAGTCGTGTAAGGAATGTTCGTACAACTTTGAATCCTATTAAGCCAGTAAAGATATTCAAGGTTTGGTATGCTAAGAAAATGATAATTAGTTCGCTATCATGTAGGTATTGTAAGCCTGGGGCCAGCATGGCTTTAATATCGCGTTGTCTGCATTTTCTGACCTGGTTTTCAAAAGCCCCATATTGTTACCGCCAGGTAAAACCGCATAAAGAAGTTTGTTTTACATCTTTTATATTCTTAAAAGTTAGGATCGTTTTTATCATCGGGCAAACTGCGTTGTATTGCAACATTTTCAACACCAAGCTGATTCTGAAATTCCTGCGGCAACGGGTGTGGTTATATCTACGTTATATCTGTCTAACCGTGTTATAAGTTTTCAAGGTAGAAAAAGTTATTCTCAAAAGGTGAACAAACAGCGAGTTTCAGATTTGTTGTCCGTGGTACTACGAGTACCACGTTGTCGTACTAGTAGTACCACGAGCATTTTTTTAACCCTTGATCTTACCCAAAAAAGAATGGTAGGACTACGGGCAACTATTTTTTATCCGTAGTAAATGAAATAGATATTTTTTTTTGTAAAAAGTCGCGATGATTATGTTAAATAAACATATTTCTAAAAATAAACATTTACCCTATACTGTTAAACGAGCAATATTTGTATACATAGGCATTTGTATTCGGTTTCTCGAAAATGGCTAAACGATTACGATGAAATTTAAAATTCGGGGGCTTACGGGGGTGAAAAATCTATCTAACTAGTTCTCACGTCATATTAAAAGACAGGAACGTACAGCGCCATCTGTTGGCGGGTAGCATAGCTTGCTCACCTGATCATATTTTAATGTTGAGATGGATTTATAGAGAGAAGCTCGATCGCCCAGGCACTTTTAAGATAATCTGCTTATCAAACTAGCGAGATCTCTGGGCCTTTTGTTGCCAGTCTCTTTTGAAAGTGTCTAGTAAAAATAATATTCTTCCCAATAGAAATAATCCCGTTTCTTTTTATTTGGGCCTTTTTTGTTATTTTTAGCTTGGTAAGGTAGATAGAGTATCCAAACTGCCAAGTCGGAACAATCCAGAAAAGTAAAAAAAATGTGTATATCTAAATACCAAGCACAACTTCATCCTAGTGATGCATGGATACATTTTCGGAGCCAACATGTTATTGAATACATAAACTGAATAATAAAATCTACAAAATATATACCTTTACCAAACACCTTCGTTTCGAGTTAATACTCCATGAAAAACTAAAGCCACACTGAGCATATGGGTTGGGCTCACATATCCCTATAGTTATTCCTCGAACAGTGAAACCTTGCTATAAACCCTTTTCCCTCAGTGGACATTTACGACTTTGGAGGGTTGATAAGCAACTGGAATATTTTTTTTTTCACTTCGAATCTTTCGATGTGTCTACCGGTATATTTAAATACGACGAGAAAACTTTAGTGGTTCTGTTCCCGAAGCCCTTACTGATAACAAGCAATATACGAGAATATAAATAAATATAGAACGTCTAGGAATTACACTATGAAAGTGGTGTCCGGCATACGAGAATGACGAGTTTGGGTATAGTCCGAAACCGTATGCGAGCTGCGAGACGGGTGGCAATAGTACAGGAAATGACGGTGAAAAGACTGTACAACCTAGAAATTCTTTCGAGACCGATGGATTTTCTTCAAAATTTGGAATTAAGCTCTACTTACCATACACTTCAAAATCTATAGTATGCTGATGTGTGATTTTGACTCTTAGGGGTGAAAACTACCCCTAATTGACAAAAATTTATAAATTCACAAATTTAGGCGTTTAACGAATGAAAAAATGTATAAAGCTTTTGAGTAATGATAGTTATATAGTTTTAAAAACTATTTGTGATTTTTCAACCCCAATTTTATTCCTTACACCCTTTTAAAACACCCCTTTTTACATAAAATTGAAAAATACAAACAAATTTTTTAAATGTTATTGTTGTTTTGATAAATCATTATATTTAAATCGTGGACACCTTATAATTAGTTTACATCCCCTTAAACCACCCCTATTACATGAAAATATAAAAAATATTAAAAAAAAAATTTTTTAATACTCGTATGTATATGATGCTTCATCAGAACAAATTAGACATTATTTTTAGTTCATCTTACCAGGAAGAAGGGAGGAAACAAATTACAAGGTTAAACCCTTGTAAGTCTTATGTTTTTTTTAATCACCTTCTTTATTTGTGCCAATTTTATCCCATGTAGATTTACAAAATTTGCAAAATACATGAATATTAAAAATAGAATTACATATTATCATCACTATCCATTTCTTCTATATCGTCTTGGTCTGTAATTGGGGTGCTACTCGTATTCCGGCAGTTCTCACCAGAATATCCACCATAAGTTGAGTTGCAGAATAGTCCAACTTATCTACACCTACAAGATGCTCCACACCCTTTTTTGCAATTGTAGAATATCATTTTCAAATTTTCTTGTCATGCTGGATTATTCTTCATTGCCGTAGGTTTCAAAGACCCTTTAATTTTTGTCCACCCCCAAGGAGTTGGTTTTATAATTTTATTTCCCAGCCAAACTAGAATCTTCAGATAACATCGTTTCGTATGCTCGCTCATTTGTCAAACGGACACAATATGGCTTCGGCTTGCTCACGCACAGCTCAATCGAAAAACTGTATATATATAAAAATAGCGCTGCTATGACCAAGCTATGGAGCTCGGCTGGTAGATGTTGGTATTGCCGCGCGTTGATTTTGGAGACGCCACATTTATATAATACTTATATATACATGCACATACACACACAAGACCCTTCACAAAGTGCCAATGATGAGAACACTATTATATACGTAGTATACATCTATACATATAATAAAAGAGTAGAAACCGCGTGTCTCTACTTTTGATAAATTTATAAAAAAATTAGTGTGGGCGATAAGAAACGACTAATAGAACACAAAAATATGTTTTTTGAACTTTTTGTCTGTCTGTCTGTATGTTTTCGATAAACTCCGAAACTACTGAACGGATTTTCTCGTGGTTTTCGTAGATAGATTCAGCTTAGCTCTGAGCAACATATAGGCTATGCTTCATTCAAATCGGATCACTCAATCAGAAGCTACACTAATGTAAAGTATCAAATTGGCTGTCCGAGTTTTCAATTACGAGTTTGGCTTACTTTTGTGCAACATAAAAGTTTAGTTTCATTGCAAACGGTTCACTCAGACAGAAGGAACGCTAAGTTGCATGCGGTGGCGCAAATAACTCACAAACTATTGAACGGATCCAAACGGGGTTTTCAATAAACTGTCAAGCTTACTTCTTTGCAACATATTAGCTTACTTTCATTGAAAACGGCTCACTCAGACAGGTGCGCGAAATTTCCAGCGGAGGTGCCAATATCTCACAAACAACTGAACCGATTAAAACAAGGTTTTCTGTAACGTGTTTGGCTTACTCCATTCAATATGTATGCATAGTTTCATTGCAAACGGTTCACTCAGACATAAAATACACTAAGTTTCAAGCGGGGGCACCAATAACTCACAAACTACTAAACGGATTTAAACGGGGTTTTCAATAACGTGTTTAGCTTAATTCTTTGCAATGTATTAGCTTACTTTCATTGAAAACGGTTCACTCAGACAGAAATTGCCCAAAATTTCAATAGGCGCGCCAATAGCGAACAAACTACTGTACCGACTCCAACTGGCGTTTCCATGACGTGCTTGGATTAGGTACTTCCGTGCAACATATAAGCTTAGGTTAGTTGAAAACGGTTCACTTAGAAGTTACGCAAAGTTTCAAGCGCAGGCGCGAATAATTCAAAAACTTTTGAGCAGATTCAAACGTGGATTTCAATAACGCGTTTGGCTTACTCCTGTGTAATATATAAGTTTAGTTTCATTGCGATAGGCTCACTTTGACAGAAGATACGCAAAGTTTCAAGCAGCAGAACCAAGAACTCACCTACTGAACTGGTTCAAAGTCAAACGAGGTTTTCAATGACGCGTCGGGCTACTTTCTGTGCAACATATAAGCTTTATTTAATTGCACACGGTTCACTCAGACAGAGGGTTCGCAAAATTTTAAGCGGCCGCACCAATACCTCACAAACTACTTGAACGACTTAATCGGGGTTTTCAACAATGTATTGGGTTGCTTTCGTGCAATATTTAAACCTTTTTTATTGCAATCGGTTCATTCAAACAGATAATAGGCGAGTTCAAAGTTTCAAGCTGTGAAACCGAGCTGAAATCAAACACAGCTTATAATTTTGTACGGAAAAAAACCAAATACGTTGTTGAAAATTCCGTTTGATCCGGTCCAGATGTTTGTGTAAAAGTCGTGGGTACAACTAAAGATTGGTAAAATCTAGATTTAGTTTTATTGTAAAAATAATAATAAAAAAAATCCTGTTTCGGCATGGCGGTGCAACAAATGTAAAAAAAATTATGAAAGTTCTAAAGTTTTGAAAACTTAAGAAGTAGGTACTTATAAAAGAAATACTTCAAAAAATAAAGAGAGAAGTGAATCATTGTTTTTTAGAAATTGTCTTTTAAGGGGAGAGATAAGTTACAAAGATTGTACGGAAGTCAAGTCCAACAGTTTTGTATGTAGAGTTAGGTACATGTATAGTTAAAAGCATGTGAAGCTAGACACGTTGGACTTTGTACCGCTCTTTTTCAGTAGCCACAGAAGCTAAAGTTACTAAGCCTCAGATTTAGTTAGGCTTTGTTTTGAATAAGAAATAACAAAACCCGTATCATAGTTACTCCGCGTGGAATTCGACTATGATTTTACACTTACGAGGATAGTGGGCGACCTAACAGTCCACACGTAAACAAGAGGTGTTTTATTTCTTTAAAAAATCCGTATTATTGGTATACCTAATAATATAAAGGCGAGAACTGCACTGTCTGTCTGTTACGCTTTTATGACTAATCCGATAAACCGATTGTGATAAAAACTTGGTACGAAGATAGTTTGAACCATAGGAAAAGTCATTAGCTACTTTTTCTGAATCCCACGTGGACGGAGTCGCGGGCAACAGCTAGTCTATAGTATACGCATTTCTCTGCTTCAAAATCTAGCTGCTCGAAATTAAAAAAAAAATGCGTTTGGTTTTTGTAAGTTTTCTCGGTTGCATTTTGTACTAGAGAGATAATAAAAAAATGTTTTGTAGGTAATTCTATAGCCTATAAGCTCATGTAAGTTTCACATTTATCAAACCCTTCATTTTATAAAGGTCAACGGTGAAAGGGCTCAAGGGCGGTACTGATTTCGTACTAATGCTAATTTTTACAAGCCATATCTCGAAGGATTTTTAAGCTACAGTGAAAAGAAAAACAAGTGCGTTTTGGAAATAAAAATGCGAACTTTTTAAACTGTACAAATTTTAACGTATATGGTTTATTTTTTGAGTAAATTTTGAAAATAGTCATTCTTTTTAAATATTCCAAAAATACCTAGTTCACTTTAATTTATTTACATATTCAAAAAATCAATACTTGCTTACAGAATACCAAGACACAAGTAAGTCAATATAAAATTATAACAATCATTTTCATGAAATAAATTGCTCCAAGTAATAATTACATAAAACCATTGTCAAACAATTATTAACTAACATAAACAATATAATTTACAATTTTGTATAAATATTAGTCAAATATATCTTTAGCCTTTGTCAAAAGGCACCCTAATTTATCTGCAAATATATCAATTTCTTCGCACTGTGCGATCATATCAAAGGTTAGTGCCCTCGTGGTAGGCGCGTGTGCTGCGTGTACTGTACGCGTAGTAACTCGCTGCAGAAGCCGCGGTCTTCCGCGAGGAGCTATTGCTCCCTCAGTACATCTAAGGTTACGATTTGGTACGAGGAGGCCAACCTTCTCAATGACAAGAGGGCTATCAATCCTTTGGTGGATGATCGAGATGTAATGAGTGAGCAAAAGCATTTTCCTTAATGACATGTTTTTAAAAAAATAAGCATTACAAATCTGTCAAACTTTTGGATCATATTTATAACTAGCTGTTACCCGCGACTCCGTCCGCGTGGCGTTCAGAAAAAGTAGCTAATGACTTTTCCCATGGTTAAACCTATCTTCGTACCAAGTTTTTATCACAATCGGTTTATCAGATTAGTCATAAAAGCGTAACAAAAACAGACAGTGCAGCTCTTGGTTAGGTATACAGAGTACAGATAGTACGGATTTTTTGTAAATTAAACACCTCTTGTTTACGTGTGGACTATTAGGTCGCCCACTATCCTCGTAAGTGTAAAATTATAGTCGAATTCCACGCGGACGAACTATGATACGGGTTTCGTTATTTCTTATACAAAACAAAGCCTAACTAAATCTGAGGCGCATTCACTTTAGCTTCTGTGGCTACTGAAAAAAGAGCAGTACTAAGTCCAACGTGTCTAGCTTCACATGCTTTTAACTGTACATGTACCTACATACAAAACTGTTGGACTTCACTTATGTACAATTTTTGTAACTTTTTTCTTCCCTTAAAAGACAATTCCTAAAAAACAATGATTCACATCTCTCCTTATTTTTTGAAGTACATATTTTGTTTATAAGTACTTTCTTATCTAAGTTTTCAAAACTCTAGAACTTTCATAATTTTATTATTTACATTTGTTGCACCGCCATGACGAAACAGATAGAATTTTTTTTAATTATTTTTATCATAAAACTAAATCTAGATTATAACAATCTTCAGCTGTACCCACGACTTTTACACAAACAACTGGACCGAATCAAACGGAATTTTCAACAATGTATTTGGCTTTCTTCCGTTCAAAATTATAAGCTTTGTTTGATTTCGGCTTGGCTTCACCGCTTGAAACTTTGAACTCGCCTATTTTCTGTTTGAGTGAACTGATAGCAATACAGAAATGTTTAAATATTGCACGAAAGCAACCCAAATACGTTATTGAAAACCCCGTTTGAGTCGTTCAAGTAGTTTGTGAGGTATTGGCGCGGCCGCTTAAATTTTCGTGAACCTTCTGTCTGAGTGAACCGTTTGCAATGAAATAAAGCTTATATGTTGCACAAAAAGAAGCCCGACGCGTCATTGAAAACCTCGTTTGACTTTGAACCAGTTCAGTAGGTGAGTTCTTGGTTCTGCAGCTTGAAACTTTGCGTATCTTCTGTCAAAGTGAGCCTATCGCAATGAAACTAAACTTATATATTGCACAGGAGTAAGCCGATCGCGTTGTTGAAAGTCACGTTTGAATCGGTTCAAAAGTTTGTGAGTTATTTGCGCCTTCGCTTGAAATTTTGTGAAACTTCTATCTGAGTGAACCGTTTTCAACTAACCTAAGCTTATATGCTGCACGGAAGTACCTAATCCAAGCACGCCATAGAAATGCCAGTTGGAATCGGTACAGTATTTTGTGAACTATTGGAGCCGCCGTTTGAAACTTCGTGCATCTTCTGTCTGAGTGAACCGTTTTCAATGAAAGTAAGCTAATACATTGCAAATAATAAAGCTAAACACGTTATTAAAAACTTTGTTTAAATCCGTTTAGTAGTTTGTGAGTTATTAGGGCCACCGATTGAAACTTAGTGAATCTTCTGTCTGAGTGAACCGTTTGCAATGAAACTAAGCATACATGTTGCATGGAGTAAGCCAAATACGTTACTTAAAACCTCGGTTTAATCGTTTCAGTTGTTTGTGAGTTATTTGCGCCGCCGCTTGAAATTTCGCGTACCTTCTGTCTGAGTAAGCCGTTTTCAATGACAATAAGCCAATATGTTGCAAAGAAGTAAGCCTGACAGGTTATAGAAAATCCCGTTTGAATCCGTTCAATAGTTTGTGAGATATTTGCGCCGCCGCATGAAACTTCGCGTACCTTCTGTCTGAGTGAACCGTTTGCAATTGAACTAAATTTTTTGTTGCAAAAAAGTTAGCCAAACTCGTAAGTTAAAACCTCGTTTGAATCGGTTTGGTAGTTTGTGAGTTATAGGCTCACAGGCAGTTTGATATTTTACATTAGTGTAGCTTCTGATTGTGTGAACCGATTTGAATGAAACATAGCCTATACGTCGCTCAGAACTAAGCTTAATCTACCTGCGAAAAACCGCGTGAAAATCCGTTCGGTAGTTTCGGAGTTTATCGAAAACATCAAGACAGACAAAAAATTTAAAAAATATATTTTTGTGTTCTATTAGTCCTTTCTTATCGCCCACACTAATTTTTTTATAAATTCATCAAAAGTACAGACACACGATTTTTACTCTTTTATTATATGTATAGATGTATAGATAGATGTTAAGATAAAGTAATTTGTACATTTGTAACATTTAATTCCAATTAGGATAGTAATGAGAAGCGTTTTATTGTAGATTTTTCTGGTAAAAAAATAGAAACCAACTTTATTTTCACCATAACTACGTTAGTTTTTATGCTAGATGACATCAAAAAAACACATTTTAAAGACCTTTTAATTTACTTTAAAAAATATTGAAAGCACTTCATCGTAAAACGTACTATTTTTCCGTAATTCAATGTTGAAATGTGTAAATTTTTCGTTAAAATAATATGGCCTACCTTAAACGAGCTATAACTTTGTTTGTATTGGGTTTACATTAAAAAATGAAAAACGGAAATCTTTGTTTTTTTATAACCTACAATTTAGTCATTACAGTTTTTTTCAAAAATAAATAGTTTATGAGTTATATGTGAAAAATCGTCAAAAAACTTGGTTATTTTCGAAAAAAATTGACATTTACGATCATGAATATCTCAAAAAGTATTGATTTTTCGAAAAACTTTTGTACCAAATTTAAGCTTATAATCCATCCTTCTATCAATTCCAGGAGTTTCTTTAATTTTTTTTATTACCGCCCCCTAGTTGGGGTGGTATTCACCCCCAGCGAAAAAGCGCACCTTGGCATAGATTGTGCTTCTTGGGGTATTCCCTACTTACTGTCAAATTTTCAGCAAAATCCATCTGTCTTGAAAAAATTTCTAGCCACAAACCGTCATTAGCTGTACTACAAGTAGTTCTTGCTCTTTCCTTCGACTCCCCCACCTCCTCGCGCATACTTTATCGGTACAGCAGTTGCAATCAGACCATGTGCGCGCTTTTATGTGTCTGCTGTACGTGGGACACTCAGAAATATTTGCGACACTAAAAAAAATTGTTCTACAGGTACATATATTTTTATTAAATCTTTTCAAAGTACTCTCCACCAGCCTCTATACAAAGATTCATGCGTCTGAACCAGTTTTCAAAACACTTTTTCCAGTCCGCCGTAGACACCTCGTTTACAGCCTGCTCGAACGCAGCCAGCGCATCTTCCGGCGACGAAAATTGTATCCCCTTGAGCTGATTTTTTATTTTTGGAAATAAAAAGAAGTCACACGGTGCTAGATCGGGGCTGTAAGGAGGGTGACCCAGGAGTTTGACTGGTGTGCTGTCCAGGAAGTCCCTCGTTTTGAGCGCGGTGTGTGCAGGCGCATTGTCGTGGTGGAGCAGTAGTCCGCGGAGCCCTGTGTTTGGTCGCTTGTTGCTCACAACAGAAAAAACTTCTGGTAAACATTTGGTAGTATACCATTCGGCGTTGATGCTTCTTTGATCTCGTAAGGGAATTGAGGCCAAGTGGCCAGTCAAATTAAAAAAGCTGGCGATCAAAATCTTCCCCCCGCTTCGAGATCGCTTCACTTTGGTAGGCGTTGGTTCATTTTGAAACACCCAAACTGTCGACTGGCGCTTGGTTTCTGGATCGTATTGATAAATCCAGGACTCATCACCTGTTACGATGTCGTAAACACGCCGAGACGAGCCTGCTTCAAATTTGTTCAGCATATCACGGCACCATTCCACCCGGGCCTGCTTCTGAGCGTCGGTGAGGTAGTGGGGCACCCAGCGCGATACTATCCTCCTCACGCGAAGATGCCCGTGTAGAATCTCGTGAACGCTTCCCGATCCAATCTTTAATATGTGCTGAATCTCCTGATATGTAATTCGCCTATTATCTTGGATTAAATTTTTCACTGCTAGCACGTTTTCTTCCGTAATAGCCGTCAAAGGGCGACCGCTTCTTTCTTCATCCCCCAAGGTTGGTCGACCGCGCCTAAATTCGTTATACCAACGATACACGGTTGCCTTGGAGGGGCCTTCATCCATAAATGCCATTTGAAGTCTATCGAACGATTCATCCGGTTTCAGGCGACACTTGAAATCGTAAAAAATCATAGCTCTAAAATGTTCCCGGCGCAGATCCATTTTTCAGTAAGACACGATACTTTGAATTGGCTCGCAAAAAATGTGGAGGGAAATTTTGAAAATGGAACACACATATTTTTACTTACAAGTAATCATATTTTCGAAAAAGATTCTGACCGGCCAGTCTCCCATATATAAAAACTATTTTTCGCAATACTTTCTGAGTGGCCTGGTATGTGGTGCTCTAAGTGTGATTATTCTCTAAGCGTGATGTGTTTACCATTACTGTTAATCACTTTTCTTCGAACACAATATTCGAGAGTAGCACCAAAAATAGTAGATATGTTGCACACTAAAATGAGCTAACCTGCGAATCATTCATCTAAGGAGCTAACTATAATAATTCAAAATAGCATTAATTATACTGGATTGCACACTAAAACGTACTCACTCTTAAATTTTTTCAAGCAAATTTGCTTCTGACAATTGCCAACCGAACCGATCCCCTTAACCTATCTAACATTTGGTCATATTTGTGTTTAATTTTTTGTTAGTAGATTTGTTTATTTGTGGCAAAGTAATCTTATTGTTGTACGAGTAATAAAGATTTTTCGTAAGACGACCTTATTAAACCACAAATTTTTTTTGATGCACAACCAGTATTTTTGGTGTTTGTTTATATATTTCCCTTTCGAGTAGCAATTTGGTATTTTTGACACGGTCTGTATTTTGATGTGCAATCAGTATTTTGGTATGTATTTAAATGCTTCCTTTTTTACCAATTATGCCTACAGTATTTTATATAAAGTTTACATTATATTGTAACGTTAGTTTTTTAAAATTGATGATATACTTCTTTATTTTATAGCAAATGCTAATATAATTGAAAGATGGAAGGATTTATCAAATTGGTTAAAAAGTACATTTTGTTTTCTTTCAATTCACTAGAGTAGTAGGTTTGTAACGATAAAGCAAAACCAAGAATAAGAAAAGACATTTCCAAAAGAAAAGATTTAAGTACCAAACTTCAGTTGAGATATAAAAAGTCATAAAATGCTTCAGCGGATATTCTTTCAAAGTTGTTCGCGAATCTTGAACACTTTAAAAACTAACTTTTGGCAGATTTTAGACTGGAGTAAGTATTCCTTTACAATGATAAGGGTGTATGTATCCAATGGGTTGGCCAATAACATAACTAACGTGAAAAGAAAGAAAGAATTTTAGAAATCAGAACGTTTATGTTTACTTCAAGACGCAAAACCATTTCGATAGTGGCCGTTATCCAGAAGTGGGAAGTAATCCGTAGTCTAGTGGTTAGAGCGCTCGGCTCTCGATCCGGAGGTCTGGGTTCGATTCCCGGTGGGGCCACTGTCAAACAAAATCTCTTTGTGCGACCTCCAATTTGATTAGGATATTGCAGAAAGAATCACTTTATTGTCCGAAAAGATAGATGATTGTCCGAAAAGTTAGATGAAGGCACGTCAAACCTTTAGTCCCGACTAAAAACACTGACACCAGGGTTTGTGAGATCGGTCATCGACCTGGCTACCCATACGCTATGACGATGATGATTAAAGATAAAAAAAAAACCGGCCAAGTGCGAGTCGGACTCGCGCACTGAGGGTTCCGTACCACCACATAATCATAATTGTATTAGTTGAAATTTCAGTAAGTTAATGTGCTAGATTTTTTGAGTCCGACACGCGCTTGACCAAATTTTATTATTTGTTGTTATTTTATAGCTTATGCGCTACAAACAAACCAATTTTCAAGTTTGTAAGTGTTCCCGTTTTTAAAATAGAACTAAAACAAAAATCGCCTCCTTGACCATCCAACTTGACCCCTCTCTTATATGAATGTTCTTGAAACGGGAGCTCACTAGTTGTGTGGTTATCAATAGTTGTGAGAAAAGTTGTAATATTTAATGATTTCAGACTTTTCCCATTATTTTTACTGTGAGACCTAGCTTCTTGCCAAATTTCATATTTTTAGGTCAACGGGAAGTACCCTGTAGGTTTTGCATTTTTGCATAAATGTATGGAGATGAGGACATAAAATGCCATATCTTTTGATTGCGTCGTTGTAAAAAATTGAAAATTTTAGATCTTGTGTGGTTCATGGATCCTAATATATGATATTAATTTCAACCTGATACCTTTACCCGTTCGTGAGATAAAGGGTCTTGACAGACAGACAGACAGACGGACAACAAAGTTATCCTATAAGGATTCCGTTTTTTCTTTTGAGGTACGGAACCCCAAAAAGTGACGAGATGATACTCAAGAAATATTTTTACATACAAGTTTATTTTTTGAACTGACATACGTTTTCCCACATATTAATGAGGTCAAAAGAACAATTTTTGTGTTCCGACTATTGCAACAACGCACAAAAATCTTTCAACTTGCCATACATGATGGTCACTTACGTTTCTTCATACTGGAAGTCGAAGTTTTTTGGGCCTTGCTTTGCATTGTAACAAAACTTGTATAAAAAATGTTGTTGCTTTTGGCTTCACTGATAAGTGGGCAAACGGATATAAAGTCCGAAAATATCCCTGTAGAACCGCCTGATTTATAATAGTTTTTTATCATACAGTATGTTAAGGAACCAAAAAAGCTAGTGAGTAATATTAATCTCTAAGACCCCGCCACACAAAAAAAAATCGCAATAATCTATGTAATTAAGTAAACAGTTGCGAATTCACAAGGTCGTACTACAATGGCCTTGAACCCTGACTGCCATTGGCCTACTCAATTCGGTAGGTTAATACTCCAGGCCAGTAGAAAGTTAAAATAAAAGTGAAAATACCAAAATCAGTTAATTAGGTAAGACTTAGAGAAAATATATTCAATTTTTCCCCTTTTTGTTCAAAGAAACAGTTTCAGTTTTTGTTGTAGCATCTGTGAGCCGAACCACTTTATCATAATTTCTTTCTTATTCTCGTTTATGCGACAAAAAATAAATAAATGGCACGATACCAGAATAAGATATTACGCGTGCACATGTGTTGAAAAAGAACCGGGAGAATTAGGTATTTTTTTAGGTTTTTGCTTTGTCAAATATCTTCTGAAGTGTTTTTTTGTGCTGAAATCAAAAATGAAAAAAATTTAAGTACGGTTATCGTTAGAAAGAACCTAAATAAAATAAAACTTTAATTTGTTGATTTTTACAGTTTCAGTTAGGTACTCTTCGAACCTATTTAAGTTTTTAATCATGTAAATATCTTGAATAAAATCTATTAATATAAATATCTTGAATAAAATCTATTAATATTTTTTTTGGAAATTGTCTTATGAAATGAGATCGTTTGGTAATAGTAAGATGAATAAGCGCCATGCATTTTCCCCTTCCAGCATTTTCTTTTTATGTGATGTAATGTTAGTCTGAATGTCTTATTACTGACCCTCCACTTCTTCCAGCTAATTAAAAGGTAAATTTCTATTATTCTCAACTACGTTCTTTGTTAAGTGTCGATAGGACGATAGGTATCACGCTCATCACTTTTGGTAATTTCTTTTTTGTAGCTTTGTAAAATAAATCAAATCCTTTTACAAGAAAATATATTACAGACATTTGACGGTAGAAATCAAACTGACTTAATTATTTTCATACTGGTTGACCGTTTAGTATGAGTATTTTCATTTTCCTATTAATGATCAGCAGCACCATCCAGTTGAACGTTTGAAAGGAGCTGGAAAGCATCCTTATTAAAAGGCGTCCTGACTTACCTGCATTGCTTTTTACTAAATTCATTCAGATTTTGAACGCCCAGCAATAAAAATAAATCATTATTTTAATACAAAAATGTTTTATTTCTACATCGCAATATCAAAGGCAGTACTCGATCGTAGTAAAACCATTGGTAAACCCCTTTATCCCCTGTCAATGGTTCTGAGTGAATGACAAGTTGATTAGGATGACGTCACTCGTAAGCCTAATATATAGGTATAAATGGAAAACAAAAACGATTCGAGATATTGTACTTATTTCGAAATAGTATGCTATTTCATTATAATAATGACCTATGAAATGTATGAATCACGGTTAATAGGATAGAGAACAAACGACTTAATTCCAGTAGAAAAATTATACCCCGCTCGAGTTGTTATAATTATACCCCGATTACTTCTTTAAACTAAGCGAGTATTAAAAGAGATTAATTAAAATAAATAAAACTTGAACAACTTTTATAAGGAAAATATTAAAATTCGTAGGCAAGTATGTTATTAATTCCTAATTATTCCATAATCAGCTATAATATTATTGAAAGGATTGATGAAAGTTCAGGAAGCAAGGGAAGTATGTCAAGATCGTAGCAGGTGGAGAACTGTGGTCTCTGCCTACCCCGACGGGAACAAGGCGTGATGTTATGTAACTTTAACTTGAAAATATCATCGGATGAGCACTCTATGCTGCCCGCCATCAGATGGCGCTGTAGGTTTTTGTCTAAAACGCAGTATATAAAAAAATACTTAAAACATGGGAATATAAATTTTCCCAGACATGAGACCTAGCTAGATCGATTTTTAGCCCCCGAAAACCCCCATATAGTAAATTTCATCGAAATCGTTTGAGCCATTTCCGATAAACCGATGAAAAAATATATCTACAAATATTGCTTGCATGTTTGATAGTGTAGGATATATTGTTTTAATATTTTTTATTTTATTATTCAAAAAAGTCTCTCGTAGAAGTAGGCTTAAAAGGCCCAACATTCATGATCCCAAAAAAAGAAAGAGAAAGCCTCAATCGCATTTTGTTTATACCTGCCTTCTTTCTATTACGATCTATATACAAAATGTGGGTCAAACAACAACAACTTTCTTTCACATCTTCGCGGTCAGTCCACAATATGCTTTGCATATCAAACTACTCTGATTCCATTCAGAACTCCATTCCATTCTGTTATAGAGTTACTGAATCTGCATCTATTTTAGAGTCACAGAGCTAAACGTATACAAGGAAATACGAAGTATTCAAAATAAACTAGACGCAGTAAGGCTTTATCTAAATTTTATCTGAAAAGTTCGGCAATGCACAAGTAACACCAACCATAGTGTTTCAGGTGTTCTTGGGGTACCATGCGCTACAGTTACACTTTAAGGTGGTAGGACTTTTGTACAAAGCCCGTCTGGGGAAGTAGGACCGTCTTGCCTGTTTCTGCCGTAAAGCAGCAGTGTTTGCACTGCTGTGTTTCGGTTCGAAGCGTGAGGGAGCCAGTGAAATTACGTGCACAAAAGACATACCATCTTAGTTCTCAGGGTAGGCAAAGCGCTTGGCTGCCTTATTATTGTCAAATTATGGCACTAATAAGACAGTGATTGCTATGGGCGGTGGTGACCACTTACCATCGGGTGGCCCACCCGCTCGTTTACACACTAATGACATTAAAAAAACATTGGAGCTGGCAATACCTTCTTCTTAACAACACGAATTTTAAAAGTATATATTTTACAAAATATATATTTTCACGTCACTCGAGATTGTCACGCAGAACAGATAAAAACAGTTATAAATCGATCCCAACACCTCCACCATATCGCAAAGATATCATGAGATATCCACTTTGCGACACTTACTATGCGGTGCACTGACTGCTCGTTGGCAGTTTAGTTTTAACATGAAAAGTTTGCAAACATCTTGTACTGAAATAGTGATCATGGCCAGGTGTTATTGCTATTTCTTTTCTTAAAAGTTAAGCAGCATTACAAACTCTAGGGTATGTGATCGCTAGAGGTAGGTATTAGGCATTAGATTTTGAGATAATGGCAGGGTTTGTTATCCTTTTTGACTCTATCATCGACGGTTGGTAATTTTTAAGTTCTTCTGGTTATTTTTTTTTCTTTTTTCACCGTTAGTTTTTTTCTTAGTTTTGATTTCTTTTTCTTTTCATATTTTTTTTTTACTCTACTGATTTCTTGCTTTTCTAAATCCAAAATGTAGACTGACACAAACTAAACTCATCACGTCTGTTCTAATACCTACTAGTTCAATGTAGAACAAGATTGTTAGAATATTCTTGTACTTGCAGTTTGTAGTTAGCATGTACATACATGCATGCTCAAAGCGACTGACGTGTTAGTTTCACTCTGGCGTTTTGTCTTCAATATTAACACGTACGAAATATACACGGCAGTAAAGTCGGCATTAAAAATAGCTGATCATTTCAGGTTACGATAATTGTCTACACAACACTAACATTCAAACTATTGTTAGGATTCTTGTAAAACAAAAAGTGTTTAAAACAATTTACTTACTTACTTACTTACTTACTTTCGCTGGCTCAGGGACCCAAAGAGGATCTTGGCCTGCGACACCAAAAGCCGCCAGTCGGCCCTTTTCTGCAGCTCCTCACGCCAATCGGGTTTTTAAAACAATTTGGAAACTTCTTTTTGAATATGTCACCGGAAAATGATATGAATCGTAAATTGATCAATTTCCTAGTAACTTGATCAACTTTCGAAAAATCATAAACAGCAGTTGAAATGTCACCACTGCCTGGCAAAAGATTTATCCACACGTCAAATCATACAGTTATTTAGTTGTTTTTGTTGTTTTGTTTGTTTTTTTGTTTAGGTTTATGTTGTTTTGCTTCTTTATGGGATTTAGTTGTAGTTATTCGTTTCTAAAGAGTGTCAACGGGTCCGTTTGTTTAAGATATTTTTAATAGAATATGTTTTGTTATATCTTGTGAGAACTAAAGTAACTGACATAGCCCTGAGAATCGCTAAACTGAAGTGGCAGTGGGCAGGGCACATCGCAAAAAGAACCGATGGCCGATGGGGCGTGAGGGTTCTAGAGTGGCGACCACGTACCGGAAAACGAAGCGTTGGCAGGCCCCCCACAAGGTGGACCGATGATCTGGTCAAGGTCGCGGGAAGCCGCTGGATGCGAGCAGCGCAGGACCAGTCGTCATGGAGATCTTTAGGGGAGGCCTATGTCCAGCAGTGGACGTCTTTCGGCTGATATGATGATGATTGATGATGATGACTTCTCTTGAAACACCGTAGTTTAAAAAAATACTTTTATCTTATTCAGACTGCATTCGCATTTTTGCTATGATTTTTACGGTTTCTATTTTACGACCTCACTGCGAATGAGAATATTGAAAAATAGTGGCGTGTGTTTTTTTGGTTTTAAATGGATTTTACAGATGCATGTGAAAAAATATGACTCGGTGTGAAAATTTTATTAATTGGTACATACGTGTGGACTATTTTCTAAGCTTTAAAAGCTATAGGAGTGGAATTTATTTAAAATATGGTAAAATAGAATTAAGCAACATAATATTTAGTACCTATCATGTTTTTTTCTGTTTAAAAAAGAGCCAACGTACAGAAGAGTATGATATCTCTGGAGGATGTGTCATCTTTTCAGATTGCAATATAGGTCAGAATTAGAAAATCAGCTTCTCGTAGAATTGCATCAGCTGATAAAGGAGTTGTATTCATTTTCTTTTTCGTATTTCGGCATATGCCTAAGGACATACTATACAATATAGCCTCTCTGTATCATGTTATAAAGCAAAAATATATAATTATTACTTTATAAACTTGGAAATGTGTGGTTTGGTTCACAATGAGCTCAATAGCACCAGAACTTTGTTTTCTCTCTGACCCATTTTCCTGACCACAGAGTTGTTTACACACTCCAGTCTATTATTTATTCGTGTTTTTTCCAGTTTCATAGCAAAATGCTTATATTACTAAACGCTGAATAGGAGTATCTGCCCTCCTTAAGTGGGGCTCTTTCATACGCAAATCCGTTCCGTTTTCATATTTACGGTTTCATTCGGAAGGCGGTCTTCCACTACTTGGGTCCGGTTTCTGATAAAAAATGTTTTTAGGTGATATCAAAAAGTGTATTTTGATATATTTTCATTAAAAAATTGATGAAGGAACAACAATAAATTAAAAATATCTTAATCTAACGCAACGGAAATATTAGTACAACATTTGCGAGACCTACACTACTTTTAAGTTTTTAACACATCCACAATTATGTGTGGTGTGAGGGCCAGCTTTCCAGAAACTGATCTAATCAGTCAACGAAACTGAACCACTTTCAGTAAATAAAACTTTCAGGAAATGAAAATGTGAAATTGTATACTTGATTAGACAGGTTGTATGGAGAGCTTTATATTTATTTTCATTTATTGAAAGTTTCATTCACAGAAAGTTGATCAGTTTCGTTGACTGATTGCCTTATCCTGTGTTTTATGTGGTTAAGTTATTTGGCTATGTCTTTTACTGTTTTTGCGGACTTTGCCGCAGGCTCATTTAAATGCTTTTTTGTCAAAGCGCTTAGCAATTCTTACCACAGAAAATTTAAACAAGATTTTCTTAAGTTTTCTCCTAATAGGAAAAATATTTTTTATATATTTTTTATGCCTTTTTGTCGTAATTTTGTGAGTGTTTTCAAGATCATTAGGCCCGGGCAAGAGAGCACGTTTACTTTATTATCAAAAATGAGTATTAAGAGGTGATCAGGTAACTCCTGCTGAAGTACTATCGCAGGTGTCAAAAAGTGACGTCCTAAGTAAGGAGGAAGGTCTTTGGCCCTATCTTTAAAATAAAGTGGCAATTTAAGAAATCGGATCTATAAAATATCGTGCCATCCAAAGGAAATGGAAAAGCGTTCTAACCGACCTCATTTAGGTGCTTGCAGTATTTCCTAAAAGGAAAAGGATTTCTCGTATTTCGTTTATAAGTAAAGAGGTACACCGCTACTTAAGAAGTGGATCGGTTTCAGGACTCGTTTTCATTCGGTCGGGTATTCAGAAGATGTATTTAAGTGCTTTGGGCCATACGTTATAAATGTCAATACACGCACTGCACGTCGATGGAAACATTTGTAACTCTATTACCATGCCATAAAGACCAAAGTGTTATTACTATTGACGTGCTGTTGGTTGTACGTATGGTTCTATTCAGTGTTCTTGATCGTGAAGGATAACCGGCTATATAGGGTGACTTTTAATTAGTTCTTGATAGAGAAAGGTATGAATATAAACAAGAACTAATAAAAAGTCACCCTATATTGCAGGACTAATCTGTATACTATTAAAAATACTATCCAATAATAGAATTTCTTCGTGTTGACGAAATTTTACATGGAGTAAAATTTAAAAGAGGCGTTTTGCTTCTAAGTACATAAAAACATGTGGTCAAGAAATGTTTAATAGCGTAATTAAGACAAAAAATAACTTCACTACTCTAGCAAAGAATGAGCTACATTGAACATATATGGTGAAGTCATGTCATGAGGAGGAATGACCAGAATGTTTCAAAGATAATGATGAGTGAATAGGTACGAGTATGTAAGAAAGAAGTTAATTTTAAGATAACCGCAGATAGAGAGATACGCAAGCGATCTGCTTGTTGCTTCAACCTCAAATGAATTGATCCGCTTTATGGGTGGACGAACGATGATTATAACATAATAATATAATTGGTGACCTTTTGAATTTTATCTTCAAAGTCAGATTTTTGGAAATTTATTTTAGTGTCAATGGGCTTGGTTGGTAGTTTGTTGTTTTTTTTTTCTTTATTTGAAGAGCTATGCTGCTCTTTATATTTACAATTGATTAATGAAGGAAATAGCTTGAAACTGAGATAGATAAACTATGTTAGTCTCAATCCAACTGATACAAACTTGTATACTGCTTTGGCTTCCTTAGATAAGGAAAATGCCAAAGCACTACTACATGCACCAACGTGTCGTAAATTATCTCGCCAATTGAGCAATTTAAATCTTTCTGATTCGTTCCGAATACGATCCATAAAAGAATTTTTGGTTGGTTACCTTACCTCACAAGTTAAATCTTCCTTCATGTTATATGTGTTTGAAAGTAGGTAGAAGGTAGAGCTTTTGTGCAAAGTCCGTCTGGGGAAGTAAAGGGGGTGGCGCCTTGTCTGTTTTCTGCCGTAAAGTAGCAGTGTTTGCACTGCTGTGTTTGAGTTTTAAGTTTAGCGGAGCCAGTGAAATTACCAGCACTCGAAACACAACATCTTAGTTCTCAGGGTGGGTTAAGGAGTGATCACACCTAGCTGAATTCAAAGACTAATTCGGCATACATTGCTCGTTGAAGTAACGATATTGCATTTAACATAACCAAGCCTCCCAGCAATGTATGCCGAATTAGTCTTTGAATTCAGCTAGGTTTGATCACTCCTTAACTTAGCAGACAAGAGCCGGGCAAACACAGGCAGTCACGGACTTTGTCCGCCAGTGTGGCCGGTATTGCGAAAATTATAGTTTTAATCACAGAATAAAATTCAAACTCATCATTTATCAAAATTGCTCTACGCTTAAAACTAAATAACAATCAATCTTAACAAACTTTTCGACTAAATAACTCCTTGAACTGAATAGCTATTCAAGATAGATAGATAGATAGAAACTCTTTATTGCACACAAATTAAGAGTAATTGCGTAAGAAACCTTATATCTAATTGCGCGCAAAGGCGGCCTTATTGCTTAGAGCAATCTCTTCCAGGCAACCTTAGGACTGGGAATCGCTGAGATGGACACGAGTAGTGCAGAGTTTGCTTAACTAAGTTAGACTAATTTGAAAATAAATTAGGTACATAAAATCAAACAATAAACTTATTTACCAAAATACTTAAATACAGACAGCTGTTTTCCTTCCAAACCAAAGGTTTTAGAAATACGCGCATTGTAGCGGAGCGTTTTTCTCTCATGTCTATGACTATAATAATACATAATAACATCACGCCTCTTTCCCTTCGGCGTAGGCAGAGACCACAGTCCTCCACCTGCTACGATCTTGACATACTTCCCTTGCTTCCTGTACTTTCATCAATCCTTTCATACATGCTCGTCGGTTTAGAACAAAAGTTGTTACTTTTAGCCCCTCGAATAAGCCCTTAAAAGGTTTAAGACCATTTTCTTTTTCATGGTGTCGCCCTAACAAAATTTATTCTGGTTTGCATCATCGGAAAAAAAGGAAAAACAAAATTTTATTTGTATTTTTTAACTATAATAATATCGAAAATAATTGCAGTACCGGCCACAATGGCGGACTGTCAGAACAAAAAGTCTGCCGTCTGCTGTGCCTGTTATGCCACTAATAAGACAGAGGACTCTATGGGCGGTAGTGACAGCATCGGATGGCTCATCTTCTCTCATTAAAAAAAATCAAATGCGATTTGGTTTTCACTCCAGAAGGTTGTCATATAAAGTAACTTTATACGTGAAGGAAAATGTGAACGTGAATACGGAATGGAAGCAACAAGGAAGTAACCAAATGCAATCTAAACAGCTTCAAAACGAGTTTGCACTGAAATGGCATGTAGAAATTGTATGTTGCCAACGTAGTTTAGCTCGTATTACAAATGAATTAAGTTTTTAGTTGGAAATTGTAATTTTTCTCGTAAAGTAACTCCGTGGTATATTGGTAAGAGCGTTTGTCTCTTGATTTGGAGTTAGGATTAGAATCTAGGTGTGGACACCATGAAACCAATGTCACGTAGTAAGGGCCAACGCAAGCTGAGGGGCAGGCCGCAGGACGCAGGCCGCAGATTTTGCAGGCCGCAGACGTAGGTGACCAACGCAAGCTGGGACGCAGATACTAAACACATGCGGGCACAGAATACTATTACACACCTACGGAAGGAAGAATGACAACTTATAGTGAAAAAAATTAGACTTTTTTTTTTTGATATAATAGAAAGAAGGTTTGAATTCTCCCTTCTCATAAACTGTAATGATATCTTGTACTGTATCTAATATCTACATAGGGATTTAAAAAATAGCTGTAAAACCTATTAAAGGCTTATTTAGGAGGCTAAATGCAACAACTTTTTAGGGTTCCGTAGTTAACAAGGAACCCTTATAGTTTCGTCATGTCCGTCTGCCTTTCTGTCCGTCTGTCCGTCTGTCTGTCTGTCTGCGGCTTAGCCCAGAGACCATTAGTACTAGAAAGTTAAAATTTAGTGTAGATATGTATTTCATCCACGCCGAGAAAGTAGTCAAATAAAAACTTTAAAAAATTTTTTTTTGGGGTAAGTACCTCCCATACAAGTAAAGTGGGAGAGATTTTTTTTTCTTGTTAACCCCAACGTGCGGGATATCGTTGGGTAGGTCTTTTAAAAATAATGTATAGTCAAGAGCAGGTCAAGCTTTTCATTCGCAGCGCGACTTTAGCTCCTACAGCTAATTTAATTGTCAATTGTTTAAGCTTTCATCCGAAATGTAGATCTCATCGAGCCCTATCATTTGTCTCAGCACATGAATAATTTAGGGTCAGTAGTTTTCGAGTTATAGAAATTTTTAGTTTGACAGCTGTCATCCGAAATGTAGATCTCATCGAGACCTATCATTTGTCTCAGCACACGAATAGTCTAGGGTCTGTAGTTTTCGAGTTATAGCGATTTTTAGTTTGACAGCTGTCATCCGAAATGTAGATCTCATCGAGTCCTATCATTGTCTCAGCACACGAATAGTCTAGGGACAGTAGTTTTCGAGTTATAGCGATTTTTAGTTAACACAGCTGTCATCCGACATGTAGATCTCATCGAGACCTATCATTTGTCTCAGCACACGAATAGTCTAGGGTCTGTAGTTTTCGAGTTATAGCGATTTTTAGTTTGACAGCTGTCATCCAAAATGTAGATCTCATCGAGACCTATCATTTGTCTCAGCATACGAATAGTCTAGGGTCAGTAGTTTTCGAGTTATAGCGATTTTTAGTTTGACAGCTGTCATCCAAAATGTAGATCTCATCGAGACCTATTATTTTTCTCAGCACAATAGTAGTCTAGAGTCAGTAGCTTTCGAGTTATAGTGATTATAAATTTGACAGCTGTCAACCAAAATGAAGATCGCGACGGGATCTATAATTACAAAAAAAAATAGAAAGATTTTAGCCATAGACAATAGGTGCACCACGGGCGATAGTTTTGAATTAGTTTTATTTCAAAAGTGATCAGGTGTTCCACGGGAGAAAAAAATCTTCCGTGGTACTCCTAGGTGAACCACGCGGGTGTACCACGGGCAAAGCCTGCGCTAAAGTACTAACCCATCGCTACCGGTGTCGTAAGAGACGATTATGGAATTATGAACCGGAGCATAGGCAGCAGTGTCCTTTTGTGTATCATACCACCTTACTTTCTGCGGTCACCAGCACTCGCGGTCCTTGGTGCTAGCCGCAACGCTAACAAGCGTGGTGACAATGGTACTTCTCATCCATATTTGAGCAATTAACCACAAATTTATTTTATCTGTGGCATAACTTTTTGTTGTTTCTAGTTGCGAGAGTCTGCTTTCACACGCAATAGTGTGTTATTTATTCTGTGGCACGCAGAAACAATTGCCGGCAGAAACAAGGCGCAGACATGTGTCTGCGTACACATGTCTGCATCCCAGCTTGCGTTGCTCTATGAAGGTTCATACATTACTAAAATCTGCTCTGCTCTGCTCTGCCCTGCCCTGCGCCATCTGCGTGGCAATATACGCTAAGCCTAAGACTGGTCCTAGTTTAGTCAAGACATTGCGGGGTAAATTATTAGATTGCTCAAAATGTAAGAGGGTTTAATACTTTGCAAGCCGGCTACTTTCTACGAAAATGTAATCGTTAAATGAATCATGTCGCAGTCTTTGGCTTTAGTAGGTCTATGACCAGGGATTGTGAGTTACTTAAATCCAATTAAATAATTAAAATAAATAATTAGAATCCCTTATATACAGAGCTTTAAATATTGGTGTCATTCCTTTTAATGGCTTAATCTGGGGTCTAAATGCAACAACTTTTAGTCTACGACTTTTAGAAATATGTTTTTTTTATATGTAAAAGTCGTAGAACAAAAGTTGTTACTTTTAGCCCCTCGAGTAAGCCCTTAAAAGGTTTAAGACCATTTTTTTTTTCATGGTGTCACCCTAATAAAATTTATACTGGTTTGCATCATCGGACAAAAGGGAAAAACAAAATTTTATTTGTATTTTATGTAGTTTAGCACCGAAAAATATCCAAGAATTAGAAATATTAGTCACACCACCATTTTCGCAAAGTCTCTGAAAAGTTATAGGAGGAAACATTAATATATTTAAAGAAGCTTAAACTTAAAGAAGCTTTTTGCAGACTGATATTGAAAGTTTATCGTTATACAAATTCGAAAGTGTTTTAAAGCTAAAATTGTTTACAAAACTTTGATAAAATATCAGATTACTTCGATGAGCAAAATCCGTGGGTTTACGGTTCTCACAAGCTAATTAAAATTGAGCCTGGGTTTTTATTGTTACTGCTTTTTTCCACAAAGAGCTACTTTGTTTGTGAAGCAACGTAAATGTAACTGACGTCAATGGTAATATCATCATATCAGCCGAAAGACGCCCACTACTGGACATAGGCCTAAAGATCTCCATGACGACCGATGGTAATATCATATACTAATTAATGAAAAAGTATGTGATTTTTTTTTCAACTGATTGACAGTCCCATATTAATGAAGGTCTGTATTTCAGAACTAAATGTCTGGCACAGCCTAATGGTTTCGTCGTATCATCCCATGAAACGTCCACTACAGGACAGGGAGCTCCCTCCAAAACTCTAGCAAAAACACGTGGGACTTAGAAGGGGACTTACCATAGTCACCACGCTTGTATGCGTTGCGGCTGGCGACCGCTGTTGTTGGTGACCGTAGTATGTAAGATGGTACGATACACAGAAAGATGGTGCAGCCCATCCTCCGGTTTATAAGCCCTTAGTCGCCTCTTACGACACCAACGGGTAGAAATGGGTTGGTACTATTCTTTGCCGGCACCACACGGGACACCAAATGGTTTAATGGTGCCTATTTGTATTTGTTTCTCGAAAACCCCTTGACTGTCCTAATTTGCTCCTTATTTTTCGAGAGCTCTTTTTAGGTCAAGAGCTCAATTAGAGTTCCATTATTATACCTCTTAGCGAACAAGGATAACCGTTTATTCAGAAAACATTTTTTTTGCCTTCTTTGAAATGATAGAAAATGTTATAGATTAATTAATTATGTAATTGTTCTGAAAATGTACTCAGTAGTACGCATAATCTACATAGAAAAAAATATTTAAAATACCTCGCGAGTGGAATATAATTAGATATCATAAGAAGACGAAGATACCCGAAGCCTAGTGATTTTCCTTTTCTTGATTTTATTAACGACATTCTGAAGACAATGAATCTTTTATCGATTTTTTTTTTAATTTCCATACTAACATATGGAAGCCGGAACAAAATGTGACAATAAAAAAAATATTCGTTAAAATTGTTAGTTTTCATTAAATGGGCTTCGCGGATGAAAATTTACGGTGTGACAAACGCCAAAAATATTTAAAATTGGTGTTACCTTGTGTTATTGGTGATAATTGGTTATTAATAGTACCGCGTTCCTTAGTCGCCTGCACACTTGTAGCTTAGACCTCAGTGGTTAGTGACCGCTGTTTTATGCTACGAAATGCAGAAATATGCTGCGGCCAATTATTCTAGATCACAGTGCCTTAATCATCTTTTTGGCACTATGAAGTGGGGTGTTACAGTCAAGAGCACATCAAGCTTGACATTTTGAACTTTGCGCCGTTCTTATTTCAATAGACGTACGAGCTAGAGTCGCACTGCGAGTGTCAAGCTTGACCTGTCGTTGTCTGTACTTTTTTAATCCATAACCACGGACAGATAAGTTATTCAACCCTAGTACATACCGGGCTTTAATAAATTTGTGTTAAACCAGTGTGGAATTCTCTGCCTGCGTCTGTGTTCCCGAGTTCGTATAACCCGAATCTATTCAAGTCTCGAGTGAATAGGCTTCTTCTGGGCAAGCTTGTTCCATCTTCGACCTCACCTCTATCTTCAAGACTAGATCGAGGTCAAGAGTAAGCCCATTGAATAAGAAAAAACTTTTAAGGACTATCAATGTGCTAAATACAATAAATCTTTTTAAAAACAACTTTTCAAAAATAGCAAAAAAACTACTTTTCGTGCAAATTGAACTAATCAGTAAATTATTATTAATATAAAATTGTGCGATTTCGAAAAGTCGTAGAAAAATAATTATATTTAGCCTAGGATAAGCTCTTAAAATTTATACGAATTTATTAGAGCCGTATATCATTTTAACAAATTTGCAAATTATGCGCATACATGGATAAACACATAAATTATAACTGCTTACGCAAACAAGTCCTCGTACTGGTAAGTAGAGATAAAGTTTGGTAAATCAATTCAAGAGTTCTGTATTTTGCTGGAAGTTCGAGCTTATTAGTGTGAATTCAGAAATGTGAAGATAAATATACCTTACGAGTTTGGGATATTAACGATATACTCGTACTAATAATAAATGTCAACATATTCTCGAAAATATCTGTAACTATTTCTATGATTTTAGGGCGGGAAATTGGTCTAAGTATATTTTATGTCTAGAATAAATTATTTTGCAGTGACAACTTACAAAAACGTATCTTTTAATAAACAAGGCCCTGAGTCAAGTGGCACTCTATTATCGCTAACGCTATAGAATAGAATAAAAATGTATGGGATTGACATAAGCTGTCACGCAACATTTCGTTAGCTAATGTCAATCCCATATATTTTCATTCTATTCTACTAGCGTTTGCGATTGTAGAAAGCCACTTGACTCAGGGCCCTGATAAACAACACAATATTATAACAATTTTCAAAGCGATTCGAAAAGTATAATTTAGCACAGTAAATTAGTTTAGAACATTCATTGGAATTTTGTCTAACACGTATATTGTGTGGTGGCACCTAGTGATACGGAACCATCTTTGCACGAGTCTAACTCGCACTTAACCAGTTTTCTCTGAAAATACCGTAAAACATTTCCATTGTATTTTTCTATTTGAAGTATGCGCAAATTGCACCTCTATTTCAGCATAAATCCGTCGCTCGATAGCAAAAACAATCAATTAAGACTTACAAACGTCCATCCATAATAAAAAACCCATAACTTACACACTCTCATACATCAGCTCATACACAACGGGAAACCTTTCCAAAACAAACACGTTTGTCATTCCAAATTGAAATCAAAAAGTTCCGTTTGAATAATTTTGAAAAACTGTAATGGCTGAACTGTGGTTTTAAGTTTTAGACAGCGTCATAAAATTTTGTGTATGTAATGGCGATAGCTCATTCTTTTCGATTGTGGAAGTTAAGGAACGTCGGGAAACTGAAGCTATAGATCAACTTCGTGCGCGACCCTTGTGCAGAGGGCAGAAGGGGGGGGGGGGGGGGTTGAAGTAATATATGATTATTAGTTATATCAGAAAAATACTACTTATTGATTTACTTACTTACTTACTTACAAGCTGGCTCAGCGACCCAAAGTGAGTCTTGGCCTCCAATACGAGATGTCGCCACTTCTCCCGGTCTCGTGCGGTCTCTTGCCAGTCGCTAGCTTTGATTGATTTACAGAAGCATAAAAATTGGTTAAACATCTAGTTTGATTTACAACACAGTGTGTGGAATATCAGAAGAAAGAAGATGGAAGAGCTACAGATACATTTACTGCAATTGAGCAGATTTTTTTATTGATGTTACTTTCAAAGTCCAGTATTTAAAAAGAAAAACATGAAACAAAAATACACTAAACTAACATTTCTGGGGAAGACTTACAAAGTGATTAACAGTAACTACGATTCCGGCCAACCTTCGGCTCGGAGTTAAACGCTCTTTTCATATATTCTATGCTCTGACCACAAGACCACAGAGACAGTCATGCCTTAAAAGTCCTATTTATGAACAAATTACATGTTGCTTTTGTTCATTACTAATTTAATGAATTTTCTTCAAGCATTGCTTTATTTTCTTCACCTTCTATGTAGTAAATATTCCCTCGGAGTAATTAAAGTAACGACTCCTTGGAGTTCCCCGTAATAACCTTCGTAATGATGTCGTTAGCTACATCTACGGAGATTGTAGGATTAAGGTCGCGTGTGTGTCGCGAAAACGTAAAATAAAATGTATTCACGTACGTTGAAGTTTGTGTATAACATCTCATCAACAAAAACATAGCATCATACTCAGTTCTTCCTCACACCTTCAAAATCAGGCAGAGAGAAACTAGTCAAACACTACATAAATCAAACAAACACTTCATAAATCTAGTACGAGTACAGCACAGCATTCATTAAGAGGGTATCCTAGTCCGCGAAACAAACTATTGCTGTCACGCTGAACTCCAAGAATCTTTTCTTAGTCTATTAAACTTACAGTTTAGACTGATTTAACCTACGAAATAACGTTGCGCTTACCTATGTTTTCTTCTCCAAAACTGAACTGATTCAATTACTTTTGGTTTAAAAATTTAGAGGAAGAAATCTACGCTCCTATGTTTTCTTTTGTCTTGATTTTTTTTAGTATTTATTAAAATGTGCCAGAAAAACGGGTCTATATTCAGATTTTTGGATAGTCATATTTTTTTTGGTAATTAGTTTTAAAAAATATATTGACAGACATGCCTTAGACCTTAATTAAAAAAAAAAAAAACACCATTATTTTTGAGACATTATGCAGGGAGGAAACAGGGGAACATATTGGTATCATTTTGTATGGAAAAAATGCAGCTAGAATACCCTTTTAAAAGATTAAATACTTTAATGATTTTTAAAATACCTACATTACACCTATCATTAGGACTTAGGCTAATAAAGTAGAAAGGTCTCCCAACCATACAACAAAATAAAAACTCGATCACCCAGGTAATAAGTATTATTCAACTTATAAATATATTATAAGAAGAATAATACTTATTACCTGGGTGATCGAGTTTTTCTCAAGCGTTTAGAGATTTTCGAGAAAGTTGCTTGTAATCATGAGTTGAATCTTGTAGGCTTCGGGTGCGAAACCAATACAAATTCACGCTGTATACAAATCTGAGGTTTTTGTTCTGAGCAAATGACAGTCAATTTCAAATAGCGTCCCGAAAAATAATTTTGAGGTGTAATATCACAGATGAAACATTATTTTTTTCTGTGGTAGGTTCCATTTCGATGCACCTGTGGCGTACAGCATGAAAATAGCGTCGGTCAAATAGGCACGAATACTCCTACAACTTGACCAACACTGATCCAGTATACTATAAGAAATAAGGTGCATATCAGTGTTTCAGTATAATTAGTGGGTATGAATTCTAATTTAGGAGTTCTTGTAAAAGTTTGGCCCCATGATGGTGGGAGGTTGAAATTATTTTTCGTATTTTGACCTATGTTCCATGGGTAAAGTTGTTCAGTTTCGTTAGGGTTGATTTTATACCCTTTCTGGTAAACGTATTTTTATTACAAATTATAAAAGCACATTCTTTTTCCCGCTGTAATGACTTGATTCTATACCAGATAGTTTGGCTGGAAGAGATTTCTTATCAAGTTAATCTCGCCGATGTAAACATTGTTAATGTATCAACTTTTGGTAATATGAGTGCATACAATAAAGATATACAGCCAACCAGGCATTTTTCAAGGATTTAAATCTTCCTTCGTGTGAGTCCTCTAGTTGCATAGAAGTCTAGTTGTATTTTTTTTTATGTCACGTGCGGGCAAACGAGTTGGTGGGTCACCTGGTGGTAAGTGGTCACCACCACCCATGATACCCACTGTCTTATTCGTAAAATAATTTGACACTAATAAGACAGCAAAGCGCGTTTTCCACCGTGAGAACTAAGATCGTATGTCTCATATGTCGCTAATTTTACTGGCTCCCTTACTCTTCTAACCAAAACACAGTATGGCAAACACTGCTGCTTTACGGCAGAAAAAGGTAAGGGGGTGGTACTTCCCCAGACGGACTTTATGCAAAAGCCCTACCACCTTTGAATTTGATAATTTGTTAAAAATGTGAAGATTCCTAATTGTTTAAAGTTATGTCTGTACTTTTGCCTCGTGTTAATTGAAGATGAGCTACTTGCCAGAAATTATTTACGAAAGGATTAATTTGTTTTGTCTCGAAATAGGATATGAACCTCTCCTGAAAATCTGAATAACATTGATATACATTGTCAACAACCCCTGTTTATTTTCCTGTTTTAAGTTTTTCATCGATGGAGAATTCTGAATATCTTTGTGTCTTTTCTACCCTGTTTTTAGGGTTCCGTACCTCAAAAGAAAAAAACGGAACACTTCTAGGATCACTTAGTTGTCCGTCTGTCTGTCTGTCTGTCTGTCTGTCAAGACCCTTTATCTCATGAACGGGTAAAGGTATCAGGTTGAAATTAATACCACATATAATGATCCATGAACCACACAAGATCTGAAAATATATTTTTTTTACAACGACGCAATCAAAAGATATGGCATTTTATGTCCTTATCTCCATACATTTATTCAAAAATGCAAAACCTACAGGGTACTTCCCGTTGACCTAAAATTATGAAATTTGGCAAGAAGCTAGGTCTCATAGTACAAATAATGGGAAAAGTCTGAAATCATTAAATATTACAACTTTTCTCACAACTAATGGTAACCAATTGTGGTGAGCTCCCGTTTCAAGAACATTCATATAAGAGAAGGGTCAAGTTGGATGGTCGCTGAGGCGATTTTTGTTTTATTTCTATTTAAAAACGGGAACACTTACTAACTTGAAAATTGGTATGTTTATAGTGCATAAGCTATTAAATAACAACAAATAATAAAATTTGGTCAAGCGCGTGTCGGACTCCAAAAATCTAGCACATTAACTTACTGAAATTTCAACTAATAAAATTATGTTTATGTGGTGGTACGGAACCCTCAGTGCGCGAGTCCGACTCGCACTTGGCCGGTTTTTTTTTTTTTTTTGTTTAGGCTGCCCACGATACAGGCTTGACCTAGTGTGGGAGTCAATGTATTGCACATTTTTGTTACTTTGTGTGTTAAGTTTAATGATGCTAAATGTAAATCTAATGTTATTGTAAATTTTTGGGGACTAAAATAAATTAATTATTATTTTACATTCTTTGTTCATAGCTCGTGTGGTGCTGGTGAAAAATTGTACCTACCCGTATCTACCCTTGAGTGTCGTAAGAGGCGACTAAGGAGTTATGAACTGGAAGATGGGCAGCAGCGTCCTTCTGTGTATCGTGCTATCTTACATACTGCAGCCGCAATGCTAGCAAGCGTGATGGCTATGACACTTCCTCTGAACATTGTTTCAGAAAGCTGAAATTCTAGAGAGCGCGGTGGACGTGTTATTGTACGAGTATGTTATGATGATTATGATGAAGTTATTGGTAATGAATCTAAACAATCTCATTTGAACTTTGGAATATCGTTTTTTCGCCAAGAAATTTAAATAAAAAATTCTTCAACTCAATGGTTTTGTCAAAAGCGTTAATTACAAAGGGATTTTAGCTGGATTAATGCGGGCTCATTGTTCGGAGAAAAGGGTTTATTGCTTATCTGTTCTGAGAACTGAATGAGGGAAGTGATAGAAACACCATCTAATTAATTTATTAATGTGACCAGTAAGCCTAAGCCTAACCGTCGATCAATCTTTTTCTCATGAATCAATCATTGATTAAAATTCAAATAATTTAGTTTAGGAAACGAAAAATTTCATTGATTTAGTAGCATTGCTTAGTCAGATCTAGTCGCCCGAAATAATGGAGCGAACAACGTTTTAGCTCCAGCACTTCTGTAAAGAAATTTACCATACTTTTTCAGTGTTTTTTATGACAATGATGAGTTGCATTTAAGTTTTCTTTTGTGTAGGGGTGTGAATGTAATTATTGTTTGTTTTATTACAGTCATGCATACAAAGTTTTTTGTAATTTAACACATTTAAGTTTTGTGCCGTTCTTAATTTAAGCGCTTTACGTGCTAGAGTCACTCGTCAAGTGTCAAGTTGAACTGCTATTGATATTGTACGCGCTTGATAGATATATTTATGTAATGGCGTCACATCTCATTACAAGTCGTATTTTGCCAATGTCAAAGTAAAGAAAGTATTATAAAATTATGGCAAGTTCGCCAATGTCCAGTGGAAGATTTACACAGGAATCCACATCACGAAGACGAGGGCCTGTGTACTATGATGACTCCGATAAGTTGATAGGGAAAATTATTGAAGTCTCGATGTCAGCCGCTTCTCTCCATCCAAAGATTTCGGTAAAAGCATGTATTTCAATCTTCTAATAGATGTTCACTTTTAAAGTCGTTTACTGCATAACACCCAATCAAAATTATTCATTAAACTCTTCAATAAACACGTAAAACAAATATTGAAATAAATACACGTCCGTCATCTTCAAATGTTGACAAACTACTTACGCGCTTGCAAAGCTTCTTTATCTGCTTAATTCGACTCGCCAAAGTCATGTGCATAGGTTTTGACTTTCCTCGTAAATCATTTCTCATGACTTTCATTTCTAAGAGCAGCCTCAATGAATTGACCATGGCAACCTCCATTACTTTTCAGTAAGGCTGTTCCACTGATTTACTGTTTCACGATTTGTTTTAATTGATCCGCCTGATTCGGTTCCAGTCGTCCAGTTTTTATGGGTTTGGTTTTTGACTAGACCTCTTAGGTAAGAAATTTCCAAAAATGGTATGGTATTCTTTTTTTGAGTCAGGAAGTATACGGCTGAATAATCGAACTAATAAAATCATTGATTTGAACTACTTTTGAAAAATATTGCTCTGTGCTCTAGAAAACGAGGGACCGGTCGTCGTGGTAATATTAAGTAGACAAAACCTATGTCCACCGCCTATCTGTGGATGTCTTTTGGCTGACATGATGATCAAGGTAAAATTAAGTTTGTAAATAAAATTATTTATACAAATAATTTTGATGCTGCTGGTAAGAAATAATGTTGCATAATGTATGAAACACTGTTAGTACATATCTAATTTTTATCGTAAATAATGAATCAAGTTACAGTATAAGTCAATTTCATGTAAAATTCAGATAGAACAACCTCTTGTCTCCTAAGTCATCTTTGGTTTAAATGTTCACCCCCAAATAAAAACTCGGGGGCGAAATAGCAAAGGACCATAAAAAGAAAAACGTATTTCGCTACAAGAACCCCTATCTCTTTCGATTTGTCTTGTTGAACTAATAAAATATGACAGATTGTTCCCACAATTTTGCTCCGGTTGAAAACGACGAATTTTCGTTTCATTCGTGCTTGAATTTCTTATTGGGGTCGACAGGAGTTAGGCAGAGACAAAATAAAAATGCTCTCCCAGAGGAAATAGTAGAAATATTGCTTCGGAGTATACTTTCGAACAAATAATAGAGGTTTCTACCGTTTTCATTGTTGACAGTAATTTTGCCTTAAACAATAAATACAAAGGGAATAAATATTTGTATAATATACAAGCCAAAAAAAGTGTTTCTAGATGTAATTATTTACAAATACCGATAGTTTTTTATCAGCTTGTGTTGGCTTTTTGATGTTAATCCAAAAATCTAAGTAACAGTGGTAATCCAAGATAAGATAGTTTCATCATACCTATAGGTATATAATTTTATTTATAATAGTTCAATTTGTAAAATATAATCGTTATCAATTTTAACTTGATACCTCTACCAGTTAGTGACAAAAAGGGTCTTGACAGACAGACAGACAGACGGACAACAAAGTGGTCCTATAAGGGTTCCGTTTTTTTTTTTTTTTGAGGTATGGAACCCTAAAAAACATTATACCTTACTAAATTATCGGAAGTGTGCCGCACCACCAAATCGTTCATTATGTTTAAGAAATTGACCCTACTCAGTACTGAAATCATCATACTTATTACGATTAACATTCTTTTTATTTTCATTAACAGGTCTTAACTTGTATCAAGTCAAAAACAAGGACTCAGGTGTGGCACTCCAACTTTTTTAAAGAAACGTTTGAAAAAAGAAGTATTTATATTATAAATAAAAATTTGATATACTTTATTGAAAAATCAAATGTCAAATGGTCAAAATACAAAAAAAAACATATATAAATAATGCATTAAACATTTAGTCAAAAAGACCGCCCCGAGTCGTGCCTGATGCAAACGTGCCCATCACACTTGCGGCATTGCCTCGTTGTATGGCAAGTGAATAAAACATTAACGGCAAAGAGTCATTTTCTCCTTAGTTTTAGTTAGAGTGACCAGAATAATATATCTCCCGTACGATCGAGCATATAAATCTCCTAAAGGCACTTCCTACCTAGAGAGCCGCTGTTTTAATACAGAATCTATAAAATATAAATCAGATACCGATTTTAATCTGCTTAGAGGGATCCACTTACTCTTAGAAAAGTCAATTCGTGCACTTTGGGCTTTGTATTGCATTGATTGTTTTGTTTCTGGAGAAAAATATTGCTGCAAAGAAAATAAAAAAAAAATACAACTGAATCTTAGAATTTTTTTATTTATTACCACTAAGTTCATATCGGTCACTTACTTGTTTACATGCTTCCCGTTTACAAAAAGTCGCAGATAAATGGTAATCAAATCAGTAAACCAGCGCCGCCATGCTAGATAAACATGCAGCCGACTACACCTACGTCCGTAGTTCAAGAACGGAATTGTAATTATAAACCGTGTTCCTGGAGATATGCATTAATTTTAAGAGCACGTTCAGTTAACGAAACTGAACAACTTTCCCTAAGAAACACAGGTTCAAATACGAAAGAAAAATTGTCCTCCCATACAAATTTTTTTTTCGTATTATGCATTAACTTTAAAAGTACGTTCTGTTAACGAAACTGAACAACTTTCCCTAAGAAACATAAGTTGAAATACGACATTTTTTTTTGTATGGCAGGGCAATTTTTTTTTTCGTGTGTCAACCTATGTTTCTTTGGGAAAGTTGTACAGTTTCGTTAATTGAACGCGTTCTTAAAATTAATGCATATCCTCAGGAACACGGTGTATAAGGTTGTTGGAACCCAGCTAGGATGTTTTTTCAATTTCTCCCTTTCATATAGATAGGGTAAAATGATGGAATATGAACTAAGGCAGTGAAAAAATTGTCAAGGCGTAGAAATCGCTTGGTAGGCAGACTACCCGCCAAATGGTCCGATGACATATCATCGCAATCATGGAGCAAAAATTATGTAGAGTCCATCATTATACAAAGTCTGTATGAAGTAGTGAAGTAAGCGTCTCCTAGTCGACTATGACTAATCGGTTTAAACCTCGATTACACATACAAATTAAAAAAAAAATTCTTTACAAAATCTAATTTTTCATCCAAACTTTATTTGTGGAACGGAAATATGTCCTTTTATCTGTGCGTTAATCATTAAAATTATGAAAGGAAAGGTTAATGATTCCTTATAGCCACAACCTTTCTTTTTTTTTACTTGAAAAACTGTAGTTATAACATTTAGTACCTGGGCGACCAAGCTATGCTCTGTATAATTAAAATGTCATCGGGTGAGCAAGATATGCTACTCAATAACAGATGACGCTCTCATTTTCTTAAACGCATTAAAACGCGCTAAGAAATATTAAAAAAGACAGTGAAAATTAATCTTCCCAGACATGAGACCTAGCTAGATCGATTTTTTGCCCCCAAAAACTCCTGTATACTAAATTTCATCGAAATCGTTAGAGCCGTTTTCGAGAAACCGATTACAAATATATATACAAATATTGCTCGTTTAATAGTATAGGATTAGTTCTAAGTTGCATATTTCTGAAAAAGGAAAAAAAAACTACCTTTTTTGAGATTTGAAAAATGACCATTTTAGTATAGAGGTCCCTCGCAAGAAATGGATACCCTTTAGGCTCCCCCATCAGCAGAAAGTTCTGCTACTTAAACCTCCTTGGTCGAAATAGTGGAGAAAACTTGGATGAGGAAGGCGAGAGGCCAGGGTGAGTAGCGTGAAAAAGAATAGGCCTAATAACCAGGAGTGCGTAAATACTGGCTGAAATGATGATGATTTAAACCAAACATATTCCTCAAATTCTTGAAATGTTACTGTCCTTTCCATAAGGCCTATATTTAGATTGTTTGTGCCATTAATATTCATCGCTCATAATTCTGGGTTTGTTATCAGGACATTGTTTTGAATTCGTTAACGTACGAGTTGAATTGTTATGATAATTGAATTTCGGGTTTTGGAATAACATCGATTTTGTGATGTTTTAGTGGATGTTGCGGCGGTTAGCTCTTCAAGCAGGAAGGCAGGGTCCATGAGGGTTCGGGATTCACAAATTTTTAGACGAAAATGGTTCAGTTTCTCAATCTCAAAATTTGTCGAATGTTTTCAATTTCACCCGGTAGATGTTTCACCACTAAGAACTTTATAATTCTGTTGCTAATATAATTGAAATTGTTGCAGGTTATTCAGTGGCAGAATGCAATAATAAACTCGGACGCTTCACGCTTCGCTTCGGGTAGTTCTTGGATCTCCTTAGGAACGCAACCAGTGCCACCCTCGCACGATACTGGTGCCCTTCCTCTTCCTCCTTCCTTACATGAGACCGAGGTCATATAAAGTCTGTTTGATTGACGTAACATCTTTGTAACATAGAAAAACATAAGGATTTTATCTTCCCAATTCTTCTCGTGGGTGTCGTAAACCCGTCTGAGAGATCAGGTACTGATGGAAAGGCCGTACCGTCCAACGCTGCCCATACTCTTGCTGTCACAAACCAGCGCGGTCCTTTACGCTAGGGTATGACTATGATTATCCCCTCACAAAAATATACCCATTATTTTTGTAGTGACATCTAGTGGTGCTCCCTGTAAGTAGTAGACTTATTACAAAATTGTATGATTAATTTATTAATATTTGGTTATTAATTAATAAAATTAACTTTATTTTGGACTTTAAATGACCATATTAATATTATTTCTTACAGTAAACACTTGGAATTAGGATTAAATGACTCCAATAAATTCCAATCCGTTACATATAATAATTATTTGGGATAATTTAATTCCATACTCGTTTAAAACCACAAATAAAGCCTAAATAATCTCCACTTTTCTTCATATAATGTGGGTTTTAAGATGAAAGACCAACCTAAGGGGTTATTATACACCGTGGGCCCGAGTAACACGAAAAACATTAACCAGGTATTTCTGACGATGATATAAGTTAATAATATTATAGGAACATAGGTCCAATTGTGTGATTTTAACTTAGCTATTTTTTGGAACAAAATAAATCAATTAAGTTTTGTACTTTCGTTACGTTTTACAAGCCTTGGTGTCAGAAATATTGTTATAGTTGATATTGATTAGAGTTTTGGTTTGCGCCGATGTTTGTTTGGGTTTAAAATATTAGATTTTAATGATTTTGCACCGTTAATAGATAGTAAATAAAATGCTTTCGCACAATCTATTAATGTTGCAAAATCACTTATCAACAAAATCATCATTTTGTATTTTAGGTAGATAGATAATTCGTTTATATTGTCTACAGACACACACACATGACAACACTTAAAAATACAGAACAGAAATTGTAACAAGTATAATAACATATTCGGAACGATAGAAAAATAAATGTAAGTATGTAAATATCCGCTTGGGTTATGTATGTGTGCTGCAGCAGTGCAAAACTACAAAAAAGACCGTACCTCAGCGCCGGTACTTGCTAGTGTACAGCATGTCTCTTTTACACGCTGCACAATGTTAATTTTTGTTATTTAATGTGTGTATGATTATCGACTCAATTGTGTATAAACATATTGGATTTTCCGTCATTCACAAGTTATTAATCCAAATATTTATCATGCATGCTTAGGACAAATGTTCAAATCCGAAAAAAAAAAGAATGATCAAATATCACTCCATACAATCTTCAAAATACGTAATATTTAGCTACTGATTAAACTGTAAATCCGCGTTTAGGATTAAGATAATAATTATGGAATCAAATTTTACAGCAACGTGGCAAACTCTATCTTACCTTATCACATTAATAAAGCATTTTCAGATTTACAATCATATTATTAGTAACAAAACAACAGAGCATTATTGAAACATCTATTCGAAAAGAGCTAGTGGATTCTACGTTAACGGGGGCTAAAATCACGTTTTAATCTCTAAGGGACTAAAAGTGATTTGAATTAGGAACGTAGGTAAAGAGCTTATTCCTTCTACGATAACAGGGACAAAAATCACTTTTAATCCAAATAAAAATAAATAGGAATAAAAATAATAGCCTCTAATTATTTATATGTCATGTCTTATTTGTTCTTGTGAAAATAAATGTACGTACTTTTCTTATATATTCATAATAATTATGAATATGTAAGAAAGATACGTGTATAACTTATTTTCTCATAGAGGGCGATAAAAAGTAGAGTGTCCACCTCGGTAGCAACACTTTTTAACGCTCGAGCAACGTAGGTAGGTACTTGGAATCTCTCGCTGCACTCAGGATTCTATTTTAGAATCATTCGCCAATCTCTCGATTCAAAAAACGCTCTTCTCCCTTGAAATAGTTCTTTGCTCCCTTGGTAAACAATCTATTATTTATTGACTCTCATGCAGTCACTTTCTTTGTTAATGAAATGGAAAAGGATAGCATGAGGCGGTAATGATATTATATAATTAAATAAATTAATTTTATTTAAGACCTTATACTAATGGAGTTCTTAAATACTAGTCATGACTTTTGTCTTTAGTATCGGCCTTTGTTTACTCCACACCCGTTGTGACAGGAGGGGAAATAAAATAATCAAGGCGGTAAGAACCGATATCAACAAAATAAAATAATTTTGTGTGTATTTTTGACAATAGAAAGAAAATGTCAGTTTCAAAAGGGTTTGACTTGGTGTCATGGTGGCTTTATAAACGCGGCCGTTCGTAGCTCTCTTTGTAAATGCGAGCAACCCCAGTCACGCCACGCCACCTAGCGGCAAAAACGCACAGCCTTATTTAGAGAGAATTTGTTGCATGTCTGCATCTTTAGGAGCAACAATTAATTAAAATTTCAATGACAACCTAATATGGCGTATCTCCTTTAACTTTTGAACATTTTTCTTCTCGTAAAAATAAAGTATTCCGAAATTCATCAGTATCTGCAGATTGACTACTTGGACTACATTAATAATACGGTTAGAGTTTTGATGTGTCACCATTCACTTTTTCTTTTGACTTGTCAGGACTGTTTGAAATTGTATTGTCATTAACTTCTTTAGGTGGTGGTCTTTTCTTTGGGCCTAGAACAAATAAATAATCATTTTTAGTTTTTTTTTTTTACACGATATTAAGATAAAAAAATAACACAGATTCAAGAAATGAAACATGATGTGTTCATTTTTATTTTTTGAGTTTTAAGTTCACCGAATTATCAATTAGTTAGGTACATAAAAATTTCATTGTTCTAAGTAATTTTGACAAAAATACCAACCTTCTCCGATTATAAGCTTGATCAACGTAGAACACGGTGAGTCGATGATCAGCGTAACGGAAAAAGCAATTCCATATGATATTAACACTTGTGCAAAGAAGTTATATAACTGAAAAAAATAAATTGCATTTACTTTAGATTAAACGAGATTTTGGCCGAGACTTCACGTGCCTAGTCTCTAGCTAGTCTTTTATTATCATAACTTCACTTGCGTTAAATCTTGTGGAGTAATATAAGTTACGATTATGAATACTTAATATGAATCTGTTTCAATGTCATTAAAAGAAAAGAACTCTACTAATCTAATCTTTATTTTACTGCGATCCGGGGTTCACTACGAAAGTAAAATAGTACTTATTCTCAATTTGATGGAATATGAACATGATATGAATAGAGTTATAAACCTTACTCCGCTTAGCAGAGGCAATCCCGTTTTAGAAAAAATCGTTCTCAAAATTAATTTCATATTATTAAAAAAAAAATCTTACCGCATAACTGTCGCTGAAGTATACAAGTTGTCTAGCCGTACCTCTTATGACAAATTGAATGTGATAGTGGTAGAGGAATAAGGCGTAAGAGATTCGTGCCGGAAGCTTCCAGATATCTAAACATAAGAACCAGTTGACTGGGCCTGTAAAGTAAATAAAAGATAATAAAATATTAAAAAAGCTTGAATGTTTACACTACCTACACTGTACCTTTGGCTGTACTAAAGAAGTTGAAAAGAAATTAGTGCTAAATTTTGAGGTGTTGCGTCCTCTTCCGCAATACCAACAATTTGGAGCGTAATGCAGTAAATAAACTACATTTAAATTTTCAACAGGTTTAAACCTCTTATTGTCACAGTAGTTCAACTAGCGAAACTGGCATGTGGGTGTAATGTGGACCTGTTTTTATTTTTTTATTGTGGTAACTTATATTCTTACGATTAGGTTTAATTCGTGAATTGGCTTTTTAATTCTTTTTAATTCCACTGTATGATCATCATCGTGACCATCATTAGTTTGTTAACTATAGAACAAAATAAAACTAAACCGAATTTGCTTTTTAAATTCACCTTTGCTTGCTCTTCTCGTACGTTTATATGATATGCTGTCAGTAATATCTGACAGCCTACCGATGTGGCTACCGCAAGGCTAGTTTACTTTAGCTTCTTTCATAGCACTATGTCGTATGGCATACTACTTTGGGGCTGGGCAGCTGATATCAATTCAGTATTCCTTTTATAAAAGAGGGCTATAAGAGAAATTAATTGCCTGAAGACTCGTGATTCCCTGAGAGAACTGTTTATGACAGTGCCATGCCAATATATTTTTGAAAACATTATGTTCGCTAGAAGGAACATTCAAGAAATACCAAAAAATTGTGACAGGCATAATTTTAATACCAGACATAAGTACCAACTTAATCAACCATATAATAGATTAGCAAAAATCAATACATCTTTCGTTGGTCTGTGTGTACGATACTACAACAAAATACCTGACAATGTATTGCAATTACCTGAGAGAAAATTAAAACAATGTGTAAAGAAAACGTTATGTAAAAAAGTTTACTATATATTAGATGACTATATCAATGACAAAGAGATATTGGTACTCTGATATTACAGCCAAACACAAGAAACACATTGTAATAACACTCAACAAAACACTCTTAAAGTAGGCCGTGCTGCAGTTGTTTCTTGCCGTTTCTTTTACGCAGCCATAGCACGATCCGGCGGCGTAGACTCGCTCTATTTGCATTGTATTCTGCATGACATTCAAAAAGTATTCTTTAAAGAATCTACATTGAATAAAATTACCTAAATCTGAATCTGCCGTGGTCGCAAGAGAAAAAAAGTCTAACGTAACCGATCCCAAACAAGATAACGGACCAATGAAAAGCTTATTGTCCGAAAGAATTTTGTACATTTTTCAATTTAACGATGAATAGAATTTCTCGTTGATAGATTATTACATAAACTAACGATGTTCACGATCATAATGGTGACACAACCAATCTGCTATTTTTTCTATGGAATATAAGTAGAAATAATAAAATTTAATATGCCATGCAAAATGCGTTCTTTAATTTCAACCGATGCATCTTCTATGGGAAGTCAAAACATTTTTTTTTTATTTATAAAAAAAGAATAGTTCCTTTAGTAGACAGGTTACAGCTAAATACTTGCATTACACCTTGAATATTTGTTACCCCTTCAAAAACCTACCTCCATAGCCGTGGTGGCAAGAAAATATTATCCACCCAATAGCGGCTCCCCAGATCGTTCTTGCCCAAGAGTTCATAAGGTCATCAACAATCCAGTAATCCCAGGTAGCACCTCTCATCAGATGAGTCATGTACATCAAAGTTAGCATTGAGCCACCGGAAAGGATCCACAGTAGTAAATTTAAGTACTGGAACAAAATGTTTAAATTTTGGTAAGGTGTCATCATTGATAATAATTTATGAGATTTATAAGATTATTTGAATTGAGATTTTAAAGATGAATTCCTCTTGGAAATCAAAAATACTTGGATGTAGTCCAACAACATTTCTGTAGTACTCGTAAATGTAAGTATTTTTGACTTTCAAGAGGAAATCGTCTTTAAAATCTCAATTCAGATAATCGTAAAAATCATGAACCTCATAAATTTATATATTTTAACTGTACAATTTATCTAGATTTTAGTAGAGATATATGCTACACTGTTCCAACCCCTTACCCCCGAACCTTAAATATAAAAATATAGGATGGAACATTTTATTCATCATCAAAAACATTACAAACTGTGCGCGAAAAGAGATGCTTCAAGCTAGACTTAAAAAAAAAATTACTTACGTGAGGTATTACAGGTTGTCTTCCTCTCCATGTGTACATAACGTATCCAAAAAGCATACCAAGAAAGAATGGTGGTGCTCGAGCCAGAGTATTAAAATAATAGTATATTTGATATTCAGGGTTACCATCTTCTCGTCTATGAAACAAGGGTACAAAAGATATAAGAACCCTTCATTAGAAGCAAGTGTAGAGCATTACGTATAAATTTAGTAGATTTCAAAAGAAAAACAGTTACTCCTCTAAAATATAATAATATCTTAAATAATAAATCAGTGACTCCTAAAAATTCTTAAAGTACGTCCACTAGGAAATGACCAGATTTCAATTAAGAAAAGGGTCTGGGTATATCTTTTGAATGGGAAAATAACAACTGCAAACAACAGTTGTTATGAGACCACTTAAGTGTTAGATCAACCCGACACTCTTGATACTTGGGTAGTATTATCAGCTGCAGCTTTAGAACAGAGAATCAAGGTGGGTTGTTACGGGTATTTCAGATGCACGTGTTTGGATGAAAAGTGGTTTTAATATCGGTAATTAAACAAACAATAGGAAAATTACTCGTCAATGTTAAGTGGGACCTGGCCAACGCCTAGTGGACCAACTCGAATGTAGTTGGCGATCAAATACACAAAGAAGAAATGAAACACTTACAGATTAAGCGGTATATACCATCCAGGGAATTTCCCAACGAAGCAGTATATAGTACAAATTATCAAAGAAACCAATACTCCAAATGTCAACGCTGACCAGGCTTGCTTCTTTTTATCTTTGTTTAAAACCCAGTACAGTATAATTGGTGATACCAGGTAACACTGGATATCTAATGCAAGGTACCAGGAATGTCGGAGGCACTGTAACAAGGCATAACTATTAGGTCTGTTAGGAAGAATTTTCAAGATGAAATTATTTGTTTTAAAGTTACGTAAAAACATTACAAAATTTTGTATGGGAAGTTGTTTCTTTTTTTTGTGTTTTGTTAGAAAAGTCCTAGAACAAGTTTGTATTTTTGCTTTTGAAAAGAAGGTCCAAAGAAATAACCTTCCATTGTCAAAGACGTTTGTAAGAGCATTTCATCTTCAGAAGGATTAGATGGCAACGTAGCACTTGGCACGCAAAGAGATCAATAAATCATAACAAGTCTGTATTCCAGACCAATCCTTTAAAGACCGAAGATTGTGTTAGGGTAAACTACCCAAACATACTTGAATTAGATTCCTTGATATTTTTTTTTAAATTATGAAATAGATTTTAAATTTTCTTATGTTTCAGAATATGATATTATCTTCATAGATATTTTGATATTTTTGCGACATTATAAAAACAAACTCACCTGTCCCCTAACATTTACATAATTTTGGACATACAACAACGTAGCCCACCAGTAATTCCTGCAGTCATTCGTGTTTCCCGCATTGATAGTCCATTCTGGTCCATCGGAAATCCAATGTAATATTGAAGCTTGGAGTAGTACTAACGATGCGAGAAGTGGAAACACACGAAGTAACCGGTTGATGTAGAACATGTGTATGGTTTTTAAGAAATTGTCTGAAAACAAATAGTAAGGGTGACGAAGGACAAATTTCTATATGATTTGCTCATGTCTGCCTATTTGAATGATGATAAGGAGAGAACCGTCGCTCAAATCATTAATTAAAAAAATTAAAATACTCACTGCCAGTAATTTTTCCTACAGTACTGTAAACTAACATCGTGCCAGCAAGGAATAAAAATGTGTCCACTGTATATGGAGCCGCTACAATCCACAATGCTTTAAGACTGTAAACGTACTGAAAATGTAAAATATTTCAAGTATTAAAAAACGTTAAGTATATGCACAATCGAACATATCAAAGATATAAATGTAACATGTACGATATTGAAGTATAATTGCAAGAAGACTGTTTATAAAACAAAATAAGGGTGAAAACGTATAGAACCAGACAAGACAAATTACGTACCAGAAAATCTTAGTTTAAACCAACATAATTCAGAAAATAACCTATGAGCTTAATGGGCTGTGTAACTTAGTTGATCCCAAAGCCATCTAAATCGGTTAGTAGTGCACAGTAGTAACAAGAGTCACAGTACTAAATCGAGACACAGTAGTAAAAGATGTCACAGTAGTAAAGAGTATTGTATTGTATTGTATTGTATTGTATTGTATTGTATTGTATTGTAAAAGGAGTCAGTAGTAAAGTCAGTACAAGCAATCAGTTTTTTTGTACGATTACATAAAATCACATAATTGTCCAACAACAAAAGAATGCAACGTTTTGTGAACTTAATAAACTTAAGTGGGTATTAAAAATGCGGATATATCTGACTAGCTGTATGATAAATGATAATTTAAAAATGTTTACTTATGTATGTTATAAAGAAAAAAAAACATGTGCATCGTGTAATCAAAGAGAAATATCTTCTTTAATGCAAAATATTCATTAATCAAACGTTGATACTACTTGATAATACTTGCTGCCTTATTGTTTGTATCTAAACCCTAATAGTCCGGTCCCTTATAGTCTTATATCGCCGAATTCACCAAATTGCACCAAATTTTTTCCAGGTACTAGTTAGGTACATAGCTCTCAATTTTTGATAGGAGCCAATTCTTGAATTTCTATGGATTTTTTTGAAAATACAGGAATTGGCTCCTATCAAAAATTTTCTATGGAATTTTTTTTAAAATTGAATTGGCTCCTATCAAAAACTGAGAGCTATGTACCTAACTACTACCTGGAAAAAAATTGGTGAAATTTTAATTCGTGTCTTCGTGAAACAGCTAACTGACCGCACTATTAGCGATCAGATCTACTACTTACCTCGGTAAACAAATACACAACATTTATCTGCGCAGGCGTCAAAAGATAAGTGTGACCAGCAACAATCCAGAACATCGAGATTGCTCTTATACCATCGACACAATATAAATTATTCGGATTATGTGTAAAAGTGGTGAGTCGTTTCCCATTGGTGTAAAGTGAGAAAGATGTATACAGACGACTGGCACTCTTGGGATCTGAAATTCATTATAAAATATACGAGGCTTAAAATAAAAACCTGGACCAAAGCGTAGCATAGCAAACTCCTCAGGTTTAAGATCTAAGTAAGATCCAAGTAAAGGTCTAAGATCTGGACAGTAAGCACTCTAAATATTCTAAACAGAGAATTCAACTAAAACGAAAATATTATTTATTTATTTAATTATTTATTGTACACATGGAAAGAAAACACAAAACATAGATTAAGAAAAACGACACAACAGGTACTGCTTATTTCAACTAGGAAATTTCTTCCAGCAGTCCTAGGCAAGTGAAATGGCACTGGAAGAGGCAGATAAACGTGCACAATGTACATACCTAAACTACTTAGATAAAATAATAATTAATATAATACATAAAGAATATAAATAAATATAAAAAATACATATAAGTATATAATATACATAAAATAAATACATAGAATAATAAAATAAATAATTATATATGTCGAAGACACCTACTTGGGCGGAAGAGGGATGGCACTATGTGGGCAAGGGATAGACTGACACAAACTGACACAAACCACGCCCCTTTACGCGCCATTCGTTGTAGTAGTACCAACCTCACGATCTAAATAAAGCCATCATTGCCAACATCATCGTCCAACATCGACAATCTACACTGGTACGGAAATTCAGTACTAATTTGACGTTTGGCGTAGCTTCGCCGTGCTTGGGCCACTGCATGGGTGCTGCTGGCACGAACGTTTGTCTTTGAGAATACCGCGGGAAATTCAAAATGAGAGTCGCACTACGACATATATATACACATAAATATATGGATCACTCGGACAGAGATAGATAAGGTTCTTTCACTCGTTTTTTAGAGACAGTGATAGATGGACTATCACCAATAGTGTGCGGAAGAGAGTTCCACAGCCTGGCCGCATGAACAGTGAAGGAATCCATATCCATACTAATATTATAAATGCGAAAGTAACTCTGTCTGTCTGTCTGTCTGTTTGTTTGTTTGTTTGTTGCTCTTTCACGCCTAAACGGCTGAACGGATTTTGATGAAATTTGGTATGGTGATAAATGGTAACTTGGAGACGGACATAGGCTACTTTTTACCCCGGGAAAATATCTCATTCCCGTGGGAATCTACACATACAATAATACTCTAGCGGGGTTGTATCTGCTACAGCACACCGAAACTACTTAACCGATTTTGATGGGACTTTTTTTATTCAACTAAGTATCGCTGATTACGAAAACTACTACAATTTTGAAATCCAACGTGGTAGACGTAAACTACCATTATCCCCTGGGGATAAGGTTGAGGTGCGATAGGGTTGAAATGTCTAAAAATCAATATGGGTGTCGTTTGTAAGGTTTATCGAGCCGCTGATTACAAAAACTACAACAATTTTGAAATCCAACATGGTGGACGTGAAATGCTATCATCCCTTGGGGATGAGGTTGGGGTGCGATAGAGTTGATATGTCTAAAAATCAATATGGGTGTCGTTCGTATGGTTTATCGGGTCGCTGATTACGAAAACTACAATGATTTTGAAATCCAACGTGGTGGACGTGAAATACCACCACCCCTAGGATGGGGTTGATAGGTTTGAAATGTCTAAAAATCAATATGAGTGTCAGTTGTATGTTTATATAAGGATAGGGATAGCGGTTAAGATGGCGTTAGGGGTAGAAGCAGGGATAGGGGTAGTGTCAGGGATAGGGAGAGGGAGAGGGGGAGGGATAGGGAGAGAGTGTAAGGGAGGGGAAAATGAGGGGAGAGAAAGGGGGAGAGAGGGGTAGAGGGCGTGGGAGGGGGTAGAGGGAGGGGGGGGTAGAGGGAGGGAGAGGGGGAAGGGGAGGATGAGTGAGGGGAAGGGGGAAAGGGAGGGGAATGGGAGGAGGGCGAGGGGGTAAAGGGAGGTTGATGGGGAGAGGGGAAGGGGGGAAATGGAGGGGGAAGGAAGGGTGAGGGGGGGAAGAGGGAGGGGCGAGGGAGAGGAAGAGAGAGTGGGAGAGGGTGAGGGAGGGGGAGTGGGAATGTAGGGGGGGGGGGATACAAAAGGATAGATAGGGAGGAATAGGGACCTTTTTTACTTTTATGAATACCTCCTCGCTACCCATTCACTTCACTCCCTTTATTGCCTTCTTTTTTAAGTTCGCCTGTAACAGTTGACAATGAAAATTCCGTACTACCTACCAGTTAAATAAAATCAAAAGATAATTAAGTTTGTAGTAAGATGCATTTATTCAACTTGGATAAGTACAAATGCATCTTTTACGTAGGGATCAAGAAGGATAAGCGCTCCGTAAAATATGTTTCAATTAAGTTCGAGTTCTGTTTTTTTATAAAATCTACGCGGACGAAGTCGCGGGTAACAGCTAGTAGGAATATAAATCAGAATGGTGGGAGGGGAAGGATAGGTTTATTCTGACATTGGAGCGACAGGACTTATCTACAGGACGTGAAAAAGAGAAACGTTCACGGAGGTAGGAAGGGGAATTAGGATTGTACAGGACGTTATAGAGAAGGGAAAGAATATGAGTATTACTGCGGAAACGGATTGGGAGCCACTTGAGTTGAGAGCGAAATTGAGACACATGGTCGTACTTGCGCAATCCGAATATAAATCTGATGCACAAGTTTTGGAGACGCTCAAGTTTGTTTTAAAGCTCCTCTGTGGCGTCCAGATAACAGGAGTCGGCGTAATCGAGGATAGGGAAAAGAATAGACTGAGCAAGGGAAATCTTGGTTTTCAACGGTAAGAAACTTTGGAGGCGTTTAAGAGAGTGAATTGAGAAGTGGATTTTACTGCTAACCTCGTTCACATGAGCCACCCAGGAGAGATTCGAATCAATAACTACTCCGAGGTTCTTTGCAGTTTTCGTGAAAGCAATTGGAACACCATTGAAGAGAACTGGAGAAACAGTAAGCTGATCACATGTATGGACTCCCAATAATCACGGCTTGAGACTTCTTAGGATTACGAGTAACAAGTAACCCAAAAGATTCAGCCCAACTCGAAATATGGTCAAGATCCGAATTGAGGCAACCGATGGCATTATTGATATTGGTGACATCGCAACTACGGTAAATTTGCAAGTCGTCTGCATAGAGATGGAAGTTTGAGGAGATTACTGGTGTAACAGTGTTGATGAAGACTGAGAATAGAAGAGGAGAGAGAACGCCACCCTGCGGTACACCCGCAACCAGATCACACCAGTCTGAGAATGTGTGTGTGTGACCGCGAAGATAGGAATCAAACCAGGCTAAGGCTGGAGAATAAATGTTAAGAGAGCGAAGGATAGCAAGAAGAACATCAAAGTCAACAGAGTTGAAAGCACTACTAAAGTCAAGTAACGTGAGAACAGTGATGGCCTTGTTCTCCATCGCGTAGCGAATATCGTCCGTGACCTTTAGTAGTGCAGTAACCGTACTGTGACCTGGCCTTAAACCAGATTGAAAGCGGGAAAGAAGAGAATTGGAAGATATGTGACTAGCTAACTGCTTATGGACAATGTGTTCGAGAACCTTGGAGAGGAAAGGAAGGATGGAAATAGGCCGAAACTCTGAAAAGGAAGTAGGATTAGCGGTTTTTTAAAGAGGAATGATATTAGCGAGTTTCCACGCTGAGGGGAAAAAACTGGTTGCCAGGGAGTGGTTAAAAATATGGGTGAGGATAGGTAATAGTTCATGGAGGATAAGGGAAATCATACGGGGACACAGATTATCATTGCACACAGCAGAAGAAGTTATGGAAAGTATATGCTTCTTAACATCCTCCTCAGTCACAGCACTGAAGCAGAAGGAAGGACATGCTGGAAGAGTTTGACTATTGATTCTAGAGATGGTACTGGTTTTGACATGCTGATCTAAATACGTAAGCGGAGAAGAGAGGTAAGCGTCAAGTGCGTTTAGATCTATCGATAAGTCAGAGGTAGCAGATGATTTACCCATACCCAAAGTCCTCAGAAACTTCCAAACATGCCTAGGATCGCAATTTTCAATGGAGTTGTGAATGTGGCGTCTCTTTGCATCCCTACACAGACGACTACAATGGTTGCGTAGATATTTGTACCTAGCTAAATTTTGGTCTGAAGGAGACTTCTTAAACCTTCCTTTAGCCTTGTCCCGCCGGGCCCTCCAGTTTTTGATATCCTGTGTCAGCCAAGGAGCAGGATCATGTTTAACTTTAACCTTTTTAGGAGGAGCATGTGTATCATATAGTAACAAAATAATCCTAAGAAACTCCTGAACTTTTACGTCAACGTGGCCAGCAGTAAGTACAAGGGTCCAATCAATGTTAGACGCATCGTGTCTCAAAGCCTCCAAGTCAATACCCTTGAAACTACGCAAGAGAAGAAACTTCGATTTACGCCTTGGAGGTCGGATTTTATAAGATAGATAGATGAGATCATGGTAGGAGAAGTTAGCGGGAAGTCGGCCAAAGGTAGCGATGTTTTCAGAAGATGACGTAATCATAGGATCGAGAAGCGAAGGGGTGCAATTAGGAGTGTGATGGGTAGCAGAGAGAGGAAGGACATGTAAGTTGATGGAAGATAGCAAGGACAGGAGTTTTTAGGAACGTTGGTCATCCTTAATCAAGCACGTATTAAAGTCACCTAGAAGTAGGACGTGATCATAATTGGGACAGTAATTGTACAAAAGGGTTTCAAGGGACTTAAAGTAATCGATACGGAGAGAAGGACTGTAAAATACGGCGAGCAAAATTTTTTTATGGTGGAGCGTAATCTCAATGAACAAATGTTCTGCAGATTGAGAATAGGTACTGGGAGATACGCTAACTATAGTATGTACTATGTCTGCTCGCAGATAAATTGCAACACCTCCGCCTCCTTTACCCGTACGATCATTACGAATGAGTTTAAAACCAGGGAGATGAAACTGGGTAGAGGAGAGGGAAGGTTTCAGAAAAGATTCGGATATAAGGATAGCATTAACGGGAGAGTTACTAAAGGACGCCAGAAGGTCAGAAAAATGGCATGGAATACTCTGGGCATTTATATGTACAATGTTAAAGTTATTTGGAAATTGGGAAAAGGTTGCTATCAACTGATCATGAACGGACAGACATGTAGAACTATCACCGTCACTGTCAACGCTAAGGAAATGGTCAGAAGACAAAGAACAGGAGAAAAAACTATCATCAATGTCAGCTAAGTTATCCATTACATAAAATATATTTATAAATACTATAATATACTGTATAAAACGAATGAAAATAAATAAATAACCTACCGAATACAATTAAATAAGTAAATTAAATAAAGCTTAAATACCCATGTTGTTGTTTCTAAATGAAAACGTTGATCTTTATATATAAATCGCACAGGCGTGAAACTTACGTACCTTTTTTAAATATGAATAAGTGACATATATCGTATGAAGTGCTCAAGATTATCAACAAACCGATGAGGGAGAAAAGCGCACTGAAAAAAAAATACAAATTTCAAATATTCAATAAAGTTAATAAACATAAGGTATTTTGTGTTATTTGAACGATAGCATTATCATTGATAAAGTATTTAGTTCCGGTGATCACAATCATCAATAATAAAAATATCTGAGTTTCATATGCAGGATTACAATAATCTGAGATTAAATAAATATTTTTCAAGGAAAGTCGCTAAATATGTTGAGAAAAGTATTAAACCCATGAGAAAATAATATTTTATGGTTTTTGTTCGGCACTTTTGAGATTTGCCAAAAAAAATAGATCTTGATTTATACAACAACTTCTTCTGTAAAAAAATAAAGGTTAAAAACGTACAAAACGTTCTTAATTCAAGAAAAAACAAAACAATCATTTTCATGGGGAAATTGGCACCCTTACATATTAAAGATCATAAATTACTGAAAAATCTTTTAAAACATTTACTTACATTGCAACATAATCAGCAGGTGCCCAAGGTTTGTCTCCTTCAAACCGACAAAAGGTTTCTTGAAATCGAAAACCCAGCACGGTTAGATTAAAAAGCAATCCAGACAATCCTTCCCCAGTCGTACATGTTTTAGGAACACATAAAGCTAATGTTAATTCTGGAAGTGCTATTGTATCAACTTGAGTCCTTGTCCTGAAATATAAAAATCGTATAAACGTAAAAAGTCACTTTCCTCCAACAATTTAAGCGTTTTTGTTTTAAAAAGCTATATTTCCTTTAATCGATATTTTCTTTGTACCAACATTTCAATTAATTACAATTTATACATCATTAAATGAATTTAAAATTGGTCATACATATCATCATATCTGTTAAAAACATTTACAACTAGACAAAGACCTTTCTACGGATCTCCAAATCCACAGAGGGCGAATTGAAAAATTGCGATGTTAGGCAAAGAAGTTGGTTGGTTGGTGACACAAGAGCTCTGCTGTGAGGATGATTGTTTGTTAAGTTTTATTTTAGTTGCTTTTTATGAATAAAAACATCAGGAATTTCTGTTTGAATATCTAACTGAAGAAAGACTTTCATATATGTTTGTCTTCGATGACACCTGAGTTCCTAGTCAAAAAGGACAGACAGACAGATATTTCTACCAATAATTTAACAATCACCATTGATAAATATTTCTTTTTTACAAATTAAGTTAATTTAATACAATATCAGTTAATTTAATACAATATCAGATTAGATTAGTTGTGTTTAGGTTTACTTTTCTTCCATGATAAGTTTAGAGCAAAACCTGGATGAAAATGAAATTGTTTTTTATTTATTTATTTACAGTTTATTGTACACAAGATAATACAAACATAAAACTAACATTAAGAAAAAAGACACAACAGGTGCTGCTTATTTCTACACGGAAATTTCTTCCAGCATTGTTTAAGGTTGTTAATTCTAAAATCTTATCTAGTTTTTAAAGACGAAACCATTATACTGTTATAAACATTTAGGGAACTTTAGGTTTATTAGAAATTGATTTAAGTAATTACTGTACTTTATGTAAAACTGTTTGTTTCCTGAAAATAAACAAAAAAAAAATATCAGGATGTGACTAATCTCGTTCGTACATAAAATTATTTAAATGTATTCCGTGTATTTGGACATTTTGTTCTTCAGAAGGGTGCCTCATCATGGTGCTTTAAACATTAAATCCTATATCGTGGCTAGAACCCACAAACTGTTATCATTAAAATGATAATTTCTACAAAACTATGAAAAAAAGATGAACAAAACTTACCTTGAACGGTCTGTTCCTTTTATAATATCTTCTAGTTTAGATTGCGTCTTTTTAAGATGTTCATATTCTACTAACTTTTCATCATTTATAAAGTCAGGATCAACTTCCCAGTTCAAAGCACGTGCTAGTTCCATAAAATTATTATTGTTATTTCCAAAAGAAACACCAATATGACAATATTTTCCTTGTATGACTGATGTTTCTATGTCTTCGTTTATTTCTATACAACTATCGTACATTCCCCAGTCGACTAAGTTTAATTGCGTCAAGCCTCTTGGGAGCCGCATACCAGCTTCTAAAACTGATACATGGATAGTTTTATTAAAAATGTCACATCTATTTTCCATCATAGATTAAAATTGTTCATCATCATTATTATTACATTCCATAGATGAATACTGTAGTCAGAGAGTTCCCTTTAAAATTTCGTAATATATTATTCAGGGGGATAAAATATAGTCACTACGCTTTGTAGTCTTGCAGCTACCACAATGGTCCAAGGTCGCGGTGTTAAGTGACTCGTGTGGGAAAATCCATTACTCATCAACCACGAAAAGAAATGTGGTAATTATTTTTAACTGGCATGGCACCACACTTCTGTCCGAATCATAAAACATGCCGTTATTAATATAACTGCAAGAGAGTACACATAATTTTTTGTTGCTTAGCAAATAAAAAATTAAAAGGTGCGTTTAAAACAAAACAATCTCGGGGAAATTATACCAGTGCAAAGCTAACATTTAGTGTTAAATGGATCTGTAATTTTTTAACAAAAATAAGAGAAAAGTGAGCTAAAACACGAAATATTAAGTGAACAAATTAGCATTGTGATGGTGCCCGCAAACGACGAAGATTGACCTTGGAGCAAGCCGTACTTGCGCCTTTCACTTGTCGTCGATACAATATTAGATTACCTCTTCCAAAATTTGTACACCTCTTATGGTAGATTGCAGAGAACAATGTCCTTTTTGTAACACCTTGTAAACACCTGCTTTCACAAATAAATATTATTCTATTCTATTCTAAAAAAAATTTGGCCTTACTGAACAAGAGCTTGGTGGTCTAGTGGCGTAAATGAGCAACTTTATAAACGGCACATGTTAAAAGTTGGATGTTCGATCCTAGCACAAAGAACATACTTTTATTTTTTTTTGTCTTTTTTCTTTATGTATTATTGTTTTAAAAAGCGCCAACTAAACACAATCAACACTCTAAAAGTAAAAGTAAGGAATAGTAATACAAAAAATATATTAGCAACATGAGGAATTGCATGGCCTGCAATATTCACATTCCTATATTGCTTGTGGTTATTGTCATGCTACCACGTAACTATTGTAAAAATAATTGTATTTTGAAATGTCGATTCCAAAAATTGCAGTGCCCTTCCAAGGTCCATATTGTGTTCTGTATAATTGTTATTTTCCATCTATTGTACAATATGGAAGCAATAAATAATTGAAATTGAAATTTTCTATTTCACTAGGTATGTGAGCACGATATGTAGAGAAATGCAGCTTCCCATAATTTAAGAGTCGTATTGATATGTCCCACTCAAATGAGATTGCCCTCAAGGTGTGTAATTTGTATATGTAAAGTTCATCTTGAGAGCAAACTCACAATTGAGAGGGATTTATCAATACAATTCTAAGTTGTAATTAGTTAGAACCGAGCGCAGCAGCAAGATTCAAATCTCTTTGGTTAGAGAACTAACGATACACCAAATTATACAATCAGCGTCAAAAATTTATAACCAAATTTGAGCATGGTAATAAGGACATGAAACCGAACAACTTCACCCAAGAAACCAAGATCAAAAATAAGAATATTTTTACCTCACACAAATTCCAGCCATGACGGCGGCGCAAGATCGACTCATGTTTCTTGGGGATAGTGTTATTCAGATTCATGTCCTTAAGTCGATGTTTCATTATCACGCTGTATTAAAATTTGTATTCATGCAGTATGCAGTATTCTGCTGCAAAATAAAACATAATATCTAATGATTTGAAAATGTAACTGACTATTGATACTGACGTCTTTCGATAAATGCCTCAAGTAAAGGGTTTAAAATTATAAATGAAACCAAAAGTAAAAATACTTACATCTTAGTCTCAATCTAATATTGCTTCTGATATACTGCATTTGTTGGCTGCATATTTCAGGATCTAAAGCGTTTTCATATATTTCTGGATTAAATGCGGGTCGTGTAGCGTTCCAATCTAGATCTACATGAGTGGCATTCATCGTGCCCAGAATTGCGAAGCACAAAAATAAAAATTTGAGAATCATGATTTACTGTGAGATTGTTAATTTTTATAGATTTCTCACTGCTGGAGTTTTCAAATGTTCATCAGTTAATCGATATCACATAACTTTGTCTTATTTCATTGGTTTTAAATTATTCCTAATATTATACCCGTAATCCTTGGGTGTCCACTAACACGACACTCTTTTAATTACTTTTGTTTCTCTATGTTCCACCACTCAACGTTTCACCAGAATTTCTTTACTGAAATCAGTAGACACTAATATAAAATAAAAATAATAATTACTTACTATCCGTAAGATAAGATATTTTTAGGGTTCCGATACCAAAATGGTAAAAAAAGAAACCGAAGGATGGTGCGACTTTGTGTGTCTGTCTGTCACACCTGTATATCTCAGTAACCACTCATGCTATCGACTTGAAATTTGGAATAGATTTAGAATATGGTTACCGAAATTAATTGCACATGAGAGAATGAAAAAAAAAAAATATGATTATTAATGTACCGTACATTTTACAAGAAACTTCTTACCACGTACGACCGCTCTGTGGAATCAGCTTCCTGCGCAGGTATTTCCGGACGGCTACAACAAGGCAGCCTTTAAGAAACGAGCCTAATATTACTCTATGCTATAAATATCTGAAAGTCAGATGACTTGTCTGCTCGTCTGCCTCCCTCTTCTATAAAAAAATGTAAAGGGGGCCCAAATAGGGGGAGCAAAATTTCTGATTGTCGTTACTAGGTCGAGTGGGGTATTGTATGTAAGGATTTTTTTTGTTCATTCTAAAATATATTTATGTATATTTTTACGACACTTAGTTTCCAAGTTATGATGCAAAATGTCAAAAAAATAACATACCCCCCCCCCTAATCACAGAAGTTTGTGGAAGGAAAAATCTAAATTAATTACAATCGATATAAGTTTATGTAAATATTACAGCAAAAATAAAACCATCTTTCTAAATTGCACCGTTTTTTAGAAATCTGCAAAAAACCTTTACAAACAAACTTAGTTTTGCGGTCCTTAAAATAGAATTAATTGTTTCTAAAATACCTAAGGTACATCGGAACCCTCGGGGCGCAAGTCCGACTCGCACTTGATCGGTTTTTTATCAAGAAGCCTGACGCACATAATTTATGTTATTACCTCTGATTGTGTACAATCAAAGGTTTTTGTATATTATCAAATAAATATTGTACGTGCAAACCACGTATTTATTTTATTAGGGTTTTGTACATGAAAACAAAAAAACTAAACTCTTATAAGATACATTTTTAGGGTTCGTTTCTCAAAAGGAAAAACGGAACTCTATGATGTCACTTTGTTGTCATCCATAGAATTGTCATCTATTGATCTAAACTTCTACGAGTATCTGTCCGTCTGTAACTTAGATTATGAATAACGGCAGCTTACTGCCTAGTCTGTAATATATGTGCCCGTCTTCTTGCCCGTCTTTTTTACTTGACTGTCAAGACCATTTTCCTCACAAACTTCTACAGGCATGGCAAAAATGACAAGTTGAACTTAATATAAAGTTCATGCACAATTCAGTGTGCTGAGTCAGCGTAATAGAAATATACTACTGTTTTTAGGGTTCCGTACCCAAAGGATGAAAAACTGGACAATATTTATAATAAATATTTTTCGCCTTCGATTTCTGTATGTCGTCTGTCAGCGGGCTGTATCTCATTAACCGTAATAGGTAAAGAGTTGAAATTTCTACAGAATATGTATTTCTGTTACCGCTTTGACAACATAAAACAAAAGATAAAAAAAAAAATTTGGGGGGCTGCCCTACAAAAAACGTGTTATTTATACGAATTTTGTTTTAGCTCAATTTCCAAAAAGCCAACACTTGCAATCATAAAGATTGATTGATATGTTTATAGTGCATAAGCTAAAAAATAACAATTAATACCGACGATCTGGTCAAGGTCCCGTTAAGCCGCTGGATGCGAGCAGCGCAGGACTGGTCATCATGGAGATCTTTAGGGGATCTTGAGGCCTATGTCCAGCAGTGGACGTCTTTCGACTGAAATGTTAATTATAATATTGATAAAAACCGTGTCAAACTCGCGCAAAATTAATACACTTCTGCGTGATTGCAATTTTTACCCTAGCCCCTAATTTTCACCCAAATTTTACCGCACTTTGCCGGTTCTATTTTCCCATTTCCCAACATTTTTTAACCAAACTAACACCTTTATCTGCTCCCGTACCGGAATATTCCGAATTCGAAACCAATGACAGATTCGAAATTGAGGTCATTGTCCGCTATCATTTTCATTTCCACACTGTTCCATACTACGAGCAGTACGGAAATGGAGTATGGATTTTCATTCCGCAACTGTTATAATACATAATTTTCAATCTGCATAGGCTAAGGCAATACTACCACAGTACTACATACAGCCTATTTTAAAGTAATTTTGTAAAAATACTTTTTACTGGGGTGACGACTGCCTACATATATTTAAAAGAAAACGGAGAGTACCAGGCGTGACTAGGAGTACATAAATCGACAAGAAGCGGACAGTTGGCTCGCTTCTATATAAAGTGACATTGGCAACAAAAGAAGTGATTTGAACAAAATGGAAAGTATGTACCAGGAGAACATGATTCTACAAGAGGCTGTCAGTAACTATATACATGAAATTAATGTTAAAGCAACGCCATCCACAAGCTTTGGATCTGGAATAACTTCGGGAATAACGTTAATTAACTGTACTAACTGTCCTCTTAGTTCAATAAATTGATCACTACTCTTTAAAAAAATTTTTATTTCGTCGGTCGTAGATAAAGTTTTGTATGCAACTATACGTAATTAGTCATTTTAACACTCGATCTATACTATTTTGATACTCGGCTGCGCCTCGTATCAAAAACCAGATCTCGTGTTAAAATTACTCTCATTACGCAACAGTTGCATAAATAACTAATTTGGTATTACCCGTTCACATAGGAACATGAAATTCGGTACAAAGCCAGGTGTTACAATACAAGTATATTATGATATTTTTTCTTGAAACCAAGAAAATCAATGTAATAATAGATCTTATTACAAATTGATTTATTTGTTAAAGGTTATTTTACTTTAAATTTTTTTTTGTAAAATTATATTGTATCACTTTGTCAGCGTAGATTAAATGTAGGTCCATACTAAATTACAGTTTTCTAGTACTTAGGGTTTGAGCTAAGCCGCGAATAGACGGACAGACGGACTTCACGAAACTATAAACAAACAAAACATGATGGTAATTCATTGAAGAGTTGCTGTACCATGCTTTTAAGCATAGATAAAGATCAAAATTAAGAAGGCAGGTGTTACACGTCCACATGGTTATCACTCTGTATCGAGAAGATTAGTTGATTACTTAGTGCTTGTCTTAATCCAACTATTCAATTTTATCGCTTAGCAAAATACGTACTTCTCAAGTAACCGTCATCATCGTGTTAAAATAATGATATTATTACGTCAGTGGCTATTATAATTTGTACCTTAAAATTACTACCAGTAAAATAAAAAAACTGACTCGGATATAATTTTCATTCGTATTTTTGTAAAACCTATCGTATAAGGATATCAACGAAAAGGTAATTCAAAACATTTTAGCCACTTTTAAATAAACCCGGTTTGGGCCACTCTAAACTAGCTATGGATTCCACTTATCAGGAGGCAAGGCAGTGCCCCCGCAAGTCGAGCAAAAAAAAACGGGGTGCGGCCGTACCATCCTTTTCTCGAAGCAATTCAGGCCATTTTCGATACCCCTGTAACTTTATTGTGGATAAAACTAGAAGTCTGTTTTTTAGTAACCAAACAGGCATGGTATAAAAAAAATCATTCAATTTGAACCAGTGAGGATAGTCGAACCATAGAATACATGAAACAGAGTTAGAAAGGCGAAGTAGGCGGGCCCCGCGTGCCATGGATAGGTCCGTAGGACAAAAAAACGTCAAAACCTCAAAATGACCCCTTCAGTCATTTGCCCGACTCAATGGCGTAAAGAGCAGCGACGTATTTTTTAAGAAAATGCCGTTTTGTGCGATATTATCACGTCGAGCTCACAGCAAAGATAAAAATTTGCAAAATGGAGGCCTATTGTACCACCGATAACCATTTTGAATACCTTTTTATCCACTATATTTGTTAAAACAAAAATATTTTTTAGCCGGTCGAAACCAGAGCAAAAGTGCTTCCAAAAATACAACGATATCGATAAATTTCTGTATACTGGAATTATTCCTGTAATGTTGAATACTTACTTGTATATATTTTTTAGCTTTGAAGTTAACCAATAATTTTTTAATAATTAAAAAATTAAAAATTGTTTGCACTCATACTAAATCCCAACTTTAGAAAGAGATTTTTGGCAGCTACCCAGGTGATCCAAAAGAAAAGCAAAGATGGATCGATGCCACAGGGCAAAAAGATTGGTTAGGTTAGCCACCAAAACAAGTTCTACTTGCTCCAAACACTTTTTGGAGAGTGACATCATCTTTTCGGCATAAAGAAGACATTTAAAGCCTCTTGCTATACGCTATACCTGTTAGAAACCGAAATCACTTCCCGGAGGGACACCAACCTTACCACACACGTCTTTACTGGTATATTAATTTAATTTGTTGGTTCTTCTTATTGCTGACTAGCAGTTTTCCACGACTTTATTTGCGTGGGATTCGAAAAAAGAGTAGATATTATGCTTTTCTAGGTCTAAGTCCATATTCCTGCCAAATTTAATCAAATTCTGTTTAGTGGCTGGGTCGTGAAAGAGTAACAAACATCCAAACATATATAAATTCAAACTAAAATAAATTATCTTTATAATATTAGGTTCAGGAAGCAAGGGAAGTATGTCAAGATCGTAGCAGGTGGAGAACTGTGGTCTCTGCCTACCCCAACGGGAACAAGGCGTGATGTTATGTATGTATGTATGTAGATATAAATAAGAAAAATGTAAATATCATGTAAATAATAAAACAAAACAATGCTTCATGATTTATTTTATTGTTGAAGAATATTTACACGCAGGGATCTTCTAATAAAAAACCGGCCAAGAGCGAGTCGGACTTGCGCACCGAGGGATCCGTACCACCACATAATCACGATTGTATTAGAAATTTCAGTATGTTCCTGTGCTAGATTTTTTGAGTCCGACACGAGCTTGACTAGATTTTATTATTTTTTGTTATTTTATAGCTTATGCACTATAAACATTGCAATTTTTATTTTATAGCTTATGCACTATAAACATTGCAATTTTCTTGTTTTCAAGTGTTCCCGTTTTTAAGATAGAGCATAAACAAAAATCGCCTAAAAAAGGTCTTTAGTATCGGAGCCACACTTAATTTATATATTTATTACTGTTCATGAGATACAGCTCAAACAAAATTTTGTTGTTGTAGCGGCAACAGATATACACAATTTGTGAAAATTTCAAATTTCTACCTATTACGGTTCATGAGATACAGCCCACTGACAGTCAGACAGACATCGGAGGCATATCAATAGGTCCCGTTTTTCACCCTTTCGGTACGAAACCCTAATAAAGAATGAGTATAGAACTAAAACTCGTATACAAGGTGTAAGTAAATACTTGGCTTCTCAAACAAAAGTTATTATGATGCGTTTCCAGGCAATACACAACACAATAAAACTAATTAAGAACGCATCCTTTCCTTCCCTCTCTTCCCCCCCCCGTACCTGCCTGAAACATCAATGAAAAAGCAATGGCCGCGCGCGCAATTCTGTTCTCATGAAAATAATATCTAAAACGACAAAAACACCTGTGTATAATACAAAGTGACTTTGAATTTACAATGTTTTGTGTAAAGATTGATTGATGCAGTGTGACCTCTAATAAGAACCAGCGCCTGGATTCCCTATCATCAGGTACGTCCTTCTTCACCCCTTGGCCGCCTTTGTTTACCGCCTGTGAATCGGATCTGTAAACGTTAGTTTAGTAGTATTTAATCTGTGATTTTAGTGAGATATAAAAAATAAAACAGCTTGCACAACCTAACATTAGCGTGACGATTAGTTTCTGCACATGGTGACACGCGGAGAGCCAATGAACGCTTCGCAGTCCTTCCCCCACCATACCCCGCGCACCCCCGCGACTCGTTTTTTGTGTTCTGCGCATTAACCGCCATCGCTAGAGTTAGTTATTGCAAGCTGTACGAATCTAAAACAAACCTATGTTTCGTGGAAAAGTTGTAATCCAGAGTACAATAATCCATTTTATCGATAATTTGCTCAATGAAACATACATCCCTAGCATTTGCACAATAATGATACCAGTATAACACAACAATTTAATATTTCAAAATCGCTAACTTTCTATTTTCAGTAAAGAAAAATCTAAATTATTTTTTTAAGTATTATGCATAATGTTGCACACATTTATAAATATATTGTTAGGGAAATATTTAAAAGGAAAGTTAAAACAAAGAAAGATCCAATGGATACTTTTTGAACCGTTTTGTGCAAACTTTATTAGTATGGCCACATTTTATCTTTGTCTCTTTCTCACCCAAAAACGTCAGATTTTGACGTTTTTGAAAATAATGTTATAACGTAATGTAATACGGTAAATTTTTGATTGCTTGGATTTGGCTCTTTTGACTTTTTCGATTCACCAGTAGACGACAAATAGCTAGCGGTTTTTTTATGTAGTGAAAATATAATTTATCGTGTAAATGTGTGCAAACTGGCGACACCGGTTCCCGTACAAAATTGTCAGCATTGCCTTTCTAACTCTGTTTCATGTATTCTATGGGGCGAACTAACAGTTCACAAGTAAACAAGAGGGGTTTAATAAAAAAAAAAGTACTATCTGTACCTATTCTGTATAGGTAATATTGTAAAAGCGAAAATTGCTCTGTCTATCTCTCTGTTACGTTTATACGATTAATCCAATGAACCGATTTTGATAAAACTTGGTAAGAAAATAATTTGAACAGGCCAAAGTCATTAGCTCCGTTTTCCAGAACCCCACGCCGACGGAGTCGCGGGCAACAGCTAGTGTATAATATAATGGAATAATAGGTGTAGATAGGTAGAATAATAAAATTGGTGTAGATAGGTACGGTCAACCGCTTGTCGGTAGAAACTTTTTCAACTCTATTACTACGCCATAAGATCCAAAAGTGTTTCTACTGATGTGCGGCCGTGTGTACCTAGATATAATTATATTCAAAAGTAACTTGTAAAAAGGTCAACGGAAGACTACCTACAAAAATAAGAAAAGCTCATATGACAGAGATCTTTATGAAAAATCGTCGTTAGTATTCAAGAAGTAGAAGGTACCGGAAAGGAAAATAGTAGGACTATCTACAAAAAGATATAAGATGCCATCAAAAACATAACTTGTAAAAAAACCAAGCCTCGCACGCAACTCAGTTCTTCTACCGTAAAAAGTTGGGAGATCCATGTAATACCAAGTCGCTTAATTTATTTAGTCCCTACTTAAGGGTCGTTTTGTTTTAAGTTATTACATAATTAGCTAATCTAACAACACCTTATAGTGACCATATCAATATTAAAAATCTTATGTTTTAAATCAATAGATCGACTTGGCCATCGCATGAAAACACAATGTAACTCATAAGTAATACAATTAGTAATAAGTTCTATTAAATGAGATTGTTTGCTTCTAGTTTTATATAAAGGCAAAGCCCAAGTTCGATCGTGCATTGACAATTGCTGTCACCTTTGGGATGGCTCAGCTAAATACCAACTTGCCGCACTTGACTCGATAGATCGCAGAGCCAAGAAGCTCGTTGGTGATGAGATGCTGGTGAAAACCAAGTTTCACAGTCTGGCCCACCGACGCAAAGTTGCATGTCTGTCGGTCTTCTACAGATTGAAATATCTTTTATAATGCGCACGGCTAAAGAGTGGAATTCTCTGCCTGCGTCTGTGTTCCCGAATTCATATAACCCGAACCTTTTCAAGTCGCGAGTGAATAGGCTTCTTCTGGGCAAGCTCGTTCCATCGTCGACCTCATCTCTGTCTTCAAGACTAGATCGAGGTCAAGAGTAAGCTAATTTTCAATAAAAAAAGAAAAAAAAAGTTATGTTTTGATGGCATTATATAATTCGTGACTCGGGAAGTCTGTTACATACTAAAAAGGTACTTACACTTCAATAAGTAAAGTATAGTAATCAGAAAAGAGAAAATTATTTCTCACATCACTAGATGTGTTTTAAGTTCTTATATCTTTATCTGGTCTTATCATTATCGTAAGTGAAAATAATGATTTGACAAGCCGATTGACTGCAAAATTATCAACAAATACCGTTGCCATGAATCATACCAAATATTAGCTTCAAGAAAACCGTCGTTCAAATCATCAAATAAAAAACCGGTCAAGTGCGAGTTCGACTCGCGCGCCGAGGGTTCCGATATCCCTATAGTATTTTTGGAAGCGATGAAGTTAATTTTTAGGACCGCAAAACTAAACTAAGATTACTAAAAAACTGTGTAATTTAGAAAGATCGTTTCATTTTTGCTTTAATATTTACATAAACTTCTATTGACTGTAATTAATTTAGATTTTCCTTTTACAATTTTCGGAGATAAGGTGGGGGGAACGGTATTTTTTTTGGAATTTTTCATCATAACTTCAAAACTAAAAGTTGTAAAAAATTACAAAAGTATATTTTAGAATGTACAAGAAAAGCGCTTTCGTATGATACCCCACTCAATCTAGTAACCACAATTTGAAAATTTGGCCTCCCTATTTGGGCCTCCTTTACATTAATAATCCTTATTCTTTTTATTATTATTTCATGTGTAATTAGGTTGGGCAACCATATTCTAAAACTATTACAAATTTCAAGTCGATAGCACAAGTGGTTAGTGAGATATACAGGTGTGACAGACAGACAGACAAAGCGGCACCATAAGGGTTTCTTTTTTTTACGATTTTGGTATCGGAACCCTAAAAAGATTGAAATACTCACTGCTAGTAAGTTTTTCTACAGTACTGGAAACTAAGACGGTGCCAGTATTGAATAAAAATATGTCCGCTGTGTATGGAGTCGCTTAAATGGACTAAGGCAGTGAAAAATTTGTCGAGGCGTAAAAATCGCTAGGTAGGCAGACCTCCCGCCAGCTGATGGTCCGATGACATCGTCGCAATCACAGAGTAAAAAATATGTAGAGTCCATCATATACATAGTTTGTATGAAGTAGTGGAGTGTAAAACGTCTCCTAGTCGACTATGACTAATCGGTCAAAACCTGGGTTAAGCATACAAATTTAAAAAAAATCTTTACAAAACATTAGGTTTTGTAAAGATTTTTTTTTTCATCCAAACTTTATTTGTGGAAGTGAAAAAATATCCTTTTAATCGGTGTGTCAAATCTAATCAAAATCGTTTATTCATTGTTGTATTTAATAAAGTAACTATTAATTTGTACTTGATAGCAAAATATATGAATGTATTTAATTGTTTTGGCCTTCACGTACAAACTTAGCACCAGCTCTTGTAAAATTTCTATAGCACGAACAACCCATGTATTTTTTGGAAAGTTATTTGTAATTACAACTACACGCATAATTTTTGCTACCAAGGACTTTATATTTAACCCTAACAATATTGTTTTTTTTTTGTTGTAAAATCCGATTATCTTTTGAAAATTAAAGTGAAACCTTGGTTTTCCGGTAGATTTAACAAGTTTGATTCATTTAACATTATCAATTTTATAATTGAATTAATAATTACATTAAATAATAACATGTCAAACGATAAAGAAACCTCCCCGTTATTCTAATATAATTTCTATTACTTATTTCCTAATCTGGCTCGCAAAAGCGGTTGCCATTATATAGATGATCAACTAAATATCCAAAGAAGTCTCGCAGCATGAAAACAACATATTTGTTACTAATTTTTACGAATTAATTAGTACCTAAATAAATATTTAACGTTCTTCAAAATAAATAGCCACTTACCGTAACTTCCATTCCTTCTCAAATTGCTGGAGCTCTTAATTTCTTTGGACATAAACAAATATATTTTATTGCAACTTTGCGCCTGTTTATGGCCCTTTACCTGCTAGGAACCGTCGTAAATTCTTACTCAAAACGTAATGGACTATAATTTCCTTTTTGAAATTTATCTTGGAAATTACTTTGGCTGGTTTATAGAGTAGTCGAACATTGTAATTTGGTGTTAAGTGATTCGAATAATGCAGAAGATGCGCCCTTCAAATATTGATGTATTCTTGTAAAAAAATACCGGTTTTGCAGATAACACTAAAATGCTTCCACATGTATTAGCCTAGCTCGAATCAAAATCATCTATTACCAACGCGGACTAACAAATGGCAGATGAGTTTTTTGAATCGAGAATGCTTTTTCAAGGTATGCCATGTAATGGGCTATCCTTAAAAATATGGACACAATACATTTTCCCAAAAATGATACCTAGCTAAATTTAAACGACATTTCAAAAACACCTTTTACGAGTACCACTTCAAAATTCTCCCCCCAAGCAGCGGACGTGCTGGGCGAAAGAAGAGTTTGGACCTCACTCCACTAGTGCTGGGCCAAAGTTTTGTTAAGTTAATTAGATAAAAATAATCATCATCATCATATCAGCCGAAAGACGTCCACTGCTGGACATAGGCCTCCCCTAAAGATCTCCATGACGACCGGTCCTGCGCTGCTCGCATCCAGCGGCTTCCCGCGACCTTGACCAGATCGTCGGTCCACCTTGCGGAGGGCCTGCCAACGCTTCGTCTTCCGGTACGTGGTCGCCACTCTAGAACCCTTACGCCCCATCGGCCATCGGTTCTTCTTGCGATATGCCCTGCCTACTGCCACTTCAGTTTAGCGATTCTCAGGGCTATGTCAGTTACTTTAGTTCTTCTACGGATCTCCTCATTTCTGATTCGATCGCGCAGAGAGACTCCGAGCATAGCCCTTTCCATAGCCCTTAGGGTGACTATGAGCTTTCTGATAAGGCCCATCGTGATCATATACGTACTCATCAACAACTTCGAGCGTAGAGTCTCCAACTTTGAGTGGAGTGGGTACAACAAGGGCGTTAGACATATAGATAAAAATAATGGCAGCAATAAATAAATAAGCAAGCATGCTTACAAAGTGTTAGTTTTATTTAGTGTACAAATAATATTCTTCTATTTTCCAAGTATATATGTGTATACTCTGGCTCTACAGAATAATAACAGCGCTGTTCAGTTGGGTGTGTTTTGTATCTACCAGCAGCATTTCGCTAAGTGGAGACTTGGTGGAGACATTTTTTGGGAATGTTATATATTAAATTAAACCATTTTTAATTAATTATTTTAAACCTGTTTGTTTTCGCCACTTTGTTTGTTTCCAAAATGATCGCTTTTCCTTTCGTTTTAGATCTTTCACTTCTAAGAACTTTATAATTGTGTTGTTAGGTAATATCATTGAAATTGTTACAGCTTATTCAGGACTTACTTACCTGCTAAAACGGATAAGCTTGACACATATCCTTTTTTTTCTGTCATGGGGAAAACCAGGGAAAACCATTATGGATACCCGGTCGCTGGGGGATGTGGTTGGGTTATGTCACACTCCACTGACTAAAACCCTTCAGTGACCATCCTCGGCGCATGACGGGTAACTCTTAGATCTCCATAGGAACGCGACCAGTGCCACCCTCGCGCGATGCTCGTGCCCTTCCTCTGATGTTTACCCTTCCTTACATGAGATCAAGGTCATATAAAGGCTGCTTGAGTGACGTAACCTCTATGTAACATAGAGGATTTCAGCTCCCCAATTCATCTTCTAGGTGCATGTCGTAAGCGCGTTTGAAGGATCATGAACCGATGGATGGGCCAGAGCATCTTTTTAATAGTACCTCCCAACGCTGCCCAGGCACGCCGCGATCCTATGTGCTAGGCAAATAAGCGTGGCGACTATGATTATCTCCCCACAAAAATATACCCATTTTTTGAAGTGAAATATAGTGGTGCTCCCCGTCCAGGAATGGACTTATTACAAGATGTTATGATTAATTTTTTTCAATACATTTGCTCGAAAAATTTACTTACAAGAACGTAAACATTGCTCGTAAGTAGGTTCTTACCGAACTAGAGCGGTAAGTAAAAAAAGTAGACTAACAGGGAGTTTTACACTCTGATCATAAAATTATCATAACTTTATACGAAAAAAATAATTTTAACAAAAAGTAAAACCTCCTCAAAAAAAACCACTAAAAAGTATGAAATAAAATAAAATCATCAGTAACTAAAAAGGAAAATAACCAAAACATCTCTCATTTTAATTAAATATTATAAAAATCTATTCTTTTTGGAGTCGGTGCCTGCCAAAAAGTTGCGGGCAACTCCTAGTATGATACGAGTAACTTCTGTCACAGAAGAAGCTGAATTACTGACTGGTTATTTTGGTTTACCTTTGAGGTGGTCCCTTTATTAAGTTAGTCAAGGTAAAGTTCGAGATGAAAAGAGGGACCAGTTAATTTGATTAGTAAACATGCGATGAAATGACAGACAAAATGTACCGAGGTTTACCTAATAGAGAGAGCCACTTTCGAAGATTTCCATGGATCAAAATTTTTGGGCTTTATACAATTATGTTGTTCATTTACGTTATTTCACAAATTTGTGAGTCGATTTTTTCCGAAAGTGCTATTGAGGAGGCGAGAAGTATCGTTTGTGAAGCGGCGGCTATCCGTACAACAAGAAAAGGGGACGGTAAAGCCAAACGTTGTCTCCAGGACATCAAAAAGATCCTGAAGGAGTCAGAACCTGACCTTCTGCCGGTTTTTGTGGCAAGGGATTTGCACCGGCTCCCGCCTGTAACATTTGACTACGTTGACGTGACCACCCTGCTTAAAGACATCTTAGCGCTCAAGCAAGACGTCCACCGCATTCAATTTGACTACGTGAAAACGGCTGACCTAGTGGAACTAAAACAGAAGTTTAAACAGGCAACGACGCATCCAAAGTCTAAAAATAACGAAGAAGTAAATCTGTCGAAATCAAAAAATACGCAAAGTGAAGGTAAGCCGAAAAAGAGCCGGAAAAAGAAATCAACGGTCGTCCCGAGAGCGGGCGATCCGGAACGACCGCAATCACCTTTGCCGGCGCGGCAAGCGCCCCCCGCCGCTCCGGAGCCCCCTGCGACTTCATCAGCGACAAGTAGTCCAATACATACGGACACGAATATTTATAACGACACAGTTACTGAAGACAGCTTTACGACCGTTATAAATAAGCAGAAAAGGTACAGACAACGAAAACAACCAAATAACAACAAGAAAGGAAAAGCAGTACTGACTTCAAATAAAATCAGGATAGTACCTAAACTGACCTACATTTATGCGTCAAGATTTGACGTTCATACTACAGAAAAAGACCTAAGTGATTTCATACTAGAGAGTGGACACACGGTCGTAAAGGTTGAGAAACTTACCCCTTACAAGGAGACCTTGTTCTCTTCATTTAAAATCACGGTAGAACAGACAAAAGAAGATATCTTTCTAAATGAAGACTTCTGGCCTAGTGGTGTAGAATACAGACGTTACACTTTAAAGAAGATTTTTTATCCTCGCATCTAGACAAATCAATAAGACAAGATGAAAATTAGCTTAGCTTTGTTTATTTGCAAATCTATCAAGCGGTCATGTGATCACATAAGAGATCTATGTACAGTCATGAAGACATCGCCCTTCAAGAACATTGGGCTTCTACCTGATGATTTGGAGTACCTTAACCGATTGCATCCTGAATTTTCCGTCCATGGTGTATCAACAATAATTCAAGACTGACTTGTATTTAATTATTGATATAAATAATTATTGACAATTTTTGACTTTGAATTAAAAAATTGTAATTTTAATTTAAATTTAAGTTTGAATTGAATTGTAAAATATGGGTCCTATTGCCTCAAAAAAAAGAATTTTATTTTTTTATTTATTTTATTTTATTTCAGTATGAGCAGTCAAAAACTTATGTCTTTTCAACCCATGTTTCATTGAATAGGAGAATTGTTGTAATACTATGGAAGCCGTGGCAAAAAAATTTAGCAGTATCGCACCTTATTGAATCAAAAGGATACTTAGTTGACTAGCACCGTAAAGTAGCTACGAGTATGTCTTGCCTTGGCTGGCACCGACTCCAAAAAGAATAGATTTTTATAATATTTAATTAAAATGAGAGATGGTTTGGTTATTTTCCTTTTTAGTTACCGATGATTTTATTTTATTTCATACTTTTTAGTGGTTTTTTTGGAGGAGGTTTTACTTTTTGTTAAAATTATTTTTATTTTGTAAGTTTTAGTGTAATGGGTGTAAGTAATACAAATAAGTTTTAAACTATAGATTGTTGGTTAAGTACATACCTCGCAGGTATGGTAAAATGGAGTAAGCCTGATTATTTAAGATAAAATTTAGGAAAATCAGCTCAAACTTTTAAAACACTGGAAACGCTCTACACCTACTAATTGTCATTCATCTGGTTCCAAGACAGGACCAACGTAGCTTTAATTTCGTGATGCAATTTAACTAAGCCAAGGTAAAAAGAAGAAAAGGTAATCGTTGATATGACAAGTATCAACTGTGACTTCCGATTTTTTTTTTCGTATTTCGACCCATGTTCCTTAAGTAAAGTTGTTCAGTTTCATAAGGAGGTTCACATCCTTCAGGGTTGTTACCTATATACCTGTTCTGTTACAATCTGTTTAGCTAATGCACTAGAATCATACCAAGTTTAACTCTTATAATGTGCTACCGTCTTTACTATAGAGTTAACCCAAAATCGCAATTTTTTTTTATGGGAATGCCCCTTATTATTTCTTCTTATCTTATTAGCCATGGTTGTATCACTGATGGGCAAAAGCCCACTGGTCCCACTGTGCCCACTAGTCCTTTCCTTCCACTGGTCTCTACTCAGAGCCTCTTGTTGACAGTCTCTTCAGAAAGCGTCAAGTTCATCGCACCATCTGCGCCGTGGTCTACCTCGATGCTGTCTATCTCTATTATTATTCTGAGCATGTCTTTAAAAATTTCATACACAACTTTAAAGTCGGATGGACTAAGGCTTAGACGACTTATACTTAATAATCATTAGTATACGAGTAACATCGCGTTTAAAAATCAATTGCTGGTCAGGGAGCTCCCTTCTAGAATTTTAAAGCAAAAATTCGTACCTAGTATAATAGGTATATTTTTGAAGAAAGTACCACAACCACGCTTCTTATGTTCCTGTTCGTATTTCTATTCGTATTCAGACAGAGCGGATCGGACTAATGTCCTGACTAGTACGGACACGAGGAAACATAATTTTCTTGAATTCCTCGTGTCCGTACTTTTTATTTATTGACTATTTAAATCCTCCTGTATAGACCATAGAGTTCAGACATGTCTTTGTAAATTTTATTGCTACTATATTGGTGTCAGACATTGTAGTAGGGTAACATTGGGGGTTTTACATCACTGCGTGACGTAAAACCCCCAATGTTACCCCATCAACAGATCTCTACCAAATTTATATGGGACCAACTCGAAGTTAAACCCTATTGAATAAATAAAGAATCATACAAATCGGTTCACTATTGTCGGAGTTATGGAATAACATACATAAAAAATAATAAAAATACGATCGAATAGAGAACCTCCTCCTTTTTTGAAGTCGGTTAAAAATTCAATTAAATTTCAGTAATTGTTCAAATTTTACAATTAATTTTAACAACTAGTATTTGTGATTGTAATTTTTAAAATTTATTTGATGTTCCTTTAACAAGTGTATTACTTATACCTGTTTTCTCACAAATGTATTGAAAAACGTCGTAAGATACACGGCTGTAAGGGTTATGATAAACTCGTGCCGATGGTAAACCCTCGACTTTATCTCGGGTTTACAAAACGTCAACTCCTTTGTAATAACCCTTCTTACGGCACTTGTATCTTAAACCACTATTAATACTTGGTTACTGATAAATAAAATTTAAAAATGATTTTATTTTAACACTTCCAGTGTTCGGATAAATCTACAAAGTAGAAAATCGCAAAATTTCACAACCACAGGCAGGATTCGAACCTGCGTCTTCTGCGTCAGTACCGCAGACGCTTTACCAACTAGGCTACTGTGGTCCTGCCTGATGTTGTGAAATCTGCGATCTCTGTACGCATCCCAACGTTGCGTTAGTGCTGCCACCTAGTAAGCATTAGCTGTACTAATGTTGGTGCTGCCACCTAGTAAGCATGACCACAGTAGCCTAGTTGGTAAAGCGTCTGCGGTACTGACGCAGAAGACGCAGGTTCGAATCCTGCCTGTGGTTGTGAAATTTTTCGATTTTCTACTTTGTAAATAAAATTTACTTTATTTTTGACTTTAAATGACCATTATACTATCTTATAGTAAACTTAGAACTAAGATTAATGGACTCCAATCAAACTCCAATCCGTAAAAGTCTGGTTACTCGTACATCCTTCCTACTAATATTATAATTGCGAAAGTTTGTAAGTATGGATGGATGTTTGTTACTATTTCACGTAAAAACTACTTAATGGATTTTTATGAAACTTTACAACAATATAGCTTATACATCAGAATAACACATAGGCTACAAATTATAAACCTGCGCAGACGAAGTCGCGGGCACCAGCTAGTATTATAATAATTATTTGGGATGATTCAATTCCTGACTCGTATCAAAGCACAAATAAAGCCTAAAAATTCACCACTCTTTGTTATCATGTGGGTTTTAGGATGAAAGACCACCCTTAAGCCCTAATTAAGCCCTAACCCTTAAGCCCTTAACCCTTATTTAAGTATGACTATTGTTACTACACTGCACTACTCATTTCATTATTACGGATTCCTCTCCCAAAGGTTGTCTGGAAGAGATTGCTTCCAGCGATAAGGCCGCCTTTGCCCAAATTTAGTTAAGTATTTTTGTGACGGTATTGATTTTGTTTCTGTAATTGTGTGCAATAAAGTGTTTATCTATCTATCTATCTTAGTGGTAAAATATATGTAAAGGATATACGGTGAGGGAAGGTTCGGGCGAGGCGCGGACACGGTACGGGCGTCGATCGGCGTCCGATACCAAAAGGGTAAACAAAAGAAACCCTTATGTTGCGACTTTGTCTGTCTGCCCGTCTGTCTGTCTGTCACACATATATATCTCAGCAACCACTCATGCTATCAAATTAAATTTGGGAACAGTTTTACAATATGGTTGCCCAATTTAATTGCACAAGAAAGAATAAAAAAAAATATGATTATTATTGTAAAGGGGGGCGAAATTTCAAATTTTCGTTATTAGGTCGATTGGGGTATCATATGAAAGGTCTTTACTTGTGCATTCATATATTTTTGAATTTTTATAAGTTTGCTCATTATCATAAAAAATGACAAAAAAAAATACCGTTCCCCCCCTTATCTCTGAAGTTTGTGAAAGGAAAAATCTGAATTAATTACAGTCTATAGAAATATATGTACATATTACAGCGAAAATAAAACAATCTTTCTAAGTTGCACAGTTTTTAAGAAATCTGCAAAAAGCCTTTACAAAAAAATAAATTCTGCGGTTCTTAAAATGGACTTTATTGCTTCCAAAAATACTATAGGTATATCGGAACCCTCATCGACTCGCAATTGACCGGTTTTTTACATTTTAGATAGAAATATAGATAATTCGTTTATTTTGACTACAGACATACCTACACACATAACACAGACAACACTTAAAAATACAGAACTGAAATCGTAACAAGTATAACATCAGTCGAATTATAACAACATTTAATTATGATTTACTACTCGAGCGTGAATAAAAATATTGGATTTTGTATCATTCACAAGTTAGCAATCCAAATATTTCAAGTTTAAAAGCATGCTTAGTACAAATGTTCTATTCCAAAAATATTACCAATCTAATCAAATATCACTCCATACAATCTTAAAAATACGTAATTATTAGCTACCGATTAAACTGTGAACCCGCGCTTAGGATTAAGATAAGGATATGGAAAAAACTGTTAAAATTTTAACAACAGCTTGGCAAACTCTATCTTGACCTTATCTTATCACGTTAATAATGCAATCTCAGATTTACAATCATACTATAGAGTAAATTTGAAAACATTCGACAAATTTTGAGATTGAGTTCAGACCACGAAATGGTCAGCTAACTGACTTTACTATGAAAGAGTAAATTTTTTTTTCGTGTTGTGAATTATGTTCCTAACCGAAAATTGTTCAGTTTTGCGGTCTGAACTCAATCTCAAAATTTGTCGAATATTATCAATTTCACCCTGTAGTAGTAACAACAAAGCATTATTCAAAAATTTATAACGTCACATATCTTATGATTCATATCAAAATCAATGTTCTTGAATCTAATGAAAATCGAGGAAATATTTGTTGAATATTTTATCTCACATCGATAAAATATGGTCATTAAATGTATCAATCTTAAAAAGATTGCGTATCTAAACCTTTTTTACACGTGTTGGTTTATTTATACAAGGATACATACAAAAATAAAATAGCGTTTTTATGCCTAAGGGCCTAAAAGTTATTTGAATTAGGACAGTGGGTAAAGAGCTAGTTAGTTTTACGGTAACAGGGACTAAAATAACTTTTAAGGGACTAAAAGTAATTTGAATTAGGAATATAGATAATGCTATTAGCCTCTAATTATTTACTTTTCTTACTTACTCATAATTTCATTTACTTATTTTCTCATAAAGGGTGATAAAAGTGGAGTGTTCACCTCGGGACAACTCGGGCGACATACTTTGAATTTCTCGCTGCGCTCAGGATTCTACTTTAGAATCCTCCGCTCTGGTCTGGATTCAAAAAAACGCTCTCTCCCTTGAAATATATAAAGGGTGTAAGGGACGGTGTACCGAAAACTAAAAGGACGTGCTCAGTCAACGAAACTGAACAACTTTCCCAAAGAAACATATGTTGGGAAGTTTTACCTCTCCATACAAATTGCCCACTCTGACCGAACAGTTTGTATGGAGAGGTCTTTTTTTTTTCATTTCCCAACATATGTAACTTTGGAAAAGTTGATTAGTTTCGTTGACTGAGCACGCCCTTTCAGTTTTCGGTACACCGTCCCTTACACCCTGTATATTTAACGACTCTCATGCAGTCACTTTCTTTGTTAAGGGGCTGATAAGAGCTGAATTACCTCCCTTTCTAACAAAGGGCAGAATGCGCGTGCTAGAACGGAACGGATTCGCGCTGTTTTACGTTTTTCGTTCATTTTTGCATTTTTCTCAAAATCTGTACCCATAATACTAATTATCAAATAGCTATATTATTATGCATAATGTATTGAATAATGTGTAAAAGTTTTGGCATCATAGATTAATGGGTATTTATGAAAACCGGTTTAAAAGCAAAAAGAAAAGGTAAGTAACTTTGGATTTTTTTATGGCGTACAATAGTAGATTGTATCACAAGGCTGTAAAATAATATTTTTAAGGCGAGGGCGCAATTTTGAATCCAGAGCGAAGTGAAGGATTCTTGAGTAGAATCCCAAGCATGGCGAGGGAATTTAAAGTAGAATCCTGAACGTAGCGAAGGATTAAATAGATCGCCCAAGGTAAAAATATTTTTGCAGCCGCGTAATACACTCTACTTTTCATCTCCCTCTATGAGAAAATAATAAGAGGCTCATTGAGACACACACTCGTCATTAATTTTTAATATAAAATACCATGACAATATTGACAATATTATTACTTGATGAAACAATACTAAAAATAATATTAAGTATTATTTGTAACAACTGAAAATGTTATTGACATTTTTGTATCAATTAGGAACAGAACCTCTTTGGTTGGTAGTCTTGTTTACATTTCAAGCATATTTCTTTTTTTATATTCATAATAATTTTAATAGTACAACCGGCCAGTATCATTTTTCATACAATATTTTGGTTCGACCTCTATGGTTGACCTAAAATATTCCTATGTTGGACCTAAATTCAAATTCAAATTTTAAATCCCATTTTTACCCGCTACGAAAGTCTCTTGGAGAAAACAGCTATTTTGTTGGCCTTTATTGACGAACCGTTCAACGATTTTCGAATAGATGGGATGAAAAATATATTTAATCGTGTTTCGGAGTTGGCCATATTCTTGGAAAGATGCTTAATTATCTCAAAATTTTTTTTCACGGCCATATATTCATCACTTTTCGTTAGAAACCTGCTCAAGTGAAGCGTATTTAGCTCTGTTACGGCTTCCCTCCACGAGCGGCGCCACAGGCACTACGGTCGGCAACCATTCGACATTCATTCGTCTTTCTTTCATCTCGCGCACGGCGCACATACTGTAATTTCTTATTTGCTATATTAAAGTCAATCTTTGTATAATCTTCGAGTTTCCTTCAAAAACCCATCAACCAGCCCTTGTAGAAGCTCGATCAAGCTCTTATCAGCCCCTTAATGAAATCGAAAGGGATAGCATAAGTCGTAATGAATTATTTAAGTGATTTCTCTGTGTACCGTAGTCAGGGTTGTAATCTAGTTCATTACCTGCCTGTTGTATTCACTTAAATAAATAAATGTTATTTGAGACCTAAATTAATAACTAATGGAGTTCTTAAATACTAGTCATGATTATTGTCTTTAGTATCGGCCCTTGTTTTCTCCTCACCCGTTTTGACAGGAGGGGAAACAAATTAATCAACGTGGTGAGAACCGATATCAACAAAATAAAATAATCTTGTGTGTATCTTTTACAATTTGAAAGAAAATGTCAGTTTCAAGAGTAGACCCTAGAGTTTGACTTTGTGGCGTAGTGGCTTTATAAAAGCGGCCGTTCGTAGCTCTCATTGTAAATGCGAGCAACTGCAGTCACGCCACGCCACCTAGCGGCAAAAACGCGTAGCCTCCTTTACAGAGAATTTGTTGCATGTCTGCATATTTTCGAGCTATAATGAAAATTTTCATAACTGCCTATTAAGGCGTTTCTCTTTTAACTTTTTAAAATTTTTCTTCTCGTAAAAATAAAATATTCTGAAATTCATCAGTATCTGCAGAACTACATTTATAATACGGTTAGAGTTTTGATGTGTCACCATTCACTTTTTCTTTTGACTTGTCAGGACTGTTTGAAATTGTATTGTCATTGATAACATCTTTGGTTGGTGGTCTTTTCTTTGGGCCTAAAACAAAAAAAAAATTTTAGCTTTTTGGCATCAAAATACCCATATTTGTGAAACGCAACACGACGTCTTCATTATTATTTTTTGAGTTTACCTCATAGAGTTTACCTATTGTTTGAATAATTATTTATTTGTATCATAAAATTTTAATTGCACGTAGGAATTAAACAACCGACCAAGTGCGAGTCGGACTCGCGCCTTAAGGGTTCCGTACTTATCAACCATATGATATACTAAAAGCTTTTGCTCTTTGATTTTAATAACTCCGCGACCATCCAACTTGACCCCTCTTTTATAGAAAAGTTCTTGAAACGGGAGCTCACCATAATTGGTTACTATTAGTTGTGAGGAAAATTGAAATATTTAATGATTTTAGACTTTTCCATTTATTTCTACTGTTAGACCTAGCTTCTTGCCAAATTTCATAATTTTAGGTCAACGGGAAGTACCCTGTAGGTTTTGCTTTTTTGCATAAATGTATGGAGATGAGGACATAAAAAGCCATATCTTTTGATTGCTTCGTTGTAAAAATTGAAATTTTCAGATCTTGTGTGGTTTATAGACCTTAATATTCGTTATCAATTTCAACCTGATACCTCTTCTCATTCGTGAGAAAAAAGATCTTGACAGACAGACACACAGACAGACAGACGGACAACAAAGTGATCCTATAAGGGTTAATTTTTTTTATTTTGAGGTACGGAACCCGAAAAATACCAACCTTCTCCAATAATAAGCTTTATCAAAGTAGAACAGGGAGAGTCGATCATCAGCGTCATGGCAAAGGCAACTCCATATGATATTAGCACTTGTGCAAAGAAATTATATAACTGAAAAAAAAAAAATAACATGTATCTTCTTAATATATAAAAGGATAATCTGACTGACTGACTGACTGAGGTATCAACGCACAGCCCAAACGGCTGGACTTATAGACTTGAAATTTTGCACGTAGATACCTTATACAGTGTAGGCATCCAATAAGGAAGAATTTTGCGAAATTCTACCCCTAAGGGGGTGAAATAGGGGATGAAAGTTTGTATGAAAGTCCGTTAGTTTTAAAGTTAGGATCTTCAACATTTGTATTAAGGCTGACGGTTAAAAAATTAAGTTTTAAGTGTCTCAGGGTTTTTGAAAATTCTACACCCTAAGGGGTAAAAAGCGGGATGAAGTTGAAAATCCTTCATTTTCAAAGTAAAATCTACTAAATTGATTACTTAGGCAGTAGGGTTGGAATTCTTAGGAACGTACCAAATTCCATCCCCAAATTCAACCCCTAAAAGAGGGAAATGGGGTAAAAAATTCTAAAAATCAATATGGGTATCGTTTGTATGGTTTATCGGGTCGCTGATTACAAAAACTACAACAATTTTGAAATCCAACGTGGTGGACGTGAAAAACTTTCATCCCCTGGGGATGGGGTCCGGGTGCGATAGGATTGCAATGTCTAAAAATCAATATGGGTGTTGTTTGTATGGTTTATCCGGTCACTGATTATGAAAACTACAACAATTTGAAAATCCAACGTGGTGGATGTGAAATACCATCATCCCCTGGAGATGGGGTTGGTGTGCGATAGGGTTGAAATTCTAAAAATCAATATGGGTGTTGTTTGTATGGTTTTTCGGGTCGCTAATTACAAAAAAACAACGATTTATAAATCCAACATGGTGGTCAGGATAGGGATACGATAGGTTATAGGGAAAATAATAGGAATAGGGATAGGGACAGGGATGGGGACGGGGATAGGGACAGGGAAGGGGAAGAGGACGGGGACGAAGACGGGGACAGGGACAGGGACGAGGATGCGGACGGGGATGCGGACGGAAATGCGGACGGGAATGCGGACGGGGATGCGGACGGGGATGCAGACGGGGATGCGGACGGGGCTGCGGACGGGAATGCGGACGGGGATGCGGACGGGGACGTAGACGGGGTTGCGGACGACGATGCGGACAGGAATGTGGACGGGATGTGGACGGGAATGTGGACGGGGATGCGGACGGGGATACGGACGGGGATGCGGACGGGAATGCGGGCGTGGATGCGGACGGGCATGTGGACGGGGATACGGAAAGGGATGCGCACGGGGATGCGGACGGGGATGTGGACGGGGATGTGAGGGGGTCAGGACGGGGATGCGGACGGGGTTTCGGACGGGGATGCGGACGGGAATGCAGAAGGGGATGCGGACGAGGATGCGGACGGGGATGCGGACGGGGATGCAGACGTGGTTGCGGACGGCGATGCGGACGAAAATGCGGACGGGAATGCGGACGGGAATGTGGACGGGGATGCGGACAGGGTTGCGGGGTTTTTAATATTATTATAAGGATAGAGGTCGAGACAGGGGTAGGGATAGGGGTAGGGGCAAGAGGAGGTATAGAGGTTGAAACAGGGGTAGGGATAATGGTAGGGATATAGGAGTGGCGGCTAGGTGGCTTCGTGAACGCGGTCGCTTGGAGCTCTATTCGTAAATGCGAGCGAGCGCGGTCACGCCACCTAGCGGCCAAAGACGAATTCATTCTATTTTGAGAAGCTCGCTGAACGACTGTACTTGTTTTATTAAATTCTTGGCTCCTAAGAATCCAGCGTTTCTCTCCTTATTGGTGACCCGACGTGATTTTTTTTTCACGCAGCCGTTGCCTAGAAGAGCAGGCATGCAATAAAGTTAATTTTCCGTTTTTTACTTCGCTGTGAAGAAACAACAGCCGTGCGGATTGTCTGTCTGGTCAGACCTTTCTACCGCTCAACCCGTGTGCGGAGGCCCATGCCCGCACACGCGCCGGAATCTAGTGTTTCTTGTGAAATTTTTAGGTTTCAAAGTGATATAAAATCAATTTTTTTTATTTCGAACTCTAATGTCATAAAAATTTTATTTCGTCCGCCATATTTTCCTGCATCTGACTTTGTGTACCGCATTTTGGCAAATGATAGACATTGCGTCAACATCGTGTCAACTTTGAAGTGACTTCGTCGTTTTTTTTTTATTTCGCGACAACTGCGCGCGCTGTTCTATGAAAACTGACTTTTATTTTGACATGTTTTTGTAAACACGTTGTTCTGATAAATAATTAATTGCGTTTCTCTCCTCATAGGGGTAGGGATAGGGGTAGGATGGGGTTAGCAAAGGGTAGAATTTTTGTAAGAAGTAAACTGAATTTGGTTTATCTGTTAATAAATCACAATAATCTATATATATAAAAGAAGAAGGTGACTGACTGACTGGCATATAAACGCACAGCCCGAACCGCTGGGTCTAGAGATTCCAAATTTGGCATGTGGATTTCTTATGAGGCTTTGGAGTGCACTAAGAAAAGGTTTTACAAAATTCCACCCCTAAGGGGGTAAAATAGGGGATGAATGTTTGTATGAAAGTCCGTCAGTTTTGAAGTTAGGATCTTTAAAATTTGTATTTAGGCTGACGACTAAAAATTAATAATTACGTGTCTCAGGGTTTTTAAAAATTCGACACTCTTAAGGGTGAAAAGGGGGATGAAGTTGAAAAATCTTTATTCTTAAGATAAAATCCACATAATTTATTATTTAGGCATTAATGATGTAATTCTATGCAACGTTCATCACTTTTATTGAAATTCCACCCCAAATTCAACCCCTAAAAAAGGGAAATGGGGTGAAAAAGTCTAAAAACAAATACGGGTATCGTTTGTATGGTTTATCGGGTCGCTGATTACGAAAAGTACAATAATTTTTAAATCAAACGTGGTGAACGTAAAGTACCATCATCCTTTGTTGGGGTGCGATGGGGTTGAAATGTCAAAATGTTATTATGGGTGTTGTTTCTATGTTCTTTTGGCACGTTAATTACAAAAATGGTATCGATTTGGAAATTTATTATAGTGGTCATGAGAATTCTTGAAAGCATGTGTGCCAAGGCTGAAACGGAGGTTGAAAGTTTGTAGGGGGAAACAAGATAAACGTTTTTATATGTAACCATTTTATACGTAACTTCACAGGAGTCATGTGCTATCAAAGAATGAGTAAGCAAATACGTATTTTAGATCATTTTAGAATTCAACCCTGTAAAAGGGAAATGGGGCAAAAAAGTCTAAAAACCAACATGGGTGTCGTTTGTATAGTTTTTCGGGTCGCTGGTTACGAAAAAAACAACGTTTTGAAATCCAACGTGGTGGTCGGGATAGGTATAGGTTATAAGGATAGGAAAAAGGAATAGGTTAAAGGACAGGGATGTAGATGGAAATACGGATGGGGATGAGGATGAAGGTACGGATGGAGATGCGGATGGGGATATAGAGGTGGATGCGGATGAGATGGTGTTGCAGATAGGGATGGGATGGGGATGTGGTTGGGGATGGGGATAGGGATGGAGAAAGGATGGGGATACAGATAGGTGATAGGGATAGGCATGCGGATGCGGATACGAGTGTAGACGCTGATGGGGATGCGGATAGGGAAGTGAATGGAGATGCAGATGAGGGTCCCGAATGGGTATGCAGATGGGTACGGAGGAGGATGCGGATTTGTAAGCGGATGGGGATGGGGATGGTGATGGTGATGGGGATGGTGATGGTGATGGGGATGGGAAAAGGGAAAAGGAAAGGGATGTGGATGGGTATAAGGTAGGGGTAGGGATATGGAGAGAAACAGGGGTAGGGATAGGGGTTGGATGGGGCTAAGTGTAGAAATAAGGGTACTTATTCAAAAGCAGGTGGCTAAAGGTAGAATTTTTGAATTAAAATACGAAGTTTTGTATGAAGTAAACTGAATTTGATTTATCTGTTAAGAAATCACAATATTTGTGTCTAACAATACTGACCAACCTCTCTAAAGCTGTCACATCGATTTTTTACCAGCCATAGTACTTCCATCCTACACAATAGTTTTAGTTTTTCTCAATTACTTCTGCAAATTAGCTTTGTTTTGAAATATAACACAAAGGAGTCTCTCATCTCTCTCTTTACATTAGTTGGGTTAAGTGGCAACTTTAAGGCATAATAATTTTGCTAAGTTCGTCTGTTTTGAGCAATTTATGAGTAACGTCTGTAAATTATAAAATATTCAGCTGGATCTTGGATTGTATTCATGTACTTGCGCATGGTAAGTCCCGTTTTTCTATAGTTGAAAATTACCCCAAATTTGGCAGGAAAATATCTCATTCCTATGGAAAACCGGTAACAACATAAAATACAAAATCCACGCGAGCGAAACCCTGGGCAACAGCTAGTATAGCATAAAACGAGCTTTTGTTCGGGTGCGTAGTACTAGGCTCTAGCTAATCTTTCATCATAGCTTCACTCACGTCGAATCTTGAGGAGTAGATATATGAGTACTTATTGTGAATACTACGAATATGACTCAGTGATATTTAAAGAAAAAAACTTCGCCATCAGTAATCAAATTTTTATTTTACTACGATCCGGGGTTTTGTACGAAAGTAAAAAAGTATTTATTCTAAATTTCACAGAATTTTGTGTCACAGAGGCCAAAGAATTAAGAACCTTCCTCCGCTCAGCAGAGATACTCCCATTTTAGAAAAGATCGTTCACAAAATAAATTTCATATTATTAAAAAAAATTATATAAAATCTTACCACATAACTGTCGCTGAAGTATTCAGGTTGTCTAGCTGTACCTCTTATGACATATTGAATGTGAAAGTGGAAGAGGTATAAAGCGTAAGAGATTCGTGACGGAAGCTTCCAAATATCTAAACATAAGAACCAGTTGACTGGGCCTGTGAAGAAAATAAAAGCGGTTACTGTGGGCGAGTTTACACTTTCCGAAATTTTTGGGGGTGAAATCGCCCGAATGCATTTTTAGACTGGGCGAGTTTACCTACGGAAGAAAAATTATAATAATATGGTTATCTTGCCCTAAATAGTTTGAAAGATCTGTAATATACAAGGTGTAACAAAAAGGGTATATCAACCCTGAAGGATGTGATTCTGCCCAAGAAACTGAACAACTTTCCCTAAGGAACATAGGTCGAAAAACGAAAAAAAAAAATTGACCTCCCATAGAAACTGAATCAGCTGACTGCGCATTTTGTAGAAAAATTTTAAACTTAACCGAATTTGCTTTTGCAATTCACCTTTGCTTGTTCTTCTCGTACGATATATGCATATGCTTTCAGAAAAATCAGACAGCTTACTGATGTGGCTACCGCAAGGCTGGTTTACTTTATCTACTTCCATTATGTCTTATGGTATTATGTTTTAGGGCCGGGCAGCTGATACCCATTCAGTATTCGTTTTACAAAAGAGGGATACAAGAGCAATTTGATTGCCTGAAGACTCGTGATTCCCTGAGAGAACTGTTTAAGGAGATCAATATTATGACAGTTGCATATCAACATATTTATGAAAACATTATGTTCACTAGGAGGAACAGTCATAAACTACCTTAAAAAACAATATTTTTTTCTAAGGAATAGGGGTCAAAATAAGAAAATTTTATCTCCCATTCAAAATGCGTTTTTTTTATTCCAACCGATGCATCGTCTTTGGGAAGTCAAAACAATTATTTTTTAAATTTATGGAAAAAATGAGTTTCTTGAGTAGACAGGTGACAGCCAAATACTTGCATTACAACTTGAAAATTTGTTATCACTTCAATATCCTACCTCCATAGCCGTGGTGGCAAGAAAATATCATCCACCCAATAGCGGCTCCCCAGATCGTTCTTGCCCAAGAGTTCATAAGGTCATCAATAATCCAGTAATCCCAGGTAGCACCTCTCACCAGATGAGTCATGTACATCAAAGTTAGCATTGAGCCACCGGAAAGGATCCACAGTAGTAAATTTAAGTACTGAAACAAAATTTTTACATTTTGGTAAGATGTCATAATTGATAATAATTTATGAGGTTCATGATTTTTAAGATTATCTGAATTGAGATTTTGAAGGCGAATTCCTCTTGAAAGTCAAAAATACTTGCATGTAGTCAAACAACTTGTCTGTAGTACTCGTAAAAGCAAGTATTTTTGACTTTCAAGAGGAATTCGTCTTTAAAATCTCAATTCGTAAAAATCATGAACCTCAAAAAGTATTATATTTTAATTGTACAATCTAATTAGATTTTAGTAGAGATACACTGTTCCAACCCCTTACCCCCTAACCCTAAATAAAAATATAATATAGTGGAACATTTTATTCAAGCTGGTCTTAAATAATAAAATATATATATAAAAAATTACTTACAAGAGGTATTACAGGTTGTCTTCCTTTCCATGTGTACATAACGTATCCAAAAAGCATACCAAGAAAGAATGGTGGTGCTCGAGCCAGAGTATTATAATAATAGTATAATTGGTATTCAGGGTTACCATCTTCTCGTCTATGAAACAAGGGTACAAAAGACATAAGAAACCTACATTTGAAGCAAGTGTAGAGCATCAAGCAAAATTAAGTAGATTTCAAAAGGCACACAGTGACTCCTCTAAAATATTTTGCAAAATTTTTATTGTATTTCAGATGCACGTGTTTGGATGAAAAGTTGTCGGTAATTAAACAAACAATTGGAAAATTTACTCGTCTATATTAAGTGGGACATGGCCAATTCCTAGTGGACCAACCAGAATGTAGTTGGCGATCAAATACATAAGGAAGGAATGAAACACTTACAGATTTTGAGTTGCACTCCATCCAGGGAATTTCTCAACGAAGCAATATATGGTACAAATTATCAAAGAAGCCAATACTCCAAATGTCAAGGCTGACCAGGCTTGCTTCTTTTTATCTTTGTTCAAAACCCAGTACAGTATAATTGGTGATACCAGGTAACACTGGATATCTATCGCAAGGTACCAGGAATGTCGGAGGCACTGAAATAAGGCATGATGATTAGGTCTGCTAGGACGAATTTTTACTTGAAATATTAGATGCCAACGTAGTATGTGGCACGCAAAGAGATAAATAAATCGTAACAAATCTGTATTTCAGTCTAACCCTATAAATACTGAAGATTGTGGTAGGGTAAACTACAAAAAAATTCTAATACAAATTCCTGGATATGTTTAGTAAAATTGTAAAATCGATTTTAAATTTTCTTATGTTTCAGAATATAATATCACCTTAAGAGACTTTATGATATTTCTGCGACATTACAACATACAAACTCACCTGTCCCCTAACATTAACATAATTTTGGACATATAACAGCGTAGTCCACCAGTAATTCCTGCAGTCATTGGTGTTTTCCTCATTGTAAGTCCATTCTGGTCCATCGGCAATCCAATGCAATATTGAAGCTTGGAGTAGTACTAACGTTGCGAGAAGTGGAAACACACGAAGTAACCGGTTGATGTAGAACATGTGTATGTTTTTTAGCAAATTGTCTGAAAACAAAAATGTTATATAATCAATAATTTCAGTCTCACAGTAATAAAATCTTGTATAATGGGAGCAATGGACACGTACAAATATAAACACAAAAATCCTTGATATAAATAATGAGTTTATATTAAGGCACGTAAAGCCGTTGGTCCCGACTACTATCTACGGATGTAGTCGTTAATGAGCCATGTCAGAGGCCTTTGGCGGCTCAACAACTCTGACACCAGGGTTTGTGAGGTCGGTCATCGACCTTGCAACCCACACGATATGATGATGATATTATACACGATTAAACGTCAGCATCTATTTGAAGAATGTTATAATCTAGCTATGGATTCCACTTATTGTTATTCGTGACTCGGGAAGTCTGCTACATACCAAAGGTGGACTAACACTTCAATAAGTATAGTAGTCAGTTAAGAGAAAATTATTTCTCACATCGGTAGATGTGTTTTATGTTCTTGTATCTTTATCTGGTCTTATCATCATCGCAAGTGAGAATAATGATTTGACAAGCCGATTGACTGCAAAATTGTCAACGAATATCGACTGACTGGATGCCATGAATCATACCAAACATTAGCTTCAAGAAAACCGTCGTTCAAATCATCAAATAATAAATGGTACAGCAGCACTGCACTTACTTTCTCGCAATACTTAAGGAAAAACTATCAACCGCAAACTTAAATTTGTAATGCCATATTATGTGTAATAAAAAATGTGTAATAAATTTTATTTACGTTTTTCCAAAAAAATTATTGAATGAAATATACAGATCAATTCAGAATTCAAATTGTCAAACATTAATAGAAACAAACCTCAAAGGATTTAGAGTAAATCACATGTTTAACTTTTGGTATTACTGGAACACCTTTATATGAATTTGCACAGATCAATGGATACTACCGTAGGATACTTGCATGGAGATTTTTTTTAATTTCCCAACACATGTTCCTTATAGATAATTGTTCAGTTTAGTCTACTGAGCAAGCCCTTTCAGTTTTTGATACACCCTGTGTACTATATTTTATTGACAAAAGTCATGAAGAATATCCAGTCAGGGACACAACCAATCCAGGATTAATATTATAGAAAATTTTAATAAACTCAATGGAACCAATTTTGGGTAAATCACATATTTATGATTTGGTGGTACAGGAACACCCCTTATATGAAATTACACAGATCAATTGATACTGGCGCAACATATTTTACATGGAGATGCTTGGTCATGCAAAGTTATATCAAGATTCTATGAGCCGTTTTTGAGAAAATTTCAATTTTTTATTTTCGTTGTATGACAGCTAACAGCTACCCTCAAAATGAGAGCCAGCAAGAAACCAACTAGAACCCTTCGATGAGTTTGCATAAAACTCCTAAATTCAAAATATGGTGTCAATGGGACCATTTGTTTAGCCGCTAGGCCAAAGCGTCACGGACAGACCGACCGACGGACCGACCGACCGACCGACCGACGGACGGACATTTTTGGAAGACTTGTTTTTATGATGTATAAGTGATAAAGAAAACATTTTTGAGAAAATTAGAAAAACTTTTTTTTTTCACGAATACAATACCTTTCTCGCTCCGCTCGAAAGTAAAAAAGATTAAAATACTCACTGCCAGTAAGTTTTCCTACAGTACTGTAAACTAACATCGTGCCAGCAATGAATAAAAATGTGTCAACTGTGTATGGAGCCGCTATAACCCACAATGATTTCAGGCTGTAAATGTACTGAAAATATAAAATATTTCAAGTATTAAATAAACTTAAGCTACATACACAATCCAATATAGTCTGATGCATAAATTTAAGTTGAACGATCGCGAAGTATAATTGCAAGAAGACTATGTTAACAAAATAAGGGTAAAAGCTTATAGAGCCAGACAAGTCGAATTACGTACCAGAAAATAACCTGCGAGCTCAATGGGCTGGACCCAGTTGAGCCTTAAGTCAATTAAATCGCTCAGTAGTGCACAGAAGTAACAGGAGTTACAGTAATAAAAGGAGTCACAGTAGTAAAAGGAGCCACAGTAGTGAAAAAGTCACAGTAGTAAAAGAAGTCACAGTAGTAAAAGGAGTCACAGTTGTAAAAGGAGTCAAAGTAATAAAATCTGTACGAGTAACCAGATTTTTGTGCTGTTGTATAAAATCACATCATCATATCATCCCTTGAAATGTTCACTAGAGGACAGGGAGCTCGATTCAGAATTCTAGCTTTTGCTGGAAAAATGTTAAGGGGAAGTACCATAGTCACCTCGCTTGTAAGCGTTACGGCTGGCACACATGGACCGCGGTTGTAACTTGTTGTAAGTGATCACAGTTAGTAAGATGGTATGATACACCGGAGGATGCTGCTGCCCTTCCTCCAGTTAACCCTTATTCGCCTCTTACGACACCCATGGGTATGTATGGGATCTGGGATGGTACTATTCTTTACCGGCACCACACGGGACGTAAAATCACATAGAAATACACATACAATCACATAAAAAATGACAATCTAGAAGAAAATAAGTTTTAAAATATTAAAAATGTGGATGTATCTGGCTAGCTGTATGTTAAACGATGAATCAAGCATTTTTACATAAGCATTGTTTTTACATTTTTTTTAGTAGGTTATGGAAAAAAACATGTTCATCGTGTAATTAAAGAGGAATATCATTTTAACTGCATAATGCTTGTTTACTAAACTTTGCGTTCTTTTGTGGACTTGATAAATGTTCAGTTGCTTTCTCGTTGTTTGTATTAGAAACCCTAAGCGAGCAGATTTTCTTACCTCGGTAAATATATATATAAAATTTATCGGCTGTGGCACCAAAAGATAAGTGTGACCAGCAACAATCCAGAACATCGAGATTGCTCTCATACCATCGACACAATATAAATTATTCGGATTATGTGTAAAAGTGGTTAGTCGTTTCCCATTGGTGTAAAGTGAGAATGATGTATACAGACGACTGGCACTCTTAGGATCTGAAATTCATTATAAAATATAAATAAAATAAAATAAAATAAAAATATACGAGGCGGAAAATACAAACCGACCAACGCGTAGCGTAGCGAACTCCTAGGTCTGTGACCTGAACAGTAAGCACTAAATATTCTAAACATAAAATTCAACTAAAACGAATATGTTATTGTTTCTAAACGAAAACGTTGGCCTTTAATATTATTTTATTTATTTATCGCAGAGGCGTGCAGTTTGAATTAGTTTTGACTAGCTTAAACAAAATTTTAATAAAACCTGGTTCATCCTAAATAGGACGATATGTGAAACTTACATACCTTTTTTTAAATATGAATAAGTGACATACATCGTATGAAGTGCTCAAGATTATCAACAACCCGATGAGGGAAAAAAGCGCACTGAAAAGAAAAAAAAATACATGTTACAAATATTCAATAAAATTTATAAACATAAGTTATTTTGTGTTATTTAAACGATAACATTATCATTAAAACAGTGTTTGGTTCTGGTAATATCACTTAATATGACGGTAATATCACAATAATGATAAATATAATTATCTGAGTTTCATATGCAGGATTACAATAATCTGAGATTAAATAAAAAATTTAAAGGAAAGTCAATAAATATGATGAAAAAAGTATTAGAGTAGTTTATGCAACGGTACTTGTCCCGACATGCGGGGAACAAAACCCGAGCGTCGGTTTCTGGGAAGCAGGCGAGCGTAACGAGCCAAGTTTCATAATAGTGATACGAGTGTTTTATACCTAATTGCATGGAGTTGCAAACATAATAAAATTGTATGTACTCTCATATCGTGAATTCTATAATAATGTGCTCAAAAACAAACCTTTTCTTAATGTTTTTCTGTTTTTCCGGTGATAACTTCTAAGCGAAGTTCTTAACTGCTTTACACCGGAAGGCGAATCATAAACGCTTTTATCCCTTATTTTATAACAAAAGTAATTAATATGTGTAAATACGACTTCTGTTTACTGAGTTTTCCATTATTGCAATGCAACCTCCTTGCGGCCACAGACTACAAACGAGTATTTTATGCAGCGCGCTGTTGTTTTATAGTAATGAGCCGGTTTAAAAAAAGAAAAACTAGTTTTAATTTTCTTGATAGGTAGCGTTGTTGAAGGAAAATTTAACTGTCAACTTATAATTTAGAAAATATTTTCAACCGTTAGAATCCCAACAAGTTACAATAATCCCATAAACTTTGTAAATGCAATGAACGCGTCGTTCTTCTAATTTGGTAGGATGTGATCATTGATGATTTGACATGGCATGAGACGTGCTAGCAGTTGTCATCCCATACTGAAAAAAAAATAGCACGGTTTTTTCTCCGAGCGAAGCAAGGAGGTCTTTGTTCTGAGTTATACAACCACTTCTTCAAAGAAATACGTGTTAAAAAAAGTGAAGGTTAAAAACGTACAAAGCGTACTTAATTCAAAAAAATATTAAATTCCAAGCTCCCTGACATTTAGGATCATAAGTTATAAGGGTTCCGATACCAAAATGGTAAAAAAAAGGAACCCTTATGGTGCCGCTCTGTCTGTCTGTCTGGCCGTCTGTCTGTCACACCTCTATATCTCAGCAATCACTTATTCTATCGACCTGTAATTTGGAAAAATTTTAGAATATAGTTGCCCAACTTAGTTGCACATGGAAATAAAAAAAAATGTTGATTATTAATGTAAAGGGGGCCAAAATAGGGGGGGGCAGATTTTAAATTATCGCTACTAGGTCAAGTGGGGTATCATATGAAAGGGCTTTACTTGTAGATTTTAAAATATATTTTTTTATATTTTTAAATTTTTTAGTTTTCAAGTTATGATAAAAATGTAAAAAAAAAATACCATTCCCCCCCCCCCCCTTATCTCCGAAGTTCGAGTAAGGAAAAATCTGAATTAATTACAGTTGACAGAGGTTTATATAAACTTTACAGCAAAAATAAAACGATCTTTCTAAGTTGCACAGTTTTTCAGAAATCTGCAAAAATCCAAAAATACTAAAGGTATATCGGAACCCTCGGCGTGCGAGTCCAACTCGCACTTGACCGTTTTTTTTTTTATTTACTTACATTGCAACATAATCAGCAGGCGCCCAAGGTTTGTCTCCTTCAAACCGACAAAAGTTTTCTTGAAATCGAAAACCCAGCACGGTTAGATTAAAAAGCAATCCAGACAATCCTTCCACAGTCGTACATGTTTTAGGAACACATAAAGCTAACGTTAATTCTGGAAGTGCTATTGCATCAACTTGAGTCCTTGTCCTGAAATATAAAAAGGGTATAAACGTAAAAAATCACTTTGCTCCAACAATTTAGGCGTCTTGATTTTAAAAAGCTATATTTACCTTAGTAGATATTTTCTTGTACCATCATTGCAGTTAATTACAATTTATACACAATTTCTTAGTCTATGTACACTTAAAATTAATTTTATGAAGAAAACTTTATTTACAGTCCAATAACCTAAAGATAACAACTAAACTAAGTAATATAAATTGAATGAATTTGAAGCTGGTTATAGTATCATATCTGCTAAAAAAATACAACTTCACGAAGACCTTTCTACGGATCTCCAAATCGACGGAGGCCAACTTAGAAAATTGTGATATTAGGCAAAGAAGTTGGTGCCCGTAGTATGATGGCACAAGGGCCCTGCTGTGGGGATGATAGTTTATAAAATTTCATTAGAGTTGCCCTTTATGTAAGATAAAAAAAATAAGAGTTTCTGCTTGAATATCTAACTGAAGATGGAGTTTCTATAAATCTTTGTCTTTGAGGACACCTGAAATGCTGTTTATCTTTGTAAGAGTTCCTAGTCATAAAGGACAGACAGACAGATATTTCTACCAATAATTCAACAATCACCATTGTCATCGTGCTTTCAACATATAATCCTATATCCTGGTTAAAACCCATGAAACTTTTTTCATTAAAATGTCAGTGACCGCGAAACTTTGAAAAAAGGTGAACAAAACTTACCTTGAACGGTCTGTTCCTTTAATAATATCTTCTAGTTTCGATTGCGTCTTTTTAAAATGTTCATACTCTACTAACATTTCATCATTTAGAAAGTCTGGATCAACTTCCCAGTTCATAGCACGTGCTAGTTCTATAAAATTATTATTGTTATTCCCAAAAGATACACCAATATGACAGTATTTTCCTTGTATGACTGATGTTTCTATGTCTTCGTTTATTTCTATACAACTATCATACATTCCCCAATCGGCGAAGTTGAATTGCGTCATTCCTTTTGGGAGCCGCATACCAGCTTCTAAAACTAATACCTACATAGTTAGTTTTATTAAAAATATGACATCTATTTTCAGTCAAAGATTAAGATTGTTCTTCATAATTATTATTATTACATTCCATGGAAGTCCACTGAAGTCAGGGAGTTCCCCTTATAATTTCGTATCATATTATTTTCAGGGGGATAAAATGGGGCATGCCCCGTTGTCCTACTGGAGTTTTCCACTGGTAAGTGGACGGGGAATCCGCAACATAGTCACTCCGCTTGTTGGTCTTGCAGCTGGCACAATGGATCATGGTCGCGGTGTTTAGTGACTCGTGTGGTGAAAATACATTACTCATCAACCACGGAATAAAATGTGCTAAGTATTTTAACTGGCAACACGTCGGAGTAACGCTGCTTTCCATAATTTAAGGGTCGTATTGATAAATCCCTCTCAAATGAGATTGCCCTCAAGGTGTGCAATTTGTATGTGTAAAGTTCATCTTGAGAGCAAACTCACAATTGAGAGGGATTTATCAATACGATTCTAAGGTGTAATTAGTTAGAACCGAGCGCAGCAAGGTTCAAAGCTCTTTGGTTAGAACTAACGAGAAACCAAATAATACAGTCAGCGTCAAAAATTTATAACCAAATTTGAGCATGGTAATTAAGACATGAAACCGAACAACTTTACCCAAGAAACCAAGATCGAAAAATAAGAATATTTTTACCTCAACTCCAACAACTTCCAGCAATGACGGCGGCGCAAAGGAAGTAAATGGAAGAAAAAAATCGACATATTTCTTAGGGATTGTTATTCAGGTTCATGTCCTAACTACCGTTCTTAAGTCGATGTTTCATTATCACGCTATACTAAAATTTGTATTCATGCAGTATGCATTCTGCACCAAAATAAAACATAATGTTTATGATTTGAAAATGTGACTGACTTTTGATACTGACCGTACACTGAAAAAACTGTCAATAAACCACCAATAAACACGTCTTTCGATAAATGCCTCAAGTAAAAGGTTTAAAATTATAATGGAAAGGTAAAAATACTTACATCTTAGTCTTAATCTAATATTGCTTCTGATATACTGCAGTTGCTCGCTGCATATTTCAGGATCTAAAGCGTTTTCATATATTTCTGGATTAAATGCGGGTCGTGTAGCGTTCCAATCTAGATCTACATAAGTGGCATTTATCGTGCCCAGAATTGCGAAGCACAAAAATAAAAATTTGAGAATCATTTTTTATTGTGAGATTGTTAATTTTTACAGTTTATTTACTGCTGGAGTTTTTAAATGTTCATCAGTTAATCGTAATCACATAACTTTGTTTTACTTCATTGATTTTAAATTATTCCTAATATTATACCCGTAATCTTTGCGTTTCCACTAACACGACACTCTTTCAATTACTTTTGTTTCTCTATGTTCCACCACTCAACGTTTTACCAGAATTTATTTACTGAAATCAGTAGACCCTAATATAAAATAAAAATTATAATTACTTACTATCCGTAAGATAAGATATTTTTTATCAAGAAACCTGACTCACCTAATTTATGTTATTACCTCTGATTGTGTGCAATCAAAAGTTCGTGTTTCGTACATGAAAACTAAATTTTTTAGGGTCCCGTACCTTAAAAGGAAAATCTCTTTTAAGATAACTTTGTTGTAATCTATTTATGTAATCGTCTATCGGACCGTCTGTATAAGTGTGCCTGTCTGTCAGTTTGACTGTCAAGACCCTTTTCCTCACGAACAGGTATGGCAAAGATGTAAATTTAAATTTAAAGTTTATGCACTTGATAGATTATAATTTATAATACCTGAAAATATGTAAAAAATATTGCTAAATAGCTGTATATTGTATTTCAGAGATAATAGATAGTTAGAAGTAACAAATTTTATTGTAATAGTAATGATTTCATCTCTTTCTCTACGGAAGTTGTAAAATGTAATTTACTAGAATATTGTATAAAGAAAAATCATAAAAATTACATTTTTGCAAGGTTTGTAATGTGTTCAAAATATTGTATTGATATTGTCGTCGATTCGTCTAGTAAAACATACCAAGTTGTATGTAAAAAGTAGTTATTTTGATGCTGTTCAATGTAGCTCATTGTTTAATGTAACTAGAACAATTCTATTGGTTAATGTGTGACTAATATCACTCGCTTCGTTTCTGATTGGATAATTGTATTGCTCACTATCTGTTTATAACTTCATACCATATTGTATTATAAAAAGCTTCCTCAGAGCATTAAATTTCTCTTTATCTTATTGTTGGTAAAACAGGAAGGATCCCTAATCGTGAGTTTAATAATAAATAAATATTATAATGTCATTACTATAATAAGCAAAATAATAATATTTATATAAAAGTAATAACAAAAATTTTTATATCAAAGAGGATTTAAATTTAAGTGACCCATCCTTTTGATGCAACGCTGGAGAAGTTGTTCATTTTTCATATAAGTAAAAGGGAGCCATTAGAATAGGAATACTACTCGCATTTTAAAGTCACAATATTTAATAACTTAAATTCAGATTTGCTAAATTACAATAAGTACCTGGCGACCACGCTTCGCTCTATAATAGCCGCTTCAACATTAAATTATCATCGAGTGACCAAGCTATGCTACCCGCCAACAGATGGCGCTGTAGGGCTTTGCCTAAAACACGGTATTTAAAAAATGCTTAAAAACATAGGGAAAACGAATTTACCCAGACATGAGACCTAGCTAGATCGATTTTCGGCCCCCAAAAACCTGGTATGGTAAATTTTATCGAAATATTTAAAGCCGTTTTCTAGAAACCGATTACAAATATATACAACTTGTTAATGGAATAAGTGAAACCCTAATACACCCCAACAGATTTTTAGTAAAATAAATCCATTCCCGTAAAAAAAATCTTAAAAAAAAGATATTTTTTTCTAGATATTGTTATTTTAAAGTTTCATCACTGTTCTAGTTTTATCGTTGTTCTAGTCTGCGTACTCCGCGCACGCCACGCCCACTTTCCTCCCCTCCTCACCGCTCATTAAGCGCGCGGCCCTGCCGTCAGCGCGCGTAGGCCCAGAGATACACACACCGGCATAATTAGCGGAACAGAAAAAAAAACAAGGTTTTTAAATAATTTCGTATATAATTCCAGAGTTAACTATTAGATATTAAATATTAATGCAACTAACATCTATTAATATCAACTTTGTAGTTTTAAGATATTTTGGTCAAAAAAAATGAAATTAAAACGAAATGCATCGTTTTTAGATCTCGTGAATAATTAAGAAACAGTACAAAAAATTAAATTAAGACAGTTCAAAATAAAATTTATGTTAGTTTAGTAACGCGTATTTCCCCTTTGTGCTGTGATAGCGGTTTCTATTCGTTTAGGCATGCCGCAAACAATGTTATCAATGGTTTCTTGGTGTAACCTCTGCCACTCCTCAAGTAATGCGTTCTGCAGTTCACCCAGATTGTTTGGAGGTGGAATTATGGACTTTACGGCTCTTTTGAGGAAGTCCCAGACATGCTCTATCGGTTTCATGTCCGGGGATCTTGCTGGCCACTGCAATACTGGAATGCCCACATTAGATACGACTGTATTGTGTGAGCAGTGTGAGCCCGAGCATTATCTTGCATTAGAAGAAAGTCTTCCCCAATAAAGGGGGCAAATGGTACAACGTATTCTTCTAAACTGTCCCTGATATACCGATCAGCAGTCATGTTCCCTCTATCGACTACCACTCACTCCGTACGAGCTACCAAACATATTCCTCCCCACACCATAATTGAGCCGCCACCATATGCCACTGAATTTTCGAAATTAGACTGAATGTAAAGTTCTCCTTTGCGTCTCCATATTCGCTGTCTCCCATCAATCTGGTTTAAGAGAATTCGACACTCGTCCGTGAAGAGAATTTGTCTCCATTCGTTCATAACCCAATGGCGATGTTCACGTGCAAAGTTCAATCAGATTGTGCGGTGACTTTTCTCTAGTTTTGAAGCTTTGGCGGGTATGTACGAACCTAAACCAACTTCATCGAACCTCCTGCAAACTGTACGCTCACTTACTCGTACTCCTCGAGCGTCTTCGAGTTCGTTTCGGGCTTGCACAGCAGTTAACCGGGTGTTCCTACGAACTCGCAGTTGTAAAAAAACGGTCATCACGCCTTGTAGTGCACCTTTTTCTGCCTTGACCCCTCTTCTTTACAAGAGAATTAGTTATTAGAGATTCCGGTCGAAGAAGTCCTGGGGCTATCGATCTGTTAGTATGACCGTTTGATCTCATTTCATCTGCCCTTACGATTTCTTGCGGTATTAAATCAGGCAATATTAGCCGGTTGTAATCCAACAAGATGGTCGCATAATAAGAAATAAGAAAAATTCACTATAAAGCAAAATTATCTCAAAACAGTCGGAATAACCTCTTTAGCGGGAAATTAAAACAAATGAATAAAAAAAATGGCTGTCAGATTATATTCTTTTTTTAAATTAGACATTAAACAAAAAAAGTGTCATAACTGGCCAGTCTTTATCATAGAAACTTTTTAAATCGTACTTTTTTTCTGTTCCGCTTATTGTGCCAGTGTGTGTATTGTGTGTGCCGTCCGCGTGAGTATCCACAGAAATATTTAGAATAGAAGCGGCAAAAATTTAAATAATAAAAAAAAATTGCCCCTATGAAAAACCCGTGAAATTAATTCTACTCTCGATTCTGAATAAACTATTTTTTCAGTTTCGCTTATTCCGTTAACACGTTGTATATATACATACAAATTTTGCTCGTTTAATAGCATAGGGTGTCAGTTATGTTTAACAGCTAAGAATAATGTGAAATAATAGTAATTTCTTAAATAACACAACGAATTTCAAAATATAAAGCCACTTCATTGTAGAACTGTCTTTACCATGTATTTACGCATAGATAAAGATCTAAATTAAAGAGTCAGGTGTATACTATACCATCATCATCATCATCATATCAGCCGAAAGACGTCCACTGCTGGACATAGGCCTCCCCTAAAGATCCCCATGACGACCGGTCCTGCGCTGCTCGCATCCAGCGGCTTCCCGCGACCTTGACAAGATCGTCGGTCCACCTTGTGGGGGGCCTGCCAACGCTTCGTCTTCCGGTACGTGGTCGCCACTCTAGAACCCTTACGCCCCATCGGCCATCAGTTCTTCTTGCGATGTGCCCTGCCCACTGCCACTTTAATTTAGCGACTCTCAGAGCTATGTCAGTTACTTTTGTTCTTCTGCGGATCTCCTCATTTCTGATTCGATCTCGCAGAGAGACTCCGAGCATAGCCCTTTCCATAGCTCTTTGGGTGACCTTGAGCTTCCTGATAAGGCCCATCGTGAGCGGCCACGTCTCGGTTCCATATGTCATCACTGGCAACACACACTGGTCAAAGACTTTCGTCTTGAGACACTGCGGTATTTTGGACGTGAAGATGTTGCGGAGCTTCCCGAACGCTGCCCATCCGAGTCGGATTCGACGAGTAACCTCTTTCTCTAAGTTGGTTGTATACTATACATCCGCATGTTAGTCACCCTTTAATGTATTGAGAAGATTAGTTGATTACGTAGTGCTTGTCTTATCCAACGATTCAATGTTATCGCTTAGCAAAATACGTACTTTGCAAGTAACAGATACTAAAAATAGAACGTATATTACTAATAATAGCTTAAAAAACAGTAAAAATCAGTATAAGTTTCTTTAAGCTATGATTCGATAACCGTTTTGAGGTGCATTACTTGGCGGAAAAAATAGTTTTAACAAAAACGAATCACCTCCTTCAAAAATGTTTCAGGAATCTATTAGCACTAAAAAGTATAAAATAACCATAGCAGTTAATTATCAACAACGTAGTGAAATAATAGAAAATAACCAAGCCTATGTTTGTTTCTTTCAATTACAAATTTACAAGAAACAGTTCATTTTGGAGTCAATACTAGCCAAGTCGCAAAACCAATTGAAGTATGTGCTACTAGCGAAATATCCTTTAAGGGCACTAACTCGCGCTAAATAAGCTGTAGAATTAGACAGTAGAAAATTTAAATTGAAACTACATTATTTGCTCTATACCAAATGTTACTATAGTATCGAAGAATATTTATTAGATAAAGATAAAAATGTGCTGTAAATATACTTAAATATAAATAATAATATATATAAATATATTTACGTTTAATAATATCCTGAGAGTTTATACTATTGTGGAAACGACTAACAAACGAAACCTTTGAAGTGTATTATATAGTAACAATATTATTTTGTATAGAAAGTTGGATTTATAGTGGAGTTCTACAAAAAACATCCTTCGTACCAGTGCGGTAACTTCGAAATACCTTCCTATTCCGCTTCTGTGTATTGTTTACGCTGCGGTTTTTCGTGTTCACATCTACAAGTTGCTTATTCTGATTAAAATGAAGTGCACTGTTTGTCCTGGTAATATCGGCCTTAATGAAGAACTGAAGTGTTTGTACTGCGAGGCTACAGTGCATTACCGTTGCCTAGGTATGACGGTAGGTCAATATACGGCAAATAATTATGAGGTGAAGCTGACTTATTGCTGCGAACGTTGTCGAAATGTAACCACCCATCGTGGCCATCGTCAAGAAGAGACCTCTGCGTCAACATTTAAATCAGATACCAGTTTGCTGAATGATACGGTGCAACCGACCTTGGTCGACAGCGACATGTCGTGCGACGACCCATCTTATGACGAGTCGGTCGTGCCACCTAACCCTGAGACGTCACCTAACCCTGACTCAGAAATTTCGCCATCGGACCTGAAAAGCTTTATAACGTCCTGTTTCGAGAAATCTAACAATCATATGAGACATCATATCGACTCTGTCGTGCTAAGTCTTAAAAAGGAATTTACGCAAATGATTGAGCATGTTTCCGACCAAATAATCACCCTTCAAACCTGTTATGGATCATTCGAGACCCGCGTTGGAAAACTGGAGTCGGAAAATATGGAATTACGGACGGAATTAAATTCCCTTAAGCAGAACACTGAGGTCAGTGAACTTAAAAATACGGTGTGCGAATTACGAAACTCACTGAACGAGCAAAACCAGCAACAAATGCTTTATGATATTGATATATCGGGTGTTCCTGAGCTACCAAACGAATCAACTCAACATATTGTGCAATCCATCGCATGTAAACTTGGTATATCGCTAAACGAACAAGATGTAATTAGCGCCATACGTCTGGGGCGCGCGTGATAGATTATAATACCTGAAAATATGTCTAAAAATATTGCTAAATGGCTAAATTGTATTTCAGAGATAATAGATAGTTAGGAGTAATAAATTTTATTGTAATAGTATTGATTTCATCTCTTTCCTAACGGAAGTTGTAGAATGTAATTAACTACAGTATTGTATGAAGTAAAAAAATAAAAATGACATGTGTTGCAAGGTTTATAATGTGTTCAAAATATTGTATTAATATTGTTATCGATTAATCTAGTAAAATATACCAAATCGTATGTAAAAGTAGTAATTTTGATGCTGTTCAATGTAGCTCATTGGCTAATGTAACTAGAATGATTTCTATTGGTTAATATGTGGCTAATATCACTCACCTCGTTCGATAATTGTATTGCTCACTACCTGTACAAACTTCATTTCATATTGTATGATAAAAAGCTCCATCAGAGCATTAAATCTCTCTTATATTAGTGTCGGCGAAACTGGAAGTATCCCTAGTCCTGAGTTAAGTAATTTTCTTTAATATTTAAAATATGTTGTTGTAATAGAAGTAAATCTCATTGTAAACGTGTTATTTTCTTGTCTTTAAATGTAGATAACTGTATTTTCAACTCTGCTTGAATTAGAAACTGTTTTACTGCTGTTTCTTTGAATAATCAAGTACATTTATAACTACCATTTATTTCGTTTATCATTTGTTCTAAAATTCCCTTCCTATGTAGCTATAATCCACGAAAAGGCGTGGTTAATTTAGGTAGGTAGTACAAGACAGCTTGGCTATATCCTCGTATTTTAGAGTACAATAGGTAAATAACTCAAGACCTAGTATTCCTTTAATAGAAAACTCATATTAAAAAGCTTTTATTTGTAACTGCACATGTCTCTACCCTTTGCTATATTAAAAATATACACCATTATAAAAATTATCAGCCTATTAGTAAATACACGAAATATGAATAAAAAATATTTCCTACATGACTATTTATCTAACTGTCCCCATATTTCTCTTACTTATCTAACTGTGTACGACAATGATTAACTCAAAGTATTTTTCAATCGGACTCCTAAATGCGGGTTCTTTAGGTACCAACCATGAAGAACTACAAACTGCGCTGACTCGTGAATCGTTTGACATCTTCGCAATAAACGAGACTTGGATGCGGGACGGACAGGACGGCACTGCGCCGCGTGTCCCCGGCTACAGACTCAGACACGTCCCTCGTCGGCACGGCCGCCGGCAGCGAGGCGGAGGAGTAGGTTTTTATTTGAAGCAAGGCATCTCTGCGCGGACTTGTGTGCACCCAACACCTCATATGGAGGTCGAACAAATGTGGTTATCATTAAAAATAAATAAACTCAAATTTATAATAGGTACTGCATATCGCCCTCCATGGCAAAATATTATTACTTTTTTTGACGCTCTTACGGAATCTATAGCTTCGTTCACGAACTATGATTATTTAGTTTTGCTAGGCGACTTTAATATAAATTTTAGCGGATAATTATTGTACATTTAAAAATTTTATCCACAAACTAATTCTTAGCTGATAAAATCTTTTTACTCATAGCGCTTATTTATTATTGTTATTTATTTTTATGTAGGTACTTGACTTAACTTTTCAATTAATTTCAATGTTCTTGTAAATTTTATTCCTATTTAGTTTAATGTTCAATATTATTTATTTGCCGTCATTTTAAGAAAGCTGTAATCACCTCTAATTGGTTTACCGTTTAGCTATAAACCTAGTTTAACTGTATCTTCTATCTCTTTGCTTAATGTGTAATCTGTTGGTGATCATAAATAAATAAATAAATAAATAAAATTTACTGGAAAATGACTATAAAACTGCACACTTACAACAATTTTTACAATATTTTAATCTAAAAAATCACATAGAAGAACCGACGCATTTCACTATAAGTAGCTCAACCCTCATTGATTTGGCCTGTACCGATTCCAGTCTCAGTGTGCATAACAAAAAAGTTACACACATACCTGCACTTGGTGGTCATGCTATAATATCTTTTCAGTTAAAATGTAAAAAGCCTAAACCTCCCTTACGACATATTGTTTACAGACCATTAAAAGATATAAACATATTGGAATTAAATAGAGACATTGAGTCCATAGCATGGGATGATTTGTTACAGCTAGAATCTGTAGATGAAATTGTGAACATTTTGAGCCACATCATAATTGAATTATTCAATAGACATGCCCCAGAGAAGACTATATCGATCAGGGAACCACTGCCTCCATGGCTCACTAGCAATGTACGTTACATTATGCATCTTCGTGATATGGCACATAATAAGGCTCGTGATAATAAAGAGAATGATGTTTACAAAAAAGAATACAAAGACCTAAAACACCTCGTGGAATTTAGTGTATATAGCGAAAAAAGGGGCTTCTTTAAACAAAATATTAACAAACACATAAAAAATCCTAAATATCTGTGGAAAAATCTTAAAAAAACTGTATTGCCTGATTTTAAAAATAAACATGAACTGCCACCTCATTTTGACGACCCTGATAAAATTAATAAAGCTTTCCTCAAAGTTCCTGGTGATGACAATGTCCGTCTATCGGACTTAACCTTTTTAGGGTTCCGATACCAAAATGGTAAAAAAAAGAACCCTTATGGTGCCGCTCTGTCTGTCTGTCTGTCTGTCCGTCTGTCTGTCACACCTCTATATCTCAGCAACCACTTATGCTATCAACCTGAAATTTGGAATAGTTTTAGAATATAGTTGCCCAACTTAAATGCACAAGAAAAAATTTTGAAAAAAGTATGATTATTAATATAAAGGGGGCCAAAATAGGGGGGGCCAAATTTCAAATTGTCGCTACTAGGTCGAGTGGGGTATCATATGAAAGGGCTTTACTTGTACATTTTAAAATATATTTTTGTATTTTTTTAAATTTCTTAGTTTTAAAGTTATGATGAAAAATGTCAAGAAAAATACCATTCCCCCCCCCTTATCTCCGAAGTTTGAGTAAGGAAAAATCTGAATTAATTACAGTTGACAGAAGTTTATATAAACTTTACAGCAAAAATAAAACGATCTTTCTAAGTTGCACAGTTTTTCAGAAATCTGCAAAAAACCTTTACAAACAAATTTAGTTTTGCGGTCCTGAAAATGGACTTTATTGCTTCCAAAAATACTATAGGTATATCGGAACCCTCGGCGCGCGAGTCCGACTCGCACTTGACCGGTTTTTTTTTTAATTTAATAAATACTGTTCATCTTGTTTGGTGTTAGAGCCTGTACATGAGAATGTTGTGGCTAAGATAATTATGTCCATAAAATCTAATGCCTGTGGTTCTGATAATATCACGCGTGATATGATTCTACTAACTCTTCCATATACACTCAAAATAATCACGGCAATCATAAACCGGTCTATTGCTGAGCATACCTTTCCGTCCACCTGGAAAAATGCACTTGTGCGGCCTCTACCGAAGACAGCTCAAGCTGATGATGTTTGTGAGTTACGCCCCATAAGCATTTTGCCGTTTTTATCCAAAATATTAGAGCGTGTGGTAGCCTATCAACTCACCAAATACTGTGAAACAAATAATATTTTCCCTGCCTTTCAATCAGGTTTTCGTAAGGGACGCAGCACAGGCACGGCTTTGCTAGATGTTGTAGACAACTTGCTATCTGCACAAGATACAGGCTCGGGTTCAATTTTAGTTTTGCTCGATTTCTCACGAGCTTTTGATTCTATAAATATATCCCTTTTGTTATCAAAACTTTCATATTATGGTTTTCATCATTCTACTTTAAAATGGTTCCATAGTTATCTTAGCCAACGCACACAACAGGTTGCTATCACAAAATGTGACGGAACTCAAGTTCTGTCTTCTACTGAACCGATTTCTAGAGGAGTACCCCAAGGGTCGATATTAGGTCCAATTCTTTTTATAATCTATACAGCCGACATAACTAGACATATATATGACTGCAAATTCCACCTTTATGCTGATGACGTACAGTTATATCTTCCTATTAGCCCAAATGCTCCTAGCTCATCCTTTGATACTATTAATTCAGATTTGGATCGTATCGCTTCTTGGTCAACGAAAAACTCTCTTACATTAAACCCAACGAAATCAAAACTCCTTATAGTCGGATCTAAAATGCAATCCAAACATAAATATTATGGGTAACAAAGTCGAGCGGGTACACATGGCGCGAAACTTAGGGCTGTTAATGGACAGTAACCTTAAGTTTGAAAATCACTGCTTGGAAATTGCACGCAATTGTTTTTATCGCCTTAAAGTTCTGTACAAAATAAGACCTTTTATTGGCACTGACCTTCGTATAAAGTTATGCGATTCACTCATTCTTTCAAAATTTAATCACTGCATTTCAGTATATGGCCACTGTGTATTTAAAAAATCTTTAGCTCTAATCCAGCGGGTGCAAAACGCTTGTGCCCGATATTGTTTTCAAATACCTCCTAGATCACACGTAACCCCTTTCCTTAATTCCTCTAACATTTTAAAGATAGAGGGACGAATTAAGTTATTTTTTTCCAGTCTTTTATTTGATATCATCAACACAGGAAAACCAGAATATTTGTTTCAAAAGCTGACTTGGAGATACACTCAACACAGATACAATTCCAGATCTACTTCTTGGCAATTAAATATAAGCCGTCATAAGACAGCCGCCTTCCGTGGAAGCTTCAAGTTCCAAGCTTCAAAATGTTGGAACGACCTTCCACCGCCAATTCGCTCTATTCCTAAAAAATACCGTTTTAAAAATGATCTGCGCCAATACCTATTGTCTCTTCAGAAGGCTGGTTAGTAGCTTCACGTATATTCTATTTCAGACTCAAAAGAGTCACTAAGTAAGAGTTTGTTTTTTAAATGAGATTCTGCAGACAAATCAGTCACACATACATTCATTAATTCGGTGGAAACACTTGGACTTTATGGCATGGTAATAGAGTTACGAATATTTCCACTGACCTGCAGTTGACCGTACTTACTTATTTTATTTTTTACAACACCTTATAATTCTATCATTATTAACATACAGTTGACTGCATGTCAAGCATTGTAATATTACTTTTACGTTGCGACACTTCTTTAGTTATATTATAAGTATGATGTTTGATATGCACTTGACTGTACTACTTATATTAGGTACCTATACCGCTTACAATTAAATAATATTTACATGATAGAACCTACGAGAAAGTTTTGGGACAGTTAGTCTTCTTGAAGTTTTAGTTACTACTTGCAAGGCTGTACTTGCATGGAATCTGTTTATAATATCTATCATTCATAAATATATTATCCTGAATCCTCTTAATTAATATTTATTTATTTTTTCCTCTCTCATATAAGTTACCTACTGTTTAACCATTTATTTATCATTTTGTTACTTTGATAAAAATATTATTGCTTTATATTACTGCTTTTACATAAGTATCTCCACCTGAGCGCGTACACACACTTAAGGTACTAACAGAATAACAGCGTCGTGGCTCGCTAAACGAATCACGGCATATTGCTGAGTTAGGGCCTTTCTTTGGGTGCGGTAAATATAATGTAAGTCCTGAAAATCTGTACTGCAAACTAGTTTTATTTGTATATGTTAAAAAGTTACAGTTTAGTCAAATAATTGTACCGTTCCCAAATAAACGTTTTATCTATCTATCTATCTATCTAATCATAAAGTATAGGGCGAAACGCGGCCTTAATGTGATCCGTTTTCCATACAAAAATTCAAATGACTTGCATTCTTACGCGGGACATAAAATTCTGTTGAATAACGAACGAATACTGCTATATTTAGTTAAATTTTTCGCTAATTAATAGAAAAATACAGTTAATGTACTGAAAGTACTATTTTTGTTAGCAATTTTTGGTTCAATATTACGATTGTGGGCGTGCGGTCAAAACTGTACGGTTGTGCTTTGTGTGCATGTGTTGTGCGTACTCATGTAAATACGGACTGACAAGAGTAATTGACTTTAGTGGACATATGGAGATATTTTTCTTATCGAAATTGTTGTTAGGCGTTGAAGTTGAACGATGAAATTTACGCGAATCAACTTTTTGCACATATATAGTTGGTACTTATTGCATTCAAAAATAAAACCTTATATTTGCAGCAGTGGCTCCATCTAGTTGCGTTCGGGGCTAAGCTGGTCGTGCCGTCACAGATCACTTTAAGGCGATAATAGCCCTCAAATGGGCATTTTGTACTCGTAAAGCCTACTCCTCATTTATAGCTGTTCAAGAAAAGTTGAAAAAAATATATGTGAAACAAGTATGTGTGTATTCAAGTGTGTGTGTATTCAAGGATTACATTTGGTACATTCATTTTTTAGGGTTCCGTACCTCAAAAGAAAAAAAACCGGTCAAGTGCGAGTCGGACTCGCGCGCCGAGGGTTCCGATATACCTATAGTATTTTTGGAAGCAATAAAGTCCATTTTCAGGACCGCAAAACTAAATTTGTTTGTAAAGGTTTTTTGCAGATTTCTGAAAAACTGTGCAACTTAGAAAGATCGTTTTATTTTTGCTGTAAAGTTTATATAAACTTCTGTCAACTGTAATTAATTCAGATTTTTCCTTACTCAAACTTCGGAGATAAGGGGGGGGGAATGGTATTTTTCTTGACATTTTTCATCATAACTTTAAAACTAAGAAATTTAAAAAAATACAAAAATATATTTTAAAATGTACAAGTAAAGCCCTTTCATATGATACCCCACTCGACCTAGTAGCGACAATTTGAAATTTGGCCCCCCCTATTTTGGCCCCCTTTATATTAATAATCATACTTTTTTCAAAATTTTTTCTTGTGCAATTAAGTTGGGCAACTATATTCTAAAACTATTCCAAATTTCAGGTTGATAGCATAAGTGGTTGCTGAGATATAGAGGTGTGACAGACAGACGGACAGACAGACAGACAGACAGAGCGGCACCATAAGGGTTCCTTTTTTTTACCATTTTGGTATCGGAACCCTAAAAACGGAACCCTTATAGGATCACTTTGTTGTCCGTCTGTCGGTCTGTCTGTCTGTCAAGACGCTTTATCTCACAAACGGGTAAAGGTATCAGATTTAAATTAATACCACAAATTAGGATCTATGAACCACACAAGATCTGAAAATTTAATTTTTTTACAACAACGCAATCAAAAGATATGGCATTTTATGTCCTCATCTCCATGGTCATGGTTTGGTCATGTAGAGAGGATGAATGAAGGAAGATTGACGAAAGAGATCTACAAGGCGAAAGTGAATGGAAACGTTGGAAGGGGAAGGCCTCGGCGAACATACCAGGACCAAATTCAGGACGTTCTGAATAAAGGCCAGGTTAAAAGTACCCTAAACCGACGAGCATGTATGAAAGGATTGATGAAAGTTCAGGAAGCAAGGGAAGTATGTCAAGATCGTAGCAGGTGGAGAACTGTGGTCTCTGCCTACCCCGACGGGAACAAGGCGTGATGTTATGTATGTATGTATGTATCTCCATACATTTATTCAAAAATGCAAAACCTACAGGGTACTTCCCGTTGACCTAAAATTATGAAATTTGGCAAGAAGCTAGGTCTCACAGTACAAATAATGGGAAAAGTCTGAAATCATTAAATATTACAACTTTTCTCACAACTAATGGTTACCAATTGTGGTGAGCTCCCGTTTCAAAAACATTCATATAAGAGAGGGGTCAAGTTGGATGGTCGTTGAGGCGATTTTTGTTTTAGTTCTATTTAAAAACGGGAACACTTACAAACTTGAAAATGGGTATGTTTATAGTGCATAAGCTATAAAATAACAACAAATAATAAAATTTGGTCAAGCGCGTGTCAAAAAATCTAGCACATTAACTTACTGAAATTTCAACGAATACAATTATGTTTATGTGGTGGTACGGAACCCTCAGTGCGCGAGTCCGACTCGCACTTGGCCGGTTTTTTCTTTGTCTTTGTATTTTATATTTAACAAAAAAACTACGGTACGTCGATTTTTGACGTTAATTCCCTACTGCTCTTAAAGCGCTATGATATATGGAAATATTTTTACACTACTAAATTAAAAAAACCCTTATTCTTTAAATACAATAATGGGGTCGATTCAGGCGTGGCCGCTAAATTTCCTAAATTTATTTAAGTGTCGCTAAACCGTTTGGTATTCTGTACGCAACTGTCAAAATCAAATGACGGGAGTAAATTGATTTTGACATTAATAAATTTTAACCAATCTACTAAATTTCCGTTTAACTGCAAATTGGTATTCCACAAGCCTCATTTTAAGCGAAACCATAGACAAGAACAGCTAATTTTAGCGGTGATTAAAAACCAGCATGTTAAAATTAAAAACAGCAGATTATTCCAAATGAGCAAAAGCCATACTCTTTCTCTTGCATTTTCTGAAGTTGTGGAAGGAAAGAAAGAAAAAAAAGGCAAAAATAAAACAACAGGAACACATTCCGCTGCTAAAAAAATTTGCCCGGCTATTGCCGCCGACGAAATTATTGACGGCTAACAATTTCGTCTTCTATCTTGCAAACCGGCTGTAGACAAAATTTTTTTCAGACGCATGACACGTGAATGACACAAAGATTTCAAAAATATTGCTGCGAAGTTGACGACAACATCGACGCGACCGAGATAAATAAGAATTCTTAATTTTGACAGGTTGAGGAAATGTTTGTGCTAATTTTGCCCCTGTTTTCCGAAAACTGGGCCATCAAAGATAAAATTTTGGCCTGTTGTCTAAAAAGGGACGAAGTATGTGAATGGACATCTAAGGGATGACTCGTTGCCAAAAGGATCAAAAATCGTTTCTTTTTGGTCAATCTGGCAACTCGGTTCCGATTCGAACTTGACGGTTTTACCTTTATTTTGTCTATGATATTCTTTCCAAAGAAGAGAAGGATAGCTTTTTATGAAATCCATAAGTGGGAACGAGACGGACAGCTTTTTCATTCACTCAATCATTCACTCTTATTTTTAGTTGCCCGATAATATTTTTTAGTTAACATGCCACTCTGGAATAGCAAATTGATTAAAACGTAATTAAAATCTGGATAAAATTTAGGAATTTTAATTTTAGGCTTAACTTTAGCGGCCACGCCTGAATCGACCCCATTATACGATTTTTTTTATCTGTTACTAGCGGTCCGCCCCGGCTTCGCACGGGTAGAAATAGGCAAAGATTAGATAATATAGGTTCTTGTTGCGTCGGAGGTTAATGAAAAACCGGCCAAGTGCGAGTCGGACCCGCGCACCGAGGATTCCGTACCACTAAGGTAAACATACTGTCTTTGTTATGGACACGCAGATATGTGTATAAAAATGAGCGAGTCTGACACGCACTTGACCACTTTTTATTATTTGTTGTTATTCTATAGCTTATGCACTTTAAAGATACCAATTTTCACGCTTGTATGTAAGTGTTATTTTTTATTTTATTTTAATTTATTTAGGAACAAACGATAATTTTCTTACAACCTATAGCTCTCTCAATTTATAACTATTACAGTAGTGTTCACGTTTTTACAATAAAGCTAAAACAAAAATCGTCTAAAAACACGTTTTCAGTAGGGGAGCCCCCCTTAATTTATATATTTTTTAGTATTTGTTGATAAATCGGCAACAGAAATACATTATCTGTGAAAATTTCAATTGTCTACCTATAACGGTACAGCCCGCTGACAGACAGCGGAGGCATATTAATAGAGTCCCGTTTATCACCCTTTTGTACCGGCCTTTATAGTTTCTACCGGCGTTTTAACATGAAAAAGTAGTTATTGTGACATAAGTGTAATAATTAGACATATGTAACGCGGATTTTTTTGTAGAAATTGATGTCTTCTATAAGATTGTAGTACTTTACTTTGCTCTATTGTCAACGGTTTTGGCAGCGTACGCGATATAGGGATACTATTTGGTATTTTTTTCACACCTTGGGTTACATTATCGAAGTTTTCATACGGAACCCTAACTTTTTGAAAATACTTTATAGCCTATGTTCATCACGGATAATGTAGGATTTTAATGGTGACAGAATTTTTCAAATCGGTCTAGTAGTTTTGGAGCCTATTCGATGCAAACAAACAATCAAATCTTTCCTCTGTATAATATTATATTAATTACTAGCGGCCCGCCCCGGCTTCGCACGGGTACTTATCTACGGGTAGAGTGCCTTTTATTACGATATTATGACGTAGTCTTAAACTTGCTACACAATTTTTAAAACATTCTAAAATATTTCGTTGTGCCAGTTGTACACAACATTTATAGCTTCTTCAGGATTAGGTGCGAAAATTAACATATTGAGTTTTGATGTTACACTTGACAGGGCCACATACAATTGCCCGTGTGAAAGACAGGAGCATCTAAGAAAATTATTTTCCCTATGTTATTGTTGACGGATGACATTATCGAATCTTATACATTTTTTTTCTCCGGATTCAAACGACGACACTCATTTTGAACTATCTGTAAAATTCGAGAATGGTTGAACATATCTAAAATTTAAAAAATCAGGCTTCGGACGACCAGTCGCAACGACGTGTGCCCTCCGTGTGTGCCCCCGGTGCCCCGTCGGGTCGGCTATCAACGAAAATGCGCATCGAGTGTGAAGCTCATTCTAGGACTTTAATTAGAGTGATTTTAATACTGTGATATCTTCTAAGATATTCATTTAAATAAAATGGTGTAAAGGACAATTTTGATCTATGTTCATTACTTATTATAACTAACCTTTTAAATTAGATAAGGATCCGTACCTTAAGGGCAAATATACGTTCAAAAATACCTTATTTTGAAAATCTACTTTTTTGCTATAAAAAGTTGGTTACTATGGAAAATCCTTAAAAGATAGATAAATACTGTCGCGGATTTTTCTTTAGAGCTTTTAGAGAGCAACATTTCTTTCATACATAACTTTCATATAAATGAAACCATTTACGCAGGGCACGCCCAGAAAGCTCTCAAGAGGCACGTTTTTTCCAAATCGATCGACAAACATCATCATAGTTCAGTTAATTTGCAATAAATATTTATAAATTATAACCGCGAACCTTTCTATTGAATGAATCTATCTATTAATGAAAACCGGATCAAAATCCATACAGTAGTTCCTGAGTTTAGCGATCACAGACAGACATGATGCATGCACGACAGAAAAACGTTTCGGGGACTTTCTTTTATAATATTTAGTGAGGCACGTTTTTTTCCAAATCGATCGACAAACATCATCATAGTTCAGTTAATTTGCAATAAATATTTATGAATTATAACCGCAAACCTTCCTATTGAATGAATCTATCTATTAGTGAAAACCGGATCAAAATCCATACAGTAGTTCCTGAGTTTAGCGATCACGGACAGACATGATGCATGCACGACAGAAAAACGTTTCGGGGGACTTTCTTTTATAATATGTAGTGATATATATATAATAATATAATATTAGTGTAGATATTTCATACGAAAAAGTAAGTTTTTCCTCATTTTTGTCAAAATTCCGTCTCATCGTTGGTTGTAACAACCACGTTGAAGAGCACTCTTATGTAAACGCTAACGACGTGATAACAAGGTCGATATTAGCATTGACGATCGCATAGCTTCTAATTTGAGGGCTACAATCGCCTTAATCTCCGGCCCGGCCGGTACCGCCGCAACCGCTATCGTCCCTGCATGTTAAATCTGTAATATCTTCGAAAATATTCATTAAGATTACATGCTGTAAAGAGCCATGTTAAATGCACAATAAATACGGTGATTAATTGGATAAGGATGAATGCTGTTTTGCTTAAAATCCCTTCGTAAATACGCTCGTAAGCCATTTTTTCTCTAAAGGATAAAATATGGTTATTGTGGGTTATCCCTAAGAGATAGACATATGCCATTGCGGATTTTTCTGTAGACCTTTTTAAGGTGTACATTACTGTCATACATTACTTTGATCTATCTCGTAGGGTTCAGCCAGCGTTTGCAACGTAAGCGCAAAAAATGTGTTTATATACGACATCACATTAGAACCCCTTAAAATTATCAGTGTTTCTCTACTATATTATGCATGTTTTATACATATAAACCTTCCTATTGAATCATTCTACCTATTGAAAAAAACCGCATTAAAATCCGTTGCGTAGTTTTAAAGATCTAATCATACATAGGGACAGACAGACAGACAGCGGGAAGCGACTTTGTTTTATAGTATGTAGTGAAGCGGCTTAAAATCAAGTAGGTGCTATAAATTAAATAAAATTTTAAAATGATAACATTTTTACTTCACGAAGTTTTCACTTGAGCGAATTCTTACAATGCGAAACCGCACATTGTTATTTTAGGTTGAGGTTCAACCGAACCTTAACCTAAAATATTTTTTTTTAATGCAAGCATTAATCAAAAACAACTGCAACAGAAATACGATTGGAATTATCAATGGGAATTAGCGAGTAAGACTCAAATAGAAAGATGCGACATAATTCATTGAATCACGCAGTGTTGCTAACTCAGTTTCGTAAAATTTAAATTTCTTAAAACTTATCGTATAAGGATTTCTACAAAAAGGTAATTCAAAACATTTTAGCCACTTTGTTTCTAATACTTGGAAACATTTCAAATTATACCCAGTTTGGGACACTCAAAATATGCTCAAGTTTTTTTTTAATAACTTGTGATATTTTTATGTTTTCGTACATTTCAACAATTTAAAGTAATTTTCTAAGTATTGGTAAAGATGTGACTTTAAGTGTCAGCCACAAAAAATCTGAGTGTAAAAAAATATGTAAGCACCATTTTTAAATGTTACTTAGATCATGAAACTGTACAACTTTATTTTTTTTACCTCGCATACAAAATGTGCAATCAGCTGGAGGTTTTTACGGGAAGTTGATTTCTTTTTCGTATAATACATATGTTCTTTGGCCAAAGTTGTTCAGTTTTACGATCTGAGTAATAGATCAAAATAGTGATTACTATTTTTTACTTTCGAGCGGAGCGAGAAAGGTATTGTATTCGTGAAAAAAAAAGTTTTTTAAATTTTCTCAAAAATGTGTTCTATATCACTTATACATAAAAAAAAACAAGTCTCCCAAAAATGTCCGTCCGTCGGTCGGTCGGTCGGTCGATCCGTCGGTCCGTCGGTCGGCCGGTCTGTCCGTCACGCTTTGGCCTAGCGGCTAAACGAATGGTCCGATTGAAACCATGTTTTGAATTTAGGAGTTTTATGCAAATCCATCGAAGGATTCTAAGTGGTTTTTTGCTGGCTCTCATTTTGAGGGTAGCTGTCATACTCGTACAACGAAAATGAAAAATTGAAATTTTCTCATAAATGGCTCATAGAATATTGATGAAACTTTGCATGACCAAGCATCTCCATGTAAGATATCTTCCGCCAGTATCAATTGATCTGTGTAATTTCATATAAGGGGTGTTCCTGTACCACCAAATCGTAAATATGTGATTTCCCCAAAATTGGTTCCATTGAGTTTCTTAAAATTTTCTATAATATTAATCCTGGATTGGTTGTCTACCTGACTGGATATTTATTTTGATTTTTTACAATAAAATTTAGTACACAGGGTGTACCAAAAACTGAAAGAACAATAATCCATAAGGAACGTGTTGGGAAATTTAAAAAAATATCCATGCATGTATCCTACGGTAGTATCCATTGATCTGTGAAAATTCATATAAAGGGTGTGCCAGTATTACCAAAAGTTAAACATGTGATTTACTCGAAATCGTTTGATGTTTATTTTAATGTTTGACAATTTGAATTCTTAATTGATCTGTATATTTCAATCGAAATTTTTTTGTGGAAAAACGTAAATAAAAGTTTGTATTTCCATATTATGTGTATGGCATTACAAATTTAAGTTTGCGGTTGATAGTTTTTCTTGAGTATTGCGAGAAAGTAAGTGCAGTGCTGCTGTACCATTTATTATTCACCTTGTATAGGTTTTTGTAGTGTTCCTGAAAAGTGTTCCCGGGATGAGAATATCCCAAGGAAGAATTGTCGGGGCTGTGCTGCTAATAAAATTATTTGCTTGATATCGCGTGTAGTTTATCTGAGCCTGCGTGGTGCTGGCTTATAAGAGTACCGACCCATCTCTACCTATGGGTGTTGTAAAAAGCGGAGGATGGACAACACGTCCTTCGGAGTTTTGTACCATCTCATACTAATGCGGTCTCAACCACCGAGGTCCATGGTGCCAGCCGTACTGCAATTTATTTTTTTCTGACTTTGGTGTTTCCCCTACAAAATTACCACGCAATTTTGTTGTAAGATTCTGGAGGAAGCTCCCAATCCAGTAACGGGCTTTCAACGGGATGTCATGATATTTAAGTTTACAGTCTTTCAAAAATTTTCTTCCGGAGGCAGGCAATATTCTATTCCGGGTCATAGATATACATACATAACATCATGCTTCTTTCCCGTCGGGGTAGGCAGAGATCACAGCTCTCGGCTTGCTACAATTTTGACATACTTCCCTGGTGTCCTCTACTTTGATCAATCCTCTCATACGATTACATGCTCGTAGGTTTAAGGTACTTCTACCCTTTATTTAAAACGTCTTGAACGTCTCTTTTTGTCTTTCATTAGATGTTATATAAGGTTCGTGGAATAATTTCCCTGCCTGGGTAGTATTCCAGGATAGTCCTGTAGTTAGTGTTCCCGTTATAGTGTTTCAGAGATAATCCTATTAGACCTGTGTTCTTGATATCAATTGAATTAATTTGTTACGCAGAAATTGATAGACATATTTATATAGTGGGTGTGTGGGAGTGGGTAAATTTGTCCTTTTGTCGTTTAAAATCAAAACTATTTAATATATTTTTTAGGGCAAATTATCACAACTTGTACCATTTTTAGATATTACTTTCAAAATCCAATTCCAAACCTTATCAAAATCCAGTTGAGTAGCCGTTTTAGAGAAGTGTGCTGTTATGTTAGAAGATAAAGTATTCTCATAGATAAGTAAGTGATATTAGTGTGACGAATCCCTAATCTTTCATGATGATGAAGGTGGTTTCATGATAACATAAGTTATAGTTTATTTTCTTGCCCAATAACATCGAAAAGTATCAGTCATAAAAACTATGAAAATACTGAGAGTGTGAAAATATTCAGCCTCAAAAATATGTCCAATCAGAGTGCATGTTATGTATATACAAACCAGTCACTCGAGGCCTTATTTTCCAGAGGCACAGGTATAAATTCACTGCAACTCTTACACCTATATCCCATTTTTCTTTTTGTTGAAGTAAGTCGAATTCCTTTGAAACAACACAAAAAATATATTCGTATTTTCAGATGTTTTTTTTTTTATCCTGGTATATCTTTTTCATACCCATACCGTTATTAAAATTTTATGTTGTCTTAGGCGATACTAAAAGGATTAAGACGCGGCAAAAAAACATTATTTCATAAACAATTCGAAAAGGTGTGAAATTGATAATGAATAAACAATGTTTTTTTTTGTTCGACTATACGTTGTCTACGTTACATAGAAGAAGAGTTATAAAAACGTATTCAACTCTCATAACTTTCATAATAAACGCTAAAACTTGCAAGTATGATTTAATACAATTGCTAACTAACTTCCAAGAGGCGCCGACGGTACCCTTCGTCTGAAGTTTTCCAGAATAAATATCCGAAACAACATTTTATATGAGCCGTTAGTATTCTTTGGGTGTCGTCAAGTTAAGCCACATTTCACCAAGTACGACACTTTGCCCTAACTAAATCATGCCTTCGCGTGTTTGAACGGGTCTGACCATTGGTAGGAGAAGGGTAACCATGATTCTGCTAGATCCTGAGACGCTCCGCAATTAGTCGACAGTTAATCAATGTATAATTTATGGTTAAATGGATTTGCAAAGATCACTCTTACCGCAACATGTTAAAAAAGGTTTTTACAAAATTTTACCCAGAGGTAATAAAACCCTGAACATTCGTGATCATGATCTATCACAAAAGTTTTTGATATAGCGTGGTCGCTCAGATAAACTGTTTAAAATAGTAATTTAGAGAAGTTGTAGTAATGATTTTTGTAGTGGTAGGAATAATAATAAAGTAATTATTCTTTTAATTATACAATGTCATGTTTCGATATAACACAAAATCTATATCTTTTTAATGGAAGGTTCTATGGGCCAAGACCGCCGGACCTATGGTCCAAGACTACCACCACCTGGTAGCCGCAAACCGACAAATGCCCGATGGCGCGATGAAGTTGACGCTTTTTGCAAAGCCTGGCAAGAGCGGGCTTTAGATAGGGACCAATGGAGGGAAGAGAGAGAGAGGCTTTTGCCCAGCAGTGTGACTTTATAGGCTTGATAAGATAAGAAGAGTTTCATATTTATGTAAAAACACAAGCATTTTGAATTGCTTTCTAGGAGGACTGCTTAATTTTACTGTTATTTGAATAATAAGAAATAAAACATAACTTTTTTACTAATAAGTAACATCCTGGCACCAAAACACGTCATCATTTTTCATGTCATTAGTCCTAAGCGGGAATAGAATCCGCGACCTAAGGTGCGCTTCAAGTCAAGTCAAGTCAAAATCGTTTATTCATTGTTGGATATTAAAATATCTTAATGACGTCAGCTAAACTACATCGTTTCACAAACAATGTGGCGCCATAGTGGGTTTGTAAGGCAGTCCATGTGCGTCTACAGGACAGTTTGTAAAGTTATTTTTTTGCTAAAAAGTCGTGGAATAATGAAGGTCGTAATTACATACATAACATCACGCCTTGTTCTCGTTGGGGTATTTTATTAATTAGTTTTTTAAATAATTTATTTAGGAATTAAGTTCCAAATTAATCTAATATACCACTTATTAAAAATTACCATCCTTAAAATAATTTCTTCCAGCTTGCAAATCGTCAAACTTATTGTAATATTTATTTGATTCCATGGTCACCCTAAATACGCAGCCTGTGGCATGAATAAAGGATGTCCGAAGAATATTACAGATGCATGCAAACACTCTTTCTTCTGTAAGATTTACATTTCCTTTGAGAGTTCGAATTAATTGTAGTGAGTGAAAAAGAAGTTTTGTAGATAGATTGATCTTTATTGCACACATAACAGAAAAGAAAACCTTAAGCTTATGTAGGCAAAAGCGATTTTTAAGGGCAACCTTTGAAGGTAGGAGAGATACACAATAAGAGCTCTGCTTGTTGAAGAAGTTTTGTAGTTTCGTATTCGTTAACATTGCTCTGGCCTTGCCGTATTCGTCATCAGTTAGCTATTCGATGGAGTCGAATACTAAATCTAAGGAATTTGAAGAAGGTTGGTAATGGTTCTTACACTAAGCGATTGTCACCTGAGCTTTGCAACCCAGAGGGTCAACTAGACTTAATCCTTAATTAGGTTTTGCCAAATGGCCAACTTGACTCTCAGGGTTTTCAAGCCACCAAATGGCCTCTGACTTAGTTAAGTGTCTGACTATAAGTGCCAGGACTAAGGCTTGAAAATGCTTTTCAAGGCACGGAAAACACTTGAGTTGTGTTACTATGTTCTAACCGAGGCCAACTTTTGTAGTCGAGAAATAAAAGAAACCATAAATCCATTTTTTTCGATCACTCCAATGCTTACCAACACATTTGCAGCTATGTCAAAAGCAATCGGCTAAAGCTGTCAGAAAAAACAAGTTTGTAAAACAATGTTACGTTGAACGGTGCCAAAATCTTGGAAGGTTGCCAACGTACAGCCAGTGCCCAAGAAGGGTAGTCGTGCCAACCCCAGCAACTATCGCCCAATCGCCATCACCTTCATACTCTGCAAAATTATGGAAAGGCTACTTAATGGAAAACTGCTAACATACCTAGAAGCTAACGACCTACTCAGCGACAGTCAGTATGGCTTCCGCCAGGGAAAATCAACTAGGGGTCTTCTAGTGCATGTCGCGCATTGCTAGGGGGAGGCCATCGAGTAACACGAAGCCCTTGCCGTGTCACTTGTCATCTCGAAGGCCTTCGACAGGGTGTGGCACGCAATTCTGCTGAGCAAACTTCCTACATACGATCTGTTCTCTCTGCGACTCTTTTTCTGCTGCACATCAACGACCCTTTTGGTCCTAGTATTGTTATCATCCTCAAAATTCTCATCTTTCTTTTTTAAACTATCACATCACAGATATAGTTGACTTGATATTTAAGACGATTTAGCTTAACGTTTTATCTACTAAATAGAAATAGAACAAAATATGCGTAATCCGTTCGAGGCACGTGCCACTCTGAAACGGTGAACGACTACTCTTGATAATTTATTGTACATATCAACCATAGTTTCCACGATGTGTACTTTAAAGAAAAGTTTATTTTACTTGTGTACTATGATAGAAGTATTTGAAAAGAAAGGCGCTTGTGGAGGTATCGCTTTCGGAACACTTATACTCGTATCTTCTAAACATCTTATGTGTTCACAGCTTTTTTTCCAGTGGTGACTTGTAGCAGTTATACCATCTTTGATTATATTCGGCTGGTTCTTATACTTCCAAACTTATTCTTTTAATAAACCCCACAGTAAAAAGAATGTTTCTTGCCTGTTATGTTATGAAACGTCTTCCCATGGTCGAAATATGTTGACACACCAAAACTCTCAATACTCCGCTATATCACAAGAGCAACAAAGAATTGTAAACACGGCAAACAATTACTATGAAAATGATCAAGAAAAAAGAAACATTTAAATATGCCCGCAAATGATCAAGACTGTGCAGCGCACTCACACTTTTTGCTTAGAAAGGCGTCGGTAGTTTTATTACCCTTTTGTTTGGAAGTCGTATAGTGATAACATACCTACATCTGCTCAAATTATATTTCGTCTACCATACCACAAATTTTTAAAGAAACCGATTACTTATTTTCCTTTTGTTGTATAGTTAATAGTAGTCTATTAGGCAAGGTACTTAATAAATAATAAAGACTACATTATCTTGCTTCACTGAAAACATATTGTGCCAAAAACCCGGTTCCATTTTTACTTTGAAGTGAAGTTTCAAAGGGAACTCCTTTCAGAGCAGCTTTCATTGTTTTCGGTAGAGAAGCTTTCAGATCAACGTGAAACATCCACGCTAAGTAATATTTGGAGCCTGTTTCTGTGGCGACATAGTTATTAATTTTATTTATTGTTAAAGATACCTCATCGACAATATCACCAGTTCTTATGCCTACCCCAACGGGAACAAGGCGTGATGTTATGTATGTATGTAATATAGTTATAGGGCTAATTCTGGATGACACATTATTACAGAAGAATGAAGAATACAACTTTCGTGAATTGCTATGACAACTTAAATAAAAAAAGAAATAATAAGTCAAAAGTTATAAAAAGGAAAAATATCTACAATTACTAAAAGTATTATGGTACTACTACATTTTTTTATTAATGATGTATGATGGTAGATTTCAATGTAAACAAACTATGGTGAAATTGTCAATGTCGCAACTGGAAGCTAAAAAGTCATTGTAAGAATGCATAAGTTTGTTTATTGGAGCATTTTTCCCTAAATTTGTTCTGAATCTAGGTATAGTAACGGTACTATATGGTAAAGGATTTCTCGGAAGAGTTCGAGGGACATTAATGATAGTGGCAATAGTTGGTTGGTTTCTAACAGAAGTTTTCCAAGATATGGAAAGAAATCATCCGGTCACTCTGTCCTTGGTAGACGATCTAAAGAGGGTCACAGATAAATATTTAACTGGCATAGGTTTAGGTTTTTTTATTGATGATGGGTTTGCTCTTGACCTTGATGTAGTCTTGAGGACACAGATGAGGTCAACGATGGAACGAGTTTGCCCAGAAGAAGCCAATCCAGATTTAACAGAAAAGATAGGAACCTTAGGCCGGTATTTCACTGGGACACCATGGCAGCGCAACCTGTCGCCGCCACCAACAAAATGTATACAGCTCTATAGAGAGTTACTCACCTAGTGTCCGTTTGGTTGCGCAACCAATTTGGCGGCACAACCAGCTCGGATGCTGGTCGCGCTACCACTCCCAGTGAAATATAGCCCTTAATACAGTGTGGCGACTCTGGTGTCTTTACTGGTGTCTAGTTACGGACACCATGGTGGCGCAACCAGTCGCGCCACCGTTGTGTCCCAGTGAAATATTGGCCTTATGCCTTGTGTACGCCACGCCACTAATCATGAGAAAATTATTATAAACGCGAAAGTTTGTAAGTATGTATTACTCTTTCACGTAAAAACTACTGAGTGGATTTTATTGAAACTTTTCAATAATATAGCTTATACATCAGAATAACACATAGGCTAAAATTTATAAACCTGCGTAGATGAAGTCGCAGGCACCAGCTAGTATAATATAATACATTAACACAGGAAGACGCGAATAAGCTGTAAGTGGCAGAGAGAACAAATTTGCGGAAAATTCGGGGACCTGTCAAGGAGGCGAATGGCAGCTGTAGGCGGAGGAAAAATAGTGAGATTGAAGAGCTAGTGCCTGAACCCCACATCATGAGCGAGACCAAGGCTGCAAGGCTTCATTGGCTCGGCCACGTGGAGAGAATTGGAGAGGATCGGGCCGCCAAAGGAGTTTACGTGGGACGCCCGAGTGGAAAACGACCAATTAGTCGTCCAAGGTACAGATAAGGTGACAAAGTTCGAAAAGACCTGGATGCCAATTTGCAAGAAGCGGCACAGAACAGGGAAGAATGGAGAACTCTCGTGTCGGAGGCCAAGATCCTCTTGGGGTCGCTGAGCCAGCGTATTTGTAGTAATAATATAATATGTCAAAAAAAATATAATAAGATATTTGTAACAAATAAAATATCATTGACGAGAAAATATCATTGACGAGGGATTTATTGCAGTTTTTATTAATGACGCTTGTTTTATCCATGCAATATAGGTATACCGCTCTTTATAAAACATCACTTTCATTTCATTTCCTAGTTGTTTTTTGTATGAGTAAATAAATCAAATTCAACGCCATAATAACTTTGTCGTGCTATATTGAACAAGTTTCATAAAAACCTAATGAAATTTGTGTATTTGTAGGTCTATAGTGTATTTATCTCCTTCACTAGCCGTTTACTGACCTAATTCCGTACAATATGGGCAAAATACTGAGAACTATATCTAAAAGCCGATGCAGTTGCAATCTTGCTCATGCTAAACGCGCAGGCTTTCTTTTTAGTAGCCCAGTTTTTTCAGCTTTTAGCTTCTGAATTGGTTAGTATTTTCTAACGTTGAGTAAGATTGGAAATTGGAACGTACTGATGTGTTAACAATAACTATTATGTAATCTAGCTTATGTAAAAAAATACTTTTATTTGAATGTAAACATCCATCTCCCGAAAACTGAAACTAAGGCTTGCAACGCAGCATCATCATATTGTGTGGGTTGCAAGGTCGATGACCGACCTCAAAGCCATGTAACTGAAAAACTTATAAAAAAACCGGTCAAGTGCGAGTCGGACTCGCGCGCCGAGGGTTCCGATATACCTATAGTATTTTTGGAAGCAATAAAGTCCATTTTCAGGACCGCAAAACTAAATTTGTTTGTAAAGGTTTTTTGCAGATTTCTGAAAAACTGTGCAACTTAGAAAGATCGTTTTATTTTTGCTGTAAAGTTTACATAAACCTCTGTCAACTGTAATTAATTCAGATTTTCCCTTACTCAAACTTCGGAGATAAGGGGGGGGGAATGGTATTTTTTTTGACATTTTTCATCATAACTTGAAAACTAAGAAACTTAAAAAAATACAAAAATATATTTTAAAATGTACAAGTAAAGCCCTTTCATATGATACCCCATTCGACCTAGTAGCGACAATTTGAAATTTGGCCCCCCCTATTTTGGCCCCCTTTACATTAATAATCATACTTTTTTCAAAAAATTTTCATGTGCAATTAAGTTGGGCAACTATATTCTAAAACTATTCCAAATTTCAGCTCGATAGCGTAAGTGGTTGCTGAGATATAGAGGTGTGACAGACAGACGGACAGACAGAGCGGCACCATAAGGGTTCCTTTTTTTTACCATTTTGGTATCGGAACCCTAAAAATAAGTTTGGTGATAAAATAGGTATCTTGAGTTCCCATAAAAATGACAGTTGAAATTTTCAAATCTAGATTTTAAATAAATCATCGTCGGTGTAGGCAGAGACCACCTGCTACGATACCTGATATTTCCCTTGCTTCCTCTACTTTCATTTATCTTCTCATACACGCTCCTCGATTTAGGGTACTTTTAATCTGACCTTTATTTGGAACATCCTGAATTTGGTCATGGAACTTTGGCCAAGGTCTTCCCCTTCCAACGTTTCCATCATCTTTCACCCTATAGATCTCTTAAAAATCTATACAAACTAGCCGACTTTTTCTTCGTATCTCGGCCTTTATCCCTTAGAAAAAACTTTTCAGTTTAATGGTTTATAAAAATAGTTTTAACAAAAACTACGCACCTCCTTGAAAGCTTTGCAAGTTTTCTATTAGCACTAAAAAGTATAAAATAACTATAACAGTTTATAATCAGTAACTTAGTGAAGTAATAAAAAATAACCAAGCCTGTTTTGTATTTCAATTATAAATTTATAGTTACATTACAACAGTACATTTTGGAGTCGGTGCCAGCCAGAAAGTTGCATTGCTGGTAACAGTATCTAATCTGGTGTCTTTTAATATAAAAGACGTTGAACTGCTTTTTTATTAGGGTTCCGATACCAAAATGGTAAAAAAAGGAACCCTTATGGTGCCGCTCTGTCTGTCTGTTTGTCCGTCTGTCTGTCACACCTCCATATCTCAGCAACCACTTATGCTATCGACCTGAAATTCGGAATTGTTTTAGAATATAGTTGCCCAACTTAATTGCACATAATTTTTTTTTGAAAAAAGTATGATTATTAATGTAAACGGGGCCAAAATAGGGGGGGGCCAAATTACAAATTGTCGCTACTAGGTCGAGTGGGGTATCATATGAAAGGGCTTTTTTGTACATTTTAAAATTTATTTTTGTACTTTTTTAAGTTTCTTAGTTTTCAAGTTATGATGAAAAATTTCGAAAAAAATACCAATCCCCTCCCCCTTATCTCCGAAGTTTGAGTAAGGAAAAATCTGAATTAATTACAGTTGACAGAAGTTTATGTAAACTTTACAGAAAAAATAAAACGATCTTTCTAAGTTGCACAGTTTTTTAGAAATCTGCAAAAAACCTTTACAAACAAATTTAGTTTTGCGGTGCTGAAAATGGACTTTATTGCTTCCAAAAATACTAGAGGTGTATCGGAACCTTCGGCGCGCGAGTCCGACTCGCACTTGACCAGTTTTTTACCTTCGAGGGGATCCCATATTAAATTGTTAATGTTAAAGATTTGATGAAAATGTAACTCGGAAAAAGAACTCTAGTATACCTTAAAAAAAACTTAGATACGTCCCTGCCGCCACTCAAAAATTTTATGAGCAAACCCGCATATTATTCACTTTTTATTAACTAACTTGTGATATTTCATGTCTGCGGATGAATACTTAATATGCTTCCAAGTTTGAAGTAAATACAGAAGTGTGAAGTTAACATTTAACAAGAACAAACTGAGATAACAAGAACTAAGACTATAGTAGATAATAAAATTGAGTTCTAACTACGAGACAGGACCTGAGGAGTTTCTGTTCTGCCTGCGTCTGTGTTCCCGAGTCCATATAATCCAAAAGTATTTTAGTCAGGAGTGAATAGCCTTTTTCTGTGAAATTTAATTCCAAGTTAACTTCACTTTCTACGGGCTTGATTAAGGTTAAGAGCAAGCTCATCCTATCGTACTTCCTATCCTACTATAATCCTACTATCCTACTATAATAATATTATAAACGCGAAAGTTTGTAAGTATGGATGTATGGATGGATTGGATGTTTGTTACTCTTTCACGTAAAAACTACTGAATGGATTTTAATTAAACTTTACAAAAATATAGCTAATACATCAAAATAACACATAGGCTACAATTTATAAACCTGCGCAGACGACGTCGCGGGCACCAGCTAGTTAATAATAAATAAGTCCAGTATGGCAGGTTTTTTAAGAACACAATTTTTTTGTTATTGATATACATTCGTCCGTGTGGTGTCGGCAAAGAATAGTACCAACCCATTTCTACCCATGGGTGTCGTAAGAGGCGACTTAGGGCTTATGAAATATGGTCTTCGATACATCCTCCGATTCGTAAGATGTAATGTATCGTACCATCTTACATACTGCGGTCGCCAACAAGATCAGTCGCCAGCCGCAACGCTTAGGCAACGGGAAGTACCCTGTAGGTTTTGCTTTTTTGCATAAATGTATGGAGATGAGGGCATAAAAAGCCATATCTTTTGATTGCGTCGTTGTAAAAAAATTAAATGTACTTATAATATAAACAGACATTATTCCATATCGGAACCGAAAATTTGGTCAGTTTTTACAAAGTTCTTATGAGCACAACTAGTTCTTTCTTGGATATGATTTTCAGCCCTTCAGCTTATCATGTTATTTTTGATACTATCAAACATCTTTGAACGGGTATGGTTTTCTAACACAATCGAATATTTCGGACTATGTTCCTTGGAAAAAGTTGTTCAGTATCATAGGCAGAACCACCTCTTCAAGTATCCGGGGCGATAAAAAATTTACGCTGTACCACATTAAATAGACATTACTCGTCATCGGATCCAAATTTTTGGTCAGTTTTTAGTACTAGTTACTAGTTCTTTCTTGGATATAATTTTCAGCCTTTTAGCTTATCGTGTTATTTTTGATACTATAAACCATTTTATGTATTCTATGCTATAAAAAATATTTGAACGGGTAGTGCTCCCTAACGCAATTGAATACGAGTATTTGGTCAGTTTTTACGCAGTTCTCTTGACTACAAGTAGTACTTTCTTGGTTTTAATTTTCAGCCTGTTAGGTTCTCATTCTTTTTTTTGAAACTATAAAACGTTTTTCAAGCGCCATATTTTTGCAACTGCACCACTGTGTGCAGGCAGACTAAAATATTTATCTTAATAGAGTCATTCTCTATCCAATAAACCAAGATTCATCCAATTTGGAGATCGTTTCAAATAATGTCATGACCTCTTTTAATATTAACTGAAACTTTTGTTTCCGTTAAGCTTCTTTTTTTTAATACTTTTTGTGTCACATTTCTCTTTTCAATTTGATTTAATTTGGAAATCTTAGATCATTAATTGTGTTTAAGTTTAAATAAAATATAATATAACATTAAACTTGCCAATTAAAAGTACTCACAGTGAAACGTTAATAACCGTTGGTTCAAAACTAATACTTAAACCATTTTATTCGTCTTAAATTTTTTATTCCTATCATCACTTTAAAACCAATCGTACCTGTAAATACTCAATTTTGTTACTGCACTAGCTGGTGTCCGCGACTTCGTCCGCGTGGAATAGTAAAAGTGGCCTTTGTCATTTTTTATGGTTTTTTTAAATATCTACATACCAAATTTTATGAAAGTCGGTTCAGTGGATTGGCCGTGAAAGTGTAATAATTGATTTCCCATACAAACTTTCATCCCCTAGGGTTCCCCATACTTAGAACTGAAACTTAATTTTTTTTTTTTTATCGAACCCATACGTGTGGGTTTTTTATGGATAGGTCTTCAAAAATGATATTGAGGTTTCTAAAATATTTTTTTTCTTAACTGAATACTTAGTTTGCACTAGAGAACTTCCAAAGTGGTAAAATGTGTGCCCCCCCCCCCTCATGTAAATTCTAAAATAAGAGAATGATTAAACTAAAAAAAAATTTTGATGTACATGCAAACTTCCACCAAAAATTTATTTGAATCAGTATAGCGCGTTCGCCATGAAAACGTTATAAATTATTGAGTTCTCATACAAACCTTCATCCTCAAAAAGTTGCTTGTGTCCTTTCTTATGGTTTAAAATATCCCACCCTTAGCATCAGTCAGTACCAATACTCGCGAGCCCAGTTAGAAACCATACCTACTCGCTTAACAGTTTCCTAGCCACTTCGATGAACTGAACGGAACTGTGGTTGATTTTATCTCAAAGGAGTTGTATTGAACGCAAGGCAAAACTTTAAACTTATTGCTAACTTGTTATTAGGCATTTCAAACTAGCATAGTTGGCAAAATTTGAACTCAAATATGTAAGTATCTGAACTTGGGTACTGGTTTGAACCACTCTACATAATTTCAAATATTTTTTTTATTTTTCTTGTACCAAATTACTCTAAATGAAGACCAAATTTATTCTACATTTTGATTAATTCATTAATTAAAATTTAATAATTCGAAATCTCTAAATAAAAGACCCTATTTCACTAACAGGTAAAATTATCATCGCTAGTTAAGTACTGCAACGTTAAGTAACGTTAGGTTCACAAAGTAGAAAATCGCAAAATTTCACAATCACAGGCAGGATTCAAAGTCTGTGTAAGTACCGCAGACGTTTTACCATCTAGGGTACTGCGGTCTTGCCTGATGTTGCGAAATTAAGCGACCTCTATACGCATTTCAACGTTGCGTTTGTGCTGCCACCTAGTAAGCATTAGCTGTACTAGCTCAACTAGTCCACCATTGCAGACAGATTTCGAGTTGAAAATCGGTAACACTACGTATAACTGAAAGTATTAAAAATAAAAATCATTAACGTTAGGTTGCTTTCCATCAATGCTGTGTGAGCTGGGAAAATTCTAACTAATAGGATTGCGCCATTTTTCTAGTCAAATGCGCTATCACATGGAGCATTTTTTTTGGTTGGGATTTTGCGGCTTACAGCATAACTACCTCACTCAGGAGAGTGTAGAGGCAGCCTTAAAATTAGATCATGACGAGGTCTGTGAAAATTTTATTTTACTTTGAAACGTCGTTAGTATTATTTATGCAGTGACTATTTGCTACGCTACTTTCTATTTATCGGGTAAAGTGTAAGTGTAGCAAGACACCTGCGGAAATTCCGACGCAGAAAGTTCCGCGAAAGAAAAATCCGTCAAGTATTTAATATAATAAGTAGCGAATCTTTAAAAAAATACAAATACAAAATATTTCTCAATTGAATGAATTAAAAAATATATTTTGTTTGTTTTATTAGTCTTTTCTTATCGCCCACACTTTTTTGATTAATTCGTTAATAGAACAGACACATGGTTTCTACTGTTTTATCTTATATATAGATATGTCACAGGCAAATTGGATAATTTGTCAATTTACATTAGGCCTTGGCATTTTATATAATGCCGAAAATTTTTTTATTCGTCATTTTACATAATGTCGCGGCATTTCACAAAAAGGCGTGTACTTCATTCCCGGCACTCACCGGCCGCTGCCGCGGCACGCACGCTTCGCTCGCTCATCTCGTGCGTTGTAATCGAAAGGTAACCTAATCTAACTGATCCCTGACCGGGATCGGTTAGATTCGGTTTACCGTGGCTAACGAACCTACAATAAATTTTCCAATGATCTAACTCGTTTACAATCTGCCGGCACCGTTTTACAATTTGCCGACCGTTTACAGTTTGTCCGCCGTTTATAACTATACGATTTGCCTGCGATATATACTCGTAAACCTGTTACACTTTTACCAAGATAAACCGCTCAGATTGCTTTATACCTTCTTATCAAGCTGCCACTTAAGGGCAGGGCACAACTTGTTTCCTTAACCAAAGTTAATTAATTTCCAGTTTAATTAATCTGTCGCCGAAATTATTTCGCTTTAAATTATCTCGTGAAAGACAAACGAGGTTTAAGGCGTTGGTAGAGTAAGTAATTAGTAGCCCAAGGTCATTGAGATATACGCGAATACGCCGCGAATATATTTGTCAGGTATCAGTTTAACTGCCCTAATCAGTGGTAAGATTACTGATAAATAAATTCTACGAATATATAAAACATACCCATACATGAAAACACGCAAACGAATATAAACACTGAAATTTAAAATTCAGATCCAAGTTTGAGAATGGCACCAGGAAACTCCAGTTCACGCCGACGATTTTAGAGTTCCAACCAAAATACTTAAAAAAAAAGACTCCTAATACTTTGTCCATCTGCTGTGTCTGTTACATCCAAGTCTTTTCTGCATATCTCGGCAACTTTCGAATACAATTGTCTTTTTGGAATAGTATTATGCTTGGTAAATTCCACTGCAAAAAAAATTCTTGCATATGGGGAAAAAATCTAATATCAGTGGAAATCATGTGTTAGGATGTTCATAAAAAAAACCGGCCAAGTGCGAGATGGACTCGCGCCCTAAGGGTTCCGTACCTATCTACCATATGATATACTAAAAGCTTTTGCTCTTTGATTTTAAAAATTCGAAACGGGAGCTCACCTTAATTGGTTACTATTAGTTGCGAGAAAAATTGAAATACTTAATGATTTTAGACTTTTCCCTTTATTTGTACTGTGAGACCTAGCTTCTTGCCAAATTTCATAATTTTAGGTCAACGAGAAGTACCCTGTAGGTTTTGCTTTTTTGCATAAATTTATGGAGATGAGGACATAAATACTCGTAGCCATATCTTTTGAATGCGTCGTTGTAAAAAATTGAAATGTTCAGATCTTGTGTGGTTTATGGATTTTTATATTCGTTATCAATTCAACCTGATACCTCTTCTTGTTCGCGAGAAAAAGGGTCTTGACAGACAGACAGACAGACAGACGGACAACAAAGTGATCCTATAAGGGTTCCGTTTTTTTATTTTAAGGTACGGAACCCTAAAAAACACCCAAAAAACCAACGTACGTCCATCACCATCCAAACTAACTATTATTGAAATGCTATCGTTTTCCTAGCTTGAAATGCAGGCTGCTTTGCAGTGTATACTCTACGACGTTAGTGAATATTACGTCAGTGACCAAGGTCAAAAGGGTGCCAAATAAAATATGCAGGGTCTGATGAAAACGAGCCACATTATTAAAGGAAACGAAAAGCTCATACATAACTATTTTCGAATAGAACGTTAAATTATATGAAACCTTCCTTTTGGGCTGGGGAAGATTCATCATTGTTAATTTATCTATTTAACTTTCATCTATCTATGTATATATTGTATTATAAGTACATATATGTATATGTGTAATTATTATGTAAGTAGTATATTCTAATCTGTATTTGTCTTTGTTTATTATAAGTTATTTATATGTAATTGTAGGTATATTTATAGACTTTAATTTTAGTTATACTTTCTGCACTATTGTGTCACGCTGCGATTTACTTTCTCACTGCCTTAGGTTGGCTGGAAGAAATTTATTTTAGAGATAAGCCCGCCCTTGTATATGTCTTTTAATTTTGTAATTTTATTTTAAGTTTGTGTGCAATAAAGAATATATATAAGATTTTCGTAGGCGGCATAAGTTATATATGCTTATGACGCCTATATTCATTCTGGACTTTAATAGATTCAGGTTATAGTACAAACGCAGGCAGGGAATTTCATTTCTAGAATTATTCGTTCTTTTTTACGTTGTCGTTTTAAAGCAATTGGATTCAGTAGTAAGCCTGATTAATTCTGGTAATAGTTTTTATGACGCCAATAAAATTGATTTCTGATCTCAGCTTTTGGTAAAACTTAGTGACCACTAGATCTGGGAATATAGCCAGGTCCAAAGGCTTGAAGGAAGACGTTTCAGATTACTATGCAACCCCAGCCATATCTTTGTATGATTGTTAACTAGAATGCCCGTATGTTACAATTTTTGTTAAATTCGGCATAGTTTACTTGTACTCCAGTAAAATTACGAGAGATTGTATGGCGAAACGGAAATAATTGATAATAGCCGTGATTCTTTTTCAGATCGATAGATTATATTTCTGTGTAAAGCTTTTTAATGGAATCCACCTTAATTTACTTCATTTATTTATTTATTTTGCCGTCGAAACATTAAAAAAATATGGAATTTCGGAAAAATATGTTAAGAGATTATTTTTTTTATTTACGGCTTGCTATATATTCAGAATTTCATATTATACATGAATTCACCTAAAAATATTAGCTTTTTGTATTATTTAACTTTTATAGCACGAAATTTAAATACAGCTTATCTTCGCAACCAAAAATAGTAATAGATCCGTTTTGCTTTCTAATAATTTAAATAGTGCTATATAATCACATTTTTGGCAAATCCAACATAAATGTTTTCAAAATCATTGTAAACCAGCGATTACAAAAAACTTTTTTTTTATTTAGTATGGCATTTTTGTGAATATATATAAGAATCACTTACATTTAAAAAGGTTGAGTTTAGCTCAGTTTATTACTATTATTTTACCTCGACTTTATTGGCCCTTATATGTAAAAATAAGTGGAGATTTTATATTTTGAAATAAATTGATATTTTTAAATATATTTATGGTGGATTTTGATGCCTATATGTAAAGTAAACGTTTATCTATGATATTAAGTATATAATTGTCTATTACTATTTTTGCCTTAGCTGTTATTCGAAAAAAATATTCCGCTTTAAATTTTAGGTGGATTCGTAAATATTGCGTCTTAACATCATATTTAAATACGATATACACAAAAAAGTAGCTATTAGCATTTAATGTTTTGCAAAACCGTATTTTTACTGGAGTATTGTAATATCCTGATATTTTTTTCTTTGATCGGCTATACCAGCAACAAAAAATATGGTGGGAAATGTCACTTGATGTAACTTTTGTATGACAAAAGACCGGCAATACATTTCCAAGAATTTTAATTTTAATTTTGCTTAGTTGGACCACTTTTTTTATGTGTTTTTCGGCTCTGAAAGAAACATGAATGTTGCCATGCCACAAAACACAAATGAGTGTATTTTAGCGATATGAAAATTTATTTTCCCGTAAAATCTACAGGACAATAAGTGATAAGAGATACTGGGTATAATTAAGTATATTTTTGTCTTTTTTAGGGTTCCGTACCTCAAAAGAAAAAAACGGAACATTATAGGATCACTTTGTTGTCCGTCTGTCTGTCTGTCTGTCAAGACCCTTTATCTCACGAACGGGTAGAGGTATCAGGTTTAAATTAATAACATATTTTAGGGTCCACGAACCACACAAGATCTGAAGTTTCAAATTTTTTACAACGACGCAATCAAAAGATATGGCTTTTTATGTCCTCATCTCTATACAATTTTATTTAAGATGCCAGCTATGAAATTCATGACCCCATTTACGGTCCCAGATTGTAATTTCATTACTTTTTGTTTTAATTTAGAATGTCATATTTCATTTTGGTTTTTCGTTGTAATTTTTTTCTCGTCTGAGATTTTTTGGAAGTTGTATCTTGCCTTACTTTTCTTATAGCTGCGCCAGGAGTTATCTTTTTACTAATTCAAATCTTTCAAGGTGGTAGGGCTTTTGTACAAGGTCCGTCTGGGTAAGTACCACCACTTGCCTATTTCTGCCGTAAAAAAGCAGTGTTTGCAAGGGTAAGAGAGCCAGCAAAATTACCGGCACACGAGACACACCGTCTTAGTTCTCAGGATGGACAACATGCTTTGCTGTCTTATTAGAGTCAAGTTATGCCACTAGTAAAACTTTGGGTTTTATGGGCGATGGTGACCACTTACCATCAGGTGGCCTACACGCTCGTTTGGGTACTTTTCACATTAAAAAAAATAACTTTGGACCACCATGCAAGGAACCACGAGTTCACTTTTTTTTTTGAATTTGTTAGTCGAAAGATTTTTATCGGAATTTATTTTGCTATTAATAAAAAGAACAATATAATGGGTCTTACTACAAAACAGTTAGACATCTGTTGAACACTTGATTAAAAAAATGCGCACAAAATAACTGGCTATGTCAGTTGATGCGCAGAAGTCAAGTCATAAGAAAATAAGTCATTTTTGACTTCTGCGCATCAATGACATAGACAGAGTTATTTGGTACAATTTTTTTAATCAAGTCAACAGGTGTCTAACTTTTTTGCAGTAAGACGGAAACTTGTCTACCGATCGCGCCATACATTTCGCCCGCATTCCCGAGGTGTCGCGTACTTTAGATACCAAGGCAGAAATGAGGTAGTATAGTCAAAGACAGGTCAATCTTGACACTCGCATTGAGACGGTACAAAGTCCAATATGTCAAGCTTGATGTACTCTTGACTGTACATGAAACTTAGATTCAGATAATTTTATTCAACGTAGATTCTTTACAGAAGTTCTTTAGAAGGTACAAACCCACCCAGAAGATGTCTTTTTAATTCGCGTTTGATAGAGATTTGAGTTATATGGACTTAGCCGATTTTTATGTCAATTTATTCATAGTCCACACCAAGTTCGCCACGTACGAGTATCGTGCCTCTTCTGTTTGATTGATTGAACCCAAAGTGTTATATTTTTATATTTAACATAAAAAGAATCTTTTAACTTTCTGGTTTCTTCTAAATTTCCATTAAAAATCGTGAGACATTTATTTTTAATCTCAGCCCTCAGAGATTTGCGATTCGTTTTCTCGTCACGTACTTACTACGTCGCAACTTTTTCGTTGCGACGACTCAAATTAATTAATGCAAATTAGCCTAAGACTCGTCTGAAACGAGCCTAATCTTATCGTTTGTATAATTGTATGGGCTTTTACGCAAATAGGGGTTTAATTTTTTTATCAGCATTTTAATTTGGACTGATGCCAATTTTCTGGCCTTTTTTAGGGTTCCTTTCCGTATTAAGGAAAATTTAACTTTTATGTCACAGTCAAATTGATGAAAAGGAACTTTACTAGCTAACTTATTTGATGTGAAATGTTCTACATGAATGAAACTCTCAAAAAAATGTTGTCTATTATCATTGCAAATTAGCCATATAAAGGGTATTTTTTTTATCTCTACAAAATGTTTTGTATGTATCTCATATCAAAATACTGAACCACTTTTCCTGAGGAACGTAACTCGAAAACATTTATAACGTTTCCAAATTTGTCGACCTGCTAAATAATTTGTTTCCATAGAAAAGTTGTTTGTTTTTATACTCTGAGTTCGACACTAAAAAATTCCATTAATAAAGAAAAAGATCAATATTTAGGCATAATTATATTAATATATCTTATTACAAGTTGTTTATTGATAAAAGTTGATTAGCGATCAAAAAAGTCAGTATTAAAATTTACGTCAAAACATAAAATTAAAAAGTTATTTCATTATTGTTATCGAGAATCATAAACGAATAAATAAGAAAAATAAACATTTAAATTCTTATTTTATATGAAAATATAAGTGAAAAACCCATAGAGCAAGAGCCTTGTTTGAACCTTGCTGCCCTTTTTGTTTGCGTTTTTAATTAAGTTTTTTTCTGTAATGAGAGCAGACCCTTTGGTGAAATGTGATTGTTTAATGAAACGATTAGTGTTATTTTAAGTGATTATGAACACGATTAGCTTGTACTCTGAACGTTTGTGGAATTAACTGCGTGTAAAAAAAATTAAGTAATCTTTACAAAAATTACAGTACAGTACTTTTTTACAGCTTCTATATTATTTTTGTTTGTTCGTATGCCTGAAATATATTCTTAAGGATCATACATGTGGAGTTCATGAAAGGTTTGTGTTACGTCCTTCTTAAACAATTTACTAATTGGATAATTTTGGAAAAAATACTTGACTTGGCCACGTGGTGGATAGTGATCGAGATGATGGAAAAAAACATAATTGGTTACATACATGGAGGTTAAATTAATCGCCTTGAAACTACGCTTATCATCTAATCTGTGCTATCGCAATGCCTGTATCTGCGGCAATTTAAGCTTGTGGCAGACCCGTGAATCGAATTTTGAGAAAAGTTACGCCTCATATCATCAGTCCACAACAACGGTCTAGAAAGACCTACTGGAGCTGGAACTTTAAAAAGCCAATCGGAGTCAAGTCACACAACAGAGAAGAATGGCGCCTCTAACGAGAAACTTAAACAGCTTGTACTTTAACTGACTGTGGATGAAACTGATGTTGCCATCGTGTCTACAGCCAGAAGGATACAATTTGGCTTGAACATAAGAACTTCAAACTCCTAACTGATAAACTATTTTCATAACACTTCCACGAGAACATAACAAATAATAATAATATATAAATATTGGGGGACATTTCACACAAGGTCATCTGATATCAAACTTGGCAAAACCTGTACTGTGATTATTATAGACTGATAAACATACATAAATAGATGAATAACACCCATTTACAGATATACCATTTGTGTTGTTCACAGTAATGTTTTCCCTGAGCAGGGATCAAACCTGCGGCTCACGGCGTGAAACGCAGGCTCCCTACAATACGTGCAACGCTGCTGCGCAGTAGACAGTTTGCGACAAAATGGCCTACAAAATGGCTTCGAACTGTCTACTGCGCAGGTTAACCACGTGGTCCGTCAGGGCTCTTCTTTCGTTGCGCGTATTGTACCAACCACACCAACGAGCTGGTCTAAAATATTTTTATACATAGAGACACAAAAGTGCATATTATTATAAAAATAACGAATGGTAATACCGATCAAGGTCTTTAAAAATCCGTGTCAACCCTTTTAATATAATATGCAACAATACGACTGTTCGAAATTCGCATTCCCATTTGTTACACTCATACTCTTTATTTCATAATTTATAAAATACCTAATTGAACAAAATAACAATAACAGACAACAAGTTAATATATAAACCTTAAATATTTCATGGAGGACAATTACTAAACCTGAAGTCCGATTATAACAACTGTACACATCATTTACCATAAATATGATTGTAATCAATATAATATAACAAATCAATAAAAAGTTGAACAGTACTAATTTATTGCAGACACATGTCAAAAATTAGTATACATCAAATTGTATAAATCATTGTTTAAAATACATTTGAAATAATATGTTTCAACTCTAATTACTAGTTCGTTTTTTATGTTAAAAAAATTCGTTGATGCATTTTTGATTAACCAGTTTTTTACGTGTGATAAAAAATGTTCAGATTATTTAATTTTATCAGGGCCCCGATCGTCGTAATTACAAAAGGTTTCAACGCTAAACGGAACGGTTTCTAAATTAATAAAATAATCATTGCTTTAGAATTATTAGATTTTATTTTTGCCCTGCCATTGTGTGATAAATGGTGGCTAAGTGCCCTTTTGCGATAAAAGGGATCTGCCCTTGTGCGAGAAAAGGCGACTAAGTGTCTTAATCTGCCCTTGTCTCATTAAAGGCGACTAAGTGTCTTAATCTACCCTTGTGTTATAAAAGGCGAATAACTGTTTTATTCTTCCCTTGCGTGATAAAAGGCGACTAAGTGTCTTTATCTGCCCTAATCCTATGCTATTAAACGAGCAATATTTGTATATATATATATATATTTGTAATCGGTTTCTCGAATACGGCTCTTACGATTTCGATGAAATTTAGTATACGGGGGTTTTTGGGGGCAAAAAATCGATATAGCTAGGTCTCATGTCTGGGAAAGTTTGTTTTCACCGTCTTTTTAAATATTTCTTTGCGCGTTTTAGTGCGTTCAAGACACTTACAGCGCCATCTGTTGTTGAGTAGCTTAGCTTGCTCACCCGATGATAGTTTAATCATACAGAGCATAGCTCGGTCGCCCGGGTACTGTTATAAAATACAATTAAGTGTCTTTATCTGTCCTTATGTAATAAAGGGCGACTAAGTGACTTACCCTTCCCTAAGTGTCATAAAAGGTGACTAAGTAACTTAACCTTCCCTTGGGTGCTAAAAAGCGACTAAGTGTCTTAGTCTAAGCTTATGTGATAAAAGGCGACTAAGTGACTTAACCTTCTTACTTGACATTTTATACAAGACTGCTAAATTAAATTTTCTGTCTAGGTTTCACGCCCTAAATAACCGGAACGACTCTTGAAAAGTTCCTCAAAACAAACTTTTTCAAAAACGTTCGGAAAGGCGTTCCCAACGTCACGCAGTTGGTCTGAAACGCTGTCAAAAATTAACTAAAACTTACCAGAAAACTATTAAAACACAGACAGATGGGACCACAGAGACGGGACCGATACACAATCGTTTGTTACCACAGATATAAAAAAAAATCATCAACGTAACTTCCGTTTCCGTTTGAATAATCACCACGATACAAAATGTGCTTAAAGGCGGCCTAAGGGCCATCACACATAGCTCCGGCACGGCGCCGTGCCGTAAAAACTCACGGCGCGCGCCGTGGAAATCTACGGCACGGCGCCGTGCCGTACTCCGGTGCGGCGCCGTGCCGTGGAAATAGCAGTGTGGCCAGTCATATGCTAGTTTCTGCGATTTTAGCAGGATTCGGTCTCTGATTATTTTGACGATTTACATATGAAAATGACTGAATGTTAGAATAGAATGAATTGCAGCTGCAAGTTTACCTAGTATAAATTTAACTGAAATAATTTCTAATTTGTATTGAATCAGAATCAAATGGAAATTAATTGACAATTATATTGAGATTGAATTGGAATAGGATATAATCTAATTTCAATTGAAGTAGAATTAAATTGGATCGGAATTAAATGTAAATGATTAAAAATTTAATTGGAACAGTGTTGGAATTGAAATGGAACAAAATTGGAACTAAATCAGAACTGAATAAAAATTTTATTGGAATTGAATTTTTGAAACTTCTTTAGCGGCGCTTAGAAAATTTCATATGGGGAAAAATGATAGATTCGCATCAGATGTTGCATCAGATGGCGCGTCAGAACTCAGATCAAGTATAGAAATGGATTTGCAACTAATCAGTTAGCGTATATATAGTTCTGTGAATCATACCATGTTAGAGCAGGCTCAATATTTACAAAAGTTCTAAAGTGTGATAAAGACCAAAACATCTTTTTTGTCTTTATCGCGTCAGATCTCAGATGAAGTATAGAAATGGATTTGCAACTAATCATACCAAGTTAGAGCAGGCTCAATATATACAAAAGTTCTAGTGTGATAAAGACCAAAAGATCTTTTTTGTCTTTGTCATAGTCTCGGCTTTTTTAGTTGTGCACAAGCTGTCAAACTAAAAATCGCTATAACTCGTAAACTACTGACCCTAGACTACTCGTGTGCTGAGACAAATGATAGGTCTCGATGAGATCTACATTTCAAATGACAGCTGTCAAACTAAAAACCGCTATAACTCGAAAACTACTGACCCTAGACTACTCGTGTGCTAAGACAAATGATAGGTCTCGATGAGATCTACATTTCGGATGACAGCTGTCAAACTAAAAATCGTTATAACTCGAAAACTACTGACCCTAGACTACTCGTGTGCTGAGACAAATGATAGGTCTCGATGAGGTCTACATTTCGGATGAGAGCTGTCAAAATAAAAATCGCTATAACTCGAAAACTACTGACCCTAGAAAATGGCAGACATTGCATTGCCAGATAGATAGACAGCTAAGTATCCCTAAAAGTTTTAATTTTTTTCTTTTTGAGGTACGGAACCCTAAAAAGAAATGGAACTTATCATTTAAAAAAAGGACGGGTTGCACTCCAGGAGTGCCGGCAGAAGTAAAAACAATTTTTTTTTAGTCTGACAGCAGCCATCCGAAATGTAGATCTCATCGAGACCTATCATTTGTCTCAGGACACGCGTAGTCTAGGGTCAGTAGTTTTCGAGTTATAGCGATTTTTAGTTTGACAACTGTCATCCGAAATGTAGATCTTATCGAGACCTATCATTTATCTCAGCACACGAGTAGTCTAGGGTCAGTCGTTTTCGAGTTATAGTGATTTTTAGTTTGACAGCTGTCATCCGAAATATAGATCTCATCGAGATCTATCATTTGTCTCAGCACACGAGTAGTCTAGGGTCAGTAGTTTTCGAGTATAGTGATTTTTAGTTTGACAGCTTGTGCACAACTAAAAAAGCCGAGACTATGACAAAGACAAAAAAGTTGTTTTGGTCTTCATCACACCAGAACTTTTGTATATATTGAGCCTGCTCTAACTTAGTATGATTAGTTGCAAATCCATTTCTATACTTCATCTGAGATCTGACGCGACAAAGACAAAAAAGATGTTTTGGTCTTTATCACACTTTAGAACTTTCGTATATATGAGCCTGCTCTAACTTGGTATGATTAGTTGCAAATCCATTTCTATACTTGATCTGAGTTCTGACGCGCCATCTGATGCGAATCTATCATTTTTTCTCTCTATAAAATTTTCTAAGCGCTGCTAAAGAAGTTTTCACTTAAAAAAAAATTACCTCATTTAAAATTTGAATGTTTATAAATACTTCAAAATTATTGTATAACTTAACAATGTGGGTAAACCAATGAAAAACAAATTATATATCGTATTTAATTTTGGCCGAATAATGATTTCCGTTCACTGATTGTGCTCTTTTATGGCTTATTATTATTATTATTTTTTATTATTATGTAGCCTCTAATGTGTCCCACTGCTGGGCAAAGGCCTCCCCTTTCTTTCGCCAGTTATCGCGGTCTTGAGTCTCTGTTCTCCAGTCTGATAAAAAAGCATCCAAGTCGACGCGCCATCTTCTTCTAGGACGACCTTGGCGACGCCGCCCGCCTTCTGGGATCCAGTCCGTAGCTAACTTAGCCCACCTATCTGGATGCATGCGTGAGACATGTCCTGCCCAACTCCACTTCAGAACAGCTGTCTTTTTTCCAACGTCTTCGATGCCGGTTTTGGAACGCAGGGTGGTGTTCCGGATGTGATCTATCCTTTTTACACCTAAAATGCTACGCTCCATTGCACGTTGGCAAACCTTGAGTTTGGACTTTTGAGCTTCCGTCAATGACCATGTTTGCGAACCGTAGGTTAAGATGGGCAGGATACACATGTCGACTAGTTTTCGCTTTAGTGTCAATGGAAGATTGCCCTTCATAAGCTCCTTCATAGACCAGTAGCTCTTCCAGGCATTTTGGATTCGTCTGTCGACCTCTTTGTCCTGCCTGTTTTCGAAGCTTGCTATCTGGCCTAAGTAAGTATATTCGTCGACATAGTGTATAACCTGCCCATCGACTTCGACTCTACGTTTCGTGCTATTGCACATGAGTTGGGTCTTCGACATGTTCATTTTAAGTCCAACCTCAAGGCTTGCCGTGCTCAGCTCCTGTAGCATGGTTTCAAGCTCTTTGGCTGAAGTGGCGAACAAGACGATGTCGTCTGCGAATCGGAGGTTGGTAAGATTTTTTGTACCTATTTGAATGCCTTTAGACGACCAGGAAGCAGATAGTGTCCTGAATATTTCTTCTAAAACGGCCGTGAAAAGTTTTGGCGACAGCGGGTCGCCCTGTTTTACACCACGATCAATTTTAAACGATGGACCATTATTTTGTAATTTTATGCACGCGGTACTATTTTCATAAATTGATTTTAGAATATTTATATATGTTGTGTTTTATGGCTTAATTTCTGTTTATTATTTTCGCATAGTTGACAACACTGTACTTTTACGGCACGGCGCCGCACCGGAGTACGGCACGGCGCCGTGCCGGAGATTTTCACGGCGCGCGCCGTGAGTTTTTCGGCACGGCGCCGTGCCGGAGTCCGGCGCCGCACCGGAGCACGGCACGGCGCCGTGCCGGAGCTATGTGTGTTGGCCCTAACGTAACGTTTTCAGCAAAAGGTTTGGATTTGGTAACATTGTTTGAATTACCACGATCGGGGCCCAGGAACCAGGAATTACATTATATATATAAATAAAAAATATAAAATATTTATTTCATTAACCAGAAGTGTGATTACCATCTAGTTGCCGAAGCCTCCTTTTAAGCTTTTTATGCCTGTGTCAGGAGGCTCCGCTCTTCCATAACCGACTACGTAGTTACAGTATACAAGTAAACAATAAGTCAAGCTTGACAGATGGCCCGACTTTAGCCTCTACAACTAATGAAAAATAACGGTAACAGGCCCGATGTCAAGCCTACTTTGCTTGTATCTTAAATTCAAACAAGTCAAAATATAATTTATGACAAAAGAGAAAAAGGTAAGGTTAGATTATTTCAGATTGAGTGGTGCGAGTGTGGGTGAGTGTGTGTGTGGGTGAGTGTGTGTGTGTGTATGTGTGGGTGAGTGTGTGTGTGTATGTGTGTGTGTGGGGGTGTAGGTGTGTGTGCGTGGAGGTGTGTGCACTAAAGCAAGTTATTACTCAAGTATGGCATGAACAAGTTCATGCATACGTGCCTACGTGCGGGGTTGTTAAATTGAAGAGCAGATAGCCCTACGACAAGGTCTTGGGATCGGTCAGATGTATATACAACTTCCACTAGCTACTCATCAATTCAACAACCCTTCCGTCTTGTCATATGACTTAGTTTCTATCCAACGAGTTAACAATTTTTTACACTCAGATAGCGATTTTGGATAAATTTGCAACTCTTTGTTTGTTAGATTATATAATTTAGCAGAGCGACTATTAAATTGCCTGCTTGCGAAAGTGGTGTTTGATCCTGGCACAATAGCCGCCAAATCACATCTTCTTCTACTCATGATACTGTTGTCGAAGGGAAGGGCCTTGTGTTTCCCTAACACAGCATGGACGATGTACAGTTTCCTAATCGTAAGTACGCTTGCCAGTTGATATAAGCTTTCCGTAGCAAATCTACGTTTTTTGAAATACATGACCTTTAGTAAACTTCGTTGAGCCCGTTCTAACTCTAGAAATTTTATTTTAGTTGCACCACCCCATATAGAGATACAGTAAATCAGTATGGAATGAACTAGTGCTATGTATATCTGCTTAAGGAGGTCTTTCACTTTGCACTTTGGATCAGCCACTACTCTTGGCACCACATGTCTTAGAGTTTTGAAAATCCATGTGAGCTTTCTGAGTCTTAATATAATATATTCGAGATGTGGATGCCAAGAGAGTCGCTGGTCCAAGAGGACTCCAAGATATTTGGTTTGGGCAACCTTCTGAATAACGGGGCAAGAACAGTTAGCTACACCGGTTATAGTTGTGCAATTGTGGATTTTGAAGTTGAAATCCTGCTTTGGTTGAGAAGCCTTATTGATGCTAAAGCAGATGTAATTGGTCTTCTCAGCGTTTAGCGTAAGTATGTTGTCAGCTAACCATTAATTTATTTTCCGCATTCCTAGCTCTGCAGAATACATAACACTGTCCCATGTGTCCCCAGTGAATACGACGGCAGTGTCATCGGCATACGAGAAGATCTTGGCATCCATTAATTGCATGCTACATAAATCATTAATATATATTAAGAATAGCGTTGGGCCAAGAATACTTCCCTGTGGTACGCCGTATGACACTTCCTCGTATTCACTGGTACAATCTACCAGTTTTACTTTTTGCTTTCTGTTCGACAGATAGTCACTAAGGAGAAGAAGTGATGTACCTCTTATGCCAATTGCTTCCAGTTTGTGAATAAGAATGGGGAGAGAGACGGTGTCAAAAGCCTTTTTTAAGTCTAAAAATACAGATATACATTTTTTATGATTGTCAAGCTGCTGGACAACCAGGGAGCTAAGCGCGTTTACAGCATCCTCAGTAGAGTGACCGTGACGGAAACCGAATTGGGAATCTGAAAGTAATTTATATTTGTCCAAGAAGTTAAGTAATCTTTTATTTAAAAGTTTCTCCAAAATTTTTGATATGGCTGGTAACACAGATATAGGTCTGTAATTACTGACAACGTCTCTGTCCCCACTCTTATACACAGGGGTAACAGTAGCTAGTTTTAGTGAATCAGGAAAAACTCCTTTTTCGAAGCAGAGGTTAACGAAATGCGTGATGATTGGCACTAACTCAGTTTTAGCTAGTTTCAAGAAAGAGGTAGGGATACTATCCCAGCCCGGTGCACTATCAGACTTTAGGTTCATCAGAATGCTAGAAACCTCGCTCGGATCTGCTGGGAGGAGAACAAATGAGTTTGGAACATTAGTTAGAGTTTGTGGATAAGAATTTAGATTATTTGCTATGGGCTGGATTTTATGCGCGAGATCTTTACCAATATTTACGAAGTATCTGTTTACAAATTCAGCCGAGGCCTCTGGAGTTGATTTTAGGTTGGTAAGCTCCGTGTTTACATTAATAGAACTACTTTTGTATGTTATTTGTTTTATGTTTCTCCATAATAATTTATTATTATTTATAGACTTAGCTAAAATGTCCCTTTCGTATTTTCTTTTCATTTTTTTGATTAATTTATTGCAATAGTTTCTGTATCTAGTATATATTAGTTTATTAATTTCATTATACGGATCTTTGAGAACACTTTTCTGTAGTTTATTTCGATTTCGTATACATCTAAGGATTCCCGGAGTGATCCATGGTTTGATAATTCGAAATTTGGATGGGATTTTTGAAACTACTGTATTTTGCTTTATTTTTTGAGTTATTAGATAAATAAGTCGATTTATTACCTCCACTGGGTCGTCACAAAACAATAGCTCGGCAAGGTTTTCTGATTTTAAATTTTCTAGTGCTTGTTCAAAGTTAATTGTCTTTCTAGTTTTAGTAACAGAATATGACTTTTTAATTTTAGATAAAGATAAAAAGATGGTACGGTGATCCGAGGTGTGTAACACTGCAATATTTGCTGTTAGTCTCTTTATATTTAATTTTAACATGATATGATCAAGACAATTTATTTCTCTAGTTGATAAGGTATGCCCAGCAAGAATCCCATACATAGAGAGCATGTTTAGGTAACTAGTTCTGTTCTTTAATTCGTAATTCAATTCTTTCGATTTAAGTTTAATATTTATATTGATATCCCCAGAAATTATTATGTTCCTATTAGTCGAAATTAGCGTATCAAGTTGCCCAGATAGTGACTCAATAAAACCTTCGGCATTGTTATAAGAGGGTGACCTGTATATACCTAGTAATGTACTGTTAAATATATCTAGTTGTAGGCAGGAGGCCTGGTCAAGTTGTATTTCCTTTATTTTGTGTCTAATATTTCTTTTAACATAAATGACTACACCATCGTTTTTATTTAATTGATAAGTAGTAAAATATGATTCGTAATTAGGAAGAATTGGTAACTGTTTATTAGAATTAAGCCAGCACTCTGTTAATAATATTACGTCGGATTCAAAACTGAGGTTAGATAATGTGATAAGAAAGTCATCGAAATTACAATAAATGCTCCTAATATTTTGTGTGATAAGCGTAAAATCATTTTTTTGTATATGGAGGAGATTCTTTAACTGGCTGGCATCACATTCAAATGAGCGCGCGATTTCAAACTGATCTATATCCCTAATGGTGTTTAGTGTGTCACACATTTATGTACCTGATAATAGTGAAACACGTTCCGAGAAAGTGTGGGCAATAATACGTCACAAGCATGGTCACAATCAGGGCTCCAGTACCAAAAGAATTGCTTACTAGAGTGATGTGAGTTCGCATAAATAATAGAGTAGGCTCGGTTGGATAAAAGCTGATATGTATAGTATATGACATAACTTGCAAAATAATATAGTACAAGGGTGAGTGTATATTTGTGTAGGTATGTGTTGTGGTGTGTATTGGTATGTAGTTTGATGTAGGTGTAGGTATGTGTGTGTTTATGTGTGAGTGCACATCTTTGAGTTTTATGACACATAAAATATACATTTTATTGTCAACCTTAAGAAGAAAGTTCCGTTTCACGGACATATACTTTGCCGTATTTAGACCAGCAGAATCTGTAATTTTTGGACTTTTGGAGGTCGCGGGCAAGGAAATATAGTCGAGACGCCTTGGGAGTCAGGTGCTCGGACAGATAAATGGGTGTATCCTCCTGGATCTTAAGACCAAGATGTTTCGCTGCAAGTTTTGTATTGTTTTTTATGTTGAACTGCTTCGCCATAAGGAGTATCTCTTCTTTTTTCAGCACAGAGATAGTTTCAATAATTACCGGAGTATTTTGGTGGTCAGATTTTTTGCTTCGGACTCTGTAGATATCCTTTATATCATTTCTGGTCAATCCAGCCTTTACGGTCTTAGAAAGACTGGTTACCATATCAATTAGGGTCTCCTTAGACTCATTGACCTGTTTTGGTACATTTTTCATCTCAAAGTTAGTTTTTCGGCTGCTGACTTCCATATTTTCAAGTTTGCCCTCCAGGAAGATAATATACTGCCTGCCCTCCTTTGTATGGCCTTCTAGCGAAGTTAGTCGCTTATGCATGTCGGTATTTTGATCAGTAAGGAAGTCGATTTTGCTCTGAGTATCCAGGTTTGACTGTCTAATTTCCGCCAGGGTGCTATTCATGTTATTAAAATCACTCTTATGCGCGGCAGTTAAGTTTTCGAGACCAGTATTCAGGCTGCTCAGTTCGCTCTTTTGGGTTGCAGAGAAATACGCCATTAGTTTTCTCATCTCATCCTTAAAATCTTGCAGTATGTTATCCAAGGGTGGGTTGTCTGGTTTTTGTTGATCTCCTCTAGGATCTGTGTTAACATACCCATGCGTGGTTTGATTCATTTGACTTCCTTCCTCAAACGAGATAGACATGTCTGGGTCCGATAAATTTACACTCTGTTGATCATCCATCGTGTACCAGGAACACAGAAGCGTCCAGAGAAGGTCGCCGCCCGCACTAATATGTGGCGCTGGAACTCAGTGGTGTACACTTCAATCCACAGCCAAAAGTTTTTCTACTAATTAAGTAGTATTTTTATGGTGATGGCAACAATTTAGATATGGCAACACTGAATTATGTGTCAAGTTGAGTGACGTCTTATAAGTCGCTCACTTCACTTTGTTTTGTTAAGAGATGTCTATTTATCTTTTTTCAACATTTGAAGATGGCGGTCGTGTTTCTATTTCAAATTTAGTTTTATTTGTTTATTGAAGAGTTTAATGAATAATTTGATTGGGTGTTATGCAGTAAACGTCTTTGAAAATGAGCATCTATTAGAAGATTGGAATACATGCATTTATCAAGATTTTTGGATGGAGAGAAGCGGCCCATCGAGACTTCAATAATTTTCCCTATCAACTTATCGGAGTCATCATAGTACACAGGCCCTCGTCCTCGTGATGTGGATTCCTGTGTAAATCTTCAACTTGACATTGGCGAACTCGCCATAATTTTATAATAATTTGTTAACTTGACATTGTGCAAAATACATCTTGGATGTGACGCCATTAAATAAAATATCTATCTATCTATCTATTTATAGATCTAGATATATATATTTTTACACAGTTTTATCAATATTTTCCACTATTCACAGTATTTTATCTGGTTATTTGTCTTGATTATGACAGCGGAGATGTCTGGGCACAACAAACTTTGAACAATGGTGCACAAAACTAGGATTTAGCACAAAAAATATGTAAAATACACAGACGTAAGTAATAACTGACTTGTCTTGTCAACTGCCAGAACGGAAGAGCCAAAATATATATCTTTGGGCCCATTGCATGCGTTGATTTGACTGACTTGACCAGTTTACACTGAATGTGCGCTAAGTTATTATTACCTAGTATGGGGAGTCGAATTTGTTTTTGCGAATTTCTAAAATTCGTAGTACAAACGTTACATTTGGCCCCCAAAATGAACCTTCAAATGGAAGTACACGAATTATTAAGAGCCCCTGTATAATGTGTCTAGTTACATTTTAATGTATGAAAAACTTGAGAAAACGATATAAGTTAGGTTTGCTAAGAAGGTGAAGGTGAGGTTTTAGTTTATAGCTGAGACAAGAGTCATAAATTAAAAGATTAGTACTTCTTATTAAATTTCATTAAAATCTCAAATATATTTATCTATCTTTTAGCGACAAGATTAGATAATAAAAAAAATTAAGGTTTCTTGGAAAAATAAAAAACTACTTACATATTGAGTCATAAATTAATAGATTTGCACTTTTATTAAATTTCGTTGATATCTCAAATATATCTAACTTTTAGCGTAACGATTAGATAGTTAAAAAATTAAGTGTTCTTGGAAAAATAAAAACCTACTTTTTTGGACACGTTTTTGCCTTGCCTGTTACTTTTTGTTTTCATACTGCTTGCAACTCACACACGGACAACAAAACAATCTTTAATATATTCCAGGCGTTCCTCTAACTTGTAACGAATTTATACATAGAAAGGGACCAAGTTTGTAATATGATCAATAGAACACCTTGTCGAGTTACGTATGTTTTCATGCTTCCTGTGTTATTTCAATTGCTGGATTTTTTTATCTAGTGTGTCTCTGCTGCATTAATATTTTTTTCTTAAAATTTTATCCATTTCATAATATATATCTAGTAATTAAGTCTATTAATAACTAAATTTTAGTAGCGTTAGGCGAAAAGGCTTTTTAAAATGATTCCAAATTCTACGGTACTTGCATTCTAATTGAAATACGGCTACAAATTCTTATTCAGTTTTTTATAAATTTTCAGTCTTTGTTACATCTCTGGAAACATATCTGAATTTTGCTCTACGCATAAAACTTAAAATAAATATAAAAAAAATTAAATAATTATTTTTTTTTGTTCTTGTGACATTTTACGAAAAACCAAAGAATACTTTGCTTATTTTAAACAGTTATTCTATTTTTTTAGAAGAGCAACCATCATAGTGGTTTTTAGAAACACCCTGTGACCATATAAGGGGTGAAAGGGACACTCTTCTGAATACTGAAAGGGCATAATCAGTCTAAGTATAACTGAATAACAAAACGAAAAATTGGCCTCTCAATACAAAATTTCAAACTTGATTAGACATTTTATATGAAAAGGCCGTTTTTTTTTTCAGTTCCTGAAAGTTTTATTCGCTGACAGTTGTTTAGTTACTTTACCTGACCATGCATGCCCTTTCAGTATTCGAAAGGCTGTCCCCCACACCCTGTACATATACAACAGTGTACTCGTATTACACATCGACATCATACGCAAAAAAAAAACGTATCAAGATCTTGTGCCTAAAGTTTTGCTTATCTAGCCAATGATAGTCCGTCTTTAGTATCCGATTAAAACAACTTAGTTCATTTATTAACTGAATACAGAAATCAAAGTACTGTTTATTTGTTTAAACTCAAAAATGAAGAAACTATTTTTATGTTTACACTTGATACTTGTGTTTTTAAGTGTACATGGGCATTTAAACTTGGATTGGGATACGAACAAGCCGGCATTTGATCCTAGTTTTTATGAATAATTTTTGGATGCTGAACTATGTCAAGAACATTTGGATTTTGTAAGAAACAATACTGCTTTGGCGATTAAATGTGAGTGTACTGATACTGTCTGATTTGCTTTAATACTCGTAATATTTTCTTGTTGTCCTATACAAAGTGTTTTTTTTTTTCTATAAAAACAACAAACTAATTATATTCTTTATTGCACAAATTCACATACAGAAAGTTACATACAAAAGGACATTTACAAAGGCGGGCTTATCTCTAAAATAAATTTCTTCCAGCCAACCCATGGCAGTGAGAGAGAGTGTTCATTAGCGGGACTCAGTAGTGCATTATTGAAATCCACAAAAACTTGATGTAATAATATAAAATAAACAAATGGTATAAAATAAACAAGTTAATAAAATATATTGATGATATAGGTATAAATATAATATATAAATAATATAAATACATACAGAAGATACATACATTACATTACATATAAATAAATACTTGCATAGATATATTCATATAAATACAGAAAGTTATGAAGAACAATTAACAATGATGACTACGAACAAGAAGCAGTGATTTGTGAGAGAAGATGCTCTTTTACTCTTTTTTTAAAAGAGGCATTTGAGGGACTCTCCTGAATAGATTTGGGAAGACGATTCCAAAGTTGAGCAGCACGGACAGAAAAAAATTAAATTCCACTCTTTATCATAACATACCATAAAACGTCCACTGCAGGAAAAGGAGCTCCTTCCAGAACTCCAGCAAAGCACGTGTTACTTCGGAGGGGATTTACCATAGTCACTACGCTTGTAAGCGTTGCGGCTGGCGACCGCTGTAGTTAGTGCCCACAGTACGTAAGATGGTACGATACGCAGAAAGATGCTGCTGCCCATTCTCCACTTCATAAGACTTTAGTCGCCTCTTACGACACCCACAGGTAGAGTTGGGTTGGTACTATTATTTGCCGGTACCACACGGGTCGATTTTCACTATACCATCCTACAAAATAAGTCGATCATGCGACCACTTAAGTATGGGAAGATGTTTTTTTTTTTCACATACGTATAGGAGGTTGAAAGTTACTACTTTCTATGAGAAGATTAAGATTTTAAAACTTATCATGACTTTTTTCAGTTATTGAATCAGGTTTAAGAGTCCCTAAAGGGCTTTCAAATGGAAACTTTGTAGATCTGGGTAATTACTTTCAATGTTTAGCCATCAATGAAAACTTCGGTACTACAAATGTTGAAGGAAAATACTGCATTATAAATGTGCCTGTAAACCAAAACATACAGATTCCAGATTTAGAAGATTTAATTCCACGTACTAACGAGTGGATAAATTTTGATCCAACAAAATTGAAAGTTGATAGTAGTACGCTAGAGAAGATCAAAAATATTCAAAATGTAAATTCTGCGGTTACTACTCTCAATGGACTTAATATAAGGTGAGATCATGTACTACATCCTACGAACTGTGGCATGCACACGAATACACGTGGACTAACAAAACAAATAAAGACATTTGCCACAGCGGGATGTTGATCTAGAAAAGTTCTACATAAGCCGTATATTTTGTAAATGACCTGCTTTTTTCAGGTCTCTTGATGGAACTATACTAGAAAATATGCAATTCACATTAGCCGTGTGCATGCCAAAAGTCTGCACGACTCAAGAGTGGATCAATCGTCTCATATTCAATGTTAGCGCAGTGGGTTTCGAGTACGAAGACAACTTCTGTCGAGTAAGAAATGATAAACCATGGGTACCAGCAGATTATGTAGCTGTGTAAGTAAAAAATCAATTATAATCTTTGACAAAAATATCAAATTCCCGTTCAAATTGTTGAGTAATTTTGTGTTGTGACTTATAATTTTATATTTATGTTTTAAGCTTTAAATTTTATGTTACTTACTTACTTACTCCTTTGGCGCAACGACCCAAAATGAGTCTTGGCCTCCGAAACGAGAATACGCCACTGGTCCCGGTCTTGTGCGGTGGTTCGCCAGTCGCCTGCCTGGAGCTCGCGCAGGTCTGAGCTTACTACGTCGATCCACCGATATCTGGGGCGGCCAACCGGGCGTCGACCCGTCGGTTGACCCACGAAGGCTTTCTTGACGTGGCGGTCCTCCCCCATTCTTTCTAGGTGGCCGAGCCAGCGGAGTCTGTGAGCCTTCGTCTCTCCTATTATATTAGGTTCAGCCACAAGTTCTTGAATTTTCGCGTTCTTAAGAATCCTCCAGCTTCCGTCACTTCTTAACTTTGGCCCAAGGATTTTACGGAGAATTTTCCTCTCGGCGACCAGGAGTTTGTTTTCCTCTTTAAGCGTTAGTGTCCAAGCCTCGCACCCGTACATTAATATTGGTCTTATTACGGTCTTATAGATCCGGATCTTAGTGCCTCTACTGAGAAGCTTGGACACTAGCACTTTATGCAAAGCGGCACTGCATCGCAGGGCATTTTGTATTCGAATGTCGACTTTGTCGACTTTTGGGGTCAACAGCTGCTTCGTTGTCTACACTATTAAGGAAAAAGTAGCACGACGTCTAAATCAGTTTTTTTGTTTGTTTTTTTTTGTTAAAGTTTAAAAATATTTTGGTACAAAGTTTTGTGTTTTTCATTTTAGGACCTAAACGACCAGCTATTAAAGAAACAAAAGAAAATAATGACAATAATTCTCCACGTCAACCAATTAATGAATCAGTTAATTAAAGAAAATTATAGGAGCAATACTCGTAGGAGCTACGACTCGTTTGCGGTTCCAAGATGTCGTACTGTTTTGCGTTCTCTATATGCCGGATGCTCAAAACTCTCAATGCACTCCTGACTATTACTAATTGTGATATATTTGATGACGAAATGGGAAAAGAGATATTTAGAATATGTGATGACTTTTGTAAAGAAATTTGTAAATAATGATTGACTTGTTAATTTGTAATTAATATTTGTTTAATGTTTTAATTAAGTAGTTACTGTAACTGGGATGTAATCTCATGTTAATTTTGAATAAATAATAATAATAATAATGATGTGAATAAATTATAAGCCAATTGTGATATTACATAAGGAATGAATATGTTTTTGAAGCAAGAAACAGAAGAACGTACTTTTTAAGAAGCGCAAATACTTTTTATTAAAACTTTACTCACCTACTCTTGTGTTTCTAAAACGTGAAGCAGGTCTCACATATACGGACTTTGGTCATGGAAATACGCTATTCATAACAAAACTTAAAGGTCGACGGTTTGAGGTGTATGGAAAATGAAAAGAATTTAAGATTTAGCTTTCTGAAGTGACTATTTAAAGTTAGTGATGGTCTCAATTTGATTGTCTCAATTTGTTGAATAAAAACTTAGAAAAACTTCAGAAGTTTTTTGCTGGTTGCTTTTTTCATGACACCTCCGACTTTGCGAATTTTGCGATCATAGTAAAAATGGAGCCACATAGTACTTGTCCCGTGTGGTGCCGGCAAAGTCCCTTGTGGTGCCGGCAAAGTCCCGTGTGGTGCCGGAAAAGTCCCGTGTGGTGCCGGCAAAGAATAGTACCAACCCATACTTACCCGTGGGTGTCGTAAGAGGCGACTAAGGGTTAAGTGGAGGATGGGCAGCAGCATCCTCCTTTGTATCTTACATCTTACTTACTGCGGTCACCTACAACCGCGGTCCATAGTGCCAGCCGTAACGCTAACAAGCGCGGTGACTATGGTACTTCCCCTCCACATTTTTACAGCAATAGCTAGAATTCTGGAGGGAGCTCCCTGTCCTGTAGTGGAAGTTTCATGGGATGTTATGATGAGTACTTGTTGTGGTAAATTATCGAGAGGTGTTTTTTTTTTCTTAGCCTGTACTTAACGTTAGTTTACTATTATTTAATCTTTGCCTGTACTGTCCCACTGCTGGGCAAAGGCCTCCCCCTCGTTCCTCTAACCATCGCGGTCCTGAGCAAATTCCCACCAACCGCGTCAGTACGAGTCTAAGTCGTCACGCCATCTTTTTCGTGGTCTACCCCGACGGCGTTGGCCATCGTGGGGTTTCCATTGTGTGACGACTTTCGCCCACCGTCGCGGATGCATGCGACTAACGTGCCCAGCCCAGTCCCACTTGAGCCTGGCTGTATTCCGACTCTGTTTCATGTATTCTATGATTCCGACCCACGTCAGCTATTCCTGTCTTGGAAGGCAGCGTAGTATTCCGTACTCGGTCGATCCGTTTGATACCAAGAATGCTGCGTTCCATTGCTCTCTGACAAACCTTGAGTTTGGACTTTTGACTCTCCGTAAGAGACCAAGTTTGTGATTAGGACGGGCAGAATTCACATGTCGACGAGTTTGCATTTGAGTGAGAGGGGGAGGTCCCTTCATAAATTGTTTCATGGACCAGTAGCTCCTGCAGGCGTTTTCGATACGGCGGTCTATTTCTTTTTCTTGCCTGTTCTGGAAGGAGACTAACTGGCCCAAGGAGACTATTTATCGACATAGTGTATCGCCTGCCCGTCTACTTCAACCCTATGTTTCGTGCTATTGGTCATTGCTTTGGTTTTAGTCATGTTCATCTTCAGCCCAACCTCAAGGCTTTCCACGCTCAGATCTTGGAGCATGTGTTGGAGCTCTGCTGATGTAGAAGCGAAAAGAACAATATCGTCGGCGAATCACAAGTTGGTAAGTCTGCTCTCTCCGACAACGATGCCCTTCGCCTGCCATGTAACTTGTAGGGTTCCGAAAACTTCCTCCAGTGTACAAGTAAATAGATTAAGGGGTCACCCTGTTTCACGTCCTTTTCTATTTTAAAAGTTGGCCCTGGGGAAAGGAATTTAATAGAAGCGGAGCACTGTTTTTGAGCTTTTTAGAGTAATCTACAAGACCAGCAGTTCTTGTAGTTCACTCTCAAAAGCTTAACGTAGGTATCATCTACGCCCTGTTGGGGTAAAGATGAAAAAATGGCTGAGTGTGACAGGCTATCAAAAGCTTTGGAGGTGTTTTTACGGAACTTTATTGCACAGAAAAACGTTATTTTTTCAAATAATGAAATAAAACCCTAAAATTCAAACACTGAAAAGAATGCAAGGTTCTTAGATAAACTTTAATAAGATTATACAGTCAGCTACGAGGTACACTTGTACTAACTGAAAACTTGCCCTGAAACAATATTTGACTTATGCCAAATTTTAAGAAAGTAAACCAAAGATGTAGAATTTCTAAATTATAACTCATAAACGCGCTTTTCCTACTAGGGCGACGGCTGAAGCTATCATTTGAACAGATCGTGGTCATACTGTACCTACAAGTCACTTTTCTTTAGGGGCATGCAGGCAAAGACCACATTTTACATATGCTGCGATCTTGACCAATTGACATATTTCCTTCGCCTTTTCAACTATAATGAACAACGCTTAAAAAGCAGATGGTTCAGTACTTTGCGAGCTATTGGTTCACGAATGTATTTTAATTCGTGAACCCTTAATTTTTGTGAAATTTATCAATGTACTCGAATCTATTCAAGTCACGAGTGAATAGGCTTCTTCTGGGAAAGCTCGTTCCATCATCGACCTCATCTCTATCTTCAAGATTAGCTCGAGGTCAAGAGTAAGCCCATTGACAATAAAAAATCAAATAAAACATGTACATACAAAATCATTAAGATTACAGTTCTACTTAATGTACCTGTAGATGTGTTTTTGTACAATTCTAAACATTTGTCAAATCGTGAAACACATTATTACCATTGTCGACCTCATCTCTGTCTTCAAGACTAGATCGAGATCAAGAGTAGGCCCATTGACAATAATAATAAAACTGTTCAAACAAGTAAACTTAACCCCTTAAAGACAAGCAGAGCTAAAACAGCTAATTCTCTTAGCAGTTGAAATAATAATAACTCGGAGGACAGTGAATTGCTTCCTTCCGGGTTGTGTACGTGACAGCAGAACTCCGTCTGGTTTTGAGACAGGGTAGAAAAATTTGTCAAATCGTGAAACACATTATTACCATCATCGACCTCATCTCTGTCCTCAAGATCGAGATCAAGAGTAAGCCCATTGACAATAATAAAAAACTGTTCAAACAAGTAAACTTAACCCCTTAAAGACAAGCAGAGCTAAAACAGCTAACTCTCATAGCAGTTGAAATAATAATAACTCGGAGGACAGAGAATTGCTTCCTTCCGGGTTGTGTACGTGACAGCAGAACTCCGTCTGGTTTTGAGTCAGGGTAGAAAAGGGCCAAAGCATGGTGCTTTTTACAGCGCGGTGAATAGAGGGGAATTGAAGCGTAAAGAAAATGAAATTCACTATTTCGGTACTATTTTGGTCTTCGGATTTTCTGTGTATTAAATCAGGCAGTACCTACTATACGGGGTGAAAAGGACAGCTTTTTGAAAACAGAAAGAACCTTAACAATTTCAGTGAATAAAACTTTCAGAAATTGAAAAAGTGACATCAATATATAAACTATCTAATCAAGTTAACAGTTTTTGTATGGAAATGCTGATTTTGGTTTTCTGAAAGTTCTATTTACTAAAAGTTATTCAGCTTCTTTCACTGATCATGGCTTTTTAATTTTCGAAAATCTATCCCTTATGTCTTGTATATTTATACTTGTAAGCCAAAAGCAATGGTTTTTAACACAACAATGTATTCAGCGGTCACCCAGTACAGCAATTAAATAGTTATTCAAATATTTGATTGAGCAAATCAGATGTTAAAATTTGGAAAATCACAAAAGAAAGAAATATACTGAGTGCCTCTCAATAAAAAAAAAAAAAAAAAAAAATGAATATATAATCAAATTAAGTTACCAAAATTCTATTAAATATTTATCTCTTTTCGTTACTCCAACAAAAATAAACTGATTCAAACATTCTCAAAATAAGTAAATATGTGGGCTTTACAGACCGTGTAATAGGGGCATTAAACTTTCAGCCGATCACAAAAGACTGAATTGAAAGGTAAGTATAAGTGTACAAAATGTTGCAACAGTTACCTCGAGTTTGTTTGCGCTTGAATACTACTTGTAACCCTGAAATGACCCGTCTGTCTTTGAAAATGATCAATTTTTCCTAGGCTACATAAAATATAAAAAAACCGGCCAAGTGAGAGTCGGACTCGCGCACCGAGGGTTCCGTATGACTTAATTAAAATTCCGTCTTAGTTGTAGATGCGCAGTAACGCAGAATTGTATTAAAAACGCGCGAGTCTGATACGCATTCGACCTGTTTTTAATAATTGTTTTTATTTTGTAGCTTGTACGTATGTACACATACCAATTTTCACACTCGTAAGTGTTCCCGTTTTTCCAATAGAGCTAAAACAAAAATCGAGCAAAAATCGCCTTATAAAACATGCTTTTATTAGGGGAGCCTTAAAATTTTTATTTTTTTATTTTTAGTATTTGTTTTATAGTCGTAACAGAAATTCGTAATCTGTAAAAATTTCAACTGTCTACCTATTACCTACGGTTCATAAGAAACAGACCTCTGACAGACAGACAGACATCGGAGGCATATTAATAGGGTCCCAATTTTCACCCTTTGGGTACGGAACCCTGAAAAAAGATCCTTCCATAGACACTGCATAAGCTAATTTGTATGTGGAGGTCATTCTTTCCTCTTTTATTTAGACTGGACATCCTTAAAGTATTTATTTTACAGAATATTCCTATTTATTGTACCTGCTTTTGATTAGTGTATTTAACTACGAGATACTAATGAAATGGAAGGAGTAGAGACAATCATAAATAAGACCAAAAAATGCGTTTCTCAACTTAAGACGAAGATGGAATGCCCCAGTGCCGTTAAATTTTTTTCACCACACTGTGACAATTCCTAGCCGATAGCGATAAAACAAAAACCGGCCAAGTGCGAGTCAGACTCGCGCCCTAAGGGTTCCGTACCTATCTACCATATGATATACTAAAAGCTTTTGCTCTTTGATTTTAAAAACTCCGCCACCATCCAACTTGAGCCCTCTTTTATAGAACAGTTATTGAAACGAAGCTCACCTTAATTGGTTACTATTAGTTGTGAGAAAAATTTAAATTTTTAATGATTTTAGACTTTTCCCTTTATTTGTACTGTGAGACCTAGCTTCTTGCCAAATTTCATAACTTTAGGTCAACGGGAAGTACCCTGTAGGTTTTGCTTTTTTGCATAAATGTATGGAGATGAGGACATAAAAAGCCATATCAATTTCAACCTGATACCTCTTCTCGTTCGTAAGTAAAAGAGCGATACAAGTAACAGTGAACGACAAAACAAGAGCCGTACTGGCAAGAGGATGCCCACAAGGAGGAGTACTGTCTCCACTACTACGGAATCTTGTTATAGATAGTCTCCTCACACAACTAAATGATAAAGGTCACTTCACAGTAAGATATGCCGATGATATTACCATCCTAGTCAACGGCAACCACGAGAACACCTTATGCAACCTCATGGGACAGGCACTAAAGACAGTAGAGAAATGGTGCGAAAAACATAATCTTTCTGTCAACCCCACCAAAACCGAAATGGTCCTTTTCACAAAGAAAAGGAAACTTCCAACAATGGAAATGCCAACATTTTTCAAAACAAAATTAACTATTTCAACCGAGGTTAAATACCTTCGAATAATCCTAGACAACAAATTAACTTGGCAGAAACACCTAGACAACACACTAAAAAAAGCCAGCATAGCCATGTGGCAACGCAAGAGACTCCTAGGTCAAAACTGGGGTCTTACACCCAAAATTGCGCACTGGCTATACACAACAATAGTAAAACCGATCACAACATACGGCGCGCTGGTATGGTGGCCCAGGACAACTCTAAGTACCGCTCAAGCGGACCTAGAAAAATACAGAGACTAGCATGCATCTGCATAACGGGTGAAATGCGCACCACACCAACAGCAGCCCTGCAGGTGATGCTACACCTGCCACCGCTACACTTATACATACAACAGGAGGCAACTCTAGCATCACTCAGGCTGAGACTGTCAGGGACACTAAGCACAGACTCTAGAATTCACGACACACAAAAATAAAAGACAAAGCCCTAAGTCACGAACCGCTATTAGCTGCACCATGTGATAGGGTACCTAAACAAAACACCGTTAACAAAACATATAACATAAACTTACAAGAAGAAACACATGACTACTCAGGTATAAACGAACTGCGCGTATACACTGATGGGTCAAAAACAAAACTAGGCACAGGCGCAGGTACGTATTCTCAAGACCTTAATATTGAAATATCAAGCGCCCTAGGACAATATAACACAGTATACCAAGCTGAATGTGTTGACATTATACAAGCCGCACAAGCGATAACAGCAAGAAACATTACCGACACAAGCATTCGTATAGTCTCGGACAGCGCATCAGTACTCCAAACGCTGAGAGGCAGCTATACGACCTCAGGACTGATATTACAATGCCATGAAGAATTACAAAAGTCATCACAAAAAAACAACATAACATTACAATGGATAAAAGGACACAGTGGTTCCATGGGAAATGATGCGGCAGACCAACTGGCAAGGGAAGGGTCCAACAAGACCTATGAAGGACCCGAACCAATATTGCCACTACCCTTCAACCAGTTTCGGACATGGATACGAGAACAAACACGTAAAGAAGCAGACAAACAATGGAATGACATTGCAACATGCAAACAGTCCAAAAAAGTAATAACATCAACCAACAGCCGTTTGACAAGACGGCTGCTACAGATGAATAGGACAAAGCTCCGTAATGCAGTAGGCACAATAACAGGACACATTGCTCTCAACAAACATTACGAGTACAACACTGTAGGCATAACAGACAGCCCTCTATGCAGGGCCTGTATGGGAAGGGACGAAACCATCGAACACGTTATTCTGGAGTGCGAAGTAATCAACACTATCAGAGAAAACACACTTGGAGCAGACATAACTTTAGATCAATTACCAAACAAACTGGACAAACTGACTGAGTTCTGGCAACAGTTAGGGTGGCTAAATTGATGGCCAGATAAGCCCACGCACAATAGTCCATATAGGATTAAGTGCGGAAACCACAAACTTAACTTAGAACTTAGGGTCTTGACAGACAGACAGACGGACAACAAAGTGATCCTATAAGGGTTCCGTTTTTTTATTTTGAGGTACGGAACCCTAAAAAGCGCTGATAGAAGCGGAACTATTAATAAGCACTGTTTTGCTTGTAGCTTTATTGGTGATTTTCTCTTATTGTCGTTATCGCCTTGGAATTGTCGCTTTGGACGTGCGGTGGATAAACGGCCAGAAGGCACCATTTACCGATCTCTAGGTATTTGTATTTCGTTGTCTTTAGTTCACAGAAAATTAATTTCCAAAAATATGATTCCTCACTATATAAAAATAGAAGCGAGCTCTTTATTGTCCGAGGGAACGATAAAAACAAACAGCTGGTAAGTTTCTGAGTAACATGATTGCGGGTTCCCTTGGGAACGCCTGCGTGATGTAGCACTAATTTACTGGGAATTTTCCTTGTTTTTATAAAAGATTCCTTTCTCATTACAATTAAGTACGTACGAATGTTGACTCAAAAAAATCGTCAGTGGAAAATAATCAAACGTCCGTGTGGTACCGGCCAAGTATAGTACAGTCAAGAGCACATCAAGCTAGACACATTGTACTTTGTACCGTTCTTATTTCAATAGACTTTCGGGCTAGAGTGGCTCTGCGAGTGACAAGCTTATGACCAGTCGTTGACTGTACCAACCCATCGCTACCCGTGGGTGTCGTAAGAGGTGACGAAGGGTTTGTAAACCGGAGGTTGGGCAGCAGCAGTATTCTATCTTGCCATCTTATTTACTGCGGTCACCAACAACAGCGGTCGCCAGCCGCAACGTTTTAAAGCGTGGTGGCTATCGTAAATCCGCTCCAAAGTATCTCGCGTTTTTGTTGTACTTCTGGGGGTAGCTCCCTGTCCTGCAGCGGACGTTTCATGGGATGTTATGTAAAAACTCCCTCTCAGTTTTTTGTGTAACATAAACACAAAAAAATACAAAGTAGATAAGAAGAAGTGGCTGACATTATAAGCCAATAAAACAGAATTATTCCTTCTGTATTGGCAGTCGGGTAAAAAGAAATTACAGCTGGATAATTTTAGTGTTCAATGTTTAAAAGCCCTTTAAAAGTAATCAAAAGCGTTTTCAATATACTTTTAAACTTTATTGTGCAAATTAGCTAGTAGACTAATTAATTAGCAGTCACATTTGCCGTTATTAGTTTATTTTCATGGTAATTCTTTACCAGTTCGCAAACACTAAAGTTTGAAGTCAAGAACAAAAGTTTATATTACTCGTACAATATTTTTCTGCGCTCTTTGCTCTTAGAGAAGTTTTAGATTTAGCACCTGTCGTCCCGTAAGAGCTAAATTGCGAATGAGAATTTATGGATTTGATGAATGCTGTTTATTCAGTTTCCTAAAATATTTTGAAAAAATAAAGAGTGCTTTTTTTTCTTAACCTGAAATTTGATACATACAAAAATATATTACATATACAAAATATACATATAGGGTGACTTTTAATTAGTTCTTGATAGAAAAATGTATGAATGTACTCATGGTACTGAACAACTTTTCCCAAGGAACATAGGTCGAAATACGAAAATCAAGTTTTGACCTCCCATAGAAACTGCATCAGCTGATAGCGCATTTTGTATGGGGAGGTCAAATTTGGTTTTTCGTATTTCATTTATTTTATTTTTTTTTTATTTTATTTATTTATTTATTTTCGACCTATGTTCCTTGGGAAAAGTTGTTCAGTATCATGAGTACATGCATATCTTTTGCTATCAAGAACTAATTAAAGGTCACCCTATATAAAAAAATATATTGAGTGAAACTTTGCAATAAACAAGGCAGAACGGAGATATGAAACTTAAAACAAAATCTAATTGAGAAAATGAAAGTTGAGGATGAATGTACCTCTAAATATGATGCAACTATCGCAAAAGATGCTGACGTTAAAAACAAATTTTAGAACATCCTTTTGACATTTGGTTGGCGTTGTTGTCTATCTTTTCAGAGCGTTTCCGTGCTTCTTACGATAAGCCGTTGTTGGTCTCGGCTGCTGTCCATAATAGTAGTCTTATAAGCTAAGTCAGGGCTATTTGGCAACTTGAAAATTCTGACAGCCAGGTTGTCCACTAACCTAGGTTTGGGTCTGGTTTCCCTTCTGGGTTGTGAAGATCAGATGGCTCTCTGTGAAAAAACCAAAGCCTACGTCTCATCCCCTAGATTAGGTAACCAACACCATAAAAAACCATTGGTAAAAATGGAATGAGACTACTGATTAAAATAATACAACAACACCGTAAAGCCATTTGTTGCTTACTTCATTCAGCCCTTTGATACCGAAAACATATTGTTAACATAGAAATTGATAAACCCATTCAATATTGACGGTTCTAGATCAGTCGCGATACTTAAAGGAAATTGGCAATCTATTTAAATAGCTCTTGACGACTATAAGGCTTAAAGAGATATACGAGTAAGAGGCGTGAAAGACGTGAGATAGAATTGGTTTATGAAAGAGTTTTGTTGTGGCTTACATAGACTTTCTTTTAAAAAATTAAGGCGTTTTGAAGTTACTGCAAATTTAACTACTTATAAGCTGTTTTCAAAAAAAATACGAATATATATAAAATATTTTTTTGTGATACTCAAAATAAATATTTAATAACTTTTCCTAGATGTGGGCGCATAAGTTCAAAATTAAATGTATGTTGATGGGATCTATTATTGTCCTGGTTGTAATTTTGTTTACTTAAGATAAAGCTCCTATAAATTTAATTGCTGTGACAAAATTAAGTCTCAGTAATAGATTTAAAGGAGCTTTAACTTTGTATGAACTTCTTCTCTTCTTCTTTTTTCTTACGCTGCTGTTTAGTTCAACGTTCGAATATTGAAAACACGTAGATACTGAGTAAAAATAGACAACTATACAGGGTGTCTCATTCAAATCGGTCAGTATGGGAAAGTCTGAAACTATAAGACATACGAAGATTTGTTCTTAGGAACCATGTCACCGATTTTGATAAAAAGAAAAACTGCATTCATACATTTGAAAAAAAAAAGTGTACCCAGCTGGGGAATCGAACCCGGTAGTTTTGAAAAAAAAGCTTACAGTTTTTCTGTTTAAATAACGGTTGTGTAGGTCTTAAGCAGTAAATGTCTCTATGAAACACGATGTCTAAAATGAATAAAATGCATTGTTTTTACATACTTTAATTTATCATAGTAGGTGTTCGAAGTGACCACCGTTTTTTTCAATACAATATGGGTACACTTTTTTTTCAAATGTATGAATGCAGTTTTTCTTTTTATCAAAATCGGTGACATGGTTCCTAAGAACAAATCTTCGTATGTCTTATAGTTTCAGACTTTCCCATACAGACCGATTTGAATGATATACTCAAAATCTTTGGAGTCGAAGTTTCACTCATCTTACAACTACAGTTTGACAACTTTTGCAAAAAAAAATATTCTTCTTACAAAATTTACCGGATTATATTTACATTTTTAAAGAGAATATTTTTTTTTTATAGTTTACAAAAGTTGTAAAAAATCAATCCAAAAATTACATCTAATTTTAACAAAAATATAGCTAACAAAGGGACCGAAAACAGCCAGAATACAGTGAATTCATCATAATTGACATAACTATATCGCCTTACATGTGTAGACGAACTTTGAGAATATAAAATTTTATGCTACGACTTTTTAAGTGAAATATGCCCTTAAGAATTTTCGTTCGTAAATGGTCCAATTAGTATCTCAGCTTTAATCATATTTCAGAAAATATACCTTCAAATAAATTCAATTTAATCTTAATCAAAACACCTACGCTCAAATTAAAATCTGCTTTGTAACAGTGCCGAATTTCAACGACATTTCAAATTTAATTCTTATTCTGAAATAAGCTTTAATATTGCCTGTCTTTCCTCTAATCAAATATTTTGTTACAGCTAATGTGTCCCGTGCGATGCCGGCAAAGAATAGTAGGTACCATCCCATAAATACCCGTGGGTGTTGTAAGAGGCGACTAAGGGTTATAAACTGGAGGATGGGCAGCAGCATCTTCCTGTGTATCATACCATCTTACACTCCGGTTTATCTTTCATATAAAATTTAATACATATAAAATTCATTTGATACATTATTTTTTTATTAATTTACTTATTATTTATTTAATTTATAATAATAAAACAAAAAAATATATTATAATCAATTAGTTTATCATAATTTTGTATAGTTATATGCTTCTTTAAATAAAATTGTTGTAAAAACGAAACGATAAGGCTCAATTAAATTGATCATAGGCGAGCGAAGCGAGCAAAAGAGTTCGGGGCACCCCGACACAGTTGATTAGGTTCGAAGGGTATGGCGGAATGGAGCAAAGGCGAGCGGAGCGAGTTCCGCTTCATTCCGCCATACCCTTCAGGTTAGGTTGACATGAATGCATACGTATGCCTGCTTGCCTACATGCTTGCTTGTATGCATGCTTGCTGTATGCATGCTTGAGTGCTTGTTTACTTTTCTGTTAATGGCAAGGGTTTAGTAGAATGGATAATAGGCGAGCGAAGCGAGCAAACGAGTTCGGGGCACCCCGACACAGTTGGTTAGGTTCGAAGGGTATGGCGGAATTGAGCGGAGGCGAGCGGAGCGAGCTCCGCTTCATTCCGCCATAACCTTCAAGTTAGGTTGACATGAATGTATGCGCATGTCTGCTTGCCTGCATGCATGCATGCTTGCTTACTTGTTTCTTGCTTGCATGCCTGCTTGCCTTTGCTTGCTTTTTTTTTGCATAATGCATGATTGCTTGTTCATTTACTTAATAATTAATTTGGATATTATAACTAACCAATAAAAATAACAAAATGATGATTATAAGAAACATTTTTATAGGAAATGTTTATTATACGTTTTGAAATTATATGAAATGAAAATATGTGAAATGTCGATTATACGAAATAATTATTATATGAAACAAAATTATATGAAACGTTGTTATATCTATTAAATGTTATATTAAAAGTTGTTATGTCATCTATTACACACCCGCGGGGAAGAGCACCACACCGTTGGTCTGACCAAATTAAAAATATTCTGGACCTCCCTATTACCAACGCCCTTCGATTGGCTGAAGACAGACAAAAATGGAAGAGACTGGTTGAAACATCCACGATGGGGTTCCAAGTCAGACACGACCTTCAGTAACTGAAGTGTACGACTAAGAAGAGTTGCTGCTATAACAAAAAATTATAAAAATATATAAATTGTGGGATGCTTTACTACTAAAAACGTGTTTTTATGGCGATTTTGTATTATTGTTTTAGCTCTATCGTTTAAAAGGGAACACCCTACAAGACTTTTGAAAATTGGTATGTTTATAGTGCATAAGCTATAAAATAACATCAAATAATAAAAACTCTTCGAGTGCGTGTCGTACTCGCGTGCATTTAATACACATATCTGCGTAACTGCGCGTCCATGACTAAGACGGTATTTTTTTTTACCTCAGTGGCACGGAACACTCAGTGCCCGAGTCCGACTCGAAATTGGCCGGTTCTTGTTTATTATAGTCAATGTTGTGATTTCTGTTAGTAAAAGACAATTTTCCACTAGGTCATTATGTTAATGATATTTGTCACGAAATCGACCTTGATTATTCCTAGTGATTCAGATGATTTATATTTCTAATAAAAAAATTGCATCATCCCAATAATTAAGGCGGTTGCTGGGTGGCAGCACCTTACTTTTAGAAATAAATTTATTGCGTCGCAAATACAAAACTTTTCAGTAGTATTGTTCGTTTGGCGGCAATATAGGGCAGTTATATATGTTATAACCCATGACATCATAGCTTAGCTTATCATTTATAGCTTTGTATTGGTAAAGTGCTAAAAGTGGCCGTTTTTGGCAGTTTTACAATACAAAGCTATTCACGATAAGCTAAGATGTGATGTGATGGATAATAAAATATAGAACTACCCCAAATTGCCGCCAATCAAACAATCCTTATTAAATGTTTTGTATTTATGACGCAATAAATTTATTTCTCAAAGTGGCAGCACTTCTGCTCAGCAACCACCTTAAGTTTTTAATCGAATGCTTTAAACATTTTGCAGTATATCTAAAAACTTGTAATGGAAATAGGTTATTTATTTCATATAGAAAATAAATCGAATCAAATCTATTAAACGAAATGATATTGAAATACAATTTGTATTTGTACTAATACTATTAATAATGCAATAAATTATTTGATTTAAATGTTCTGTTCAGAACTATTTTTTAAAATCAATTTTCTATGGCGTAGACTTCAAATCAAAAACACTCTTGTATTAGCTTAAGTCGTATTGTGGCTCACATTTTGAAAAGAATATTTTTTATTCAATGTTGTTCAGTACTGTGCAATATTTAAATTAAACTCGTAGAGTTGACTAGATAAACTGATTCGGAACTTCGTTTTGAAAGTGGATTCGTCTCTTGGACTAGACAGTGTAAGTTAAAAGCTTCAAGCAACAAAGGCAATAAAAAAATTGTAGCTGAATTATGTAATTAGATAGATAAACACTTTATTGCACACAATTACTGAAACAAAGTCAATACAGTCACAAAAATACTTAACTAAATGTGGGCAAAGGCGGCTTTATCGCTGGAAGCGATCTCTTCCAGACAACCTTTGGGAGAGGAATCCGTAATAATGAAATGAGTAGTGCAGTGTAGTAACAATAATCATACTTAAATGATGTTAATGATAAATAAATAACTTAAACAGATACATATGATAAGATATAATAATACACAGTTATAAAATATTTGAATATAATAATATAAGTATAACATGCATAAATACATATACGTATAATATATATAAATACATACATTAGTAATCAGATAGTTTAAACTTATTTGCAAACAGGTTGTGAAAGGAGATGTTCATGTACTTTCAGTTTGAATGTAGTAAGAGCGTTTTGGAGTGACGTATTTCCTGCGGCAAAGCATTCTAGTTAATTCCTCTTATAGAACCCTAGAAAATCTTATTTTACAGGCCAGGTTTCGAAAATTTGCGAACTTAGTAAACGATGATTTATGTTCTTTTTTTCAATCAAAATCAAGTAGCGCAGAGGTGTCAGGTGTCAGGGCGGGGAGAGGAGCCGGGCGAACCTGTACACACCGCGCACAATCAACCTATGCGTAGTGAACCAGATATACAAATTACACCTGAGCAATTGTTCAAAACAGTAAATATGAAACGCGGCAAATCTCCCGGCCACGACGGCCTAAGCGTGGAGCATGTTTTATTCGGTGGAACTTTACTGTATGAAAAAATGCGTTTCCTCTTTAATGCTTGTATGGAACATATCATAACCGAGTCACTTGCGATGTTAGCTAATATGCTCGCGAGGCGGTTTGCCCACTGCTCTAAACTCACGCTGTTCACGGCGTACTGCCAGTCGTTTTACACCAGCCATTTGTGGTACAACTACACGAAGGGTACTTTCTGCCATGGCGGTGTAGTGCGACTGGTATGTTCGCTGAGAACAACGTTGCTTATGTCTTTGTCTTATTAAACAGATTGAATACCTCGTTTCATTAAACAGATTGAAGAATATGTTCGTCAAAAACGCTACAGTGGAGGCTATGTATATGATTCACTTAAATGAATGTAACCCAAATTCATTGACAACTTAATATCCTAACAATTAAGTAGGTAGGTATTTACCAGAATGTTAATAATGTAACACAATATGACGAATGCAATATGATATAATAACATATGCTGTTTTAATTTTGATTTAATTTATATTGACAAATTACAATGCCTGTTATTATTTATATGGGTGTTTTATATTTTATCTGTGAATGAAATAAATAAATTTAATTTAATTTTATTATTTATTTATTTTAATTTCATTAGGGTTAATTTCGTTGAATGAAAGTTTTAGTGATTTATTGGTGCTTCTGTATTGCTCCCAATTGGATTCAATTCTTGTTAAATGCATGTAACTTGTGTATTTTGTGTGTCAAAAAAAATGAAAAGTTAGCAATCGCTACCAATAAATATTCGTCCACTAAACTTTTTATATTAGGTTGTAGGCTTAGAATTTTTTCCTGAATAACATTGTCAGATTATTTGGCGCAAGCCCCAGAAGACCCAGGGTTTTTTTATTTCACACGAATTTTGGGCAATATTTTTTGGTTACAGAATTTTACTTAGAAATCGACATCGATAAAAAACAAGGTACTCCGTTTGTAGTTGTTTGCAATCATCATATAGCGAGCCTTTTTGTATTGTTATAAAGAAAGAAAAAGAATAATACAAAAACAACTACAAACGGAGTAGGTACCTTGTTTTTTATCGATGTCGATTTTCTGAACCAAAATATTGATTGTCCAAAATTCGTGTGAAATAAAAAACGCCGTTTTCTATAGATTAACCTCCATCCTCAAGACTGCACAGTTTCTTCTACCTCTAAAATTAGTTTCCCGTTTCTATTTAAACTGTAAAGGCACTCGATTCGAGGCGAAATGAACACAACTTTGGCGAGACAATCAGCAAACGGGAGTAAAACCAGAACTTAAAGATTTCATGAGTTTTGTACGGTCTGTGACTTGCTCATTTGGTAGCGAGTGATTTTTGAACGGATAATTCTCGACGACATCTATCATTAATTGTCTTGTGGATGGACAGGCAGACAAACGGACAAAACGAAACTATGAGTGTTTATTTTTAGGGTTCCGTACCTCAAAAGAAAAAAACGGAACCCTTATAGGATCACTTTGTTGTCCGTCTGTCTGTCTGTCTGTCTGTTTGTCTGTCTGCCTGTCTGTCAAGACCCCTTTGTCTCACGAACGGGTAGAGGTACCAGGTTGAAATTAATACCATATGTTAGGGTCTATGAACCACACAAGATCTGAAAATTTAAATTTTTTACAACGACGCAATAAAAAAATATAACTTTTTATGTCCTCATCTCCATACATTTATGCAAAAAAGTAAAACCTACAGGGTACTTCCCGTTGACCTAAAATTATGAAATTTGACAAGAAGCTAGGTCTCACAGTACAAATAAAGGGAAAAGTCTGAAATCATTAAATATTACAACTTTACTCACAACTAATGGTAACCAATTGTGGTGAGCTCCCGTTTCAAGAACATTCATATAAGAGAGGGGTCAAGTTGGATGGTCGAGGAGGCGATTTTTGTTTGAGTTCTATTTTAAAAACGGGAACACTAACAAAATTGAAAATTGGTATGTTTATAGTTATAAGCTATAAAATAATAACAACATGAAGGAAAAAAAAATTACGCGCCCAGATGGAGTAGTAATCATGCCCATTTTGTATCGAAACCTATGCGGCCGCTCAGAGGGGTGGGAGGGTAGGTGGAAGCGGGAGACGGGGTTTGTCTTTTAACTCTATCACACATCTTTGAATACGTTACGTTAGAAAAAGATAGAGACATGTTATGATATGCCCAATTAAAAACAAAATATCAATAAAGTACGACATTTATTTGTCTTCATTTGGCATGTAAAAAACAAGAAACTTCATGGTTGCTGAATTTGAAAATAGTGATGTGATGTATATTTATCGATTATTTACTTACATGTTATCACATGGCTCCTGGACTTATTTATCGAACCTCTCATATACAATGGTGATCAATTTGCAACTTGCAATATATCTTTTATTTCCTAGAGTGAGCGAACTACCGAGAGACGCACAGGGATAGACGGCCCACCTGATAGTAGGTGGTCACTGTCATCTAGGACATCTCGCAACTTAGGGGAGCAGATACGGTGCAGGCCTTTGAGATGTCTGTAGACTTGCCTTTTGAAGGACCCTAAATTGTTGTGCAAAGGAAACACCTCGAAACACGTGAGCGGTAAAAGCGTTATCCACGTACGTTAGTTCGAGATCAGACGTCCAGCTGGTGAGGATGAAATCTATCACTTATCGGAATTAAATATAAAATTGCAAGGACCACGTCAAATTAAACATAAACAAATAAAAATACATTACAAATTTTTAAACAATATTTTTAATTTATATTTTTAACTTTTTAAATTATTGTATAACGTATTTACATTACGTGTAAAATAACTTTTGACCACCTATTTTTCACGTAAATCACCATTGATATTGACATAATATTTATTACAATGTAAATTATTAACAATAAAAAGTAAAACAATGTTTTGAAGTCTAATTAAAAATGTAATAGAATTAGTAACACATGCCATAGTTGATTGTTTTATTTTCTTCCTTTGCTCTTCAATTTTATATTTTAATCTTGTAGTAGACAATGTAGAGCTACCTTCGGAAGCATGTATCGTTGAGTTCTGAGGGGAAGCACTTGTTCATCAACCTGTTAGAATGAAAATATATTATTTGGATAAAGAGATAATGCTGAAGCTAATATAACACCAATACTTCGTTCAGTATGGTCTGTCTGCCTAACTGTTAAACGAAGCTCAAAAATCTTACAGTTCTTAGAATAACTGAAAAACTAGATCAGCAACTATTTGCCATAGTTACGAATAGTCAAATCTAGATATATAAAAGAAGAAACTGATTGACTGAATGAATAAATGAATGGCTGACTGACTAAGAATCAACGCGCAGCCCAAACCACTGGTTCTAGAAACTCTAAATTTGGCACTTAGCTTCCTTGTGAGATCTAGGGCTGACTAAGAAATAATTTTTCAAAATTCACCTCCTGAAGGGGTGAAACGGGGGTCCAAAGTTTGTATGGGGCTAGTTAATAATATTAATAAGACACTGCACAGAGTTATAAACGTACATACAGCTGTTTTTCAGATGGGATAGCTGGAAGAGATTATGGATTTCTGAGGATGGAAAAAAATAGTTTTTCATTTACCTTGTGACATAGGTTCTCGCTTGGAATGGCATCTTTATGAAGTCTTTTTCTGCGGGCTTCAGTTAATTCGTAATTACTGTTATTAAAATGAGCTGAGCAGATTCTGCTATATTTGGTTGCAATCCAACTTTGGTCTCTCCCGCATGTTGGCACCCATTGACGTTTTTGCGCCGGATCTTTTAGAAAACTGCGATAAATAAATGAAATAAAATTATAACGACGACTCGATTCTATATTATTTTTTATCGACTACTTCACATCACTAAAAATCAACAACCAATTTTCTACAAAAAATTTGACCACGAAAATTGTAAAAACCAAGCGGTTTACTACTCACCAGAAAAATGTGATACCAGCAAGCTTTGTAGTTTTGCTTGTGGCATGGTTTCGGCACAATTTCACCGCACAATTATTAATGTTTTGTGTTATTTCTGATATTTTATGACAGAGATGTTGTCCATGTCACATGCCGTGAACGACTATTTGGAAGAAAAGTGTGAATGTGTGTGTGAGTTACAAAATTGTATCATAGCCGGCACCCATAGTACGTTTTGATTACTACTCCATCTGGGCGCGTAATTTTTTTTTCCTTCATGAATAACAAATAATAAAATTTGGTCAAGCGCGTGTCGGACTCAAAAAATCTAGCACATTAACTTACTGAAATTTCAACTAATACAATTATGATTAGGTATGTGGTGGTACGGAACCCTCAGTGCGCGAGTCCGACTCGCACTTGGCCGGTTTTTTGACTATGCTTATTTATTTATTTATTTATTTATTTATTATTCAGTTACAATATAGCTCACAGCATTAGCCAAAGCACTATAAAGTTATAAAAAACAATTACTAGATTACTAGTTTACAAGTTAATGTCATCATTATCATAATTCTATAAAATTAATTAAATTATATAATTTAATGTCACAAGTTAAATGTCATAAAAGTAAATGTCATATACAATTAAATACAAATGTCATTAAGAAAAATATTACATTGTGTAACAAATATCTTAACACTAGTAGTTCCATACAGGTCGGCATTAGGTACCTCGGTCAGTAAGAACGAATTCAATAAATTGATGGCCCGCGCAGTAGGCGCAGCGTCACCTCGCACAGTGCGCATGCGCGGCACGGCCAGCAGCGGGCGGCGCGCGCGCGGGTTGCCCGCTCCATCGCCTCGGCTGTATGCTTGCGGAACGTACAGCCCGACACGTTCCACCACTTGAGGGTTGTCTACTTTATTATTTAATGCCAGGTAATAATATTTGAGAATGGCAAGTTTACGCCTCAAATTAAGAGTCTCCAAACCAACCATGCCTCCAACGAATAGCGAAGGGTAGAGGTAAGGGTAGAAGCCATACGTTTTTTTATATAGGAATCTGGCAAACTTCCTCTGAACCTTTTCCACCATATCCGAATATTTGCCCTCCACAGGATCCCATACGGCGGCGTTATACTCCAGACGACTTCTGACGTACGAGATATATAAGGCTATTGCTACTCGCCAGTCACTAAAGTTGTAAGTGGTACGCATGATAAAGCCAAGCATCCTATTCGCATTTTTACAAACATCTACCACATGGGCACGAAAGTTGAGTTTTGGGTCCAAAACCAGTCCCAAGTCCTTAAACTCAGTGACATGAGCTAATTTTTTACCCAATACCTCATAGTCTACTTTAAGTGGCGCTAGACTATTTGTGAATGTCATAACCTTGCATTTGGAAATGTTAAGCGGTAGACGGTTAGTTTCGCTCCATTCGGCAACAGCGGTTATATCATTCTGCAATGCCTCAGTATCTGCCCTATCTTTGATTGCCAAAAAGAGCTTCAGGTCGTCTGCGAAAAGTAAGCACTTTGCAGCACTGATAATTCTCGGCAAATCATTCACCATGATCAGAAAGAGCGTCGGACCCAGTGTGCTGCCCTGGCTAACGCCTGATCTCGTATAATAGGTTTCAGATTGACAGCTCAGAAACTGGACGTATTGTTTACGATCTCGGAGATAGTCAGCAAAAAACCTAAGCAGCTTAGATGTAGCACCCAAAGCTCCGAGCTTTCCGAGAAGAATGTCATTATCCACCAGATCGAATGCTTTTCGGAAATCGAAAAATGCTGCATCGACTTGGCGTCTTGCGTCGAGTTCAGCTAAGACATAGTCAGAGAAGTTAATATGATTCGATAAGGTGGACTTAGCTTCTCGGAAACCGTGCTGACTGTCGTCCAGAAGTCTACCAATCTGTTGCTTTAGGCAGTTATTAATGCAAGTCTCAAACAGCTTACCGAAGACTGGCAGAACCGCAATCGGCCTATGGTTAGTAACATCAGCATTTGACTTGTCCTTCGGTACTGGGGTCACCCTTGACACCTTCCATTGCTTAGGATACACAGCACGTTCAAGTGATAAATTGTACAGGTACAAAAGTGGTTTTTGAAGCACTGCTATGCAATCCTTAACAACATATGGAGGTATATTGTCAGGGCCCGCAGCTGATCCTGCTTTCAGGTGTTTTGCTGCTTGAAGAAGGTCTTTTTTATAAAGCTTATCTACTGTAACCTGAGATACAGATGGTAGAGAGCCATCAATATCAGGCTCAATAGAGTCCAGTTTAGGCACGTCACTCAAATAAACGGAACTAAAATAGTTAGCAAATTCATTTACAGCCTCCTGTCCAGAAACTGTTTCGCCATTACTGGTGTAGTCCTTGCATCTGGACCTATCGCTTCGTAGGTCTTTGGTATAGTCAAACACTTTTTTTGGATTAATTATGATAGCTTTCTCAATCTCGTGGATGTGAAGCTTATAAGCTTCATCGATGAGAGACTTGGACAGGCTTCTGTAATATTTAAAGAGTTCTCTATTAACCTCTTTGCCTTCTGATTTGTATCTAATTAAATTGAAGTATTTACAACGTATATAATGAATTATTTGTTCGGTATACCACGGTGGATAAACATATTTATTTGAGTGAAATTGTTTTTTCCTGGGAATATAGGTATCAATGCATTCGTAGAGTTTATTATAAAACTTGTCCGTAGCCTTATCTACATCACACTCCGATAGAACTTCCATCCAATCAATTTTAGATATCGCATCATAAAGCCCTGAGATATCACCTTTATGGAAATTCCATTGTGGTGGCAGTACTGTACTTGGATTGCCTACTAAAGCTGGAGGCCTGTTGGGAGTCTTGAACAGCCCAGGTAGTGACAGAACGATGTCAAGAGCGGGGTGTGGTCGGTCCAGAGGTACTAATGGTTCGTTACATTCAGAAACATCAACAGTATAATGATTATCAAAATTGGTAAGTACTAGGTCAAGAATGCCTCCGTATGGATTACAGATAGTATTATGTTGTTTAAGGTTGCAAAACTCAGTCATGTTGTCGAAGTTCTGTTTGACCTCATTGTTAAAAGAATTTAAATTAAAATCACCTAACATCAATACCTTACTTGTAGGATAGCTTGATATTACATTTTCTATGCAATTTAATACGTCAATATATTGGCTAAACTTATATGAGGGAGGAAGATATGCAACACAACATAGTATTTTGTCAGATTTACAGTCAATGGTAGCAAACAACAGTTCCTTATCTCTGGTTAATCCGTCCGCGTTGATTATTCTTCGCACGGGATATTGTTCCTTAACAGCTAGGAGAACACCTCCCCACCCAACATCATTGCTGCGATCCTGCCGTAATACCGTGTATCCACTTGGAAAAAGCTCCCCATCATACACTGAACTAATCAGAAAAGTTTCAGTCAAAGCCACAATATCAGCTGTACCTTCTGAGACATTTTTCCTAAAAACCGCAACTTTTGAACGAAGCCCTCGGACATTCTGATAGTAAACGCTCATAGTTTTTTCTTATTGCTGCTTACTACGAAATTTCTGCCTCCAGTTCTTGACACAGATACCAGTTGCCCAATTGTCTGTAGAGAGCACGCATTCCTTTAAGCTCGAGGGTACACCTAACTTGAAAGAGGCGTAGTCACCTCGCGCCTTTAGCACTTCGACAGTACAAAATTCACCCCTACATATTTTAGTTAGATGTTGCTGTATTTGTGTAGCAGTAGTTCCTTGTTTTACATAATACAAATGTAAGCTTATTTTCTTTTCTGAGGCTTCTAAGGTAGTAGTGCCAGGAACGGCTGTTCCATGCAGAACTTTTGCATAAGAAGGTCGTTTACGTTTCTTTTCCACGGTAGTCCAGTCTGAATCTTGTTGCTTCGGTTTAGCAGTAGCAAAGTTCACCACACTTTTGTAGCCACTAGAATCAGTAGTCTTAGTTTTATCAGATTCCACATGTCTCTGGACTAAAACTTCAGGTTGTACATGAAAATCACATTGTGGATCACAATCTTTTGGAGCTAGGTTAGACTTTTTGGCTGGTTGATTTTTCGGTTTGCTAGTGCTTGTTGCAGTGTCCCGGCTGCTATCGATATGTATCCAAGTTTGTTCTTTCTTTGCGTTCGGCTTATGTAAAGAGGTCACCCCACCGTCTGGTTGACACACTCTCTTCTCGATCTCGATTAGCCGTTGGTCCATCTGAGATATAGCTTCCTTCACTGTTTCTTCTAGTTCTTTGACCACTACGGTTTTTATTGCTATTAGTAGTCTCTCGTTGTTGTCGATAATCAGGCGGGACATCTCATCTCTAATTAGCTGTCGAATGCTGTCTGTAAAGATGGTGTCGTTAACAAGTGAATCATCGAGTACACTGACTTCCGGATCTACTCTCCGCTGATGACGCGATGAGGTATTGACATATGCTGACGTACGGGCAGCCGCTGCGGCAACTGCGGCTATTTCTTCGTCGGGTAGATCTATTCCCGAAATTTTCGATGTAGTAGAGGTGTCGAAATCACTTAATGCACCAGCTATACCTTTAGTGCCAGTAGTAACTTTGTTCTTGTTATGAGGCTTCTCGTCGCTTGGATTTTGTAGTGTATCATGAGTAGATAAATGATGGGACTTTTTAACATCTACTCTGCTTGGCACCTTTATAGGCGTATCATCATTACGGATTCTACGGTCGCTTTTTGTACATTCAGGACACCTCCATGAGCGGTCCAAATTGGACCTTTCTACGATGAAATACTCTTTTGACATATTGAGGCACCCATAATGGTAGAACTTCCTGCAGAGTGAGCACTGCAATCTCTCCGTAATTGTTGTGTGGGTATTACAGGCTAGGCAGTTCATCGTCTTAAATACCGTCACTCCGTGTGACTAATAATAGGTAGGTACCAATTAAATATCGATATCAAACTATCTGTAGTTGCTTATTCTTTGGCCTTTCTGTCAGTGCACGTTATCTTCACTGTTTGATGGATGTAAGCAAGTTGATATGAATCATATAAAGTGTAATTAGCTTTGCATCCTATCCGCTATTCAAACATGCTTAGTAAAAATGCATGGCAAAATATATGCGTAGAATGAAACGCAATTTCCGATAACGTTATTTTATTGGTTATTTTGCGTTTGAACGCATCCGTAATCTGACATTGACAGCCAACTGTCACGCTGTCAGCTCAAATGCACCCAATCAGCTGATTGTTGTGAGATGCGGTGAAATCTCGAGTTATGATTTGCTAAGAATCCTCTATTGTTTATTTAAATATCGTAGAAATAACTGTAGATTTTCCTCGTACCTTGCAGTGAAAGTGTAGATTTCCAAATACCTCCGGGAAAATTTATAGTGCAGTTAACTTCACTGTGGTTCTTCTTTGTGGATAACACTAACTTAGTAAGTATTGGCAAGGTTTTCTAATTTTCTGAGTTAAAAATTCGGACAGCAGGTTGTTTACAGTTACGGATAAACGTTCCGTTTTATTGTTACGGATAAACGTTCCGTGTTATGGAACTCTAAAAAGCTTAAATAGCTTGAGTTGGTGTTTTGCTAAAATCAAAGTTGGTTGTTACGCGTAGTTGGTATTTGTCGTAAGTGGTATTTTGCTAGGTTGGTGTTTTACGTACAGGTGGTATTTTGCGTATGTGGTTTTATGCCTCTAAAGGACACAGAACGGACACTTTTCGCCCCTCTTAAAATCTACCCCGCAACCCCGCGCGCGACCGCCCGCGAGATACTCGTAGTCCTTCTGAGGGTGAGGGTGTCTTTTGTACTTAATATGCGAGCTTACGCGAACTTCAAATTTAAAATTCCAAATTCGCGCTGGATGTACACTCGGGGCAGAAAAATGTTCGTCACCTTAAGATTGGTTTTCACTCGCACCAATGCCAGAATCAATCATACCAACATCTTAGTACAAGAAACACTAGTACTGCCAATCCTACTAATATTATAAACGCGAAAGTTTGTAAGTATGGATGTTTGTTACTCTTTCACGTAAAAACTACTGAATGGATTTTAATAAAACTTTACAATAATATAGCTCATACATCGGAATATCACATAGGCTACAATTTATAAACCTGCGCAGACGACGTCGCGGGCACCAGCTAGTATTTAAATAAATGTAACATTTGGTGCAAAATAAGGTATTTAATTGTCTGTTATTCCCACTACAGAGTTTTATATTTTATAGTTTTTATTAGAACATACAACTGTATAGAGATTTCACAGATTCCATTCCGTCAATGTGATAAATAACTCAATAATAAAGTGACTGACACTTCAATTTGTGACATTGAAAGAATCACATTTTTAACCGTCGTAACCAAAGAGATGAAGTGAAACCAACACGAATATTTTAATTTATCAAAAAATTTATATGATACTATCTTCGTGGACAAGGTCTGAATTAATTTGAACTTTATTTTCGAACAGTAAAGTAAAACTTTTGTATGCAATATTCGAATTTTTATCACAGTTTCAATAGGCAATATGTGCTCGGCGAACATTTTTCTTCCCCGAGTGTACATACATAGTGTCCGGGGTGTGCTTTAGGGTGCTGTAGGGTGTACTCAATACTCAAGGCAATAAATGCATTGAGTATTGAGTGCCGGCTTAGAATAGTATTACATCTACCCGTGGGTGTTATAAAAAGTGATTAAGCGTTTTTGAACCGGAGTATGAGTGCAGCGTCCTTCACGTTTTGTACGATCTTTAATACTTCCTACGGTAACCAACAACTTTTGTTACGTCATTCCAAAATCACACAATTAGCTGTAAAATTTGTCCAGTTTCATTTAGTACCACTAGATTTGTACCGCTAATAGTACAAATAGACAAAAGTGTCCCATTACGGTTCGTTCATCTTAAGAATGCAGTGAATCATCGCTTTCCGTCGCTGGTAGCCAAGCCCCGTAACCAATGAGGACGTTTAAAATTATATAGTCAAATACACAATGACTAATTGAAGGTAAACCTTCGAAAGAAGTGGTTGTTTCCATTATGTGTTACCTAAAAAACTAAAAAAAATTATAAAAATATATAATATATATTTTTGCATTTTCACTCCATTATGAATTCACCTTTACCCTGTATTCTTAACGCAGATGAACTATAGTACAGATGATATGTTTATCTGAAGGAAGCTCCCCGCCCAAAAAGCAACAGGATAGTAGTTCAAAATACCTACAAATACCCTAACTACAAAAATGTCTGCTTAAAATTTGTAACAAAAGTTTCAACTTATAATTTTCCATTCGCGCATAAATATTTCTTATTTAAAAATTTATTACAACCAGCGCAAACTTGCGAACGTTCACCAGGAGACTAATTTCACTTTTGTTGCGGCTTGTCCGCTCGCAGTTTCCAGAACTGAAATATTTCAGACGTTCACCAACGTCTTGGAAAAGCTTCTTAAGTTTGTCAGTACCTACTTATTACTTTATGAAATTAATACTGACATCTTACAGCGGTAATTTGGTGTTCAACTATTTTAAATTTGTATCAAAATAAATTTTGGAACGACAATTTTTTTTAAATTGATTTAAGAAACTGACTGCATTCATCGAAAAGATAATAGTTGCTGGGTCAAGTATTTTAACAGTATTTTGTTTTTTGCTATATTGTAAAAACTGTACGAACATAGTAAAAAAAATAAAGAACTTCGCTACGTGCATGTCGGTTTTGCGTTATGGATTGCAAACCATCAATCAACTCCACATAAATACGCAATGGTAGATAATATAGTTATTTATGATACGCGGTGATATGCCGGAATCTACGGTTCATAAATTTTCTCAAACTCTTTCAAATAAGAAGATGTCAGACGCATAAACATCACAATCAACTAAAGAAAATTGCTACAACGGATCCTTTCAATCGAAGGAAAATTGGAAATCAAACGCAATATTGCTAGACGATGTAATCTCAAGGCTGAAACTTGTCAAAACAAAAACGAGGCCTATACATCAAAATAAATCAATACATCGCACGGTAAGTTCATAACTGTGCTGATCCGACATTCAGGAGCATAAAAATTGGGTTTGAGAAACTAAAGATATGCCTTAATATACTTTTTACTAGTGAGTAAACGAGCAGGTAGGCCACCTAGAGCGGGCTCCAAGGAATTGTTCGTTTGCAAAAATTGCGGACCGCGAAATGTTTTGTGATTTGTGTACCTGGGACCCTCGACTTTACAAAAAGCCATGTTGCCGTGCGCACGCATGTTTTTTTCTGACTCAGTCCCCCCGTCCATTTACCGCTGCTCTTATCTCGCTACACCTTGTCTGTCAGCGGGCTGTATCTCATGAACCGTAAGTGGTAGAAATTTGAAATTTTCACAAATCGTGTATATTTGTTGCCGCTATAACAACAAATACTAAAAATAAAAAAATGAAGGGCTTCCAAACAGCTAAATGGGTGAGCGATAAAAAAATTGACCTACCCCATCAAGTGGGGTATCGTTGTTTAGAACTTGTTGAGTAAAACAATATTGTATTTTTTGTTTTAAAATATATTTAAAAACAAAGGAATAATGCCACCAAAGTTAGCCTTTTTTTACAAAATTTTGTTTGGGCTGTATCTTATGAACAGTAATAGTTAGACAGTTGAAATTTTCACAGAATATGTATTTCTATTGTTGCTATAACAAAAAATAGAAAAATTAAAAAAAGTAAAAAAATTAAGGGAGGACTACAAACGTGTTTTTTAGGCGATTTTTGCTCGATTTTTGGTTTTAGCTCTATCGTAAAAATGGGAAGATTGACAAGGACAACGTGTAGCGAGACAAGAGCAGCGGTAAATGGACGGGGGACTGAGTAAGAAAGAACCATGCGCGCGCACGCAAACATGGCTTTTTATAAAGTCGAGGGTCCCAGGTACACAAATCACAAAACATTTCGCGGTCCGCAATTTTTGCTAACGAACAATTCCTTGGACCCTGCTCTAACCCGTTGTCAGATGGTGTCTACCGCGCATTGCACTCACAGACTTATTAGTGACATACTTTGACACTATAAGACATCAAAACGCGTTACCAACCCTGAGAACTATGATGATATGTCTAATGTGTTTCCAACCTTTCAGACCGAAAAACAGCAGTACAAACAATGCTACGAGTATACGGTAGAAATAGGCAAGGGGGTGATACTTCTTTAGACGGACTTTGCAAAAAAAGCTATTTCACTTTCAAAAATCAAAGAAACAGAAGAAGAATTTGTACTTTGCTCAACATAGAGGGCCATATAAACTGAGCATGTGAAAAATAGAAAATTAGCCAATACGTTCTTCTTATTTAAGTAACTAATTTGTGTAATAATAGCCGAAACTTTCTTACAGATTAATGAGATCATAATTCCTATAATTCTAAAGCTATGTTTCTTTTTCATTTGTCTTATATTTGAAAGTTGACTTCAAGGTTATCAATTTACGCTTAAAATAAAGCCTTTATTTTTAGTTTCATAGATATAATTAAAGGTTCGAAAATTGTTCGTCTTAAATGTCGTCCGATTTCATCATTAGAATTGATATATTTTTTTACAGATAATATTTTTCGAAAATTAAATTTAAGCTTCTGTAAGCTTAATGTCTTCATAATTATGCTTAAAAAAATATTAAAAATTTGGATTTTAATTCCTAAAAAAAATGTAAAAATGTTAATACTGAAATTAGAGTTTACTGAAAATAGTAGACGCCATAAAAAACGGCAATTTCATAGTTACATACATACATACATAACATCACGCCTCTTTCCCGTTGGGGTAGGCAGAGACCACAGTCCTCCACCTGCTACGATCTTGACATACTTCCCTTGCTTCCTGTACTTTCATCAATCCTTTCATACATGCTCGTCGGTTTAGGGTACTTTTAACCTGGCCCTTATTCAGGACGTCCTGAATTTGGTCCTGGTACGTTCGCCTAGGCCTTCCCCTTCCAACGTTTCCATTCACTCTCGCCTGGTAGATCTCTTTCGTCAATCTTCGTTCATTCATCCTCTCTACATGACCAAACCATCTCAGCATCCCTTTCTCGATTTTGGTCACTACGTCTTCTTTTACGCCACACCGTTCTCTTATCACACTATTTCTAATCCTGTCACTCAATTTAACACCAATCATACTCCTTAGCGCTCTCATTTCCACTGCATTAATTTTACTTTCATGCTTCTTCTGCCATACCCAGCTTTCACTGCCATACATCAGTGTTGGTACCAAAACTCCCCTATGAACAGCCAAACGAGCCTTGTGAGACACCTTCTGACTCCTCATAAAGGCGTGCAGGGCACCATTCACCATGTTTCCAGCATTCACTCTTCTTTTAATATCACTTTCACACTTTCCATCTCTCGTAAACTTTGAGCCCAGATACAAAAACTCCTTCACTTGTTCGACTTGTTCACCATCTATTAATATAGTACACTCTGTCATACATTCCTCTCTTTCAAGTACCATTACTTTAGTCTTGCTTACATTTACTTTCATTCCTTTCCTGTCCAAAGCCACATTCATCATTGTTACCATCTCCTGCAACTCGTCAGCAGATGACGCAAGTACAACTTGGTCATCAGCGTAGAGAAGACATTTGATGAGTAACTCATTTATTCTCAGTCCACACATACTCTCTTTCAGATCAATCAAACAATTATCCATGAACAGGTTAAACAGCCAAGGTGACGCTACACATCCCTGCCTAACACCTTTTTCGATGCTAAACCATTCAGTGTACGCCCCGTTTATTCTGACACAAGCACTGGAATCCTCATAGAGAGATTTCAGTGCTTGAATCAGATGACCGTTTACCCCATACATAGACAATGCTGACCACAATTCATTCCTCACCACTCGGTCATAGGCCTTTTCCAAATCCACGAACGCGCAGTAGACTTTTTGGTTTTTAGCCAAAAACTTTTCAGCTATGCACCGCAAGGAAAAGACCTGATCTGTACATCCCATTCCCTTTCTAAATCCCGCTTGTACATCCCATATTTTATCGTCAGTATCTTTCATCACTCTTTCAATCAAAACCTTTGCATACAGTTTGCCGACGACACTAAGAAGGCTTATCCCGCGATAATTTTTGCAGTCCTGTTGTGACCCTTTTCCCTTGTACAGCGGCACAATCACAGCCTTGCACCAGTCACCTGGTACTTGGCCGTTCGTCCAACACAAGTTGAAAAGGCGGTACAACTGACTAGCCACAATGCCTCGCCCAGCCTTCAACATCTCGACCAACACTCTATCATACCCAGCTGCTTTACCTGATTTCATACTTTTCATCGCTTTCATAATCTCATCCATACTTATCTCACTTACACAATTCTCCTCTTCATTCTCATTCATTTCCACAGAAGACCTAGGTTCGCTGGCCTCTGCTTTTTCTCTCTCAAACAGACTTTCAAAATATTCCTTCCACCTCCTCAGAACACATTCTTCACCTTTTATAATACTTCCATCCTGGCTTCTGATTTTACTCAGCTCCGATGTTCCAAACTTTCCTCGGGCTGTCCGTATGGATTTCCAGAAAAACTTTTGGTTGGACTGGAAATCTTCAGTAAGCCTTCTGTCAAACTCATCCTTACACTCCTCTTTCTTTCTCTCAACGACTTCCTTAACAATACCTTTCGCTCTTTTATATACCTTTCTTGCTACACTTACGTCATCACTTGTTGCCCTCTGCATTCTTTGGTTAGCTTTTACTGCTAACCAATCTGACCATGCTTTCTTCTTCTCACAAACAGCTGCCTGTATACTTTTATCCATCCACATATTCTTCTTCTTTCCACCCTTTCTTCTTTTTGACACCCCACAAACATTGACAGCTATACTTACTACTCCATCTTTAAATTCATTCCACAAACATTCAATATCATTTACTTCATCCAGGTTCTCAAATCTTTCACTCAATTCTTTCAAGTATTCTTTTCTGACATCCTCCTCTTGCAATCTCTCTACTTTGATACGTTCTAGAACGCTCGTCTGCTCTTGTGGTCTATGCCGCCACCGGTTAAATAGACCACCAATTCGGGTCACAACCAGGTGGTGGTCTGTGTCGATGGCGGCTCCACGATATGCGCGAGCGTCCAGAACTCTTTTTCTCAATCTTTCATCCACAACTACAAAATCGATCATACTTCTCGCATCACCCTCCTCTCTTGTATACATATGGATCCTTTTGTGGTCAAACATAGTGTTTGCCACAAAAAGACTCCATTCCAAACATATCTCAAGCAAACTTATTCCATTATCATTCACACGTTCATCACCAAACTTACCAACAACTCTTTCATAACCGTCACGCTTTCTTCCTACCCATCCATTAAAATCACCTAGCATGATAACTCGTTCATTCTGATCACATTTCTCTAACGTATCTCTCATATTTTCCCAAAACTCATCTGTTTCTTTCTGGGCTTTCAGGGACTTTCGCGAACCAATATTCGTTGGTGCATATGCACCTAGAACAAAAATTCGGGTCAGTCCGACTTTCAGTCTGACCCAGATGAGTCTTGGGCTCACACACTCGACTTCTTTCACGCACTCTACCATTCTTCCGGAAAGTATGACACCGACTCCCTGACAGCCTCTGCTGGTACTGGGAACACCAGACCAGTACGCTGTGTAAGGGCCGTGTTCTGTGGTGTCGCAACCTTTCCGTTTAGTCTCATTCACACAGAGAACGTCTATACGCCTTTCATCCATCATCTGACATACTTCATCTATTTTGCCATTCATTCCACCTCTGACATTCATCGTAGCAAAGCGGCTCTCCGTAGCCCGCTTTTCGCCCCCGGGAGGAACGTGACGTGATGGGTTGCGAACCACACCGCCGCCTTTTAAGTTTTTATTTTTATTAAAAAACATTGCGTTCCCACGAGTAGCAAGGGATTACGGTCCATCCTGGCAGAGCCCGCATGCCAGGACAAGGCTAGCCTAGTTCTGGGTTCGCCTGGGCCCAGGGCCTGTGACCGCTTTCGACTAGACTCGCCTCTAGCCACGCATCCATCGGCGCGGTCAACCTTAGATTGGCGGAATGGACAGGGATAAAAGGAACGGGAGGGATAGGTTAGTTGGGACAGGAATACTTGGAGTAGGAAAGGAATAAGGTAAAAGGATATTACTTTCTCGGAAGGATCAGGATGAGTTAGTAATAGCTCGGGGAGCTTTCATAGTTAAAGACCCAATATTTCGTAATAACGGTAATAAGAGTACTGCAGTTTAGAAAGACGTTTTTTAATAGATACCTAGGTGAAAATAATTAGCTAGCATTCAACATGTTTGAGCAAATCGTTAATCTAAATAATCGCTAGACTATACGAGTAATAATCGTAAGACTATAGTAGCTCTACGTGAACGAACAGCCGCTCGTAACATATATAAGATCATTGCGAACAGCCATCATTATCATAGCTAAGCATTTAAGGTGACCATAAGACAAGTATCTACACAACACTAATATTCAAATTATTGTTGGCTTCAGGTAAAATAAAAGGCGCTCACAACACAACTATGGAAACTTTCGTTGTACAGATTATTAAGGTCACTTTGAATTGTGTGGTTCGGCATGGACACTTGAAATTCTTAGCTACTTTTGATGCTCACTGAACAACAACAGCACTTTAATCGTTAAATGCTCTCCATGGAGACCTATAAGATATCTTTGGTTTATTTTTGAGAAATGTAGCATAAATCAAATAACGTTTCAGGGCACGTTCCGAGTCGGTAGCAAGTTCACCCAGTAGCTGAATATGTAATCTTATCAACCCCTCTATTGGACCCTTACTGAACCTCGGATTCTTTTTAGAATTTTATTTTAAGGAATTGACTTTATTTTTATATGGAATTGTGCTGTAAAGGTTCAATTTACCCCAGTACTTTGCGAGAAGCTAGGAAATTGGCGAAATCCTATAGGTGAAAATTTACCCGAAGACATAACTGTATTAAGTATTGTGAGGTCTGCCCTCAATGCGTCATTAATTTTATCTTTAGATGTTTGGTCGCTATCAAGAAAAGGCATATCTTTTTAAGAAATAGCTTGTAATGATTGAAACTCCTTTCAAACGTGTTCATTCCTTTTACTTATAATTTGTTCACATAATTTCCCCTGTTTAATTCATTTGCAGGTCGAGATAGAGATAAATTATTATATGTTTTTGTTGCTTTCTTCTGCTCTTTCAGTGGCTAGTCTTTTTGGTCCTGGAATACAAAAATATTACGAGTAAATTTGATGAAATCGAAACGTAGCCAATATCAAAGTTTTATTTTTGGACTCTCGGGCAAGTTTGAACTCAGAACAAAAATTTTGGTCGTTTCATACGAATTTGCCAGTTGAAGGTTTATATTGGAAAACCGAAAAATATCGAAATTCGACCAATGTTTCTTTGAAAAGTAATTCAAAGTGATCTGATTAAATTACTAAAAGAATAGGGGTCAAACAATAACCCTGCATGAAAAATTATTTGACATTTTTTATAGTTTTGTACCAAAAACTCTTCTAATGATACCAAGTTGTTAATAATTCTCGTTTAAGTTCTAACCATATCAAATCAAATCAAATCAAAATCGTTTATTCATTGTTGGATATTAAAATCTCTTAATGAAGTCAGCTAAACTACATCGCTTCACAAACAATGTGGCACCATTGTGGGAAAAAAAAGAAGCGACAATAAAAACCCACGCGCTCTTTTAAATATGTTTGAATGTACAAGGTTGATATACAACATACATAGGTCAGTTTTAATTTTGAATTAGCCTGTTAGAACCGTAGTCTAATCCCATGGATTTTTCTCTTCTAGATAATCTGATATTTTATAATAACCCTTCTTACATAATTTCTGCTTGATTACAGTTTTGAATTTATCTAACGGTAAACTTTCAATATCAGTGGGTACCTTATTATAGAAGCGTATACATTGACCTTTATATGTTTTACTAATTTTGTGAATACGGCTGACATGAGAAGCAAGTTGATTCTTGTTTCTTATGTTGACACTGTGCCTGTCACAATTTTTATCAAAAATATGTATATTCCGTTTAGCATATATTAAATTCTCATAAATGTATTGCGACACAAAAGTCAAAATGTTGATTTCTTTAAATTTATTTCGAAGAGATTCTCTAGGCTTCATTTTATAAATTGCACGAACAGCTCGCTTTTGTAGTAAAAAAATGCTGTTTGCATCCGCAGCATGACCCCATAACAAAAGGCCATATGACATGAGACTATGGAAATAACTGAAGTAGACTAACCTCGCGGTGTCTACATCCGTCAGAGCTCTTATTCTTTTCACTGCGTATGCTGCAGAACTAAGTCTGTTCGACAATTTATTAATATGCGGTCCCCATTGTAATTTGTTGTCTAAGGTAATACCTAGGAACACAGCTGATTCCACAAGACTTAATTTATCGTTTTTCACTAAAAGGCTTGTAGCAGTTGGCTTTACATTAGGCAAAACAAATTTAACACACTTAGTTTTCTTTTCGTTAAGTAAAAGATTATTTACGGTGAACCACTCAACTACATTAGAGATTGTACTATTTACGTCGTCAAAATTTGATTGTTGTCTTTTGACTTTAAAAATCAAAGACGTATCATCTGCAAATAGTACTATCTCATTCTTGTCCTTTACAAGGTTTGGCAAATCGTTAATGTAGACAATGAACAGGAATGGTCCCAGGATTGAGCCTTGTGGAACGCCCATACAAATTTTTGATCCTAGTGACCTTTTCCCATTTACATCAACCTTCTGGATCCTTTCACTTAGATATGACTCCAGAAGGCTTAGAGCCTGGTCTCTAATTCCATAATGGTGTAATTTCCTGATAAGAATATCATGATGTACACAATCGAAAGCCTTGGACAAGTCACAGAAAACGCCAATGGCATCACTTGACTCCTCCCAGGCGTCAAATATACTTTGAATAAGCTCAACACCTGCATCGACTGTTGAGCGACCCCTGGTAAAACCGAACTGTTTTAGGTTCATCAAGTTGTTGCGATAAAAGTGGCTCTGAACCTGATTTAAAATTATCTTTTCAAATATCTTACTAAGAGTTGGTAGAACAGAAATAGGTCTAAAATTAGTGGGGTCTGATTTACTACCAGCTTTAAACAACGGAATAATTTTACTATGTTTCATCAAATCAGGAAAAACACCATCATCTACACATTTATTAAAAATACTAGATAAGTATGGTGCAATGCTTTCTATAACGGCACTAATAATTTTAACTGACAGGCCATCTATATCGGCGGTCTTTTTCATTTTAAGTGATTTAAAGGCTTTAATTATAACGAAAGCATTGACGTAACTGAATTTAAAATCTACATTGCAAACATCTACGTGTCGTTCGAGATAAGATTTGGCAAGAGTGGGAGATGAGTTCAAGGTTTTGGTAGTTGAAACTGGAATATCCGTAAAGAAGTTTTCAAAAGCTTCAGCAACTTCTATATCTGTACTTATGATCTGATCATCAATCTTAAGCTGGAAGTCATTCCGAGGAGCTTTAGATTTTCCAGTTTCACTATTTATAGTTTCCCAAGTCGTTTTCGTAATGTTGGAACTAGTTTTGATTTTATTTTTAATGAAATTTGATTTGGCTGCAGCACAAACCCTTTTGAATGTTTTTGAATAATCCTTTACAAATTGCGCAAATGCATCACTATTGTTATATGTTCTTTCCTCGTAAAGTTCATATAACCTTAGCCTGCTTCTGTGTATTCCCACTGTGGCCCAATCACTAAACATTAGATTCTCATTTACAGTAATTTTCTTTTCCTTGAAAATTGCATCGTACTCACTTTTAGTTAAAGTAAATAGAGACTCATACAATTTATTTGGATTATCACAATATGGTAAGTTTGGCAGTTTTTCTTCAACACTACTTTTGTAGCGGATAAGTCTACCTTCATTGATAGGTACGCACGTGATATCCTTTTTCAATGCTTTTTTAGTCGTGACTTTGAAAACTGCCAACTGGCCAGAATGATCAGAGCCCAACTTATTGATAATTGATTTATCTACTGGTTCTAAATTCGTAAAAATGTTATCAATACAAGTAGATGAGGACGCTGATATTCTGGTGGGCACCAAAAAAAGATTCACAAGATTGTAGCATAGGAACAAAGATTTCAATCTATTGCACACACTGGATTCTTCTAAAATGTTAACATTAAAGTCTCCACATACTATAATGCCTTTGTTGCTGTTACTAACTTTAATTAAAGCTTCATCCATTGTTTTTTCGAACATATCAAATGACGAAGCTGGAGGTCTGTATACGCTTATAACAATAAGGTGCTCAAATTCTACACAGGCCAGTTCAATAGTTCGCTCAACAGACAGGCATACAACATCTGTACGTTCCTTACACTTTAGCAACTTATTGGCAAGTATTAAGGAGCCACCGCGTATCGCATTGTCTCTGCTGAACGAACTAACAACCTGGTGGTTCTTGAAGTTAAACATGAACTGATGCTTCTTGAGCCAGTGTTCTGTCACGCACAAAATATCAATTTTACTACAGTTCATGAATAGCTCCATTTGTAGTTCTTTGCCCAACATTCCTTGTATATTCTGGTGTACCAGGTTGAATTGACAATCAGTTTTATTACTACTCAAATTATTTTTATTCTTAAGAGGTAGGCATTCTATTGCTGTAGGTTTACTTTGCGGTATAATACTGCCAGAGTTACACTCTTTTGTCTTATTCAATTGTTTAAAGAACTTGGAACAGATTCCAATGGTCGCACCACCCTAATGCTACTGGTCCGATCAATAGAAACGGACGTGTGGTTAGCCAATGCATTGGCTACATTAATAATAAAATTTGATAGCACATACGCTATTCGTCTAGTATAAAATTTCGATAAGTAATACTTATCTAAAGTCAGATGTAAATAATTATCAATAAATCTATTTATGTCAATTAAGATGAATTTAGTGAAATATCGACATGTCAAATTAAATAATGTCATATTTAAACTTTCTCTTAACTTATTTTCTTGTAAGTCAAGATTATGGCTGAAGGGAAAACCAAGTAGAATTACTCTGTCTATGTTAGGTAAGGAATTTAATTTATAAAAATATCTGGTAACATCTTTCTGTGTCACGTTTCCCCTTCTACCAACAAAAATAATGAGAGTTGTATTACTCTCAAAATTACTTGATAGTATTTTATCTACTATTTCTGTGAAAGTGGAGCCAGGCATACAATTATTCATTACTGCCTGGCTCATATTTTGGTTAAGTTGTAAACCTATACTTTTACCAATTTCATCACTGTACATAATTATTTTGGTTTTTTGAACCTTGGACTTTGAGAGAGAAGTGCTTACCGACTGCGCAGACTGTGCTGGTTGCGAGCACTGTGCCTCTGTCAGATCAGATAAGGCGGCGATCGGCTGTTGGTTGGCCGGCGTGTGCGGGGTACGCGCGCGACACACGGGCGCCATGGACAGTCTTGATGGAGTTTTTGTGCCGTCATAATGATTTTTAGTCAAAGATTTTTTGTCAATATGGTTATTATTACACCGCTTCATCAAACTGTCCGTAGCTGACATGTGTTCTTTAATTTGTTTTTGAGCTAGTTCGTATTTATGTGATATACTTTCCAAACGTTTTTTTAGTCTCTGTATTTCTGATTGGAGGCGCAGTGTGTCACATTCATGATTTAACTTACTTTTTTCTGAATGTAATCGACATGAAATTAATTCATTAATAAGATCAGAACGTTCTTGTTTTTTATTAAGATACAGATTTTTGCAACAGATTTTATTTTTATTTAACAATTTTTGAGATTTTGATTTTAATAAATTCTTTGACTTGTTTGCAGTGGTAGTGATTGTTGATGTCAGCCTTAAGGAATGCTCACAGGTGAGGTCAACAATCATTATCGGCTCGGTTTCTGGCTGTGATATGGCAGGAACGGAGGGTGCTGGAGTGATGGGCTGGGGGACCAGACACTCAAACATGAACTGGGTTTGAGCAGATTTGATCATAATTAATAAAAAAAAACGGCCAAGTGCGTGTCGGACTCGCGCACTGAGGGTTCCGTACCCCCACATAAACATAATTGTGTTAGTTGAAATTTCAGTAAGTTAATGTGCTAGATTTTTTGAGTCCGAAACGCGCTTGACCAAATTTTATTATTTGTTGTTATTTTATAGCTTATGCACTATAAACATACCAATTTTCAAGTTTGTAAGTAATCCCGTTTTTAAAATAGAACTAAAACAAAAATTGCCGCAGCGACCATCCAACTTGACCCCTCTCTTATATGAAAGTTCTTGAAACGGGAGCTCACCACAATTGGTTACTATTAGTTGGGAGAAAAGTTGAAATATTTAATGATTTCAGACTTTTCCCATTATTTGTACTGTGAGACCTAGCTTCTTGCCAAATTTCATAATTTTAGGTCAACGGGAAGTACACTGTAGGATTTGCTATTTTGCAAAAATGTATGGAGATACATAACATCACGCCTCTTTCCCGTTGGGGTAGGCAGAGACCACAGTCCTCCACCTGCTACGATCTTGATATACTTCCCTTGCTTCCTGTACTTTCATCAATCCTTTCATACATGCTCGTCGGTTTAGGGTACTTTTAACCTGGCCTTTATTCAGAACGTCCTGAATTTGGTCCTGGTACGTTCGCCTAGACCTTCCCCTTCCAACGTTTCCATTCACTCTCGCCTGGTAGATCTCTTTCGTCAATCTTCGTTTATTCATCCTCTCTACATGACCAAACCATCTCAGCATCCCTTTCTCGATTTTGGTCACTACGTCTTCTTTTACGCCACACCGTTCTCTTATCACACTATTTCTAATCCTGTCACTCAATTTAACACCAATCATACTCCTTAGCGCTCTCATTTCAACTGCATTAATTCTACTTTCATGCTTCTTCTGCCATACCCAGCTTTCACTGCCATACATCAGTGTTGGTACCAAAACTCCCCCATGAACAGCCAAATGAGCCTTGTGAGACACCTTCTGACTCCTCATAAAGGCGTGCAGGGCATCATTCACCATGTTTCCAGCATTCACTTTTCTTTCAATATCACTTTCACACTTTCCATCTCTCGTAAACTTTGAGCCCAGATACACAAACTCCTTCACTTGTTCGACTTGTTCACCATCTATTAATATAGTACACTCTGTCATACATTCTTCTCTTTCAAGTACCATTACTTTAGTCTTGCTTACATTTACTTTCATTCCTTTCCTGACCATTCAACTTGACCCCTCACTTATATGAATGTTCTTGAAACGGGAGCTCACCTCAATTGGTTACTATTAGTTGTGAGAAAAGTTGGAATATTTAATGATTTAAGACTTTTCCCTTTATTTGTACTTTGAGACCTAGCTTCTTGCCAAATTTCATAATTTTAGGTCTACGGGAAGTACCCTGTAATTTTGCATTTTTGAAGAAATGTATGGAGATGAGGACATAAAAAGCCATATCTTTTGATTGCGTCATTGTAAAAAATTTAAACTTTCAGATCTTGTGTAGTTCATGGACCCTAATATATATTATCAATTTCAACCTGATACCTCGACCCGTTCGTGAGATAAAGGGTCTTGACAGACAGACAGACAGACAGACAGACGGACAACAAAGTGATCCTATAAGGGTTCCGTTTTTTTCTTTTGAGTTACGGAACCCTAAAAACGGAACCCTTATAGGATCACTTTGTTGTCCGTCTGTCTGTCTGTCAAGACCCTTTATCTCACGAACGGGTAGAGGTATCAAGTTGAAATTGATACCATATATTAGGATCTACAAAACACACAAGATCTGAAAATTTAAATTTTTACAACAACGCATGCAAAAGATATGGCTTTTTATGTCCTCATCTCCATACATTTTTGCAAAATAGCAAATCCTACAGTGTACTTCCCGTTGACCTAAAATTATGAAATTTGGCAAGAAGCTAGGTCTCACAGTACAAATAAAGGGAAAAGTCTGAAATCATTAAATATAACAACTTTCCTCACAACTAATGGTAATCAATTGAGGTGAGCTCCCGTTTCAAGAACATTCATATAAGAGAGGATTCAAGTTGAATGGTCTCGGAGGCGATTTTTGTTTTAGTTCTATTTTGAAAACGGGAACACTTACAAACTTGAAAAGAATTATATTGCATAAGCTATAAGAATTAAAGTGCATAAGCTATAAAATAACAACAAACAATAAAATTTGGTCAAGCGCGTGTCGGACTCAAAAAATCTAGCATATTAACTTACCTACTGAAATTTCAACTATACAATTATGATTATGTGGTGGTACGGAACCTTTGGTGCGCGAGTCCGACTCGCACTTGGCTGGTTTTTTTTATTTCATCGGGAAAGTTAATCCATGATTTTTATTTTTTGAGAGACTTATTTTCTTATATTTTATTTGTCATTATGTCATCGACCTTACAACATAAATGCAAATAATATAAAATTTTAAGAATATTATTATAATTTTGTTGGTTGCGATAACCGAGTCTCAAATTAAATGAGAAAGAGATACCAAAGTGTAAAAATACTTGAGCCGCCAAAGGCCACTTACATAGCTAATTAACGACTAATTCAGTACGTGCCTTTCATAGTTATGATCATCTTACTTCTGATTAGGTATCACTATCACTACATATTATAAAAGAAAGTTCCCCGAAACGTTTTTCTGTCGTCATCCATCCATCCATCATGTCTGTCTGTGATCGGTAAACTCAGGAACTACTATATTGATTTCGATTCGGTTTTCATTAGTAGATAGATTAATTCAATAGGAAGGTTTAAGGCTATAATTTATAAATATTGTGTGCAAATTAACTGAACTGTGACGATGTTTGTAGATCGAGTCGGAAAAAAACGTGCCTCTTGAGAGCTTTCTGGGCGTGCGCTGAGTAAATGGTTTCATTTATATGAAAATTATGTATGAAAGAATTGTTGCTCTCTAAGAGTTCTAAAGAAAAGTCCCCGATAGTATTGGTCTATATTTTAAGGATAACCCACAGTAACCAACTATTTATAGTAAAAAAGTTGATTTTCAAAATAAGGTATTTTTGAACGTATTTTTGCCCTCAGGGAATGGATCCTTATCTAATTTAAAATGTTAGTAATAATAACCAATGAACATAGATCGAAATTGTCCTTTACACCATGTTATTTAAATAAATCTCTTGGAAGATATCACAATATTAAAATCACTCTAATTAAAGTCCTAGAATGAGCTTGGCACTCGATGCGAATTTCTGTTGATAGCCGAACGTAGCCGAGAGCCAGGAACCCGACAGGGCTGAGGGCACTCACGGAGGGCACACGTCGTTGCGACTGGATGACCGAAGTCAGATTTTTAAAATTTTAGGTATATTTTTTTGTGGTTGTCGTCCTGAGGTACAACGAAATAATTTAGAATGTTTTAAAAATCGTGTAACAAGTTGACGGCTACGTCATATATACCGCAATAAAAGGCACCATCTCTACCCGTAGATTAGTACCCGTGCGAAGACGGGGCGGGCCGCTAGTTGTGTATGAAATCGAACAAATAATAATGCGGAACGCCTTTATACTTACGATATCAAAACTATGAGTAAAGTTCTGAATATAAAGCAGAATTGACCACCAATAAGACCTGCATTTATCCGTCTCTCTAGCTGCAGTCTCAAACATAGGCCCATCAGATAGACGGTACAAAAATGACGCTTGAATAAGCACTGCAATGCCAATATGGGAAACATGAGCATGTATTCGTTTTTATTTCGTTAGTTTCACTGAAAGTAAAAGATAATATATCAAATTTGTGTTGGCAAAGTTTGTAAATACTACATGCACAAGAAGAAAAGAAAAAAAAACACAATATTTTACTTCCAGACATTTTTCCAGTAGTGGTGTAAACTAGTAATATTCCACTTATAGTAAAGAAAGTGTCCACTCCAATAGGAGCTGCTGTGACGTACGAGTATGTTGAATCAATTGAAAAGATCCACTGTTAATTAAAGTGTAATTATGATAATTGTATAAATAATAAAATACAAGTTGAAACTATTTTGATTTTGGAGTCGCTGAAAAGAGCGATTGGAAGAATGAGTGAAAACGTAAGGGGGGGAACCAAAAGAGAAACCGTGGAGACTAGCACTGGTATATGCCGTTAACTTAGCCTCATCGTACCATTTTTTATCAAAAGCTTAAATGCAATAACATTGTAACAACGGCATTAACTAATATTGGACCAAATAAATTCCAAGTAATCATGCACACCAGGCTCACGTAAAGAAATACTCGTATTTTCATCCCGACAAAATATTTTATATGAAACTACATCTTTTAATATCATAAGTGCAAGCATTTTGGTCAGTTTAAATTAATTTCAGCTATTAGTCATTTGAATCAATCAAGTCAATTTGGATACTACAGAAAAGCTTAAAGGGTAACAGGGAAGACCGAAGGTAAACGGCCAAGAAGATTTTGCGTAAATGGAGCAGAAAATCGAAGCCGCTGAAAGTTATTGACAAGACAGTACGCAATTCGGGGTCAAGATCCTCTACAGTGAGGGATCGATCAGAAAAGAGAGATATTGATCAACAGCTTTAAACTAAAGTCAATGTCATTTAATTATTTATTAACAAAATCATTTTTTTTAAATAACAACAACTTCATCGTTTAATTTCTTAAACAATATTTAAATAAATATTCAGATCAATCTCATCTGAGCTTAGGCAGAGTATCTACAAATAAACGGTACAGCAGCACTGCAATTATCGACAGTGTTTCCACCGGGAATCGAACCCAGAACTTCCGGATCAAGAGCCGAATGCTCTAACTACTAGATTATAAAGGGTTGCGGATAGTAAAGAGTAAATAAGGACCAAGTGCAAACTTAAGTTTGCAATTCCATACAAATAATATGGAAATACAAACTTACTTATACTAGATTTATGTAAAAATGTTAAAATGAAATATGCAGTCAGGTACATAACCAATTTATAATTCCAATTTGAAGCATTAAATTAAAACAAGCTCATTGAAACCAATTTTGAGTAAATCACATTTTTAAATTGTGATTTAAATTTTAGTCGTAAGAGTACACCCCTTATATGAACTTCCACAGACCAATATATACTGCCGAAAGATACCTTGAATGGAGAGTCTTGGTAATGCAAAATTTCATCAAGATCGTTTGAGCCGTTTTTGAGCAAATCGCAATTTTTCATTTCCATTGTATGACAGCTACCCTCAAAAAGAGAGCCAGCAAGAAACCACTCAGTATAGTTCGATGAATTTACAAGAAAATCTTAAATTTTAAATATGGTGTCAATAGGAGTATTCGCTTAGCAGCTAGAACAAAGCGTGACGGACAGACCGACCGACGGAACGACCGACCGACCGACCGATCGACGGACGGACATTTTTGGGAGACTTGTTTTTTATGATGTATAGGTGATATAGAACACATTTTTGAAAAAAATTTAAAAACTTTTTTTTTTTCGCCTCTCGAAAGTAAAAAATCGGTGCGAGAGGACAAAGACAAAAGCGTGTCAGCCGTTTGAGCGCAAGCATAAGTAGTGGTGTGCTTGCTTGACCACGGCTTCTCTTTCTTGTATTTTTCGCAAACAAATCATAATGCGCCATCTTCAACGGTCAGCAAATTGGAAAACAGCATTAGTAGATTGTAAACGGGGTTAGATCACTAGTGGGGCATTGTTTTCATTAGCAGTGTATTCGTAACTTGTGTGCGTTATGTGAAGCTTCTCAATTCGACCGATGATTCTCGCTTCTGAGAGGCCAGTCAAGCTAATTTGCTACCATACACAAAATCACGAAACACCAACACGCAGGATCGAAGGACCAAAAAGACATACCATCTTTGTACTTTTTTGATGATGAAAATGTTGATTATTGAAAGACTGACATAATTGAGATAAAAGTGCAACAACAATATATAATAAAAATCGACGATGCGCGAATATGTGCGATAAGTGGATCGTACAAGGTTCGTTAGTTAGGTTAGGTTAGGTAACCTAACCAAGGTTGCCTTGGGTTTACAGCACGAATTACGCGCAGTTTTGTAAAATGTCGAGGCATTATGTAAAATAACGAATTTCAATAATTCTCGGCATTTATGACGCCAAGGCATAATTAACCTGAGCAACATAAAGCAAGCACGAGTAGGCGAGTGCGTGTTCTTATACGTCATTGGTTTTATCTTCTATAATTAACGTCCTTGTGATAATATTATGACAATTTTAGATCAAATTTTATGAGCTTTGTTAGAAGAATACTGATTTGTTTGATTTAAATTTGTAATACACGGATCTATTAGGTGATAATTGATATCTTAAACTGATTAAAAATACCTGATTTAATAATAAATGATTGCCATACATCGTAGCTCGTGCTCAGCATGGTTAAGAATCCAAGTTATGAAAACACGATGCTGAAATATTTTCATATAAGGTTTTAGGAAAAAACTGAAAATGAATTATGATCACGTAACAAAACTAAATATTTTCCTTATGATAATTAATATAAAAAAAAAAGATAACGGTCTGTTTCGGAAATTTTTACAAGCTGTCTAATCGAGTTATTATGTCTTAGAAAAAAAAAAGTTGGTAAGCCGTAATTAATTGTTTAGTATAAATTTTAGATCCATGTTGAAAAAAAACCGTTTTCAAAATGATGTTTTTGATGTTTAAATCGTGGAGAAAGTTGAATCTTATCGAGAAAAGTCACTTACACAGCTACGTAATCTGCCGGTGCCCAAGGTTTATCATTTCTAACTCGACAGAAATTGTCTTCATACTCGAAACCTACTGCACTAACGTTAAATATGAGAGCATTAATCCACTCATGAGTCGTGCAAACTTTTGGAATGCAAACTGCCAGTAAAAAATGCACATTTTCTAGAGCAGTTCCATCAATAGACCTGAAAAAGCAGGAAATACACTACAAAACAAATGTAGGAAAATTGTCATGCAACAGTTCATTCCTTTATTTATTAGCAGCAACAAACAAGTTTAAACATATCATTTAAACCTTATCTATGTCAGAGGCAAGTACCCTATTAAAAACTCTGAAGGAGTTGAAAAGAGAGCAGAATAAATAACATAAATTATCTTTAACTATAATATTATTATTATGTACCTAAGCTTGAATGTAGTGGTTGTGCAGCATAGACTAACTGTTCTGAGTAAAATTTCCCGCCGCTGCGCTGCCGGAATGGATGACTTTATAAAAATTTTCGTGTGGGTATTTACTTTGTGAGTTAAACATTTGCGTTTCAGAATTGTATTATTGTGCGGCATTGTGTGCAACTTTTTATTGTGTATGTTCTCACCATGTATCAACATGTTGTCCATTAATAGCATCAATTGCAGCTTCGAATTTTCGAACCTTTTCGAGCTTCTCTAGAAGAGTACTTTCAGCAACTTCCAATTTTGTAGGATTAAAATCTATCCACTCAGAAATAACAGGAATAAAATCTTCTAAATCTGGAATCTGTAAGTTTTGGTTTATAGGCACGTTGATAGTGCAGTATTTTCCTTCAATGTTCGTGGTACCAAAGTTTTCATTGATGGCTAAACATTGAAAATAGTTCCCCAAATCTACAAGGTTTCCATCAGATATCCCTTTCGGGGCTGTTATGCCTGATTCTATAACTGAAACAAATATAATTAGATATTTAAATCTCTTTTCATGAAAAATAACTCGCAAAAAGTAGACTCAATTATTAGACTTATCTGTTAACATAGTATTTAAACCAAAAAATACGAATTTCAAAAAGTATTTGCAGTATTATTCATAGCACATTTTGAAAACTAAACAAGCCCTTAATATTTTTCACGAATTTGTTATCAAAAAATAAAAAAATAATAATTTGAACCTCGCTCCACTTATTGTAAAATTTCACTTACATTGAAATGCCAAAGCCGTTTTATTTCTTACAAAATCCAAATGTTCTTGACATAATTCTGCATTCAAAGATTCTTCATAGAAGCTAGGATTAAAAGCTGGATTCTTAGACTCCCAATCCAAGTTTAAATATCCATTTACACTTCAAAATATATGTACCAGATATAAAAATAAAGTTGCTTTTTTAATTTTTAATTCAAACAAAATAATAAGTACTGTACTGTGTTTCTCTTTATTTATGTATCTAGTATTGCTTATAATGAACTTTTTTTATAAAATTTAAATCAAAAATATAGATTTAAATATTCTAATGTTAAATGAACCAAGGTTGTATGAGTTGGATAATTAAAAATAATTATCTATAGCTAGATAAGCAAATATTTTAGGCAAATAATTTCAAATCATTTTTATTTTCGATATATTGTGAAAGTGATTTGTTTAGCCAGTACAATACGGAATATCGTCGTTTTTTAAAAGTAGATAACATTAATATGTTCACAGGGTAAGAATTACTTTAATTCAAATCACTTCTCTTTTCTTCTACTGTGAAATTGTAAATTGATTTCAATTGTAAATTTACAAAAACAGTTCAATTTGAAGTCGGTGCCAGCCAAAAAGCGTTTTCACTTCTCTTTTCTTCTACTGTGAAATTGTAAATTGATTTCAATTGTAAATTTACAAAAACAGTTCAATTTGAAGTCGGTGCCAGCCAAAAAGCGTTTTGTTAGTGTTTTTTTTTTGTTTCTTTCGAGGGGATCCCATATAATATTTTTTATGGTTAAGATTTGATGAAAAAGTAGGCACGAGATAGAAAATAAAAACTTTTCTAATTTGGTAACGGCATACCTACAGCTTATGTAGCGCGAGTTAGTGCACTTTAAGATAGTTGTCTGGTAGCATTGGTGTTGCGAATAGGCCAGCACCGAATCCAAAATGAACTGCTTTTTGTAAATTAATAATTGAAATAAAAAAAACATAGGCTTGGCTATTTTCTATTATTTCACTAGTATTTTATACTTTTTGTGCTAATAGATACCTTACAAAATTTTGAAGGAGTTGAAAAGTTTTTCATGAAATTATTTTTATTTTACAAGTTTTAGTGTTAAGCAAAAACCTTAAGGTACAGGTACCACCAGGTGGTTGATAACCCTGACTGATCCTGATGTAAAACCATGACCTGATGATCGCTACTTAAGAGTGGATAGGACAGACGATTTAAAAGGCCTTCCGAAGCACAAAAACGCGGTGTTGTCATACCACTGTTTATAATCATGATGTCACTAAAAAACTATAGTAGTGAAATAATTAATTACAGAGAAAGGTATTCGTAGTTGCTATTATATACCAAACCTAAAATTTTATTTTATTACTTAGTTTTTACAAAAAGTCGATATTTTATAGCGGGTGCTTACTAGTACATTTAGTTTTGATAACACGAACAGTATACCTGTCGCAATCTAATGCGTTGCGGATGTTTATTTCAACGGAAATGACTGCGCCCACTGTCAAATAACTATCTTTTCACATATCCTCTTAATATACAACGTATAATTCTAAATACGCAAAAGCTCTCGGCGGGTAGTTCTACTCTTGTAACTGAACAACTTTCGTTCTACGTCTTTTAACAATTAACCCTTAATTCGTAAACGAGTCTCAGGGACTCCTTTTATTTTGATTATTTTTTTTCTAGGCTTAAACAACTACTATTTAAATATTTTTGTCCATAATTTTCTGTATTTTTTAATTACTAGTAAGGAAAAATTAACAGTAGTCTTGTTATTTATCACTTACTTAGAAGCTTATTGTATATCGTTGCACACATGTTCAGTATGCTTTTTTGAAACAGTTATATAGCTACATGGCAAATGAATTTTAGTTTTGTGACGTTCACTACGATGCGATACAGACAATGAGAGATTAATTTTGACGAAAACAGAAACTTCTTAAATATTAGACATTGCAAAGTAAGTGAGATTACACGTTTTATACAGTGACACTTGCGCCACTAAGACGAATCTAATGACGTTCCACTAATCCACTTATCAAAATTGGTTCAGTTTCCAACTTAGTTACGACTTTACGAGCGGACAGAGGAACGGACATAACATGCATACTTACTACTTGCATTCTCAAACACATAACCATTCTTTTGGGCTTCGCCGCAGTCGGGTAAAAAGTTTAGTCCACTTCTGGGAATAGACCTCCTAGTTAGGGTGCTGGCTGCAATTTGGGTATATGATTTGCTCATGATTCATATTAATAGAGATGATAGATCAACTCAATACGAATCGATTTGGTCCTTACAAGTTTTTCTGTGCGTCGCTGCGTTTTTGAGTTAAAGCAAAAAACATTAAAATAAGATACTAAATAATGTTTTTTTTTGTCTGCCTTTGTGGCTCCTGTTTAAAATACTTCTGAAGATGTAGAAAATCGAAGAGGCAGACATGCAGGGCTCTGCATTATCACGGGACGAAGTAGTGAATTTTTGCATTTTGAAGCGCTGTAACTTTACGACGCAGGGCTATTATGGTGTCAGACCATTTTTCTGGGGTTTTATACATTGTATTTAATCAGATAGTCATAGTCTGCCAGATGTACGTTTCATTGTAAAATTTCAAAATAGTTCAAACTTAATTCCTCAAAAACGCAGGGGTGTGGATGTCCGCCAATATTTTTTGTATCTTTTAGAGGATGCTCCTTATCATCAGTCAAAGAGGCAGACATGAGCAAATCATATAGAAATTTGTCCTTCATCACCCTTACTATCCAGCCTTCTCAATATAATATGGATGATCTTCTGCTGTATTCAGTTTTAATTCTATATAAGGCCTGTCACTCTACGTCATCACCTATATGGTCATCACATAAACCTTTGGGTATTGTCAACGCTTAATAGTATGGCCAATGAGATCACAAGGGGTATGTGGATGGAAAAGTCGAAAGCAGAAAGTTTGACTTAAGAACTTTGTAGGGGCTAGTTAGGAGACAACCGTTTTTTGTTGTTGTTTTTTGCTTACATCTTAAAAACGATGCGTCGAACTAAATTTTGTTGTAATAAATAATAAAAAAAAAAATAAAAAAAAATAGCCTTTATTTATCTATCATCCATAAACTATAAAAAAAATTTTACTCATGCAATACAAATTATTATCTTTATCAATTATTTTTCAATATTATTAATTTAAACATTATTAAATACTATAGTTTCTTACTTACTTAATCTTTTTTTATAATTTATATCCAAATAGTTTCTTTATTTATTATTTATTTGTTTATGGAAGTCGCCTCTTCGTCGTAGGCCTCCCCCATCTCCTCCACTTTTCTCTGTTCAGTGATTCTCTCCTCCATGCCGGTCCGCACCGTTCCTTAAATATGTCTTCCCATCTTTTGTTTGGTCTGCCTCTCCTTCTTTTTCCATCTCTTGGTAACCAATCTGTAATCTTCTTTGGCCATCTACCACTGTCCATTCTCATCACGTGTCCTGCCCATTTCCATTTCATAAAATCTGATAAAATTCTCTACAACTTTGGCTTTCACACTTTTTATCTATCTCTTATCTTTGCATAACTATGAGCTTCGACAAATGGTCGATTTTCAAAAATGTTTTCTATAGTCTTACTTTTTTTTTTGCTTCATGACTTTTCTCAAGTGCTACCATAGATTTCAGGATACAAATCTAAATTAAAAAATGTTGACTCTGTATGTCCGGTCTTATAATCACATCCTCTTTCCTTGTCGTTTTTCGGAGCTCATAACTAGGTAAAGATTGGAGATAGATTAAAAGTGTGAAAGGCAAAGTTGTAGAAAAGTTTATCAGCTTTCATTATGTAGTACATCAAACTTTCTGCTTTCGACTTTTCCATCCACAAATTATTCGTTGCTTAAGTTATAAGAAAAAGAAGAGGATAGGAAAGGAAAACTAAGTAAATTACTCAGTTATTTATTAATTATTAAAAATGGCTTGTTCTAATTTGAACTTCTTTTAAGCGTGTTCATTCCTTTTATTTATAATTTGTCAACATATTTTCCTTTTTCTAATCCATTTACAGGTCGAGGCAAAGAATTATTGTTATTAATGATATCATTGCTTTCTTTAGTTTCTTTTGTGGCTGGTCTTTTTGGTCCTGGAAAATTAATTCAGAAATGAGTAAGTACAAATTAATTTAATAAAAGGAAAAAATATTTATAGATATTATTTATCACTTCTAATGGATGCCTAGATGTCTTACTATAAGTTTTATAACCTTTTTTTAGTGACCTGTAAACAGCCTGTAAACCTTCAAACCTTTAAACAAAATGCAAATGCTACTTATTATTTTAAATAATATAATAATAATAATAATTAAATGCTACTAGATAAAGATACAAAGTATGGATTTCAACATACCTCCTCCTAATAGCTGTTTGAAGATTGTCGAAAATGGTGAATCAATGAAGATCGTCATAAAAAAAGATACCAGTATCGCTATCACCAGTTCACTTAAATACCTGTACATCTGAAAATTAAGAAACATAAATAAATAAAACGTAATATTATTAATAAAAAAATAAAAAGAAGATTTAGTTCGAATTGTCGTGAATGATGGACCACTCAGTAATAAGCTGCAATATTTTAGATTTATATATTCTAATCTGGAAAGCATACAAAACATTATTTTTATTGATCCGTCGCGGATTAAAAATTACTTAAATATATTTTATTTAATAAATAACCCAAAACCGGAACCAATGAATATTCAAAAACCTCAAATAGTCAATGTACTATAAGAAAGTGTGAGTGTAAAAAAAAGGTGAAGAAGTACATGAAATACTCACAGCTCTAGGAACAGTGAAATATATGGGAGCAAAAACAGACCCAGCAGTTACGAACATAATTTGAAAATGGAAAATATACATTCCGTAGGATAAACGAGAAGGCATCTTCCAGAACTGAAGAGATAAGAACCAATCGATGGGACCTGTAAAAAAGAATTAAAATAAAAAGAAAGAAACTTTTGGCCTACAAAGAAGACATAAAATAAGAAGAATATATTTTTAAAATACCATACAACTTAAACAAGCGGATATATGTTAGTTTAGCTGAAATCATTTAATGTCCGACAATGAGTTTATAGATCTGTAGTTTTTAAAATCTTTTAAAGCAACGTATAAATCATCAAGATTAAAAAAAAATGGACTAATTTTGAATATGGAACGGTAATCTTTTGTATCGCAATACATTAAAAAACTTAAGTTATATTAAAATTAATATATAAGAAGACTTTGTTTTACCTCCATATCCGTGAGCACATGCAACGATCAAGAAACCAATGCCGACAGCCCAAATAGGTCTCGAGAACGAGTTGATCAGATTGTCAATAATCTGGTTGTCCCAGTCAGCATTCTTCATTGGATGGCTGGAGAAGACTCCTATAGCCATCATAATGGCAGTACTAGTCCATAACAGAAACACTGTGAACTTCAAATAAAACTATGGTCAATAAATTAAAATAAATTTCAATGCAAAAATGCTGTTGACGACTACAGCTGAAGTTGTATTAACATTTACTATAACCTCAAGCGTGAAGGTCACGTATTTTGGAGTTTCTAATGGTCAACTTTGACAAACTTTTAAAAAAGACCCTTGGTGTATTCAGACCTAGGTTAAAATTAAAACCATTGCGAGCCTTGACCTTGTCGTTTTTATGTCCAAAAATTAAAATAAATAGACTTGGTAACTTTTCGAAGTACATCATGTAAATTTTCTTTTGTCTTTCATGGAGTAGACACCCAAAAGATAGATGGAAGGACAAAATGTTGGTGATCAGTTAAAAAGATTTTACTAATGACCTGTGTGTTTCGAGTTTTTAACCAAATAAAGATATTTTATTTTGTTGTTAATAAATTTACCTTCGACAATATAATCTGTTGTCCTCTCCATAGGTGAAGCAAATAGCCGAATAACATTCCCACTAGGAATGGTGAGGCTCTTGTTAATGTGTTCAAATAATAATATATCATGTAATCACGGTATTCATCAAGACGACTGAAAAAAGACAATGGTAATACATGTAGAAAAATAAATTAAATTTTTATTAACATCCAATTAAACGTCCGCTGCAGGACAGAAAGCTCCCTCAAGAACTCTAGCAAAAATGCGTGGTATTTTTGAGGGGATTCACCGTAGTCACCACGCTTTGCAAGCGTTGCGGCTGGCGACAACTGTTATTGATGACCGCGGTGTGTAAAATAAATGTAAAATGAAACATGCTGCTGCACATCCTCCGTTAATAAGCCCTTAGTATTCCCCTCTTACGACATCCACGGGCCGAGATGGGTTTGTACTATTCTATGCCTGCATCACACGGAATCACGGAATAATACGATTTTCAAAAAATATCTATGACAGTTTGTACCCGCTGAAGGATAAAAGCAAGTTTTTTTATTATATCCGTACAGAGTTGCAGACGACAGTCTTTCCTTACAAATTTTACAGATTTGCTGACCAATACCTATACTACTACTTACTAATTTCAAAACTTTTCGCAAAAGTGAAAGTTCCATCGCGTTTATTTTAATTAAATAATTTGAATAAAATAAATAAAATAATTTGTCTTACGTTGCAGTGATGACAGCTGCAGGAAAGTCCCAAATAAAATTGTAGATAGTTGAAGATACGAGAAAAGCCAAGAGACCAAATGTGAGAGCTGTCCATGCAGCAGTTCTTTTGCCACTTAGCACCCAGAACATTACTATAGGTGATAAAATGTACAACTGCATGTCGATAGCTAGGTACCAAGTGTGGCCGAGACACTGAAATAATAATTTATATAATCAAAATAATATTCTACAAAATTTCACTTCTATTAGCTTAAAATAGGTAACATATGTACAATGTACAATATGTATCATGTGTTATTGAAAAGAAGTAAACTTTGAAACTGACGCTGCTTAGAAAATGTATCTGGGTGAGCTTTTGCTTGGTAATATAACTGTAGTTTTATTTCTGTCTGTTTTCATGCTTCTGAAGGATATTGACATTTTTGAAACTGTTATATCATCATCATGAACTGACTAAATGGTTGCAGTTTTTGACTTGAATTGGCTCTTTTTTGGTGTATCTGTGTTAGGAAGAGATGTCGACCTCTTCCCAACACAGAAAGCGTCAGCCAGGATTTTGCCAGATTGTTAATGCTCAACGTATCACTGATCACTATTAGTAATACATTGAGCATTTACGTTTTTAAGTATAATTTACTTCGGCTTTCGTTATGGTTCGGTGTTTCAAGGAGTCGTGGACTCGGTTGAAAAAGTACCTAATTTTTTCTTGACTATTAGTTTTTGTAATCATCATTTCAAGTAGTTTTTAACATCGATGACGGATCTCACAAAGCTGGAGATAGTTTTGTTATGGCTGACCAAGTATAAGGTTTTACCAGTTCCGCGTATGGGGGCATACACGACATCAGGATGGTCGAGTGTAAGGTTTTATACATTTTGTTATGCAGGGTAGAAACTTTCAGCGGGGCAGTAAGGGGAAACACCTTATCCATTGCAACTACACGAAAATAGTCTTAGGAGACTATCTATAATTTTTTAATAAAGTTTGATCCCCATTCACGGATTTTCAAAAAGTTAGCAAGAAAATAGCAATTTTACACAAAAAAAATGTTTATGCCAATCGATTCTGGTTCTAATACTCATCAAAAACTTTTATGGGACCAAAGATCGGTGGAGTACTCAAAAAGTCACAAATTGCAAAAAGCTTTTCTCGTACATTTGGTATGAAAATTTTACGCAAAAGTTTTTTTAGTGACGGTTGAGATCTTTTTGTTGACTGAATATAATAAGTTTAAAAACGATTCAAATTTAAAAGTTTAAAAACGATTCAAATTTCGAACTCGTTATTATTAAATAAAAAACAATCTTGACAGTTTGTTGCGTTAGAAAAGCTCTGAGTGTGTTGTGAATTTTACAATAAGTGCATACTTGGACAGCTATTGATAAGAGAAAAAACCGGTCAAGTGCGAGTCAAACTCGCGCGCCGAGGGTTCCGGTATACTTTTTATATTTTTGGAAGCAATAAAGTCCATTTTTAGGACCGCAAAACTAAATTTGTTTGTAAAGGTTATTTGCAGATTTCTAAAAAACTGTGCAACTTAGAAATATCGTTTTATTTTTGCTGTAATGTTTACATAAATTTCTGTCAACTGTAATTAATTCAGATTTTTCCTTTCACAAACTTCGGAGATAAGGGGGGGGGAATGGTATTTTTTGTCATTTTTCATCATAACTTGAAAACTTAGAGACGTAAAAAAATACAAAAATATATTTTAGAATGTACAAGTAAAGTCCTTTCATATGATATCCCACTCGACCTAGTAGCGACAATTTGAAATTTGGCCTCCCCTCCCCTATTTTAGCAGTCGCTGAAGCAGTAGGTGTCTCACATCGTTTCTTACTAAAGATATGGAAGAATTTATGGTTACAAATGTTACCGACAGGAGCGACAAGTTCAAGCCTTACATTCAGGGGATGCCGCTCGAAGACTTACTTTTTGCAGGTGGTTAAGAGGAAAAATAAGCAGAGATTACCATTTTCAGAATTTCTGATGAATCTAATTTCGCGAAATTCACAACACACCAATATTTGCTGTCCCGATATTACTTTCGACGGTCTTGTAAGAAAGATTGCTGTAGGCAAGTTTGACATAAACACCACTGTTGTTATCGTGGTAGGCAATCATTCTGACATAAGTAGATTAAAATTAAACAATTTTGTGACATTGTTAAACAAAATACAGGTTGAAACTAAGTGTAGGTTTATTCTGTGTAACTTCCCATACTGTTCAAATGTTACTGAGCAACACAACAAATGTATACACAGAATGAATTTACATTTACAAAATTTGACAAGTCGTCATAGTGACATTTTATATCTTGACATGAATACTTTTATAAATTATTTCAAATTGACAAAGGATACTATGTATCTGCCTCTTAAGTTTAAGAAAGAGCTGGCTACATTGATAGCATATAATATATCTGACTCTGTTATAGGAAGTTATACACAAAAAACTTCTTTAGTTAGTAACATTACTAACACCAATTCTTTAAACTAGTTCATACGACAAAAGAGGGTTTTTCTAAACAAAATTTTACTGAAGTAAATGAAAAAAAACCTTCTGGCAAAAAACTTCCTATAGCAAAGACAAAGGAAAAATCTAATATTTTGAAAATTTTACATCAAAATATTCAAGGTTTTTCTGGAAAAATTTTAGAATTAGAATTATTCTTAGAAAGAACAAAATTTGACATTATTTGTCTGACAGAACACTGGCAAAAAGACTATCAAATGTTGATAAATTATGAAAATTATTGTATAGCCAGTGCTTTCAATCGAAAGTCTGCTTTACACGGTGGATCACTGATTTTAGTTCGTAACAGTTTTAAGATAAAGAACCGTAAAGATATTGTTCGACTTTCGGTTGAAAGATGTATTGAAATATCTTGTGTTGAGCTGGACGAGCATGTTGTAGTGTGCGTATACAGACCTCCCGCTTTTCAAAAATTTTCAATGTTCGAGTTAGTAATGGAAGATGTTTTAAAAATTGTGACAAAAGAAAATAAGTTTGTGATAGTGTGTGGTGACTTTAACGTCAATATCTTAGAAAATAATACCTATAGTAACAAACTTATAAGTCTTTTCAAATGTTTTAATTTAGAGCATGTATTTTTTGAACCTACAAGGGTGACGTCATCCTCGGCTACCTGTATTGATAACGTCTTTTGTAATTGCGATTATTTTGAGAAAAGTATCATAAACTCGATTCAGTCTGACCACTCTGGTCAAAGTGTTACTTTTAATTATTCTCGAGTAACCCAGAAGATAGATATAGAAACCAGGAGCCTAACGAGCGGTAGGTTAGAAAAGTACAAAAACACGTTACTAGAAAAACTGCCCTGTCACAATTATAATACTAACAACCCTAATAACTCATATGAAGATTTATTCACATTGATTAATACTGAATTCAGTAAAATTTTCACTATTAGAAAAAAGCAAATTATTGTAAAATTCAAATTCAGTGACTGGGCTACCGCTGGTATTCGCAAAAGTAGAGAGAGACTTTTTGAATTATATGAGCTAAGAAATTATTCAAATGACGACAATTTCATTGAATATGTCAAAAAATATTCAAAATTGTTTAAATTAGTTTGTTCAAAAGCAAAGTCATTTTTTCTTCGGAAAAAAATACAGTCTGCTGATAACAAAATTAAGGCTGTATGGAATGTTATAAACAGTGAAACTGGAAAAGTGAAACCGCGTGACAATCAAATCACACTTCATACAAATCGCGGAACTATTAGTTCAAACGTAGAAGTGGCTCAAGAATTCGAAACCTTTTTTACTAATATTCCTTTGAAAACAACAGAGTCACTCAATTCTTCATCTTCACTTGCTAGCGATTTACTTCAAAAGAATGTGGACGCCTGCGAAACTGAATTTGGGTTCAATCATGTCACCCCTAACGAAATTATTAAAGCCTTTAAAAGTATTAAAATGAAAACTACTGAGGACCTATGGGGAATGTCAGTAAAAGTCTGTAGTGCGATCATTGATACTATATCTCCATATTTAGCTGTTATATTCAATGATTGTGTCGATCATGGTACATTTCCTGACTTAATGAAAAAAAGTAAAGTAGTTCCATTATTCAAAGCTGGTGACAAAAAGGATCCCAGTAATTTTAGACCAATATCAGTCTTACCTGTACTTAGTAAAATTTTTGAGAAGGTCATACTCAATCAAATGCTTTCACACTTCAATAGAAATAACTTACTACATGACCATCAATTTGGTTTCACGAAAGGGCGCAGTACAACGGATGCCGGGACTGCACTTTTAAAATACATCTTTTGCGCGTGGGAAAAATCTGAAGATGCTATTGGTATCTTCTGTGATCTATCCAAGGCATTTGATTGCGTAGATCATAGCACATTGTTGCTAAAACTTGAACATTACGGTGTTAAGAATAATTCACTTAAACTACTTAGGTCATATTTGGAAAACAGGATTCAAAAGGTACAAGTAAACAGGACGAAATCACTGGGATCTGTTGTCAAAATTGGCGTACCTCAAGGGTCCATATTAGGGCCATTTTTATTCCTTATTTATATTAATGACCTTCCTTCTGTGGTGAAGAATCTGTCAAAGATTGTGTTATTTGCTGATGATACTTCATTAATATTCAATGTAAGTAGGAAATCACAAAATTATAACGAAGTCAACGATGCACTTGGACAGATTCATGCATGGTTTACTGTTAACAATCTAGTCCTAAACGCCAAAAAAACTAAATGTATTAAATTTGCACTACCAAATGTAAGGTCTACTTCACATAACATAGTATTGAATAATGAGCCATTAGATTTTGTAAATAGTACAGTTTTCTTAGGGTTAACACTAGACTCTAAACTTCAATGGGGCCCTCATATAACGGCTCTTTCTGGTCGATTGAGCTCGGCTGCATATGCTGTCAGAAAAATCAGACAACTTACTGATGTAGCTACTGCAAGGCTGGTTTACTTTAGCTACTTCCATAGCATTATGTCTTATGGCATACTGCTTTGGGGCCGAGCAGCTGATATACATTCAATATTCGTTTTACAAAAGAGGGCTATAAGAGCAATTTATTGCCTGAAGACTCGTGATTCCCTGAGAGAACTGTTCAAGGAAATTAACATTATGACAGTGCCATGCCAGTATATCTATGAAAATATAATGTATGCTAGAAAGAACATTCATCAATTACCAAAAATTTGTGACAGGCATAATTTTAATACTAGAAATAAGCATAAAATTGATCAACCATATACTAGATTAACTAAAGTCAATACATCTTTCGTTGGTCTGTGTATACGATACTACAACAAAATACCTGACAATATAGTGCAATTACCTGAGAGAAAGTTTAAAGAATGTGTAAAGCAAACGTTATGTAAAAATGCTTACTATAGATTGGATGACTATATGAATGACAAAGAGGTATGGTGCTCTGATATTCCAGCGAAACACAAGAAACACATTGTAAAAAGCCGACTCTTAAAGTAGGCCGTGCTGCAGTGGTTTCTTGGCGTTTCTTTTACGCTGCCATAGCACGATCCGAAACGGCGTAGACTCGCTCTATTTGCATTGTATTCTGCATGACATTCAATAAGTATTCTGTAAAGAATCTACATTGAATAAAATTATCTGAATCTGAATCTGAATCTGAATCATTTTTGGTGTAGAGAAAATCCTCTCAGGTTTCGCGAAACACATAATCAACTGCGACTTTCTTTTAATTGTTGGTGTGGTGTAATGTGGAACCTAGTGGTAATGGTGGAATTTTATAAAGGCACCTTGAATTCCAACATTTATAACAACAGAATATTAGAGAATCTTGAAAAACTCGTCTATGATTTACCACTGTTGGAATCAAGAAGAATGTTTTTTCAACAAGATGGCGCTTCACCTCACAACAGCCGCAGTACGCGTTCTACTTTGAACCGACAGTTTTGTGATCAATGGATTGGAACACATGGTCCTATTTCTTGGCCAGCGCGTAGTCCAGATCTGACGTCTTTAGATTTCTTTTTGTCTTGGCTACCTGAAAACTGAGGTTTGCAAAAAGCAATACGATAGTGTTCAAGAACTAAAATTCTCACTGTTATATATTTGTTTTCGTGCGTGTCGCGCTGCGCCTCGACACCGCGGGTGATCGTTGATTAAATACCAGTATGCAGCTAGCTACCGTGTTTGTTGGTCGCCCCTTGTCCCTCGTACCACAGATCTAACACTCACTAACCACAATTTTGTATAGAATTTATTCAAATAAATTGTCAGCAGCCACTAAGGTCGGTACAATTTATGTATTCGTCAAAATGGCGGTCACTTCAAGCACTTGATATCGTAGGGCAAGAAACAGCAAGATTATGATAACATCATCAAGTTATGTTAGTTAATAAAAAAAGAAAATTTATACGCCTCCTTTTTGATATGAGTAAAATTCTACGAGATTATTTGTCTTTCATTTTATTTTGGGTAATTCAGTTACACAAATTCTTCACAAAATGTAAGGGAATTTTTTTTGCAATAGTCTAAGATTAGCTGTATAAGGTACTTCCCCTTACTGCCCCGCTGAAAGTTTCCACCCTGTATAATTATTGTACTTTTTGTTGTTGACAAAAATTAAATAGTTTTGGTCTATTGACTACTTCCGTTGTAAAACGACGTTTGTGATTGGCTCAGGCAATAGCAACTGGTAGGGATATTTGACTAATTTCATGAGAGGGGAAACAGAACGCTAGATCAGAAAAATAAAATTCCGTCAGTTGTTGATGGTGATTTGAAGTGTAAAAACGTACAGAAAGGAATAAATGTTTTAATAGTTTCTACTCTAATAAAGACAATATTTACAAGCAACGTATGAGCCAAACGTGGAAAAAAGGCGAACTTATCACTTAAACAAGGTGAGATACTTGGTTTTGGTATTACCCACAGTGGATAGTCAAGGTCGTTTTTATTATGGCTTATACATTTTTCAGTCCTTAACCCTTATTTCCCACCCAGCATTTGACATTTTGCGGGCCTCGGTGAAAAATATAACATGTCCCCAATTTTTTTTATATGGTATAGGCAAAAAGAATAGAGCTCCCACATCGCCTTAATTTAAGTGGGAAATTGGTTTCTTCTGTACATTCCGCTCAATAATTTTGCATAGAAGGTTGATAGGTCCAGTGTATGAAACGGACTAAACATGAAAATATGGCAGCAGAGCACCATAAAACTTACCATATCGAAAGGATTAGCAAAATTCTGAATATACAGCAGAGTTGACCACCAATAAGTCCTGCATTTGTCCGTCTCCATAGCTGCATAAACATTTTGCAGTATATCTAAAAACTTGTAATGGAAATAGGTTATTTATTTCATATAGAAAATAAATCGAATCAAATCTATTAAACGAAATGATATTGAAATACAATTTGTATTTGTACTAATACTATTAATAATGCAATAAATTATTTGATTTAAATGTTCTGTTCAGAACTATTTTTTAAAATCAATTTTCTATGGCGTAGACTTCAAATCAAAAACACTCTTGTATTAGCTTAAGTCGTATTGTGGCTCACATTTTGAAAAGAATATTTTTTATTCAATGTTGTTCAGTACTGTGCAATATTTAAATTAAACTCGTAGAGTTGACTAGATAAACTGATTCGGAACTTCGTTTTGAAAGTGGATTCGTCTCTTGGACTAGACAGTGTAAGTTAAAAGCTTCAAGCAACAAAGGCAATAAAAAAATTGTAGCTGAATTATGTAATTAGATAGATAAACACTTTATTGCACACAATTACTGAAACAAAGTCAATACAGTCACAAAAATACTTAACTAAATGTGGGCAAAGGCGGCTTTATCGCTGGAAGCGATCTCTTCCAGACAACCTTTGGGAGAGGAATCCGTAATAATGAAATGAGTAGTGCAGTGTAGTAACAATAATCATACTTAAATGATGTTAATGATAAATAAATAACTTAAACAGATACATATGATAAGATATAATAATACACAGTTATAAAATATTTGAATATAATAATATAAGTATAACATGCATAAATACATATACGTATAATATATATAAATACATACATTAGTAATCAGATAGTTTAAACTTATTTGCAAACAGGTTGTGAAAGGAGATGTTCATGTACTTTCAGTTTGAATGTAGTAAGAGCGTTTTGGAGTGACGTATTTCCTGCGGCAAAGCATTCTAGTTAATTCCTCTTATAGAACCCTAGAAAATCTTATTTTACAGGCCAGGTTTCGAAAATTTGCGAACTTAGTAAACGATGATTTATGTTCTTTTTTTCAATCAAAATCAAGTAGCGCAGAGGTGTCAGGTGTCAGGGCGGGGAGAGGAGCCGGGCGAACCTGTACACACCGCGCACAATCAACCTATGCGTAGTGAACCAGATATACAAATTACACCTGAGCAATTGTTCAAAACAGTAAATATGAAACGCGGCAAATCTCCCGGCCACGACGGCCTAAGCGTGGAGCATGTTTTATTCGGTGGAACTTTACTGTATGAAAAAATGCGTTTCCTCTTTAATGCTTGTATGGAACATATCATAACCGAGTCACTTGCGATGTTAGCTAATATGCTCGCGAGGCGGTTTGCCCACTGCTCTAAACTCACGCTGTTCACGGCGTACTGCCAGTCGTTTTACACCAGCCATTTGTGGTACAACTACACGAAGGGTACTTTCTGCCATGGCGGTGTAGTGCGACTGGTATGTTCGCTGAGAACAACGTTGCTTATGTCTTTGTCTTATTAAACAGATTGAATACCTCGTTTCATTAAACAGATTGAAGAATATGTTCGTCAAAAACGCTACAGTGGAGGCTATGTATATGATTCACTTAAATGAATGTAACCCAAATTCATTGACAACTTAATATCCTAACAATTAAGTAGGTAGGTATTTACCAGAATGTTAATAATGTAACACAATATGACGAATGCAATATGATATAATAACATATGCTGTTTTAATTTTGATTTAATTTATATTGACAAATTACAATGCCTGTTATTATTTATATGGGTGTTTTATATTTTATCTGTGAATGAAATAAATAAATTTAATTTAATTTTATTATTTATTTATTTTAATTTCATTAGGGTTAATTTCGTTGAATGAAAGTTTTAGTGATTTATTGGTGCTTCTGTATTGCTCCCAATTGGATTCAATTCTTGTTAAATGCATGTAACTTGTGTATTTTGTGTGTCAAAAAAAATGAAAAGTTAGCAATCGCTACCAATAAATATTCGTCCACTAAACTTTTTATATTAGGTTGTAGGCTTAGAATTTTTTCCTGAATAACATTGTCAGATTATTTGGCGCAAGCCCCAGAAGACCCAGGGTTTTTTTATTTCACACGAATTTTGGGCAATATTTTTTGGTTACAGAATTTTACTTAGAAATCGACATCGATAAAAAACAAGGTACTCCGTTTGTAGTTGTTTGCAATCATCATATAGCGAGCCTTTTTGTATTGTTATAAAGAAAGAAAAAGAATAATACAAAAACAACTACAAACGGAGTAGGTACCTTGTTTTTTATCGATGTCGATTTTCTGAACCAAAATATTGATTGTCCAAAATTCGTGTGAAATAAAAAACGCCGTTTTCTATAGATTAACCTCCATCCTCAAGACTGCACAGTTTCTTCTACCTCTAAAATTAGTTTCCCGTTTCTATTTAAACTGTAAAGGCACTCGATTCGAGGCGAAATGAACACAACTTTGGCGAGACAATCAGCAAACGGGAGTAAAACCAGAACTTAAAGATTTCATGAGTTTTGTACGGTCTGTGACTTGCTCATTTGGTAGCGAGTGATTTTTGAACGGATAATTCTCGACGACATCTATCATTAATTGTCTTGTGGATGGACAGGCAGACAAACGGACAAAACGAAACTATGAGTGTTTATTTTTAGGGTTCCGTACCTCAAAAGAAAAAAACGGAACCCTTATAGGATCACTTTGTTGTCCGTCTGTCTGTCTGTCTGTCTGTTTGTCTGTCTGCCTGTCTGTCAAGACCCCTTTGTCTCACGAACGGGTAGAGGTACCAGGTTGAAATTAATACCATATGTTAGGGTCTATGAACCACACAAGATCTGAAAATTTAAATTTTTTACAACGACGCAATAAAAAAATATAACTTTTTATGTCCTCATCTCCATACATTTATGCAAAAAAGTAAAACCTACAGGGTACTTCCCGTTGACCTAAAATTATGAAATTTGACAAGAAGCTAGGTCTCACAGTACAAATAAAGGGAAAAGTCTGAAATCATTAAATATTACAACTTTACTCACAACTAATGGTAACCAATTGTGGTGAGCTCCCGTTTCAAGAACATTCATATAAGAGAGGGGTCAAGTTGGATGGTCGAGGAGGCGATTTTTGTTTGAGTTCTATTTTAAAAACGGGAACACTAACAAAATTGTAAATTGGTATGTTTATAGTTATAAGCTATAAAATAATAACAACATGAAGGAAAAAAAAATTACGCGCCCAGATGGAGTAGTAATCATGCCCATTTTGTATCGAAACCTATGCGGCCGCTCAGAGGGGTGGGAGGGTAGGTGGAAGCGGGAGACGGGGTTTGTCTTTTAACTCTATCACACATCTTTGAATACGTTACGTTAGAAAAAGATAGAGACATGTTATGATATGCCCAATTAAAAACAAAATATCAATAAAGTACGACATTTATTTGTCTTCATTTGGCATGTAAAAAACAAGAAACTTCATGGTTGCTGAATTTGAAAATAGTGATGTGATGTATATTTATCGATTATTTACTTACATGTTATCACATGGCTCCTGGACTTATTTATCGAACCTCTCATATACAATGGTGATCAATTTGCAACTTGCAATATATCTTTTATTTCCTAGAGTGAGCGAACTACCGAGAGACGCACAGGGATAGACGGCCCACCTGATAGTAGGTGGTCACTGTCATCTAGGACATCTCGCAACTTAGGGGAGCAGATACGGTGCAGGCCTTTGAGATGTCTGTAGACTTGCCTTTTGAAGGACCCTAAATTGTTGTGCAAAGGAAACACCTCGAAACACGTGAGCGGTAAAAGCGTTATCCACGTACGTTAGTTCGAGATCAGACGTCCAGCTGGTGAGGATGAAATCTATCACTTATCGGAATTAAATATAAAATTGCAAGGACCACGTCAAATTAAACATAAACAAATAAAAATACATTACAAATTTTTAAACAATATTTTTAATTTATATTTTTAACTTTTTAAATTATTGTATAACGTATTTACATTACGTGTAAAATAACTTTTGACCACCTATTTTTCACGTAAATCACCATTGATATTGACATAATATTTATTACAATGTAAATTATTAACAATAAAAAGTAAAACAATGTTTTGAAGTCTAATTAAAAATGTAATAGAATTAGTAACACATGCCATAGTTGATTGTTTTATTTTCTTCCTTTGCTCTTCAATTTTATATTTTAATCTTGTAGTAGACAATGTAGAGCTACCTTCGGAAGCATGAATCGTTGAGTTCTGAGGGGAAGCACTTGTTCATCAACCTGTTAGAATGAAAATATATTATTTGGATAAAGAGATAATGCTGAAGCTAATATAACACCAATACTTCGTTCAGTATGGTCTGTCTGCCTAACTGTTAAACGAAGCTCAAAAATCTTACAGTTCTTAGAATAACTGAAAAACTAGATCAGCAACTATTTGCCATAGTTACGAATAGTCAAATCTAGATATATAAAAGAAGAAACTGATTGACTGAATGAATAAATGAATGGCTGACTGACTAAGAATCAACGCGCAGCCCAAACCACTGGTTCTAGAAACTCTAAATTCGGCACTTAGCTTCCTTGTGAGATCTAGGGCTGACTAAGAAATAATTTTTCAAAATTCACCTCCTGAAGGGGTGAAACGGGGGTCCAAAGTTTGTATGGGGCTAGTTAATAATATTAATAAGACACTGCACAGAGTTATAAACGTACATACAGCTGTTTTTCAGATGGGATAGCTGGAAGAGATTATGGATTTCTGAGGATGGAAAAAAATAGTTTTTCATTTACCTTGTGACATAGGTTCTCGATTGGAATGGCATCTTTATGAAGTCTTTTTCTGCGGGCTTCAGTTAATTCGTAATTACTGTTATTAAAATGAGCTGAGCAGATTCTGCTATATTTGGTTGCAATCCAACTTTGGTCTCTCCCGCATGTTGGCACCCATTGACGTTTTTGCGCCGGATCTTTTAGAAAACTGCGATAAATAAATGAAATAAAATTATAACGACGACTCGATTCTATATTATTTTTTATCGACTACTTCACATCACTAAAAATCAACAACCAATTTTCTACAAAAAATTTGACCACGAAAATTGTAAAAACCAAGCGGTTTACTACTCACCAGAAAAATGTGATACCAGCAAGCTTTGTAGTTTTGCTTGTGGCATGGTTTCGGCACAATTTCACCGCACAATTATTAATGTTTTGTGTTATTTCTGATATTTTATGACAGAGATGTTGTCCATGTCACATGCCGTGAACGACTATTTGGAAGAAAAGTGTGAATGTGTGTGTGAGTTACAAAATTGTATCATAGCCGGCACCCATAGTACGTTTTGATTACTACTCCATCTGGGCGCGTAATTTTTTTTTCCTTCATGAATAACAAATAATAAAATTTGGTCAAGCGCGTGTCGGACTCAAAAAATCTAGCACATTAACTTACTGAAATTTCAACTAATACAATTATGATTAGGTATGTGGTGGTACGGAACCCTCAGTGCGCGAGTCCGACTCGCACTTGGCCGGTTTTTTGACTATGCTTATGGAACTCTAAAAAGCTTAAATAGCTTGAGTTGGTGTTTTGCTAAAATCAAAGTTGGTTGTTACGCGTAGTTGGTATTTGTCGTAAGTGGTATTTTGCTAGGTTGGTGTTTTACGTACAGGTGGTATTTTGCGTATGTGGTTTTATGCCTCTAAAGGACACAGAACGGACACTTTTCGCCCCTCTTAAAATCTACCCCGCAACCCCGCGCGCGACCGCCCGCGAGATACTCGTAGTCCTTCTGAGGGTGAGGGTGTCTTTTGTACTTAATATGCGAGCTTACGCGAACTTCAAATTTAAAATTCCAAATTCGCGCTGGATGTACACTCGGGGCAGAAAAATGTTCGTCACCTTAAGATTGGTTTTCACTCGCACCAATGCCAGAATCAATCATACCAACATCTTAGTACAAGAAACACTAGTACTGCCAATCCTACTAATATTATAAACGCGAAAGTTTGTAAGTATGGATGTTTGTTACTCTTTCACGTAAAAACTACTGAATGGATTTTAATAAAACTTTACAATAATATAGCTCATACATCGGAATATCACATAGGCTACAATTTATAAACCTGCGCAGACGACGTCGCGGGCACCAGCTAGTATTTAAATAAATGTAACATTTGGTGCAAAATAAGGTATTTAATTGTCTGTTATTCCCACTACAGAGTTTTATATTTTATAGTTTTTATTAGAACATACAACTGTATAGAGATTTCACAGATTCCATTCCGTCAATGTGATAAATAACTCAATAATAAAGTGACTGACACTTCAATTTGTGACATTGAAAGAATCACATTTTTAACCGTCGTAACCAAAGAGATGAAGTGAAACCAACACGAATATTTTAATTTATCAAAAAATTTATATGATACTATCTTCGTGGACAAGGTCTGAATTAATTTGAACTTTATTTTCGAACAGTAAAGTAAAACTTTTGTATGCAATATTCGAATTTTTATCACAGTTTCAATAGGCAATATGTGCTCGGCGAACATTTTTCTTCCCCGAGTGTACATACATAGTGTCCGGGGTGTGCTTTAGGGTGCTGTAGGGTGTACTCAATACTCAAGGCAATAAATGCATTGAGTATTGAGTGCCGGCTTAGAATAGTATTACATCTACCCGTGGGTGTTATAAAAAGTGATTAAGCGTTTTTGAACCGGAGTATGAGTGCAGCGTCCTTCACGTTTTGTACGATCTTTAATACTTCCTACGGTAACCAACAACTTTTGTTACGTCATTCCAAAATCACACAATTAGCTGTAAAATTTGTCCAGTTTCATTTAGTACCACTAGATTTGTACCGCTAATAGTACAAATAGACAAAAGTGTCCCATTACGGTTCGTTCATCTTAAGAATGCAGTGAATCATCGCTTTCCGTCGCTGGTAGCCAAGCCCCGTAACCAATGAGGACGTTTAAAATTATATAGTCAAATACACAATGACTAATTGAAGGTAAACCTTCGAAAGAAGTGGTTGTTTCCATTATGTGTTACCTAAAAAACTAAAAAAAATTATAAAAATATATAATATATATTTTTGCATTTTCACTCCATTATGAATTCACCTTTACCCTGTATTCTTAACGCAGATGAACTATAGTACAGATGATATGTTTATCTGAAGGAAGCTCCCCGCCCAAAAAGCAACAGGATAGTAGTTCAAAATACCTACAAATACCCTAACTACAAAAATGTCTGCTTAAAATTTGTAACAAAAGTTTCAACTTATAATTTTCCATTCGCGCATAAATATTTCTTATTTAAAAATTTATTACAACCAGCGCAAACTTGCGAACGTTCACCAGGAGACTAATTTCACTTTTGTTGCGGCTTGTCCGCTCGCAGTTTCCAGAACTGAAATATTTCAGACGTTCACCAACGTCTTGGAAAAGCTTCTTAAGTTTGTCAGTACCTACTTATTACTTTATGAAATTAATACTGACATCTTACTGCGGTAATTTGGTGTTCAACTATTTTAAATTTGTATCAAAATAAATTTTGGAACGACAATTTTTTTTAAATTGATTTAAGAAACTGACTGCATTCATCGAAAAGATAATAGTTGCTGGGTCAAGTATTTTAACAGTATTTTGTTTTTTGCTATATTGTAAAAACTGTACGAACATAGTAAAAAAAATAAAGAACTTCGCTACGTGCATGTCGGTTTTGCGTTATGGATTGCAAACCATCAATCAACTCCACATAAATACGCAATGGTAGATAATATAGTTATTTATGATACGCGGTGATATGCCGGAATCTACGGTTCATAAATTTTCTCAAACTCTTTCAAATAAGAAGATGTCAGACGCATAAACATCACAATCAACTAAAGAAAATTGCTACAACGGATCCTTTCAATCGAAGGAAAATTGGAAATCAAACGCAATATTGCTAGACGATGTAATCTCAAGGCTGAAACTTGTCAAAACAAAAACGAGGCCTATACATCAAAATAAATCAATACATCGCACGGTAAGTTCATAACTGTGCTGATCCGACATTCAGGAGCATAAAAATTGGGTTTGAGAAACTAAAGATATGCCTTAATATACTTTTTACTAGTGAGTAAACGAGCAGGTAGGCCACCTAGAGCGGGCTCCAAGGAATTGTTCGTTTGCAAAAATTGCGGACCGCGAAATGTTTTGTGATTTGTGTACCTGGGACCCTCGACTTTACAAAAAGCCATGTTGCCGTGCGCACGCATGTTTTTTTCTGACTCAGTCCCCCCGTCCATTTACCGCTGCTCTTATCTCGCTACACCTTGTCTGTCAGCGGGCTGTATCTCATGAACCGTAAGTGGTAGAAATTTGAAATTTTCACAAATCGTGTATATTTGTTGCCGCTACAACAACAAATACTAAAAATAAAAAAATGAAGGGCTTCCAAACAGCTAAATGGGTGAGCGATAAAAAAATTGACCTACCCCATCAAGTGGGGTATCGTTGTTTAGAACTTGTTGAGTAAAACAATATTGTATTTTTTGTTTTAAAATATATTTAAAAACAAAGGAATAATGCCACCAAAGTTAGCCTTTTTTTACAAAATTTTGTTTGGGCTGTATCTTATGAACAGTAATAGTTAGACAGTTGAAATTTTCACAGAATATGTATTTCTATTGTTGCTATAACAAAAAATAGAAAAATTAAAAAAAGTAAAAAAATTAAGGGAGGACTACAAACGTGTTTTTTAGGCGATTTTTGCTCGATTTTTGGTTTTAGCTCTATCGTAAAAATGGGAAGATTGACAAGGACAACGTGTAGCGAGACAAGAGCAGCGGTAAATGGACGGGGGACTGAGTAAGAAAGAACCATGCGCGCGCACGCAAACATGGCTTTTTATAAAGTCGAGGGTCCCAGGTACACAAATCACAAAACATTTCGCGGTCCGCAATTTTTGCTAACGAACAATTCCTTGGACCCTGCTCTAACCCGTTGTCAGATGGTGTCTACCGCGCATTGCACTCACAGACTTATTAGTGACATACTTTGACACTATAAGACATCAAAACGCGTTACCAACCCTGAGAACTATGATGATATGTCTAATGTGTTTCCAACCTTTCAGACCGAAAAACAGCAGTACAAACAATGCTACGAGTATACGGTAGAAATAGGCAAGGGGGTGATACTTCTTTAGACGGACTTTGCAAAAAAAGCTATTTCACTTTCAAAAATCAAAGAAACAGAAGAAGAATTTGTACTTTGCTCAACATAGAGGGCCATATAAACTGAGCATGTGAAAAATAGAAAATTAGCCAATACGTTCTTCTTATTTAAGTAACTAATTTGTGTAATAATAGCCGAAACTTTCTTACAGATTAATGAGATCATAATTCCTATAATTCTAAAGCTATGTTTCTTTTTCATTTGTCTTATATTTGAAAGTTGACTTCAAGGTTATCAATTTACGCTTAAAATAAAGCCTTTATTTTTAGTTTCATAGATATAATTAAAGGTTCGAAAATTGTTCGTCTTAAATGTCGTCCGATTTCATCATTAGAATTGATATATTTTTTTACAGATAATATTTTTCGAAAATTAAATTTAAGCTTCTGTAAGCTTAATGTCTTCATAATTATGCTTAAAAAAATATTAAAAATTTGGATTTTAATTCCTAAAAAAAATGTAAAAATGTTAATACTGAAATTAGAGTTTACTGAAAATAGTAGACGCCATAAAAAACGGCAATTTCATAGTTACATACATACATACATAACATCACGCCTCTTTCCCGTTGGGGTAGGCAGAGACCACAGTCCTCCACCTGCTACGATCTTGACATACTTCCCTTGCTTCCTGTACTTTCATCAATCCTTTCATACATGCTCGTCGGTTTAGGGTACTTTTAACCTGGCCCTTATTCAGGACGTCCTGAATTTGGTCCTGGTACGTTCGCCTAGGCCTTCCCCTTCCAACGTTTCCATTCACTCTCGCCTGGTAGATCTCTTTCGTCAATCTTCGTTCATTCATCCTCTCTACATGACCAAACCATCTCAGCATCCCTTTCTCGATTTTGGTCACTACGTCTTCTTTTACGCCACACCGTTCTCTTATCACACTATTTCTAATCCTGTCACTCAATTTAACACCAATCATACTCCTTAGCGCTCTCATTTCCACTGCATTAATTTTACTTTCGTGCTTCTTCTGCCATACCCAGCTTTCACTGCCATACATCAGTGTTGGTACCAAAACTCCCCTATGAACAGCCAAACGAGCCTTGTGAGACACCTTCTGACTCCTCATAAAGGCGTGCAGGGCACCATTCACCATGTTTCCAGCATTCACTCTTCTTTTAATATCACTTTCACACTTTCCATCTCTCGTAAACTTTGAGCCCAGATACAAAAACTCCTTCACTTGTTCGACTTGTTCACCATCTATTAATATAGTACACTCTGTCATACATTCCTCTCTTTCAAGTACCATTACTTTAGTCTTGCTTACATTTACTTTCATTCCTTTCCTGTCCAAAGCCACATTCATCATTGTTACCATCTCCTGCAACTCGTCAGCAGATGACGCAAGTACAACTTGGTCATCAGCGTAGAGAAGACATTTGATGAGTAACTCATTTATTCTCAGTCCACACATACTCTCTTTCAGATCAATCAAACAATTATCCATGAACAGGTTAAACAGCCAAGGTGACGCTACACATCCCTGCCTAACACCTTTTTCGATGCTAAACCATTCAGTGTACGCCCCGTTTATTCTGACACAAGCACTGGAATCCTCATAGAGAGATTTCAGTGCTTGAATCAGATGACCGTTTACCCCATACATAGACAATGCTGACCACAATTCATTCCTCACCACTCGGTCATAGGCCTTTTCCAAATCCACGAACGCGCAGTAGACTTTTTGGTTTTTAGCCAAAAACTTTTCAGCTATGCACCGCAAGGAAAAGACCTGATCTGTACATCCCATTCCCTTTCTAAATCCCGCTTGTACATCCCATATTTTATCGTCAGTATCTTTCATCACTCTTTCAATCAAAACCTTTGCATACAGTTTGCCGACGACACTAAGAAGGCTTATCCCGCGATAATTTTTGCAGTCCTGTTGTGACCCTTTTCCCTTGTACAGCGGCACAATCACAGCCTTGCACCAGTCACCTGGTACTTGGCCGTTCGTCCAACACAAGTTGAAAAGGCGGTACAACTGACTAGCCACAATGCCTCGCCCAGCCTTCAACATCTCGACCAACACTCTATCATACCCAGCTGCTTTACCTGATTTCATACTTTTCATCGCTTTCATAATCTCATCCATACTTATCTCACTTACACAATTCTCCTCTTCATTCTCATTCATTTCCACAGAAGACCTAGGTTCGCTGGCCTCTGCTTTTTCTCTCTCAAACAGACTTTCAAAATATTCCTTCCACCTCCTCAGAACACATTCTTCACCTTTTATAATACTTCCATCCTGGCTTCTGATTTTACTCAGCTCCGATGTTCCAAACTTTCCTCGGGCTGTCCGTATGGATTTCCAGAAAAACTTTTGGTTGGACTGGAAATCTTCAGTAAGCCTTCTGTCAAACTCATCCTTACACTCCTCTTTCTTTCTCTCAACGACTTCCTTAACAATACCTTTCGCTCTTTTATATACCTTTCTTGCTACACTTACGTCATCACTTGTTGCCCTCTGCATTCTTTGGTTAGCTTTTACTGCTAACCAATCTGACCATGCTTTCTTCTTCTCACAAACAGCTGCCTGTATACTTTTATCCATCCACATATTCTTCTTCTTTCCACCCTTTCTTCTTTTTGACACCCCACAAACATTGACAGCTATACTTACTACTCCATCTTTAAATTCATTCCACAAACATTCAATATCATTTACTTCATCCAGGTTCTCAAATCTTTCACTCAATTCTTTCAAGTATTCTTTTCTGACATCCTCCTCTTGCAATCTCTCTACTTTGATACGTTCTAGAACGCTCGTCTGCTCTTGTGGTCTATGCCGCCACCGGTTAAATAGACCACCAATTCGGGTCACAACCAGGTGGTGGTCTGTGTCGATGGCGGCTCCACGATATGCGCGAGCGTCCAGAACTCTTTTTCTCAATCTTTCATCCACAACTACAAAATCGATCATACTTCTCGCATCACCCTCCTCTCTTGTATACATATGGATCCTTTTGTGGTCAAACATAGTGTTTGCCACAAAAAGACTCCATTCCAAACATATCTCAAGCAAACTTATTCCATTATCATTCACACGTTCATCACCAAACTTACCAACAACTCTTTCATAACCGTCACGCTTTCTTCCTACCCATCCATTAAAATCACCTAGCATGATAACTCGTTCATTCTGATCACATTTCTCTAACGTATCTCTCATATTTTCCCAAAACTCATCTGTTTCTTTCTGGGCTTTCAGGGACTTTCGCGAACCAATATTCGTTGGTGCATATGCACCTAGAACAAAAATTCGGGTCAGTCCGACTTTCAGTCTGACCCAGATGAGTCTTGGGCTCACACACTCGACTTCTTTCACGCACTCTACCATTCTTCCGGAAAGTATGACACCGACTCCCTGACAGCCTCTGCTGGTACTGGGAACACCAGACCAGTACGCTGTGTAAGGGCCGTGTTCTGTGGTGTCGCAACCTTTCCGTTTAGTCTCATTCACACAGAGAACGTCTATACGCCTTTCATCCATCATCTGACATACTTCATCTATTTTGCCATTCATTCCACCTCTGACATTCATCGTAGCAAAGCGGCTCTCCGTAGCCCGCTTTTCGCCCCCGGGAGGAACGTGACGTGATGGGTTGCGAACCACACCGCCGCCTTTTAAGTTTTTATTTTTATTAAAAAACATTGCGTTCCCACGAGTAGCAAGGGATTACGGTCCATCCTGGCAGAGCCCGCATGCCAGGACAAGGCTAGCCTAGTTCTGGGTTCGCCTGGGCCCAGGGCCTGTGACCGCTTTCGACTAGACTCGCCTCTAGCCACGCATCCATCGGCGCGGTCAACCTTAGATTGGCGGAATGGACAGGGATAAAAGGAACGGGAGGGATAGGTTAGTTGGGACAGGAATACTTGGAGTAGGAAAGGAATAAGGTAAAAGGATATTACTTTCTCGGAAGGATCAGGATGAGTTAGTAATAGCTCGGGGAGCTTTCATAGTTAAAGACCCAATATTTCGTAATAACGGTAATAAGAGTACTGCAGTTTAGAAAGACGTTTTTTAATAGATACCTAGGTGAAAATAATTAGCTAGCATTCAACATGTTTGAGCAAATCGTTAATCTAAATAATCGCTAGACTATACGAGTAATAATCGTAAGACTATAGTAGCTCTACGTGAACGAACAGCCGCTCGTAACATATATAAGATCATTGCGAACAGCCATCATTATCATAGCTAAGCATTTAAGGTGACCATAAGACAAGTATCTACACAACACTAATATTCAAATTATTGTTGGCTTCAGGTAAAATAAAAGGCGCTCACAACACAACTATGGAAACTTTCGTTGTACAGATTATTAAGGTCACTTTGAATTGTGTGGTTCGGCATGGACACTTGAAATTCTTAGCTACTTTTGATGCTCACTGAACAACAACAGCACTTTAATCGTTAAATGCTCTCCATGGAGACCTATAAGATATCTTTGGTTTATTTTTGAGAAATGTAGCATAAATCAAATAACGTTTCAGGGCACGTTCCGAGTCGGTAGCAAGTTCACCCAGTAGCTGAATATGTAATCTTATCAACCCCTCTATTGGACCCTTACTGAACCTCGGATTCTTTTTAGAATTTTATTTTAAGGAATTGACTTTATTTTTATATGGAATTGTGCTGTAAAGGTTCAATTTACCCCAGTACTTTGCGAGAAGCTAGGAAATTGGCGAAATCCTATAGGTGAAAATTTACCCGAAGACATAACTGTATTAAGTATTGTGAGGTCTGCCCTCAATGCGTCATTAATTTTATCTTTAGATGTTTGGTCGCTATCAAGAAAAGGCATATCTTTTTAAGAAATAGCTTGTAATGATTGAAACTCCTTTCAAACGTGTTCATTCCTTTTACTTATAATTTGTTCACATAATTTCCCCTGTTTAATTCATTTGCAGGTCGAGATAGAGATAAATTATTATATGTTTTTGTTGCTTTCTTCTGCTCTTTCAGTGGCTAGTCTTTTTGGTCCTGGAATACAAAAATATTACGAGTAAATTTGATGAAATCGAAACGTAGCCAATATCAAAGTTTTATTTTTGGACTCTCGGGCAAGTTTGAACTCAGAACAAAAATTTTGGTCGTTTCATACGAATTTGCCAGTTGAAGGTTTATATTGGAAAACCGAAAAATATCGAAATTCGACCAATGTTTCTTTGAAAAGTAATTCAAAGTGATCTGATTAAATTACTAAAAGAATAGGGGTCAAACAATAACCCTGCATGAAAAATTATTTGACATTTTTTATAGTTTTGTACCAAAAACTCTTCTAATGATACCAAGTTGTTAATAATTCTCGTTTAAGTTCTAACCATATCAAATCAAATCAAATCAAAATCGTTTATTCATTGTTGGATATTAAAATCTCTTAATGAAGTCAGCTAAACTACATCGCTTCACAAACAATGTGGCACCATTGTGGGAAAAAAAAGAAGCGACAATAAAAACCCACGCGCTCTTTTAAATATGTTTGAATGTACAAGGTTGATATACAACATACATAGGTCAGTTTTAATTTTGAATTAGCCTGTTAGAACCGTAGTCTAATCCCATGGATTTTTCTCTTCTAGATAATCTGATATTTTATAATAACCCTTCTTACATAATTTCTGCTTGATTACAGTTTTGAATTTATCTAACGGTAAACTTTCAATATCAGTGGGTACCTTATTATAGAAGCGTATACATTGACCTTTATATGTTTTACTAATTTTGTGAATACGGCTGACATGAGAAGCAAGTTGATTCTTGTTTCTTATGTTGACACTGTGCCTGTCACAATTTTTATCAAAAATATGTATATTCCGTTTAGCATATATTAAATTCTCATAAATGTATTGCGACACAAAAGTCAAAATGTTGATTTCTTTAAATTTATTTCGAAGAGATTCTCTAGGCTTCATTTTATAAATTGCACGAACAGCTCGCTTTTGTAGTAAAAAAATGCTGTTTGCATCCGCAGCATGACCCCATAACAAAAGGCCATATGACATGAGACTATGGAAATAACTGAAGTAGACTAACCTCGCGGTGTCTACATCCGTCAGAGCTCTTATTCTTTTCACTGCGTATGCTGCAGAACTAAGTCTGTTCGACAATTTATTAATATGCGGTCCCCATTGTAATTTGTTGTCTAAGGTAATACCTAGGAACACAGCTGATTCCACAAGACTTAATTTATCGTTTTTCACTAAAAGGCTTGTAGCAGTTGGCTTTACATTAGGCAAAACAAATTTAACACACTTAGTTTTCTTTTCGTTAAGTAAAAGATTATTTACGGTGAACCACTCAACTACATTAGAGATTGTACTATTTACGTCGTCAAAATTTGATTGTTGTCTTTTGACTTTAAAAATCAAAGACGTATCATCTGCAAATAGTACTATCTCATTCTTGTCCTTTACAAGGTTTGGCAAATCGTTAATGTAGACAATGAACAGGAATGGTCCCAGGATTGAGCCTTGTGGAACGCCCATACAAATTTTTGATCCTAGTGACCTTTTCCCATTTACATCAACCTTCTGGATCCTTTCACTTAGATATGACTCCAGAAGGCTTAGAGCCTGGTCTCTAATTCCATAATGGTGTAATTTCCTGATAAGAATATCATGATGTACACAATCGAAAGCCTTGGACAAGTCACAGAAAACGCCAATGGCATCACTTGACTCCTCCCAGGCGTCAAATATACTTTGAATAAGCTCAACACCTGCATCGACTGTTGAGCGACCCCTGGTAAAACCGAACTGTTTTAGGTTCATCAAGTTGTTGCGATAAAAGTGGCTCTGAACCTGATTTAAAATTATCTTTTCAAATATCTTACTAAGAGTTGGTAGAACAGAAATAGGTCTAAAATTAGTGGGGTCTGATTTACTACCAGCTTTAAACAACGGAATAATTTTACTATGTTTCATCAAATCAGGAAAAACACCATCATCTACACATTTATTAAAAATACTAGATAAGTATGGTGCAATGCTTTCTATAACGGCACTAATAATTTTAACTGACAGGCCATCTATATCGGCGGTCTTTTTCATTTTAAGTGATTTAAAGGCTTTAATTATAACGAAAGCATTGACGTAACTGAATTTAAAATCTACATTGCAAACATCTACGTGTCGTTCGAGATAAGATTTGGCAAGAGTGGGAGATGAGTTCAAGGTTTTGGTAGTTGAAACTGGAATATCCGTAAAGAAGTTTTCAAAAGCTTCAGCAACTTCTATATCTGTACTTATGATCTGATCATCAATCTTAAGCTGGAAGTCATTCCGAGGAGCTTTAGATTTTCCAGTTTCACTATTTATAGTTTCCCAAGTCGTTTTCGTAATGTTGGAACTAGTTTTGATTTTATTTTTAATGAAATTTGATTTGGCTGCAGCACAAACCCTTTTGAATGTTTTTGAATAATCCTTTACAAATTGCGCAAATGCATCACTATTGTTATATGTTCTTTCCTCGTAAAGTTCATATAACCTTAGCCTGCTTCTGTGTATTCCCACTGTGGCCCAATCACTAAACATTAGATTCTCATTTACAGTAATTTTCTTTTCCTTGAAAATTGCATCGTACTCACTTTTAGTTAAAGTAAATAGAGACTCATACAATTTATTTGGATTATCACAATATGGTAAGTTTGGCAGTTTTTCTTCAACACTACTTTTGTAGCGGATAAGTCTACCTTCATTGATAGGTACGCACGTGATATCCTTTTTCAATGCTTTTTTAGTCGTGACTTTGAAAACTGCCAACTGGCCAGAATGATCAGAGCCCAACTTATTGATAATTGATTTATCTACTGGTTCTAAATTCGTAAAAATGTTATCAATACAAGTAGATGAGGACGCTGATATTCTGGTGGGCACCAAAAAAAGATTCACAAGATTGTAGCATAGGAACAAAGATTTCAATCTATTGCACACACTGGATTCTTCTAAAATGTTAACATTAAAGTCTCCACATACTATAATGCCTTTGTTGCTGTTACTAACTTTAATTAAAGCTTCATCCATTGTTTTTTCGAACATATCAAATGACGAAGCTGGAGGTCTGTATACGCTTATAACAATAAGGTGCTCAAATTCTACACAGGCCAGTTCAATAGTTCGCTCAACAGACAGGCATACAACATCTGTACGTTCCTTACACTTTAGCAACTTATTGGCAAGTATTAAGGAGCCACCGCGTATCGCATTGTCTCTGCTGAACGAACTAACAACCTGGTGGTTCTTGAAGTTAAACATGAACTGATGCTTCTTGAGCCAGTGTTCTGTCACGCACAAAATATCAATTTTACTACAGTTCATGAATAGCTCCATTTGTAGTTCTTTGCCCAACATTCCTTGTATATTCTGGTGTACCAGGTTGAATTGACAATCAGTTTTATTACTACTCAAATTATTTTTATTCTTAAGAGGTAGGCATTCTATTGCTGTAGGTTTACTTTGCGGTATAATACTGCCAGAGTTACACTCTTTTGTCTTATTCAATTGTTTAAAGAACTTGGAACAGATTCCAATGGTCGCACCACCCTAATGCTACTGGTCCGATCAATAGAAACGGACGTGTGGTTAGCCAATGCATTGGCTACATTAATAATAAAATTTGATAGCACATACGCTATTCGTCTAGTATAAAATTTCGATAAGTAATACTTATCTAAAGTCAGATGTAAATAATTATCAATAAATCTATTTATGTCAATTAAGATGAATTTAGTGAAATATCGACATGTCAAATTAAATAATGTCATATTTAAACTTTCTCTTAACTTATTTTCTTGTAAGTCAAGATTATGGCTGAAGGGAAAACCAAGTAGAATTACTCTGTCTATGTTAGGTAAGGAATTTAATTTATAAAAATATCTGGTAACATCTTTCTGTGTCACGTTTCCCCTTCTACCAACAAAAATAATGAGAGTTGTATTACTCTCAAAATTACTTGATAGTATTTTATCTACTATTTCTGTGAAAGTGGAGCCAGGCATACAATTATTCATTACTGCCTGGCTCATATTTTGGTTAAGTTGTAAACCTATACTTTTACCAATTTCATCACTGTACATAATTATTTTGGTTTTTTGAACCTTGGACTTTGAGAGAGAAGTGCTTACCGACTGCGCAGACTGTGCTGGTTGCGAGCACTGTGCCTCTGTCAGATCAGATAAGGCGGCGATCGGCTGTTGGTTGGCCGGCGTGTGCGGGGTACGCGCGCGACACACGGGCGCCATGGACAGTCTTGATGGAGTTTTTGTGCCGTCATAATGATTTTTAGTCAAAGATTTTTTGTCAATATGGTTATTATTACACCGCTTCATCAAACTGTCCGTAGCTGACATGTGTTCTTTAATTTGTTTTTGAGCTAGTTCGTATTTATGTGATATACTTTCCAAACGTTTTTTTAGTCTCTGTATTTCTGATTGGAGGCGCAGTGTGTCACATTCATGATTTAACTTACTTTTTTCTGAATGTAATCGACATGAAATTAATTCATTAATAAGATCAGAACGTTCTTGTTTTTTATTAAGATACAGATTTTTGCAACAGATTTTATTTTTATTTAACAATTTTTGAGATTTTGATTTTAATAAATTCTTTGACTTGTTTGCAGTGGTAGTGATTGTTGATGTCAGCCTTAAGGAATGCTCACAGGTGAGGTCAACAATCATTATCGGCTCGGTTTCTGGCTGTGATATGGCAGGAACGGAGGGTGCTGGAGTGATGGGCTGGGGGACCAGACACTCAAACATGAACTGGGTTTGAGCAGATTTGATCATAATTAATAAAAAAAAACGGCCAAGTGCGTGTCGGACTCGCGCACTGAGGGTTCCGTACCCCCACATAAACATAATTGTGTTAGTTGAAATTTCAGTAAGTTAATGTGCTAGATTTTTTGAGTCCGAAACGCGCTTGACCAAATTTTATTATTTGTTGTTATTTTATAGCTTATGCACTATAAACATACCAATTTTCAAGTTTGTAAGTAATCCCGTTTTTAAAATAGAACTAAAACAAAAATTGCCGCAGCGACCATCCAACTTGACCCCTCTCTTATATGAAAGTTCTTGAAACGGGAGCTCACCACAATTGGTTACTATTAGTTGGGAGAAAAGTTGAAATATTTAATGATTTCAGACTTTTCCCATTATTTGTACTGTGAGACCTAGCTTCTTGCCAAATTTCATAATTTTAGGTCAACGGGAAGTACACTGTAGGATTTGCTATTTTGCAAAAATGTATGGAGATACATAACATCACGCCTCTTTCCCGTTGGGGTAGGCAGAGACCACAGTCCTCCACCTGCTACGATCTTGATATACTTCCCTTGCTTCCTGTACTTTCATCAATCCTTTCATACATGCTCGTCGGTTTAGGGTACTTTTAACCTGGCCTTTATTCAGAACGTCCTGAATTTGGTCCTGGTACGTTCGCCTAGACCTTCCCCTTCCAACGTTTCCATTCACTCTCGCCTGGTAGATCTCTTTCGTCAATCTTCGTTTATTCATCCTCTCTACATGACCAAACCATCTCAGCATCCCTTTCTCGATTTTGGTCACTACGTCTTCTTTTACGCCACACCGTTCTCTTATCACACTATTTCTAATCCTGTCACTCAATTTAACACCAATCATACTCCTTAGCGCTCTCATTTCAACTGCATTAATTCTACTTTCATGCTTCTTCTGCCATACCCAGCTTTCACTGCCATACATCAGTGTTGGTACCAAAACTCCCCCATGAACAGCCAAATGAGCCTTGTGAGACACCTTCTGACTCCTCATAAAGGCGTGCAGGGCATCATTCACCATGTTTCCAGCATTCACTTTTCTTTCAATATCACTTTCACACTTTCCATCTCTCGTAAACTTTGAGCCCAGATACACAAACTCCTTCACTTGTTCGACTTGTTCACCATCTATTAATATAGTACACTCTGTCATACATTCTTCTCTTTCAAGTACCATTACTTTAGTCTTGCTTACATTTACTTTCATTCCTTTCCTGACCATTCAACTTGACCCCTCACTTATATGAATGTTCTTGAAACGGGAGCTCACCTCAATTGGTTACTATTAGTTGTGAGAAAAGTTGGAATATTTAATGATTTAAGACTTTTCCCTTTATTTGTACTTTGAGACCTAGCTTCTTGCCAAATTTCATAATTTTAGGTCTACGGGAAGTACCCTGTAATTTTGCATTTTTGAAGAAATGTATGGAGATGAGGACATAAAAAGCCATATCTTTTGATTGCGTCATTGTAAAAAATTTAAACTTTCAGATCTTGTGTAGTTCATGGACCCTAATATATATTATCAATTTCAACCTGATACCTCGACCCGTTCGTGAGATAAAGGGTCTTGACAGACAGACAGACAGACAGACAGACGGACAACAAAGTGATCCTATAAGGGTTCCGTTTTTTTCTTTTGAGTTACGGAACCCTAAAAACGGAACCCTTATAGGATCACTTTGTTGTCCGTCTGTCTGTCTGTCAAGACCCTTTATCTCACGAACGGGTAGAGGTATCAAGTTGAAATTGATACCATATATTAGGATCTACAAAACACACAAGATCTGAAAATTTAAATTTTTACAACAACGCATGCAAAAGATATGGCTTTTTATGTCCTCATCTCCATACATTTTTGCAAAATAGCAAATCCTACAGTGTACTTCCCGTTGACCTAAAATTATGAAATTTGGCAAGAAGCTAGGTCTCACAGTACAAATAAAGGGAAAAGTCTGAAATCATTAAATATAACAACTTTCCTCACAACTAATGGTAATCAATTGAGGTGAGCTCCCGTTTCAAGAACATTCATATAAGAGAGGATTCAAGTTGAATGGTCTCGGAGGCGATTTTTGTTTTAGTTCTATTTTGAAAACGGGAACACTTACAAACTTGAAAAGAATTATATTGCATAAGCTATAAGAATTAAAGTGCATAAGCTATAAAATAACAACAAACAATAAAATTTGGTCAAGCGCGTGTCGGACTCAAAAAATCTAGCATATTAACTTACCTACTGAAATTTCAACTATACAATTATGATTATGTGGTGGTACGGAACCTTTGGTGCGCGAGTCCGACTCGCACTTGGCTGGTTTTTTTTATTTCATCGGGAAAGTTAATCCATGATTTTTATTTTTTGAGAGACTTATTTTCTTATATTTTATTTGTCATTATGTCATCGACCTTACAACATAAATGCAAATAATATAAAATTTTAAGAATATTATTATAATTTTGTTGGTTGCGATAACCGAGTCTCAAATTAAATGAGAAAGAGATACCAAAGTGTAAAAATACTTGAGCCGCCAAAGGCCACTTACATAGCTAATTAACGACTAATTCAGTACGTGCCTTTCATAGTTATGATCATCTTACTTCTGATTAGGTATCACTATCACTACATATTATAAAAGAAAGTTCCCCGAAACGTTTTTCTGTCGTCATCCATCCATCCATCATGTCTGTCTGTGATCGGTAAACTCAGGAACTACTATATTGATTTCGATTCGGTTTTCATTAGTAGATAGATTAATTCAATAGGAAGGTTTAAGGCTATAATTTATAAATATTGTGTGCAAATTAACTGAACTGTGACGATGTTTGTAGATCGAGTCGGAAAAAAACGTGCCTCTTGAGAGCTTTCTGGGCGTGCGCTGAGTAAATGGTTTCATTTATATGAAAATTATGTATGAAAGAATTGTTGCTCTCTAAGAGTTCTAAAGAAAAGTCCCCGATAGTATTGGTCTATATTTTAAGGATAACCCACAGTAACCAACTATTTATAGTAAAAAAGTTGATTTTCAAAATAAGGTATTTTTGAACGTATTTTTGCCCTCAGGGAATGGATCCTTATCTAATTTAAAATGTTAGTAATAATAACCAATGAACATAGATCGAAATTGTCCTTTACACCATGTTATTTAAATAAATCTCTTGGAAGATATCACGATATTAAAATCACTCTAATTAAAGTCCTAGAATGAGCTTGGCACTCGATGCGAATTTCTGTTGATAGCCGAACGTAGCCGAGAGCCAGGAACCCGACAGGGCTGAGGGCACTCACGGAGGGCACACGTCGTTGCGACTGGATGACCGAAGTCAGATTTTTAAAATTTTAGGTATATTTTTTTGTGGTTGTCGTCCTGAGGTACAACGAAATAATTTAGAATGTTTTAAAAATCGTGTAACAAGTTGACGGCTACGTCATATATACCGCAATAAAAGGCACCATCTCTACCCGTAGATTAGTACCCGTGCGAAGACGGGGCGGGCCGCTAGTTGTGTATGAAATCGAACAAATAATAATGCGGAACGCCTTTATACTTACGATATCAAAACTATGAGTAAAGTTCTGAATATAAAGCAGAATTGACCACCAATAAGACCTGCATTTATCCGTCTCTCTAGCTGCAGTCTCAAACATAGGCCCATCAGATAGACGGTACAAAAATGACGCTTGAATAAGCACTGCAATGCCAATATGGGAAACATGAGCATGTATTCGTTTTTATTTCGTTAGTTTCACTGAAAGTAAAAGATAATATATCAAATTTGTGTTGGCAAAGTTTGTAAATACTACATGCACAAGAAGAAAAGAAAAAAAAACACAATATTTTACTTCCAGACATTTTTCCAGTAGTGGTGTAAACTAGTAATATTCCACTTATAGTAAAGAAAGTGTCCACTCCAATAGGAGCTGCTGTGACGTACGAGTATGTTGAATCAATTGAAAAGATCCACTGTTAATTAAAGTGTAATTATGATAATTGTATAAATAATAAAATACAAGTTGAAACTATTTTGATTTTGGAGTCGCTGAAAAGAGCGATTGGAAGAATGAGTGAAAACGTAAGGGGGGGAACCAAAAGAGAAACCGTGGAGACTAGCACTGGTATATGCCGTTAACTTAGCCTCATCGTACCATTTTTTATCAAAAGCTTAAATGCAATAACATTGTAACAACGGCATTAACTAATATTGGACCAAATAAATTCCAAGTAATCATGCACACCAGGCTCACGTAAAGAAATACTCGTATTTTCATCCCGACAAAATATTTTATATGAAACTACATCTTTTAATATCATAAGTGCAAGCATTTTGGTCAGTTTAAATTAATTTCAGCTATTAGTCATTTGAATCAATCAAGTCAATTTGGATACTACAGAAAAGCTTAAAGGGTAACAGGGAAGACCGAAGGTAAACGGCCAAGAAGATTTTGCGTAAATGGAGCAGAAAATCGAAGCCGCTGAAAGTTATTGACAAGACAGTACGCAATTCGGGGTCAAGATCCTCTACAGTGAGGGATCGATCAGAAAAGAGAGATATTGATCAACAGCTTTAAACTAAAGTCAATGTCATTTAATTATTTATTAACAAAATCATTTTTTTTAAATAACAACAACTTCATCGTTTAATTTCTTAAACAATATTTAAATAAATATTCAGATCAATCTCATCTGAGCTTAGGCAGAGTATCTACAAATAAACGGTACAGCAGCACTGCAATTATCGACAGTGTTTCCACCGGGAATCGAACCCAGAACTTCCGGATCAAGAGCCGAATGCTCTAACTACTAGATTATAAAGGGTTGCGGATAGTAAAGAGTAAATAAGGACCAAGTGCAAACTTAAGTTTGCAATTCCATACAAATAATATGGAAATACAAACTTACTTATACTAGATTTATGTAAAAATGTTAAAATGAAATATGCAGTCAGGTACATAACCAATTTATAATTCCAATTTGAAGCATTAAATTAAAACAAGCTCATTGAAACCAATTTTGAGTAAATCACATTTTTAAATTGTGATTTAAATTTTAGTCGTAAGAGTACACCCCTTATATGAACTTCCACAGACCAATATATACTGCCGAAAGATACCTTGAATGGAGAGTCTTGGTAATGCAAAATTTCATCAAGATCGTTTGAGCCGTTTTTGAGCAAATCGCAATTTTTCATTTCCATTGTATGACAGCTACCCTCAAAAAGAGAGCCAGCAAGAAACCACTCAGTATAGTTCGATGAATTTACAAGAAAATCTTAAATTTTAAATATGGTGTCAATAGGACTATTCGCTTAGCAGCTAGAACAAAGCGTGACGGACAGACCGACCGACGGAACGACCGACCGACCGACCGATCGACGGACGGACATTTTTGGGAGACTTGTTTTTTATGATGTATAGGTGATATAGAACACATTTTTGAAAAAAATTTAAAAACTTTTTTTTTTTCGCCTCTCGAAAGTAAAAAATCGGTGCGAGAGGACAAAGACAAAAGCGTGTCAGCCGTTTGAGCGCAAGCATAAGTAGTGGTGTGCTTGCTTGACCACGGCTTCTCTTTCTTGTATTTTTCGCAAACAAATCATAATGCGCCATCTTCAACGGTCAGCAAATTGGAAAACAGCATTAGTAGATTGTAAACGGGGTTAGATCACTAGTGGGGCATTGTTTTCATTAGCAGTGTATTCGTAACTTGTGTGCGTTATGTGAAGCTTCTCAATTCGACCGATGATTCTCGCTTCTGAGAGGCCAGTCAAGCTAATTTGCTACCATACACAAAATCACGAAACACCAACACGCAGGATCGAAGGACCAAAAAGACATACCATCTTTGTACTTTTTTGATGATGAAAATGTTGATTATTGAAAGACTGACATAATTGAGATAAAAGTGCAACAACAATATATAATAAAAATCGACGATGCGCGAATATGTGCGATAAGTGGATCGTACAAGGTTCGTTAGTTAGGTTAGGTTAGGTAACCTAACCAAGGTTGCCTTGGGTTTACAGCACGAATTACGCGCAGTTTTGTAAAATGTCGAGGCATTATGTAAAATAACGAATTTCAATAATTCTCGGCATTTATGACGCCAAGGCATAATTAACCTGAGCAACATAAAGCAAGCACGAGTAGGCGAGTGCGTGTTCTTATACGTCATTGGTTTTATCTTCTATAATTAACGTCCTTGTGATAATATTATGACAATTTTAGATCAAATTTTATGAGCTTTGTTAGAAGAATACTGATTTGTTTGATTTAAATTTGTAATACACGGATCTATTAGGTGATAATTGATATCTTAAACTGATTAAAAATACCTGATTTAATAATAAATGATTGCCATACATCGTAGCTCGTGCTCAGCATGGTTAAGAATCCAAGTTATGAAAACACGATGCTGAAATATTTTCATATAAGGTTTTAGGAAAAAACTGAAAATGAATTATGATCACGTAACAAAACTAAATATTTTCCTTATGATAATTAATATAAAAAAAAAAGATAACGGTCTGTTTCGGAAATTTTTACAAGCTGTCTAATCGAGTTATTATGTCTTAGAAAAAAAAAAGTTGGTAAGCCGTAATTAATTGTTTAGTATAAATTTTAGATCCATGTTGAAAAAAAACCGTTTTCAAAATGATGTTTTTGATGTTTAAATCGTGGAGAAAGTTGAATCTTATCGAGAAAAGTCACTTACACAGCTACGTAATCTGCCGGTGCCCAAGGTTTATCATTTCTAACTCGACAGAAATTGTCTTCATACTCGAAACCTACTGCACTAACGTTAAATATGAGAGCATTAATCCACTCATGAGTCGTGCAAACTTTTGGAATGCAAACTGCCAGTAAAAAATGCACATTTTCTAGAGCAGTTCCATCAATAGACCTGAAAAAGCAGGAAATACACTACAAAACAAATGTAGGAAAATTGTCATGCAACAGTTCATTCCTTTATTTATTAGCAGCAACAAACAAGTTTAAACATATCATTTAAACCTTATCTATGTCAGAGGCAAGTACCCTATTAAAAACTCTGAAGGAGTTGAAAAGAGAGCAGAATAAATAACATAAATTATCTTTAACTATAATATTATTATTATGTACCTAAGCTTGAATGTAGTGGTTGTGCAGCATAGACTAACTGTTCTGAGTAAAATTTCCCGCCGCTGCGCTGCCGGAATGGATGACTTTATAAAAATTTTCGTGTGGGTATTTACTTTGTGAGTTAAACATTTGCGTTTCAGAATTGTATTATTGTGCGGCATTGTGTGCAACTTTTTATTGTGTATGTTCTCACCATGTATCAACATGTTGTCCATTAATAGCATCAATTGCAGCTTCGAATTTTCGAACCTTTTCGAGCTTCTCTAGAAGAGTACTTTCAGCAACTTCTAATTTTGTAGGATTAAAATCTATCCACTCAGAAATAACAGGAATAAAATCTTCTAAATCTGGAATCTGTAAGTTTTGGTTTATAGGCACGTTGATAGTGCAGTATTTTCCTTCAATGTTCGTGGTACCAAAGTTTTCATTGATGGCTAAACATTGAAAATAGTTCCCCAAATCTACAAGGTTTCCATCAGATATCCCTTTCGGGGCTGTTATGCCTGATTCTATAACTGAAACAAATATAATTAGATATTTAAATCTCTTTTCATGAAAAATAACTCGCAAAAAGTAGACTCAATTATTAGACTTATCTGTTAACATAGTATTTAAACCAAAAAATACGAATTTCAAAAAGTATTTGCAGTATTATTCATAGCACATTTTGAAAACTAAACAAGCCCTTAATATTTTTCACGAATTTGTTATCAAAAAATAAAAAAATAATAATTTGAACCTCGCTCCACTTATTGTAAAATTTCACTTACATTGAAATGCCAAAGCCGTTTTATTTCTTACAAAATCCAAATGTTCTTGACATAATTCTGCATTCAAAGATTCTTCATAGAAGCTAGGATTAAAAGCTGGATTCTTAGACTCCCAATCCAAGTTTAAATATCCATTTACACTTCAAAATATATGTACCAGATATAAAAATAAAGTTGCTTTTTTAATTTTTAATTCAAACAAAATAATAAGTACTGTACTGTGTTTCTCTTTATTTATGTATCTAGTATTGCTTATAATGAACTTTTTTTATAAAATTTAAATCAAAAATATAGATTTAAATATTCTAATGTTAAATGAACCAAGGTTGTATGAGTTGGATAATTAAAAATAATTATCTATAGCTAGATAAGCAAATATTTTAGGCAAATAATTTCAAATCATTTTTATTTTCGATATATTGTGAAAGTGATTTGTTTAGCCAGTACAATACGGAATATCGTCGTTTTTTAAAAGTAGATAACATTAATATGTTCACAGGGTAAGAATTACTTTAATTCAAATCACTTCTCTTTTCTTCTACTGTGAAATTGTAAATTGATTTCAATTGTAAATTTACAAAAACAGTTCAATTTGAAGTCGGTGCCAGCCAAAAAGCGTTTTCACTTCTCTTTTCTTCTACTGTGAAATTGTAAATTGATTTCAATTGTAAATTTACAAAAACAGTTCAATTTGAAGTCGGTGCCAGCCAAAAAGCGTTTTGTTAGTGTTTTTTTTTTGTTTCTTTCGAGGGGATCCCATATAATATTTTTTATGGTTAAGATTTGATGAAAAAGTAGGCACGAGATAGAAAATAAAAACTTTTCTAATTTGGTAACGGCATACCTACAGCTTATGTAGCGCGAGTTAGTGCACTTTAAGATAGTTGTCTGGTAGCATTGGTGTTGCGAATAGGCCAGCACCGAATCCAAAATGAACTGCTTTTTGTAAATTAATAATTGAAATAAAAAAAACATAGGCTTGGCTATTTTCTATTATTTCACTAGTATTTTATACTTTTTGTGCTAATAGATACCTTACAAAATTTTGAAGGAGTTGAAAAGTTTTTCATGAAATTATTTTTATTTTACAAGTTTTAGTGTTAAGCAAAAACCTTAAGGTACAGGTACCACCAGGTGGTTGATAACCCTGACTGATCCTGATGTAAAACCATGACCTGATGATCGCTACTTAAGAGTGGATAGGACAGACGATTTAAAAGGCCTTCCGAAGCACAAAAACGCGGTGTTGTCATACCACTGTTTATAATCATGATGTCACTAAAAAACCATAGTAGTGAAATAATTAATTACAGAGAAAGGTATTCGTAGTTGCTATTATATACCAAACCTAAAATTTTATTTTATTACTTAGTTTTTACAAAAAGTCGATATTTTATAGCGGGTGCTTACTAGTACATTTAGTTTTGATAACACGAACAGTATACCTGTCGCAATCTAATGCGTTGCGGATGTTTATTTCAACGGAAATGACTGCGCCCACTGTCAAATAACTATCTTTTCACATATCCTCTTAATATACAACGTATAATTCTAAATACGCAAAAGCTCTCGGCGGGTAGTTCTACTCTTGTAACTGAACAACTTTCGTTCTACGTCTTTTAACAATTAACCCTTAATTCGTAAACGAGTCTCAGGGACTCCTTTTATTTTGATTATTTTTTTTCTAGGCTTAAACAACTACTATTTAAATATTTTTGTCCATAATTTTCTGTATTTTTTAATTACTAGTAAGGAAAAATTAACAGTAGTCTTGTTATTTATCACTTACTTAGAAGCTTATTGTATATCGTTGCACACATGTTCAGTATGCTTTTTTGAAACAGTTATATAGCTACATGGCAAATGAATTTTAGTTTTGTGACGTTCACTACGATGCGATACAGACAATGAGAGATTAATTTTGACGAAAACAGAAACTTCTTAAATATTAGACATTGCAAAGTAAGTGAGATTACACGTTTTATACAGTGACACTTGCGCCACTAAGACGAATCTAATGACGTTCCACTAATCCACTTATCAAAATTGGTTCAGTTTCCAACTTAGTTACGACTTTACGAGCGGACAGAGGAACGGACATAACATGCATACTTACTACTTGCATTCTCAAACACATAACCATTCTTTTGGGCTTCGCCGCAGTCGGGTAAAAAGTTTAGTCCACTTCTGGGAATAGACCTCCTAGTTAGGGTGCTGGCTGCAATTTGGGTATATGATTTGCTCATGATTCATATTAATAGAGATGATAGATCAACTCAATACGAATCGATTTGGTCCTTACAAGTTTTTCTGTGCGTCGCTGCGTTTTTGAGTTAAAGCAAAAAACATTAAAATAAGATACTAAATAATGTTTTTTTTTGTCTGCCTTTGTGGCTCCTGTTTAAAATACTTCTGAAGATGTAGAAAATCGAAGAGGCAGACATGCAGGGCTCTGCATTATCACGGGACGAAGTAGTGAATTTTTGCATTTTGAAGCGCTGTAACTTTACGACGCAGGGCTATTATGGTGTCAGACCATTTTTCTGGGGTTTTATACATTGTATTTAATCAGATAGTCATAGTCTGCCAGATGTACGTTTCATTGTAAAATTTCAAAATAGTTAAAACTTAATTCCTCAAAAACGCAGGGGTGTGGATGTCCGCCAATATTTTTTGTATCTTTTAGAGGATGCTCCTTATCATCAGTCAAAGAGGCAGACATGAGCAAATCATATAGAAATTTGTCCTTCATCACCCTTACTATCCAGCCTTCTCAATATAATATGGATGATCTTCTGCTGTATTCAGTTTTAATTCTATATAAGGCCTGTCACTCTACGTCATCACCTATATGGTCATCACATAAACCTTTGGGTATTGTCAACGCTTAATAGTATGGCCAATGAGATCACAAGGGGTATGTGGATGGAAAAGTCGAAAGCAGAAAGTTTGACTTAAGAACTTTGTAGGGGCTAGTTAGGAGACAACCGTTTTTTGTTGTTGTTTTTTGCTTACATCTTAAAAACGATGCGTCGAACTAAATTTTGTTGTAATAAATAATAAAAAAAATAATAAAAAAAAATAGCCTTTATTTATCTATCATCCATAAACTATAAAAAAAATTTTACTCATGCAATACAAATTATTATCTTTATCAATTATTTTTCAATATTATTAATTTAAACATTATTAAATACTATAGTTTCTTACTTACTTAATCTTTTTTTATAATTTATATCCAAATAGTTTCTTTATTTATTATTTATTTGTTTATGGAAGTCGCCTCTTCGTCGTAGGCCTCCCCCATCTCCTCCACTTTTCTCTGTTCAGTGATTCTCTCCTCCATGCCGGTCCGCACCGTTCCTTAAATATGTCTTCCCATCTTTTGTTTGGTCTGCCTCTCCTTCTTTTTCCATCTCTTGGTAACCAATCTGTAATCTTCTTTGGCCATCTACCACTGTCCATTCTCATCACGTGTCCTGCCCATTTCCATTTCATAAAATCTGATAAAATTCTCTACAACTTTGGCTTTCACACTTTTTATCTATCTCTTATCTTTGCATAACTATGAGCTTCGACAAATGGTCGATTTTCAAAAATGTTTTCTATAGTCTTACTTTTTTTTTTGCTTCATGACTTTTCTCAAGTGCTACCATAGATTTCAGGATACAAATCTAAATTAAAAAATGTTGACTCTGTATGTCCGGTCTTATAATCACATCCTCTTTCCTTGTCGTTTTTCGGAGCTCATAACTAGGTAAAGATTGGAGATAGATTAAAAGTGTGAAAGGCAAAGTTGTAGAAAAGTTTATCAGCTTTCATTATGTAGTACATCAAACTTTCTGCTTTCGACTTTTCCATCCACAAATTATTCGTTGCTTAAGTTATAAGAAAAAGAAGAGGATAGGAAAGGAAAACTAAGTAAATTACTCAGTTATTTATTAATTATTAAAAATGGCTTGTTCTAATTTGAACTTCTTTTAAGCGTGTTCATTCCTTTTATTTATAATTTGTCAACATATTTTCCTTTTTCTAATCCATTTACAGGTCGAGGCAAAGAATTATTGTTATTAATGATATCATTGCTTTCTTTAGTTTCTTTTGTGGCTGGTCTTTTTGGTCCTGGAAAATTAATTCAGAAATGAGTAAGTACAAATTAATTTAATAAAAGGAAAAAATATTTATAGATATTATTTATCACTTCTAATGGATGCCTAGATGTCTTACTATAAGTTTTATAACCTTTTTTTAGTGACCTGTAAACAGCCTGTAAACCTTCAAACCTTTAAACAAAATGCAAATGCTACTTATTATTTTAAATAATATAATAATAATAATAATAATTAAATGCTACTAGATAAAGATACAAAGTATGGATTTCAACATACCTCCTCCTAATAGCTGTTTGAAGATTGTCGAAAATGGTGAATCAATGAAGATCGTCATAAAAAAAGATACCAGTATCGCTATCACCAGTTCACTTAAATACCTGTACATCTGAAAATTAAGAAACATAAATAAATAAAACGTAATATTATTAATAAAAAAATAAAAAGAAGATTTAGTTCGAATTGTCGTGAATGATGGACCACTCAGTAATAAGCTGCAATATTTTAGATTTATATATTCTAATCTGGAAAGCATACAAAACATTATTTTTATTGATCCGTCGCGGATTAAAAATTACTTAAATATATTTTATTTAATAAATAACCCAAAACCGGAACCAATGAATATTCAAAAACCTCAAATAGTCAATGTACTATAAGAAAGTGTGAGTGTAAAAAAAAGGTGAAGAAGTACATGAAATACTCACAGCTCTAGGAACAGTGAAATATATGGGAGCAAAAACAGACCCAGCAGTTACGAACATAATTTGAAAATGGAAAATATACATTCCGTAGGATAAACGAGAAGGCATCTTCCAGAACTGAAGAGATAAGAACCAATCGATGGGACCTGTAAAAAAGAATTAAAATAAAAAGAAAGAAACTTTTGGCCTACAAAGAAGACATAAAATAAGAAGAATATATTTTTAAAATACCATACAACTTAAACAAGCGGATATATGTTAGTTTAGCTGAAATCATTTAATGTCCGACAATGAGTTTATAGATCTGTAGTTTTTAAAATCTTTTAAAGCAACGTATAAATCATCAAGATTAAAAAAAAATGGACTAATTTTGAATATGGAACGGTAATCTTTTGTATCGCAATACATTAAAAAACTTAAGTTATATTAAAATTAATATATAAGAAGACTTTGTTTTACCTCCATATCCGTGAGCACATGCAACGATCAAGAAACCAATGCCGACAGCCCAAATAGGTCTCGAGAACGAGTTGATCAGATTGTCAATAATCTGGTTGTCCCAGTCAGCATTCTTCATTGGATGGCTGGAGAAGACTCCTATAGCCATCATAATGGCAGTACTAGTCCATAACAGAAACACTGTGAACTTCAAATAAAACTATGGTCAATAAATTAAAATAAATTTCAATGCAAAAATGCTGTTGACGACTACAGCTGAAGTTGTATTAACATTTACTATAACCTCAAGCGTGAAGGTCACGTATTTTGGAGTTTCTAATGGTCAACTTTGACAAACTTTTAAAAAAGACCCTTGGTGTATTCAGACCTAGGTTAAAATTAAAACCATTGCGAGCCTTGACCTTGTCGTTTTTATGTCCAAAAATTAAAATAAATAGACTTGGTAACTTTTCGAAGTACATCATGTAAATTTTCTTTTGTCTTTCATGGAGTAGACACCCAAAAGATAGATGGAAGGACAAAATGTTGGTGATCAGTTAAAAAGATTTTACTAATGACCTGTGTGTTTCGAGTTTTTAACCAAATAAAGATATTTTATTTTGTTGTTAATAAATTTACCTTCGACAATACAATCTGTTGTCCTCTCCATAGGTGAAGCAAATAGCCGAATAACATTCCCACTAGGAATGGTGAGGCTCTTGTTAATGTGTTCAAATAATAATATATCATGTAATCACGGTATTCATCAAGACGACTGAAAAAAGACAATGGTAATACATGTAGAAAAATAAATTAAATTTTTATTAACATCCAATTAAACGTCCGCTGCAGGACAGAAAGCTCCCTCAAGAACTCTAGCAAAAATGCGTGGTATTTTTGAGGGGATTCACCGTAGTCACCACGCTTTGCAAGCGTTGCGGCTGGCGACAACTGTTATTGATGACCGCGGTGTGTAAAATAAATGTAAAATGAAACATGCTGCTGCACATCCTCCGTTAATAAGCCCTTAGTATTCCCCTCTTACGACACCCACGGGCCGAGATGGGTTTGTACTATTCTATGCCTGCATCACACGGAATCACGGAATAATACGATTTTCAAAAAATATCTATGACAGTTTGTACCCGCTGAAGGATAAAAGCAAGTTTTTTTATTATATCCGTACAGAGTTGCAGACGACAGTCTTTCCTTACAAATTTTACAGATTTGCTGACCAATACCTATACTACTACTTACTAATTTCAAAACTTTTCGCAAAAGTGAAAGTTCCATCGCGTTTATTTTAATTAAATAATTTGAATAAAATAAATAAAATAATTTGTCTTACGTTGCAGTGATGACAGCTGCAGGAAAGTCCCAAATAAAATTGTAGATAGTTGAAGATACGAGAAAAGCCAAGAGACCAAATGTGAGAGCTGTCCATGCAGCAGTTCTTTTGCCACTTAGCACCCAGAACATTACTATAGGTGATAAAATGTACAACTGCATGTCGATAGCTAGGTACCAAGTGTGGCCGAGACACTGAAATAATAATTTATATAATCAAAATAATATTCTACAAAATTTCACTTCTATTAGCTTAAAATAGGTAACATATGTACAATGTACAATATGTATCATGTGTTATTGAAAAGAAGTAAACTTTGAAACTGACGCTGCTTAGAAAATGTATCTGGGTGAGCTTTTGCTTGGTAATATAACTGTAGTTTTATTTCTGTCTGTTTTCATGCTTCTGAAGGATATTGACATTTTTGAAACTGTTATATCATCATCATGAACTGACTAAATGGTTGCAGTTTTTGACTTGAATTGGCTCTTTTTTGGTGTATCTGTGTTAGGAAGAGATGTCGACCTCTTCCCAACACAGAAAGCGTCAGCCAGGATTTTGCCAGATTGTTAATGCTCAACGTATCACTGATCACTATTAGTAATACATTGAGCATTTACGTTTTTAAGTATAATTTACTTCGGCTTTCGTTATGGTTCGGTGTTTCAAGGAGTCGTGGACTCGGTTGAAAAAGTACCTAATTTTTTCTTGACTATTAGTTTTTGTAATCATCATTTCAAGTAGTTTTTAACATCGATGACGGATCTCACAAAGCTGGAGATAGTTTTGTTATGGCTGACCAAGTATAAGGTTTTACCAGTTCCGCGTATGGGGGCATACACGACATCAGGATGGTCGAGTGTAAGGTTTTATACATTTTGTTATGCAGGGTAGAAACTTTCAGCGGGGCAGTAAGGGGAAACACCTTATCCATTGCAACTACACGAAAATAGTCTTAGGAGACTATCTATAATTTTTTAATAAAGTTTGATCCCCATTCACGGATTTTCAAAAAGTTAGCAAGAAAATAGCAATTTTACACAAAAAAAATGTTTATGCCAATCGATTCTGGTTCTAATACTCATCAAAAACTTTTATGGGACCAAAGATCGGTGGAGTACTCAAAAAGTCACAAATTGCAAAAAGCTTTTCTCGTACATTTGGTATGAAAATTTTACGCAAAAGTTTTTTTAGTGACGGTTGAGATCTTTTTGTTGACTGAATATAATAAGTTTAAAAACGATTCAAATTTAAAAGTTTAAAAACGATTCAAATTTCGAACTCGTTATTATTAAATAAAAAACAATCTTGACAGTTTGTTGCGTTAGAAAAGCTCTGAGTGTGTTGTGAATTTTACAATAAGTGCATACTTGGACAGCTATTGATAAGAGAAAAAACCGGTCAAGTGCGAGTCAAACTCGCGCGCCGAGGGTTCCGGTATACTTTTTATATTTTTGGAAGCAATAAAGTCCATTTTTAGGACCGCAAAACTAAATTTGTTTGTAAAGGTTATTTGCAGATTTCTAAAAAACTGTGCAACTTAGAAATATCGTTTTATTTTTGCTGTAATGTTTACATAAATTTCTGTCAACTGTAATTAATTCAGATTTTTCCTTTCACAAACTTCGGAGATAAGGGGGGGGGAATGGTATTTTTTGTCATTTTTCATCATAACTTGAAAACTTAGAGACGTAAAAAAATACAAAAATATATTTTAGAATGTACAAGTAAAGTCCTTTCATATGATATCCCACTCGACCTAGTAGCGACAATTTGAAATTTGGCCTCCCCTCCCCTATTTTAGCAGTCGCTGAAGCAGTAGGTGTCTCACATCGTTTCTTACTAAAGATATGGAAGAATTTATGGTTACAAATGTTACCGACAGGAGCGACAAGTTCAAGCCTTACATTCAGGGGATGCCGCTCGAAGACTTACTTTTTGCAGGTGGTTAAGAGGAAAAATAAGCAGAGATTACCATTTTCAGAATTTCTGATGAATCTAATTTCGCGAAATCGCGAAATCATCATTTTTGGTGTAGAGAAAATCCTCTCAGGTTTCGCGAAACACATAATCAAGTGCGACTTTCTTTTAATTGTTGGTGTGGTGTAATGTGGAACCTAGTGGTAATGGTGGAATTTTATAAAGGCACCTTGAATTCCAACATTTATAACAACAGAATATTAGAGAATCTTGAAAAACTCGTCTATGATTTACCACTGTTGGAATCAAGAAGAATGTTTTTTCAACAAGATGGCGCTTCACCTCACAACAGCCGCAGTACGCGTTCTACTTTGAACCGACAGTTTTGTGATCAATGGATTGGAACACATGGTCCTATTTCTTGGCCAGCGCGTAGTCCAGATCTGACGTCTTTAGATTTCTTTTTGTCTTGGCTACCTGAAAACTGAGGTTTGCAAAAAGCAATACGATAGTGTTCAAGAACTAAAATTCTCACTGTTATATATTTGTTTTCGTGCGTGTCGCGCTGCGCCTCGACACCGCGGGTGATCGTTGATTAAATACCAGTATGCAGCTAGCTACCGTGTTTGTTGGTCGCCCCTTGTCCCTCGTACCACAGATCTAACACTCACTAACCACAATTTTGTATAGAATTTATTCAAATAAATTGTCAGCAGCCACTAAGGTCGGTACAATTTATGTATTCGTCAAAATGGCGGTCACTTCAAGCACTTGATATCGTAGGGCAAGAAACAGCAAGATTATGATAACATCATCAAGTTATGTTAGTTAATAAAAAAAGAAAATTTATACGCCTCCTTTTTGATATGAGTAAAATTCTACGAGATTATTTGTCTTTCATTTTATTTTGGGTAATTCAGTTACACAAATTCTTCACAAAATGTAAGGGAATTTTTTTTGTAATAGTCTAAGATTAGCTGTATAAGGTACTTCCCCTTACTGCCCCGCTGAAAGTTTCCACCCTGTATAATTATTGTACTTTTTGTTGTTGACAAAAATTAAATAGTTTTGGTCTATTGACTACTTCCGTTGTAAAACGACGTTTGTGATTGGCTCAGGCAATAGCAACTGGTAGGGATATTTGACTAATTTCATGAGAGGGGAAACAGAACGCTAGATCAGAAAAATAAAATTCCGTCAGTTGTTGATGGTGATTTGAAGTGTAAAAACGTACAGAAAGGAATAAATGTTTTAATAGTTTCTACTCTAATAAAGACAATATTTACAAGCAACGTATGAGCCAAACGTGGAAAAAAGGCGAACTTATCACTTAAACAAGGTGAGATACTTGGTTTTGGTATTACCCACAGTGGATAGTCAAGGTCGTTTTTATTATGGCTTATACATTTTTCAGTCCTTAACCCTTATTTCCCACCCAGCATTTGACATTTTGCGAGCCTCGGTGAAAAATATAACATGTCCCCAATTTTTTTTATATGGTATAGGCAAAAAGAATAGAGCTCCCACATCGCCTTAATTTAAGTGGGAAATTGGTTTCTTCTGTACATTCCGCTCAATAATTTTGCATAGAAGGTTGATAGGTCCAGTGTATGAAACGGACTAAACATGAAAATATGGCAGCAGAGCACCATAAAACTTACCATATCGAAAGGATTAGCAAAATTCTGAATATACAGCAGAGTTGACCACCAATAAGTCCTGCATTTGTCCGTCTCCATAGCTGCATCCTCAAACATAGGACCATCAGATAGACGGTATAAAAACGATGCTTGAATAAGCACTGCAGCTGCCAGTATAGGAAACATGCGCAGAATTCGGTTCAAGTAAAACAAGTGTAAGTTTTTCAAAAGTTTCACTGAAAGTAAATAATATTAATTTTCAACACATTTGCTCATAAAACAGCTCTATTTGCACCGTATTTAGGTCCATAATCCAGCTTATTAAAAACGCGTGCTTTTCTCATTCTATATTATAGCACTAGTTATATAACTTTAATTTTTTTATATAAACAAAGAGCAAGGAGTTCTAATGTCTAAAATATTTATAACATTTTCGTAATGTTGATGAAAATATAATATGTATAAACAGTTTGTTGCATGAGATTAGTTAAATTTGACAACAAATTAAGGTTGATTGATTTTGTGAGCAATAAATTTTAAGTTTTTGTACTTTTTCAATGACTACGCTGTTTGGGAGCATTGCCACTGCTTCGTCACAGCTCCTCATTTGAAAAAAGAAATGCGCGCGCAACCAGAATTCCGCGCGCCATTTTTCAGAAGTATTTTCATTTGCTTTGATTTTTGTGACTACGATGGTTTTAAGCAATGAAGAAGAACTTAATTTAACCCCACAGGAAATAATTACTGGGGCACAAAATGCAAGTGAGAGACTCCTTCCAGCAAAATCAAATAAAAAATACATTCTTGCCTACGAAAAGTTTATTGAATGGAAGAACAGCAAAAATGCCAATTCGTTTTCAAAGAATGTCTTTTTGGCTAATTTTAATGAGCTGGCGAATAAGTATAAACCTAGCTCTTTCTATTGTTGAAAAGTATTGTGAGAACGAAAAATGGAGGCTCAGGAATCGCAGCCCGAACCGCAAAAAGGTAAGCGAATTTGATTAGTTTTTATTCGCAAATGTGTTGAAAAACGTCGTAAGAAGCTTGTGCGCTTTGGTGATTACACCCTCGGCTCTATTACGCCCTCGCCTGCGGCTCGGGCTGCAATTTCTGAGCCTCGGCCGTAATATCTAAAATAGCGCACGTGCATCTTAATGTACTATTAAGAATCGTTCTAACCATTATTTTGTAGTAGTTCAATCTATAAAAAATATTAAGTTTTGTATTTTTTAATTGGAAATTTATCGGATTTTATTACTGTTTTTACTTTTTGATTCTAATTATTCTAGATTACTAGGCAAACAGATTTATTTAGGATTCGCAATATACTATTTTAATGTCAGATTTTAGATTTTTTTTGTAACAATAACATTTGTAAGATATTCAAGTAGTCTCAAAACATGGTTCTTTTAGTGTTCGTCAATACGCGACCGCCATAATTGTTTACGTATTTTGACCTTTGTTCTTTGGGAAAAGTTTTCAGCTTCATGGACAAAACCACCTGATGTAAAAATAAGGGTACATATTCATAGCACGTTTGACACTTTGTTATTATACCATTCAACGTTAAGCTGAAATACTGTTCTTGTGTGAAAACCCCCATATTTCATGAGTTTTTATGACTTTTTTAAATATCTGCTATAATAACCACACATACTAATATTTTATTTTATTTTGTTTAATGTACAGCAGTTTACAGATCTTATAGAGAGACTGATGACGTAGTAATAAAGAGTTCCGTTGGCTGGCACCCTTTGGGTACAAAACTCCAACACTACTCAACGAAATTTCATTTTTAACTTTTTAAATAAAATGACAGAGAGAAAGAGTTGGACTTTTCTAATTAAATAAGTTTAAAATAGCATAAAAAGCCGACGAAGTGCTAGTAGGATTCGCACACTGTTGATGATTTATTATGATTTTAGGAAGTTTTTTATTTAATATAGGTTTATTTCTAGTACTGCAAATTTAAATTTGATCTTGATAGATTTTTGTTGATTTCTTCCATACTTAGTTTTGCTATTTTACATAAGCCTTTAAATAGTTCAAATTATTGGCTGAGCAAAAGCTACTTTATTTTTTAAGACATTGCAATTAAATTTATTTTTCATTATTATTTCAAAATATACCACATTTTATTTTCAAATATTTGGTCAAATACTACCAATAAAGGAGAAAATAACACACTGACTTACTTCCAGACATTTTCCCAGTAGTGGTGTAAACCAGGAGTATTCCGCCTATAGTAAAGAAGGTGTCCACGCCAATAGGAGCCGCTGTGACGTACGTTGAATCAATAGACATGGTCCACTGTAAATTAATGCAGTGTAATTATATTCTATAGGAGATGGAATATCTGAGAGTATTTTAGGTTAAGTCGCCGACAAAAGCAAGTAAGGGGGGAAACAGCAAAGGGACAAAGCAGGATTAGAAAAAAACCCTCTGCCACAGGAGATCCATACAAATAAGGGTAGGCCGACCAGTGACAATTATACATCGCGCTATAGTAGGTAAAAAATCCGGTTCTTTTTTAACCACCATAAGCTCAAATGCGCTAAGCCATCGTGCCGTTAAAAAACCTTGACCTCCACAGGAACGAGACAAGCATCTTATCTTGGGTCAATTTATTTTGGCGGCATGATAGTGAGGCGTGTCATTGAGCTAACAAGAGCTTTGCAATAGGAGAAAGAAAAAGATGATCATATCCTGGAGATACGTTAACTAATAAAATAGATACGTTAACTATAGTATCATATTTTTCTATGAGTATTAAAAAAATTGTAACTCATGCCACAGAATATATAATTTATTTATTTATTTATTTATTTATTTATTTATTTATTTATTTATTTATTTATTTATTTATTTATTTATTTATTTATTTATTTATTTATTTATTTATTTATTTATTTATTTATTTATTTATTTATTTATTTATTTATTTATTTATTTATTTGTTTATTTATTTATTTATTTATTTATTTATTTATTTATTTATTTATTTATTTTATATACAATTGCAACATAACAGAAAATCCAAAGCGTTACAATAAACTCTTAACTACATTATAAATCAATTACTAATTGTGCTCACAGGCATCAATATTTTAAAACATTTTGTACACGCATTCATCAAATAATTTATGTTACTATGGAATAAATCACATTGTGGTTCATAATTGATTGCAGAATTAAGAAGAGTGATGGCACGCAAAACTGGTGTATTTTTATGCGCATCTGTGCTGGAACTTGGAAGAGCTAGTAGATCCTGACGCCTTCCCCTCCGATACGAGTTATGCACAGACAGACACAGAAAACGCTGCAATAAGTAGACACTATTGATATTATTCCTAATAATATTTATAACAAATTTTGCTAGTGCTAAGTATCTACGTAATTGTAGTGAGTCGAAGCTCAAATGTCCTTGTAGAAAAAGAGTAGGATACATGAATGGATAATATCCATACTGTTTTTTGTATGTATGCCTCAGGAACCTTTTTTGGACTTTCTCCAACATAAGGTTATATTTTTTCTCATATGGGCTCCAAACTACTGAGTTGGTTTCCAAAATACTGCGAACGAGAGCCACATACAGCATACGAACCGCTTGATCTGTAAGAGGGGCGCTGTTACGCAACACAAACCCAAGCCGGCGGTAAGCAGAAACAGTTAGGTGTTCCACATGGGCATGAAAGTTAAATTTCTGTACGAACAATATTCCCACATCCCGTACCTGTGTTGCTCTCGATACCAGTTCTCCACCAAGAGTGTAAGTACGCTCTCTTGGAGAGTGTGAGCGGGTAAAACTGATTACTTCACATTTAGTGGGATTGAAGAAAAGCCTATTATTAAGACTCCATTGATAGACACGATCTATATCCTCCTGCAGCATCATGCAGTCATGTTCACTTCTAATAGACATAGCTAATTTGACGTCGTCAGCGAACAATAGAACCATCGAATTTTTAACTATATCCGGGAGGTCATTAATCAATAATACAAAAAGTAAAGGACCAAGATTTGATCCTTGACTGATACCAGACGGCGAACGATAGGGATCAGACACAAAATGCCCATATTTAACAAATTGTTCCCTTCCAGACAAGTAACTAGCGAATAATTTTAATAATCTTGGGGAAAACATAACACCATTGTCGACCCTATCGAACGCCTTCTGAAAGTCAAGATAAATTAAGTCCACTTGATAACCCTGTTGCAGCTCGGTCGATACATAATCTACTAGGTGGACAAGGTTAGTAGCTACCGAACGTCTGGGTCAAAAACCGTGCTGATCGTTACTGATAAACGGAAGACATTGGGGTAAAATCTGGTCACGCATGGTAGTTTCAAATATTTTAGCCAGCGCACTTAATATAGCAATAGGCCTGTAGTTCTCAACCGCCGTTTTAGATCCAGTTTTGGGAATGAGAGAAACACGAGACTGTTTCCATTTTTTTGGGTATTCACCTGTCTTCAGTATTAAGTTGAAAATAAATGTAATAGGCTCAATCAAAAGATTGGCGCACCCTTTAATGACAAAAGCAGGTGTTGCATCAGGAACAGGCAATGTCCCAGATTTTAACTTCCGGATTGAAATTAATATGTCTGACTCATACATATATCTACATGCCTGCTACTAGGTGCTGTTGATGAACTAACTGATTCCCAATCAAGGCAAGGCTCATCTGTTAGAAAAACTCAGCTAAAATGTTCCGCAAACGCTTTAGCAGCCTCAACACCACGATATTCATTATTGCCTCCAGTGACTTTTGGCTCTACTCCACCTTTGCCTCGCAGCGCACTAACAAACGTCCAAAACTGCTTAGGATCGGTACGTATTTGATCTGATATTGCATGAATGTAATTATTGTAGGCAACACCTATATCCATTTTGATTTTACATCTATATCGCGCAAACTCATTGTACATTTCCTTATCTCCAGTACTTTTCCAAAGTCGGTGATAGTAAGCCTTGGTTTCTATATCGCGTATGATAGTTTTTGTATAGTAAACAGGGTATGTTCTACTACATGAGCGCTTCCTACTCTTTTTTGGGATACAGAAATCAAATATAGAGTATACGATGTTATAAAAAAAAGTCACCGCATCGTCAGTGTCTCTAATTTTGTAAAATTCCTGCCAGTCAACTTCTAAAAGCATAATATACAGTGTGTGAAAATCGCCCTTAGAAAAATTCCAGTCCAATTGTCTTTTAATATTTGACGGATCAATTTTAAATGCTTTGCACTTGCATACGTAATCAATTTGTATGAAAAGTGGCGGGTGATGAGGGTCAATTTTAGTGACTACTTCATGCGGGGCAGCTACACGCACCTGAACCACACTTCTCATTTCTGCACTCGTTAGCACCACATCTAACCACCTGTCATTTACATTTTTTACATTATTGTACTGATAAAAGTTACAAATGCTCAAAAAACAGTGAAAATACTTATTAACATCATCACTGGCACTGTATAAATTTAAGTCACCCAAAACAATAATTTTTTCGCTCGGATGTTTGCTACATATCTGTTCTACACTACCAAACCATTCAAAGTAATAATCATCACTGGTTTTAGGAGGCAAGTAGACGACATTTACATATATAAAGCTCCCATCTATCGCAAATTTCGCCCAAAGGTTTTCACAGCGCGCAGTCTCGTAACTCGAAATACGTTCAAGATGAATGGGTGAGCGTGCTACAAGCATGACACCTCCACCGTCCCGTGTTCCACGATCCTTCCTTAACAATCTCCAATCTTTAGAACCACAAACTTCAGCATCGCAAATTGACACATCCAAGTTAGTTTCAGTTATGGCCACTAAATCAGCGTCCTCCATTAAGACGAGATTATTTCTAAATGTAAGAAGTTTTGTCTTTAACCATCTCGAATTTTGATAATAAACTTTGAGTTGAAAAATCTTTTCTAACTTAGTTTCTTGCATTTTTGTTCCTACCCTTTTGGTGGGGGCCACGAAAGGGCTGCGTCCAGTTTGCTTTATGCAAATACCTTGTGGCCAATTCTCTGGAGCCATAACTTTTTCAGCTATACTTGAAGCGACAACAATCTTAAAAGACGCATATTCCCCTCTAGCCCTCAATGAATCAATAGAAGACACCATGTCTGAGCCACATACCTTAATAAGATGATTACGAATTTGTTCCACCGTAGTGCCAACCTTCAGATAATAGTAAACCATGCGTGTGAAAAGTAGAATAAGTACTTCAAACAGTACAACAATACTTACATTCACCGCATCTAACAAATTTATTCGACTGTTTGGCAAAGTCGAAAAGTTATGGCCAAGTATGATCCACATGATAGACAGGGCCCTTATGCCATCAACGCATTCCAAAGCCCCTGGATTTTTTGTAAACGTTGTAAGTCGTCGAGCATTCGTGTACAAAGAGAAAGAACGACCAATTGGGCTTATTTGTTTTGGATCTGAGAACAAAATAAGTTTTTTATTAATGATACTTGTTAGACTTATATGTGGAAAAGTACTGCATGCGTAGAAAATGAAAAATTTGATTTTCTTGAACAACGATGTGACGTTCAGTTAAAGGCCATCTGTGATAGCTGTACTCACAATCAGAAACGCCAGATAAAGTAAATCTTTTTTTATCCTTATAAGAAACGATAGCTGTAAGTGGGTTAAGTCTCATTTTATCCTCTTCGATTTCATTAATAAATAAAGTTAAAGCATTAGAATAAATAAAAGATAATTTTAATGAAACCTGTAAGATCTGCAGTTAGTAGTAAACTTACTCAACTTAACAATAGGGTCAATACCGGTCAGGAGTTTAATGTAAAAATCACTGATAATAGGCTGAGTCAACCCAAAATAAAGAGAAAAGAAATAAAAAAGTTTTCATTTAAAAATGGCATCCACTACGTATAAAACTCTTGAATATAAAAAAATATATACGTATATAAGTAATGATGATTAAACATTGATACAGATATTGTATGCTGTTTAAAAAGATAATCAATTGAAGAAATTACAAAAAAAAGTTGATTAATAAGCTAATATAAATAACATACTGCGTGAAGAACTTCCCAAATAAGTTTATCTTTAAAAACAATTGCGTATACGTCAAATCATTGGTCTTACTCAATGTCGTCAAAGGTTTCGGCTTCAAAATCATGTCCACAGGCTTCATTTTCAAAACAAGATTTGTTAATCATAATTTAGACTTAAAGTGTACCTTAATACAGTGATTTTCAAAAAATTCTAATTGCATCTCTGATTGTATGCCTGGGGGCGTGTTGTGGTCAAACAAACCTAACATAACCTAACCAATTCCGTTCGGTTAGATTATGTTCTGAGGGACCTATGTAAAATCTAAACAAACCAATTAACTTATAACCTTAATTTGAAAAAAAAATAACCTTTATTTGGTGCACATTTAGTAATTTTGTCTGCAGTGTATTAAGGTTTATTTTTTTATAGCAATCCCACTTCATACAGGCAAAAATGCATCAAAAGTACAGGGAATTCGACATCCCATACAAAATGCGCCATCAGCTAATGCAGTTTCTATGAGAGGTCAAAAATTTATTTTTGTATTTGAACCTATGTTCCTTGGGGAATGTTTTTCAGTTTCATGGGCAGATTCACACCCAATTTGAACACACGCGGAAAAAGTCGATGACAACAGATATTAAAAAAAACCGGTCAAGTGCGAGTCGGACTCGCGTGCCGAGGGTTCCGATATACTTTTTGTATTTTGTGAAGAAATACAGTTCATTTTTAGGACCGCAAAACTAAATTTGTTTGAAAAGGTTATTTAGAGATTTCTAAAAAACTATGCAATTTAGAAAGATCGTTTCATTTTTGCTGTAATGTTTACATAAACTTATGTCAACTGTAATTAATTAAGATTTTTCCTTTCACAAACTTCGGAGATAAGGTAATTTTTTTGACATTTTTCATCTAACTTGAAAACTGAGAGACGTAAAAAATACAAAAATATATTTTTGAATGTACAAGTGAAGCACTTTCATATGATACCACACTTATTTAGTAGCGTTAATTTGAAATTTGCCCTCCCCTATTTTGGCCCCCTTTAAATTAATAATCATATTTTTGTCAAATTCTTTCATGTGCAATTAAGTTGGGCAAATATATTCTAAAACTATTCCAAATTTTAAGTCGATAGCATGAGTGGTTGCTTACTTTACCTTTCGACCACAACGCACGAGCCGAGCGAACGAAGCGAGCGTGCCGCGGCAACGGCCGGCGAGTGCCAGTAACCAACTACGCGCCGTTTTGTGAAACGCCGCCAAAAAAAAATTTCGCCATTTTGTAAAATGCCAAGGCAAACTGTGAAATGACGAATTATACAATTTGCCTGCGACATCTATATCCGTCAGAGTTCTTATTTTTTTCACTGCGTATGCGTATACTGAGTCTGTTCGACATTGATAAGTAAAGATAAAACTTTATGACCATTGTTAAAAATATGACGGTTCTATGATTTGATTGATTTTAATTTCTAATACAGAGATCTATTAGTTGATAATTGATATGATATCTTAACTTGATAAAAAATTACCTGATTTAATAATAAATGATTGCCATACGTCGTAGCCCGTGCTCAGCAAGGTTATTAATCCTAGTAATGAAAACACCACCCTGAAATATAAAAAAGGGTGTAAGTAAAAGTAAAAATAATCAAACTGAACAACATTCCTTAAGAGAAATAATTTTGAAAATGACATATATATATAACGGTCAGTTACCGCTGTTTGTATGTACAAAGTGTTAGTTATTTAAATGTTTTTAATGGAACGGCAAATTCACTTTTCATTTCCGGTTATAATATTTTTAGGAAAAACTACTTCAGGTTTGGTTAGTCATTGTAAGTACTAGCGGTTTGCCCCGGCTTCGCACGGGTAGATATAGGTTGTTGTTGCGTCGGGGATTACTAAAAACGAGTAAATTACAAAGAAAATTTGGATGTTATTTTTAATTAAATGTTTAGGTTCTTAATTAATAGATAAAGTTAAATTTCTCATCATCACTATCATTCTTTGATGCTCTGCCTGCCTATCCTGTAAGACATATAGGTGTGATGATACACTCAATTACAGATACAAGAACCATTAACAAAATTATACGTGTCGATTCTCTGTTGTAGATAAAACCATAGATTCTATGGATAAAACCATTAGAGTCACTTAGAGCGCTGTTTCTTCAATTTCAATTTTGATAATTATTACACTCAAGATAACTTTTAAATGGTACGAGTATGTCAGACTTAAATATTTCGAAAAGTTATTTACAGGTATACAGATGCTGAATAGCCATGAATACGAAATCATTTATTTGAATAAGGATTAATACCAAGATACGAATAATGTGGCCTATATAGTTTGTACCTGCATTACTAATGCATATTTTAAATTGAAAAAGTAGTTATTGTGACATAACTGTAATAGTTAGACATATTATGGTATCGCGAACTTTTTTGTAAATATTGTCAAACGGCAAGAGATATAGAAAAATGGAACAAAACCCTATTACACTGGTATCTTAGACACGGATAAAGAGTTAAAGGCTGTCAAAAGAAAAGGTGGGTGGATGAAATCATGGAATCAGCAGGACGATCATGGACAAGATTTGCACAAGATAGAAAGGAATGGAGAAGATCGGAGGAGGTCTTTGCCAAGAGACAAACAGACATTAAATAAAGACTTAAGTTAAGAAATTTCTGATGTAAGGGTAAAAATTTATTTTTATAAATAAATAAAAAAAACATTTTTATAAATAAATAAAAGTGAACTTTAATGAATGTGAAGAAATATCTTCTATAAAATTTTAGTACATCACTTTGCTCTATTGTCAATATTTTCCGCAGCGTACGCGATGTAAGTATGCTATTTGGTATTTTTTTCACACCTTGGGTTACATTATCGAATTTTTCATACGGATCCCTAACTTTTTTGAAAGTAGACTATGTACACTAAACAGCACATCAGTAGAAACACTTTTGGACCTTATAGCGTGGTAATAGAGTTGAAAAAGTTTCTACCGACGTGCGGTTGACTGTTCATGTTCATGGAAGAATTTTTAAAATCGGTCCAGTAGTTTCGGAGCCTATTCAATACAAACAAACAAACAATCAAATCTTTCATTTCGTAATATTATGTATCATATTACATATTATTATTATATTAAATAGTGTAGAAGACAGTAGAAGTGTAGATATAAGGCGCCTGTAATCGAGGAGTGATTGCCCTCTTCACTTATACGAACACGTTGTGTAAGTTTGAAGGGAAAGTATCATAGTAACCACGATAGTTAGCGTTGCGGCTGGCACCATGGACCGAGGTTGTTGGTGACCGCAGCATCTAAGATGGTATGATACACACGAGTAGATATGCTACTCTTTGCCGGCACCACACCACATAGGCACCTCAACCTTCCAATATCTTTAGTAACTTCGTTCCGGTTGCAAGAAGTTTTTCAGTTTCATGCTAAATTATTGCTTGATGGTTCAAATGATAACGTTGAATATTAACTGAAATAGTCTAAATTTTATCTAACAACACGAAAATAACTAAGAAAATTTATACTTACACGGCTACGTAATCTGCCGGTGCCCATGGTTTATCATTTTCAATTCGACAGAAATTATCGTTATACTCAAATCCCACTGCACTTACATTAAATATGAGACCATTGATCCACTCTTGAGTCGTGCAGACTTTTGGAATACATACTGCTAGTAAGAATTGCATATTTTCCAAAGCAGAACCTTCAAGAGACCTGAGGAATGAAAACAGCAAAATATAAACCAAAACAATTGTAAAAAACTACTATGCAGCAGGTCACTATTTGATTTTTCATAACGAACGATTTTTTAAAACTTTGACGAAAGAACCAGTTCAGTCAGACTTCTGCATTGTTTGAAGTAGTGCAGCTACCAGCTACTACCATTGACGTAAGAAAACGCACGTTCTGCTTTAATAACGCCCAGCGAGTGGTTTTCCAAAATCTTTGGCTACACCAAATCTCCCGAGTTTAATTTCCCATTAGGGCAGATATGAATAACGGATTTTTTACTGGATTGAGGTGTATGCATGGACTAATTAGTGTGAGTTTGGCATCCAAGGTATATAGTGTTTCCATCACGTATGAAAGTGCGTCTAAATATTGTTTATGATCTTACCTTGTATTAACATTATGTCCATTAATGGCAGCAACTGCAGCATTTATATTTTGAACTTTTTTTAGTTTCTCCAGAGTATTTTTACCAACTTTTAATTTCGTAGGATCAAAATCTATCCACTCAGAAATACCAGGAATCAAATCTTCTAAATCTGGAACCTGTAAGTTTTGGTTTATAGGCACATTGATTGTGCAATATTTTCCTTCAATGGTCGTGGTACCGAAGTTTTCGTTGATGGCTAAACATTGGAAGTAGTTGCCCAAATCTACTAGGTTTCCATCAGATATCCCTTTAGGGACTCTTAGACCTGATTCTATAACTGAAAAAAATATATATTTTTTATACTCTACAGTATAATAACTAGTTAAAAACAAACCATGAATTTCCGGATTCAGATAGTTTCAAAATGTCAAATGATTCATTTTTACAACAAGTTTTTTTTTAAACAATATTATTTTTGTTGAATGACTAATACACCGTGAACTTTATCCTGTTTCAGCCCGAAGCCCAGTGATTCTCGAAAAGAAAAAAGCAACATTCTCGAAGAAAAAAAAAACACTTCTTGCTATTTCGACTATTCATACCAAAATGGTCACACGCCCGAACCATCTACATCTACCTACACTACAAAAATATAAAATTATAAAAAAGAAAGATTTATATTTTTGAATTGATGTTTATAACGAAGAAACTACTTGATGAATTTCAAAAGTTCTTTCGAAAGAAAGAAAAAGGTTTCCATGGATTTATTAAAAACCCTCTATATTTGATACAGAAAAGGGAACGATAGAGGGTACAGTGGGTGCCCTATAGCATCAAAAAATACAATAGGTAGAAAAATAAAATTTTTCATCCCATCTATTCGAAAATCGCTGAACGGTTCGTCAATAAAGGCGAACAAAATAGCTGTTTTCTCCAAGAGACTTTCGTAGCGGGTAAAACTGGGATTTAAAATTTGAATTTGAATTTAGGTCCACCATAGGGATATTTTAGGTCAACCATAGAGGTCGAACCAAAATATTGTATGAAAAATTATACTTGCCGGTTGTAAAAGAAATACGCTTGAGATGTAAACAAGACTACCAACCAAAGAGGTTCTGTTCCTAATTGATGCAAAAATGTCAATAACATTTTCAGTTGTTACAAATAATACTAAATATGATTTTTAGTATTGTTTCATCAAGTAATAATATTGTAATGGTATTTTATATTTTAAATAATGACGAGTGTGAGTCTCAATCAAGTCTCAATCAAGCCTCTTATTCTTTTCTCATAGAGGGAGATGAAAAGTAGAGTGTATTACACGGCTTCAAAAATATTTTTACCTTGGGCGACCTATTGAATCCCTCGCTACGTTCAAGATTCTACTTAAGAATCCCTCGCCATGCTCGGGATTCTACTCAAGAATCCTTCACTTCGCTCTGGATTAAAAATAGCGCCTTCGCCTTAAAAATATTATTTTACAGCCTTGTGATACAATCTACTGTTGTTTACTCCATTTTTTTCGTTTTGCAGTCTTGACACTAAAACCAGAGTATACGAGTATTTGACAGAAAAAATTTCATTGTTTTACAAACTTCTTTTTTCTGACAGCTTTAGCCGATTGCTTTTGACAAAGCTGCAAAACGTGTTGGCAATCGTTGGAATAAACGAAAAACCGGCCAAGTGCGTGTCGGGCCACGCGCAGTATAGGGATAAATAGTTTTTTTTTTACAATTTTTTATCGCAAAGCAGGTTTTGCTTAAGTATTTTATAATGTTTATAACATAAAATATTTACCCCTTAATGCTCAGCAAGGTCCTAGCGCCTGATTGCTATTGCAATTTTTATTAGTTCTAGTTTGTTGGGTAAAGCTCATTTACCTATGAAACCATTTCATCATATATGCTACTATACAGTGATTGTTTTACATTTCCAATAACAACCGTTTAGCCGGCAGGGGAGGCGGGACATTCGACTCCAACAAAAAATTGCGCTTTCGAGCTAAATATTTCGCAAACGAATACCTAAATCTAAAAATGATGTTTGCAGACTCACATTATTTTTAAAAGGCCTATCCAATGATACCTCACACTATGGGGTAGACAAAAAAATTACACCCCCACTTTACTTGAAGGGGAGGTACCCTAAAAAAATTCTTATTCAAGATTTTGTTTTAGATGAAATGTATACCTGTACTAAATTTCAGCTTTCTAGAGATAAGGGTCTCTGAGCTAAGCCGCGGACAGACAGACAAATAGACAGACGGACATGACGAAACTATAAGGGTTCCTTTTTGATTACGGAATCCTAAAAATGGATCATAACATTTTACTCACATTGGAAAGCCAAAGCCGTATTATTCCTCACAAAAGCCAAATGTTCTTGGCATAGTTCTGCATCCAAAAATTGTTCATAAAAAGTAGGATCAAATGCTGGATTTCGATAATCCCAATCCAAGTTTAAATGTCCATTCACATTTAAAAATACATGCACCAGATATAAACATAATAATACATTCTTCATTTTTAATGTAAACAAATAATCAGCACTGTGATTTTCAGTGTCCTATTGATAAATGAACTAAGTAATTAGTTTTGGATGTATATTAAAAATGATAAGGTAAATTATCTTTGGATAGATAAGCAGATACATCAGGCAAGTTTTAAAAATCTTTTGTGTTTGGTTTAAATGTCTACAACGTGTAACGGAAAGGATTGATAATAATGTAGGATGTGAATCTGCCCATGAAACTGAACAACTTTTTCCAAGGAACATAGGTCGAAATATGAACATGAATATTTGACCTCCCATACAAAATGCGCAATCAGTTGATGCAGTTTCTATGGAAGTTAAAAAATTCATGTTCATATTTCGACTTATGTTCCTAGGGAAAAGTTGTTCAGTTTCATGGGCAGATTCACATCCTTTATTATTTGTATCCTTTAGTGTTGTATATGAATTTCACCGTCGTATTTAAATCCGATGCGTATAACGATGTTTATTTTGTTAAAAATTATCCTGTTGGATAGTTATTTTTCTAAAATTGATCCAAATAAAAATCTAGTACCTGGGCACAGATAAAATAATAGTAAACTACTGGGCAACCAAGCTATGCTCTGTATAATTAACATATCATCGGGTGAGCAAGCTATGATACTCAACAACAGAAAGCGCTTTAAGTTTCTTAAACGCACTAAAACGCGCAAAAAATATATTTAAAAAATGATGATAACGAATTTTCCTAGACAGAAGACCTGGCTAGAACATTTTTTCAACCCCGAAAACCCCAGTATAGTAAATTTCATCGAAATCGTTACATCCGTTTTCGAGATAACTATTACTTTTCTATACAAATATAAATATTGCTGTTTTTAGTAGTACCTGGGCTACCGAGCTTCGCTCAACATTAAAATATTATCGGGTGAGCAAGCTATGCTAGCTGCCAACAGATGGCGCTGTAGGTTTCTGTCTAAAACGCGGTATTTTAAAATAAATGCTTAAAAACACGAAGAAAGTGAATTTTCCCATACATGAGACCCAACTAGATAGATTTTACGCCCCCGAAAACCCCCGTATGAAAGAATTCAATTTCTCCGGTTTTTTTGACCATTTCTTGAAAATAGCGCGTTTTAGAAAACCTACAGCGCCATCTGTTAGTGAGCTTTGGTTAAGATTAAACAATGTACAAACTTATAAGGGTATACAGGGTGTAAGGGACAGGTTTCTGAAAACTGAAAGAGCATGATTAGTCAACGTAACTGAACAACATTTAATAAATAAAACTCAGGAAATGAAAAACAAATCGGCTTCTCCATACAAACTTGTCAATCATGTTTGCAGTTTTATATGGAGACTGGAGAGCACATTTTTTTATGCTTTTTATATTCTGAAGGTTATATTCTCTGAATGTTGTTCAGTGACGTTGTCTGATCCCCTTTCAGTTTCCGGAACCATGTCCCGTACATTTTTTATAATATGGTATACATTGTGCAAGGGAAAGGTGTGATAATACTGAAGGGTGCGAATCTGACCATGAAACTGAACAACATTTTCCAAGGAACATAGGTCAAAATACGAAAAACCAAATTTGACCCCCCATACAAAATGCGCTATCAGCTGATGCAGTTTCTATGGCAGGTCGAAAATTGATTTTGTTCTATGACCTATGTTCTTTGGGAAAATTTGTATAGTTTCATGATCAGATTCACACCCTTTATTAATATCAAACCTTTCTGTTACACACTATACAGGGTGTTAATTTAATTGCGTGCCATAGCTTAAGGGGTGTTTCAGTAACAATAAAGGAACACAAAAAAAATATAAAATAATTCCTTTTTTTTTTTTTTTTTTTCTTATTTTATTTTCTTGATAATATTTTAGGATGTGCATCTGCCCAAGACACTGAACAACTTTTCCCAAGGAACATGGGTCGAAATACGAAAAACATTTTTCGACTTCCCATACAAACTGCATCAGCTGACAGCACATTTTTTGCATGGGGGGGGGCGATTTTTTTTGTCGTATTTCGACCTATGTTCCTTCGGAAAAGTTGTTAAGTGTCATGGGCAGATGCACACACTAAAATATTATCAAAAAAAGTAAACAAAAATAATAATAAAAAAATACGAAAAAATTATGAAAAAAAAATGGATTTTTTAAATATTTTTTTTGTGTTCCTTTATCGTTACTGAAACACCCCCTAAGCTATGGTACGCAATTAAATTAACACCCTGTATATGAGTTATATTAATTTTGATTTTATTCAGAGGAAGCATTTGTGTATATGTTGTGGTTAAAAACGTGTGCATCGTGTAGTTCAAAACCTCTTGCAGCAAAATGCAGCATCAAAAAACATGGATTATTACAATGGGCAAGGCTATATGTAAATAAATGTGTACAGCAGCACTGCACTTACTTTCTCGCAATACTCAAGGAAAAACTATCAACCGCAAACTTAAATTTGTAATGCCATACATATTGTATAGCAATACAAACTTTTATTTACGTTTTTCAAAAAAAAAATGTTTGAATTAAATATACAGGTCAATTTAGAATTCAAATTCTCAAACGTTAAAACAAACAAACCTCAAACGATTTCGAGTAAATCACATGTTTAACTTTTGGTAGTACTGGAACACCCTTTATATGAATTTTCACAGATCATGGATACTCGCGTAGGATACTTGCATCGAGATTTTTAAATTTCCCAACACATGTTCCTTATAGATAATTGTTTAGTTTAGTCTACTGAGCAAGCCCTTTCAGTTTTTGGTACACCCTGTGCACTAACTATAAAAAAAATATAAAGAAAAAATATCCAGTCAGGTAGACCACCAATCCAGGATTAATATTATAGAAAATTTTAATAAACTCAATGGAACCAATTTTGGGTAAATCGCATATTTACGATTTGGTCGTACAGGAACACCCCTTAATTAATATTTCACAGATCAATTGATACTGGCCCAAGATATAATACATAGAGATGCTTGGTCATGCAAAGTTTCATCAAGATTCTATGAGCCATTTATGAGAAAAAAAAAAACATTTTTTTATTTTCGTTGTATGACAGCTACCCTTAAAATGAGAGCCAGCAAGAAACCACGTAGAACCCCTTGATGGATTTGCATAAATTTCCCAAATTCAAAATATAGTGTCAATCGGACCATTCGTTTAGCCGCTAGGCCAAAGCGTGACGGACAGACCGACCGACGCGACGGACCGACCGACCGACGGACGGACATTTTTTTTATGTATAAATGATATAGAACACATTTTTGGGAAAATTAGAAAAACTTTAAAAAAAAATTAAATAATAAACTCGATCGAAACGATACAGACAGAAGAAGATTTTTTATTTTATTTCATGGTTTAATTTGTTGACTGATCATTAGCATCATGACGTTTCAGTTTTTGACAACCTATTCCTGACACCCTGTATAATTTTTCTTCCGGATTTACGTATGTAGGTAATCATGCGGTGATCAATAGGTAATATTCGATCATGCAGGTGTTATTCTTCACGTGTTCGTTACTGATTTCTTATACTTCTTTAATTCTTTTACCAATGTCTTATCAGTGGCACTAGAAATATCTGGGGGCACGGTAGTACCAAAGGTCAAAGCGCAGGAGTCCGCAATAGCAGATTATAAAGACTTAGAAACACTAACCGACCAGACTTGTGGAAAACTGTTTTACAAAGCCTCTGAAAAAAACCAAAAGAGATAGGCAATGAGAAAATACGTAGCTGATGTCTAAAAAAATTATACTAAAAAAAGGAGGACTAGCTACAAAAACCGGCCAAGTGCGAGTCGGACTCGCGCCCTAAGGGTTCCATACCTATCTACCATATGATATACTAAAAGCTTTTGCTCTTTGATTTTAAAAACACGGAGACCATCCAACTTGACCCCTCTTTTATAGAAAAGTTCTTGAAACGGGAGCTCACCTTAATTGGTTACATTTAGTTGTGAGAAAAATTGAAATATTTAATTATTTTAGACTTTTTCCTTTATTTTGTACTGTAAGACCTAGCTTCTTGCCCAATTTCGTAATTTAAGGTCAACGGGAAGTACCCTGTAGGTTTTGCTTTTTTGCATAAATGTATGGAGATGAGGACATAAAGAGCCATATCTTTTGATTGCGTCATTGTAAAAAATTTAAATTTTCAGATTCTGTGTTGTTTATGGACCTTAATATTTGTTATCAATTTCAACCTGATACCTCTTCTCATAGGTGAGAAAAAGGGTCTTGACACACAGACAGACATATGGACAACAAAGTGATCAAATAAGGGTTCCGTTTTTTTTATTTGAGGTACGGAACCCTAAAAATAAGTGAGATCCCATCAAAAACATAATATACATGTATAAAATTTCAAGTCTCGCAACGGAATCCTTCCACCACAAAAATTTGTGAGATCTCATGTCAAACCAAGTCATGTATTTTAGTTAGTATGGAAGTAGTTAATCATCAATTTCAGGTTTAATTGTTTCCTAATTAGTTAGGTTAGCATATTTTACAGTGACTGTAATAATATTAAACGTATTTATATATATAATAAATACAGAGTGAAAGGGAAAACTGAAAACCGAAAATTGAAAAGGCGTGCTCAGTTAACGAAACTGAACAACGTTTCCAAAGAAACATTTCTTTGGGAAAGTTGTTCAATTTCATTCAAGGAACACGTCCTTTCAGTTTCCGGTACACCGTTCCTTTCACCCTGTATAATGACTTGGCAATCGTATCTATTTATTATCAGATTAGTAGAAATCTTAGAAGGTATCAGCGCGCAGGAGCACTTTATTGGTGAAGTTTGGAAATACTCACAAATAGAGCGATGATGTAATTTGTGCTAAGTTAAGGTGCCGAAAGAATTTAAATTGCGCTCTAAATTAAAAATATTTCTACAGTATGCCTAATACATGCAATATGTAAATAAACACAAACAAAACGTTGAGATAAATGTATACTGCGTACGATAACCAAGTCAATTATATCTATATATAAAAGAAAGTCGTGTTAATTACACTATTTATAACTCAAGAACGGCTAAACCGATTTGAGGTAGGGGTAGGGGCAGGGGTAAGGCCAGGGGTAGGGGCAGGGGTAGGGGCAGGGGTAGGGGCAGGGGTAGGGGCAGGGGCAGGGGTAGGAGTAGGGGCAGGGGTAGGAGTAGGGGCAGGGGTAGGAGTAGGGGCAGGGTCAGGGGCAGGGGAAGGGATAGGATTAGGGGTAGGGGTAGGGGCAGGGGCAGGGGTAGGAGTAGGAGTAGGAGTAGAAAACAAAATGTACTTAATAAAATATAAAATCAGCTTATATATTGGCTGTAAGGCAGAACTAAGTTCGCCGGGTCCGTTAGTTTATAATAGATATAAATACGTCTAATATTAATATAGTCACTGTAAAATATGCTGATCAACTACTTCCATACTTACTAAAATAGCTGACTTGGTTTGATATGAGATCTCACAAATTTTTATAGCGGAAGAATTCCGTTGCGAGACTTGAAATTTTTGTACATATTATGTTTTTGATGGGATTATGATAATTTATCTATTTGTTCAATGTATGTGGGAGTAACGAGTTTGACCATTTTTGTTTGTCATTATTAGTTATTAGTCACGTTTGATTTGTTGCAAACGTGACTAATAGTCACGTTTGATAAACTTTAATCATAAACGAAGTATTCAGTAGGCTTTTATTAGTCACGTATACAAAGAATGTACATACAAACAAGGAAAAAGATCATTTTTTTTATTTTAAAAGTATTTTGTTACGTTCTCAGTTTTTTATTTTTTATTACGGGGATAACAAAAAAACCGGTCAAGTGCGAGTCGGACTCGCGCGCCGAGGGTTCCGATATACCTATAGTATTTTTGGAAGCAATAAAGTCCATTTTCAGGACCGCAAAACTAAATTTGTTTGTAAAGGTTTTTTGCAGATTTCTGAAAAACTGTGCAACTTAGAAAGATCGTTTTATTTTTGCTGTAAAGTTTATATAAACTTCTGTCAACTGTAATTAATTCAGATTTTTCCTTACTCAAACTTCGGAGATAAGGGGGGGGAATGGTATTTTTCTTGACATTTTTCATCATAACTTTAAAACTAAGAAATTTAAAAAAATACAAAAATATATTTTAAAATGTACAAGTAAAGCCCTTTCATATGATACCCCACTCGACCTAGTAGCGACAATTTGAAATTTGGCCCCCCCTATTTTGGCCCCCTTTATATTAATAATCATACTTTTTCAAAATTTTTTCTTGTGCAATTAAGTTGGGCAACTATATTCTAAAACTATTCCAAATTTCAGGTTGATAGCATAAGTGGTTGCTGAGATATAGAGGTGTGACAGACAGACGGACAGACAGACAGACAGACAGACAGAGCGGCACCATAAGGGTTCCTTTTTTTTACCATTTTGGTATCGGAACCCTAAAAACGTACTTCAGAGTGTAATGGTGTGTGTTGTGTATGTATCTTTCTTGTTGACTACAATGTTATTAAAAAGTCTTATAATCAAAATAATATGCAAACATATTCGTTCAAAGTGAAATCCAAGGAAAGTGGACCTCCTTGTTTCGCTCCGAACAGAAACCGTGCCAAATTATTTTACTATGGATTGACATCTGCCAGCATGTCCCTAATTGCAATGTCACGTCATCATCGATCACTGTAAAATATTTAAAATAACCCTACCAAATTAATAGAATGACGGTTTCATTGCACACATCACTACCTTGTACCGAATTATTTATTTAATCTACCTTCTATTACCCTTATTATTCTGTAGAAAAATCATTCTTGTTAACTTTTGAAAGGCTAATTTATTTATCATTTATATAAATTCACAAAAAACAAATTTTAATAAAATAAAATACAACAACTGTGGTAGTCAAAATGTCATTCTAAGCTAAAACCTTTAGTCAAAGAGCCCGCCCCGAATCTTACCCGGTGGGAATGTGCCCATCACACTGGCTGCGTTACCGCGTTGGATGGCCAGTGAGATGTGCTGCACCAGGTACGATTCGGCACGGGGATCGGCACCCTTTCTTTTTATTTACGGTGGTACCCTTAAACCTTGCACCGCTAAGGGATGTATTATATGAGACGGCCAAATTTTTGCAACCCATGTTGTGTGTGTTGTCTTTGAGAAAGTTGTTTAGTTTCATGGTCCGAGTAACCTACCTATTCAAAAGTAAGGGTATTGCGTTCCGTTCAGTATTTTACTTGGGCCATAATACTGAACAAATTTCCTTAAGGCGATCCGTTTTCCATATTAATTTCAAATGACTCGCATTTTTATGCGGGACATAAAATGCTGTTGAATGTCGAGTTTAAACTGCTATTTTTATTTAAAATTTTCGCTGATTAATACTTAGATACAGCTGATGCACCAAAAGTAATATAGTATAGATCGCACACCCACCACAAAAAAAAAAATTGCTAACAAAAACTAATACTTTTGATGCTGTATCTTTGTATTAATCAGCGAAAAATTTAACTAAAAATAGCAGTATATACACGTTTTCAACAGCATTTTTAGTCCCGCTTAAGAATGCAAGTCTTTTGAATTTAGTATGGAAAACGGATCGCCTTAAGGAACATAAGTAGAAGTACTATAGAATAATTTTAACTCCCATACAAAATGCACTATCAGCTAATGCAGTTTAAAAAAAAAATCGATCTGTGGTTCTCGTATGATCCAAGTAACATACTGAAAGTAACGCAGTCGATTACAATGTATCCTATATTATTTTAACAGACACACAGATTTATGGCCTCTCCATCTTTGTGACGGTTTTTTTCATAACTTATGTAGGTACTCAGCAAGTAATATTTTTAACTATTGTGTTCTCACGTAGTGGCGCTAGTTTGGCAAGCTTGGCCTGCTCTAGATTGTACCGTGGTTACCACACTTCTAAGTGTTGCAGCTGGCATAATAGACCGCGGTGGTTGATGAGCACAGTGTGGTGGTACATACGGTCGCATGTAAGTGGAAACACTTTGACCTTGAGAGGGTCTTTGGTTTTGGGCGTTTGTAGCGTCGTGCTGGTTCAGCTTATACTGGTTTGTTTCTACGAGCTTGCTGCTGTGCGTAAGATTAATATCTAATTTCATTGTTCATGTTAAAACAAAAATCCTAACATGTGTTTATTTAAAATTTGTTGTTATGTCTTACTAAGCTAAGATTATGAATATTATAATTTTGTAGCTCGTTACGTATTTTATAGCTTTTGTTTAAACCTTTATGTATATAATATGCTGTATTATTATAGGCTTTTGAATGAATGTTTTATTAGATTTGTTATTCCCTATCCTTAAGTCGTCTTTTACACAACTACGGAAAAATAATTATATTAAAAATTTTTGTTTCTTCCAACGCCTTGCTCCAACATTTTGCAGCTATGTCAAAATCAGTAGTCTAAAGTTGTCAGAAAAAACAAGTTTGTAAAACAATGTTATTCCTTCCGTCAAATAAACTCTGGTTTTTGTGTCGTGGCTGCCAAATTCATTGGTAGGCGAAAAAAATGGATGATGATTCTTAGCTAGCACGAAAGTAGAAAATCGTAAAATTTCACTACCGCAGTCAGGATTCGAACCTGCTTCTTATCCATCATTATTTGAGACGCCAAACTACTAGGTGGCAGCACAAACGCAACGTTAAACGCAAATTTGACAAAATCAGACAAGACTACTGTATCCTGGTTGGTAAAGGCGTCTCCGGTACTCAGGTTTGAATCCTGCCCATAGTTTGTTTGTTTGTAAATTCTTTATTGCACCAAGAAACTAAAAAATACACAAACTTAAAAAAAAAACAATATAGTTGTAAAATTTTGCGATTTTCTACTTTCTACATTTTATCCTAACACGGAAAGTGTCGAAATAAAATATTTTTTCAACTTACCAAACGAAATCAGGAACAGATTAGCCATAATTATATTTATATAAAATTATAAAACCCGTGTTGCAGTGGTTTCTTGCCATTTATTTTACGCTGCCATTGCATCAAAGAGATTTGAACCTCGCTTGCATATTCTAGCTCAGCACGTATCCAAAACGGATTAGACTCGCTCAATCTGCACCGTACCTATTCTGTATGATATGACGTTCGATATAATGTTCTATAAAGAATGAAATTACATTTATATCTATTAAAATTACGCTGTCTTCAAAACCTTTTCATTTACATTTTTCCAGTTTTCAGTTCCCATCATTCTGTTGTGAGCAAAATGCATTAAACTTCTTGACATTTCAAAGCACCGCTTCCTTTGTTTGCACTCCGCGCCATGTTTTGCGGTTAAGGGTTTTTGCAAAGCTTTTTATACATTATGCGCTGGGGACCTTTAACGATGTTTTACTCCCATGTTCATTAGGTACTGAGGGTTTTATTTTATTTTTTCATAATCATATCGTGGGTTTTGGACCTGACAAACAATGGGTGTATTGGAGAAATGGCTTATTAACGACAATTGCCGTAGATAGTGGCAGAGACTAAAAGCTTTGCTACCCGAAACACGGTACAATTTCACATTTAATTGTAGTCAATGGGCTTACTCTTGACCTCACTCGAGCCCTGAGAACATAGATGAGATCAACGATGGAAAGAGCTTGCCCAGAAGAAGCCTATTCACTCGCAAACTACACTTTACATGAAAGATAGTCATGCTATGTGTGTCAAAATATATAATGCATTACCAGATGCCTTAAAAACCCTCCCTTATAATATATTTGTAAATAATTTAAGAAAATGGTTGCTGGCTAAAAGTTTTTACTCTACGGAGGAATTTTTGACGCACCAGGTATCCTCCATACATCAATTTTGCATGCCCTAACTGGTTAAATGTGCTTGAACATTATTTATCTTAACATCTTGCCTGCGTGCAACACCACATTTATTGCAAATAAAGTTTTATGATTATGATTATCGCAACTGGAATAGATTTGGGTTCTATGAACTCGGGAACAAAACGCAAGCAGAGAATTCCACTCCTTAGATGTGCACATCTTAAAAGATATAGGAAAGCGCTTAGTGCGAATGTGAAGAATATCAATCCGTGGTGCGTGTGTACTTCCGCTGGTACAGGCTGGCGCAAAAGTAAGACCCTATTTGGATCAGCTACAACTTCTTTTCTAAATTAGGAAACTGGATTTTTTTTATATAATGTAAATTTGTTCCATGAAATTTTGTCTTATTAGAATTTGAAGACGATTTCTCTTAAATTGTGACCTCTAGAGATGATGCACTTTTGAGCCCTATTTATGACATTTTCCATAACTTGACGAAACACTTCGCGATATGTTTCTTTTTTCTTGGTGAATGTTTTCTTTTTGGGCTGCGAGAGTCTGTGGCTTGTTCACATTCACCAGAGATTTTAAATAACCCCAAAAAAAGAAGTCTGGACAGGTCAGATGGCGTGATCTTGCTGAATTTTGCAGGCCAAGGCAAATCGCCAAAACGGGAAATAACACCTCCTGGAAAAGCGTCCCTCAATAAGTACACGATTATTTCACGTTTTTGAGGAGTAAAACGGACAATGTTTATTTTAAGTGTATTTTACATTTGTTTTCTACACAATTTTCAATATCAGAATGACAGGAGATTGTTATATAAAAATACTAGCTGTTACCCGCGACTTCGTCCACGTAGATTTTATAAAAAACAGAACTCGTACTTAACTGAAACATATTTTGCGGAACGCTTTTCCTTCTTTATCCCTACGTAAAAGATGCATTTGTACTTATCCAAGTTGAATGCTATCTTACTACAAATTTCATTATCTTTTGATTTTATTCAACTGGTAGGTAGTGCGAAATTTTCATTGTCAACCGTTACAGGCGAACTTAAAAAAGAAGGCAATAAAGAGAGTGAATGGGTAGCGAGGAGGTATTCATTAAAGTCAACAAAGTCCCAATTCCTCCCTATCTATCCTTTTCTATCTCCCCCCCTCCACTACCCCCTTCCCCCTCCCTCTTCCTCTCCCTCGTTCCTCCTTCTTCACCCCTCCCACTCCCCCTCCCCAGCTCTCTTTCCCCCCTACCCCCCCTTCCCTCCCCCTACCCCCCCCTTCCCTCCCCCTACCCCCCCCTTCCCTCCCCCTACCCCCCTCTCCCCCTCCCTCTTCCCCCCTCTCTTTAAACCTCCCTCTACCCCTCCCTCTAACCCCTTCTTCTCCCCCTCCCCCGAACCCTATCCATACTCCTTCCTCACCCCCTCCCTCTCGCACTCCCCTCTCCTTATTCCTGCCCCAGGCCCTGCCCCTACCCCTATTCTTATCCCTTCCCCTATCCCTACCCCTAACGTCATCTTAACCGCTATCCCTATCCTTGCATAAACATACAACCGACACTCATATTGATTTTTAGACATTTCAAACCTATCGCACCCCAACCCCATCCCCAGGGGATGATGGTATTTCACGTTCACTACGTTCGATTTCAAAATTATTGTAGTTTTCGTAATCAGCGACCCGATAAACCATACAAACGACATCCATATTGATTTTTAGACATTTCAACCCTATCGCACCCAAACCCCATCCCCAAGGGATGATAGTATTTCACGTCCACTACGTTGGATTTCAAAATTGTTGTAGTTTTTGTAATCAGCGACCCGATAAACCATACAAACGACACCCATATTGATTTTTAGACATTTCAACCCTATCGCACCTCAACCCCATCCCCAGGGGATGATGGTATTTCACGTCCACCACATTGGATTTCAAAATTGTTGTAGTTTTCGTAATCAGCGACCCGATAAACCATAAAAACGATACCCATATTGGTTTTAAGACCTTTTCACCACATTAACCTCTTTTAGGGGTTGAATTTGGGGTGGAATTTCAATAACAGTAATGTACGTTCCACAGAATTACAACCCTAATGCCTAAACAATAAATTTAGTGGATTTTACTTCGAAAATGAAGGATTTTCAACTTCATCCCCCTTTTCACCCCTTTGGGTGTAGAATTTTCAAAAATCCTGAGACACGTAATACTTAATTTTTATTCGTCAGCCTAAATACAAATTTTGAAGATCCTAACTTCAAAACTGACGGACTTTCATACAAACTATCATCCCCTATTTTACCCCCTTAGGGGAGGAATTTTGTAAAATCCTTTCTTAGTGCACCCCTTGGCCTCATAAGGAACCTACATGCTAAATTTGGAATCTCTAGACCCAGCGGTTTGGGCTGTGCGTTGATATGTCAGTCAGTTAGTCAGTCACCTTCCTCTTTTATATATATAGATATATATTTTTTATAGTGTCAGTACTTTTGCGCCACCCTGTAGAAGGGGGATGGCGGAATAAGCTCATGGAGCTCTTGCGGGTACACTCTGCAAAGCCTGTTTCAGTTTCACAGGCAGGTGGGTCACCAATGAGCTTCTTAGCTCTGCGATCTAACTATATTTTGCCCAAGTCAAGTCAATCAACCTGCAATATTCTAACCAAGCGAGAAAATTATCACAAAGTGGTTTTTGTTTGACGGGGCACTGAGAATTGAACCAAGAACCTCCGATTAAATCCATGACTAAAGATGCATTGAAAAATTATTTGCATTGCTTTTACAGTGTGAAAGAATTTCTAGATTTTAAATTTAATGAATAGTTTATTTTTGACATATTTAATAATTGATATACTGTAAATAATTTAAATTCACAATAGTTATATTTGCATGCTTACGTATAAGCTGGAAACACTGTACTTTTCTTACTTAAGATCTTCACTGTACTTTTCTTACTCAAGTTTCGAGACATTCTTAACACAAATTACTGAACAACAAAATCAGCTGACTGCTTCGGTCACCTTGATAAATGAGAAGTATGACGCGATGAAAAAACGGTTGATCTACTGCATGCTCAAAGGAGGGAAAATTTCGATTATATCAGAAAATTAGAAGAGAAAATTGAAAGACTGGAGAAAAAGAAGTGTGCGTCCAGAAATCCGAAATCTACCTACCAAAACAAATGAAACTGTCGGGGACCTGTGCAACTCGATGATACGTATCGGGGATCTTCTCTCTGTACCAATCGATGAAACACAGATTAAAAACATATATAGAATGCACAAAGAAGACAAGAGCAAACCTGTAGTAGTGGAATTTACGTCTGAACTTCTTAAAAACAAGCTAATAACGTCGGTAATCGATCTTGGCAAGCAAAAAAATCTTAAAAAATTAAATTCAGTCAACCTAGCGGGCCCCGACTCTCAAATCTACATTTCGGAGTTGAAGACCTACAAAACTAGAAGATTATTTTATCTTGCCAGAGAAATCGCTAAGGATAATAATCTTCCCAAACCGTGGACCTCGCGTGGAATTGTTTACCTACGCCTGAACCAAAACAGCAAACCATTCCGCATACACTGTGAAAAAGATCTTAAAGATATTTTTCAACACATTTGCTCATAAAACAGCTCTATTTGCACTGTATTTAGGTCCATAATCCAGCTTATTAAAAACGCGTGCTTTTCTCATTATATATTACAGCACTAGTTATTTAATTTTAGTTTTTTTTTTTTTAATTAACAACGAGCAAGAAGTTCTAATGTCTAAAATATTTATGAAATTTTCGTAAATACATACTTACGTAATACTCATCTCGTAAATACATACAACATCACGCCTCTTTCCCGTTGGGGTAGGCAGAGACCACAGTCCTCCACCTGCTACGATCTTGACATACTTCCCTTGCTTCCTGTACTTTCATCAATCCTTTCATACTTACGTAATGTTGATGACAATATAATATATAAACAGTTTGTTGCATGAGATTAGTTAAATTTGACAACAAATTAACATTAATTGATTTTGTAAGCAATAAATTTAAAGTTTTTGTACTTTTTCAATGACTACGCTGTTTGGGAGCATTGCCACTGCTTCGTCACAACTCCTCATTCGAAAAAAGAAATGCGCGCGAAACAAGAATTCCGCGCGCCATTTTTCAATGCATTTTTCAGAAGTATTTTCATTTGCTTTGATTTTTGTGACTAACTAACAATGTCGTTCGTCGGTTTCAAGCAATGAAGAACAACTTAATTTAACCCCACAGGAAATAATTACTGGGGCACAAAATGCAAGTGAGAGTCTCCTTCCAGCAAAATCAAAGGAAAAATAGGTACATTCTTGCCTACGAAAAGTTCATTGAATGGAAGAACAGCAAAAATGCCAATTCGTATTCAGAGAATGTCTTTTTGGCTTATTTCAATGAGCTGGCGAATAAGTATAAACCTAGCTCTTTGTGGTGTATTTATTCCATGTTGAAAAGTATTGTGAGAACGCAAAATGGAGGCCCAGGAATTGCAGGTAAGCGAATTTGATTCGTTTTTATTCGCAAATGTGTTGAAAAACGTCGTAAGAAGCTTGTGCGCTTTGGTTATTACACCCTCGGCTCCATTACGCCTCCTGCGGCTCGGGCTGCAATTTCTGAGCCTCGGCCGTAATATCCAAAATAGCGCACGTGCATCTTAATGTACTATTACAGAACACTAAGTGACTAGTTTTAATATGTGTTTTTTATATCGCATGTTACTTATTTTATATTCCTATGTTGTTTTTTCCCTATCTGAAATTTAATATCGAATGCAACATTAACTCACACACACAACAAGCATTACACCAACTCACTCACACTTATAAACATACTGTAAGAATCGTCATAATTCAAAAAAATTGCTGTACGCCTTTAATAAATAGCCCCATATGTATAAATATGCTGACCCCAAAGATTGATTCTCTTGTATTAAATTTCCTTAAGATTCGCGTTCATTAATGACCTAATAAATGATATTGATCAATTCCAAGTTTCAGTCCCTGTTTCATGTTGCCCTAAAGAATGTACTTCTAGATTAAAACGTCCTAATAATTATCTTAAAGTTTTGCAACAGAACATACGTAGCATAAACTGTAATTTCGATAGTTTCTGTACCACGTTAGCCAGCCTTAAATTTAAGTGTGACGTTATTATTTTGACGGAGTGTTGGTTGTCTCTAGTGTCTAAGTTACCATACCTACAGGGCTACACTTCTTTTAAAACAAGCAAAAACTATAATCAAAATGACGGCGTGGTCGCATATGTAAGTAATAATTTAAGATTTAAAATTGAGGAGCCTAATATTGTAGATGCCAATTGCTTGTTCATATCCTTTGGTACAGATACCCTAATAATAGCTATTTATAGACCACCGGCTTTTAATGACTTACGTAATTTTCATTGCACTTATTACTTGAAAAATCCACAAATTTTAAAAATATTATAATAACTGGTGATATAAATATAGATCTTCTAAATTACAACATTGACACCTTATCCTACCTAGACTTAGTTTCATATTATGGACTGATGCCGGCTCATACATATCCCACTAGGGGACGTAGCTGTCTAGATCATGCAATATTAAAATCTAAACTTAGATCTTATACTTTTAGGTTAGAAACTACAGTTACCGACCATATGTCCGTACTTATTTGCTTATGTACGAAGAATATAAAAAATCACTTGAGTAATAAACTTACAAAGAAGGTTAATTATGAAGGCATATACTCCGACTGTATTAATGTTGATTTTACCCCTGTCTATAATGAAAGTAACCTAAATAATGCTGCGTCTTCTCTGGTGGAGATATTATCGGGACTGGTTATCAGAAATACTGTTATATACAAAACGCCTTGCTCGAAAGTCATACTAAAGCCCTGGATAATGATTGGTATGTTGCGCTGTATCCGCAATAGAGATAACATGCATAAAAGATTGAAGGCCGAACCCGATAATACTACACTTGCCCTTACGTACAAAAGATATCGAAATTACTGTTATAATCTGTTGAAAAAATTTAAACGCAAACATTATAATAACCAGCAACCTTAAATAGAAATAACTCCAAAAAAACATGGGAAACGATTAATGAAATCTCTAGTAGTCACAAAAGTCAAGATCTGCCCCATGAGCTCCTCCATGCTAGGGACTCTCCGCGTGATGCAGTGAATTACGTCAATACCTTTTTCGCAAATGTTGGTAGGAATCTGGCTGAGAAAATCCCGTTGAATTTTGCAGCTTTTATTGATCCAGCTATTAATAATACCTTGCAATTGAATTCTTTCGTTATATTGGAAACTGACCATGCGGAAGTTGGAAGAATCGTAATGAACTTAAAAACCAACTGCTCCCCAGGCTTTGACTTCATATCATCTAAGGTGCTTACGCTTTTGTCTGAATTTGTAACTCCTGTGCTTACCGATCTTCTCAACAGATGTCTTGAACAGGGTACGTTCCCTAACGTGTTTAAAAAGTCTGTTCTTTTTCCTATTTACAAGGATGGGGACAGAGACAGTGTAAATAATTATCGTCCTATTTCCATTCTTACCTCTCTCTCCAAGGTGTTTGAGCGCATTATCAATTCTAGACTTATCAATTATTTAGAAAACAACTCGCTTCTTTCTGAGTCACAATATGGCTTCAGAGCCAATAAGTCTACAGACGATGCTGTTCATGCGTTTGTGGAACATGTGTCGAGAGGTTTGGATGGAAATAAAAAGTGCCTAACGATATTTCTTGACTTAGCTAAAGCATTAGACACTGTTTCTGTTCCCAACTTGATAGATAGGTTACTAAGACTTGGTATTAGAGGGACACAATTGGATCTCCTGATTGATTACTTAACAAATAGATACCAATGTGTGAGGATAGGTGAGCACATCAGTGATGAACTTATGGTCACATATGGAGTACCCCAGGGGAGTATACTTGGCCCAACTTTATTTTTATGTTATATAAATGGCTTATGTCAACTTCAACTAGCAAAATGTAAAATTATTTCGTACGCGGATGACACAACATTAACTTTTATGGGGGACTCCTGGGAAGAAGTTTATTCACTTGCTCAGCGAGGTTTCGATACTGTCTGTCACTGGCTAGCGGTTAACTCTTTGACGTTGAATTCGGAAAAAAACAATTTTATAACTTTCTCCATTCGCAACCATCCTAATGACACGAGCAAGCATGGCACAATATTTGCTCATAAATGTTGTTTTCCTCCTGAATCTGGATGTAACTTCCCTAGCATATCACAAACACAATGTATCAAGTACCTAGGTGTTTCTATAGAAACCATACTCTTACTTTTGGGAATCACATACAAAATCTTGTCCAAAGAACGCGTAAACTTACGTATGTATTCAAATGCCTGAGATTCGTTGCTGATAATAAAACTATAAGAATGGTCTACACTGCACTTGTCCAATCAATCTTAAACTATTGTATCACATCATGGGGTGGGGCGGTAAAGACTAAACTTCTACCTCTTGAGAGAGCTCAAAGACTCATTCTCAAAGTGAGCTATCACAAACCTCGTCTTTACCCAACCACTAACTTATACGAAGTATTGACTGTCCGACAACTATTTATACTAGCATGCATTCTTAAACAACGTTCGAATCTTAATTCTTTTAGAACTGATAGCACTAATACTAGGAGACATTCTACAGTATGTAATACTAACTGGGCAAAACTTGTTCTAAGTTTTGCTCAGCGATTTTTATTTTTCATTGGTGCTAGACTGTACAACATTATCAATAAAGAAGCAAGTATTTTCGGACTCAGCAGATATGAATAAAAACATAAAACTACAAAATGGCTACTTGGGCTTGACTATTCTAGAACTGAAAAGCTTCTGCAGTTTCAATCATAGTTTAATACTAAAATACTTGCTAACTCTCTTATTTGTTGATGGTTAAGACGAGTCTCTCCCCAATAAATTAACAAACAAATGCATATACACACGCACTCTCACATACTTACACGCTACACACACACACACACACATAAAATACTCTTACACACTCAAATTTGTTATTGTTAATTAATTAAATATATTCGTACATATTTTAAATATAAATAGATTGTACTTTTCTATCTTCTATGTCAAAATTAGTAATTCATGTCCGATTATTTATCATAATTACTTGTATACATACATGTTCCCAGGTTATCCGAGATGGGAGTCCTGGTGACCTAAAACACAGGCCACGGCTTAGCTTAGGCGCCAGTTCTCCCATAAATAATTAGTAATTGTACAAATTTTATTATATTTCCTCAATTTTGTTTGTGACTAATTGTTTGTGGATGGAAAATAAACGATTTTATTATTATTATTATATTCTATTAACTACTGTTTTCTTGCGAACAAAGATATTTGTATTTAATTCGAGAGCCTAAAACTAACCACTTTACTATGTCTATGCATGTTTGACAATTTAAAAAAGAAATTATTTACGTTCCTACCCATTATGCCTTCAGTAATTAAATGCTTTGGCCAACGTTAATGTTAATTTTAGTGATCGGAGAGAAACAGAAACCAAAAATCGGTCACAAGTTCTTCAGAAATATCATCAAAAGTTCATGATCAGTCAACGTAACTGTACAACTATAAAAAAAAATTGGCCTCTCCAAACAAAATTGCAAACCTGATTAGACAGTTTTTATGAAGAAGCCGAATTTTTATCGTTGAAAGTTGTTCAGTTACGTTGACTGAGCATGCCCTTTCAGTATTTGAAAGGCTGCCCATTCCGTATTATGTTAGTTTACTGCAGGTAACTGAAATCTTATTGGATAGTGCTGGGTGAATAAGCACACACACCTTAGAATTCCACAACAGGTCAAAAAGTCCTCAATTTCACATAAAAATGTATGGTATACTATTATAGAGGATTTTTACAGTCATTCTTTAAATTCAACGTCTGATATTAAGAATTTGCATTGGCTTCCCGAAGCTTAGTGATTCTACTCTTTAAAACAAAAAACTCTCCCGAAGAAACAAGTATGACTCGACAGGGTGAAATGGAAATCATTCGGCAAAGTTTTAGGGTGAGTTCAGACCATGAAAATGAACAACTTTCCCCAAGGAACATGGGTCCGGAAACGAAAAAAAAATTTCGGCCTCCCATACTAAATTCGCGCTCGGATAGGCTCACTTTGTATGGAAGGTCGAAATTTTTTTTTTTTCGTTTCCGGAACCATGTTTTTCGTCCTTTCATACAAATGTCATTCTCATACAAAGTGAGTCGATCACGGACCTCTTTAAATTAGGTAGTACGGAGAGCTGAATATTTTTTTTCAATAAAATTTTGTTTCTTCGGTAAATTTTCTTGTTTTCATTTTGTACTAATGAAACAATTTTTTTATGATAAATTTTTGGTTTTCTGTAAAATTTTCTTGTTTTGATTTTGTACCATTGAAAATTCTACTAGAAACATACATAATGCAATCAAAAACCGCGAGGCATGAACGAACAACTGACGCAATTTCATTTCACAAGAGCGTCGCCATCGAAACTCGTACAAAATTGTAGCACGTCGAGAAACATCCCCTTTATTCTTATCTGGTTTAATTTTTAAAGCGATCTCGACGAAGTTCTCTTTTGGATTTCCTTTCCCCCAAAAATTTTCATAAACAGTGTTCCACTAAACTGTTTTCCCCATTTTGTCGTGTTCGAGAACAGTTCACGCTAATAAGAAAAGTTCAAAATCGCAAATCGGATCCGATAAATCAGGCTGTCAGGTGCTCCGCTAGTCGACGGTTCGAGTTGAATGGGAAATCGATAGACTAATAGCTTCAGCTCCATGGAGTAATTAGTCGAAATTAACGTCTTAATGAAACGTTGAAATCATAGTTTCTTATTAGTTATCAAGAATCGCTTGTAGCCGAGTGTCAGTTGTTCTTACTCTCCGATCACGAAAGTTAAGCTACGTTGATTTGAATCCGGATGAATGTCGCGTTAAGAATGCAGTGAGACATTTATTCAAATGCAGGGTAAAGGTGTGTTCACAATGGAGTTAAAATGCACAAAAATATATGTTATAAATTTTTTTCTTTAATTTTTTTTTTTTTTTTTTGGGTAACACACAAAGGAAAAAACCGTTTCTCCCAAAAGTTTGCCTTCAGATAGTCATTGTGCATTTGACTTTATAATTTTAAGTAACCTGATTGGTTACGGGGCTTGGCTACCAGCGGCGGAAAGCGAAGACTTACTGCATTCTTAGGATGGACGAACTATAGTGGCAAATAACTTGAACGATTCCGTGCATCGGAAAGCACGTTAAGCTTGCCCCGGATATTGTTACTGTAAATAGGTACTCAGTTGTTAAACCAAAACAGAGGCCATTTGGCAGCTTGAAAACTCTAACAGCCAGGTTGGCCACTTACCTGGAAAAGCCTAAAATAGGATTGGATCAGGTTTACTCTCTGGGTTGCGGAGGTCAGATGGCAGTCGCTCTGTGTAAAAACCAGTGTCCTCGTCAAATCCTCAGGTTAGTCTAAACGTAAAAAGGAATAAAGCTAGAGCAATAAAGATATCATCATGTCAGCCAAAAGGCGTCCACTGCAGGACTTAGGCCTTCTTTATTTATATTACTCTATAATATAATTATCTCCACGACGACAAGGCTTGATAGAAATACACTACCACTAAAAAGAAAAAAACTGATAAATCATTTATTGAAGCGAAACTATGGGCGCAATCATTCAATAATATTAAAAAACCTACAGCAAGATCTATCATCTGATTTTCTAAAACATCCGCTAACTTGAAATAACCGCCATCTAGCAAGTATTTAAAGAACTATTACAGGATTACTCGGCAAGAAGTTCCAAGGTGTAAAAAGGTTACGTTTAGCGTCAAGGTTTAGCGTAGCTTACACACAAAGTTTCGCGCTTGATTTGTTAGGTGGCGCTCGAACCTTAAACTCATAAGTTCAAGAAAAGAGAGTAAGATGGCGCTAAGCAAGCAGTAAGTAAAAATAAAAATAATCATATTTTTAGCCGACAACTGCATGTCCGTTTGTTTGCTTCCAAGTAACTACTAGAATCCTTTATTTTATTTATTATTTTTTACTTTCGAGCGGAGCGAGAAAGGTATTGTACGCCCAGTATTATATTACTCTATGGTATTGTATTCGTGAAAAAAAGTTTTTCTAATTTTCTCAAAAATGTGTTCTATATCACTTATACATCATAAAAAACAAGTCTCCCAAAAATATCCGTCCGTCGGTCGGTCGGTCGGTCGGTCGGTCGGTCGGTCGGTCCGTCGGTCGGTCTGTCCGTCACGCTTTGGCCTAGCGGCTAAACGAATGGTCCGATTGACACCATATTTTGAGTTTAGGAGTTTTATGCAAATCCGTCGAAGGGTTCTAAGTGAAACTTTGCATGACCAAGCAAGCATCTTCATGTAAGATATCTTGCGCCAGTATCAATTGATCTGTGTAATTTCATATAAGGGGTGTTCCTGTACCACCAAATCGTAAATATGTGATTTACCCAAAATTGGTTCCATTGAGTTTATTAAAATTTTCTATAATATTATGCCTTGATTGGTTGTCTACCTGACTGGATATTCTTAATGATTTTTTTGAATAAAATTTAGTACACAGGGTGTACCAAAAACTGAAAGGGCTTGCTCAGAGTATCATTCAGTTTTAACATGTGTTGGGAAATTTAAAAAATCTCCATGAAAGTATTCTACGGTAGTATTCATTGATCTGTAAAAATTCATATAAAGGGTGTTCCAGTACTACCAAAAATTAAACATGTGATTTACTCGAAATCGTTTGAGGTTTGTTTGTTTTAATGTTTTACAATTTGAATTCTGAATTGATCTGTATATTTCATTTGAACATTTTTTGGAAAAACGTAAATAAAAGTTTGTATTTCCATACTATGTGTATGGCATTACAAATTTAAGTTTGCGGTTGATAGTTTTTCCTTGAGTATTGCGAGAAAGTAAGTGCAGTGCTGCTGTACCATTTATTATTTTGGGCGATCGTGAAATTTGATTTTCCTTCTTGCTAGTCTGGATATTATTATATTAAAAAAACATCTTTTTCTATCATAGAGGTCATTGAATTCTTCACTTCTTCTTGAGCTAAAACAACAGCCTTTAGGAAAATGTATTTTTCAATATTTTTATACAATCTATTAGTAGAATTCGTGTAGTATCACCTCTTAAAAGGATCATTGTACTTTTTTTACACCCTGTTTATACAGAAACGTGTAACAGAAAGGTGTGCTGATACTCGGGTGTGAATCTGTACATAAAACTAAACAACTTTTCCTAAAACGAAAAACTTGACCTCTCATATAAAATGCGCTATCAGCTTAGAGCAATGCATCAAACCGCGCAAGCTTCGGCTATCAGCTGATAAAGTTTCTATGGCAGGTCAAAATTATGTTCCTTGGGGAAAGTTGTTCAGTTTCATTAAAGGTACACACCAGCGAGTACACACCCTTCAGTATTATCACACCTTTACGTGACACGTTGTATATAATCATAGTGGATTTCTAAGGCCAACCTGAGCATCTTGATTTTTAGGGTTCCGTACCTCAAAAGAAAAAAAACGGAACCCTTATAGGATCACTTTGTTGTCCGTCTGTCTGTCTGTCAAGACCCTTTATCTCACGTACGGGTAAAGGTATCAGATTGAAATTAATACCATATATTAGGATCTATAAACCACATAAGATCTGAAAATTTCAATTTTGTACAACGACGCAATCAAAAGATATGGCTTTTTATGTCCTCATCTCCATACATTTATGCAAAAAAGCAAAACCTACAGGGTACTTCCCGTTGACCTAAAATTATGAATTATGTCTAAGTGATCCATATATTTATTTATGTATGTATGTATTTTTGTTTATATTATATAGGTATATATATAGATATACATATATGTGTATATTTGTCTGTATGATTTTTATATTATTATTATTTAGTATAGTATAGTTTAGTATTATTATTATATTTATTATATATCGTAGTAGTTGTGGTATATGTGTATAAG